>JAIWND010000006.1:0-1318596 GCA_025330725.1 Chlamydoabsidia padenii | reverse complement strand
CAACAGGTAAGAAAAATAACAAGGTTAAAGTGAATTGATACTTAATGATTTGTCTTTGTTTGTAGATGGCCTCCATTCTCAAGCTCACTCATTTTTGAACTATACAAGACCAAGGATACAAACAAGACCGAAAACAAGGATCATTATGTCCGTGTACGATATAACAATAAGGTGCTCCAATTACCAGGTTGCGCCCAGAAAGGAAGTCATCACAGCAATGGTGACCAAAGTTTGTGTACCTTGAATGCCTTCAAGAACATTGTCAAGAACCAAGTACCGGATGATTGGGCTGCCGAATGTAATAGACAATAATAGTATGTAGGCTAGTTTATCATTATCCTTTTAGATTAAACTTTTTTCCCCACATTATTATACATATATCCACTTAATAAATGACGAATTTGGTACCCCATGTTTTATATTATCTTTTTAATGATTGGTGATAGTCTATAGAATTGAATCATATTGTAACTAAAGGTTTTTTTTAGTTGGAGAGAGGGTTTAGTGTATACGTGTAACCTTACATTATAACTCGGCGGGATTTGAATTTGAACAGATCTCTATTTTGTGAGAAAGAAGGCAACCCTTTTCTTTCCCCTCTCTTTCGCTTTCTCTGTTTCACACATTCCCTCTCCCCCACCTCTTCTTTTTATATATTATATTTGCCACCCACCCATTACCACTCTTTTTTATTTTTTTTATTTTTTTTATATATATTGCATTATTCACTCCTCTTATTCCTTATTATTTAACTTTTATATAAACCAACATGGAATATAATCTTCAACAGTCTGGACCTTCAGGTTGGATGTATTCTTCCCACCAAGACACTAATGCTATCAAGTCAAACTCTTTTGAACCATTACAGGAGCCTGTTCCCTTTGAAGGTAACATACTTATGAGAAGCTTTATTGTTATTATAAACTAGATAAACTCAAACAAAACAATCATTTCTGTTTTAGATTTCCAGTTCAGTTTTGGACTGGAACCTGGGTTTGCTGTGCCTGTACCTTTGGACGACCTACCTCCAATCCCTACAACCTCATCTCTCAACGAACCTATTGACCGACTATTCCCAATGGACTATGAACGAACCAATGGAGATACCAATTATGACACCACTCTTCACAATGACAACAATCCACTCTTGGACGAAAATGATCAAAAAGCCTTCTCTCAATTCTTGGATGCCTTCTTTGTGGACAAGGATGGACAAATGGCCAATGCTGAACACATGGCCAGTCAATTCTCTACTCTGTATGATATTCCACCACCAAGAATGATGAATAGTTGTGAAGCCCCACCTGAAACAATCCCGTATCATGTGGCCACATCGATGTTTCTACCCAAATCTACACGAAGCGATGATGATGACGAACACCGACGCCATTCTATCTTGCAGTCATTGGATCAACAGAAACAACTTCACCAGCGACATAATAGGCTACAACATCCAGAATCACCTAATGCCATCTTCCTTCAACGCAGCAATCAAGTCGCTGCACCATTTATCACCAAGCCATCTACAGCACAACGATACCATCACCAACAACATGCACCTTACCCACCACCTGAACGTCAATCCGATCCTCATCAGAATCGTGCGTCTTCTCGGTCCTCAACAACTCGACGCACCAAATCTCACAAGGAATTATTGACGGAAGAAGAAAAGCGAAATAATCATATTGCGTCTGAGCAGAAACGACGTAGTACGATTCGAAACGGCTTCAAGGATCTGACCGATATTATTCCTACTCTCAAGAATCTCAACAATTCCAAAAGTACGGTGTTATTCAAGGCGGTGGATTATATCAAGTATCTGGAGAATCGCAACCAGTCTTTACGGGAAAAGATGAATTCTTTGGAAGTACGGATCAAGGTCGAGGGAAGGGTCAGCGATATCACGATGCACCACTCACTTCAACATCCTCCCATGATACCATCACAATCATCATCCACCTCAAAACAACAACAACAGCAACAACATCAACAATCTAGTATCAGCCTACCACGATCCTCTTCCTTCACAGTCGATGACAACAATGACAATGGTGTAGCCGCGGCTCTTCGGGTACATAAGTCTCAACAACAACAACTACAGGCACTACAAGATCAATTACAATATCATCAACGTTTATTGACTCAAGAGGATGACCACCACAAACAAAACAGAAAGGACAGCAATTACAATATGTATCAACAACCAATGTCTTCCTCATCAACAACTTCCTCTTCTTCTCACTCATCACCACAATCATCTGACTTATACCAACCTCCTCCTGTAGCTTCTACTCGGTGGACCTATGATGGAAACTCAAAATCAAACAATTCAACTATCAAAATGGAGATTGATAATGAAGGACTAATCAAGCTACCCGTATAAACCACTGGCCATATTAGTATAGTATTCCCCCCTCCCCTCTCTGTCCCCCCTTTTTTTTTTTATATATCGATTATGATTCTATATTCATTTACACTTTTTGTTATTTAGTTATTTAATGCTTTGATACACAAATCTATATGTATACCAAAATAAAAATGTCATTTAGTTTAATACTTGTTGGTATGTGTAAAGGGGTGACAAGATTAATCTCCGGATGGGTTAATATTATATACACTTTTGTCTTCTCTCTCTCTCTCTCTTTTTTTTTTTTTTTTATATTCCTTTTTGTCTTTTTTTGTTGGTCACACGTCGAAATTCAAGGTATCACCAATGGGAAAGGAAGATGATAATCATAATAGGCTACTACTACAGCTGCTGTTGTTATTGTTACTTGTCGGTGTGACAATGGCCGACATTGGGGATTCATGGGCTTTGAATTGTCAACCCAAATCGGTCCAGGGCACAGCTGCCAAAGAGTTTTGTCATCCGTTGGGTCATGAGGGTACGACGTTATGTATGTGTCATGATGATGGAGCGGCATGGCCGAGATGCAAACGTCCCTCGTCGGGATTTGAAATGTGTGATCTCGAAACCTACACAGGTTGTTTAATTGCCTGTGGTTCATTCATTGAAACCGTGATATGTCAAGATAAAAAACTCGTTCAGTGCACGGTAGTTGCATCCAACTTGCGATCTTTTGTTTCATAACAACAAAAAGGATTGACACCGTTAGAATTGAAATACATACATCCTTTTTGCATGAATCCATTAACCCCGCTCGGATTTCAATTATAATAAAGAAATAAATCAGTAAAAATAGTCAATTGTCATTCGATTTAAGATGTTTGGTTTTTTTTTTTATTATACACAAAAGAAGTTAAATTGATTTCAATCAAGGGGTTAGGTATGATTCGGGGAATGTTAGTAAGAGGGGAAGGAGGGTCTATAAGGGGGGAGGAGGAAGGAGTAAGGGAAAAAGTAATAAATAACTAATATGGTGGTAAAGAGGAAGATATAAAGAAGTGTGTAAACAAAATAAAGCATATAACAATTAAACAAGGATTCTATCCTATCCTAGTGTTATCCTATCCACACTAATGATATATAAGGCTAGTATCATGTCGTTGATGTTGGTAATGGTGTAGATGGTGGTGATGATGGATCACGACTGTATTTCTTTAATAAGTGGACCCGCCTTGATTCCCAGGTATCATGTGCCACGTTATTGTCGATATCAAGTGGAAGTACATCCGTAGTACTATTAGGTCGATAATGACGAGTGCTGGGTGGTGATGATGGACAATAAGATTGGTGTTTAAATGGATTTGTGATGGTAGAAGGTGGTGGTGATCGGTTCCATTGATAATAAGTAGAAGAGCGTTGTAAATAAAGTGATCGATCGCCCAATAAAGCCCTGCGTTCTTCTTCGTCTTGATCCAGTCGATTCGAGCGACAAGAGTAGCAAGAGTAGCAACAACACAAGTAACACAGACCAATCAATACCAGTATTAACAATAAGATCAAGACAGTAGAAGCCATGATTCCCAATGGTAAACTTGAGACTATATATATATTAGTTATTATGGTTCTATTTTGATTATATATTACTTACATTGGCATTGCTTGTAGTAATAATCGGTGACTGGACAATAATCCATGGTTTTGTTGACCACCCCAAACCAGTTTCCTTGGATGCACTTGTCCAAACTAGCGCAATAGGCACACCCACTGTCCGCTACACAGGACTGACAATTCAACCATTGACTACAGGTATCTAAAAATAAAAAATAAAGTTAATTCCTCTACTTGTGATTGTCCTGTTTTTTTTTGGAGTCCTACTTTGGTAGGCATCTTGATCAAGGACAACAAAGGACATTACTATAGACCCCAAAAGAATCGTGTATATGTGAGCGTGTGTAGAATGAAGAGTGATAAATCAAGCGTGCCTTCGTTTCAAGGAGAAAGTAGGATAGCCAAAGTATAATAACTTGAGAGAAGAAGAGGGGGTAATTGAGGGGTTAGTTAGCAACGGGGACAACAAGGGGAAGAGAAGGAAAAAAAAAAAAAAAAAACGGAGCTGGGTTTTATTTTCCACTAGCAAGCAAAATGTCACGTTTTTATGCTTGTCGGGGTTGAGACCAATCAGAGCTTCCCCTGTCTATACTTTATATCCTTTTTGAATGAAAAAAATAAAGATCATCAAAACTAAACATACACTTTGGTCATCTTAGTATGTCACACATCTTCACACATCTTTGGTCTCAAGTGCGATGATAGCTTGGAATTTTTCGTTCCATAATCGGAGAATGAAATATCAGTTAGTGTTATGTGGAAGTATGTGGATTGTCAAAATATACAGGACAAACAGAACAGGAGTGTAATCACCAATACCTTTGGCCATCACAGTTCGCATAAATGAAATGACGCCTATAGGAAGCCACTCGGGCTAAAGTTTTCCCTACCTAATCGACGAAAAATTACTCCTGGAATTATGCGGCGGGGTTAAAATAGTGAGTACTTTTTCATCAAGGGTCCTGTGTGACCCACTGGGCAATCTTAAGTGAATTCTTCTAACATTATGCACTTGTGTGTTTGTGAAAATACTTTTAAATGAATGAAAATATTGCTAACAAAACGTGTTGATCCATATGTAACCATGCACAGACCCGTCAGACAAATAAAGTAATGTATAGCATTCAAGATGTTCGTATTGTTTCCAAAGAAAGTATCCCATCAGAATGCACTATGGATCTATTCGTTACTTTTATCTTTATTTGAGCTCTTTGAAAGTATTAAAACTGACATGCCCTGATAATCCAACCATTTTTAGAGATACTACATTATTTAAACCCCGCCTACGGACTGACTTTACTCCCTTTACAGTAAATGACATCCCCTTTTGATTGTAATACCAACCTCTATGCCCAGGGTAACACAGACTTGCTTGACAAAACGCATGGTCAACAGCCTTTTATGTTGGATGATTACCATCAGTCACCAGAAAATGAACATGTCAATGTACCCTTGTTTTCTTAACAAAACTATCTATCTTAATAACACACTTCAAATACAGATAAACAGTAACATAATCATTTGTTCAGTGAACAAAGAGAAATATACTCTGTTTCTTTCATTATTGATCATGTTGAAACAAAAGAGTCAATTATTATACAGAAAAGAAGAGAGCCAGATTTGAAATCCCGATTATAGTTTTAGGGGCCTAATTTTGCCTTTTTCCTTTCTTTTCCTCTTTCTTTTCTCCCAATCAACCATTTATTCAAAACAATGGAGACAGCCGTACGAAAAGCAACACGACTAGACTATAACCCACCAAAACAAAAACATTTGTCAGGTAAAATGAGCTAGTACGATTAGTACTTGCACCCCGTTCTCTCTTTTTACCCACGCACTCACACTTGACCATTCTTCTTCACTAGCCCTGGTTTCATTAACCTTTCACAACCCTGCTATCATTGGTGAAATGCTGGACTTATTGGAACGACGACATCGTGAAAACTCATGGATTGTAAGTATCAACAGAGACACCTGACAAATTACTCACATACTCTTTATTATTATTATTATTATTAATTATAGATGTCTTTTAAAGTACTAGTAATCATACACGTGCTAATGCGACAAGGTAATGGTGACCGAACAATCTCATATGTGTCAAGTCACCCAGCTTGCTTGGACACAACAAGACTCCGGGAAAAATCCTCAGGGGTGATACATATTCAAAACATCTACCTCTATACAGCCTACTTGCAACATAAAGTGGATGCCTACAGGGAACTTCAAATAGATTATGTAAAACATACCATGGCAGCCAAGGTAGGTCGGTTACGCCGATTAACTATCAAGGATGGACTATTAAAGGAAACCATGGTGCTACAGAATCAAGTCGGTGCCTTATTGAAGTGCAAGGTAAGGTGATAAATGATATGACTTTAATCAAGGAACGGGGGTAACTCATTTTACTCCTATTCTACTTTATTTCTAGTTTATATTGGATGATGTGGATAATACGATTAGTGTATTTGCCTTTCGATTGGTGGTTGAAGATTTATTGATCTTGTTCCAAGCGGTCAACGAAGGTGTTGTCAATATCTTGGGTAAGTGAAAACAAGCACACAAAAATGGATGATCATATTAACCTTTTATGTAATAGAACATTACTTTGCCATGTCAAAATCAGATGCCAAGATATCTTTGGAAATATACAAGCGTTTTGCTAAACAAACCGAAGAAGTGACACTCTTCTTGAATCAGGCTCGACAATTCCAACAAGAAATGCAAATTGCTATTCCTTCTGCAAAACATGTAAGTATATATACACCACAAAAAAAAAAAAAAAGAAAAAAGAAGGCTCACTTGTATTATTCCTATTATATTAGGCTCCTTTGTCACTCGCGGCTGCATTGGAAGAATATCTCAACGATTTGAATGATAAACCATCAACACCACCAAGACAGGATTCAGGTAACTTTTACTAAAAAACAAAACAAAACACAAGAACTAGTGATGTAAATCCGGCCAACTTACTATCTGTGATTTCACCACCATCTTTCTTATAGGCATCACATTTTCTCAACCAGTGGAATCAGAACAACCAAAGGAACTTGTCGACTTCTTCTCAAGCCTCGAAAATAATACCGCATTCTCACCAGCCACCACACCTCAACCTAGTCTACACAATCCATTCAGAAACACCATGGCTGTCACTAACCCTGTCCATCAGAAACTACAATCACCACTACCACAACAGTCAACAAGTATCATGATGGACTTGAGTCTTTTATCTCAACCTAATCAACCACCACCACAACAATTTCTGCCTAATCCACTCTCTTCAGCACAACAGCTATTACCATCCTCAGCCTCAACTCCTTTACCCACAAGTGCCAATCCTTTCAGAATGACCACGACTATGCCTCTACAACAACAATCACAAATAGGTGGCACAATACAACAACAGCCCTATCAACAACTCACTCTCTACCAGCAACAACAACAAGCTCGAAACCCAATGGGCTTTACATCAACTTCGTCCACCCCCAATCCATTCATGCAACAACAACAACAACAACAACAACAACAACAACAACAACAACAACAACAACAACAACAACAACAACTTCAAGTTCCTCAAATCACAGGTATGCCGAATGGTATGAATCCATACGGTATGTCGCCGCAACATCACCAGCAGCAGCAGCAACAACAACCTTGGGGATCCTCGCCTGTATTTTGATCGGACATCAGGTGTAACAATATAATAGAAATAGTTTAGCTCTCTCACTCTGATTTTGTTATTACCCATCCTTCTTTTTAACAATAAAATACTTTTTTTACATACCTATATACTACTTGACAGAATAAAATAGTCATTGCCTTTAATCTATACTGATAGTCATTATATGCCTCCACTTGGTGCTAACCATATCCGCATGTAGAGCAGTCGGCGGTTGAAATACGGGAAAATCATGCAGAGGTATAAGGGACAAAACAAAGACAAGTGTTAAGTACAATTATATCAACGTTTCCACCAATGATATAGATCAATTTATTATCCCAATACACATAAAAGTAAAATAGTTTCATTTATTAACGACAAAAAAAAAAGCGGTAATAGATTACTACAATTTTGACCGCCAACTACAACTAGAGATGACTATTCTAATGCATGGTGGATCGGATGGCGCTGTAGTGTTGAATCTGATTAATCCATTGACGTTTCTGGCTTTGGCTAGCCGCTTTTACCGATATCACGACACTACCGTAGACAATTTGGAAGTGGGTTTCATCTATAGACATTTATAAAATCAAAACGTTGACATTAGTATATCAATTGAGCTATATGTATACATGTTATACACCCTTTCTTACCTATAGTATTCCCACCAAATGTTGACTTGGAGTTTGTCATCTGATTATCTCGAATAACAAGTCGTTCGATGTTCATAGGCTAAAAGAGTATCAAGATTAGTTCCTACATCCTATTTATCGGTTCATGTGGTACTTACCTCCCGGTATAAGGAGTAGAGATAACCTTTAGGATTAAGACTTTTCAGTGGTTCCACCAGCAAAAAGAGATCATTGAAGAGATAGCCTTGCAGTTTTCGTCCACTTTTTGTCTTGTAAAGTACACCTTCCATTACAAATTCCCTGCCACGGATGTCTAGTCTCTGAGTAAATACAAATAATTAGTCATTATCTTTACTTTTTTTTTTCTCCCCGCCGCAACTTACTCCAAATCCTTCCATATCCAAGATGCGTCCAAGTTCACCCATTTTTTTGTGATTTTCGAATCGACGAGTTTCTTCATTCACATCATCCAATACTTGAGAGGCTTTTGTCAGAGCCGACTTTACCAAACCATAATCAGGATGTCTTTTTGGTGTGGATTTCAGTATCTATCATAAAAAGTACTTTAGGAATGAGCATGGCGGTATGTGATCGGATCCTATTTCCAGTAATCGGTTACCTGTCGAAGTAAAAGTGGGTATCTTGTGATGCGCTGAACTGGTTGCAGCAAAAAGTGAGACAAATCTAATGATCGGCATTCGGGTCGAGTTTGCGCAGTCTAATCATACGTTTTAATCAAAGTTAGTTACTATTCCTACTCGTCTTTTTTGTTCTTGTTTATTACCTTCAAGAAAACTTCAAACCATTGATCATCTTCCCGCTTCTTTTGCAAGAGCCTGCTGGCAAAAGATTGGTTCCGACAAAAGGTTGAGTAGCATTTCAGACTTTCGGACTATATGCAAAAAAAAAAGAGTTCAAAGACCGCCGAATCCCCTGAGGTTCCAAATACTTACATGTTGTAAAAATATATCACCAATACAGTCAACGACATTGGCACATTCCCGTTGTCTGGTTTCCAAGTCACTGTAGAATGCCGTGTTACAAAGCAGTAGGTCGTCAATATTGGAGAATACCACATCTTGTTCATTTGGCTGGAGATATTTGCTGGAGTCTGTGTAGAATATCTATTTAAAACAAGCGCCCAACCAAAAAAAGTAAAGTTAGTATGAATGAGTTTCCCTGCCCACCCATTTAGATCAGCTTACATTGACAATCATTTGTAAATCACATAGATAGGACCTTTCAGTTGTGATTAGTTCATAGATAGCTTCTTGGCGGCTACGTTCTTCGGAGGGTATTGATTGGAGTTCGATATCATCCATAGTCCTTGCCCAAGTGGTGACTATAGGACTATCGTTGAATTGTTGTTGGTGTGATATCTGAAGGTTTGAGGTTTGAGATATTGATGTAGCACTGGCATTACTGGCTGCACGGCGGCGGCGGGTAACGTCTTGTTTTTCCACATCCAAACTGGTCTTCTTCATCACAGGTGTGCTTGGTGCCGATAATCCTCTAGACGCCTGGTCATCCGGTATAGTAAGTGTATTTGTTGATGGTGACCTTTTCCAAGAATGAGAGGATGATGATGTTGATATGTTGTTGGGATTCAGTTCCAAGGGTAAAGGTGCAGCAGGAGGATCTAAGTGATTCCATAAAACCAAAGTGAGTCAGTATGCCTATTATTCTTGCCTCCCTCCCTCCCTCTTTTTTTTTTTTTTTTTTTTTTTCTTTCTTTTTACCTGTTTCGATAACTTCGACAAATGACTTTGGGAAATATCCAGATTCACCAGTCTCTTCGTTTGTTCCATACCACCAATCACCATTTTCATCTTGAAAAGGTTGGACCAGCAAGATTTCGTTTTCACCAAAGCCAAGGTCATCTACACGAGTTTTCTTGAATTCATATAGAGTTTGGACATGGAAAGCTATAGTAAAAATGATGGAATGTCAGTGTATATACTATCACAGAGCTATGGTTGGTTGTTACCTTTTTCGATGATTTCAATGTAAGTCCGAGGAAAGAAGCCGACCGCATGCGTAGATAAGCTTGTTCCATACCACCAGTCGCTGTTCTTGTCTTTAGAGGGATGAGCCTTGATCATTTCATCTTCTGCGAAGGACAGGTCATCTTCACGCATCCCTTGATAGGCATAGAGAGCTTTAGCACGATATGCTATTTGATAAAAAAAAAAAAAAAATAGAGAGAGAGAGAGAGAGAGAGAGAGAGAGTTAAAATGATATATTGTCAATTCCTTCCATCCATTTTTCCCACTTACTTGAGCTAAAGTCCACTTCATCATCCATGTCCACACCATAGCCACTTGTACCGGCGGTTGCTTCACTGTGATTAGGAAGTGGAGATAAGGCCCGTTGTATCGATGATTCAGGTGCTAGGTAAGTTGTGTCGTCTTCTTGTTGCAAAACTACAGATGGTGCCGCCGTTTCTTGATGATCACCGACTGCTTTGCTTGATTCCGCCAGTTCGTCACCAGTAGCCAATACCGCTTGTTCTTGTTGCTGTTGTCGATTTTCCCTTTCCATTTGTTCCCAAGCTTGCCGTCGTTCCCGTTCTTCAGCCTCCCGAGCCAATTGTGCTTCAAGCTCCCTTGCTTCTTGTTCTTCACGAAGTCGTCGTTTTTCCTTTGCTGCCTGCTGTGCCGCCATCCTGGCCCTACGTTGTCGAGTTTCGTCTTCGAGTTTTTCCTTGGCCTGTTGTTCAGCATCCCTGCGTTCTTGTTCCAATCTTGCTTCTTCATCGAGTTTCCGTTGTCGCTCCGCCAATTCTTCTGCCTGTCGCCGTTCTTGTTCCATACGTTCACGAGCTTCTTGATCCCGACGCTTTTTTTCTTCCGCCATTTCCGCTTCCGCCTTCTTTGCCGCCTCCACTGCTGCTAGTCGCCTTTTTTCTTCAGCTGCTGCCGCCTCTTGTCGAGCTTGATCCCGTTTTTCCCGCAACATCAGCAATCGTTGTCGTGCCTCCGTTTCTGCCTGTCGTAGTCGTTCTTGTGCCGCCTTTTCTTCTTCGTCTATTGCCGACATACCGTTGTTCATTGTTGATTGAGAAGTCAAGTCGGATGGTGAAGAAGTTGCCGTTGCTTTCGTAAAGGTGTTGTTGCTTCTGTTGCTACTGTTATCTGTCGAATATTTTTGCCGAGCAATGATTAGTTGACGTCTTTGTTCGATTCTTCGACGAGCTTCTGCCTTGATATCTGCACTGGATCGAGGCGAGTCAGGTCGTTGTGTCGTTGGAATAGGAGGAGGTGTGTCACTGTCCAATGAGGGCGGCGAGAGTGGTGTCAACAGAGATCGTCGATAGGATGCCCGCCGACTTGCTTTTGGAGCTGATGAGAAGTAAGAAGAGCCCATGGATTTGTTATTGATGTTGTAACTATCGTTAGATGCCATCGTCGATATGGTGTCGAATGATCGTAAAGAGTCAATGAAGAAAGAGAGTTCATCGCTGGCAAATAGTCCCTTTTCAAATATCTGCCGTTGTCGTAGGTCATGTTCCAAAGTGTCTATATCCGAGTCCACCGTTGTCATACTGTCTTGTAAAATGCGATCCATATCCCTTTGGCAAGACGAGAGTTCAGAGTCAATGCGTTCAATTTGATCATGGATTGCTTGTTGATACCGATCCACACGTTCTAAATCGTCATGTAACTGCGAGTGACTACGTGATTGCTTGAGTCGAGCCGCCACCATAGCTTGCGCCTTCGCCTTGAGTCGATCCGAATCCGATAACAAAGTATCCCTACCCAACGTGCTTAAGTTTGTTGTTATCGACGCCGATGAGGACATGCGAGTTTTGTTATAGTCAGCTTGCAGTTGTGCCCACCTGTTAGTTTCGTCTTCAAGCCTTGCCTTTAAATCCTTGATGTTGACATTGACTAGATAATCCATTTCCTTGACTAGACTTTTCTTTTGTTGTGCCAAATCTTCCAGTTGCCTTGCATTCGTTTGATATCTTGACCACCATTGTTTTTCATCATAACCATAGCCAGTCGTTGTCATGATTCCCATAGATGAAGTTGATGACCTAGTTTGTTGTTCATTAATTTGGCGGCAAACTTCAATAATGCGTTCTTTCAAGTCGTCGATGCTGTATCTTTGGCTGGGTTGATCATCTTGAGCTGCTGTAAGAAGAATGTGTTGTTCCCGTATGGCCTTTTTGAGTGATTGTATGCGTGATTGTTGCAGTTGTTGTCCGTCTGTCGCATTATAATAAGAGTTGGATGATGACGTACCAAAGTGCCCATAAACCATGTTGAGTGTGCTTCAAGGCCAGATATTCAGGAGGAATTAAGGTTGATAGTGAATGAAGCCCTATATAGCAAACAAAGGATATGTTTAAAAGTGACGGATATAAAAGTAAAAAGAGGGGATGAAGAGCAAAAGGAAGAAAAAGAAAAGAGAACGAATTTGAAAACACCACTTTTCATTAGCCGCATTTTTGAAATCCCGATACATGCTAATACTCAATACCCCTTTACCGAACAACTTTGAGTTCTTCTAATCAGCAGTAGAGTGAAAAGACAACTTACTCCGATATCGAGATTGGGAGAAAAATGGCATAGAGATATAACAATGGAAAAATGTCAAAGTAATCAATAACGATGTAAATGGGGAGGGGGAGGGAAACAGCGCGCATTAATTTTATGCTCCTTCTCAGTTTGGACCCTTGATCTTACCCCCTTTTTTTCTCCTCTCCCCTTTTGTATGGAGGGCGGGAAATCGAATAATCTTTCAAGTCCACGTTACTGAAAAGCATTTGGGTGAGAATCATATGAGTTTCAGGAAAGTAAACGCCCATTGGGACGATTTTCAACATGTTTGACACTTAATTGGCACCAAACCAGGTACCAAAACACACTTCTCCCGATAATTGATCCATCAAGGTCGGGTTCTTTTTTTTATTTTTATTTTTTATTTTTTATTTTTTAATCGTTCTCAATGTTGCATTTACCGATATTGGCGGGATTAAAACACTTTTGTGCACCATGCGTGTGAAATACACACCAAGATATGTATATATATATATACTGCAGCTATTTTGTGCTCACGTCATGTGCTTTTCTCGGTGGTTTGAAATAAATGGGTTTTATCATATCATATTATGCGCACAATAATCATCATTACCCCTTTTCAGTAAAAGCACAATGGGACTTTCAGCCGTAATCATTTCTTTTAATTAGTATACATTGACACTACCATATCATGAATACTATATCACGAAACATTTACAAAACCATTGGTTCTCCTCTTTACCTTTTGTCACAAAAGTTCAAATTTTTTATATTGCCAAATTAAAGCGGCGGTTGAACATCTGAGTGTACCTGATTTCTTCTCTTCTTGTGCCTAACTTTTTGAGGCGGAATAAAAAATCATGACGAGTACTTCTTTACACCAATCGATGGCAATAAGGTTCATGGGAAAAAACAATAATCGAAAGAAACCCATTCCTAACAACGTGTCTTCCTTTTTGGTCATTTTGACATTTTCCACCACGATCTTTTCTTCTGTGTACTTTAGTTCTACTTCTACCTATACTGATTTCTTTTTTTCTTTTTATTTTTTGTTTTACATATCAACATTTATCACCACAAGCAAAAGATCCAGAGCATCGTTTTGTTTGTATTCCCAACAAATTGCGGGGTGAGCGGGTGTTGAAAAGAAAAAAGTTGCTCTTTGCATATTCCAAAATCTGACCTCTTCTTCCTTAAAGAGTAATCAAACACCAGGTCGCGGTAATTGAATAATATAAAGTTCATCCTCTTCGAAAAAGAAATATCTCATTTTGGGCTCGAGACAATATCCATTCAACTCTGCCACAGCAAAAATGGGAAATAGTACACTCAGTATGTTTCCAGATTTCATGCGCTATTTTAATTTTGCCATTGAATACAAGTTTATGCGACATGTAGGTATGATAAAAGAGTTGGTATTTTGTTACCCAGCATCTTTCCCCGCCCTTTTGTTTCTGCATATCGTCGGAGTCTGATGTAAAAAATAAAACCCCGCTTTATGGAAAATTTAAGGGACAAGTTAAGAACAAACTTATCATTATTAATGAATCCTTTGAAGTCCTTTTATTTTCTACATTTCATGAGTGATGTTTGTATATTGGATACAGCCACATGAGGAAGGATATAAAAGGTTTTCAGATTCAGGACCAAATCTTAAACAGATGTTCGATGATGATTGTAGTTAAAAATAACTCCATTTACCCTGTATGCCACAACTATTTCCTTTTTCAATGCCTCGAAAAGCATTGGATAAAATCAATTTAACTCACCGTTTGTACTACTAGGTGTTGCGATTCACGAAAGCACAGGACCACAGCACATTCTATTTTGTCGATAGACCGCTTTTCTAGAGTAAGAAGGAAAAAAAAAAGTCGGAGGTGAAATTCAGGGGAACGAATAACGTCCATAACCTTTTTGTACCTTGCCTCGAAAATAGACTTGCAACATCAGCTTCAGGAACGAAACACCCTTCATGAATTAAAACGGAAGACAAATCAAGCCTGATAAACTTGACAAGATTTAAATCTTAAGATTACCTTAATATCACTCGGTGGGTAACTCACATGTTGCCTCTACGTATTTTCGAAAAGTGTTGAAGGCTACACAAAAAAAAAAAAACTAGGCGACACACAGTGAGATTCTAGTCCTACTTTTGTGGAGAAGAAACCCCGATTGTCGGATTTTGAATTGACATGAAATAAAAAAAAGGTCGGGTATCCTTTATTACCTTTTTCTTTTCTCTTTATTCTACTTTCTTTTTTTTTATAACCACCTCTGTAATCACTTTATTGGTTATTGACCAGAAAAAGATCTTTTTACGGTCAGTCTCCTCTCCCATTCCTTCGTTTTATAATATCTACTTCTCCACTCTTTTATTCAACTTACATACTCCACACCTTCTTTGTACGTAATCGTTAAATGTCAACGCCTCATCACGAAAGTGATGCTCTTGCCGTTAGTGCTCAAGACGAATACTATCACAATGCGCGCGAACGAAGTATTGAAGACAACATGCTTGAAGAATATTCTGAAAAGCCTCCTCCACCACCAAAGAAGAAATTCTACAAGAACAAGAAGTACTGGATTATCTGCTCTATTATCTCTATCATTGTCATCGTTGTGGTGGTATGTTTAATTGTCTTTGTCTTCTTCCCTATGATTGCGCAATCTCTTATGAATCAAGCTGGTATTAATGTCAATGGTGCCGACATCACATTCGATACTCCTCAACAAGCTGGTCAACCTGCCAAGCGTGATTATGATATCCAAAAGACCTTCCAAATGCATATGCGAAGCTCTCTCACCAACACTGGTCCCTTCAGCGCTAGCATTGTCTTCCACAATCCTATTTTGGTCTACTATAACAATACTTTGCTTGGAAATGTTACTTTGCCCAGCACATCTATTGGAGGTGGAAAAGGTGATTTGGATGCTCAAACTCCATTCTTGATTGAAGATCCCAACTTCTTTGCTTCTTTTACCAAGGATATGTTGGCCTTGGACACATTTGACTGGACTCTTAAAGGTAGCTGTGACATCTCTGCATTGTCAAGGTAATTATCCAAAAAAAAAAAAAAAAAAAAAAGATTCATAAAGCTAATTGTATCTTTCTCGTCTTCTTTTCATATAGAACTGCAACCGTCAATTTGGACAAAACTGTGTCTATTCCAGGTACGTAAAAATGATTGGTGGATATTAATGCCATTTAAATCTCGTAATTTATAAACGTCAACTGACCCTCTTTTTTTTTTTTTTTTTTTTTTTTTTTTTTTTTTTTTTTTTTTTTTGTCATGAAGGTATGGGTGGATTCAAGGATGTTAAAATCAACTCCTTCCAATTGCCTGCAAATGATCCTAATGGTGGTATTCTGGTGGAGCTTGGTACGGTGATCAATAGTCCTTCTCCCATCGGTGTCCAACTTGGTACTATTAATCTCAACATTGGTTATCAAGGTGTCAATCTTGGTATGGTATCTGCAACGAATGTGACTCTCACCAAGGGTGAAAACAACATTCCTCTTAAGGGCTCTATTAAACCTTTGACCAATGCTGCTGATCTTGCAAAGGTTGGTGTCATGTTCTCAACCTATGTTAGTGGTGGTGTCTCACAAACTTCCGCTACTGGTGTGTCTGCTGCTCCTGATGGACATACTCCTATCAACTGGTTGACTGAAGGCTTCAAGTCCGTGCAATTGAACGTGGGTCTCTCTAATGCAGGTGGTCCTATGAAGATTATTAACGCTGTCAGCATGGGTTATCTCGATCTCAAGTTTGATGCCAACAATCCTTATGCTCCCATTGTTAATGCTCCTAATGTTGTGGCTGACTATAGCATTCCTTTTGGATTCACACTCAATATTACTGAAGTCACCCAAAAGATTACCATGAACACCAACTCTACTGGCAACTTCTCTGAATTGGTGGTACCCTGGGTCAAGTCTCAAAGTGATCAAGCTTCTGGTAAACTTCAATTCCCTATCAATCAAGGCTCTCTTGCTGCTCTTCCTGGGAAAAACGATGCCTTCAACTCCTACACCTATGATTTGACTGCTTCAGATTTGTATACTTTTGGTGTGTCTGGTCTTGCTACTACAAAGACTCAAACTCCTATTGGTGAAATCATTCTTGATGGTATTACATTTGAAGTGCCTACCTCTCTTCATGGTCTTCAGTTCTTGAACAGCACTCCTACCGTGATCAACAGTGTGGATATGACTGGTGGTACTCAAGAAGCTCTTCAACTTGACATTGGTGTGACCATGGGTAATCCTTCTGACTTTAGCATGTCTGTTGGTGATGTGACCTTTGCTATGTTTGCTGGTGATAAACAGGTTGGTACTGTGGCCCTGAACAATTTGACTCTCAATCGTGGTGAAACTACTGTGATTGCCAAGGCTAACTTTGATCCCAAGTCATCTGAAGAAGGTCAAACTATGCTCAGTGCTTTCGTGATGGGTCAAAACAGCAATGCTGCTATTGGTGGTTATGAAGGCTCGACTCCTATTGCTTCTTTGGCCAAGGCTCTCGGTGCACTAAAGATTGATACTACTCTTCCTGGTCTCAAGGCTCCTTTGATTCAAACTGGTGCTTTGACTGTGCTTCCCAACTCCATTCAAACTACCATTGTTAACGTTGCCGTGTCTATTGCCAATCCCTTTACTGCTGGTATGGCCATCACCAAAGTCAAGTCTGCAGCAACTTACAAGGGTATGCCTGTTGGTAATATCGATCAAGATATCAGCAACAATCCTTTTGTCATCAATGGCCATGCTACTGCTGTCTCTCCTCAATTGAACATGCAAATGAACATGGAACCTGCTGCTGTCGCTCTTCTTATGCGATCTCTTGCTGTTGATGCTAAATTGGATACCAAGGCTCTGGATGGTTTGCTCGGTATGGGTGGATTCCATATTCAAGGTCAAGAAGATGTCTCTCCTTCTGCTTCTCTCTTCAATGGATTCAATATCTCCAGCTTTGTTATGCAAGCTATGAAGGCTCTCAAGACGGACTTGGCTTTGGAATCGACCCTTCAAGTTGGTGAATATACTGATGTTTTGTCCTTCTCTCAAAATGGCGTGCAAATCAATGCTGATGATACTGTCACTCGATTGATTCCTATTGTTGGTCAACCTATTGTGCAACAAATTGTCAACGGTGCTGAGCTTGGATTCGAAACTTTGATCTTATCTGAACCCACCAACACCAACGCCAAGGTCCAAATGAAGGGCTCCATCATCAAGACTGGTCCTATGGCTGCTACTATTAACTTCCCTACACCATTGACTATTAGATGGCAAGGAAAGACTCTCGGTACAGCGACTATGCCTGCTCTCCAAGCTATTGCTGACCAAGGTGCTAAATTTGACGTGCCTTCCAACTTTGTGATAACCGACCAAGGTGCCATGCAAGAATTTGCCTCCTATATGATCAACAACGAAGAATTTGTCTGGGATATTACATCTGATGATGTCTCCGTCACAGCTCTGGGCTTTACTTTCACTGGTATCAAGATGGAAAAATTCGTGACTCTCAAGGGTGCAAATGGATTCAAGAATGCTGTTACAATCAGCAATTTCACCTTGCCTGGCGATGCTCCTAACAATGGAGGTATTCTTCTGGTGGCCGACACTACTATTGTCAATCCTTCTCAAGTCGGCTTCAACCTCAACTCTGTGTCATTTGACAGTTACTATAAGGATGTTCGAGTTGGTCCTCTTAGTGCTTCTCCTGGTAACTTTGCTCCTGCAGGTGCTTCTAAAATCTCTATGTCTGGTAGCATGGTCCCTCAAGATACTGCACATGGTTTGGCGATGATCAAGGAAGTGTTTGTTAACTATTTATCTGCTAAAAACTCTGTCTTGTCTGTCAAGGGTAGCTCTGCTAGTGGTCCTGCTGGTCAAGTTGGTTGGCTTACTGAAGCTTTCAAGACTCTCAACATTGAAAATGTCATCTTGCCCGGTCCTCCTGCTCCACCTGAATTGATTCCTGCCATCACTATGGAAAACATGCAACTCGACTTTACCAAGGATCCTTATGCTGCTCCTGCAAGCTCCTCCGATGTCCGCGCTCAACTCAAGAATCCATTTGGCTTTACTCTCGGTGTCAAACAGTTGAGTATGGAGGTGGATGCTCAAGCTTCTGGCCATAAAATGGCTCATCTCTCTGTCCCCATTGAATCGGCTACCCCTGTAGATGGGCTTATCAAGACTCAATTCAACAACGTACCTTTCAAGGTTTATGATGGTGCTCAAGGCTTATTCTCTGAATTCCTCAACGCTCTTACTCAAGCGACTAATGCCACGTTTGGACTTGCTGGTACTTCCAATGCTCTTGCTACTACGCCTATTGGTGATATTCAACTTGATGGTGTTCCCTTTGATGTACAAACTCAAATGGCTGGTAAGTAATGAAAAAAAAGGGGGACTGATTATGCAAATGATTCACCAACTCTCTCTCTCTCTCTCTCTTTTTTTTTTTTTTTTTTTTTTTTTTTTTTTTTTTTTTTTTTTTTTTTTTTTTTTTTTTTTTTTTTTTTTTTTAGGTTTTGCCAACTTCCAAGGAAAATCTCAAATTGTCTCACTCAGCGTAACTGGCGGTACCAAAGATTATGCTATTATCAGCGCTACTGTGGCCTTGACCAATCCTTCTCAAATCACAATTACTGTGGGTGATATCAACTTCTCTGCTCTGGGTCCTGGTGGAATTTCTGTGGGTATAGCATATATGAAAAACACTGTGATCAAACCTGGTGTCAACAACTACAACTGTGAAATACATCTCTTTGGCCCGGCTCCAGTTATTGGCGCGGTCTTTACCGCTTACTTAACCAATGTCCCTCAAATTCCTTTGACTATTGCTGGTACTCCTCAATCCACTACCATTGTACCTCTCCAAAAAGCTTTAAGCAATGTCAAACTCTCCACCACCATGAGTGGATTCCAAGCCAATCTAATTGCTGGGGTGAAGGTCAGTGTCACGATAGCCGAAATCCTTGCCAAGAAAGCTCGTGCTTATGTAACTCTGCAAAATCCTCTTGGTACTGCTTATACTCTAACTGGTGTCCATTCTGTTGTGATCTTCCCCAATGGTGGCTCTCCTTTCCAAGTTGGTCATGTTGATTCGATGCCTAGTCCTTGTACTGTCCCTGCTGGTGGAAAGGTTACTTGCGATGCCTGGCCTGTGGTTTTGGATGCTGATCTCGGTAAATTGCTTTCCGTCATCACTGCCAAGGACAAGAGCATGAACATGCAACAAAACATCACTTGCACGGTCGGTGGTCCTGGTGGTTATGAAGCAAGGTAAAAGGAAAAAAAAGAAAAGAATCGGGAAAATAAAGATAAAAGACTAATATGATTCTATTTTTACTAGCTTCTACTACCATCAAGAACTTGTGGCTACGGAACTTGACGTTGATGCGGGTCTATTCAACATTCCTTTGGGTCCTGGTCTTAACACCACTGGTAATCCTTTGGAAAGCCCCGGCAATGCTGGAAATTCGAATGCTACCAGTTCTGTTACACCTACCAGCACAACTGAAACACCTACTCCAACTGCTAGTGACAAGTCCACCGAAACACCTACTGACAAGCCAACTGAAACTCCTACTGACAAGCCAACTGAAACTCCCAAAGTATCTTCCACTCCCAGCTCTGAACCTGTTGCTGCTAAACAAGATGCCTCCTCTTCGTCATCTCCCTCTTTGAATGATGCTCACTTTGTCTTCCCCTTCAAGCTATAAACGTTTGGTAAGATAAGGTTGAATAGAATGAACATCAGGAATGGATGGCTTATTAACTGCTGATTCACTTTATATTATAGATGGAGCAAAGTGAACCTTCATCATCTTTTTATTTTATGTCAATCAACTTTTTTTTTTGTTACAAGTTGTATTTGATGCCCTTCACATATTTATACTTTTTATTACTTACTTTACTAGTTTATCTATTTCTCCTTTCCTTCTCTGTCTAACTTGTATTCCTGTATTCTCTATTCATCTTATATTTACACTGTATTAGAAGTAGACCCCTTTGTTATTTATATTTTTCCTCTTACTTCTTACTTTTTACCTTTTACCTTGTTGCACTTCTCTACTTATTTTTACTTTTATTACACTTCTTACAACTTAATGTTAATTTGTACTTCATACTTGTTAAAACTTTTTTTTATATTCTTCTTCATTGCTGTATTACAATAAAGCTCTTTTTTTTTTTTGTCTTGTATTATTTTATTAAACATAGCTATTCAAGTGATCTTTTTACATGTAGGATGAATATGTATGTACCTGTTTATCAGACATTCCATTTTCAAATCCAGCTTTCATGCAGAAAATGCAAATTCCAGCCCCGCTTATCTTGTTGTTCTCATTCCTTCCACCAGAACTATAGTAAGGCCTCCCTACACTTGTCGTACATAAACTTGATTTGGTGCACTCATTGGGAAAAGGTTGATACATAGAGAGAAAGAGCAATGACATAATGTACATCTTTGACTTTGCGATCGTAATGGCCCGAGGGAGAAATCTCTTTGAGGATCCCGATTCCTATGCCAAGGCAAAATGTATGCAAAAAAAAAAAAAAAAAAAAAAAAAAAAAAAAAAAAAAAAAAAAAAAAAAAAAAAAAAAATGTCGTCAACATTGATAATAAAGAGCAGTGTAATTCGAGGCACTCAAAAACGAAAACAGGTTGGATAAATGAGTATCACTAGTGACATGGTATCATTCTTTATTTTTATTTAAACATATATCATGTATAAAACTAAAGCTAATCAAAAGAGTTCCCACTATACTTTAGTCTCCAAGACTTGTTCCATGATAGTTTTGCCATCGATGTCGGTAGTTTGCCATTTGGTTCCTGGTAGTAATTGTACACCTATGCTTGTTTGATTTAGAGGAAGGATCTGGGCATTGGTGACAACTTTTGGTGTAAAAAGCAACTTTTGTAGTCTTCAGAGTCGAGGAGTCATTAATAATGTTGATTACACAGACCTTCACTTCCTAAGGATATACCTTCTTTTTCTTGTAGCCATTTTCCAGATCTTTATAGTTTGCTGTATATCTTTTTACCACCATAATTTTTGGTTCGGGAGTTTGGTGATTGTTAGATTGCGATTTCAAATGAGTTGTGTTTATTTTCCAACTTATTTTAGCACCAATCACCAAAAAGTTAGTAATCTTGACCATGAGCACAAATTAAGATACATTATTAGTGATAGTAACGTATAAGCATTAGTAAAATCCATCAATCATTGTTATTTTGTCATTAGCTTTTTTCACTGCTGAAGGTGCATGTCGTTATTTTGAGATTGCGTTCAAGTAAAATGGCCTTTATACTTTCAGTAACCACCGAGCTTTGTACATTTCGAATATAGAGTTTGTATTTTTCTTCAGGGTTTATGGTTTAATGTGAAGATGGATGGAATGAAGTAAAAGAAGAGAAAGAAGGCAAAAATTCCGTTTCGCCTATTCGTATATTTTTATAATGCCGACCAAACGCATTGGATTGGCTGCTATTTTTGTGGAATCTGATGCTGGTAATGATACTAGAAAGAACTCATGGATAAACTGTAGACCAATTACAGTAACATAACACCAACCTTGTACATATATGCATCAGTTTAGTCAACTCGTTACTCTACATTGATAAGGATGGCTCTTCCACCACCTGACGGTCGGGATTTGAAATCATGTATCATGCCTCTGGTTCAAAATAATTGGGGCCGCAGGAACTCTTTCTCTCTTTAATTATGACCACTGCAATGAACGATATTACCAAACGTGCCAAACGAATTGAACTTTTAATCAATCCTGGTAAAACACTGGGTCCTTTTAGACTAGGTAAGACAAGTAACATGAAACAAAAAAAAAAAAAAAAAACGTACTTGTGTGAATTCACTCCTCCCTCCTTTTTTTTTATGTTATCATCTTTAACAGGTTCCTCTTTATGGGATATTATACAGTTTCTTCGAGAAAGACCACTCTTTTTCCCATCTGTGGAATTAAAGTACAATCAACAGGTAACAAAGCTGAAATAAAGAAA
This sequence comes from Chlamydoabsidia padenii, assembly GCA_025330725.1. Lineage (NCBI taxonomy): Eukaryota > Fungi > Mucoromycota > Mucoromycetes > Mucorales > Cunninghamellaceae > Chlamydoabsidia > Chlamydoabsidia padenii. Next base: position 1,295,785 of record JAIWND010000006.1, on the reverse strand, counting down.
ACCACATGACTAACAGTTTGTATTGATGGGGTGTTTAGGATCCTTTCCGGAGTGCGTTTATTGTCTCACTCCCCAACAATGGTATTAATCTTTGGTTTGATGGCTCTTTACAACGACTCAAAACAATTGAATGTTGTGACCCTACCAAAGTAAAACTGGTTTATCAAAACAGTGATGTCAGGTAAGATAAATAGTCAGGAGCAGTCTTGTTTACCCCTTTCTCAACTAGAATAATACAAGGACTAATAATCACTCTTCTATTATGTAGCTCAAGTCGAACGATACCTACTTTTTTACTTATTTACAAGTCTTTTGGGTAAGTACTACCAAACTCAGTATGTAGATAAAACTGGCTAATCCATGTTTTCTTTTTTCTTTTTCTTTTTTTTTTTGATAGACCTACTTATCTCGGTGAATTCAAGGCTGAACAAAACTTGTATACTCTCAACTATCCGGTAAATGATACATTATATAAGAAAGTCAGCTGAATGAATTCATACTAACAGTTTGGTTTATTTAGGGTCTATCATTCACCTTCCCTATTCCACAAAAATACAATCACTTATATACCAACTCCTCAGGTAAACCTCAAATGTTGTGGATTGAAAAATCATTACTCATAAACTCTTGTTTGTATAGAACTACCCCTTGAATTCCCTGATGGTACTACGCCAATCGCATCAAAAGTGTATATATTCCACAGCAATAGCTCAAAATGGGAAACCGTACCTCCCCCATCAATTTCAAGAATACTCGCTGACATCAATGGGGGTAAAACGACCAAATACGGTAAAATGGGAAGGAGGGAATTAGAGGTAGTCATTGCCAAGGTAACCACAAAATAGAAATGATGGTTTACTATAAACTTGCTAATGATTATGTTATGTGTTTATCAAGGTATCCCATGGTGTCACTCTTTACTTTCCATCTACCTCAACGGCGACAAATACAGCAGCAAAATCCAATCATCATCGTCAATCAAATCCCACCTTGACAGCAACGGGAACAACAGGAACAACAACAACAACAACAACAACAACAACAGCAACAACAATACACCAAAAGGATGCAAAAGGAAATGACGACTCTATTACGAATTATGGATCATCATCAACAACAACGACAACATCTTACCAAGAGGTCGACATACTTTTACGGGTGACAGCGATGCAGGATATTTTGGCAGATCTGGGCAAACCATCTCGTGTGTTTTACAAGGAACAAGATAAAATGAAAATACACTCGGTGGCAGACGATGGTGGACTATCAAGCAAGACTGGTAAAGGGGACACTCCATTGGGCATGACAAAAGTTGGTGGTGGTGATGATGAAAGAGGTAAGTATTAAACATGTGAGACAATACCACATGTTGGGATATTAATTCGTCATTCTTATTAGATATCTCCTCTATAAACAATGCAACTGACTACTTTTTGAACTATTTCCACCTTGGACTTGATATATTGATTGATGGGACGGATCATGTATGCAAAAAAATCATCTTGCATGGTAATGTACCTGGACACTATGATTTCCAAAGGTAACTGACAAAGTGATTTGATTGATGATTTGAATACCAACTCTTATTGATAATTAAATAGATACAAAAGATGTCCTTTTAAATTGGTGTTCCCAAAGGATTTGGTGGATGGAAAACATAACCCCAACAAACTACTAGTTGATGTCGAATCGGATCCTGCAGAAGAAGGTGTTCCTACCCATATCATAACGGCTGACATGAAGGTAGTGATCTTTAATTTAAGAAAAACAACTATCTAATAACAATCTCTATATATTCTAGGTTACAACAATGCAAAATCGAATTCCCTGGAAATCAAGCAATCAAATCACAACAAAACCCAATGACGAGACCCAATTGGAACAACAAAAGCCAGTGATCCTCACACGTGGTCCTAATGAACAGAATCCCTTTGGCTCGACTTATTTGACTGGTTATAGTGAAGGCATAGTGATGGAAGTCATGAAGAACGGTTATGTGCCTGCTGTGGTTCTTTTTTAATACATCATTATAGCTATAGTTATTAGAAATAGGTTTTTTTTGAATCTGTGCATAACTTGATACTCAATAAAGAATGTCGGCGATTGAAATGTGGGTGTCACTGGATTTGTTTTTCGTCGATTTTTTTGATTTTATACATGTTCTCCCTCTTCCCTTCTCTTTACTCCATTAATTCATTAGCACCCACCTCTATTGCCTTTTAACGTACTATTCTTACTTCTTTTCTTCAAATGACATTATGCCACAAATAAATGACACCACACCACAATTGGATCCTTCTGATCCGACCACTTTACTGACACGATCTTTACCACTCTTACCCTTCCAAAACCAAGTGGGTGGTCATTGTAGCTTCTTCCGATTCAGCAAAAGGGCTATTTGTAAACCAATGTCTCACAAGGAACAAGAATTTTACGAATATCTAGAACACCTTCATGCACCTTTACTACCTTTTACTTCTCAATACTTGGGTGTAGTCAATGTCACTTACCGATCCACTAATGCTCAACCAATGCTACCCGAAGTAATCTTGGCGGAAAACCAACATTTATTGGCGAATTGGAAAAAGTATACCACACGACGACCTCACCATCGAAGGCACTCGTCTTCGTACAATCTCACTACTACCGAATCAACAACAGGGGAAAGTGATGCCTGCAAACTTCAAACGTCCTGGTCACCACTTACATTTAAAGAACAAGTCCTTCGTGAAGTCTTTTTACCTGATGCTCTACAAGAACGACTCCAACAAGTACAAGATTGGCAACGTGGTATGCGACAACGACAATTGGAAGAAGAGGCGGATACTGGCAAACGGTCGATTCTACACACCTCTCGTAGTGTTTTGGATTTCCGGTGCCAAAGACTGGAGGATGCCACACCACACGAGACGAACTCACCTGACAATGACGACCATTCATGTTCCAGTGAACAGATCAATGCGCCCCAAGTCACTGTACATCCACGACGACCTTCTTTAATCGACTCGACCACATCAGCACCTCAAACACCACGCATGCGGGAAACGAAACTTCATAATCCACTGATTCGACCAAGTAATCAATCATCTATACCCAATGGCTCACCTTCGACCTTGACACCCATTTGTTTATCACCAACCACATCAACAGCTACAACAACCGATGATGGACTTGTACAACCTGATCAGGAATCATCCTCACTCGACTCGACTTCAAAATCAGCAAGTTGGCGACCAAGGAGGGAACCCACTAATCCATGGTCAGTACAGATGTATCAACGCGATCTCGAAAAAGTCAACGTGGATGATATGCAACAATTCATTCTCATTGAAGACTTGACAGAAGATATCAAGTATCCTTGTGTATTGGACCTGAAAATGGGAACTCGACAGGTAATTGAACCCCCCCTCCACTAATAATCTAATCTAATCTCTTCTTCTTCTTCTCTCTCTAGCACGGTGTATACAGCGACACGAAAAAGATGCTCAGTCAAACAAAGAAGTGTGCTTTATCAACCAGTCTACAACTTGGGGTCCGAATCTCAGGGATGCAAGTCTATGATAAGGCGAAACAGCACTTCTTCTTTGAAGACAAGTACAAGGGCCGATCATTAACACCACACACCTTTCGGGATTCCTTGGTACGCTACTTTGACAATGGCGAAGGCTGTCATATCCTCCACCTACCCACCTTGATTCGAAAACTCGCCCTGATCCACCGTATCATTCAATCCATGGACTCGTTTCGATTCTATGCCTCCTCCTTACTGATCATCTACGACGCCGAGCAACGACAACGAAGGATTGATGTGCGTTTGATTGATTTTGCGAAATCGGTGACGAAACACGAATGGATGGCTCATCAGCACGAATTTACTTATCCTCCCGAAGAGGATGGGCCGGATCAAGGATATTTGTTGGGTGTGCAATCTCTCATCGCTTGCTTCCTGTGGATTTATCTTGAACATGGTGGTAACAAGAGTGATCTGGCTGATTTAGATGATGGTTTGCTTGGTCAGCGTCCCTCTTGGCTCTATGATGATGATGTATCCTTTTAGACTAGTAAATAGCATTAGAATCCCCCCCCCTTTGATATGTTTATAGTTTATCTCTCTCTTTTTTATTTTTTTGTGTGTGTATACATGTATATTCCCCCCTTTTTACTTCGTCATTATTATCACCCTGCAAAACATTAATAAAGACTATTTTAAAACAATGGATATTTAAATAAAAGTGTGTTTATTATATGCAATGTCTATAAAGATACAATTAACTATACTAATACGTATGGTTCTTCATTATCCTGTACATCAAGATGACCCAGTTCCGTAAACAGATTGTCCACTTGTTCCGACATGTTTTCATCCTTGTCCTCCTCTTTGCGTTTATCCATGGCCAGATTAGGTTGAGATGCTGGTGTCTTGGCCAAACTTTTCCCTTCGGCAAATAGGTTTTCAAACAGTTCCCTACCCAATGATTTTTGTCGTTCCACCGCAGATGATTTGTTCAGTTTAAACCCTTGTTGGAATTCGTGGTCAAAAAACATTTCCAGAGATTCGTTGGTCAGGACCACCATCCGGAAGGACGGCAGGGTCAAATCGCATAGATTCGTGTCGGCGTTCAAGACCCGGTCCAGTTGGTTCATATGTTGTCGCACATTGTTTGTAAGAGTGAGGTTTTCCAGCTGTTGTGTGATGGTATCTGAGGGTGCATGTCCATGTACCACTTGGGATTGTTCAAAGCTATGGGCGATAAAGTCGTTGAGGGTCATCCAAGCCGTATTATGATCGTCATTATTGAATTGTGTCAGTAGCCACCAAAGTTCCTTCACCATAGCAAGCAGATCGTTATTGTTCAATGTTTCCCCATCGTGGCTGTAAAGTTGGAAGAAGAATCCCATCAATGACATCAGGTCCTATACAATAAAATAAAATAATAATCAGTTACTGTCTGTCCCCCTCCTCCCTTTTCTTCTTCTTCACTTACCCCATGGAAGATTTCGCTTAATCCAGTAACCGTGTCCTGAAAACTGACACCCATGTTGTTGTCAGATTTAAAGTGAAGATACAGTCGGTTGATAAAGTTTTCTGATAGGTTCCGTTTGATCGTCATGTCGTCGTTGAGAGTTTCGCTTGAATTCGTTTGTCGTTTTACCCAGGTTGTCACATTTTCGAGGAGAAGGTGGAAGGTGTCATGATCTAGCTGGGTCTCCTGTCGATCACCGTCGTGTTTTGCATAATAAAGAGCGCCGAAAAATTTGTCATAGATGATGGCGATTTCTTCTTTTGTAAACCCAGCAGTGTCGTCCAGGTGTCGAATTGCTGATCGCTTCGTATATGATTCAATGCCCGCTGCCACTTTGAGTTGATTCGTTCGTCGCATTTCAGTCACCAATTCATCTGTTACAAGGGAGAATTCTCGGTACTATAAGTTAACAATAGACATGGGTGAGTTATAGGATGATTGATTGATATTAAACTTACAGCAGTCAGCATGAGTTCGTTGAATTTCTGCATAAAGGAAAAAAAAAATAGTTAGTTCATCATATGTAAACCGACATGTTAGTTCATACTTACGGTAAGTCTTGAGTTTAATCCTGCTTTTCCATTATGTTCGTCAATAGGTTTGTCCAAGGATATAAAGAATCGTTTCAAGATATCCAAAAAAGCCCCATCGTCCTTTGTTTGCAAAAGTTCTTCACCATTCAGCTTCAAAACAGCAAGCCTATTATAAGATAAATCATAAAAATTAGATCCTATTTTCTACACCTCTCCTTTTTTTTTTTTTCTGCTACTGACCCAATTTGGAAGAGAATCCTGGGACCCTCCATAAACAAACAATCCAAGACCCGGAAGGCAAACAAGAGCGGCATAGAGTTGACATACAGACTGAGAAACCAAGGCAAGCAAGCCACAGAGAGTTGGACATCTGTTTTCTTGAAATGATCCCATAGTAAAGGCATTGTTCGTTCCACCAGTTGTTCAAAGACGATTTGATCCAAGAGAGCACCATACATAGAAGTACTGTAATATCCAGGGCATAATCGATCCACCAAAACATTCAGTAGCCAAAACGCCTGTTCTTCGGAAGCATAGATCAACAGAGCCGAGACAACAATGTTCATCGCTTGACAATAACCAAGTTCAGGATTCCGCCAGGCATAAGCAGTCAAGACCCGGCGTAGACGACTAATACCTTCTGGTGTTTGATAGGCGGCGTATTCAGGTAGGGAGCGATTCAAATCCTTTTCGATTTCTTCGGTGGCCAGTGATTCTTGATCAGCATACATCTTCAACAAGTCTTCGTATACATCAGGATTGGCAAAGCGCAGGTAGGATGATCCAGAGCACATTTCCCAAAGTTCACCACGAAGAGAGTTTGGAAGACCGACACGGACCAATTTGCCAAATGTTGAAGTTCGAAGCATCGTCAAATTCCGCCCATATTCTAAAATTCATGCAAAAAAAAAAAAAGTAAACACCGATGAGTACAACCACCTATGTCTTTCCCCTCCCCTTTCTTTTCTTTTCTTTCTTTCTTTTTCCTTTTTACCTGTAAAATAGTGTTTCCATAGCTTCATTTTGCCCCGATCCTTTGTCTGTTTTGCATCACCCGGGTAGCCAAAGTCCAATCCAAGACCTCCATGTTGTTGCTTTGTCGCCTTTGTTGTGTGCTCATCAGTGACATCTACCAGTATAGTTTCAGAAGGTTTAGGTGGTTCACACATACGTTCAGATTCACAGGTAGATAAAAAGGGTGTCAGCATCTTGTAAAATGTCGTCTGTGATTTCAGTTCGCTTCGTAAAAGCGTACAAAAGTTTTCAGCTGATGTTTTAGATGCCTGTATATACAATTGAAAAGAAAAATAATTGTCATTAGTCAGATGGTATATAACTTTCCTCCCCCCCCTTTTTTTTATACCTGGAATCGGAAGATGTGTTCGATATGATGATAAGTGGTGATGGCCAATGATGTGGAGTATGGACCGGTATTGAGACGCTCCACACGTTTGATGGTATATAAAGGGAATACAAGCCATAGTACAGGTTGATGGTGTTGTGGCTGTGGAAGTCGCTGTTGTGATTCAAATGCCAAGAATGTTTCCGATAGGTAGATCCGACCACGAATATCATGAGTAAGCGAAGGCGGTGATGAGGAGGCTCCACCACGATGATGTGTTCTTTGATTCAAAGTATAGACCACCTCCAAAGCATCTTGTAATTGTTCTGATAAAGGCAATCTAAAGTGTAAGCAGTAATCCATGTTTCGTTTTTGTGCTGCGAGGTCCTGCTTCAATGGTTTGATCAAATGACGGGAGTCTACGGATCGATTGCTGCTCGACTTTGTGCTTTCAGGTGATGATATAAATGGACCAAAGGTATCATTGTTGCTGTTGGATGCACCAAGAGCGTCACCACCAGCACTTTTGAGGAGTCGTATCATTGCTTGACCAGCCAATTGCACCAACAGATCATATACTTCGTCCCGTTTAAACATGGTAGAAAATACAAACTACATCAACAATAAAAATATAATATAATGTTAACCCTGGTATCATACCACTCCATCAGTCTAGACTTACCTCTTGATTATCCTTTGTGATGATTCGTAGAGCATCAGAGAAGACACTTCGCCTAGATTTTTCCTTCTTCAAGTCTTGTACATTCTTCATTTCCAGTAATAGTTTTGTTTCCACCGATAATAAAAAAGAGTAAAACCCAATATAGTTTTCGCTGATATAAATCCAACCTTGTCGTGAGCTGTAGGCACATGAGTAGTCTATTAAACAAAAGAGAATAAAGGATGAGTGCATTGATGATGATATGATAAATTATACTTACAGCTAACCAAGCGTTCAGAGGGCGGGACATCAAAGATTTGTCTGAATGATCTTGAAGCGTTCCGTACTGAATGATCAGAAGACAATTCATCCGTCCCGGTATCTACAGTATAAAAATGGGGTTTATATTGATATAATGTGTCTTTGTGTTTGCAGCTTACCAATAGTGGTGACAATCATGTGTATTTTTTCATTGACCCATTCTTCTTTAGCATAAGGGTCATCCATGTCTTGTAATTCAGGAATCATGTTTTGCTGTATCCATTGCCATGCCGTTCCAAGAGCCTTTTCAGTTTCTGCTACGCCAATTTGAAGACAAGCACTATTTGATTCCCGTTGAAACAGTATACGATAAAGAGGTTGTTTGGTGTCAAAAACATTGGCAATAGTGGTGACAAAGCTTTTAAACATACCAGTCGTTTGCGACTTTTGTATAATGAAGCAATCTTCTTGGCGTATCGTTGTCCAGAATGGTGTTAGAGTAATGTCTGTTGGTGTAGGAAGAGTAAATGTCTAGAGGGGATAAAGCAATAGCTAGTTAATAAAAACATCCTTGTAATGCATGATTTCAACTTACATTCAAAGGAACACCAACAGTTTGTGTCCCATCTTCCTGGTTATGCATGGCCAAGAGTGAGCAAGTAGAATAAAAGTAAAAAGAGAGGAGAAAGAAGAAAAAAGGCGGCGGTTGAAAAAAGAAGTAGATAAAACCCTGCAGGTTGGAGCGAAGTTCTGATTGGACTAGACGGAATTTAAAAAAAATATGTGGAGACAAGATCCACCAAATGGTAGTGAGAAGCATATGAGGAGGTACAGTATGTTGTTCCGTATCGATCAAATGAAGCTTTACCTCTAAAGGTATCGTACAATTTCCATTGATAGTAACATATGGATTTGTTACTTGATTGGTTTATGCTGGAATAAATAAAAACTCTATGCGGTGCTTGATTTATATAAAACATGACTCCTCGTTTTTTTCCAACTCCAATTTCTTCCTCTCTTCCCCTCTCTCTTTTTTTTTTTTTTTTTTTTTTTAACTTTCTTATCTTACATTATTAAAATCAACTCATCATGAAGAACATTACACCTCAAGAAGTTGCTGCTCATAATACCAAAGGTAAGAAGATAAGAAAAATGCGTATATTAGTATGGATCTTTAATGACTTTTAATGTTTAGACGATTTGTGGATTGTTATTCACGGAAAGGTGTATGACCTGACTGAATTCTTACCAAGTCATCCTGGTGGTCAAAAGATTATCCTCAAGTATGCTGGTCAAGATGCCACTGATGCCTTTGATCCTATCCACCCTCCTGATATTATCTCTCGCTTCCTCAGTCCTGAAGTCTGTATGGGTGTACTGGATATCTCACATACAGGAGTCACTGCCAAAATTGAATCTAAAGCTGATGAACAAGTGCGATTGGCTAGAGAAAAAATGCCCCGATTGGATGAAATGTATAATGCATTTGATTTTGAATGTAAGTTATCCCCTCCCCTTTACTCTTTGCATATACTCATCTACCTTTTTATTATCACTATTATTACTAATAGCTGTTGCCAAAACTGTCCTCAAACCTGAAGCATGGGCTTACTACTCTAGTGGTGCTGATGATGAAATCTCCATGAGAGAAAATCACAATGCCTTCCATCGTATCTGGTTACGTCCTAGGGTCATGGTGAATGTCAAGAAACTGGATTTGTCTACTAAAATGTTAGGATCTACTGTCTCAATGCCTCTCTATATCACTGGTACTGCTCTTGGCAAGTTGGGTCATCCTGAAGGTGAATTGGTGTTAACTCGTGCTGCTGCCGACAAGAAGATTATCCAAATGATTCCTACTTTGGCCAGTTGCTCTTTTGATGAAATCGTCGATATGGCTCAACCTTCTCAACCCCAATGGCTTCAACTCTATGTCAACTCTGATCGTGAAGTCACCAAGAAATTCGTCAAACATGCAGAAGATCGTGGTATCAAAGGCTTGTTTGTTACTGTGGATGCTCCTCAACTAGGTAGGAACTATATACATACATCATCCATTATCTTACTTATTTCCTTTTTTAGGTCGACGGGAAAAGGATATGCGTGTTAAATACTCCGACGATGGCCCTGAAGAAATGGAAGGTCAAAAGGATATTAACCGGGATGAAGGTGCTGCCAGATATATCAGTACTTTTATTGATCCCTCTTTGAACTGGGACGATCTGGATTGGTTAAAAGGGATCACCAAGATGCCTATCATGCTCAAGGGTATCCAATGTCCTGAAGATGCTGTTTTGGCTGCTCGTCATGGTTGTGCTGGTATTGTCATCTCGAATCACGGTGGACGTCAATTGGATTTTGCTCCCTCTGCTATCGAATTGTTACCTGAAATCATGGATGCCTTGCGTGCTGAAGGTTTGGACAAGAACTTTGAAGTATACATTGATGGTGGTATTCGACGTGGGTCTGATATCTTCAAGGCCGTGGCTCTGGGTGCAAAGGGTGTTGGTATTGGACGTCCGGCTTTGGTAAAGGGAAAAAAAACAAACAATACGACGTAGATCGGTACTAACTTTTTGCAAATGTATATATAACTTAGTTTGCCATGTCTACTTATGGTGACGAAGGGGTCAAGAAGCTTATTCAACTCTTACAAGATGAATTGGTCATGTGCATGCGCTTAATGGGGGCACCAACCATTCAACACATCACAAGGGATATGGTGGATATTCGAAACTTGAAGGATCACTTTGTACAAAGCCCTATCGATTACCTTGGACACCATGCTTACGAACAAATGTATCCCCGTGGCCGTATTAACAAACTCTAGATAGTCTTACATCTCTTATACTCCCTTGCTCCACTTTTATGTTTTATTCCCCCATTTGTCAAAATAAAATAATTCTGTTGTTTATGATTTGCTCACCTCAATAAAGTTATCATATTATAAAGGGTTACTATTATAACAAAAGGAGTATCAGGGGGGCTTCTAGATCTTAGGCTTGTGCCGATATTTCGGCTGGGATCAGGAATTGGTTTGATTGGTTCGTCAATCCTGTATGTTTACTGTGGGACAGGATAAGTATTACCTGGGTTTCTGGAAGAGGAGACACGGTATGATATGGTTTCCATTCGGTCTTTTATCTGCATTAATGGTTGAATGATTCCTGGCGGCGTTTGAATGTCCGCCACTAAATTAGTATCTGGGGTATTTTTTTTTTTTTTTCTTCTCGCCTCTTTTTCTAATAATGAATAATGCTATAGAAACTTCTGCCTCTGATACGTAAGCTGAATAAATAAAGAATGAATATAAACATATTAACTGACTGTATGAACTCGTATCTTGTTGTGTTTTATAGCATTCCTTCTTGGGCCAAGAAACCAATTTTAGGCTTCTCGACTTGGTCAACTCAAATACTAGACGATGTTGCTGGTTACGGTGGAAAGCATATCGAACCATGGTAAGAAACTAAACAGTGATTCTATCAAGATGGAAACAAAAGTATTCAACTTGACAGTAATATTTTTTACTTTTTATAGGTTCAACGATCAAATACTTCGTGATATTTCTTTGGCAATGAAGACCAAACTACCACAATACGAATACATTAACATGGACTCGGGATGGTAAGTAGCTCCAACTCTTTAATACCAACATTCATTTATTCTCTCTTTCTGTGTAGGTGTACTACTTACGATGAATATGGTCGGTGGACCTTTCGCCCCGATCTCTTCCCTCATGGCCTGAAGTCACTATCTGATTATTTGAAAAGCAATGGACACAAACTAGGCATCTATATTTTACCAGGCATCCGAAAAGACGCAGCGGACGATCCAAAAGTGATGATCAAAAGTACAACGCATCGACTAGGCGACATTGTCAAGCAAAAGCGGGAGGGCAATGGATTCTCTGGTACGACATACATGCCCGACGACGATGAACTGGCACAAATATACTATGACTCTCTAGGTGAACTATTTGCTGAATGGGGTATTTCCTTTGTCAAGATTGATGGATGTGGACCTGGTGGTGGGGATGCATTACGACCGAACCAATCACCCGATACTCGTCCATGCCTGGCCAAGATGAAAAAGGCGTTTGAAAAACACAATATATGGATGGAATTATCATGGTACTTGGATCCTAGCTATGCGGATGACTGGGCGACGCTTGGGAATGGTGCGCGGGTATTTATCGATATTGAATCCTACTCGAAACGGTCCATGACATCTTCGGTGCGGGTGTTCCAACGAATCACTCATACCGCCAACTGGGCATCTTCTGGTGTGGTGGGACACCATCGTGGGTTTTATTTGGATCTGGATGTGGTCGCAGTGGGTATGACAGTGAATGGGAAATGTATTGATGGGTTGGATAATGATGATGTCAGGTTGTCTTATATCAGCTTTTGGGCCTTGACTAGCTCTATCTTTTGCCTTGGTGCCGATCCTCGTTGTATACCCGACAAGTACCTCACATGGCTTAACCATCCTGATCTTTTGATGATTCATCAATCTGGTGTGATGCCTAAACCGGTGGAATCTGGGGATGCGTGGAATAATCGTCGACAGGTCTGGTGGAAGACATTGCCGGATGGACGGGTGGCAGTGGGGCTCTTCAACACAAGTGTCTTTATGTTTTTATCCATATTGGGTAGGAATTATGATATCACTTTTACTATGAAGGACGTTGGATTGGAAAAGGCGATCATCAAGGATGTTTGGACGGGTGAATCTCTAGGCGTGCATGACAATCACTACACTACCGTACTCCGACCTGGACAATGCCAAATACTCTTATTGGATCCCCTACGATGACGATTGGTCTTTGTTTATAAATATATATATTTAATTTAGTATCTAGTTTAGTTAGTTTTTTTTGCTGTTTTGCATGTATTTGTTACATAGACACTAAAAAATAAATAAAACCACAATTCATTAGATCATATCCAAAAAGCTAATATACATAAAGTCATATTGGATAGATCATCAGTATGTACATTTATTCTATTGTCTTTATTTGTATATAAATGTGTATGCTACAAAACAGAGTAAAGGAGGAGGAGGGGGGGGGTTATACAGATAACGATGATATTAACATATACTAGGTATTAAAAGGGTGATGACAAATTAAAAGGTAGAAGGGGGGAGGCTAGTGTTTTTTGGGTTTTACAACTAAAACTACAATTAGTAATAATATAATAAGCACCAGTAAGAGAATAAGTTTTCGTTTTCGAGTCTTGCTTTGGTATTTCGATCCCTAAAGAAAGAAAGATGTAAGCAAGAGTGGCTAATCCCGGTATCAAATTCAAATTACCTGATCCAACTGGACAACTGCATCCTTGACGTGTATATTTGTTTGTTCAATATTATAGTCAATACGATCCAACATGGTTCCTTGGTCAATCACTAATGTTTGAAGGTCCCTGAATATTTCCGCCAATTGGTGTATTGATTTTGCAATCTGATTGACTTCCCGTTCCCGTTGATCTATCACCGCTTCATTTGATTCTAATACCGCCAGTTGTGTTTCCGTAAATCCCTAAAGTAAAAAAAGAAATATATATATATATATATATAAAGAAATGTGAGTTCAAGTGATATCGATGTATTCCTTATTACCACTTGGGCATCTTCATCTAGTAGTAAATCGGCGGCTTCATTGCTCAGACCCGATTCTAGTCCCAATATGTTGGCCTTTCTTGATTCTTGTCCCTGCATTTCTATTATTAATCAAGAAAAGAGTTAACATGATATCCTCCATTTTCCTTTTAGATTGACTTACTTTGTAGATAGTTGGATTGTTGTTTCCTAAAGGAGCTGGATACTTCTTGGACTTTTGTAGCGAGACTTGTTTGTATATTCCTTGCTAGTAGTTGATCTTGTTCTGTAGCACCACCATGGTCAGCATGGATACGTTGGATATCCCGTTTGATTCTGTAAAATTCCTATAACAGAATAGCTTATATAAGTCTACGTCCATCAATAGTTTATCCAAGATACTTACATCCGTAATGTCAGAGGTGAGTCGTTCAATGGCTGTTTCATCCGAAGAGCGATCGTCGAATCCTGGCAATAGATGTTTCCGATGCATGCTTTCCAGTCGAGCCACTAATAATAAAAGTAGAGTGTCAATTAGTAGAGAGCATCCACAAATCCCCTGTAAAGTAAGAATACCTTTATCCTTGATTTGTCCTAGACTTTCATCCACTTCTTCAACAATATCGACCCTATCATATTATTATTATTTTTAATAAAGATGACTGGTTATTCACTGTTCTGTTCTTACCATTGTGGAGGTAAAACGGACATTTCTATCACGCTATCCGAGTTTTCTATTAGTCCTTCCATTTCGGAAGCACTCGCCGAAAAGTGAGATGAGCTTTGCGTCCTAGCATAAGAGTTTCTATATTGTAAAAATATAAGTGTCCGACTTCGTGTGGCCATTAGATTGTTTGAATGAGTATGAAGGAAAAGAGCAAAAGAAGAAAATCTTCTGTCTTTCCCCTCCCCCATTTTCTTTTCGCTCTCATGAAATGTTTAATCCCCGACATCCATTTTTTGCTTAAATCTTTTTTTCTTCTTCTTCCTTCCTCTAATAATAATGACTAGCCCTCACTATCTCAGTCAACTCAGCGAACTACAAACCAAAGCAGTGACATCTAGTGCCAAGCATTTGCAAATCTTAGCTGGTCCTGGCTCTGGTAAAACAAAAGGTAAAATGGTTGGTTACTTCTTTATTATATTTATAGTCATACTCACTCATCCACTGTTATCATTACACTAGCTCTGACAACTCGTGTGACCTGGCTCATCAAGGAAAACAATATGGACCCTTCCTCCATCTTGGTGGTGACATTTACAAACAAGGCTGCTAACGAAATGAAAGAACGCTTGGAGAGGCCCTCTATGGTTGGCCGAGAACAATCAAGACTACTTTCCATGGGTACCTTCCACAGCTTGTGCGCCAGAATGCTTCGTCTTCATGTGGACCTGACTTTGTTGAAACCCAACTTTGTTATTACCGATGCCAACAAGAGCATACAACTCGTCAAAATGGTGCTCAAGGAACTTCAGCCTACTTTGTCTTCATCCACTCAGAAGAAAAGTCAAGGTAAGAATAACCATCTCCTTTTATAAAAGGTGGATACATGTATACTTATTCTCTCTCTTTCTCTCTAGATATCTTTTACGATAATATAAGCAAAGCCAAAAATCAAGGTCTTGATCATATCACTTACATGGCGCGCTTTGAAAATGATCCTGTCAAGAAGGATATCGCTTTGGTCTACAGGTAAATGAAACATTGCTTCCCGAACATGTCACTTACCTTCATCTGTTAATATAGAGCCTATGAAGAAAAATTGGAAACTGGCAACATGATTGTAAGTCAAAAAGTATAATAACTCGTTTATTCACTTTGTACTGACAACATTTCTTAACTTTTTGCTTTAGGACTTTGATGGTCTTTTATTACATGGTCGTAATCTATTGAAGGACTACCCTGAAGTGGTGGATCATATTGAACACGTATTGGTAGACGAAGTAAGTAAAAAGTAATGACATTAAATGATCTGTCATGTTTATCTTACTCTCTTTTGTTTTATTGATAGTTTCAAGACACGAACGAACTACAATATGAATTGATACGGCTTTTAACACATCGTGGCGATAAATCCCTTACTGTTGTTGGAGGTAATATGTCACACAAAGGGGGACAGTATGATTCGATTACATGACTCAACGTTAATTTTTACGTAGATCCCGATCAAAGTATCTTTGGGTGGCGATTTGCAAATAAGTCTCATTTTGGAAAAATGGTGTCCGATTATAAAGATACCATTGTTGTCAACTTGGAAGAAAGTTACCGAAGCACAAAAAACATTATCGCATGCGCAACTCATGTTGTGAACAAAGGTATAGGATAACGAAAAAAAAAAAAAAAAAAAAAAAAAAAAAAAAAAAAAAAAAAAAAAAGATAGTATAGGTAGGAAACTGACTCTTTCAATTGGGAATGCCACTAGATACAAAAAGGGAATCAAGGAACCTCTACACAAGTAATCCTGATGGTAGTCTGGTCTCTGTTTTGAAAGTCAACTCGGAAAAACATGAAACCGAACTGGTTGCCAAGGAAATCAAGCGCATTGTGGAATTCTCAAATGGACTCATCAACTACAAGGATATCGCCATTCTCTTTAGGATGAACTTTATGACACTCAACTTTGAACGAGCATTAAGCCGTGCGAACATACCTCATATCGTGGTAAGTTAAACTAATGGGTCTGTAGTTGAAACTAATAGTACTTTACTCTATTCTTAGGTTAGTGGCTCAAGGTTCCTTGATCTAATGGAAGTCAAGGATGTATTGGCGTATCTTCACCTCTTTTACAACCATCGGGATCTGGCCTCCTTTACTCGTATCATCAATACTCCCAAGCGTGGTCTGGGTGAGATCTCAATCAAGAAAATCCAAGTGATGGCGGCGACACAGGACTGGACTCTATTGGAAACCATGCACAACATTGTTGACCAACATCCTTCTACTTGCTCTATGCGAATTATGTCAAAAGCAAAACTGGAAATGGCCAATTTGCTGACTTTGCAGAAAAAAGTCCAAGACATGATGAATGAAAAGGTAAACACAAAAAGACTCATTGATACTATTACTCTAACATGTGTTTGCGATTTTGAACTTAGGTGCAAACTGACAACATTCTAAAATGCATTGTGGATTCTATTGGTTATCGTGATTACCTTCAAACTAACTATGCAGCTGATTATGAAACAAAATGGGCCAATGTCGATGAATTGTTTACCTTTGCCAAACGTCAAGACAGTCAATCCTATCAAGGTGAAAGGTAAATAAAATGCTGATGATATAAATCAAGTAACCAACTAACTTGTTGTTTATGTGGTATAGTGGTATTGAAGCTGTTGAATTGTTTTTGGAATCGACAACTTTATGTGGGGATGCCAAAGAACACGATGAAGCACAGGAAGGGGTAAGAGTGCATGAATCGGAGTAAAATACCATTATACTCACTTTTTTTTTGTGAACCTTGATTAGTGTGTGTCTCTTATTACTATGCATGCTGCTAAAGGATTAGAATGGGCTTGTGTCTTTATTGTTGGATGTGAAGAGGGACTTATACCTATGCCTCGAGCGACGGATCTGGTGGAGGAAAGGTAAATGAACAAATCTACTCTATCTTGACAAACATGACAATACTCATTCTCTCTTTATCATAGTCGTGTCTTTTATGTTGCAATGACTCGCGCCAAATGCTTCCTTTATTGTACTCACTCTGCTCAAAGAAGTCGCTGGGGAAAGGTTGATGCAACTGTGATCACCCGGTTTTTGTATGATCTACCTACTGCTCATTATCGAAAACAGACTCCTGCTTGGAATGCTCAATTGCGGAAATGGGTGGCTCAAGTCTTGCGGAAACCATATATAGAAGATGAACAACTCCTTCTTGAAGATGATGGTCGTGCTTATGATAGCAATGATGACAAGTAAATATACACAATCTTAGAGATGAATTGAAATTAACTTTTTCTACTTTTAGGATATTTGCTAATATAGTCGACAAGATCACGATGGACCTTCGGAAAACACAGCTCTATTAGAGAACTTACTCATGATTACACAGTGCTTATCCTTGAACAGATCATTCAGTATACCGCTATCCAATTCCCACCCACGATGATATCGACAACTCGACAGCATAACAAACTCGACAAAACACACAACAACAAACCACTCGACGAACACAATAGTATACCATATCAGCTAACTTGTTTATTACACATCTCTAGTTTAAATTAGTCCACTAGTTAGCATCCTTTTATAGTCATTTATTCTTTTGTTTATTTATGTATTAAAATATAAAAGTGTATATTATATGTCATTGATTATAATAAAGCAGAATAGATAATATGTACATATGATGTATGTTTGACAAGGTAGAAAGGGGGAGGGGATAACAAAAATATGGGTAGTCTATATGTAATGGTAACTAATAAAATAACTAGTAACATTAAACAAATAAATAAAAAGTATATACTATCACTATTGATCCAGATTCCATTTAGCCAGTTCTTCACGGAAAGCATTCAATCGTTCCATAGAGTAGTAAAAATAATCAAAGTCAATTTCACTTTGACTAGCTTGGACCAACCCCCATAATCCCCAACCGACATGAGAAGCACCTAACCAGACCAGCATTTCCATTCGAATTTCATCCACCAAATCATCATTGTCATTGTCCAATTCGGTCTTGTTGGCATCAATATAGGCTTGAATGAAACGTACTTGTTCCTCCAAGGTAGGGAAAGGTTCAGTCATAGCAGCAGGTTGTTGACCATGGTAATCGTATCGCCATTCGATAAAATGGTTCGCAAGATCATATCCACGTGTATTGTATCCTGCATATTCAAAGTCCACCAAAACCAAGGCACCCGTGTCATCACGTTTTAATATATTCCCATATTGTAACTATATTAATAAAGAAAAGGTGAGTGCTTGTCAAGTAAATGTTTCTACTTTACATCATTATGGCCAAAGACAATAGGACTTTTCACACTAGATAAGATCCGTTTACACTTTTCGATTTCATCACCCAGTCGATCAAAGTTGTACATGTCCAATAAAGGACACCAATCGGGATGTTGTTGTTTCAAAGTAGGTAACAGCTTGACGACCAATCCGTACCATTTGTCCACGTTTTTCCATATCTCCAAGGATGAATCGGTAGGAGGATATATCTGAATGATGGCATGTTGTCGAGCCATGCATTGAGCAATTTGTTGTGAGGTGGTGGGGTCCCGAATATCTTGATGGTTCAATGTGACCGAGTCCACATATTCTTCGAATCGTCCGTTCCCAAAGATGGCCAGTAAACGAGGCCCCAAGTTTAACCGACCCAACCGTGCCAACCACGCCAACTCCTTTTCACGATCCACCAATTGATCAACACCCACACCGTATACTCGAAGTAGTCGTCTTTTGCCTCGAGAATCCACAAAGAAGACCGCACTAGATAAAATGGGTTAGTATTACAGAGTGTATATGAGAGAGAAGGGAGGGGGGGGGTTACTTACTTTGTTAGGGCCCCACTAATACGATTAATAGTCAAATCTTCTTTTTGTTGCACCCAATCCGGAAAGAGTTCTTTAGCCATATCATACACCTTTTGGACAAGATCATCATATTTCAACACACTATAAATAAAAAGTGGAAGCAAATAGTCAAATCATGGTAACAATCTTTCACTTTTTTCGTACTTACCTTAGATCAATGATGGTACTGCAAGTAGGTACCTTCAACGTATCAGAGCTAGGTCGTAAAAAGTGGTAAGTAGGTCGTTCAATATCTGTAGTTCGGTCAGTGTTGCTCTTGTTGTTTGATTCCACAGTTGTCATTGTTGCTGTTGTTGCTGGTTTTTTTCAGTAGAAGAAAAAGAAGAAGAGAATAAAAATTTCCAAAATCATCTTGGTTTAAATCACATGGGTTTCAAATTCCGCTCAAGCTGGCTTTCTTTGTTAAAGTAGATCACCACCTTGTGATGTGATGGGATAAGTTTTTCTTTCACATGATACAGTCAATGGACAATATATATTTATAGAACTGTTTATCAATGGATGTTTTCAATTGGTAAAGTTAGATTCGGCAAGATGAGCCAAGAAAAAGAAGAATTAACGGAATTTAAATTATTTTTCTTATTTTGGGTACCTGAGTTTATCGCATAGATGTATCAAAGCAGTAAAGTGAGAAAGTGATCATCCTATTGTATACATATCATGTAGTACATATATACCTCTTATGCTCAACTAAATATCAAATTGATGCATGAATCACATTAAAGACGGATTTTACATAATCAAGTTTATTTTATTACAGGTGAGATAAAACATACAGCTAAATAAAAAGTAGAAAATGCTATTCTAAAAAGTACTTGAGACCAGGTAAAACCAGAGTGTTGCATTTGCCGAGTGTGGTAGATCGTAGATGACATTCATAGCAGCACAAGAAATGTTCGATTTCATCACCAGCAGACGTCAAAGTGGTAGATATCTAGCCAGCATAACCCACCATACTTCCATGTTCACGTTATCCACTTTGAGGGTTGTTTTCCGTTGATGGCCATCGATATGTCAGAGTCCACATCCTTTTTTTTTTTTTTTTTTTTTTGGCTGTGATCGTCTTGTTGGGATGGATGCCATTCGTACTTGCCTGCAGGAATCCATGTTGTGGGAATGGAAGCATTGAAGGTACCAAATACCAAGAGACCAAATATGATCTTGGAGGCTGCAAATTGGTACAACAACCTACATAATATGATAAAAGGGAGGTTAGATTTCTGTCCAAGAGGGTGAGCATTATGTGTCCACTACTTCTTCGTACTCCGACTTTTTTTTTCTTTTTTGTACTTACTTTAGCAAAAAGACATTCAAGATTTCGTTTACATCATCCATTGTCTTTCCTGACGAATGGACTTGTAGATTAATAACCACTTTTGAGAATGATGTTGGTGGTGGTAGTGAATTACGTCGTCGAATGGATTTTACAATAATAGTCCGGTCCTTGTGGCGTGTTTTCGCCTTTTTTTACTTCTCATTGTGCTTGTGTTTATGTTTATGGTCATTGTTGAGTATTTCTAATGTATATTGGAAAGGAAAGAAGGGCGTCTGTAGAAAATTTTTCGGTTTTAAAGCTGCCTGTGGCCGAAGTTTTCTCTCTCATGCAAGTCGGGATTTGAAAATAGACAATCCTCTTTTTTGATCACTGTTTCTACTTGCTACATTGTGGAAAAGCTGTGTATGATGATCACATTTCGAATAAATAGTGATATTGGTTGATGGAAAGTGAAGGAACATATGATATGGTGTGCTAAAACTTGGGTAAAGAAATGTCCACTGTATAAGCTGTGAGTAAGAATTCGGGATTTTAAAACGGTACATACAAAATAAGATTTTTCCTTTTTCTTTGGAATGGGGTCTTTCTTTTCACTCTCTCTCACTTTTTTTCTTTTTTTTTTTTTTTTTCCGGCCATTGAATACGAATATCCGTTGCTCTCTGCTCTCAAGGTGTCTCAAAGTGAAAAAACGCAACTCACACTTAATGGACACGAATTCTCTAGGACGGCCTCACGTGGGAATGGTAAGCATCACAAAATATAACTAATCTTTTGTACTTTATGGTGACAGGATGGCTAATACAATATAGATCATTAGTATTTTTACGAACTCTCTAGGAATCAAAAGGTTGAATAGCTATTGGACTAATGTCAGGATCTCTCTTGTACCTGGGTAGTAATCGTTAACCACTGCGGGGTGGTATCATTTGAACACAAGTCCTGGGTTTATGGGGCACTCCGTGTGGCTACAAGTGCCAATCTCTTGTATACGTAGTAGGTTGTTAAACATGATAAAAAGAATACATTTATAAATCTTGATCTAACACTTTATCTCTCTTATAGTGCATTGCTAAAGAAATGATCTCCTGGAACATTTGACATCATATCAATTTCGGGCACCAATGAAGACTTGGCAGTGGCGGGAACTTGGTAAAGTAAATAGATGACTGTGTGTAACCTTTTTTTTATTTTTAACTTTACATTTAATAATAGTGTGTCGGTAAAATGGGTGAATGAAATTCCTTCAAGCTCATCAATTACATGATGATCCTGGCCCCGACATTAAACCTAATCCACCCTTCCACTTGTACCCTATGGCACCACCTTGTACATGCGGTACCTTACACATAGCAACACATTGACATTACAACATGGCCAATGTGTGCTCTAGATCTTACTTCGATTATAATAGTAGAATTAGTCGTTAGTTTTTGTTATCAGGACTATTTGAATAAAGAAGATCTATCGGGATTTGAAATCATTTACCGCCCATAAATGTTTGATCAGATGCGGGATGCTATTTTGTCCTTTCTTTCTTTACTTTTTTTACCACCTTTACTTCTCACCATTTTACTCCATCCATCACTCTCAACTTATTATTGAATGTCAGACCACAATGACTATCTCTGATGATCCACAAGCTGATCCAACCAAATCATCTGTCGCCTTTAAAAAAATGCGTATGACTTTGGCATGTGTCCGTTGCAGGTAAAAAAGAAATGAAAAGAAAATGTATTAGCTTTGTTTTGCCCTTCTACCCTTTCTTGTCTGAACTCTCTTTTCGTCATTCAACTATAGGTCGAAAAAGGGTAAGACTATTCTAATACAACAGCAAACATACAGTAGATTCCTTCCTGTTACTAATCCTCTCTTTTTTTACTTGCCAATAGTTCGTTGCGACTATGCTCATCCTTCTTGTACACGATGCTCTCAGGCCAAAGGTAATAAAGAATAGAGGAACAAACCAATTATGCATCATACTGATCTTCTTCTTTTTATTTGTCTGTATACCAGCTTCTTGCTCCTATGAAGGATCTTCTACTCAAGTCGATTTATTCAACATTGTTAAACTTAATGACATTGTGGGCACTTTACAACAACGTGTACAATCACTTGAATCAACCCTAGGCGATATTCACCATACAACTCAAACGGCGACTGATAACCTGAATGGGAAGGACCCTGCAGAAATGACCACCACTCCACCAACAGCAGCAATCACAACACTTACCCACAGCTCAACATCCTCAACCGCAAAACTACATAATCAGCATCAATGGTCTTTGTCACTCACACCAACTGGCTTGCGAATCGATACCAATTTTGTCAGTCTTCCTAATTTGTATGATATCTTACTCTCTGGCATCTCTCAACTTGATATGGAACAAGAACCAACTGTGGCGGATGAGGCTGGCAACTCATCTATAAAGTTTTCTCCAAGTACTTTTGATCGCCCTCAACCATTGGATCAACAGATACGGCAACAACAACAATTGTCCATTATGGTGACTCGCAAGAGTCCTCTCTGGCGATCCAAATGTGCGACCTTCCCATTATACAGCTCTTGGTCTTCAATCAACTCATCAAAAGGATACGATCAAACATCACCTCCCAGCACAGATGATATACACCATGGCGATCATCATTCTCATAAGCGTAACATTATGACAACTTCTGTCTTGGACACCATGATCGACATTTACAACGAATGCTTCTTGTGTTTACCGGAAACTGGGCACGATGGGACTATTGGGGATAGATATCATCAAGGAACACTCGATCCGTTATTAGCAAATGCTATCTTTGCTTGGTCAGCGCGTCATGGAGCTATCTACCATGATCTGTTTACTGGACAAGACCCGAATGAAGTTGGTGAATGTTACTTTGCCGTCGCCAAGGATTTGCTCAAGGACCGGTTTATGATTCCCACTATGGACACCCTACATGGACTCTTGATGCTATATGTTTATGCCACTGGTCGGCCCTCTAAATCTAATGGACAGCAATCTCGGAAGGACAGCAACAACAACAACGCGATGGAATCTGAAGCATACATTTTTTTGGGTTTGGCGATTCGTATGTGCATGGATTTAAAACTGCATAAAGAAAATCCCGCAACACTTGATGGATGCAGCAACAACGATAACCTTATGCAAGATGGAAGCAGCAACAGACGAATGTTACAGGAACGACATAGAAGATTCTTCTGGGTACTTTATTTTTTGGAAACACTTTGCTCACTACACTCGGATCGACCCTTCTCCTTACCATGTGAAGATCAAATAACTGTGGCCTATCCAGATATGCTTGGTGATGAACTTGGTGAACGACGATGGCGGACGGAATTTATGATGAAACGATTTCGTATCACTCGGATCTATCGCGACATTATTCAACGGACGGCACACGAACGTCTACTTTTATCTACCATTTCGGAATTGGATGCCAGTCTTTGCGAATGGTACGAGCAACTTCCTTCTCATTTGCAATACAACCAAGGTGATCACTTGCAACCAAGGTGGACAAGCACCTCATTCCGGGAACAGGCGTGTCTCAAGCTCAACTTTGAATATCAATTCCAACGATGTCAACTTTATGCAGTCTTTTTAAAACAACAACAACAACAACAAGATAATGGGCTCAAATCTACCGACCTATGCAATGGTGATGATGATGGTGATGATGGCCAAGGTAATATCGCGTCTTCGGCAATAGAACTGAAAGCAAAAGAGGTGTGCCTGACTGCGACAACACTTACTATTGAATTGATGCAGTGCTGGAATCAACTACAACAACGCTGGTGTCACTTTTCCTTGGATCCTCTGATGATGACTGTCAATATATTTGAAATACTAGTAAAAGACGAAAATTACGTGGATCTGGTCAAGGATCGTTTGGCAACAATGTTTAATATCTTACAGGCTTCTCCTATACATCATCATCGGTATGTGGTACTTCTTATGGCTCGGATTCGACAACTTGTACAGCCTACACACAAGACGGATGACGAGCCTCTGGTTAAAACAACACATGGGCAACCACCTCGGGTGGAATTGGAAAACAGGGCCGAACAGCAATATAATCAGCACATCCAACATCACTATGATCAACAGCTACAGTCCTATGGATCTTCTTATCAGCAATCGGTGGATTTTTACAATGGATCGAGGTTTCAAAAATTGGATGGCATGATGGATATCGATTTTTGCGATCTCCCCTTCTCTGACTTTTTATACAACCCTGTCATGGAAACCACTTCACATATAGGATCTTACAATACGGATGGGATAGAAACAACGCCATCAGCATTCTGTTTACCAAACGCTACGCCTACAACAACAGGATTATCAATATCAGCATCTACGTCTAGAGAATCATTCACCGACACGACTCCTCCACCATCTAAAAGAATATCACCTCCTCTTACTGCACACCCACCTAGCCATCAATCTAAATTCTCGACTTTGGAATCACCACTCTGGACAACATTACATCAGTCGGCATATGTATCTAATGAATTAGTCGACTTTGAATATGTACCTCGACCCATGTCTTTACAACAACAACAGGTACCTTCTCAACTAGCCAATGGACAGCATTACCATTCAACATCACCACCATAATATCCTTCTTTGTATAACTAATAGTTTAGAATCTACTTTTTTTTTTTTTTTTTTAATTCAACTAATACCAAATAAAACAAAAATTGAACTACTGACCCTGATGCAACTTGTGTTACTTGTTAGTGATGGTGGGGTATATACGGGGATTCCCTGATTGTCATGGGGGAAATAATCATGTGTTTTAGGGACAATGGTTTTGAAACATAGGGTAATATCGGTGGAACTTGTGATCATAGGTCAATGCCGTCATGAATCATGCATAACATAAAAAAAAAAGAGTCCAAATGCGATCAAGACAAGACATGCATGAAATTTATTCGCATAATACATTTGTTTAAAGTCGGGATTTGAATAAAATGTGGATTTTATTATATGACAAAAAAAAGGGGGAGTATAGTTACAAAGAGATGAGAATAAAAGTGATCATAAACATACTATGGAGGGGAAATATATATAACTAAATGGGAAGGGGGGGGTTAAATGGAGATGGCCATATTATCACTATCCATGATACAATCACAATCCGTATAGCCCAAAGAGTGGACGATATTACATTCCTCGGCCTTGACGATCCGCATGATTTCTGCCGCCGAGTAATTAACGATTCCCTTGGCCACAGTGACATGATCCATCCCCTGCACCGCCAGACGCACCGCTTGATGTTCGACAAAGTTCCCTTGTACCCCAGTGATAGAATGTGCATGAAGAGAAGACGGTGATTCCTGGTGCTTGTTGATTTGATCAGCCATGTCGGGACGAATATAGATGGTACCCGCGGTATGAAGACCATGAAGGATCCACCATTTGCGATCAATCAAAGGCTGAGGTTGAGCCACGAATCGGGTATGAGTAGGAGCAGGTGAGACGTCGGCGATGATGGGCAAGATGTTTTCTGGTGTGGATCCACGAGCAATCACGGTGGTCACCCCTGCCGCGGTAGCGAGATCAGCCGCTACGAGTTTGGTCACCATTCCCCCTGTGCCCAGTGCTGATCCAGGTACCGTCACCTTGATTTCTTGTCGTAATGCTTCAATATTGTCACAGACCAGGATCGGGCGCGCGTTTGGGTTCGTGCGAGGATTGTCTGTATACAGGCAGTCCACATCGGTCATCAGGAATAAATAGTCGGCCTTGACCATGCCAGCTGTGATGGCGGAGAGAGTATCATTATCACCAAATTTGATTTCCTGAAGAGTTGAAAAAACAAAAAGTAATGGTGAGTTTCATATGGATGGACATATTCAGGACTTACCGA
The DNA here is from genome assembly GCA_025330725.1 of Chlamydoabsidia padenii. NCBI lineage: Eukaryota > Fungi > Mucoromycota > Mucoromycetes > Mucorales > Cunninghamellaceae > Chlamydoabsidia > Chlamydoabsidia padenii. The sequence continues at coordinate 1,269,668 of JAIWND010000006.1, read as the reverse complement.
AACAGAGATGGTGTCATTTTCATTTACAATAGGCACAACACCCATATCAAGGAGTTCTTCGAGACAGTTGACAGCATTCAAGTATTGAGTTCGTTGGGCGAGATCATTCTTGGTGAGCAGTAATTGTGCCACGGGTTGATTAAATTTGCCAAAAAGATCATCATACGTGCTCATCAGTCGACCTTGACCAACAGCTGCAATTGCCTAAAAAAGTGTCAAAATGAGCATTCTTCTTTTTTTTTTTTTTTTTTTTTTTTTTTTTTCTCTCTTTCTTTTGCACATACCTGCACGGCCGCCAGTTTCTTGGGTTTTTCTGGTAGATCAAGCCTTCGTAGACCAGTTCCGACAGCTGCACTTGTGACCAGAACCACCCGATGACCAAGTTGCTTCAAACGGAGGATGGTTTCCACAATTCTTGATAGATTGCTTAACAATGGATAGTGTGTCTTTTCATCACAAATGGAGGAAGTTCCCACCTTGATGACCAAAGTAAGTGATGTGTTGGTTGGCCGATGGGTATTTTGAATGTTACGATAAACCACCATAATGATTGTTTAAAAAAAAAACAGATGTGTATATAAAAATATGTTTATATAAAAATAAAACTAAAAGGAAAGAGGAAGAGATGCGAAAAAATGAAATCAGGGGCTACTTCTTCTATTTATAACCCGATTCAAGATTTTCAAATCCCGTTATTTTTTATGCATCATACAAGAGACCACTTGAACCCAAAAGTCTGATTTTCATTTTCCTGTCACCCCATTTCATCATCGTTACTCTTTAAAGAAAAGATAAAAAGGTCATAACGATAAAAAAAAAAGGGGGCGCTGTTTAAAAAGAAAAGAAAAACTTGCCCTCTCTTTTCTTGATATGGACAAGACTATTACATCACCTACTCTTCAATGAGGAACGCACAAACCAGTATTAGTGCAAGAAGATAGATACAATCTATATTTTTGAGTTGCTCACATGGGCACATAAAAGAGTCTCGGTACTGATTCCTTTCATGTATGTACAATTCAGCACAGTATTCGATTATGGGAGTTTCAACCACGGTTTTAAATAAAACTGCTCTTTGATTCATTTACTTACTTTTCAGTGTACAAACTTTCATGCCTAAACTGTCGACTTTTTGTGTGATACTCACATCCATCAACATCGAGAAGAAGAGAAATGATGGGATAGTACCAGTAAACTAAAAATAGATATCAAAGCAACTCCCATGACTTTATTTCTTCATCAGCATTCAAGTCATCTAGTTAACAGGTGGATGTCAAAAGAGAGCGATCGTGTTGTCGGGTTTTGAATTATGTATTCGACCTATCTCCCATTCCAATGATATCAACGAAATAATTTCCATCGGCATTAAAAAAGACATTCGCCTTGTTTAACTTTGTTGCTTTTCTACCTTTTTCAATTCTACATGTTGTTTACTCGGTACATTTTGATAACCAGTATCTTTTGGGTCAACGTTGTGTTTGGGTTGAATCCAATCGTGATTAAAGGTCACAAGTTTTTCGATTCGGTGACCAAGCGTCAGTTTTTCATCAAAGGGTAACACACAATAGATAGTTGTGAGTTGCATAAACTCATCGTCATTCCTTCCTCCTCCTTCTCTATGTAATATTAGCGTGGCCTATCAGCCTCGGAGTAAAAATGAACTCATCGATCCATTGGCTGATCCTACCTCATGTGTCCGTGATGCAGCATTAATGTCCAAGTTGGGTTTAAATGTGATCAGGGTCTACCAGGTAAGCAATTTGAATCCCGATTTTACATCCCATGGCGGGTTTTTCAAAATCCTTTTTTTTTTTTTTTTTTCTCTCTCTCTCTTCTCTCTTTCTTCATTAAAAAGGTGGATCCGAAAAAGAACCACGACCAATGTATGAAAAGCTTCTCTGATGCAGGCATTTATGTATTACTTGATATTGCCACACCAAAGAACAGCATCAATCGACAAACTCCCGAATATGGCCTTGATCTCTTTAATGGTTACAAACAAGCTGTTGACGCATTCCACGAATACGATAATATGTTGGCATATATGGCAGGCAATGAAGTGACAAACGACAATACTAACACAGGTGCTTCAGCATTCGTCAAGGCAGCACTTCGAGATATCAAACACTATATCAAGGTCAACAAATCCAAGACTCTTCCTGTGGGTTATGCTACTAATGACGACGACCGCATCCGGGAACCTATTCGGGACTATTTCAGCTGTGGTGAAGATGAAACTCAGGTAAACATACAAAAAAGAAAAAAAAAAGGATTATTACTGATACCCCTCCCCCTCCTTTTTGTTTTACTCTTTGTGATGGTAGGTGGACTTTTATGGTGTGAATCTTTATGAGTGGTGCGGGGAATCGTCCTATGAAAGCTCTGGATACAACAAACGAACGATGGAGATGATCAAATACAACAAACCTGTGTTTTTATCTGAATTTGGGTGCAATCTAGTCTCACCTCGTCCTTTTACTGAAGTCCAAGCGATCTACAGTGAACCAATGACGGATGTCTGGTCAGGAGGGGTGGCCTACGAATGGACACAAGAAGACAATAATTATGGACTTGTTAAATTGGCAAATACGGGCAAAGTGGAACTCTTATCTGATTATACCAACCTACAAAACCAGTTGTCTAAAGTCGATCCACAAGGTGTGCATATGGACTCCTTCAATCTCATCCGATCCTCTCCTTCTTGTCCTTCTCACTCTAGCAACTGGAAAGCAAGTCTGACCTTACCGCCCACTCCATCCGAAAAGGTGTGTGCATGTATGAGGAGCAGTGTATCGTGTATGGCATCGGACAAGGTGACCTCGATGGGAAATGGTACTACAATGGTGGGCTCTCAATTGGATATTATGTGTGGAATGACTTCTTGCGATGAAATCAATGGGGATGGCACTACTGGGAAATATGGGACCTTTTCTTTTTGTGATGCAAAGGACAAACTGACTTGGTTATATCACTCTTACTCACAAAACAACTTGGGTGCGTGTGATTTTGAAGGTAATGCTCTCAAGGTGATCCCTCGACGAAAGCAATCCATCGAGGGCTGCTCGAATCAAGATCCATCTTTTAACTCTGGTGATGGTGTGGATGGTGATCACTCTACGAACAAGAACAATCATGGTACTAAATCTGAATCTGTCTCTAGTGCTCTTATTAGTTATAGTCTACAGGGTCTTTTATATACCTTCTTTTTATCCTTCTTCACTTATTAACTTATCTATTAATTGTATTACCCCCTCTTCCCCTCTCCCCAATCAGTGTTAGTCTATATTTTTACTCTACATAATAAAAATGATATCTTCCTTCTACCAATTTAAGGGATCTAGAAGACTAGTGAACCTTTTTTTTAATCGATATGATATTGTTTTATTAGCTAAACCATTATGGTTACTCACAGGATTACTCTATATATCATGCAAAGATAGGATCGGCATACATCGTGCTGGTATTTTCCAACTCCGGTACACTGGTCGGGATTTTCGTCCCCCCCTTTTTTTTTGGCAGTGTCTGTCAGCTTTGGCCGAGTGTTATTAATGACTATATGTAATGTATGCATATTGTCTCCTCGTTTTCTTTCACTTTACCCCGTCAATTAATTACTACGTGGGAGAAAGGAGAGAAAGAACTCAATCCTGTCGTGTTTTTTTTATTCGGATGCACTTTTGGAAACCAAGGTATCACAGAAAATTATATTTCATTCGTGAGGCAAACAACAGTGCACAAAAAAATAAGAAAAGTGGAGGACGAAGGCCTGTGCTCCCCATGTCCCGGCTATCCTATAGAATTTGGAAAAAGCATCAAGTTAAAAGGCCTCTTTGATGAGGAAAAGTGATTTGAAAGGTAATAATAACAAGTTAATATAAAACAGGGTGTGGTTTTATATTATAAACATGAAGCCAACTTTAGTATAATCGTTTCTTTTGATAACTTGATGCTACTCAAAAGAATGTCGGGTTTTGAATATTGGGAGAGGCAAAAACTTTAATTTGTGATATGAAGCGGGCATGACCTACTTTTTTTTTTTTTTTTCTTTCTCTTCTTCTTCTTTTTCTCACCCACTCTTTATTTATTTCCATTTCTCTTTTTATGACCGAATTTACGCCTTCCTCTGTAACCAAAAGCATATCCAACACATTGCTTCGTATATTGCCACTCATGGACACATCTACAAGTCGTGACAATGTCGGTGACAGATCCACTACGACTCAGGACGAACAATGTCAAAGTGACAATGATGGCGATTCTATCTCTACTGGCTCCACTTGCTCTTCCTGTGTCTCTTCGTGTCCTTCCTTTGTCAATCAACGAGATCCCTTGGGTCATTACCGTTTGGTGGAAACTTTGGGAATAGGTGAATTTGGTAAAATCAAACTCGGAATCCATACCGAAACTGATCAAAAGGTACGATACTGGTGAAACGTTGTACTATCCAACTCTTTTCTTCTTTCTTATACTGATAATTTTATCTTGTATTGTTTTATATAGGTAGCTATCAAGATCATCAAGAAAAGAAGTGATCCTACTATATTGGCAAAAATCGAACGCGAAATTGAAATCCTCAAGGTATAGTAAACTACCCCTCCCTTCCCCCTCCTTTTTATTCAAAAAAGGCAAAAGTATGCATACAATCATGATATGTATGTGATTCGCATGTTGCCTCTATTTGTTTGTAGCCACTTTACAAGTGTGTGAAAAAAAAGGGCGGTTGCATGATATAATCGGTAAAACATCACTGGCTAACTTTTATTCTCTAGTCCCTTCGACATCCTCATATAGTGAAATTGATTGAAGTGGTGGAAACTGATACAAAGATAGGCATCATTTTGGAATATGCTTCAGGTAAATAACTAGGGTGATAAACAACTCATGGGGTGATGGTAGAATAAAGAGGGGGATGACTGTCAATTTGTTTATTAACCTTTTTTTTATTTTTGTTGATTCTGACTATTCAAGGAGGTGAACTGTTTGAATATGTCTTGTCACACAACTCTTTGGATGAAGACACAGCAAGAAATCTATTCGCCCAATTGATCAGCAGCGTGAAATACATGCACGTGAAAGGCATTGTCCATCGGGATTTAAAATTGGTAAGAAGAGACCTGTTTTTTTTTTTTTGTGATGTGGGGAAAAGGGGTGGCAAAACAAGAATAATGAACTTACCTCCTTTATTGATTTTTTAGGAAAATATGCTATTCTTGGATGATGAACAAACACAATTAATTGTTAGTGACTTTGGATTTGCTAATGGTGACAAGAAGGATCTTCTCAAAACTAGTTGTGGATCTCCGACTTATGCTGCTCCGGAATTGGTGTTTCCGTCTTCGAATGGGTACAAGGGTCAAGCAGCTGATATTTGGTCTCTTGGTGTTATCTTATACTGTATGGTCTGTGGCTACTTGCCTTTTGATGATGATCCAGAAAATCCTGAAAGTGCCAATCTTCACCGACTATATCAACACATCAAATCAAGCACCCTGTCCTTTCCTGACTCTATCTCTCCCGAAGCACAAGATCTTATTCAACATATGCTTCAACCTGATCCCAGAAAGCGATGCAATATTGGATTTGTCATTCGTCACCCTTGGTTGAAAGCTCATGAATCGACTGTCTTGGCTATGACTATTGATGAATTGGAACAACAGGCATTGGAATCAATTAAACATCACTTGGTTCCCAATGGCAATCTATTCAAATCACATCCTCAATCTCTAACAAATGATCGACACAATGGACAAGAACAACTAGCCAGACACAGACATAGTCATGAACGACGCCATACTATCAACCACGGACACAGTCATGACCATGATCAACGTCAACGTCAACATCAACATCGGCGCCATACCCTTAACGTCAATGCAAACAGCCATGATTCTAATCGACAGCGAACTACTAACAATATGCATAATCATAATAATGAACAAAGTCAGCACAAGATCACCGATGACACACAACAACAACAATCTTACCGCTTCTTGGAGCTGAATCACGCCGAAGATCAAGACGTAGAAGCAACCATCAACCAGGCACCTGTGTCCAATAAAACTCTAGTTGGCGAACAAGTTCAAGGCAATGACCACGTGATTACACCAAATAAGGATGGACAGCAACCTCAAGAACCTTCTGAAAATCATCACCAACCCTCTGGAGCGACTGACAGTGTGAATTCTACTCAAGTACAGGCACCTACTCAAGGAGTTGAAAATGGACATGAAGAACCAAATGAATCTGCTCAAGAGACAGCCCAAGATGATGTGGAAAACTTGGCGGTGGCGGAAGCAGCTCAACAGGTGGAACAAGCAATACAATCTCCTCCTCAAGGTGAAAAATCATTGACAAGACTGGAAAATGGATCCTCAGCGATGATCTCTACTAACGACTCGGATGATCTTGACAAGGCAAACGGGCACGATGTGTCGGGAATCCAAATTGTCTCTCTCGACTCAAGCGTCAAAGATGGGTCAGTAAAACCGGACATGGATGGCAAATTGGTGGAAATGGCATCTCACAACAACATGGATGGTAACGTGGTAGAATCAATACAATCAGAATTGGCAGAAACCAAATCACATGGATCGACTGAAAACTTGGTGAAATCTGATCTTGTAAATGGATCTCCGATTCATGCGACTGGGAAATCGCACGGGCAAAATCAACAGGAAACTTCAATTCATGAACAAGCACCATCTCCGCTTCAACACCAAGATTTGGCTCAAATGGAAACTTCGATTCATGAACAATTACCATCATCATCTCCACTTCAAAATCAAGATCTGGCTCAAAAGGAAACTCCGATTCATGAACAATCACCATCTCCACTTCAACACCAAGATTTGGCTCAAAGGGAAACTTCGATTCATGAACAATCGCCATCATCATCTCCACCTCAAAATCAAGATCTGGCTCAAAAGGAAACTTCGATTCATGAACAATCATCATCTCCACTTCAACATCAAGATCTGGCTTCAAAGGATGAACTAGCTCAACATGAAGACGCTCGTGGCCAAGTGCAAGCTTCTACCACCAAAACTCAACACTATACCCTCATTGATGGATTCCTACAAAAGATTCATCAATTGACAGCAACTGAAAGCCATCAACATGACGATCCTCGGTTGGAAAATCAAACTTTGGAAAATGGTCAAGCTGAAGAATACTCTCGAGAAATGGTGGATGAAGGTAATCGACAAGAAATCTCAAATGGAACACAGGGTCATGATGAAAATGGAATCACTGAACAACAGCAACACGAATCAGACCAACAAAGAAATGGACAGATTACAATGCCAATGATAGGTGTAGATCAACTGCAACACCCAATGGACATTCACCCATCAACACCTTTACCATCACCAGACACAGAAAAGGCATTATCACCAAACAAAAAAGAAACCATCTCACATTCGCCAATCACATTAGCAGAAGACAATAAACAAGTACCCTCCTTTGAACCTCCATTACCTCCAGCTGTGGTTGAAGAAGCACTCCCTCTCGAAGACAACACCACCAAAAAACGCCAGCGCAGTGTGCACAGACAAAAGAAGTTTTGCCTTCCTTTGACAACTGAAGACGATGTATTGACAACGGCTGAAACCAGGCTAACTGAACGATCCTCAGGCGTTGATGGTGACGGCAAGGAAAGACACATGGGTGTATTACGACCTTCGTTACTCGGTAAAAACGACAGCACTCGGTATTACAGCGCCGTCCTTCAAGGTGATCTCAGCAACAGAGTGAAGGATGAATCACGCACACATGATTTTTATCAAGATGAAAACAGTGGAAACAAAGTGCAGAATATGAAATCGACCAGCCTTCCTTTACTGAATCAACCGTCCACTATGGGTCCTACTATTACAACTGCCACCTCAACCACCGATCTCAATGATGCAATTAAAAAGTACAACAATGGTGCTAGTCTTCCTATCACTAAAAAGCACCATAAACGATTCTCTTCTATCCTCACCATGAATCAACAAGCACCAAAACCTCAACGTAGTCAATCCACTCATTTGCCGAAAAAAACTCTGCTTGATGACCACGACAAGAAGAAGGAGTCGCCACCCATGCCAAGGAAAAAAACCATGAAACAGACAGTCAAATCATGGATCCACAGACCATTCAAAAAACACCATCACTCTGGCTCATCTTCCTTGTCAGCCTCTTCTTCTTCAGCAGCTTCCTCGGACGAAACGAACCACCATCACCACCACCAACGCCATACAGATCCTTCTTCACCATCTTCTTTGGAAACGGATATTATGGATCAGTCCAACATGCGCACGTTATCGCATGCTCAAGGCGAACATTTGACACCAATGACTCCGGGCAAGCTGATCATGAACCTGGTGCGTGTACTGACTGCCCTGGGAATGGAGGTACACCATCAATCGACTTATCAACTGGTCTGTCATCGAAAAAGCGCTCACCATGCCAAGAAAAACAAGAAACACAACAAGACAATCAACATGGATTCAGCGCCCATTTACGGGCCACCCGAACTGGATCAAGGTCACCATGTGGACTTTTCGGTGGAAATATGTCGGTCTCTTCTTCCAGATCTTTATGTGATTGATATTCAAGCTGTCCAGGGCGACGAATCGGCTTTCCAATTTATCAAATCCAAGGTCTTGGGATTCCTTCATTTGAATGACCAATAGTGTAGTTCCCTCTCTTTTTTTTAGTTTTATTCCCTTCTCTTTATTTATTTATCAATTATTCTGTTATTATATTATTTAAAATAAAAAAATTGGCTTTTTGATTATTTTAAAAAGACCTAATCCGATTTGTAAATCCCGACATTTATGCAAAAATACATAAATTGAACTACCGCCAATAAAAGTCATCGTCTATGTAAAAGGCACAAGTGTGATTTATTAAAACTTTATTAGTATACTGATAAAACATGGATAAAAGTATAATATCAAGCTATGCTATGTAACAATTTGATTAAAATAAATGATATACACTAGTTTAAAATGGAAGCAAGGGGAATGATATATATATAAAGTAATGGGGTTGTGACAAAAAGGGAAAAGGGGTGATCAGATACCATGTAGGATAGCCGCAACTTTCCCCATGCGTTTATTCAACTTGCCATGGTTAACTCGAGATCCATCATCCATATCGTCTGCCGATAGTTCACACGCCGAGTCATCCTGATCCACCGGCCGAGTTTCCACCAACCGCCCCACCTGAGAAAGACGATCGATCATCACTTGTCGTGTTTTCAGCCCAGACAAGGCCGGTCGAGATACCATGCGGCGTAAAGCCAAACATGTCCTCCGAACTTGATCATATGATTCCAGCCAATCGTCCGATGTGTGCCGCCAAGTACCTACCCAGGCTTCCAATCCCACCCACATGACCGCGAATTCCACCAACGCCATCACACGTCATTCAATATGCATCATTGCTTCGAAGCTTGCTGTCTTGTTTTTCCGTTGCCGCAACCCTTCTGCTGTTTCCAGTTCCTTGATACCTTGTTGATCTTGTTTCATCAAGAGAACGGCACCTGCCAACGTATGTATCACTTGTTGTTTTGCCATCGTGTCCAGATCATCTTGTCTTGTCTTCTTTTTCGACAAGCCGGCAGGTACCGTCATCGCTCGAGGCACACGATGTACAAGTGTCAGCATGTATTGTTCCGCCTTGTCAATGTCATGTCGCCAAAGTGCTTCCACCGTCATACCCACACATGCAAACCAGTCAGCCAGTCGTTGGGAATCATCTTCAAAAGAGAGGGACGGGACATTGGTAAAAAAGGAGAGCACACCAGATGGACTATTCATTATCATGCTGTCGATGAGACGATAAAATGTTAATGCCAGTTGGTCCAAAAGATGCAGATTAGATAGAATGGCGGTAGGAACAAGGCATGGTGCATTGGCTGATAATATTAACCCCATGGTTTTCTTCTGTATTGCAGGTGATATCGAAGTCCATGTTGCCATTTGATTCTGCACCACATCCAAGGTTTCCACCCAAGCTTCGTTCGTAGATAGAGCACCCGTAAGACTGGTTTCCAGATTGTTCTCTTCGGCCAAACACGCCCAAGTGTCATCTTCGGTAGCATGACTGATAGCGATTCCCCACAAATAATCAGCAGCACGAGTAGCTGTAGTTGCATACGGAATCCCCATTACCATTTGAATAGTGGATGTGGCATAAGCGCGTGCACACAAAAAGGAGAATTGTTGACGAGTTCCTTGATCATCGTCATCGTCATTCGCCAGTTCTTCATGCAAAGAGTCCACCAAATTGAGCATTCGCAGACTATGATACAATAATGTGAGACGTGACAACAAGGGATTCCCACCAAGGCATTCACATTCGTTAAGCTTGATCCACTTGAAGACATGACCCCACCGACGAAGTTTGTGCTGTTTCCGGTCGCCCTTGACAGAGTCAGCTTCTGTAGTAATATCGTAGCCCAATACATGTCGAAGCGCAAATACACCTAGTTCTTTAACCAGTGCTAAAAGGAGCATAAACTTGTTTTTCGATGATAGTCGGGATGTTAAATCACCATGTTCCACCATGAGAAGTTTTGTTAAAAGTTGGTGCATTTGGATGCATTTTTCATCGCCGGAAGACATTGAAAGTGATGCCTTGTTGTTTAGACCGAGATGCTTGCTTTTCCTAGTGAGGTATAAGTGTCGATGATGTCGTAGCTTTGTTGTATTGTTGATACGACGGATCCGGAAGGCGTGTCCGAGCAGTCGACGTTTCATATATGGTAAAAGTAGTTGTGCCAGACAGACAAGGAATATAACCAACCGCAAATAGTACCTATGAATCAAAATATCATGATGAGTTTTAAAATAAAAGCTAAAGATGCTTCTTTACTGGTGTCTTTTTTTTTTTTTTTTTTTTTCTTACCATGCATCGCCAATTGTAAACCACGAGAAACCACCTTGATAATTAGTTGTAGTTTGAGAATAGAAGGTGGAGGTGGAAGAGTTTATATTAGATGTAAAAGTAGGATCCATCTGTTCAGTGACAGTACGTGAGACATGGTGATGATTGTTAACTTGTTCTGATCCACTTGACGTTGCCAATGGAGAAGCAGAAAAGAGAGACATGACCATAAAGAGGGCCATAAACACCCGATTGGTTGCTGTAGGAGGCGTATGAGGATGACCACCAGAGTTACTGGACAAATAGCCATTATCAATGTCATCATCATGAGATTGCCTTCGAGTCCGTTTCCGTCTAGTTGCCTCCTTTTTCCGATTCAGTTGTTCTTGTTTCTGCAACTGCCGTTCCATCATCATCTGTTGTTGCATCAAGTGTTCACGCTGTGTCTTTTGTATTCGATAGTGAGCAAGGACCTGCTGACCACCAGGAAGTTGAGCCAGTAAATGTTCAAGTGAGTCGTTTTCCTTTTTCATGTCGTTGCCTGTTCGTTTCAAGTGGTTGATATATTCGGTCGCTTTGTGTAGGATGGTTGCCTTGTTGAGTTTGGTTGCCACAGCCACACCATCGAGGTATTCATCACCGTCTTCACCAAGATCGTCGTCATCATCACCAAGCCTTCCACATTTTCCACCACTACCAGTAGTCAGGTGATCTTTGTCTTTATTAGGTTTTGCATAAAGTAAGGCAGGCACAGCATTTTTTAGTTCAGTGATTCGATCATTAATGTTGTTCCGGTATCGTCGTTCAATGGCGTTGTGTGCTGTCTTTTGTTGTTTTCGACCATCACCTATAGAATTCAATGTTGAATGAGCAAGTCCAAGCCCATTATTATTATTGATGGGTTGTAATCGTTGAAAAGGTACTTTGTCTATTATATAAAATATGATTGCAAGTTGGTTAGTCCGTTATTAACCATTGGATAACAATGATATCATAGTCTAATTGCCTTACATGAGTCTCCGTTGGACAAACGTGGTATTTCCCAGTTGATACGAGCAATAATGTCGGAGCCGTCTGGAAGCATAGATGAAGAAGATGATGGTGATTGAGAAGTAAAGTCGGAAAGTGGTTGAGAATTAGTTTCGTTTGATTGTGATGTTGGTGAAGACAAGGAAGGAGCTGTAGTAGCAGATTGTTGAGAAGATGAGAGAAGAGTTGAGACTTGTGCAGGACTTGGGTATTCTTGATTACTGGTATCTTCAAAAGTCCATTGTGAGCGTTCGTCTGAGGTGAGACTCGAGTCAAAGGAGGGTGAGACTTGTTCAACTGGTATAGTAGTAAAAGGAGTTGCTTTGTTGTAATTGGTCAAGTCAGTTGTAGAAAAGTCCATATTCGAGCCGTTGGTTGGTATAGACCCATTCATGACAAACGACTGACAATCTATTGGAAGATATTGATCAAAGTTCTGCCAAGAGCCTTGTATCAGTTTTTGCTGTTGTTGTTCCCAAGTATACTGTTGTTGCAGTTGTTGAATATCCACTTGTGCTTGTTGCGGCAATTCGAGATCAAAGTGTGACAAGGAGAATAATGGGTCATCGTTGTCTGCAAAGATGTTCGTTTCTGTTTCATGAATGAAGGCATCCATTATGCGGGAATCGACATAAGGAGAAAGAAAGAAAAAAAAAAAAAAGGAAACCAAAAAATAAAGGCACAGAATGGACGATCTACTGGCGGGATTTAAAGATTGAAAAAATGGCCTGATTTCTCTTTTTTACCATTGCTGCATAAAGTGGACCCCATCAAACTTGACCTGTGATCAGCTGGGAATTGGTTAAATCACACTTCCCTGTCATCGATTATTTAGTTCAGATCCGTCCTTTCCCCCGCACGAATTGTTCTTTTTTATATATAGTGATATTATACACTTCACCAAAGGCATTTGTTTTGTGAATAGTCTAGTATAGAATGGGATTGATGTCTTTGGTATAGAATCTCATCGATGAAACCTCATTCCGGGAGGGGTACGATCTTCATTCACTGAAACAAAAAAAAAAAAGGCAACGATTCATTTCATTTTCAAACGCCGACTTTTTTTTTTTTTTAGCTACCTCAAGTGAATTTGTGCACAAGATTCCCTTCCCCTGAATAGATAGTTTCTTTTGGATTTGTGAATCATACCAATAGACAGGTCTTTCTTTTTTCGGGATCTGATCTGAGTTGTTTTCCGAATATAAGATATAGGCGGCTATACATTATCACTTTTCCTTTATTGTATTACTCATATTTCTAGATCACCAAATCCTGGGAAGTCAGATAATGACGCCGGTGTTTGAAAATTGAACATTTGGGTCCTTTTCATTTTTTTTTCCCCACTTTCTTTTTTTCACGTCTCTTCCTACCCTTTTTTTTTAACTATCCATGATGCTGTCTCGCTTCCAAGTTGCCACTCGTGCTATTAGGACTCCTCTTCAAATAAGAACTATGGCTTCTAAAGCTAGTTCGTTTGTGAAATACAACTGGCAAGACCCTTTAAACCTGGAAAGTCAATTGACTGAAGAAGAACTGATGGTCAGGTAAGACTCTTGAATACTTTTATCTTTTTGTTTAATTGGTCAACCAACTAATCTTTTGTCTTGATAGGGATGCTGCACGGGATTATTGTCAAGAAAAGCTTCAGCCCCGGGTAACGAATGCTTTCCTTAATGAAAGTAAGTTTGACCACTTCATTAACCAAAGATTCTCACGGTATGCAATTCTATCTCACACACTTTTTTTTTTATTTTATAATAGAGTTTGACAAGGAAATTATGCAAGAAATGGGTGAACTTGGGTTCTTGGGGTCTACTATTGATGGTTATGGCTGCGCTGGCGTATCCTCTGTATCTTATGGTTTGACTGCCCGTGAAGTGGAATAGTAAGTTACTTGATAGGATGTATGAGTTGAATGGAGGAAAACAGGCTCTAATATTTTATTATCACATTTAGTGTAGATTCTGGATATCGATCTGCCATGTCAGTTCAATCTTCTCTTGTGATGCATCCTATTAATGCATATGGCTCTGATGCTCAAAAAGAAAAGTATCTTCCTGACTTGGGTAAGTACAAAGCAAAAAAAAAAGGGGGGGGATAGCAGAAATGGATATTAACTTTTTTCATCATGTTATTATAGCCAAAGGTACCAAGATTGGCTGTTTTGGACTTACTGAACCTAATCATGGCTCTGATCCTGCTAGCATGGTCACCACCGCCAAGAAAGTTAATGGACATTATGTGATCAATGGCAGCAAAACCTGGATCACCAACTCACCTATTGCTGATGTAATGATTGTATGGGCCAAGAATCTCGATGAAGATGGTGCTATTCGTGGTTTCATTCTCGAACGTGGCATGCCTGGTCTCGAAACCCCCACTATCCATGGCAAGGTGGCTTTACGTGCTTCTATTACTGGCATGATGATGTTTGATAATGTCCAAGTCCCTGCTGAAAACATGTTACCCAATGTCAAGGGTTTAAAAGGTCCTTTTGGTTGTTTAAACAATGCTCGATATGGTATCGCTTGGGGTGCTCTTGGTGCTGCTGAATCATGCTTGACTCAAGCTCGTGAATACACTCTGGAACGTAATCAATTCGGTCGTCCTCTCGCTGCCAATCAATTGATACAAAAGAAATTGGCTGACTTTAACAGTGAAGTAAGTAGTAGAAGGGGTGAGGGATTGAACGTTGACTAACATGTTGCCATCTTTTGCTGGTGGTGGGATTAACAATAGATTGCCATTGGTTTACAAGCTTGTCTTCAAGTGGGCCGTTTAAAGGATGCCAAAATGCTTTCCCCTGAAATGATATCTATGGTGAAACGTAACTCTACTGTCAAGGCACTCGAAATTGCCCGTGAAGCCCGTGATATGCTAGGTGGGAATGGTGTCTCGGCTGAATACAATATCATCCGTCATTCGAATAATTTGGAAGCTGTCGTCACTTATGAAGGCACGAAGGATATGCATGCTCTCATCTTGGGTCGGGCTATTACTGGAATCCCTGCATTCAAATAGATATAGTCTTGTCGCATATGTAATCTACAATAAACATTCTAGTGGAAATATATCATGGAATAGGGGTCCTTTTATATTTATGTATATAGTGTAATGTGGGTTATCAACAACACAACTATAGGTTGAACGGCTTCCAGAATAATCAAATTATCAACAATACGGTCAATTTGGAATCATTTCTTCGGAAGGATCGGTTAGGCAACAACACAGATATATATATATATACCTTGAATCATATGATAATCATTGTGATGGTTGGGCATTCTCTCATTACACTTCTCCTCTATCCCTTCCCACTCACGTTTACCTACTTTAATACATGTTATTTGCTCATACTCTGCTACCCTCCTTTCTTTTGTAACTATAAATTTGATATGTATTTACTTTTTTTTTTTTTTTTTTTTTACTCAATAAAAACCTTTAAACTATAAGATTTATGACATTTTAAATATAAAGATAAACGGATCAGGGATTGATCTTCTTGTGGTGTACATTATGATGGTAAAATGTCTTCCACTGGCTGATTTGGGCGATGATCGGCGTTTGAATTTCATGAAAATCGTGCAGGGGCAACACCTTTTGCATGAATGGTCGCCGATATCCTATCATACGTTCAAGATACGTTATACATCCTTGACTTACATCATGGGTTCATTAAAAAATTACACAGAGATTATATTTAGGGATAAAGTGAAGCATATTGTTTATTAAATGATACATATAAAAAAAGTCTATTATTCTAGTGATGATCCAAAGCAATGTTAAAGTGATATTAGATCTAAAGGTGGGTATCAAACATAAGCACTATTACTATTCTATAACTAAAGTTCTATAATAAATATTGGAGAGGAGTGGGTCAAGAGTTTCCATTGAGTTTCTTTTCCATTTCAAGGAAGGCCTTCATGGTCGGATCCATGTCGTCATCATCGTCAGGTTGAGGATCAGAGGTGGATGATTTCATTTTCTTTGTCATCAAAGCATCAGGTATATCAACACCAGCATTATCAAAACGTTGTCGCAAGTCGATCATTTGTTGTTTGTATGTTTCCATGTCTTCTTGGTAAATATCGTATACGCTAACAAAAAAAAAAAAAAAAAAAAAAAAAGTTAGCACTGGATGAGGGTGTATCTTTACTTTACTTACCAATAAGCGCAGCCACTAGATCATATTTGAATATATATATAAAAAGAAGGGGAGGGGTTAGTAAGTAAAGGTGTCAGTTTCGATCTTTTTGACGTACCTCATACAACAGTTTTCAGGAGGAGGAGGTTTGGTAGGTACTGGTATTTTTTCATTTCGAAGCCATACAAAGGACGTTACTGGTGGTGTGGTTTGATCAGTTGTTGTAGTTTCTGCTGGAGCATCCCCTATTGGAGTGGCATCACTGGTGATGGCATCGTGATCATTGTTGGTGGTATCAAGGCAAGCATCGTGTATTGGTATGGTCTTGTTTAAAGTAGGTGGTGATGGTGACTGTAATAAAAGTGTCCAATATCCATCGTACCTACTTGTTGTTTGATAAAACCGAGGAAACAAAAAACGCTTTTTAACCGTCGTCGAAGCTAAAATGAGCATAAAATGAAGCTATTTCACAAAAAGGAATGAATGAATGTAAAAAAAGACAAGTAGACTCTATAAAAAATGAGCCAAAGCGGTTAAAAACAATCCCTTGATCCATCAACAAATCAGATGATGGCGGGATTTGAAATTGCAGACCAAGAAAGATTTGCCCTTCACATGAGCGGTCTTCTTCTTTCCACCCCACTTTCTCACTTTTTAACAAAATGTAAGTAACCTTCTTGTTCATTTGATGAAGTGATAACTATTCTTCTTGTGGATGAACAAAAAAAAAAAAAAAACAGGAGGGACTGATGAAAACAAACCTTGTTATATACTATTGATTGACTCACCTCTTCATCTTGTTTTTCTGTCTTCATAGGTCTGAACCTTATGATCCCTACATTCCCAACAACCAACGTGGTGCTAATGGTGGTGCTGGTGGAAATCAAAAAACACAACGTGTACAGCAGCAAGTTGATGAAGTGGTTAATATTATGCAAGAAAACATTGATAAAGTCATGCAGCGTGGTGAACGCTTAGATGACCTTCGTGGAAAAACAGGTAAATAGTGATGATAATGGAAAAGTCTTGGCATCTTTTTGACACAAACTTTTTTTTTTTTTTTTCTTTTTTGTTTCTTAAGAGGACCTGCAATCTACTGCTGGGCATTTCCGCCGTGGTGCTAACCAAGTGCGAAAACGTATGTGGTGGAAGGACTTGAAATGGAAGATTATTATCGCTGTTACTATCATTGTTATCCTTGGTATCATTATTGGTAAGACATACACAAAATACCTTTGAAGGGGAATAGTATCAAGTGGTACTAACTACTTTTATTTTTATTTTTATTGTGGTGGGGTATCCATTCATAGGCTCGATTGTCGGTACTCAGGTAAGAAATCATACACCAGAGAGAGTGGAGAAGTCTTATCACTAATCAATCCTTCTATTTTTTTATTTTTTTTATTGATGATCCAATAGACTCACCAAAACAACAACAACAATTCGTCATCATCACCTGCAACTACTACTTCCCAATAATGTGGATTCTGCTCAACATTCAATACTCGGCCTTTATTACATAGTATAGTTTACCCTATTACCTCTCACTTCCCTTTATTGTCTCTACCTATTAGTATTTAGTCTTTATTGCCTCTCTTCTTTTTTTTTTTTAATCAATAAAGTAAACCTCAAAATAAATGTATAAATAGAAACAAACTGGATCGATTGCTACACTTGACTGATAAACATAGCTCATGTATTGAGGAAATGTGTATTAATAGGGTGGATTGCTTACTAGAACTACTTGTTTTTATAATACATGATGTCAGAGAGAATCTATTATCTATTTAGTCCATGCTTGTCCTTTTTAGACTTGATCATATTGGGTCTCCATTATGATGTCCTAAGGAGGGAAAAAAAAGGTACCTGCATCTGCCTGATTTCTACGCCCCCCCCCAAGCTGGCCTGAACTCTACGGTCAACATAACCCTTCCACCCACCTAAAGTCGGTGTTTACATTTCAAAATCAGATTCTGCATGAATTTCTTAATTAAACGAACCCCCTTCTACGGTCAGAGCTAGACTACACGACGAGTAATTTACGTTTGAAAAGAAAAATCCAAAGTCTTTTCACCCAAGTTGGCCTGATTTCTACGCCTAACTTCATACCCAACCTATTCCCCCCCCCCCGAGTTGGCCTAATTGGCGCTCTGTCTTCACTATATAGACACAAATCACAGATTACTTGATAACTTTTGATTTTCCCTGTGAATAATAACGAGTTCGTGTCGACTTCGCATACGTTCTCGCTGGATGAGGTTTCTAAAATCAATTTCATATGCAGATTCAAATCCCGAAAACCCAAGGAAGGCTACTTGGGTCATTTGTTTAACGGATGATAATGGTTTAGTCAGTTACATGTAATCAAAGATAACAGATTATTTATATATGCGATGAAGACAAGACAAGGCATAGCATTGATCAAGACATAATTTTATATTATAAAAGATGTTTTTTTTTATTTATCAACTAGGGACTAAAAACTACATTCTAAACTAAATTGAGTATACTATAATCATAGAGGTGGATTTCCCTCCATTCCTACTTTAATAAACAAAGATTAAAAAGTTAATACATTATTACATTATCCAGATAGAAATTAACATGATAAGTCGGTCAAAAAGATAGATTTCAGTAAAGAGTAGGTTGTCAAACCAGGTTTCCTCATTATATTTCGGAAGACCGTCGTGATAAATGATCATCACTTCCATCTTTTTGATCGACATGATCATTACAGGATTCAAGTACTTACCTTTTAAAAAAAGTAAGGACTACCAAAAGGACATGAATGCCAAACACACAAAAAAAAAAGACAAAGACAGACATTTCAATCTAATTGAATCAAAAGATAAAAAGTGAATTAGAATACCTTGTTTTCATAAAGTTATACAACAAGTATTCCCCCCCATCATGATAATAGAATGAAGATCAGACAAGAAGTTGTCCACACGAGTCGTCAGACATATGCTTGTCAATTTTCTTTATATAATCATCCTTTTTCTTCAAAGTAGAATCAAGAATGGAAGACATAACGAGTTGTTTTTTTCAAACTTACCTATTTTTGTCCTTAGTGATCCGGGCGAATCAAGTCAACATCTACAAAGTATCAAACTAAGAAGAGAAGAGAATAAATGGTAGATTAGTAATCTATCACTTTCGATTAATCATGCGATTTATCCATTATTTGTAAAATGTGTCAATTTCAGTTTTGCATGAATGGTATATATAAAAAGTTTGTCACCACCGAATAACTCGTCTGACTCGTCATCTAAAAACAAATTTCATCCCATATTGACACATTTTACATACCAATGAAATATTGCTTACCTAATAAGAATCAGACCAATCAATCATGGACAAGAGAATTCCATGGAGAAAATGTCAATCACTATAAATCAATATAAACAAAAGAATGGATAAGTAATCATTCATTTTATTGAAATAGTATCAAATAGAATGGAATAAATCTCAGGATTGCAGCCAGCACAAATCGTCTTCAGAGATTTAATCAGACGGTAATTCCAACATAATGTCATTCATCACCGATTTATTCCATTTGATTTATCTTTTCATGTATAATTTACCTTATCCAGTCCAAGTAGGAAAACATTGTATGTGTATTCAAAAGTGGAAAGAAAAGAAAAGAGTGACACTTATTTTTTTTTTCGCACTTTTTATGTTCGAGAAAGAGAAAAAATTTTCATCCAATGACAGTCAAATAATTTTGGCCAATCAAAGTGCTGGATTTTTTCCTCTCTCTCTCTCTCTCTCTCTCTCTTTCATTTTTTTTTTTTTTAAAGCTGCGTCGTCTGAATTTTAAACTCTTTTACTTTCCTCATTTTTTTTTTTTTTAATTGATTCACAAACAGTACGCAGATCATGGTGGACGATAGCAACGTTGATTACTATGAATTGTTGGGAATACAAATCACAGCTACCGATGGTGACATTAAAAAAGCTTACCGTAAAAAAGCGTTAGCTGTTCATCCAGACAAGAATCCAAGTCCTGATGCTGGTAATAATAATAATAATAAAAAGAAACACCCCATGGAAATAAACTAACCCTCCTCCATCTTGTCAATAGCTCTTCTCTTCCACCAATTGAATCAAGCCCAAGAGATTCTCATGGACACTCAACGACGAGCAGCCTACGACAATATCTATCGCGGACGCCTGGAACGACAAAAGAAGCAACAGGAAATGGATGGGAAACGACGTCAGGCTCAAGAAGAACTCGAAGCAATGGAAAACAAGGCCAAGAAAGCACGAATGGAACAACAACAGGTGGAAGCTCAACATGCGGCGGAACTGGCCAGACTAAGAGCAGAAGGGGCCAAACGAAGACAAGAAGATCAAGCATTTGAAGAAGAAGCGAAACGACGACGAGAAGAACAAGGTAAAAAATAAAAAAATAAAAAAGGACATCTTCCCTCGCCCCCTCTATGAACTTGGATAACAAACTAACCAACACTTTGTTGTATGATATAGAAAAAATGCCTGACATTCAAGATATTGATCTGGCTTTGAAATTCAAATGGAAAAAGAAGAAATACCCTTTGACAACGGATGATCTGACTCGATTACTCACACCTCTTGGAGCAACTGATGTGGCAGCTTTGACTGAAAAACGAAAAGGACATACTGTCGTTATATTCAAAACAGTGGTGGATGCAGTAAGTATATAAAAAAACAAAAAGGACAATCTGGTAACTAATAAACTTTTTTTTCTTTCTTTTGTTTAGCATGCTGTACTCACCAGTAAAGATACCAATTCATCCTTATCAATCTTTGAAACCATTGAATGGGCATCAGGGAACGAACCAGCTATCATCACCAAAATGAACAGGGATAATGAACGGCGGAAGGAAGCAATGGCGGCAATGATGGTAAACGATTCAAGACCTACCTCTTCACCAAGTAAACCTCTATTCAAAACTACACAATCATCCAACTCCTTTTTTAAAAATATCAAGATACCACCTTCCTCTACTGTAAGTTAAAACAGCGATTGGCCGCACCCTGTTTGTTTTTATCACATGTAAATCGTTATTGACACAAATCTTTTAATACATAGGCACAATCAACGAATACATCTGGTTTATCACATCAAGATTATGAAGCCATTACTTTGATGAAACTTCGACAAGCGGAAAAGGATCGACTGGAAAAACAAGCCAAGAATTAAAGAAAGCAAAATATAGAATAGATGTTTTATATTTATAGTCCTTATTATGTTTAAGGTTAAATAAAACTATTTTGTCTTCTTTATTTTATAGTCAGGGGGGGGCATTCATGCATTTGCATCAAATTTGATCGCCGATTCAAATCCCGATTAAACGGTGAATGACCATTGATAACTGTGTGTGGGGGGGGATAAAGGAATGATAATGACTATTGTAAATAAAAAGTAAACACATAAAGGTATCTAATAGGTTGTACTCAAGGCATTTTCGGCTTGTCGAATCAATTCTTGTAGTGTTTCTTCTATTCGATGTACCCGATCTTCGTCGTCTTCTTCGAGCCCTTCTTCTTCATTTAGATGTTCTTTATGATCTGCGTGATGTGCATCATCATCATTATCCATTACATTGACAATCTGAGCCTAATACAAATAGTGTGATGATGACAAAACAAAGGTGTAAATATTTATATTGAATGATGAAGGGAAAGAAAGAAGAAAACAAAAACATGTGTCAATGAGAGACCCGGATTTATTTTTTACCTTTATGGATGATACGCTTTCTGGTTGTGTTTGAGGTTGTTCCGGGACCAATTGTTTCAAATTTAGTTGAGCCTCTGTGTTGGTAACTGACGTTTTAGTAAGTGAACGTGATGATGATGATGATGATGATGATGAGGATGGCAGATCGAGTGATTTAAGGGTGACACAAGACGAAGAAGACGTACCATGTAATCTGGATGTGTCGACAATATACCCCATCCAATAGTTATAAGCAGTGAGAGCAATGGCAGAGGTGAAAATGAAACAATCAATGATATTCGTGAAGACGACTTCGAATGTGTTGAAGGGTCGGAATAGGATTGATTCAGGGGGTGAATAAGTAGACACAGTGCTATAAGAGGATGCATTGCTCAGCCGATGTTTGACATGATGTCGATGATGATAACTACTATGTCGTCGACGTCTTTGCTGTTGTTGTTGACTGGTTGGTGAGAGAGGTACCATGGAAGAAGACATGATTCCTGTGGATAACGATCGATGTTTTCTTTCTCGGTTAGCATTGGAAGTCCATGGTTGAGGTTCACTAAGTGACATTTTATATAATGATGAAATAAAAAAGTTAAAAGAAAAAAAAGAGAGAGAGAGAGAGAGAGACAAAGAGAGGCAGTTTATATAGGGGATGGGTAAACAAAGATGATCACATGGAACCTAAGGAGGACCGTGGACCAAGTGTCAACCCAAAGTAAGGCATGATAAAAACATAAACAGTTCCATCATTTCCTTTTTCTTTATTATCATCATGTTTTAAATAATGTATACCCTAATCTAACACACGAAAAAAAAAAAAAAAAAAAAAAGACATACCACCACCATCACCAGGAGAGAGAGAGAGAGAAAGACATCATTGTTCTTCTTTCACACCATTCAAGACATAATCAGCAGGTAAATCCGAGAGATGTTTCCCAATAAGTTTGTTCATTGTAAAGCCATGTACCCTATCTTCACCAAACACCTGTCGAAGCTTGTCGTCGCATTTCACATAGATCTTGTTCGTCGGATCTTGAAGTTGATTTTCCTTTATGTATTTCCATAATGCCTTTACCACACCAGGCCGAGATAACTATACACGATCACAAAAAAAAAAAAAGGAGGACATTAGTGAAAAGTTATCTTTTTTTTTTTTTGGAGGGGTTGCCTTACCGCTTTTTCACCAGTAAGATTACTTAAAGTATCACTGAGTAGCCATGATTTGGTGAATGGATTCTTTTGTAGAGTTGCCGCATCGATGTTTCGTTTTTTAGCTGGTTTCTTCTTCTTCTTTGCTGCTGTTGTCGTCTTGCTCTTCTTCTTGGTGGTTCCAGCTTCATCATCAGAATCTACTACTTCGGAAGTCCGTTTCTTGCCATTACTACGAGACGCTTTGGGTGGAGGTGATATGTTAGGTCGTTGGTCTATAGAAGCCGTTGACGAGGACTGTGAGGAGGTGGGTCGTTCTTGTTTGATGGTTGGTGGTGATGGTTCCGGTTCATTAACAAGGTCCAGACATTGCATAATCAAAGCATTTAGTTCCTTCTTGTATTCATCCAAAGGTTCCGACGTTTCTTGTTGTAGTAATTTCCTTACTGATTTGGAGGTAATGGTGTCCAGATCAGATGATCGTAGGATATCTAAATAATAATATATTGCATAATTTTAATATAACAAGTGAGTGTTCTTTCTCAACGTTTTACTAATAGTGGTTTTACTTTACCTAGGATTCTTGGTTTAAACTTTTCCACATTCATGTTTCTAGGTTTATTATATTGGTGAGCAAAAAGTAAAAAGAAAAGGGAAGAAAGGTAAAAAGAGGTAGGGAGAATCTGTCCTCCCCAAAATAAAATTGACGCGTGACTTTGGCGGGATTTGAATGTTCTATTTCTTGGTTCTCTCTTCCAAGATACAGGCCATTCTTTACTGGGTACTGTTAATCACTTGATATCAGCATTGCTCCTTTCAATACATTTGTAATATTTTGTCGTGATCAAGTAGTATATGCATAAAATCTGGTTTTATCTTTGAATGACATTGACTTTATACCGCTAGCTTGTTGTTCTCCTGCGCTTAAACTTTTCACATCCCGCTTCATGCCAACGAGAAATGGGCGTTTTAAATGCCGACAGTATGCCAAAAAACAAGGGATGTTAACACCTCATTACTCTGAGTCTTTGTTGATTCCCGTTGAAAATTGACTATGTTACACTTGCTACCTTCCTCAAGTTAACATACTTATGATTGTTCCTTGAAGAGGGCTGTTAATATGACAAGACTCAAGACAACCATGTTGGTACGTTTTGGACTTGATGGTAATCCTTATTTGCAATAAAGTATAGATAGGAAATCTGTGTAGTAAGATGTAATGTTATTTTGTTTATACCCATTCTTTTCTATTATATATAGTAACATTGATGTTTTCTGAGACGAAAATCTTTGTTTCGTCTTGATGATCCATCTCGAATAAGAGTAGCACAATATATGTATCAAATCAATACCATCTACAAATGAAACCTATATTGAATCCCCTGTTATACAATAAACACATGGCATCTTCCGTATCACTTTATACATTCTAGTTTCCAATGCATGATTCACCCCCCTTAAAAAAAAGCCTCGGACTTTAAAATGGAGACAAAGGGACCTGACCTGTCAAAAGGACAATCCGCATAAAAAAAAAAAAAGTATAAGGCACAATAATAACAAATGATGTTTATTTGATAAAAGTAAGAGATAACATGTTTCTAAACTAGAGGTCCGTTTATTTCTTCTATTAGTGGTTAAAAAGAAAGACATTAAACCAGTTAGTAATCCATCCCTAAACCATGCCAGACCACTTTTTTTTTTTTTTACCTTGTTGGCTTCTTCTTCAGCCTTGTCACGAGCACGCTTTTCACGGGCACCGAGAGTACGCTTTTCAGAGCGAGCATAACGGAGCTTCATGTAAGCATTGGTGGACTTTTCTTCAGCGGTGATGGCACGAGCTTCAGGACCAGCAGCGACTTGTTCGATAGGGAAGAGAGCACCTTGGAGTTGGACAGCGGAAGCAACTTCAGCAGCCTACATAGTAAGAAGAAAAAAAGATCCGATCAGTTTAAGTATCCCCCACCCAAACCTATTTTACTTACTTCAGAGTCACCCTTCTTGGGGCTACCGTTCTTGCGAGGGAAGACAATGAGCTTAGCTTGGTAAGCCTTCAAGCGTTGAACGTTAAGTTCGAGAGATTCTTGAGACTTGTTGCGACGACGATGATCAACGGCAATACCAACAGTACGAGCATACTTGGCAGTAAGACCAGCTTCCTATAAAGGGATAAAAAGAAGGTGAGTGAGTGAATGGACGGTTCAGATTGAATAACCAACATTACCTTGATTTCTTCAAGAGTGAAACCACGACCGGATCGCAACTTCATGTTGTAACGAAGAGTAGGGCAACGGACAGCAGGACGGAGAAGACCATCAACAGGACGAGGAGCCACACGGGTAGCCTTTTGGACACGAGCCACACGACGAGACTTCTTTTGACCAGCTTGATCAAACCAAGTCTTAACACGGCGTTGCCATTGCTTGCGGAAATGTTGGTTGGGCAATTGATTGTTGTGCTTCAAAACCATGGTCTATAGAAATTAAAAAAAAAAAAAAAAAAAAAAAAAGAGAGAGAGAGAGAGGGAGAGATAAAAGCTAATTAGTATACAGTTGATCTAATGTGTGTGTGTGTGTGTGTGTATGTATGTGTTTAATGAATTAGCCCTGAGAACAAAAAAAAAGAAGACACCACTCTACCGATTCATTCATTCATCCATCCATCCATCCATCTTCATTCCATTCATCCATGTCATCGATAGAGTGCGCTTTTGTTCCCTAGGTCAATCCAATCCTTTTTGTCTTTCTTTACATTGTAATGATATTGTTACCGCGAGGGAAAGAGAGCGATTCCTCCAATTCACAAATCAAAATGATCTTACTCCCTCCCCCAGAGAGAGCGGGATGTGAAATTAACCCTGTGTTTCAAATCCCGCAGGCTGGCAAAAGATCGACCTAAAAAAAAAAAAAAAAAAAGAAATCTTATTTTTCTTTTTGTACTTCTTTTTTCCCAATAGATCTTCCCTCTTTTTCTTCTCTTCTTTCCCCTAGTATTATGAACATTTGGACATGGTGTATGAAGAAAACAAAATTATTGGTGCCTACTCGTGGGTGACTTTGGCGATCTTTTTGTTGGCGATTATACCTGTCATACGACCTTTCAAGATTCCTCTTGGTAAACGAACAAGGTTAAAACGAAAACAACAGGCTTCCTCTCTTTCAACAACGACAGTGACGACCACAAGGAAAAGATGGCATATTTATTTGAATTTGGCGACTGCTCCACCTCTTGCTGTACTCATTCTTCTCATTAGCGGTGCTACTAATATGACGGTGATCAAGAATGGATTGGTGGGCTCTCTTGGTATTCAACCTTACTCGATTCTTATCCTCTTTTACTCATTGGCCTATATTTGTGTATCTCTGGATATGACGGGGATTTTTCAATTTTTGGCCTTTTGGGTGTCAAAACGTGCGGGTAGTCGGGGTCGACTGGCCTTTACTCTTTTCTTCCTCCTGACCAGCATCATGAGTGGTCTGACAAGTAACGACGTGGTGATTTTGACTGGTACAGCATTCTTGGCTTACTTTACTCGGGTCTCGGGGATACTTCCAACTGCATTCATGATGAGTGAATTCACTTCGGCCAATATAGGTAGGTAAAAAGTGGGAGGAGGAGGTGGGAACAATTGAAAACTCATGACACATTGCTACTGTTTTATATAGCATCTATGGCACTCTTTATTGGCAATCCTACAAATGTGGTGGTATCCACAGCATATGATATCAGCTTTTTGGAATATTCAGGCTGGATGCTACTTCCTACTCTGGGTGGTCTGGTGATGGCCTATATTACATTACGATTGGTGTTTCGGAAAGAAGACTATTTACCCCGGCATATTCCTCCACCTGATGCTGATATTGATCCACAATCGTTTCTTATCGATCGTCAGGGAGCTTATTTTGGTATTGGTCTACTCGTGGTTTGTCTACTGACTTTGATTGGCACTTCCTTTGTCCATGGTGTTGCGGTTTGGATGGTGACACTTCCTTTCGCCGTCCTCTCATTTGTGCGGGATCTATGGTTTGATCTAAGGACTCAACGACAGGAGCAACAAGAACAAAAATCCATCGCCTCTTCAGTGCCTGTGTCACGATTGGTACTCCCCGTCATTAATCGAGATGTGGTGTTAACTAGCGGATTGGATTCGACGGATACCCCGGCAGCGGATCATGATAAGAAATCGGATGAAGAAGATGACGACAACGACGATGACAAAACGAATATGGATCTCAGCACCAACAAAGCCATCACTACTGCACGACAGGACGATATTGAATTAAATAGGTTATCAAGTGGGATAACAATGGAACAACAGGAAATCACCAATAACAACAAAAAGGAACGATTCACTATCCAACCCTTGGCAAGTTGGTGGCAACAAAAAAGCACAACCATGGTAACTCTCGTAGTGTGGTTTCGTCTACCGTGGACGATCTTACCTTTTAGTTTGGGCATGTTTGTCCTTGTGGAAATCTTATCAGATGTGGGGTGGACTGGGGTATTTGCTTCGGCATTGGTGGTTGTGACAACAAAGAACTATATGTCCGCGGTGGTTGGAATGCTCGTGGTCACCATTCTCTTGTGTCAACTTCTCAACAATTTACCTACCACCATTCTGCTCACTCGAATCATCCAACATGAACTCTTTGCAAATCATATACAAGATCCCGCCGTGAAACAAGGTGTCTTACTTGGCTTGATTGCTGGGAGTAATCTTGGTGCTTGTTTGACTCTGGTTGGCAGTTTGGCAGGAATCATGCAAGTATAGATCACGCAAATAAAGAAAAAATAGGCCCGGAGAAAAGACGGATGGACTAACACCTACTCTGTAATTCTTTTTAGGTTTGAACATATCCTCAAGACCAAGGGTATTTATACTTTAGGTTACTTCCAATTTGTAAAATGGAACCTTTTGTTACTACCTAGCATAATTGTAGTGATAGCATGTATATTAATATTAGAGCTTTATGTTATCTTTATTAAATAAAATGTGATTTGACTTGTGGTTTTTTTTTTTTTTTTATATATCCTATCTTGGACAAGGTTTGTAGGAACTGGAAAAAAAAAAGGGGGATTAACAACTGTCTTTGGGGCGATCAAAGCCAATAAAAGACAAGCAATGCCCCAAGGATGGCGGGATTTAAAATTGAATTTATAAAAAAAGAAATAACTACAAAAAGGGGCGGCGTCCCTTTTCTTTCCCTTCTTTACTCTTTTTTTTTTTTTGCATCCATCATGTCTAATTCTGTAGCTGACATGCAACTCTTCTTTATGGGTTTACATGACATGGACTATACCTTTTCTTGCAAAAACGCTGATCAACTATCAACTTTATGGGCAGGTAAAACAAAAACAAAAACAAAAAACAAAAAAGGCTGACATTGGCACCGACTGGGTATTAACATGACACTCATTGCATTAATAGTCTTCACCAAATGCAAACGAAACATTCGAGATGGATTTCGACTGGAAAACATGTCTTGGAGACTATGGTACCGAGAAGCAGTGATGCGGAAACGACTAAACACGGAAACGACTCTTGTATTACCTCAGCCCACTTGCGCCCAACAACAATATACCAACAATCATACCAAACAACCTAGGCGGCTGGTCCGAACGCGCTCATTATCCTATCTATCATGCCCAATTCAACATAACCTGACAGCATGTACAACACCTACTTGCACTGACCAATCATTATGCCATATCCCAAACAGCAAACAATCGAAATTCTACATTGATCAAGAGGAAGACGACGACGAAGACATACTGTCCTGGAATGGTGACTCGTTTGATGATTCTGACGATGATACAAGGTTTTCTTATTATTCCGGCTATCCCTCCTCGTCCTCGTCCTTCTCCGACCCATCACTGGATCTTACTAAAGACGACACAGTCATCATCAATGAACCCACCTCTCCTGTCACTCGAATGCTACTATATCAAAACGATATCGAGATGGATGGACTTCGACGATCACCGTGTTATACTCGCCTCGACCAATGGTTCAACTCAGCAATCTCCAATCCTATACAACTATGACTTTTTTTTTTTTTTTAAAAAATCAAATAGTTATCCTCCTTCCTTACCCTGTACATGATATTATTACCTGATGTTGGTGGCAAAGAGGTCTTTGTATTTACATTAACAATCTTTACCATTGACACATACTATATAATTTTAGTCTCGTCCAACTATTTATGCTATAGCTTACCTTGAATAATAAACACTACTGTATCTTGTCTCCTAAATCGAATGTCATGATTGGATGAAAATCTTTGTTACGGGCATTGAATTAATTTCAGGGCATTGAATTATTTCAACTCCCTTTTTTTTTTTTTTTTTTTTTTTTTTTTTTTTTTTTGGTCATTGCTGAAGAATAGGAATGATGATACCCTCCCACAAGGAGAATGTATCGGGTCAAGTATCTTGTCTTTGGTCAGCTAGTATTGAAAATTCATCCAACTATTCATTCGCTCATGTTTCAGGCATGATTTGAGGGAGTTGATGATATCACCACATGGCACGCTGCGAAGATGCATGATGGAATCCGTCTACCAAATAAGCGATGAAGGCTCTTTTTCCTCGGCCCCATATAAATATTGTTCATTCCATAACGTGGGTACATGACACATGACATGACTCAAAGGGACAAAAAAAAGTTCCATCACCATCATTCATGCACCATGACGGTCGGACAGATGTTGTTCTTTTTATATTAAGAATAATTCCATACCCAAACATGATACTGCTATCAAGTATTAAGATGACTTGCTGACACATGCCACGCCACCTAACCTACTTAAAAGTGACCTTGCCGACAATCAACCTTTTTTCTGTGGCGATCACAAACCTTGATGACCAAAAGAGAAAACACTTTTTTTTTCTGTACTTTACACACGGGCACATGAATGAGATAGCTAGGTCTTTTTTTTTTTTTTTTTATGTACGAAGTGCCTTTTTTCGACTCACGCCGAAATGCATGAATTTTGTGTTTAAGCGCCGATTGAATAATCCTGCATTCATTTCTCAACATGATGCTACTGAACGCTATTCAACCTTCGGCAAGGTTTAAGTGAATATGTACGAGCATAACTCCCCCCCCCCCAATGAAGGAAATGGAGTTATATATAAAAGACAGTAAAAAGATCATCGTCCACACCCTATAAATTAACCCCCTTTTATCAACCATCTAGTTGCCTGCCATTGTGACCCACCGCCCATTCGATCACCCGACACACAGAGAATAAAAAAGATGGTTTTATTGTTTATTACATAGAGAGATATATAGTAAAAGCTAATCATAACCAAATTTAAAAATACATGTTTAATTCTTGTTAATGAAGAATTTGTAAGCCAAGGCACCGAGGACTGCCAGAGCAGGGAGGATGATACGAAGAGACCTAAAGAAAAGTACATGATTACTACTTTTTTTTTTTTTTTCTAATCCTTCACTTACGGTCCAGATTGTTCTTTTGGTCGAGGGTATTCACCGGCGCGGATAGGATCAAACTCGTAATTGGTGACCCGAGACTAAATAATGATAAAGAGTAGTAAGAATCAATGATCATTTCTCCCCTACAACTTACCGCTTCATCTAATTCACCAATATGATACTTTTCCAAGATTTCACGAGCGTCTGAAGAGTGACCAATGTCTTCAAAGGATACAGTGGCATCTTTACCTATAATACAAATCAAAGTTATTGACAAGTTCATACTGAAGATTGGATCATCCTCTTTTTTTTTCTTACCGGCTTCATCACGCAAGACTTCTTCACCACCAGGGTGCTATTAATAAGGTAAACAAAGCAAGATTAGTTAAAAAGAGATGTTGTTGATTCAAAGTAGTGATGTCCTTACTTCGAGTACGAATTCAGTAATATCGTAAACCTTGTTATGAATCACAAGCCAGAGATCACGGACAGTTCGGTGAGCGTTAACATCAGCGATGGAATAGACCTTTGACATGGTGCTTAGTATAGTTGTAAGAGAGTTGGGGTTAAATGGAGTCAATAAAAGTGTAAGAAGTGGGAACAAGGATGTAAAAAAAAAGGGGGGTGATTTTTTTTTTTAAATAACAGCCCTGGGATTCTTTTGGGCCAATCAGCTGTCGCGATTTGAAATCATGAAGGTGTGAGAAATATGGGGAAGAAAGTTTGTTCGGCGTTTCAATAATTGGGCGTTTTAGCGTGAAAAGCATTACACATAAAATTCGTTTCTTCCCTGTTTTTTTTTTCTTCTTTCTTTTATAAACTACTCTCTCTTTTTTATTATATAAAACACAATGGCTGAAGACAATACGGTGACTCTGGATAATATTGAACAACTACTAGAAGGTGATAATAAGGTCAAGGTGGCAGTGGTTGATACAGATGGATTACTTCGCGGAAAGGTGATGCACAAGAACAAGTTCTTGCAAATCATTGAAGATGGATTTGGTAATAATAGAAAAAAGATAAAGTAGAACGGACAATAGGCTTACTTTTCTTCTTCTTTGACCATATAGGTTTTTGCTCTGTGGTGTTTGGTTGGGATATCCTTGACAAGTTATATTCGACTAGTGTGGAATTTGGTGGTGACGACTGCCAATACCCTGATTTACTGGCCAAGGTCGATCTTGGCAGCTATCGACGAATTCCTTGGGAAAACAATGTTCCCTTCTTTTTGCTTTATCTTGTACATCCTACCACCAACCAACCATTGTATTGCTGTCCTCGAACATGTTTACGACAAGCGGTAGATGATTTTAAAGGTCTTGGTTATACTGCTTTATCTGGTGTGGAATTTGAATTCTTCTGCTTTAAAGGTAAGGGGGAAAAGCGGGTAGGAAGATAAGAGTAATCAGGTTGTGGGGGACAAGTAGCACTATGATGTGATGATGATATGAATACTAACCAACCTTGTTAACAGAAACGGCTACGTCGGTGGTTGAAAAAGGGCACACCAATCTATCTCCGTTAACAGTGGGCATGTGTGGTTATTCCATCCTACGACCTTCTCAAAACCAAGAGTTTTATTACAATGCATTTGATTGGCTCAAGGAATTCAAGGTGGATATGGAAAGCTGGCATACGGAAACAGGACCTGGGGTATTTGAAGCGGCCATTGCGTATACCGAGGCCAAGGAAGCTGGGGACCGTGCCACTCTCTTCAAGACAGCCATGAAACAAATCGCTCTGAAACATGGTTTTATGGCTTCCTTTATGGCCAAACCCTATCAAGACATGCCTGGTTGCTCTGGACATATGCATTTTAGTCTCAAGAATAAGGATGGCAAGAATGCGTTTGCGATCTGGGATGAACAAGCTGATAAAAGTCATATTCCTAATATGAGTATCACCATGGTACGCTTTTTGGCTGGGGTGCTACATGGTCTTCCTAGTATCTTGGCTGTCTTGGCTCCTACCATCAACAGGTAAAGAAAAGAAGAAGAAGAAAAGGCACAATTTATTAAACTGACTTTATTTTTCTACCAGTTACAAGCGTTTGGTAGAAAACTATTGGGCTCCGGTAACTGTATCTTGGGGAATCGAAAATCGACTTGGTGCTATACGTGTGATTTGTCCTCCGACATCATCCAAAAATGCAGCTCGACTGGAAATGGTAAGTCAAAACTCTCCCTCCATCTCTCATTAAACCTCATATGTATTAGCGTGTATCTGGGGCAGATATCAATCCTCATCTAGTGATGGCTACTGTATTGAAATGTGGATACTGGGGAATAACGACCAAACAAGAACTTCCTGTTGATGCAATGGCTGGCTCCTATCAACCTAAAGGTCAACGATTGGCTCGCACATTACAAGAAGCAGTGACAACAATGGCAGCCGAAGGATCTGTGGCACGAACTGTCCTGGGCGATGATTTTGTGAATCACTATACCAAGACTAGACAACATGAATGGAACTTGTGGCAGAATGCGGTAACTGATTATGAACGTAGACGATATATGGAATTAGTATAGATGGTTTTTATTATTTATTATGTTTATGTTGGAAATAAAAAGAAAAAAAGTGGAATGTTATGTGTAGGATAATTGTTGATGTGGAAATGGTCGTACATACTAGCTGAGACGTCGTTTTCGTCCCTGAAGTGCTGTCTTGATGCATCTTATAACGCCACCAGAAAAAAAGAAAAAAGTGCCCACCCAAAAGAAGGTTTAGGACTAAACCCCGCTACCCCACATTTACCATGTGTTTCCGACATCAAACAAATAGCCCCCGTTCCTTTTATTGAAGTAATGTAGATGATATATAGACT
Organism: Chlamydoabsidia padenii; assembly: GCA_025330725.1. Taxonomy (NCBI): domain Eukaryota; kingdom Fungi; phylum Mucoromycota; class Mucoromycetes; order Mucorales; family Cunninghamellaceae; genus Chlamydoabsidia; species Chlamydoabsidia padenii. The sequence continues at coordinate 1,236,499 of JAIWND010000006.1, read as the reverse complement.
TTTTTTTCTTTTATTGATGTTGATGTGTTAAGTTAATAAGTAAAAGATGTAATGCGTAGTAGTATTTTTTGGGATTAGATTTCTATTTTGATTTTAACAGATCACAGGTTTTGCGGTTATGGCCGTACTATTAGAGATGTCAAAAAAGAGATTGAGTAACCATGATACATGGTCCTATAATTGATGATTATCACCTACCTTTCCACAATGATCACTATAATACCCTCAATAAAAAGAGAAAAGTAAGTAAACGAAAAAGATTATCGATTTTAAATTAAGGAACTTACCATTGACCACCAGATAGATTGGCAGGTCGGACATGATTGACAGGACAAGTCATCAATGAGGGTATCATGGTTTATTATATAAATTGAGAAGATGTACAATGAATCTATAGGAAGAAAAAGAAAAAGATGTATATATATATAAGAGAGAGAGAGAGGATGGAATATAAGAAAGAAAGAAAGAAAGAAATAGCGGGAAAATTGAAAAGTTTATGATCTGGTCTAAATAGTTACACACAGGTGGCATAATTTTTCAAATCCCGACAATCCCCACTTTATTTTGAAACGCCCGTCTAAATCAAACATTGTCATGATGAAACAAGTGCCAGTAGTGTTTTGTTGTGTTGTACATGTAAAGGAGAATAAAATGGGCAGGGAAAAGGCGGGGTATATCGTTCCATTTTATCCCAAGACAGCTGCATGAAAAGGAAAGACAAGTGGAATCAAGTAAAAGTAAAAATAAAAAGGTTTTATTTATTTTAAAAAAAGGGGGTGGAGGGGACAAGTGTAAACAATATACTAGAGTGCCATTATGATTCATGGACAGTGAGACAGGCCAGACCAGTAAACGCATCATTCAATGCCCGCTGATGAGCATATCTAGCAGAATAACCCCCAGCTCGAGCCATTTTGTTGTTGGTCAGGTAATCCGTCGATCTATATATAAAAGGAGGGGAAGGGAAAATGAGTTTCAAACACTCCAATTGACAATCCATTGTTACTTACGGGTCCACATAATCAGAGCGTACAGTAAATCCAGATGGGTAGGTATATTGTAGATCGTAAGGATCAAAGTGTTGTGCAGCTAGATCTAATGTATCTGAATCGGTATCCATTGATGAAGTGATCCAAGAAGGAATACCCAATCGTCCTGGTGATGATGTCGTTTGAGGTGAATCCGTTTGTTGTCGTAATGCTGATGATCGTTTAAGTGCAGCTGATTGCCTGGTAGCCAAGATGGATTGTGCTGATTTGTTAGTGGATGCCTATCAAACATGGTTTTGAGTTGGAGGGGTGAGAGTCTTCATCTTTTTCTTTTCTGACTTACCAGTTCCTTGATCAAATCTGTCTTTTCTTGTTCTTTTTGTCGTCGTTCCTGTTCTAGTTGTTGCATGTATTCTTCTCGTCGATGTTCCTTTTCTTGTTTCTGTAATTCTTCTTGGTATGTATGGAATCGCGCTTCGTTTGCCTATCAAATTGTAATCATTGTTAGTAAGTTTAATCCCCCCTCCCCTTTATATATTGATTACATACAATTCTGGCTTGATTTGCTGCTATACTATCCTTGTTTTCTGCTTCGTAGGCATCGATCTTTGCTTCAGTTTCCGCCACATCAACGTCATTCATCAAATTGAATGCTAATTAAAAAAAGAAGCACTTTAGTACCAACCTTCACATATATAAGATCCTACTTACTAATATCTTCCACCTCCTCCAAAAAGTCATTGTATGACCGCAAGCTGGGGAAATCTTCTGGTCGTTTGTTGAAACTACAATCATTGTCATATATATATATAATAATAATAAAAAAAGTTAATACCGTCCCCCCCCCCTAAAAATCATTTTTTGTCACTTACACTTTAGCCACCCGTTTCCGTATCCGTACTTCTTTTTCCACAGTAAGATCTTCAAAGATTTGTGACATGAATTGGTTTCGCCTCAACACCAATTGACACATGGGACAAGGAGCAGGACCAGAGCCAAACAATCGATCAATACAGGATTCACACCTACAACCATACAAGATAAATGATCAGTAGAATGTTATTAATACTATTAGAGGTTTTATACTTACATTTTATGGAAGCAAGGAGAGACAAGTAGTTTCAAGTTGGGTGTTAGATACTTGTCACTTTTGCAAACTGGACACTGCGCATCCTCTTCCTGTAATAATAACAAATCATGATAAACAAGTGAGTTCATCTGTTTGGTTTAAGCAACTTGTCCATACTTACTTGATAAGATACTACGGAGGACCCCGTCCTTCCAATCATAAGGGTTTGACTACGGAGTGTGTTCATGGTTTCTATATTATAATGGGAAGAAGAGTGACAAGAAAAAAAAAAAATCTATTCTTTGAAATCATTCAAATCAATTTCAAATCCCGCTCAGACCGCTGGATCCAAAACATTGGGTACGGGAGACATTTTTTTTTCTCCTCTTTCTCCACTTTATTTTTATTTTTATAACAACAACAACAATGTCGATGCTTAAAAAGCTCAAGGAAAACGCACAGAATCCTGTGTTTATGGATGAAGATGAAGATGATATTGACAATATGGATTTCCCTTTACCCAACAACAACAATGCTGGCCCTTCATCATCTAGAGGACAACAACAGGGTATGCCTAATATGAACGAACTTCAACGTATGATGCAACAATTACAAGCTGGTGGTGGAATGCCAGATATGTCGGCCTTGGGTGGCATGCCTGGTATGCCTGGTATGGCCTCAGCTGCAGCTTCTGTCCCTTCTCATGTTACTGTGGCCTCGGGTCCTAATGGTGTCCAACGCTTGGATCCAGCTGAATACAAAGAGTAAGTCATTTAAATAGAAAGATTGATAGAATAATTAACCTCTCTCTTTCTTTATATATATATATATATATATATATTAATTCTAGTTGGGTATGTGTCTATCCTTGTTACATTGACGTTGACAAGTCGGTGAATGAAGGACGAAAGGTGATCAAGGAAAAGGCGGCCAAGAATCCTCATGCGTACCATATTGCTTTAGCAGCCAACCAACTTGGTTTTGTGGTAGTCTACGAGGTAAAATGTCATCTTGAAAAAAAAAGTACCCAAACTAACCTTCTCCCTTTCTCTTTTTTAGAGCAAACGTCATCCTCGTGATTGGGCCAATCCTGGTCGTGTACGTATTCAGATGAAGACCAAGAACAGCAACTTTTTTGTCAACAATCAAATCACATCAAGTAATAACACCTATATCATCATCGTCATCGTCATTCGACACTAATCTTTATTCTTTGATGTGTGTGTTTTATAGGGAAACAACTTTTCCATGCGATTGCTGAACGACTACCTCAAGTACAAAAGAACGAGGTACCCAAACACGTCTTGTCACCTATGACCACTTTGGCTGAAGTCGAAGCATTGGCTGATGAACAACGAAAAGCCCAAGGTCTACCTACTCTTGCCGAAATGAATGCTCAAGCTGCTGCTCAACAACAACCTGTCAAACCTGTCATGCCTAAGAAACAAAAGGTCAAATACGTCCGTGGATAAAAATAAAACATTTAGTTATAGATATATTATTAGTATAGGATAGTTGGGTGTATTCTTGTTTAAAAAAACTTTAATAGTTATAGATAGTAGGGGGGTCATCTAGTACGAAAGTGCTAGTCTCTTGTTTTTTATCTATTTGATTTTTTACTTTATCGTAGGATAGGGTCATTAACAAAGCTATTTATAATTATATTGTCAAGTTAATAAAAATACATGTTTTTAAAATCAATTTTACATACTGTGTTGTCTTTGCTATGATGTCTAGGGCCGTCTCTTAATCTTTATGCCTCAAAATAATCAGGGCGTGCAAAAAGAATCTATTCTCCGGGGAGGACAGATCAGTTATCTAATGTTGTTTATGGTTCAATACGCTTCTCTTTTATTAAAGCCGCATTAATATCATTTATTCCACTAAATAATTTTACTTGAGTTGGCGTTTATCTTTTGCATATGCATAAATGGCGGGATTTGAATTTACAGAGACATCCAAATGTGTATGTCATAAACAGACACTTTATTGATAAACAGATAATATTACTAAATTAAAACAAACTATATAAACTAAACCATAAGAGTTGGGGCCAACCTAAAGAGCAGGAGCGAATTGCGGGAACAATTCCGGGACATAACCTTCCTTCTTGAAGAATTGCACACACTGTTCACCAATTTCCGCCACATGTTCAGGTGTGATCTTGAAAAAGTCATAAACGTCAGTGTACTGACCGGAGCTGCCAAAGGTGGACATACCGACTTGGGCATGAGAGTACTTTTGCCAACCAAAGGTAGATAGAGCTTCCACCGAGACCACCGGGACACCTTTGACGAGGACAGTGGCACGATAATCACGGGATTGTTCATCAAAGAGTTCAGTACATGGCATGGACACCAGTCGGACCTTGAATCCTTTCTGTCGAAGTTGCTTGGCACCTTCCAACGCAATCGAGACTTCGGATCCAGTGGCCACCAAGATGAGATCAGGGTTTGCATCCGATTCGGGTTCGAGGACATAACCACCTTTGCGCACCGCCTCAATCGAACTTCCTTCGAGTTGGGGTAAATTTTGACGAGTGAGGGAGAGCACGGAAGGACCATCTGATCGTTCCAAAGCAACCATGTACGCTCCAGAGGTTTCATTACCATCGGCAGGTCGAAGAGTGAGCATGTTGGGTGTCGCACGAGTCAAGGCGAGTGTTTCAATAGGTTGATGAGTCGGGCCGTCTTCACCGAGACCAATAGAGTCGTGTGTCATGACATAAATCACTCGGGTCTTGGATAAGGCAGATAAACGAGCAGCACCCCAGGCATATCTATTTTGGTTATGAATCACAAAAGTGTTTTGGTTAGTATCATTATCATTAGGTTGTTCTAGATCACTTACGTCAAAAAGTTTAAAAAGGTACCAGAATAAGGGATAATACCTTGATAAGCAGCAATACCATTCATGATTGCGCTCATACCATGTTCACGCACACCATAACGAATATACCGACCAGAGTAATCACCGAGTTTCGTACTAGGAGGTTGGAAATCCACAGCATTCTTCCACCGAGTATTGTTAGACCCAGTTAAATCAGCCGAGCCACCCATGAGTTCTGGAATCGCATTCGCCAAGGCATCCAATGTCGCTTCTGACAATTTTCGAGTCGCATTGGCTTTATCACTGGCAGTGTATCGAGGTAAAACAGCCTCCCATCCTTTTGGTAGATCACCCTTTTGTCGTCGCTTCAAATCAGCACCCAATTCAGGATACTTGTTGCAATATTGTTCCAAAAGAGCGTCCCATTCCTTCGAGGCCTTGGCACCTTTTTCACCAATCTTGTGATATATGTCGTAGACACTTTGGGGGACAACATACTTTTCATCAGGGTTGAAGCCAAACTTTTCCTTGAGTTGTTTGATATCGTCCTCTAGAAAGAGGGAGAGAGAGAGGGAGAGATTTTAAAGTCAGGTTATTATTATTGGATTATCTATTAAAGGTATCTGAGATCTTACCTGACAAAGGAGAGCCATGCACTTTTTCTTCGCCTTGATGGATAGAACCATAGCCTGTATAAATGACGGGAAAAAAAATTAGTTGACATTATATGATTTGGTGTTATCAATGTCATTTTACCGATGGTGGTTTGAAGTTTGATGATGGATGGTTTGTCGGTCACCTTTTTCGCCGCTTCGATCGCCTTGTGGATTCCTTGAAGATCAGTGTCACCATTTGGAATTATTTGGACGTGCCAGCCATAAGCTTCAAATCGCTTCATGCTATCTTCAGTAAAAGATATGGCGGTATCACCATCAATAGTGATATGATTGTCATCATAAATAGCAATCAGTTTCCCAAGTTGAAGATGACTACATGTAAAGGAAAGAAAGAAAGGAAAAAAAAAAAAGCGGGATTTCAATAATTACCCTTGCATAATCTTTTTTTTCTTTTTATACTTTACCCAGCCAAAGAGCATGCTTCGGATTGTACACCTTCTTGAAGACAACCATCACCGAGAATCACATAAGTATGATTGTTGAATAGTTCGAAACCAGGTTTGTTAAAAGTGGCAGCCATATGTTCTTCAGCAATGGCCAAACCTACAGCGTTCGAGATACCTTGACCCAAAGGACCGGTAGTGACTTCAATACCATCAGTATGACCTCGTTCAGGATGACCGGGGGTTCTAATGAAAGGAAAAAAAAATTAGTTTATCATTTCAATAGAGCCTGTTTTGTTCATCAACTTACTTGCTATTGACATGACGGAATTGTTTGAGATCATCCATTGTCAATTGGTAGCCCATTAAATGGAGGAGGATGTATTGAAGAGCGCAAGCATGTCCATTAGACAAAACGAAGCGATCCCGATTTAGCCAGTGTGAATCTTGAGGATTAGCAATCATGAATTCCTTGAATAATACATGGGCCATTGGAGCACAACCCATAGGAGCACCAGGATGACCAGAGTTTGCACCACGAACGACATCTGCCGCCAAAGTACGGATGGTGTTAATACAAAGACTATCGATGTTTTGATCTTGTTGTCCCATTATTGTTTATTGTGAGATTAAATGTCTAAAATGAGAGAAAAGAAAAATGTGAGTTGAGACAACGTGCGTTTAAATATGACTTTTTAGGGAGGGGTTTGATATTACCTTTTGGTGGTGGTTTCGGAATATAGAAAAAAAAAATTGTTGCATATGATAGTATAGTGTGAATTTCGAGCGCAGTCAATACACCAAGTTGGGTTTGTAGACGCTGATAATGGATTCAGACCCAATCCGTATTCAATATAATGGTCGCCAAAGGTGTATAGGGAAGCCTTGTTAAAGTTCTTGCCAGCACCGATTCCACCTGTCACGGTCTGGTAACATGCTTGCTGTAGTAATGAGGTATTTCCTAGTTATATCAAAGGGGCAGAGAGAGTAAAAGCAATGGGTTTAAAATATAGAATGTTAACAAGTTGTCCAAAAAAGTTTACCTGTTCCGTCTATTGAAAGAAATATATTGAGTGTCGTCGGTTTTTTAGATGCCAATCCAACGGTAAGGGAACGCCATCAATATCACCAGTGATTATATCAAACCGAATACTGCCAGAGCAAAGATTTTCGAGCTGAATGGCTGTTGTGTCGTTTAATCAATAGGTTGTCAAAGAAAGCGTGTCCATCCATGCCTTTACTAATCATAGTCGATCCATCCAAAGTTCATATTCGTCTTTGAGGTCCTACTGTGTTGATGCACCACCATTTTGTTTAAGGGTGTGCTAAGATCCCAGTAGATATAAGGTAGCAGCATGCCACCATAAGAAGAGTACAATGAGAAAAAGAAGGAAAAGAGAGGAAAAGGAACAAGCGGGGCTGAAATAGTGAAGAGTGCCGTCGGGATTTTAAATTAATGGGATACTGTTTCCAAGTCCATCAAGATCAAAACGATATGTCCCATTCCAATGTTAATGCTTTAAGCATAAAAAGGCATCAATGCTCTAGTATCGGTGAAAGAATGAATCTTGTGTTTATGAATAGTATATCGTTTTTCTTTCTCTTGTGATCAGCATTGCTCCCAAAGGTTAGACAATCATCACAAGGTTTTGGTTGCTTACACATTAATCTATCCCTTCTATTTGTTTTATCAATCAAGTGATTGGCTTTGAGAAAAAAAAAATAGACAGAGCTAGAATGATGCCATCACCAGTTTAAGCTGAGTTTGCTTTTGCATGAAAAAAAACATTTGAAATCCCGCTTCGATACCATTCCAGCTCTTTTTTCTTGACTTTTTGTAGTATATCCTTCAGTCAGAGTGATGCATACACATCTTTTAAAGGAAAGGATGTGATGTATGCATCAAGTCTCATGACTATATGCCACCTGTCAAAAAACTTGAAGCATTAATGCATATCATTATGTATCCAGTGTGCATACAGTATAATAAAGAAGATCCAAAATCAGTCCATGAGTACTTTTTTCCCACCCATCCTTGCCATAGATATTCTAATGACAGCACAAGACAATACAGAAGATAAAGGTTTTTATTTTTGGTAATGGAGTATAACTAATAACTAAAGAAAGACAAAAAGAAATGGATAAAAAAAAAACTGGTACTACACTAAAGGGAGGGGGTGATTATAAAAAAAACTGGGTATATTGCCGACTAGAGGGATGGACGACCATTTCGTTTAGCTTGAATTCATTGAGTTCTTTCTTAATTTGTAAGGCCAAAACAGGAGTCAATCGTTGACAAGTAACTTGAGTATCGCATCGTCGGTCATAATCCTGAGATCCAAAGGTATCATGGACTTGAATGGTGGTTGTGAATTGTATTTTCGAGCCAGTTTTCCTGGAACGTGGTTTCATACCATCCATCATACATGCCGAGATATCATCATCTTCAGATACAAGGGTGGAATTACTGTTGTTATTGTAGTTGTTGTTTAACGAAGGTCGTAAAACAGGAGATCCATGTTGAAGGAATGATGAGGAGTGGTTTCGAGGTAAATGCCGAGACGATGGTAGACCAAAATAGTCTTGTTGTCCATCCATTATAGGTGAAGATCGTATTTGTTGCCTAGTTTTACCATCATGAGACCGGTGATGTTGCTTGGAAGGAGAGTCAGCGGTGGTTGAAGGTGCAGGTGATGGAAGATCACCAATATAACCATTTTCTTGTCGTGATGAAGAAGAAGACGAATGGCGGTAAGATTTGCTCGAGATTGATGATGCAGGAGAATCTAAAGGTACCACAACTGAATGTATCAAAACAGAAAGATATTAGTAAAAAGACCCCCTTCCCCCCCCTTTTTTTTTTCTACTGTTTTACCTTTTTGTTGAGTAGTTGGAGTTTCCGCATGTACTGATGAGTCTCTTTGATTTGTCGATATTTTTTCAGATTTTGACGATTTCCGGAATAGACTTGTCCATGAAGATCTTGAGAAGCCACCATTGTAACCACTAGACATGGTATTCGTTGTCATCACAGAAGAGGCACATGAGACCATTGAAGGAGATCTTCGTAGAGAGGAATTTTGCTGCTTGGATCCTGCAAATACACCTTTTATACGTTTTGATAAAGATCGTTTATTATTGTTGTTATCAGTTTTTGACATGGAGGATGAGATGGATGCTGCCGAAGAGTGTATAGGTGCATTGGTAAAACTTGTTGTTTCAGATGTAGTTTTGACCGAAGAGGAAGCTGTAGAATTGTGAGAATAAATAGACGATCTCCATGTACCAGAGTCATCCACCAAAGAAGGTACCGGTGAGCTAGATCGTTGCTGTTGTTGTTGTTGTTGTTGTTGCCGCCGTATTTGATGTTGATACCCCTTCTTTCTTGTACTTTCAGAGTGTAATGATGATGTTGATGAGCTGTTGTGAGTGGAAGACCTGATATGATGAGTGGATGATGCAAGTGAGGAGGATGTTGATGATGATGGTATTTTAATTTTAGGATCGGGAGGCGAGTCCATCGGAGCTGACCTTGATTTGGGTACAGAAGATCGATGATTGGTTCTATGTTGAGGAGAATTGCGTGACAAACCATTGTATCCCATAAAAGCCAGTTGCTGTTGCTGTTGTAGCATGGATTGTTGTTGATAATGACCATAGGAGAGATTCTGACCATAGAAAGGATGTTGATAGTCATTCATTGCTGGAGTGTTGATGGCATACATGGGATCATTGGCTTTCCAAAGAGCTTGTTGTTGTTGCAGTGTCATATAGTTGGGCGGTATGCAAGGATACATGACTGTTACCTAAAAAGATTAAAACAAGTGAGTGGAGGTGCAAATGGATAAGGAAAAGGGGACATGTGCGGGGTTTTAAAACCAGCGCATGGACGAAAAAAGGTATAAAAAATAAAATAGGGAGACAGTCAGGACCATCATCGGAAGAGGGGGGGGGAAAGGAAGTAAGGTAGAATACTACTAATGGTAAGTGATAAAGAAGAGGGAGGTAAAGGGTTTACTTTTTTTTTTTTTTTTTAGTTTCACTTACTTGTTGATTGAGTTGTAACTTGCGAGACATGCATTTGGCCAAAGAGATATCATCATCATTGTCTTCATTTAATACCAAAGGTTCGTGTTGAGACTTGTAAATTGGCGTCGTTGTTGTTGGTAGTGGTGATGGTGTTGAGTTGAGAGTCGGTGCAAAAGAAGTAGTGATGGTCGACATTGTATGTTATAAAATGTGAGTGAATTTGACAGAGGTTTAATAAGAGGGTATAAGATTGATTCAAAGTATAGTGAGAAGAGGTTATGATACAGGAGTATGAGGGTATAATGTATAAATGAGTAAGATAATAAATAATAACACCAAGTTTGACGTAAAATAAAGTGTTTTCGTTTTGGTGAGAAGACAAAGAGAAAGAGAAGAGAGAGAGAGAGAGAGGGGGGGGAAAGAGCGAAAAAAAAAAAATCTAAAATAAGATCTTTGGATTTTCAAATTCCGCATTTTACCGATGGGCAACACAGCATTCGTCGTGTAACAATCATGATTTTATTTCCACACTATATACATCAATTACACTATTCTACAATACCCATTCCTATTGAAGAAATGAAGCACCAGATACAGATATACCTACAAGACAAAGATAAAAGGGGAGAGACAAACATGTTAATACAAGTATTTTTCAAACTTAACCATGTATGCCATTCGCATCAAAACTAGTGTGATTTTTACCTTTGGGTTCCAGATCATACCCCGTATCGCCACAACAAGAGTCCATTATGGTCCAAAACTAACCATCCTATCTAAAGTCGCCGATCATTGATTCGAGAATCAAATAAACCAATCAGTCAGTATTTATTTACTTTATGTCATTATCTATTCCTCCACCTACCCTCCACCCCCCCCTCCTTTCTCTCTCCTTACCTATAGTAGTTTGACCTGATTCAATATTCCCGGAATTCGGACACCCCACTAGTTACTTCCAAGGGTTTCAATATTATCATCCGGTTTGTTGCCTCCGAGTAATCTTTATTGGTGTTCCATTTAGTGTGTCCTATATATAAGTTGATAAGTTTTCTTGTTATTAGGCAAGTGTTCCATTCTTCATCGTGCATGCTGGTGTTACCTAGAGTGTTGATTCCATGATATTAATTGACGAGTATGTAAAATGCGCGGCGGCAAACCCTTGCAGAGAGATAAAGGGAGCAAAGTAACAGCAGTGGTCTATTAAATTAGGAGGAATGTAAGGTAAGTATACAAATGACAACAATAAGGAGAAAAAGTGATATATTTACCTTGTCATGTTTTTTTTTTCTCTCTTTTGTAAGGTCATTGAGCATGAATGTAAAAGAATAATCCTGCCATGCGATCATTCTTATTATATCTAAAGAGTTAATTGACAGGGCACTTGATTCATCGTATTGAATATATCGACTTTTTTTTTTTTTTTTTCTGCTATCATTCTAGTTTTGATTCCTTACCTATTACTGTCGATACACTCTATATTGTAAATAGAGACCATAATTGGGCAAGAACATAGATCCATAAAAGAAGAAGAAGATAATTAGATATGGTGCGTTTACTGGTGATATATTTACCTATTTTGTTTATTATGGAGCCAATATAAAACCAATAGAAACAAACTGCATAATATATAGAGCTTATAGTCGATACAAAACCCACATTGATCTATGAAAGGGATCCGTTTCCAAAAGATGAGTATCAAGTCATAAACAGACCTTTCTTCCCTCGTTACCTATTTAATCAATATCCATTATCCATAAACTTATTGACGCAGGTGGTACTATAGCAAGCAGTCGCCAATAAAATCCTATAAAAGGGTGAGAAGCTAGCTAATCTACAGTACCCCACCATTTAAATGTTTTACCCCTTACCTTCCATATCAAAGTAGATAATCCCCTTGTTTGTCCATGTGCATCCAGCTTCCCTATTGTCAATTGTTACAATACGTCTTTTTTTAATACTGTTGTAATAGAGAGTGGTTTGTTGGCAGTCTGAATTGGCGTGAGAGTCGTTTTGTAATTAAGAGAAAAAGAAAAGAAAAGAAAAGAAAAAAAAAGTAGGAGTTTTTTCGGAAACGCCGATACCGTCGGGTTTTCAATATCTAAGCAAGGGCAAGATTCCTTTACATCGTCGCCCCAGCATGATAAAAGACCCACTGCTATTACTATAACGAATTAAACCATTGTTCAAAGTAAAAAGACACAAATGAGCTTAAGGATAAAGAGTACGATTTGTTTTCCTTGTTGGGGTCATGCGGGGTGTGAAATATTCGTCTGCATGAATGATCCCAGAAAAGAATAAAACTCTCTTTTTGTGAAAGGGAAGAAAGGAATGATTATACCCTCTCTATCACCAAAATGCACATAAAACACGCATTGATTGATTGTCCGTATAGAATCATAAAGGTGCAAGACATGTAGAATAAAATATTTCATTTGATGAAGATTGAGTGATCCTATCTTTTACTAAAGGTCATCACATTTGGGCGGAGACATTGTAAGGGGTCATAAATATGGTAAGTTTTTATTAAATGGCAAATAATTGGGGGAAGAGGTAGACAACAGATTAAGATGATTTACTATTATTAATATGTTCGTGTCTTTTAATAAAAGGATGTTCCAATACCTGACGTAAAGGCAATCGCTGAGCCGACTTGTATTGTAAAAGCTATCACCAAAGATAAAATAAAAAAAAACCCCCATTAGTATCCGTTATCCATTATTTTTGTCTTTATGCACTCACTTTTTGTATTAGATCCCTAGCTTCTTTACTAACAAAGTCCGGGTAAGTTACATCAACCTTGACTATCCGTTTGCAGACATCCCGGTTGCTATCACTATTGTCAAATGGCGGTTTCCCACAAATCATTTCATAAAGCAAAACACCCAATGACCATAAATCCACATTGACATCATGTTTTTTCCCTTCAATCATCTCCGGGGGTAAGTAATCCAGTGTGCCACAGAGTGTACTTCGTCGAGTTCTATTTTAAAAAAAGGCATCCAATTTAGTTTTCATTGTCATGACACCAATATCACTTACTCTTGGACATCCGTTTTCACCGACCAACCGAAATCAGCAATCTTCAATTCACCATTAAGACCAAGTAACAGGTTTTCAGGCTTGATATCACGATGGATCACCCGTTTGTGATGCAAATAAATTAACGCTTGGGCCAATTGTGTGACATACTATCCAATTGAGAGAGTGTGAAAGTGAGTATTATGTTCCCATTTCCATTTCCACGCATAGATAGCTTACCTTTGCTGCCACTGATTCCATAAACCGTTTTTGCCTTTCTAGTTCTTCAAATAGTTCACCTTTTGCCGCATATTCCAGTATAAGAAACACACGAGTTTCATCATGGAAGTAATTATAGAGACGTAGGATGTTGGTATGTCTAGTTGTTATCAAGATAAAACAAAAAAAGTGTCAGGTTCATCCATAATATCCCCCTTCCCTTGTTACCTCAATGAGCTTTGTATTTCGACTTCCCGCCGTAACTGTCGTTCTACCGCCACCGAGTCAATTTCCTTCTTGTATAATACTTTAAGAGCAATAATGTAGCCGGTTTGTTTTTCTCTTGCTAGATAAACATGTCCAAATTTGCCGTGACCCAATTCCTTTCCTATTTCAAAGTCATCAAGAGTCCAGTTTTTGTAAGGTTGCTGCGATTGTTGTCTAGATGGAAGAAGGAAGATATTAGTATGCGGCTGCAAACAATAATGTAATACTAACCTTACCTTGTGTTCTTGTTGGTATCGCTAGCAAGTCGTCTTTTTGTCGTTGTTCCATTTTTTCCTTGTTGTTTCTGATCATGGTCCCCATCGTTGTGCTTAGTTGTTGTTGTCAATGCCCGCCCTGCTTTTCTTTTACTTGGTATTGATGATGGGTGTGGCGATAAAGACCGGATTGATTTTGTGGTGTCCATGATTAATAAAAGAGAAAGAGAAGGGAAAGAAAGGGGATAAAGAATTCAAAAAACAAAAAGGAAAATATTAAACTTCCGACCCAACGACGACTGTGGCAAAACGAAAGGTTCAGTAATGGTCATTTCTGCAGTTTTTATGCGGGGTCTTAATCCGCTTCTCAGAAACACGGACCAATATGTAATCATCAGTACCTTTGAAGTACTCCGGTTTTGAACCAGACATCTTCCAAATTCCGTTTTCACTTTATACCAGCAAAGATACCTTTGTGAAACCAGGAAAGTTCAATTTTACGTATCATTATAAACAGCTTTTCCAAATTTCAAATTCCGCCCGAAGCTCCGATTATTGTTACCCCTGACCTATTGCATGTAGTCAATTAAAAGTAGGTTTTTATTTTATTTCGATAATGATAATAAAGAGGGGGATGAGATATGTTAATTGTCATTATACTAAACTATCAAACAATAAAAGGAGTTAATCTAGTTGGACTTTTGTTGGAATCGGAACCGTGGGGGAGGAGCACGGTTACGACGACTGACAACAGAGCGGACACGGACCACACGAGCATGGATAGCACAAGAGATACAGTAGTGCAACTTGACATACAACTTGGGGATGGTGTATTCTTCATAGATAGAGGCTTCTTGAAGATCACGGACAGCAGCAGCTTCGACCATGTTGCGGATGGTGAAACGCTTGATGGCCTTGTCCTATAGTTTGCCCCCCCAGTAATATAAATAAATAAAAAAGAAAGTGTAAGTCAACCCGTTCGTAAAAGTATGCAGCACATGTTGATATCCATTCATTTTGTTACCTTGGGACAACAGCGATAACAGTTGATGCAACGAATAAACTTGTTGTGGCCACGACCGTGCTTGTTGCGTCCGTTGTTTCTTCTCTTGCAAGTCTAAAAAGATATACATATATATATATATATAAACAAGGTGTGGTGAGTAAATGGTTCGTCTATCGTTTTATTCCAGCCCAACCAAGCAAATGCATCATTTCCGCCTCGAGGTCGATCAAGTTCCTGTCGTTATTCCATTCATCGCAACAAGGATCATTATCGGTCGGAGAGTGCAAAGGTCCATAAAAAACAATGTATGTGTTTTTTTTGCCATCATGATGTGATATAGATGGATGGAGAATAGCTGGTCGGGTGGATGGATGGATGATGGATGGATCGTTTACCATTATATACGTGAGTAAAAAAGGAAAAACCTGTCCTAGTTTCAAGATTCCCTGCCTTTTCCCCCGCTTACCTTTAATTTAAATACCGACTTTTAAGTATGCCAAAATCAGCATAATAAAGATCCAAGCTGCTTGTTTGTTGTCACCACCAAGGATCTTTACATGATGTTGATTGTATATGTATTGTGTGTCTAGTTGTAGTGTACTTCCAGTTGTCTTTTTTCAGAGTGCTCCAAAAAAGGGTTGATGATAGATCCATGTATCTTGGTGGAGGATTCCCTACAAGCAGAGGAAGCAAAAAAGAGTAAGTTTGACTACGCAGTATTAATCACGGCAGTATAATGACATTCTCTTACCAAGCAATTGTAGGCTATCATGCCTAGCAGATATCACACCAGCAGTTGAGGTAGAGGATTTGCCCGTTAATCGTCAAGTCGCCATAAAAGATTCACCTCGTACTGGCGTATATTTTATATACGTTGCATTAACAACCCATGAGTGTTACTATAAAATAAAGAAAGAGATGAGTTGGCAAGTTAATTTGTATTGGTAATTTTGCACATTATTTAGTCATAATGAAGTCTAGGTACTTACAAGTAAGAGATGACAAGTGGACAAGTAATCCACAATACAGGATAAAGAGTATACCGGCTTCCCAATTGGCTATTAAATCTATATAAGAGAAGAGTTGAGTTAAGCTTGAATGTGCTACGATAGAGTGCTTTACCTTTAAATAAACAGATTCAAAAGAGGCCACGAGTGAGGTATGGTGGCATAATAACAGACCCCTAATGGATAGTTGCCTATCATTCATAAAACACCAAGTGGTTCTTATGCGCTGGACTTGTTGCATTCCTGTTTCACTGTGTTGAGAATTAAAAAGTAAGAAAGAAAAAAAGAAAAAAGAAAAATCTGGGGAGAAGTATTGTGGAATCGTTGATCGGGATTTGAAATGTCCTTTTTGCTCACTTCGTTCTGGCAAGATCAACAAAATATGACATGATCATTATGATAAGCCATTGCTTCAGTTCATCATTTGTTGCAAATCGCAAGGATTAACTCTTTTACTCCTGCATCCTACTGGTTTTCTATAAAGTTTAAATAAGACCTTTGGTATATAATCATCATCACAGTACATAAATGCGCCTTGGGCGGGATTATAATTGAGACGAGTTACACGATGAACCTGGAACACTTACAAAAAGAGGGAAAGATGATCCGAAAAGTTAGCCTCATTTCAATCATAGACTTTTTTTTTTCTTATGTCTAAACTTTATAAAGTCGAATTGTGTTTGATATAAATACTTGCCGCCTTTTAATGCATGAAGAAGAAAAGCAAGACAAGGTATTCAATTCCCGATTCATGTTACGATTGCCTTTTAGGGAAGAGTCAAGGTAAACTTTGACTAACGGTGATGGTATACGAATACTGTTTGTTTGTTATTTACTCTGTACAAGAAAGCAAGTCTCAATTGCCAAAGTAAACTACTGGTTATAATGTGGTCACATGCCCAAACAGCACCTCATTGATTCCTCTCCCTTGATGCCCCCAATTTTCCAATAAACTCAATTTTTTTTTCATCAACCCCTTGTTTCGCTCTTTTTCTCTTTTCTCTATTTTTTGTTTACTACATACATTTAACTTTTCATATACATTATACCAACTATATAGCCAATTGCTTATTATGTATGATCCATTCAATGACGATTATATATATTCACCACTTTGTAAAAGAGAATACACAGATGTCCAACCTGAAGATACTGTTATTGCGGAAACTAGTCGTCTTGCCATACAACAACAGCAACAACAACAACAAAAACAACAACAGCAACACTTTGCACAACATGATGTCTTTCCATTTAAACGCTTTAAACAAAACGAGCTCTCCATCAATTATCTCTCTACGAATCCTAATAGTCCTTTGGCTCATTTGGACCTTGACGTAAGTTACACAGGTTTGGCCTTGCTTCTCTTGATACCAACTAACCTTTTCTTATTCTTCTTCTTACTAATATCCTTTATCTTTGGGACGTACATACAATATATTCTCTAGGCAATCTTTAATCTAACGAACTTCCAACAACTTCCATTAGAAAAACAAGACCAATTGGCCAAATTATTACCAACACCTGATACCTTTATGACACCTATTACTGATACCACTGGCACCTCACTTACTGCCAACAACATGACTTATCTCTCATCCAATTCGTCTTCAGCTTCATCCTCATCAACCTCTTTACCGTTGGATGAAGTTTCGTCACACAACTCACTCCACCCTTCCTTCTTCTCTCGTGTCGAAAACCCTGTATTTTGGTCGGCATTGGATGACTGGCAAACCATGCTTGGCTCTGGTCAATTGGCAAATCAAGATCCAGGGTTTTTACAGGACTCACCTTTACCTTCATCATCATCTACAACCGAACCATTTAAAGTAAGTGACATTGCATGAAAAATGATCAAGTCACTTTTTATTCCCACACACTAACTAACTCTCTCTCTCTCTCTCTCTTTTCTTTTTAACAGGATGATGCATTTGAAATGTACTGGGGCGAACTATCAGATCGGGAAAAATTGCATAATGTTGCAGGGTAGGTGTTCAAAAAAGAAATAGTCAATATAAACCTAATGACTCAGTGAAACTCATTCTATGCGCGCAGCGCGTATCAATCAATATACTTACCTTCTCTCTCTCTCTTTTTCTCTAGCGACTCGAAAAGTATTACCTTGAAGGATATGTGTCGGAAAGGGCTGATTCGGGAAAATGATACTATTGTATACAAACGCAACTTTAGTGCATGTAAAGTAATTGTATCAAAAACTATGAAGGTAAGTCATCACTCCCTCCCTCCCTCTCCCCTGTATTGTTTTACTAATTACACAAACTTACATCACTTACCTTTTTTTTTTTTTTTTTTTTTTTTTTTTTTTTTTTTTTTTTTTTTTTTTTTTGTCTTTGTATATGGTAGGTTGTCAAGTCTGATGGCACTATGGGCTTATCTATTATATTGGACGATCAAGTATACGAAGACTTTGAAACACCAACTGCCCTAGAAACTAAAATACTGGATCACCATGGAAAGGTAGCTAGGGATAAACGGCCCAATGGCAATGCATTCAAAAGCATTCGACTGGTCAGGGATGGGAAGGATTTGGGACGGCTATTTGATATCCGAAAAGATGCCTTCGGCTCATAATGAACCCATTTGCTTGCCCATCTGTGTGTGCCTATATATGTCTACTCTATCTTTCTCTTTATATCTTTATGTCTAGTTAGTCATTCCAACCATCCCCGACTTATCCTACCAAATAGTTTACTATATCTGTTTTTTATACTATCTCATATCTTCTCTTTTGTAATAAATCTATGTTGTTACTTTATATATATATATATCATTATTGATTATGTATGCGTTTAAACTTTTGTCTGCATGCTTAATTTGTAATTTTAAATCCCGCTGGTTCGCTGTGGTGGCTTGAATTGAAACCAGAAAAAAATAAAAAAAGGGTCGCTCTTTTTTTTACTTCTTCCTCTTCCTCCACTTCAGCTAATCTTTAATGGCACCTCAACAAAAACGACAAAAGAACGACCACGTGAAGAAACCTCAAGCCAAGGACAAGGAAGAAGAAAAACTTGAATCCTTATTGTTTGGTGGATCTGACGATATTTGGGACCTTGCGGGAAAAGAACACGATCTTGCTGATGACGATGCTGACGAAGAAGGTGAACAAGCTGCAAGTGACAATAATGACGATCAAGAAGACGTAAGTACAAGACAAAAAAAAAAAAAAAAAAAAAATGAAAACACACTTTATCAATTGAATACGACTCGTGAAATACTAATCCAACTTTTTTATTTCCCTGCCATTTATGCACTTTAGGCTTTCTTCTTTGACTCTGGCCCTATATTAGAGCAAGACACAGCCGAAGACAAGGACGAAATCGATTATGAAGCCTCTGACGTTGAATCCAGCGACAGCGAAAGTGAAGACGACAGCAGCAGTGACGATGACCAACCTTCTTATTTACAAAAAGCGGCATGGAAGGACGACGATGACAATCTTTTGGAAATCTCCTTGTCAAGCGTTAGTCGGTTGCGCAAACTACGCAAGAATGAAGAAGAAAACACAATTTCTGGTGCGGAATACGAACGCCGTCTACGAAAACAGTAAGTAATCATTAATACAAAAAGAAGGGTCATACTAATATCTTGCCCTTTTGTTTAATAGGTTCAACAAAATGCATCCTCCTCCAGAATGGGCTTTACTTCCATCCGAAAAGAAGTTATTGGCGAAACGTAAAGGCAAACATGGTGACGATAGCGATAGCGACTATTCTGGTAACGAAGGTGACGAAATTCAACTTAAGGACGATGATCGTTTGGATTTATTGAAAAGTACTCTTGGTATATTGGAAAAACGGAAATCATCCTCTATACTATCTCCTGATAATTTGGCTATGGTCCGCCTAAAGGACGCAAATATCATGGCACCATCAACTGTAAGTACTTTTATCAATACCCTTTGAATGGAAGGAAAAAAAAAAAAAAGATAACTGACATTTGTACTTTGTCTATAGAAATCCATCTCAGCAACACAATTTCATCCTAATGCTCAAGTGTTATTGACAGCAGGTTATGATCGCACATTACGTTTATTCCAAATCGATGGCAAGGTCAACCACAAAATCCAATCGGTGTATTTGCATGATACACCAATTCATTCTGCACAATTCCATACCAGTGGTGATCAAATCATTATAACCGGTCGCCGTCCTCATATCTACATATACGATGTCCAATCTGGCAAGGTGGAAAAGTCTCCGGGAATCTGGGGTCGAGATGAACGCTCTTGGGAAAATTTCGTCATTAGTCCGTGCGGTCGATACATTGCCTTCCTCGGTGTGAATGGAAATATTGTCCTGGTCAGCTACCTTACAAAACAATGGATTGCGGATCTGCGTATGAATGGTCCCGTTTCTTGTGTCTCTTGGTCTGCTGATGGTAACTATTTGTATAGCTCGGGTGATGAAGGATTGGTGTATCAATGGGATGTAGGACAACGCGAATGCATTCATAGATGGGTGGACGACGGGTCTCTTCGAACATCATCACTTTCTGTTAGTCCTAATGAAAGATTCTATGCTACTGGGTAAGTCAAAAAAAAAAAAAAGTATACTGCTCTTCTTAACTTTAACTAACACATCCTTTTTTGGGAGGGTATAGATCTACCTCGGGTATTGTCAATATATACAATGAAACTGCACTATCAAGAAATACTGATCGACCTACTCCATATAAATCCATCGGCAATATTACCACCAATATCTCAACCATGAAATTCAACTTTGACTCACAACTCTTGGCCATCGCCAGCAACAGCAAGAAGGATTGCATGAAATTGGTACATACTCCCACTGGTCGTGTGGTGGTGAACTGGCCTACCGAAAGAACTCCTTTGGGTTATGTAACATCCATGGACTTCTCTCCCAACAGTGATTATATTGCTATTGGTAATAAGAGAGGTCGTGTCTTGCTCTACAACCTTAAAGATTATGCCCTTTAAACCTTACAAATAGATTTTTTATTCTCTCTCTCTCTATCCATACATTCTCTGTCATAATACAACTCCATTCTTATTATTTATATAGTCATTGCTCTTGTTTTACTCTTATGTATACATTCTTCTCATTTATCAAATAAAAGTATCATTCATTCAACCTCTTTGTGTTGCCAATCAAATTCGATCTCCACCCCAAAACGCGGGATTTAAATAGAATCACGATTTGACAACAAGGCGCCATTTTATTTTTTTACGCATCTTCTTCCCGTACTCCTCCACCAATTAATCAATCCACTCAACTTCTACCACAACGAACACTCGACCAAGTTATTTATGAAAACAAGTAAACAATTAGTGACTGGATCCGGGCCACTTGAAGAACTTGCCAAACCAAGCTCAAGGAAACGATCTCTAGGTGACTCAAGCGACGATGAAGATAACGTACCTTTGATTCAACGAAAGTCATTCACGAAAAAAGCAAGGTCGACACACTTGGTTTCACCAAAAAGTCCTATCAAACAACAAAAGGAGCACCAATCTTTACAACAGGACGTGGATCAACCCCCTATAGCCAACGGAAACCGTAGTCCAACACAATCACCAAAACCAACCCGCCGGAAACGACAACTACACATACAAAGCGACAGTGAAGATGATTCCAACGATGAAAAGGACAACATTGGTTCTCCAGGTGATTCTCTTTTATCAAATCCTCTAATTACACCTTCTGATCAATTGGACGACCTGAAAATGACCGATCCTGTTGTAACTGCTCATGCCACCTCACCAAGCACAACACTCAACTCTGTAAAATCGGAAACGATACACTATAAAGGTAAGCATATGCCTTTTGTTTAACTGTTTGTTGACTAAACTTACTTTTTTTCCCCACCATTAACATAACCACTGCACTTGTAGCACCTATCGACCAGTTAAAGGAAGCCATGGATGAAATCTGTTCAACACTGGATACTAAACAAGATGGTGAAGACGATGGTGAAGACGACGAAGGGCTGACAACAAAAACTGCTTCTCAACTGGAACAGTACAATCGGTTCTTGACGTGGTATTCCAAAGTGGCGAAGCAGAAAACTGATTCCTCAAGGGTGGCGTTGAACTTGGAACAACTTGGCAGTATCACACAAGCGATGGAACAAACGCTTAGTCAGCAAATAAACCTCGATCTAATCCAACATTATGCCGACTTGCAGCAACAGCAACATGATGAAGATAGCGACACTACATTATCAACACCAGACAGGATCATTTTGGAACTATTGGCCATATTATTAAACACATTGGAGGTGATTGCTAAACTATTTGACTTGCTATCTTCAGGCCATTTGGAAAAAAAGGTAACATACGAAAAAAAGGAATAGCTAAGTGTGATGGCTTCTCATTCTCTTTTTATGTAGAACATTTGTGGTAATCTGTCTATGACTTGTTTGCAAATCGTAAAGAATCAACTCGACAACATTATATACCCACTAATTGATGTCAATGGCTATGTGGACGACATTGATGATTGTAAGTAAAGGAAAGAGAATTGTCACTTATAGAAATGACATGTAAATATTGTTTTCTTATCATTATCATATTGTTACTAGTGACCGGAAATGCACACTTACTGATCAAGCTATCGAATACACATCCTAAAGCCAAACGTATCCTATCACAATTTTTGCCTAGGATGTCCCGGATTATTCGCCGATCGTACTTTTTATTACAGCATGAAGATACTGATGATCATGTCATTGTGGTTCTCGCATTCATTACTTTGGGGCCATTCTTCCACGACTCTACCAATCATGCCAAATCTCAATATACATGCCCAGTCATTACTCCAATCACCAATACTATGGACGATCTATCACCGTTATCCAAATCTTCCACCACAAAAGACAATAATGACACCACTCACCATTCTTCTGTTGTCAATACATTTGAACACTTGAAATTAATTTCCTTGGATCTCCTCCAATCACTATTCAGCCACTTCCCTCAACATCGACAATGGATTCTCGACGAAATTCTCACTAGTATTGGATCTCTCACCACCATGGATTATCGAGAAAACAGAAAATATCGAATTCTACGTAACAGCACCTCTAATGATAACAACAATGATGATACTGGTATGATTCACATTGTCAGCGCCCTATTTATGCAACTTACACAATGCTGCTGCTATAATATAAAGGATGATCGACAACTACACAAAACCTGGGTAAAGAAATGGGAACTCAAATATCAAAAAGTGGAAAACGACTTCGGTAAAAGGAACGAACTGGATCAATCTCTTGCCAATCGCGCTTTCAATGGTTGGAAAAAAGGCATCGAACATGCAATACGAAATGCAACGTACTTTTTGGAATTCTTAATGAACAAGTACGAATAAATACATGGAATTAATGGATGACCAATTCAAAATGTTTACTCACCTCTCTTACTTTTCTCTCTCCTCTATAGATGCAAATCAAGAAAAAAGAATGGATTCTCGGTCACAGAGTACCGTACCATTTTGGAATGTACCATTGAAGATATCCTCACTGTGTTAAATGATCCAGACTGGCCTGTTGCGGAACTTGTCTTGAATGTTTTTACGAAAATACTGGTAAGATAAAACATATAGTTATGGAGGAATATACTAACTAGGGGTATCCCATTTTGTAGGTAGGATTCATTGATAGTGACACAGGTGATCTTTATCTTCGAACTGTTGCTATTGAATGGTTGGGTGTCATTGCTTCTAGAATCAAAGTTGGATGGAATCGTGTTACCGGCGGTCATGGCGCATATACTCCGGAATGGCTATATCAATTAAACAAAACCATCCCTGTGCATGTAAGTCAAATGAAGAAATATACGCATGTCAAAACTCACTAATGCAGAATCTGATTTATAGGTTTCAAAGCCCGACAAAATCACGCTGCAATTGATTGATCGCTGTAGAATGAAGCTCTACCAAAGCCTACTGGAAGAATCATCAGATGAAAACACACGGCAGGTATGAAATATATGTATAGTTGATGAATAAGTAGTTTGACTAACACTGTTTTTTTTTTTTTATCTTTAGTTTTATCTGACTTCCTGGGGATATGGGTATGCAAGTACTTGGAAAACTATTCAAGAAAGGAAGGATGACAGCTCTAACGACGATAGTGGACCTGGCTCGGTGGAATCTACCGAAATGGTGTCTTCGTTGCTCTCATCATGTCAAAGATATTGGTATCTTGGGTTGGGTTTGGAATCATCAAGCTCTAAACTATCAAGGTATGTTGTGAAAATCAGTAATGGTGATACAAGGTATGTAACTCATATGCACTTTTTGTCAATAGATACGACTTTCCTGAAATGAGCCGTGATGACCTCCAAATGATCACAGAACTGCTGGCGACTCGACAAACTCTATTTCAAAATTTGGATCTCTTTGTATCGAAAATCCTGGATTGCTTGGACAAGAAGGTGGTTACTTTTCGTATCAAGGCTATTCGTGCTATTGGTGAAATTGCTGCTCATGTCCCGGAAACTTTGGACGAGGTAATTGGAATTGAATATTCTTCTAATCCCCTAGTTACATTGGAATAAATAACTCAATCTTTTTATTTTGACAGCTACATATTCAACAAGCTGTTATCCAACGAATCAATGATGTGTCACCTTCAGTCCGTGATGCAGTGGTGGAACTTCTTGCAAGATATCTGACAAGCCGACATGAGGTACCAACGAAACTATATGGGATTCTCAGCGCAAGAGCCATGGTAAGGATAAAGGAAAAGAAAGAAAAAAAAAGAAGGCAGGTAATGGTGTGGGCAAAAACTGACAAACACTTTACTCTGTTTAATCTAGGATACTGCACCAAATGTACGCAAGCGTGTTGTCAAACTACTACCTGACTTGTACGACAAATGCGACGATCAAGATATCAAAATCGATATTGGCGCCAAACTATTACAGCGAATGGATGATAACGAAGCTCCTATTCAAAAAATTGCTCTCAAAGCTGCCCAGAAGGTGCTTTTCCATTCATTCCACTCGATTGATCAAGAAACCGACAACAGTTTTGGTGAATCGTTTGGCAACTCTTCTAAAGCTCGAAAGCAAAAGGTGACTGATTGGACAACTCTCATTACAAGCACTGTGGCCAAGCTGAATGGATCCATTTCCGGTCGAAATGCGATATTAACAGGATTCATACGGAAGGTAATATCAAAATAGAAATAGGGTGAGAACGAGATTAAAATTCTTTCATTTATTTTAATAGACTCTCGAAACATCTGACGACAAACTACGTCGATGGTACGAGAAGATTCTTCAATGGATTGTGGACTCATTATTTGAAAAAATGCTGGCATTGGACGAAAATGGAAATTACCAAGAATTCATCTATTGTATCGCAACCATACACGCTTTTACAAAGGCCTACCCTACTCTTTTGAATGAAACTCAAGTATATACCTTATTACCATACCTGGGTAGTTCTGGACTGGTAAGTATATGTCAAAAAACAACAAGAATTATGGGAAAGAACAAATAATGTTGTGACTAACGGACTCTTTAACATTATACATAGAATGAATGGACTATTGGGCAATATGTGATGCTTCTATACAGAGATGTACTCCCTCGGATCAAGTACCAAGACCTGGAATTCACTTATATGGTAGAAAGTGCATTGATCCAGACCCTGTCAAGGTGCCCTAGTCATGTCATTCATGACGCTGTCTCATGCCTCTGTGCCCTTGTTGGAAACATAACACACCGATACTCGATATTGATTAAAATGCTTCGCTCTTGTATGGGTAAGTCAATGACACAATGGTAACATACTCTCCAACTGTAACTAATGATTTTTGTTGTTGTTGTAGGGAGCCTCCGGCAAGATAGACACCATGCTACCGAATCTAAATCCTTACCCAAACCTGTCAAGACTGTCAAGGCTCTCCTTATGTGTGGTTACCTGTGTCAGTATTTTGATTTTGATGACAAGCGGTCGACCGAACCTGAAAAAATGAAGGATTTGGATTCTATTAACCAGGTAACAATCCCCCTCCCCTCCAAAAGAATCGGTGCAAATAAACTAACATGGGCATCTTCTTCTCTCTCTTTTTTTTTTTTTTTTTTTTTTTCTAAATCAGGGTAAAATCACAACCTCTGTTTTCGAAATCCTACAATACTTTACTCAAGACAACTTGGACGATGATGGTGCTAGCAGACAGGTCAAGCTGGCGTCTTTGAAGGCTTTAGGTATGATGATAATAACAAATACTGACATTCGTACTTAGTACTTTTAATTTAATCATCTCAATAGGCTCCTTGTATGCGTCCCATCCAATGTTTATGATTACTCCACAAAGCACTGACTTACTGGATACCATATTCAGGCTTGATGATGTCGAAATGAAGATCACACTCATGCATGTCCTACAAGACTTCCTTGATACTGAAGAAACAAGAATACAAAAACGAGCAGAAGGTAAATAAGAAAAAAGGGGGTACGGCTGAGGAAAAAGAAAATAGCTTACACACTTTTTTTTTTTTTTTTTTTTTTTTTTTTTGACCATGCACGATCAAGCTTCTGGGGACAGTCTCTATAACAAGGTCATTGATGTGGAAACGCTATTGGGAAACACCGAAGAATTTGCCGAACTAGGGTGAGTCAAATACTAAATCATAATGTTGGTGTCAAATGTGCAGTTATCTGATCATCTTTTTACTTTTAGTGCTAATGGATCATTGATGCAGCGATATTTAACATCTATTTTGAAATGCGCGCTTGGATCAACCAATCAACTCCGTCTTGCTGCATTTGATGTAATCGAAACGGTGATCAACCAAGGCTTGGCTCATCCTATGATGGTAAGTCCCACATCTACTCGGGTTAAATGTTTGAAGTGTACTAATCTTTTATCTTCATTAGTGCATGCCTGTCATTGTCGCCGCCGAAACAAGTCCAGACGTAGTCCTCCGAAACAAAGCGTATTATCTTCATGTCTACATTCACAACAAATTTGGGAATATACTTTATTCTCA
This sequence comes from Chlamydoabsidia padenii, assembly GCA_025330725.1. NCBI lineage: Eukaryota > Fungi > Mucoromycota > Mucoromycetes > Mucorales > Cunninghamellaceae > Chlamydoabsidia > Chlamydoabsidia padenii. Next base: position 1,209,804 of record JAIWND010000006.1, on the reverse strand, counting down.
AATGGATGTGAATCTCAAATCAGCGTATTGTTATCAAAAGCTTCTATGTGGCCGAAACATAAAAGGTAAACAAAATTATTCGGTCGTAATGGATAAATACGTGTCTTGTTATTCATCACTAACCTTCACTCTTTTTTTAAAAAATAGGTTATGGAAAACGGGGTGGGGATGATACAGAAGATGCTTTACTTGGGATCACTTATAGTCTACTGAAGGAAAAAAAGGATGCTCGCGCTGACTTTCTCCTCAATCTGGTGAAACCCTTCCATATCGATCTGAAATCTGCTCAAGCTACACCGAACGACTTTGTGGAACTGGAATTTTTGACTTTTTTGGCTGACAATCTATTGACCTTGCCATTCTCAACCTCGGACGAGATACTATGCATACTTCACGCCATGGAACGGATACTTCTGACTAGTGGTGGCGATCTTTTGACCCTTGTCCAACATTTGAAAAAAGAAGGCATTGTATCTATTCTCTCTTACATGGATGATGACGACGAAGACAATGACGATAATGATGGAACAATTACAGAAGATCAAGACTCTGTCGTAGCGGCGAAAACAGCGATCGTACTGGTTATTCTCATGCGCACCAGAAAGGCATTGAAGGATCTGTATGATATTGATGACCAGTAAGTATTTTGAATTATGCCATCGTGTAGTATGACATTGATTATGATACTCATCTAACAATCTTCCTCTTTGCTTTATATAGGGAAATCCAAGGCTATCAACCAAACGACAAGTACAAGAAACATGCTATCACCAAGGACCTGAACGAACCAAGTCATCTGGATTGGAAGGAGCTGGCTTACTTTAGATTGAACAAATTTGACGCCTTTACTATCTCGGACGCCTGTCTTACCTTTGAAAAACTCATGGACGAAAACAACAACACCGATGACTTGCTAGATTAGACATCACATCATTATTTTTTGCGTATTGGTTGTCACTTTTATCTTTAACTACTCTTATTATCATCATCCCTTACATTTGTGTATATAGTTGCATTTAAATAAAAAAAAAATATATATATTAACACCATGACTTTGAGCAATCTTTTTTTGTGTGTGTGTATTTGTTTAGTTCGTCTTAAAGAGGCATGGAAAAGGTTGGAGAAAATGCTTTAGTTGGCAAATGGAAAATCATGCAGAGGCTTGCATGATTCTTCACTTGGTGTAAAACCCACCCCAACCAGACTTGGAGAGACCCTCCTTTCGGAAAATGCTAGGCGCACGGGATTTTGGAAGGGCACTACTTGCTCAACTGTTAAAGGATGCTAATGATTAAAGTGACGATGTGGACACTAAAGCACATTTCCAACATACTTTACCGCAAAAGCTAAGTACCAAGTCCCTTGTGTCGATATGTTCAGACTTGCGATGACTTTTACCTGCCCTTTCTAAGAAAAAAAAAAAAAAAAAAAAAAAAAAAAAAAAAAAAAAAAAGCATCCCCAACTTTTCAAATCCCGCCCGCTTGTATTTGATGTAAAAGTATGCTCGATCAAGGGAGGCGCTCTGCTTCGAGCAGAACATAAAAGTCGTCACCGTTCGAAATCAAACCAAGAGATCAAAATGACCATGAGCTCTACAAGTAATCATGTTAGACCATCCTTTGTTAACCACACAATATAACATACATACAAACACATAAACATGTTTAAAAGAGTTTATTTATAATGCAACTTTATTACATAAAAAACAACTATATTATGTCTATTTCTAAGCTGTTAATTAATCTGCCTTTTCCGCCGTTTGGGTACCAATACATTAACGACAGGTGTTTCTGCTGCATTTGAGGATTGATCCAGAGCCCGTTTTTGATATCCCCCCGTCGTAGTAGTCGTAGTCGTGATTTTAAAAGATCGAGGATGCAATATGGATTTCCATTTCGTCAGTAATTTCTTGGTAGATTCCAGATTAGCCTGGTCATCATGAAAGTCCAAATCCATCAAGTAGTTCCAAAGACTTGTATACTGTTCATCTTCTATCAAAGACGGAGGTGTATGATCCCGATTCGTCTTGTTGTGTGAGAGATCGACCATGAAGATCGCCGTGAGTTTCCCCGCGCCGCATTCTTCACTGTATCCTAACAAGGTCCAAAAATCCTCCACCGTCAGAGCCGCAGAGTCATGTAATAAAGTGCTGAGATATCGCGCCTTGCCGTCATCTTCGAATCGAGGTATCACATCTTTTGCTTGAGTTTGATTCGGGTAAGGTGAGCCATAGTTCCATCTAGTTGTGTCCTTGTTGCAGACCCCACTATCATACCGTGCCTCCTGTTCATCTGCCACCCCCGGTACAATCCAGTACGCCTTGTCATTGTCGCTAGTTAGAGTCGCATACCACCATGCCACCAGTTGTCGATCGTTCAGCACCCGTTTAGATCCATCCTTGGCCGATTCAGGAAACAAGTATTGAGGTTGAGCACGCGCAAAGACATGTACTCTACAAGTTTCAGATGGTTTCAAGAGTTGCTTCTGGCTGGCCACATACGCCTGTACCAAACGCCGAGTGACGCCACGTGCTAGTATTGATCCCGTCGTATCAATCTTGCTAATGTAAATGGTGCGCTGTGGTACACTTGTCCCCTTGTCGTCATTTGTACTGGTGTGATATTCGTAGACTTCTAGCCCACTGATCAGTCGTTGGTTGTCAGTGTCATTGTCGTTTTCTACTTCTTTTGTCGCCACAAGAATTAGTCGATGATTAACCTTTGTGTCATGTTTCTTGATAGTTGGGAATAAAGTTGTACATTCCTCTGCCGTTTTGTTGAGATCATAGATGTAGTAATCTTGTCGTGTTGGAAGTGTGGAGAATCGTTGTTGGAGTTCTTCTTTAAAAAAATCCACCATGTGTGAAGAGAGAATCAGAAAGGAAGAAAAGAAAAAGGGGATTTGAATTCCAGATTCTTTTTAATTTTTTCCACACCAGTTTTTTTAAAACCCGCCCGCTCTGAAAGCTGGATGGGATGATCCGATACGATATCAACATGGCCTATCACACTTATATGCCATGAGCTCTGATATCAATGAGGTATTTAGGTGAATGGTAAGGGAGGTAGAAGAAAAGAAAAAAAAAAACGTGTGAAGGGGACAAAGGGTAAGTGTGTTTGAACGAGGTAAATCGACATTTTCACATTTTATGCTAATGTTATGTCAAACATCCCCTTGAACTAGCTATTGCTGAAATGATGGTAAGAAAAACTCCCTCTCTCCCCTATAAAAAAGTGACAGTCGGCTCAATAGCTCCTTAATGTCTTTTTTTCGGGCTTTTACACTCATCTACATACGTTCAATTCATGCAAATCGCACGTCTGTCACACACTTCTCCTTAACTTGATTGTTTCGGCATACCTCCTTCACTTTAATAATTGATTTTTTTCCACATGTTAATTAACCCCCCCCAGACTTGTTTATTCTATAAAAGAACGATTCCTAGTGAGCTTTTGCTACCCTTTCTTTCTTTTCGGTTCCTGAATTTCAAAGACCGCCAATTTCAGGTGTCAAGGCTCTGACCTTTAATGCACCTCTGTGGTAAAGCTACTCTGTCTACTTTTTTTTTATACACAAGATAATGCATCAACAAGCCAAATCATTACTGTACCAAACATCCCCTCACTAAAAGAATACTTACCATTGGTGGTTAACGCACAGTTAATGTACCTGGGACCTGGGACGATGCATATTTTCGGAAGGGGACGAGCGGAAATGAAAATGAGGGCGATTTCTTTCCGATGATTGCATAAACGAAACATTTCATCAAATCAGAGAGCAATAAAATGCTAAAATAATTCACTTCATGATCGAATAGGGTAGTACTGCAACTATGACGTATCTGTAAAGCTTTCCTAGGTCAGAATCAGCCTGATTCATCAATGAGAAAGATATGGATCGGCTCCCTAAATTCACGGACACTTCCTACAAGGCCCTGATGCAATGACCACACAATATGTCTACTTTTTTTTTTTTTTTTTACTATCTGCTAATCATCCTTCATCCCCCGTACTTGCAGGAGCTTTGTACATGATATCAAGGGAAAGATGAGGAACCACATGATCTATTCCTCCTCCACATATTCAAGTAGACATGATATAAAAGCGCACCTTTCTCTTCCTTCTCTTTTTTCTTCTTTACCTATTCTAATTATTATGGTTTTTCCTACTGTATCATATTCTACAAAGCTTAATGCAAAGTTCAACACCTCCAAAAGACTCAAGCCTACAACATATAAAGTAGGACCACGAAGTGCGCCAAACATATACGATCGTATTGCAGCTTACGATCGAGCGTTTCAGAAATGTATTCGACAAGACTCCAAATTAACACAATGGAAACAAAGGATGGAGCAAAAAGGGTTACCGACTCCTTTAACAGAAGGTAATATTATGCATCTGAATTTCAAAATATTTCAAACACCGCGATTCATGCAAGATAGTTTGATTGACATTTTCTTATCTGTTACAGGTTATCAACGCTCTTCATCATCATGGCAGCATTCATTGTCCTCTATGTCAAGTGGTGCATCCACTTGTTCGAATGAATCTTACACCCTTCATCAAACCAAGAATGTGTATGATATAAAACCAATGAGATCCATCACCGCTCTCCTACCCTCCCATCCTCCTCCTTTAGTACCCACCCCTAAACCATCAGTCAGTCGAAGAATTATCAACCGACTTTCTTTATCCAAAGTCGCACCTTCCGCTACACAAAGTTTAAGACGACCTAAAACGAATCCCCCACCACTACCTATCCACTCTAGAAAAAAGACAGGCCCACCACCATGTAGTATCGAGGACTACTTTTCACAAAAAAGAAGCCATCGTTCCCATAAACTGGAAGCTTATGCATCATAATAACAGTATTAACAAGTAAAATTAATAAAATGTATACCTCTTCCTCATAAAAAGATAAGAATTGGTCATTTTCCTTATGCAGTCGACCTGATTTTATTACAAACGCCGATTTCTTTGTGTCCATGACCCGTAAGTGTCAGGAATGGAATCCCAATCATGTGATATTTCGGTGTGTTCAATGAAGGAACAATGATTCGATCGAAATGGTAATACAATTAGTATTTTCACGGACTGTTAGGGTGGTGATGTCCTGACCGAGAACTTGACAGATCAAATGATCATTCACTCTAGTTCACCTTTTGGATGGGGGAGTGGTCTAAAAAATATTCAAATTCCGCTCGCTCTTTTTGTCAAGAAATTCAGTGGGACCTTTTAGTTCTCTTTCTTTTCTTTCTTCTTCTCCAACTCACAAGAATGGGTAATTTTTTAATTGGCAGATATAAAATGGCAAAAGCTAACACACTCATTGTTGTTTATAATAGTCACTACAGCTCCTCTTGCCTCGACATCCTATATACCCAGCCCTGACACATCACCGACACCCACCAAACAAGACAAGAATGATCTCAGCCCATTTCCTGCTCTCTCAATAGGTACTGGGTTTGACTTTAAAGTGAATCCAGTAAGTGCATCCCTAAAATAAATAAAAAAGAAGAATTATTAACTCATTTTATTGTAGCCGCCTACAGGTCGACCTATCCGGATCTATGCCGATGGTATCTATGACATGTGTCATTTTGGTCACGCCAAAGCACTGGAACAAGCTAAGAAAGCTTTTGATAATGTTTATCTACTTGTTGGAGGTAAGTCAAACTACTTTAACTCCCCCCTCCGACATTAATCATACTTTTATATCTATCTATCTATCTATCTCTATCTATGCTCAAGTCTGTAGTGACAAGGAAACTCATAAACGTAAAGGCAAGACGGTGATGACTGAAACGGAACGATACGAAGCCCTGCGACATATCAAGTGGGTGGATGAAGTAGTAGAAGATGCACCTTGGATTATAACTCAAGACTTTATCGATAAACACCAAATTGATTATGTTGCCCATGATGCTGAACCTTATGGCTCATCCGATTCGGGGGATGTTTATTCTTTTGTCAAGGCTCAAGGCAAATTCCTTCCTACTCAACGTACTTATGGGATTTCAACTTCAGATCTGATCACACGTATTGTCCGTGATTATGATGCCTATCTTCGTCGAAACTTAGAACGTGGGGTTAGTGCTAAAGAACTTAACATCTCTTTTTTAAAGGTAATTAAAAAACAGGGGGGGGGGCTGATGAAATGGGATGAATGATTGACATATGATACTAGGAACAAGAAATCAAAACCAAGAAATCTATTGATGACCTTCGAAAACAAATCACGGCTATCATCTTGGGACATTTGGATACCTGGGAAACACAACATCATCAACTTATCATGGGGTTTGCAGGTCGTTTTGGTGCAGAAACCATGGTGGTAAGTTTTTATTAGAATGATGATTCAATCATGATCTCACCTTTTTTTTTTTAGGAAAAGTTCCTCAACAAGCGTCGCCTTCTCTCTGGCAAGAATACTCCGACAAGTAGCTGTAACAATAGTGTAAAAGGTGACTCCGATATAGAAGACTAGTTTGATAGATTTATTATCTTGTAGATGTATTCCCCCCTTTTATAAATATATTATTATCATATACTACCCTATAAATAAACAACTAAACTAAAATATTATACTTTCTTTTGTGTATAACATCAGTGAAGATGGTTTCATTGTAAATGCGTGAACACTGAAACATACAAATAATACATGTTCTGGGTCAATTAATTTGATAATACTACCAAGACATATCAACAAATGGGGTCATAAATGATTTTATTAAAAGAGTATTAAAAGTTAAAACAACAACAATAGTATTTAAATATTATATTCTAACATCACCGCATCAAATTTCATCAGCCAGTCCGAGGAAGCACCACCAGCATTGGATTTCGATCCACCATCAGCACCTTGGGTATCGTCTTTTGTGTCGTTGATCAGGTTCAAGATATCTAGATATTCATCAAAGGTAAACACAGGTCCATTATCCCTAATACTCTTGATCAGATTATCAGTGCCATAGTCATAAAGTTGATAGTAAGCCCGGGCACGTTCCATCACAGCACTTTGACTGGGTGGCACAAAGTTTGTCAGGTTTTGTTGAAGAGCCAAGATGTTTCGGATCATTTTCTGTGCACCGTTATGATTCATTCGTTTGATATACTTTGCTTCCGAGATTAAAATGTGGACCATCAACGCCGGTAACCCATCAAAGCAAAACCTATCATAAAGGTAATGGGTTAGTAGCTGGTCTAATATGTTTGTTCCTGCTCTTACATTTCATCTTTTCTTGGTAAAGATAGATTGATAGAGTCGTCGATATCCATCAAATCAGAGTTCAGAGTGATAACATAAGGATCAGGTTCGAAGGATTCGTCTTCCAAATAATAGTTTCCCTAGAGTAAAATGGATATGAGTGGTATTCCTATATCATGTTATCCCACCTTCTTTTTATTATAGAACTTACATCGCGTATCACCATTTGTAAGTAGTAGAGTGTATGACATCGTATTTCCAGTCGGAGGGTAAAAAGACATGTTTCGGCCAGTTGTTGATAAGTCGTCAGAAGGGTATCAAAGCGCCTAGATTATATACTAGTTGGTTAGTCTAACTACATTCCATTCAATTCGTTACATGATCTACTTACCTTGCGGATTCACCTCGTAGAGGAAGAAGTGCGGCTCCAGTTGATTCCACAGTTGATAGCCTTTTTTCACTCGATGACCATCTTTTTGAGTTGGCAGCCTGTCATTGACATTGTAAGTTTGGGTGATACAACAATCCTTCACCGCATTCGTTCTTACCTCGTATGATTCTGTATCAGGGGATCCAAGTGCAATCGCGTTGTTTCCATGAGCAGTGCGAAGTTCCCAGATTTCTCGGACAAACCATTTCTATAATGTTAAAAAGCAAAATTAGTATAAGCTTTTTTTTTTTTTTTTTTTTTTTTTTTGTTATATGATGATTTGCTTACCAAGCTGTGATAGAGTCGGCCGAGGAATATGAGTTTGTTTTGGTCAAATATGAGTTCATCCGCTTCTATTTGTCGATCAGGTTGTGATGCATTTTTCAATTTGAATTCCATGGTGATTTCCTGAAACAAAAAACAAAATGTATACGATTAAAGTTACCCCCCTACATATGTTCATGATAGTATACTCACAGCTTGATTGAGAGCCTTGACAAATTCATCATCCGCTTTCTATAGCATTATAATAATAATAATAATAAAAAGTTAGAGAGAATCAACATCCTACAAATGTATACTTACAGTGTCATCATTGAAGAATGGGTTTTGCGCCAAAAGACCAACGAGACTCTCATCTTGAGCCCAATCTCCACTGGCACTGATGTTGGTATCAGCAGCATTTTGATCTTTGGGTCGTGTCGTATATGTATTTCCTCGGGCAACGATATCTATAAACAAATAGCTGTTAGTATATACATAGCATTTCATATACAATCTACTTACAATAAAACCGTTGGTAGCATTTTTCATAATACTTCAAGAGGACCACTTCAACCATGCGGACATATTCTTCATTGTGGAAGGGCATGGTATGCATCGTTCGGCATAAACTTTGTACGACTGATATTAATGCCACCGCACTCTAAAAGAAAAAGGAGTTAGTTAGCCATTCCTGTTGATCATACAATTTTCTCTATTTCACACTTTACCTTTACAATCGGATACCTTGAGTAGCTTTTATAGTGTCGTGCATCTTGGAATGCATCTAGTCCTATATAAACACAAATGACATTTAGGAAATCAAATCAATTGACAATGACCGTCATCCTTTGCCGTTTATAATTACCCGAGGTAGCCAAGTGAATCAGCTGCATAACCTTTTCTTCGATTTGTGGTAAAAAGACGTTGATGGCAAAATCATCCAAAAAGTTTCCAAATCCTTCTTCATTTTGATCGTCACTACATTGTTGATTAAGGGGAAAAAAGATGAGAGTTAAAAAACGTGTATGTAAGTGAGTTTGCCTTGTAAAAATGTACTTACTAGTTCGGGAAGACTTGGCGGAGTCGATCCAGGAAGGCCATGGTTGGTTTAAGCAGCACACTGACATTGTATGCATCCGGAGTGACCAGTAACTTGTGACTTCCACGCGCCATCATGTTTGTTGAGAATCTGTCGACAATATTTGAGTTCATTACTGTGCCAGATACAAGTTCAGGGCAAGAGGCAAGGTCAGGCACCATTTTACGGTAACTTGTATACAAAGTGTCTTGTATAGGTTGATAATCAATTTCCACTTCCTTGCTTTCCGATGCATCCGTAAACTTGAAGAGAGATTTCGACTTGATTTGTGATCTTGCCAATGATGCACTTGAAGAATCGTCCTTGGTTAAAAACGAGTTCGATTGTGCTGCTGCTGCCCGACGTTCTTGTGTTGTGAGATAATCTTGTAATAGAGATCTGATCTGTATTTATATAAAAAAGAACCATTGATGAGTATTAATTTATACATTTCCATTTTTTTTTTTTCTTATTTTAACTTACTTCAGATTGTATAGGGCGCCAAATTTCATGGAAGTGATAAATGCGGAAGTCTTTTTTGACCGAATCAGCCATACGCTAAAAATCAACATATTATTAGTATCCATTCCCTCTAACCCCTTTCCACTATTTTTTTTCCCATTACCTTTTTGCTTCTGTGAGCACATGTTTCAATAAAGCGATGTCCTCGAAGCACAGCTTCAATTTTTGAGTATAATGTCCAAAGTAGATCCTTCAAGATTTCATTACGAGTATCGGTGTTTGCCTTGTCCAAGCAGTAAATATCAGATTCTTCATCCTTCTTGTTCTGGTCACGGCGTCCTTGTTGATGTTGGACCGAGTGCCTGAAGGTAAGAATGCCTATTAGTTTACCACCATGGCTACGTACCAATCATTAACAAATGTCTATGTTACCTTGATTCCACCTGCGTGATCGTTGTTTCGAATAGATTATGGATTTCCAGTGGGAGTCGGTCTTGGAGCGTCTAAATAGCAAAATAAAAGATTAGACTATCATTATTACTACTATTTCAACATACCTGTAGAGCAGAAGGAATTTCGCCAAGTACAGCAAAAGCCTCCATAATGATTTCCATGTAGTAGTACGAGTCAGTTTCCGGATTTTTTTCAAGGTCTTCTGTGAGCTATAAACGCCAAATAAAAGATAAGGTGGATTCATCAACATTATGTCATTTCGTCATGTATCCAACTTACAATGTCGTTTTCAGTTAATGAGAACATGTCTTGTTTTCCAGATTCTTCGGTATTGGCGAAGCTAAAGAAGCTAAATGAGTTAGTAAATGTCCTGCTAGTTTGCTGTTCTTTACATCCTATCCTTACCTTCTAGGTTTGACCATGGGTTCAGGCACTATTCAATATTTAAAAAAAAAAAAAAAAAAAATTCTTAGTACAAAGTAAGTATGTCTTGATTGATCAATACCTACGTGATTGTTGTCCAGTTATGTAATCGCTCCAAAGGTTGACACAATAGAAACTTTTAAGGTATAGATGATTGTGAAGTTCTTCTATAAGCATATCATTCAAATTCTACACCATATGAATGTAATTAGTACCTTCTTTTTGTTACGTTATGTTGACTTACATTTTTTTCACTGTTGAGTGCATTTCGAAGATCATCCAGGGCGCCTATATCCATTAGTTCCTTGCTGTTGATTGTTTTCAGAGCGTTAACCAGTAAAGTGGCTGCGGAGAATACATGCTTGCTACTTGTCAGATTGTCGAGTTTCTCTGGAGTCAATCGAATGTCCTCTCTATGCATGAAAAGTGTCAATTAGTACCATCCTACCCTGTTTTTCTTTTTTTAGGCTTACATTATTTCCAGCAAGTTGAGCATTTCTTTGTGTTGTTGGGTTTTTGACCACATATTGAGTAGATCGGTGTGTTTTTCGAGTAGTTCCGCCTTGCATTTCTTCAAGTTCGCCTTCATTTGAGTCACTCTATTCCTTGAGTCTAAAAGATTATCATTAGATAGAATGTTCCCTTTCCGTCTGTTAACTATTTATCCTTACCATTGATATATTGTAAGACACCACCAAAGGTACCAATCGAATTGTTAAATCCCATATAGTAGTCTATCAAATAAAATAAAAAAAGGTGAGTGAGTTGTCTAGTATCCTTTATAACGTGTACCAGTGATTTTTACTTACCGTCAACAATAACGTGGAGGGCATCATCCAAGTCATAGTAAATGCGTTGAAAGGTACTATAGTCCCGACCTCTTCCAACCGAGCTATCGTCCATGAGGGCCAAGGCAAGTGTTACCGGATCAAACTAGATAAGAGTATGAATGGTAAGCAAGATTAGTAAAATGACAACGCGCACAAGATGGTGATTCATGTTTTCAATAGAGTTGTATACTTTACGTCTTCATCCAGCATAAATTCCCACCCGTTTTGAATATCCTCCATGACAGCTATGTGTTTAAAAAGAAAGAGGGTAAATGTTGTTAGTGAAGTGCATTCAGATGAGTAGATGATTGTTAAACACGTTACCTTGTAGTTCAGGAAATCCTTCCTGTTCTTGTTCCTGTTGTCGAGCCATGGCATACATACCATTTCTATTCCTTGCCCCACTTTCCCTACTTGATTGAATAAAGGGGTTGTTTGTGTCCATGGGAAAGGGGTGTCCTAAATGTTGTTCAGGCAAAAGGATAAAAAAGCAAAGAGGAAAAGATAGAATGTAAAATCCGAAGTGGAAATGAAAATGCGCGGGATTTGAAATTTTCCTTGTCCCCACTTACAATCGATCCATAGGTATCTTACTTTTCAATACCTTGATGATGGTACTTTAATATGATAAAAAAAGTAGGGAGTATAAGCTATTATTAGTAATTGGTAAATATATAAAAGACATTTAAGATGTCATACTTACTCGGTGGTTATCAAAACTAAATTTTGCTTGGTATCATCAGATGCAGCCAGCGGGATTTAAAAATAGAAGTAGTGAAAAGTTGTTCCATTTTTCCTTTTTCTCTTTTTTTGCTCCTTCTTCTTTCCTATATCTCTAACTCTCTATTATACTTTATAACATATACCGATCTTTTGATGGATCAACTACAGCTACAACAATGTACAAGTAATGTTGGTCTGCTTATCGGCAACGATAATGATATGTTACTGGACGCTTGTACGGAATCGACAAAGACTGGCACCACCTCTTTACTTGGACGAATACTTGGGTTTGTGCCTTCTCTTCTCTTCCGTGGTATCAGTTTTGTCACTATTACTTTACCACTTTCGTTTTATCATATTCTTACCTGGTCCTTCACTCTACATCTCAACTTCTCTTCTTTGGCCATGTTGATTGCTTTGATTGGTCTTGTTGGTTATTACATTATTCGATACCGGTTTTTGACAAAATACTCTCGTCTCAAACCTGTCAGTCCTCAAAAGGCAGCCTCTTCTTTTGACTTGCATCCTGATTCTGGTGAAGACTCTGGCTACTCTAAACCTAGTATTCGAAACTATCCTGATGAATTCTTATCGGCATTTTTGTCAAGCATCAAGATATTTGGATACCTCGAACAACCTGTGTTTCACGAACTGGCTCGGCATCTTCAAACAAAGAAACTATTGGCAGGTGATACTTTGTTTCGGAATCCTGAACAAGAACGCTCGTTTTACATTGTGGTGGACGGACACGTGCAAATGTTTGTGAAGCCAGACAATGACACTAACAACAATTACAGTGATGATGGTCTTGACGGCGACGACGACACCAGCTCTTTTGGATTATCCGATACTGATGATGAAACAACAAATACCAGTGACTATAATTCTGGCGATGACGACAATGCTGGTTTAGGAAACTGGGGGAAATCGGGTGGCAAAAAACGACGTTACGACAAGTTCAAAGACTACACGCTTATTAATGAAGTTGGACAAGGTGGCACTCTCTCGAGCTTATTCACAATTCTCTCCGTCTTCCGGGAAAGTTTCAATCGTGGGGAACTCAAGGACAAGGCGAAAAACAAGTCTATGCGACACCAAATTGCTTCTCGGTCAAGTCAACAACAACAACAACAGCAAGGAGCATACTCGGTACCTGCAGCTTCTCGACATGGGTCTACTGAACTTCCTCTACCACCACCTGTCAATGATACTTCCTCCGATGAATGGCGTCATGTATTCCCAAATTTGGAGAATCAACCAAGTGATCCAAGCTTACCAATGTCAAGTACTTCCTCGGTGGCCACTCCTGATATGTCTCCAAAGGATAGTGAACGCAACTTTAGATCACGAAAATATAGCAAAACTTCCTATCTTCAAGGTAAGCTATATTACTTCTTGATCTTGTTACTTTTATTTGAAAGTCTAACTCTAATTTTTTTTTCTTCTTCAATCCTTTTAGAACAAGCCCATGTGCTGGATTATGATCAAGACGGCGCTAATATTGGTCCAAATGATATCATAGCTGATGGCAGCTTCACCAATCCTCAACTCCGACAGCACAGGGCCCCTTCTCAATCATCATCTTACCACCGACGACCCTATCGATCTGTGCATCCAAACATCATTGCTCGTGCTACTGTTGACACTACCTTGGCGGTTATACCTGAAGAAGCATTCCACAAATTGACTCAAAAATTCCCAAAGGCGGCGGCACATATCGTACAAGTGATTGTTACAAGATTTCAACGGGTGACTCTATTGACAAGCCATCGATACCTCGGTCTCTCGACGGAGCTCTTACAGCTGGAAAAACTGACGAATGATTCGGTAAGCGATCACGGTGCGGTGTGGAACTTCTCCAACGATGTTTTTGAACCTGGTACTATGGATCGACTTCGCAAAAAGTTTGCTATGGAAAATGGTAAAGCTGGAGCAACTACTACGACGGACGGCAATGGCACCAGGAACATCACCATCACCACTAAAAACAACACCAGTAACAACAAGGTAAAAGGTCGCAGCTCATCAACTACCTTTTCACCTGTGGATACTGATCGAGTCGGCACACCTGGACTTATCCAAGCAATCGACATCATGGACACTTCGACACCTTCGTTACTCAGTCCTGCAGGTGCAGCATTGAAACACATCAACTCTGGGTCACGGGCTAGTCCTTCAAGTGGATTAACTGGATCAACATCATCGGATTTACGCCAACGACACCAACGTCAACAACACTACAACTCAAAAACAAATGGGGAAGAAGATTACAGCATGGAAGACGACGAACATCTTCGGATCTCTGTCATGAAATGTCTCTCAAAATCACTAGGCATTAAGGTGGCACCAGATACCAACACTGAAGCAAATGGTAGAAAATTACCTGGATTACTTAACAACAACCTCTCCTCAACTCGTGATCCTCGTCGGAGCAACTACTTTGATTCTTATGATTCCTTGCACCCAAGACATGCTTACCCTATGGATCTTTTCTCTCAAGCTGGTGTGATGGACTCGAGCGGGTCACCTACATTGGACGCCATCAGCTCACAATACGACGAAGATATGGATAATATGTCAAGCATCTCATCGGTGCATTCTGGAACGGATTCTTATAGCGATCGTCACCATCATCATGAAGCCAATTTTATATCGCCTGAAGAAATCGTGATCATGTACTTCCCCGAAGGTGCTACTTTGGTGCGTGAAAAAGAACACTATGGAGGTATATTCTTTGTCATCGATGGGCTTCTGGAGGCGACAATGACACCAATCGAAGGCGAAGAAGGCAGCAGTCCAATTCTACATGGAAACAATGATCAAACGTCTATCAAACCCATTAAACGCCGATCATCTATGAAAAACCGATTATCCGCTGCTGATAGTGACAATAACGAAGATACTCTCGACAAGAATGGCAATGAAGAAGAAAACGACGACGCCAACTCATCATCATCATCCAGTAGCAAAACGCAACAAGAAGATATAGCAAACCAAGCCGTGGCATCTGAAGCACCAGCAGGGCGACAACCTATTGACAAGAAACAAAAGTCCAACAAGAAACAAGTCAAGAAACCTGCTTTCCGGATTCATCCTGGTGGTTTGGCAGGTTATTTGGGTGCTCTCACTGGTCATGCAAGCTTTGTTGACATCCGTGCAAAACGAAACACTTTTGTTGGCTATCTCTCTAAAAAGACCCTGGATCGTATCATGGACCGAAACCCTATGGTAATGATGAAACTAGCCAAACAACTGGTTGATTCCATCAGTCCTTTATGTAGGTGATTCAGAAGAAGAAGAAGAAAAGGGTGCGTGTGTGTGTGTGTGTGTAATAACAGTAACTAACTTTGTTTTAATCTACTTTAGTGCTACACATTGATTTATCTTTGGAATGGATGCAAGTTAATGCTGGTCAAATTATCTCTCGGGAAGGACAACCAAGTGATTCCATTTACATGGTGCTACATGGTCGTTTGCGTACAATCAAGGAAAAGAAGGAAGGCCGTCTGGAAATCCTCGGTGAATTTGGTTATGGCGACAGTGTTGGTGAATTAGAAGTTTTAAGTAAGTAGATAACAGAAAAAAAAAAAAAAAATGTATGAAAACTAGACATGTATTAACATTTTTTATATAACTTCTTCCTTGGTGCAATAGCTGGCACTCCTAATACATCCACACTTCATGCCATTCGTGACTCTGAACTTGCACGTATGCCCAAGACTCTATTCAATGCCCTTGCTCATCGACATCCCGGAGTGACACTTCAAATATCCCGAATGGTCGCCTACCGGTCCTTGCAACTAGTGATGAACAAGAGTATCCCTGGTCAAGACAAGAACACTTCATTACATCTTCAACATGCCATCTTCCCTACCTCATCCAACATTGACACCTCAAGACCATCATCAGGTGCTGCACCCAATGCTCACACCGAACTCTATGGTAGGAACAATGTAAATCTCAAAACGATCGGCATCCTTCCAGTCAATTCTATGGTACCACTCACTGAATTCGCCGCAAATCTGAAAAGTGCTCTGATGCATGATGTCGGTGCCTCCTGTATATTACTCAACAATGCCACAGTCACTACCGTCATGGGGAAACATGCCTTCTCAAGAATGGGAAAACTCAAGATGGCTTCATGGCTGGCTGAACAAGAAGAAAAAGCTCGGATTGTACTTTATTTGGCAGATAGCGGGGTGAATTCTCAATGGACACGAACTTGTATTCGTCAGGCGGATTGTATTCTACTTGTTGGTCTTGGTGATGAAGATCCATCGATCGGGGAATACGAACGATACATGATTAACATGAAGACGACTGCTCGAAAGGAACTGGTTTTATTGCATAGGGAACGATCTTGTATTCCTGGATCCACACAGGGTTGGCTAAAGGTAAATAAGATCTCATCGAAGGGAATGCTCCATACTAATACTCTCTCTCTCTCTCTCTCTATTATATCACTGTTACTTTACAGGATCGACTCTGGATTCAAGCACATCACCACATTTTTATGGCAATGAAACAACATGGATCATTCGCCACCGATCGTGCAAGACCACAATGGCTTTCTGCTCAAGGCCGCAAAATGACCGCCAACTCCATCAACATGCTCAACAATGTGAAAGACCAATTGGAAAAGTACTACTCGGTGGTGCCTACTTTTGGACGACTATTGGTGATGAATAAAAAACGCGGCAATGCCCTCACAAGTGTGGATACCTTATCAAGAAACGACTTTGCTAGGTAAGGAGATAAATAAATCAGGGGGGGTTGATAAACGAATGCTGACCTTTTTTTTTTTTTTTCGTAGACTTGCTCGCCGACTGTGTGGTCGATCTGTTGCGGTTGTACTCGGTGGAGGTGGTGCAAGAGGTGTCAGTCACATAGGTGTGATTCAAGCATTGGAAGAAGCTGGAATTCCGATTGACATTATAGGTGGTACCAGTATTGGATCCTTCGTTGGTGGTCTTTATGCAACTAATATGGATCTGGTGTCTACGATTGCTCGAAGTAAACTGTTTGCGGGACGTGTATCAAGTATCTGGCGACAATTGATGGATTTAACCTACCCTGTAACAGCTTGGTTTACTGGACATGAATTCAATCGGGCGATCTGGAAATGCTTGGGCGACAGCTTGGTGGAAGATTTTTGGCTACCTTACTTTGCTGTGACTACCAACATTACCTTCTCCCGGATGGAAGTACACACCACCGGCTATGCTTGGCGCTACATTCGTGCTTCCATGTCATTATCCGGCTTTCTGCCTCCTATCTGTGAAAATGGCAACATGCTGGTGGATGGTGGCTACATGGACAATCTGCCTGTGACAGTGGCGAAGAACATGGGTGCTGATATTGTAATTGCGGTGGATGTGGCGTCCGATGATGATACAAGCCCGGTTTACTATGGCGACTCAATCAGTGGTTGGTGGGCACTCGTACACAGCTGGAATCCGTTCCGAACCTACAACATTCCAAGTATTGCCGAAATTCAAAGTAGATTGGCATATGTCAGTAGTGTGGCCAAACTGGAAGAAGCTAAACTAACCGACGGCACTCTGTATGTCAAGCTCCCGGTGCAACAATGGGGAACCCTAGAATTCAACAAATTTGACGATATCAAGGCTCTGGGCTACTGTGTAGGAAAAGCCGTGGTTGAAAAATGGAGAAAGGCTGGGTATGCTACGGGCCGACTGGCAGGAGACGATGACCAAGGTCGATGGCTAGGAAAAGAAGTCAAAGGCAAACGTGGCAGACGAAATAGCGTCTAGTTTATATTTAACCCCCCCCCCCCACTCCAAATAACATTTATATATCTTTATATAGTTTTAGGCGTTTATTAGGAATATTATTCTAATTATTATATATTAATGCACATACAATAAAATGATTATGATTATGTTTTTATGTGATTGGATTTTTGACTTCTATTGACTCGATCAAAAAGTACGGAATTTGAACAATCGGGATTTGACAGACGAGACCAAACTTATTTCAAAACCCGCTTACTCTCGCCTGGAATCTTAAGAGAGCTCTACTGCCTTAATGTACAAGTGATGCTAATGACAAAAGTGGCGATGTAGACATTATAGTCTATTTCCAACAAACTTTAAATAATGGTCAATATACCAAGTCCACTGTATGGAGCAGTATAGCATCAAGATCGTCTTACCCTGACTCTTGTAAAAAAAAAAAAAAAAAAAAAAAAAAAATTGACACACAAGACCAAACTTAGTTCAAAACCCGCTCACCCTCTCCTTGAATCTTGGGAGGGACAAGTGATTCTCATGACAAAAGTGACCATGTGCATTCCTTAGCCTATTTCCAACAAAGTTTACATAATGGCCATTACACCAAGTACCTTGTATGGAGCAGTATAGCCTCAAGATCGTTCTAACCTGACTTTTGTAAAAAAAAAAAAAAAAAAAAAAAAAAAAAAAAAAAAAAAAAAAAGTTGTAATCGGAGTTTAATCGTCGAAGCGATGCATGAATCACATTAAGGACGGATTTTAATCAAGTTTATTTTATTACAAGAGAGTTAAATCACAAAGCTACGTAATATAAAATACATACAACTAATATAAAACATAGTAAAAAGCTAATCTAAAGACTAGGCAAGACCAGATGATTATGTTTGCTGAGCAGTTGATTGTGGATGACATTCATAGCAGCACAAGATTCTTCAATGAGACAGGAGATATTCGATTTCGACACCAGCAGACGTCAAAGTGGTAAACATCAGCAATACCCGCCATGTTCCAAGGCACATTCCTTCACTAATCGTAAATCGTCGATCATCCAATTAAAGCCCATCTTATTCATACCCATAGCCATATGTACTCTAGAGTCATAGAAGATTAATTATGCCTGCTTCGTTTGGTGTGATAGTAGGTAAGAGCCGATGTCGATGTCGAGGGTCTATCGTAATTATATCCAACCGTTGTTAATGTTGCATAAATACCAGTGTAGATCCAATGCCATGGACAATCCCAAAGAATCATGTGAATCAAATAATAAACTATCTTGTTTCTACATTTCAAAACGTATTCTTTTATGAAGGTAACCACCGAAGACTTAATCCCATACTTCAAATCCACAGACAAGTCTCTACAATAAACAATAGTTAGTTATTATATCATATTATCATTCATTGGTGTTTTTTCTTCTCCTTACCCTACTGTATCTTGCATTATACCACTCGAGGAGAGTCACTATAGCCACAATCCACTGCCTTGTGCTATTGTTTGTTGATATAGACCCAGGTAAGAGTGTTTAGTCTACATGAATGGACAAAATGTATTGTTCAGTGGTGAGTCATTGTCGCTTTACCAGGTTGGATTACAAGTATTGTACCTTTATTGAGGAAATTACAACCGAGATGCTAAAGGCAAAGGTGCAAAAAGGGATCCGTGTTGATCTTGTCGTAGCTATACTTGAATATATTCGCTCAAGTAGGCGTCTTGAGTGGCTTCTACATAATAATAATATATATATAAAGTGGTTAGTCATTTAACAAAGGAACAGTTATCGTTCTTACCTTTGCTCAAAGATTGGTGTAAAGTAGTGTACGATTCAACAAGGATTAGCAATCATTTATAGGCGTGGATTATAACTAATCAAAAGAGATGTCAATCAATAAAGTAAAACATTCCAGTAAAGCACTTACGTTTGGGTTGATTGGATCGATGTAAGAGAGTAAAAAAAAAAAAAAAAAAAAAAAAAAAAAAAAAAAAAAAAAAAAAGGGAAATGTTTCAAAACAAATCACATTCTATTGGCTATATATTCATGCCCCGACTTTTGCCTATTCTTTAGATACGTTACAAGCTTTGACCCAAATAGCAAAATACCAGTACTAAATTACATATACTTCATCCCTTATTTCCTCACATACTTGAAATACAAACTACTTCGCCAATGCACTTTTTGTATTTTGTCTTGTATTTTGTCTGGTGTCTTCCTTTATAACATTCGATTCAGGAGGAATTCATGCTCATTGATGATTTAAATCCCGCTCTCTTTCTCTCGTTCAAAGAATCCCCCCAATCCCATCTCCGTCCATCTCTTATTTTTTTTTCTCTTTTCTTAATTAACATAATGCTTAAAGTATTTTACCATTAATTACAATCATTGTCTATACTAATATGTTTGGTATTCTTTATTTGGCTGAACACAGGTCATTTGAAACGAATTCACTGATGTGCCAGAGAATCAGACAGTGAAATGTTTCCGCCAATCAAACAGCTACGTTTGACTCGGGCCGATCTTCGGGCCGAATTTCTATCGTGATTTATATAGACCCACGCAATTTTTTCTTCAGTTGAAGCCTTGCTAGCTCAATCGGCAGAGCGTGAGACTCTTAATCTCAAGGTTGGGGGTTCGACCCCCCCGTAGGGCTTTATTTTTCAATTATATTTTTTGGAAGCGGAGTGTAAAATGTGAAACCATCCTCGTGGTTACGATAACGTTTTAGTCAGTAATATAATGTTCCTGAAGGACTAAAACATATAAATACAATGCTCTTTTTCCGATTGAACAAAGGGGAACGCATAATTTTATTCTACTACTATTCTACTTTATCACACATATAACTACTTTATTAAGTAAGTCCGAATTATTTTTCCAACTCCGACAATGTGCTTTATGATCTGTTATTAAATTAAAATTTCATCAGAAGCCTTCGTGGCGCAATTGGCTAGCGCGTCTGACTGTTAATCAGGAGGTTGGTGGTTCAAGCCCACCCGGGGGCGACTTATTTTTTTGTTTTTAGCTGCAGTGTCGGAGATAAAAAGTGATTTTCTCTGGAAAATTAGATATCAATCTGGAAATTTCTTTTTGTCTCTTTCTCCTTTCTCTTCTTTCTCTTCTTTCTCTCTCGATAAATCTTTTAACATCTAGATGCTTCGATATAACCAATTCAGCCATAGACTCCGATAATAGAATAGTATATATATATGTAGACTTCACTTTTAATAAAAACATTATTCTTCACCTGATATATAAAAGGAATACTCGTCTTATAGTTCAAACGACACTGGTAGCTTGTTTACGTTTCGATCCTCTGGCTTTCCTTTTGGTACGGCGATACCTTGCTCCTGGCTTGCGTTGGTGAATCTTTGGGAATTGTTGGGGACAACAATTCTTAAGGAGGGGCAAGTACATGGTTGGAACAATGCGGTGAATCTTGGACGTCTAATCAGCAAGACATACATGGCTTGCTGTTGGTGATATGGATGCGTAGCTTACATACATACTATTGGTTCGGTGACTCTTGAATTAGTATATGATGGACTCCTATGGCTAGCACTGTGCTTAAGTATATTATCTGGTTGGCTCGCTCACTCTCTTCAGTTCCTTTACTATTCGGCTCTCTTAGTATTGGTTCTTACTGGCTCGTTCGATGTGCATGATTGGCTCACATTTATTATGATGATACTAGTACCTTCCTCCCAACTATGGTTCTTTAATGTTGGTATTGCTCATTGGATGACTGGACTCACACGGTTGCTTTGAATGAATGGCTGAACCTTGGACCTTGACATGTATAATTCTGTTGTGTTCGATTAGAAGATCTTTATTATTATTGGCGACTACTATTGGATCAACGAACTATTCTTGCTTATTGGATGATGGAACATTGATTTATGGATCATTGATTAGGATCACACTTACTGCCTGGTTATCGGCTAATGAATCTTACGACGGTTATGAAACCTGCTTTGTTAGTATTATTGGGATTGCTCGTATTGTCTGGTTTATTTACTTTGGATTATTTGGATTATTGACTCGGATTACTTACTTGGTTTACTTGGTTTACTTTCTCGGATTACGTACTCGGATTATTTGGTTTACTTATGTGGTTTATTTGGACACCTTACATGGATTACTCGATTACTTTGGATTATTATTTGGATTATTGGATTTAGATCGTTCAGTTGGATCACGCCGGCGGCATGGACGGTTTCAAGTGTGAAGACAATTATGATGAACGGTGGACTCTTTCTCTCTTTTTTTTACGGTACGACATACAGCAAAATGAACAATAACAAGCAATGGGAAAGGTGAATCAGCAGTGTTTAGCGATAACAGGAACAACAGCATGAATATGGACAACAGCGGATACTGCTTTATGGATGTAATTGACGTTATGGTATGGATCTCGGTGGTGCCTGATTTTTTTTTTTTTCCCCTTCCCCTCGGTGTTGCCCTGGTAATTCGACCTTTTTCTTTTGGACCTTACTTGGAATCGTGGTCGATTCTTCTCCCCGTGGGGAATGATGTCGGAGATAAAAAGTGATTTTCTCTGGAAAATTAGATATCAATCTGGAAATTTCTTTTTGTCTCTTTCTCCTTTCTCTTCTTTCTCTTCTTTCTCTCTCGATAAATCTTTTAACATCTAGATGCTTCGATATAACCAATTCAGCCATAGACTCCGATAATAGAATAGTATATATATATGTAGACTTCACTTTTAATAAAAACATTATTCTTCACCTGATATATAAAAGGAATACTCGTCTTATAGTTCAAACGACAGCAGTAGCGGAGTTGGAACAATACTGGGGCTATAACTGGTTGTTGTTATGGCAACAAAGGTAGTAAAAGTAAGTTTTGTTTTGTGAAAGAGTAGTGAGCATCGGAATCCTTTTGGTAAGATTTAACCTTTAAGATGTACTTGAATGTACTTGATAATTTAAGAGGAAAAGAAAAAGATCGACCGAGGTAAGTCGGGGTTGGAAAATATATTAACAGAGACTCTTGAACCAAAATAAGAGCAATAAAGACAGAAGTTACGCTTGTTAAGTAACTTGTATATATAAAAGAGAGAGGCTAAAAAAGACCTTCTTAGTTTTGTATTAGATTTTTTATTGTTGAGAACTTGTTAAATGAAGAAGTAAAAGAATATAAAAAATTGGCTATTTATACTAAAGAAATATCGGGCAGCAGTGATGGTGAAAAATAAGGCAAGGGTGCTGGTAAGTATAAAGACAACAATGATGGCAAAAAAAAAAAAAGACATTGTTGGTGATAAAAATATAATATGATTAGTTTGGCTGCAATGCCCAATTCATCAATTCGTCAATATTGAATATGTCGCCTAAGGGCATGGTTTCAATTTCGTCATTCATAACACGGCTAAATCTGGTAGATGTTAGTGTTTCTTAGGTTCAAAGCATGTCTTGATAGTAATAAAAGTAGTGAGCACCAGAATCTTTTTCTTTTAGATTCAGCCTTTTGAATATTCTTATTGAGATCCAAATTTGGAAATCGGAATTTACAAATAATATAATACAACGAAGTGATCCCTTCCCCAAAAAATCACGAAACTTGAAACCCAGTCAGGCTTGAAAATGACTATGATACTGTTAAATCGCCTGAAAAAAAAGGTGCACTCCTCAACAAACAGCCACACCCTCTCTCAAAACACAATTTTCATTCCACATCCTTTTTTTTTTTTTTTTTTTTTTTTTTTTTTTTTTTTTTTTTTTTTACAAGTCAGGTTAGAACGATCTTGAGGCTATACTGCTCCATACAAGGTACTGGGTATATTGGTCATTATGTAAACTGTGTTGGAAGTAGGCTAAGGAGTGCTCATGGTCACTTTTGTCATTAGCATCACTTGTCCATTGAGGCAGTAGAGCTCTCCCAAGATTCAAGGCGAGGGTAAGCGGGTTTTGAAATAAATTTTGTCTTGTGTGTCAATTTTTCATTCTGCAACTTTTTTTGTATTTTACAAAAGTCAGGGTAAAACGATCTTGAGGCTATACTGCTCCATACAGTGGACTTGGTATATTGACCATTATGTAAAGTTTGTTGGAAATAGACTATAATGTCTACATCGCCACTTTAATCATTAGCATCATTTGTCCATTAAGGCAGAGAGCTTTTCCAAATCTTAGTAGAGGCAGGCGGGGTCTGAAAAAATACGAAAAGGAACCAGACTTCATTTTTTTTTTCTTGCAAAGAACAGGTAAAAGTCATCGCAAGTCTGAACTGACCGACACAAGGGTCTTGCTACATTGGTCATTATGCAAAGTTTGTTGGAAATAGGCTATAATGTCCACATCGCTACTTTAATCATTAGCATCCGTGGACAATTGGAGCAAATAGAGCTCTTACCAAAATCCCGTGCGCCTGGCAACTCCCCAATGGAGATCAAATCATGTTCTGGGCCAAAATTAAAAAACTATCAGAATGGATTTGCTGTGTATCCTTCCAATACCATTTGGAGACATCCCTGTAAGGGGACGGTTTCACTTTTTTCATGTTTTCCCTTGTGGACCGTTTGCGCAAAGAGCGGGTTTCAAACCCCGCATACCCTATGGTTCCTTGTAAGAGCTCTACCGTCTCAATGGACAATGGATGCTCATCAATAAATAAGCCATGAGCATTGCTTAGCCTATTTAAAACAAACTTTACATAAAACACCAAGCGCCAAGTCCCTTGTATGGAGCTGTACAGGCTTACAGTCTTTTTTTTTTTTCTTTTTCTTTTTACCTCCCGTGTCTAAAAAAGGAGAGTATCAGGTCTCAACTCGTTATCAAACCGATGCCAATAAACCGAGTATGTACTTTTATGATGTATTCTCAGTAAAAAGTCAAGCTTTCAGGCACTCATTTCAATCGAACCAAGTTTCAGGTCATATTACCTGTCATTCCTTTTGCATTGACATTCCTATCATGTGTATGAGGCCATCAGACAATCAACTAACTAATACTTTTTCGTTTATCACAAAGTCCTATGTATAAAGTGCTTGATATGATTTTTTTATTACATCCAATTAAAAACAAGAATCACTTCTAAACTATATCTACAGCTATGTCTATACTATAGTGAGAAGGAGGGGGGGGGATGACAAAAAGAGAGCCTAAATTATGTGAGTGAAGAAGGGATGAGAGATGAAGAATGTCAGAGACCGTCACCACTTTTGTTCATCGTCCAATCCAACCCAATGTTAAAGAGTGAGCCGCTCGTTGCTTTCCTATTGTCTGATCATCTAATCCTACTGAATAAAGACATATTTAGCTGATCATTTTACTTTTCCCAGATCTATCGAGGCGGAGTTTTGTTAAGACGTTTATGCAAAGTGGATGAGAGTTTTCGTGATGAGACAGTTGATGATTTGTATCTAGTTTGACCGTGCGCCCGGTCATAGGCGTCGATTCAGGTAAATAGATGATCATTCGCCCAAGTTGTTGCTTACGTTTGCTGGTATTTGGGTCACCTATTCACATAGACAGAAAGAAAAAGAGAGATAGAGAGAGAAGAGAGGTATTAGTATCAGAGCCTTGATGTAGTTGTTAACTCAAAAGAGTTAGACCCCTTTTACAGCATCTCCTCTTTTATTTTATTTTTCCTTTTGTTTGATTGCTTTACCTTTTTCCCTAGTTTGTCCATCACCAATACATAGCCCATACACAAGGTGTCAGTATGTATCAATTCTACCTAAACATAAAAAAAAGAGAGAGAAACAAATATTAGCATCAAAGTCTTGATGACGGGTGTTGATCTTCCTCCTCTCCGTGCCCTTTTGCTCCTCTTGTTTTACCTTTAGAGATTCGTTACCATCAGTAAGGCATCCTCCATCACCATAGAATTAATTGCTTGTGAGTTTCATATTTGTGAAGTAGTCCAGTCGAGGAAGATCATAGTTGAAGGTTCATCGTAGTTATGGTTCGCAAGGCGACTTGCTTGTAACCAGTAGGCTTTTAATCCATCGTCAATGATACACTAGTTGAGAGGATTCAAGTCAGATCGGAAAAAGAGGGAGGGGAAAGCAAAGAAGAGTGATGAAAATGGGACGACGATTATTTTATTTTTTATAGGCGGAAGCAAACTTCATTTTCAAATTCCGCCCGCCCTTTATTCCCTGGTCAGATTTTGAAAGAGCACTACTGGCTCAATTGCCAACCGATGCTAATGATCTAAGTGGCAAAGTGGATACTGGAGTATATTTCCAACATACTTTACCGGGAAAGCCAAGCACAAAGACCCCTGGGTCAGTCAGTATAAGACTAGCTTGTCGAATCATCTTTATTGTTTCAATTGAACTGTGTCACCATGATCGACTTTCCCCCCCAAAACATATTATCATAGTTCATGTTATATAGTGTTGACGCAGACCTGTTAAATCTGCATCATATGAATTTTTCAAAAACCTATGATGGTTAGCATAACTAAGTGATATCAGAGCCGGTGTAGAGTTAGTAATCCTAGTCGAATGTGTTTTTGAAGACCACCCCCACTGTATCATCATCAACATCATCATTACATGATATTCTGGATTCAAGTAAGAAGATAATTTTATTTTTCATTGATAACAAGCAACTAATAAAATATAACTACTATTTTATCTTGTTTGGTATTGATTGATTATTAAACCAAGGGGTCTGGTATCGTTCCACGTTTTTCCGACCTAGTAGACCAGCGGCTGGCTATCAAAAAGATATTAGTACTGTTCATTTTGATCCCATTACTATTACTAACGTCTATAACTTACGTGGCAAAAAGTCAGGCCAACCTTCATAGGGACGTATTTTCGCATAAGCATGAGCCACATTATCTATGTAAGCTTTCTTGGCTAAAAAAAAAAAAAAAAAAGTTAAGACTACATGTTATCCCATTTTCTTATACGCTTACCAGTTGAGGGATGTTCAAAGATGATCAATGCTCTTGTATCGTCCATCCACTTGATACGGTAGCCACCACGGATGTTTTCATAATCCCGAAAGATATCATGTAAATGGTGAGTCTTGAATGATTTTGGGAAATCATAACAATCCAAAATCAAAGTAGCATCCACCACAGGCACTAGAGCTTGATTAGATAAAGACAAATTAGATAGATCTTTATTCCCCCCTTTTTATTTTAGTAACATTACCTGGAGATTGTTTAAAAGGATCCATGACACGACTAGCCCGTTTGTTCTTTCTAGCCAAGATAGCAGAGGCCTCTTCATCTGATCGATCGTATTGGCGTAATAGATCATCCCAGTCTTCAGATCCACGCTGATCATCAAAAGATAAAGATTCCAGCATGGCGCTCATCCTAGGATCAAAGGAAGACATTGAGCTGCGGTTAGTTGAATTTCGATGAGGTTTAAAGCTGTTGTCTCCAGAATAGTCTTCATCGTCAATAGTATTACTGTATTGACTTTTACGCCAGCCACGCTGTTCTTGTTGTGTACTGTATCGTGCTCCAGTGTTGTTCACGTCTTGACCATAAGAGCTGCGTTTATTACCATCAATAGAGTATCCTTGTTGTTGGTTCGCCGCTTGATCGTCGTTGCGTCGGTGGGCAGGGACATATCCCAACATGCTGCTTCGTTTCGTTTTATTGTTGCTGGCGGTAGGTTCCATCATTTATATAATAGACCGAGGGTAAAAAGGGGTTCAAATTAAAACAAGTAAAGGAATCAAGGGTATAGATTCAAAAGAGTGAAGAATTAATAATTTTAAATGGTGCTTTTGTTTTTTGGATGAAAGTAAAAAAGACAACGTGTATGATGTATGGTAGGGGCTTGTTGATTATAAGACAAGATGTGGTATATGAAGGGATGGGAAACAAAAAAAAATGAGTGTAAAGAGTAAGTATGTATAGATATATATCTATAAAAGAAAAGAAGGCAAAAACAGAAAGAAGAAGTAAAGAAAGGAAGAAGGAGGGGAAGAAAAAAAAAATCCTTTATTTCAACCCACCAATGTCGGCATTTCAATTTTCAATTTAATTGCACCAGACCTGCCTGTCAACTAGCCACTCGCCTTATTCTAATATGTTTGCTGTAGGATTGTTTAATTCGATCAAGGGTATCATAATGACGAAAAATAATGGCAACAACAATTATACCATTATACCAGATACAATAGACTAAATACAATCAAGACGAGAGACGACAAAACCCACCCATCTATAAATAGAAAACACATGTTCCTGTATGCAAGAAGCCAAGTTCAAGTTAAAAAGTCCGCCGACAAGACTTGCATGATATTAAAATCATTCAAATAGTTTATTGATGTAAAATAGTGGGAATAGACTATATAATTATGTAAATAGCAAAGCAAATAAAGATATACAAAAAAAGGGAGAGGGGAAGACCAAGATATAGTTATTAGTAGTAATATGTTAAAAGGAGACGGTATCTAAAAAATGCTCGATGACTGCCTTGCCATCAGATGTGGTGTGGATTCCTTGTCGACATACAATACCTCCATGGGAATTAAAAGTGTGGAGACAGACGAGGACGGTTTGCCAAGGTAGTTTTGTTAGGTTTTGATGAATTTCCACCACATGAGAATCGAATTGGTATTGGCTTGATTGCTTCTTGATGGTTTCAGGAATAACAACATTAGACCAGTTATCTCGGGGATGGCTTGTTGATTTATGTTCAGCAGGGATGTCATCATCATCAATAGTGATATTGATCACATCCAAAGCCCCCGATAAAAGTTGAGCAGATTGGTGCTTGTCATGTCCCTTGGTCGATAAAGAGGCTGATGAGGAGGATGGTGTCGGTAGTAATACAGGTGGTGACAAGGTGGCAGTGGAAGACGCTGATCCATCGAGTGAGGCCGCAAGAATTTTAGAAACCCGGATACGAGATAACATGCCTTGAATACCAACGTACATGAATGCAATAATGAGGACCAAAGGAAAGAGAGGAGGACCCAAGAGGTAAATCAATGCCTTGCGGACTTTTTCTGAGGTTGGTTCACGCCTACGATTGGTTGTCTTTTTCGTCTTGTCGACCAAGTCGCATCCTGTGACAATAGATGGATACTCTTGGTGAATGGTTAAATCGATGGTTTCTAGATTATCAAAATAGTCTACTGTCATGAATGCCGCTACACATGAATCATCATAGAGAGAGAGAGAGTCATTAGTAAGTGTAAGCTTTACTTTTTTTCATTTTCTTACCAGTCCAGTAAGGTACAGTACGATCGTTTTTTATATTGGCATAAGTACGGATGGTATCAAATTTCTGTAATGCTTGATAGTAAGGATAATCTAACGATATAAAACAAGTTAATATACCAAGACCTACAGATTGTGCCATAGCAATCCTATCTTTGCTGCTTTTATTTACCTGGAGAAGCCAATATGACAAGTAAAGGTGTACCATTGTTAAAATCATCAATCAGTTGTAATTGTTTACCAGTGCGAGATACCATGTGTCCACTTAAAAAGTTGAATGTTCGAGAGAAAAGTGAGGTTTTTGGTCGACGGACGCCCATATGAGGTGTTGCAAAGGTGACAAAGAACTATGGATAGCCAAAAAAAAAAAAAAAAAAAAAAAAAAAAAAAGTTAGTTTCATGATATAAGGATCCTTACTGTTCTTCTTACCCCTGGTTTGATATCTCCGTTAAAGAATCCTTCTTGATCTAGTAGTCCAATAGTAAATCTTGTTATCAACCCACCAAGAGAATACCCCACCATACTGAGTTTCTTGACTGATTTGTTGTCATTGGCAAGTTCTTTCACATACGACCGGATCTACATGCATATAAGAATGATAACATTTAATGACAAGTTAATATTAACTGACTTTATTGTCCCCGTTTCTACCTTACCTTGTCAGCTAATCGTTGACCACACAAATCAACACCATCATAGGTATATTTGCCTTCATTGACTTTGGAGTTCAGCTACACAAAAATACTTGATTAGATGTTGATGAAACGACGTCATTGTTGTTACTTACTACAACCACTGTCGGATCATCTTGAAGCCGAGCAACTAGGCTCCGTTCTATATAACTCATATGTGAGCTTTTCCCCCAAAGTCCATGTTGAAGTACCACCAATGTAATATCAGTCATTGTAAAAGTTATGGAGATAAAACGAAAGAAGAGTAAAAAAATCGGAGGGTGGTTTTAAAAAGTAGTAAATCCCGACGGCGCCGAATCCCCAAAATGGTCAATTACGTTTTACGGTTGATCTTTCGCCGAAGACCCGCATACATAGAAGTAGTATAAAATAGTGTTACTTTATTGAGAATAAATAAAATAAAAAAAGGGGGGATACAAAAGAGTCATCTATCAACTAAAAATAACATAGCAACAACAAACTAATCTACCTTGATGCTGCTAAAGATCTTTCTTAAAAAGTAAAGACAGGCCATGTAACCAGTGGCCCCAGTGAGAAGACCTAGTAACAAACTGATGATAGCAGAATAGCCCAGGTAAAGAATAGTACTTGTGAGTGTGTTGATTTCCAGTTTGGTGAGATAATACAAGATTGAGTAGAAATAGACATATAGACCACAGGCACCGGATGTCAAAAATGCACGCCAAGACCAGTGGTAATCTTCGTTACATAAGTGGAAGTAGCACATCAGCACCGTGACTTGAGCACATGTCAATAGGTTGACAATAAAGACCAAGAATAAAAAGCCAATGCCATAATAGATACGATGGAACCAGATGCTGTTCATGACAAAGTAAAGTTCAATAAAGATGGCACAGAAAGGAAGAATACCACCCATGAGGATCGAAGGGGCACTTTTGAGGTAGACAGGTTGATCTGGGATTTGTCGAGGGATTTGGTTGGTTCGGACAGGATGTTCAATGCGTGGTTTACGGAATCCAATGTAAGAGCCACCAACACTGAGTGGTAAAGCGATTAATACCCAAAGGCCCAATACCGCCAACATGGTTCCAAATGGCACAGCACCAGAAGAATCAGATCCGATCAAAAAGAAATTCAATCCAGTCAATCCACCCATAATAACACTGTTCAAAACAAAAAGATACACTGATATGTCAGAATCCCTATTCTATCCATTTATATATATATATATATATACTTTCAACTTACCCAGGGAAGAGAGTCGCAGATAACAAGATGTTCGTCTTCCATGCTTCGCCACCATTCATCTTGTAAATACGAGCAGATGTAAAACCAGAGATACAGCTGAACACCATAAAGAAGATCACCATCATTGTACCAAGGGATCCACGATTAGAAGGAGACAAAAATCCAAGAATGGCAAACACTATATAAAATGGTGTAATGTTAGTTAGTTCATATGAATCCTTCATATAGTAACATTGTTCATTATCATTACCCAAAGTTAATCCGGTCATGGCAATCAATTGAGATCCACTACCGACAAGTACTGATAACAACATGGGGCGAGTAGGAGGTCGGAAGACATCACCATGCACTAACTTCCATCCATAGTCTTCTTGTACATCTTCCTATTCATATAAAGTTATAAAAGTTAGTATAAGGCCTTCCTCCCCTTTCCACCTTATCATCCCATAGATCTATTTTTTTTTTTTTGTTTTTACCTGAGCTTCAACAGCATTGTAACGAGAAATATCTTTATGCAAAGCCCGTAAAAGGATCATGGCCACCATGCCAGTCAAGAAGAGGACAATGACAATAGAGTTAACAAGAGAGAACCAATGAATGGAAGGATCCAAAATATGAAGATAACTATCCCATCGAGTAGCCCAAGAGATATTAGAAGGCTAGTGAAGTAATAAAAAGAGAGAGAGAGTCAATGTTACTTTTTCTTTCTTTCCGTGTCATACTATTTTATCCATTAGCTAGTTTACTTACAGTCCAAATAACGTCGTAGGTATATGCCACCTTGTCATTACCATCCGCCTTGAGTTGATAAGTGACATCGTTAGCATCATCACAAACCGCTGCCTTTCCATCCTTGGTGAGTTTATGGTCCTTGCTAGTAGGATAGACCAAGACGCCCACCACACGGTTTTTGCCACCAGGTCGTTCATGGTAACGAATGTCGATGATCAAGTGATTGTTGAGAGCAGGTTTTTGATTATCAGCCAAGAAGCCCAGGTCGAACCCAATACGACTGAATGTTTCACCAGTGTGTTCATCCTTCACTTCATAGCCAATAGGAAGACCATCCACAATACCATTAATGCCATAGTCGTCAGTAATAAGTTGGTTGATGAATTCAGCATCTTCAGAAGGAATCTTGTCAGTCACACACAGCGTGTTACATTTCGTGGCTCGACCCATATTTAACTATTGAAGAAGATAAAAATAGATGGTTAAGGTATAAGCCCATCCGTTTAATTCTTTTTTTTTTTACCTTGAAGGGAGAAGTAAAGATACGATCACCAAACAAGATGCTGCCTAGGCTTTCCGTTTGTTTTTGAAGACCTTTTTCTGGTTGACAAAAGTGGAGGCGTTCAAAGTAGTAATCGTAGGATATAACCGACTTGATTTGAGAGTTGGACATTGGAGTGAGGGCGTTAACAAAAAGAGGTACATCATCACCATTGGAGTATTCTTCTGGAGCGACACCTGGTAAATAAAATCCAAATACCACTTGCACCAAAGAAGATGCGCATAGTAAAAGCAGAGAGCTACTTTTCATGGTTGTGTTAGGATGAAGGAAGAAGAAGAGGAATAATAAAATCGACCTAAATGTAATGAGACCAGAATTCAAATTCCGATAATATCGTGACGCTCCAGGCGTTACCATATCCTTTTTAGTCCAGGGCGGAAGAAGGCATTGGAAATGATTTTCATTTTCCCGATTTCAAATCCCGTCTGGCAGGTTCATACGCATAATGCAAACGATACCGCCTCCCCCACGCCAATCCAATAGTGTTAAAAAAGATTTTTTATTATTATATATATGTATAAATTAAAAGTAGTCATATGTTTACAAAGATATAAAAGTGATATTCCTACTATAGCTATATAACTAAAAAAAAACCACGGTTGATATCAAGGTGTTGTCCATTGCTCTTCGTTACCTTTGATTATCGACTGTGTTTGCCTTGGACCTGAAGCTGTAGATTCCGTGTTCATTTGTCTTTTACCAAAGCAATGTCATTTTTAAGTTCATTCCATTCGTAACATATTTGTAATGTCCCGCCGAGTGTGAACACCATTACCATCGCCACCACAAAAAAAAAGAGAGATCAGCCAAGAGTAAAGATGGACACAACACGACCACTTTCTTCATATCGTGCGCTGCTTCCATTGAAAGAGTCAAGCAATAAAGATAGTGCTTCCATCGTCACTAAAAAAAAAGTAAACAAAAAAGGAGTATGAGTATAAAGACATTACCAGTTTGACTTACCAAGATAAGAGACAACAAGATAATCAAGAGGTAAAAGACATCAACACCACCAAATAAAAAGTAAAAGGCAATTTTTCTGTGATTGTCGAGAATACAAGTTGATGGGAAGGGATAATGTAAAGCAAAGTGGAAAGAAAAGAAAAGAAAAGAAAAAAACACCGCTCCCCCTATTTCAGGTTTTAAATCATGCAAAGGCGACGACTTGCGGGATTTAATCGTGTGTTTGAAATGATATGTGAGCTCAATTTTTCCGATTGTTTATCATTTGAAGATGAGCATACCCTCTTATACCTCTGTTATATCAGTACAGAGGTGTTCCGATTGATGTTTCTGATTGACCATCTCCAATTAACATCGGGATTTGAACCTCCCCTGACCCGAATCCTTACATAGGTGTTAGGTAAACTAAAGGGTAATGCTTGATACCTTTGATGAGTTTGAGTAATGACTTACTTTGATAGACGATGTATAAATGTCATTACTTTAAAGGTTGGGGGCACTGTTTCAGTCGGGAAGAAGATTCATGCGAAATGGATTGTTCCTTTTTTTGAATTCCGACCCCACACATTTTTAAATGCCGCTTCTGATAGCCCCTTTTTTGAACAGTAATGGTTTTCAAACCAGCTTTAGCATCCCCTACAAAAATCAAACATGAAGTATGAAATACCATCATCCATCCATCCATCCACCCATCCATCCAAATTATTGTTTACTGATAACTTTTGTTCTCAAATAGGCTTGAGATTTGTGCCTTTTCTGGATTCAAAATCTACCCTGCTCGGGGTAAGACCTATGTCCGTATCGATAGCAGGTAAATGAACTTGATCATGACCAAAATATGAAACATGACCGACTTATTTTTTTTCCCATCATATCTTCACTAGAGTACGTATACAACAATAAAGCGACGATAACAGAACGAAACCGACAGGAAATACGAACGTTCGGCTCACCTTTTTTTTTCTTCTCTTTTTGTTATAGACTTTCCGCTTTATCAACGGCAAGGCCGAATCTTACTTCCTTCAACGTTTGAATCCCCGCAAGATCCGATGGACCACCATCTACCGTCGTTTGAACAAGAAGGGTGTTACCGAAGAAGTAGCCAAGAAGCGCTCTCGTCGTACTGTCAAGCATGAACGTGCTATTGCTGGTGCCTCTTGGGATGCTATCCGTGCCAAGCGTAACCAAAAGCCTGATGCCCGTGCTGCTGCTCGTCAAGCTGCTATTGCCAAGTCCAAGGAATCCAAGAAGGCCGCTCAAGCTGCCAAAAAAGCCTAAGGTTTATGCCCTTGATATTTTAAACCCCGGTTTCATGCAATAAAGCTTTTTTTTTTTTTTTTTACCATAGCTTGTACTATTGTCATATGACAGGATGCAAGATACATTTTCCCCTCTGATGATCTTTTCAAATCCCGCATATGGGGGCATAATCCTTCTCGTTCTTTCCAGCCAATAGAGATCAAATCAGGCTCAGGAACAAAAAGAAGGTGTCCAGGTTGAGTTATCCAGATGATATGACTCAACTTGAAAGGTGTGCTTCAAATACTATTAGGATGGTTGCCTGAAAGTTTAGAGCAAACGAGCGATTTGCGAAACAAGATCAAGGCCATTGGGCGGGATTTAAAAAATAAAATCAAGCGGCTAAAAATCAAAACCTTCTCTTTTCTTTCTTTTTCTCTTCCTTCTTTTTTTTTTTGTTTCCCCCTCCTCTTTTTCCAACTTGATTTGTTCCTCTTATATACTCACCTTTAACATGGCGGCTTGACTATACTGTATCATTGACGCTGCATGGTAAACCTAATGGGCGCCAGCAATTCACCGTGCGAATACTGATGACGATGAACATTTCAACCATGGTCTAAATTGGTCTTCTTCACAATATGAAATTCACACTGATTGTAACGAATAGGTGAAGATAAACAAAAGGCGACGGTGAAACTTCTCTCTTATGGCTGATACAAATTGGGGAAGGGGAAGGTAAAACAAACAAAAGAAAAGAACTGGGTGGTAATGTTGACTGGGTCATTCTGCTTTTGGATTAACATCCTCACCAAGACCTTGATACTGATACTTTCTTTCTCTCTTTCTTCGCAGGTAAAATTGATACATATTAATTTCTTGTGTATAGGCTATGTGCTGGTGATGGACAAACTAGGGAAAAAGGTAAAGCAATCAAACAACAGGGGAACAAAAAGGAGGTGCTGTAAAATGGGTCAACAACTTCATCAAGGTTCTGATATTGGTACATCTCTTTTCTCTCTGTCTAGGTGAATAAGTGACCCAAATACCAGCAAACGTAAGCAACAACTCGGACGACTGATCATCTATTTATCTGAATGAACGTATATGGTGATACTTGTGTGTAACAATGAACAACAAAGCAACAGCTCACGGGCAAACTGTTACATACATCAGCGATCAGCAACCATCAACTCTTCATCGGCTATTATATTCCTGGCGTACAGCTACTACATACCTTTGGCAAATAGACTTTACTGGCCGGGTGTACGGACATATTGGACATACATCAACCATCAACCATATCAACACAAAATCTCGGCCTCGAAGGATCTGTAAATGGATGATCTTCTCATCCAAATCAATATATCACCAATAAAATTATGATGATTGGCGAATGGCAATTGAATAGTAGCTTGGATGGCTGTGGCTGGATCAGTAATGCTACTTCCCCCCCCTCTCATATGTTGGATTGGGTGATGATCAATAATATGATTCAAACAGGTAACTCTTTCCAAGAACAACATTGGACGATAACAAAGTAATGATGGTCTCTGGCTTTATTTATCTCTCTTCCTCTCTTCACACAAGTAGTTTAGTCTCCCTCCATCTCATCATAATATAGACATACATTAGTATAGAAATAATTCTTGTTTTTCCTGTTAACTGTATGTAATAAAAAAACATTTGTAACATTTTATACATAGGACTCTGTGATAAACGGAAAAAGACTTGGGTAGTCGATTATACGTTGACATAAATATGATAGGAAGCGGGATTTGAAAATGGTAACTGTCATGCAGGTCAGATTGTTATTAAACTAATGTATAAAAAAATTCGTTTATATGTTTCACTTGATAGCCTGTAAAGCTTTTTTTGTTGCTTTGTGTTTATCTGCATGATAGAAATGCGTGTAGAATAAGGCACAAGCTAGTGATAATGCACATGTAGTCTTTTCCGAGTGCTCACTTTTTTATTCTCAGCCACAGATTTAAACACCGGCCTAGCTCGTATTTTTATGGCTTTCCTTGCCATTCGCTCTCCCCTTTATCTTCCCAAATGACTCAAAAAGCCATCTTGGAAGAACATTGCTTTTATTGTTTTGACGTCTTGGTAGCCCATCTGGAAAACAAACCACTACCCAAAGCTACGTTTATTGATGATGCATAGTAAGTAAAAATTTATGTCTATGGAATTGTAACTACCAACTTTTTTTTTTTTCTCAATAATCTTTGTCTAGTCCTTTATTTGTAACTTGGCACAAACAACAAGGGTACCGTGAACTTTGTGGATGTATTGGCAACTTTAATCCTATGCCTTTAAGGAAAGGAATTCAGCAATACGCTCTGACAAGGTAAGGAAACCTCCCTCCCAAAAAGAAGACGATGGTCTTGTTAACTCTACCTTTATCACTAGTGCTTTACAGGATAGACGCTTCACCCCTATTACCTTGACTGAAATACCCTATCTGGATTGTGCCGTCTCGTTACTGACCGACTTTGAAAAAGCCGATGATTATCTGGATTGGGAAATAGGTACTCATGGGATTTGGATTGAATTCTCATTGGTGGACGGTGGTGATAAAACGACGGCCACTTATCTACCTGAAGTGATAGAAGAACAAGGTTGGACCAAGGAAGAAGCTATTGATTCTCTTTTACGTAAAGGTGGATACAGAAAACCAATTACTCAAGCCAAACGACAAACCATTGTATTGACTCGATACCAATCTCAAAAGATCACTAGAACTTATGCTGATTATCGTCAGACTCGGAGCTGATGGATCATTGCTGCGTGGGCGGGGTGGGCGGGATTTGAAATTGGGTTTTAACTACAATCTGCAACAATAAAAGAAAACACTTGTCTTTTTACTTTACTTGCTTTTTTTTTTTTTTTTTTTTTTTTTTTCTGTATCATACAATGGATACAGACTTTGAAAGTGTGTTACTTGTCATTCGGGAATGCTTTGGTAGGTTAAATAACAAGAAAAAGAGAAACAAAACTAATGAATAATCCATCCTTCTTACTTCTTCTTTTTGGTGATTTTT
This sequence comes from Chlamydoabsidia padenii, assembly GCA_025330725.1. Taxonomy (NCBI): domain Eukaryota; kingdom Fungi; phylum Mucoromycota; class Mucoromycetes; order Mucorales; family Cunninghamellaceae; genus Chlamydoabsidia; species Chlamydoabsidia padenii. The sequence goes on along the minus strand of JAIWND010000006.1, from coordinate 1,172,577 downwards.
ATCATCTGATCCTTATCACCCCTCACCTCATCTGGAACAAGTCTACAAGATTCCTCCACGTACTGCTGCCAGAGGTTATAGGTAATAGACTAATAAAAAAAGAAGAAGGAAAGGTATCGAATTAGTATGGTAACGTTTAGTATTTACTTAGGGCTTCAGAATGGGGCGACTTGGGCTCATCATATCTATGGAAAGGACGACTTCGGGTGATGAGCAAAGGACAAACATGTTTTATCCGTCTTGAAGACAATGAAACTGGTAATGAAAATAAAAATAGAAGGGAAATCAACTTTTACAAAGACCTTCTAATGTATTACTTGATTAACTAGGTGAAGTCTTTGCTGTCAGTCCTTATGATCCAAATTCAAACTCAGTGGAAGCTGTGCTCGACTCTAGTCGATACTTTGTATTGAAAATCGAAAATGAAGGTAAACAACCAGTAGTCTACTACTCCACCCTTTTTTTGTATTATTAACATTCTTTTTATACAGGACGACATGCATTTATTGGTATGGGATTCCAGGAACGCAGTGACGCATTTGATTTCAATGTCGCCTTGCAAGATTTTACAAAGTAAGTTTAAACAACAAACTGTAGATGGGTTTAACTGATCTTTTTTTTTTTTTTTTTTTTTTTTTTTTTTTTTTTTTTGAAAAAATAAATAAATTATGTAGACAAATCAATGCTGAAAAACAATCGGAACAACGTGCAAAAGAAGTGGACAACACACCCAAGAAGGATTACAGTTTGAAGGAAGGACAGACAATCAATATCAGTATCGGCAATGTCGGGGTAAGATTCGGATCAAACATATATTCTACACAAATCTATATATTCAACTTTTTTTTTTTTTTTTTTTTGTCATGATATTGTCATGATAGAAACGCTCACGAAATCGACCTACCGAAAATACCCCATCCGGCGGCATGGTCCCTTTGATTCCTCCTCCTCCTTCTGCTTCTCAAATCAAACAACAACAACAAAAACAACACAATCAGCTCAACTTATTTTAGTCCTTTAGTTTAATGTTTATCCTTTTTTTTTTTTTTTTTTTTTTGTCACACATGTTTTGTATTAATAAAATAGACTTGGGACTTTTCTTTTTATCTCTAATAATAAAACAAGTACTTTGATTGATCAACAACAATGATTATATGTAGTAGAATACTAAAAATGGGTTTATTAATAATATGTTGCTTTGTATAGATATGGGGAACCAGGGTTCTCTATTACCAAAGTGATACGCGGGATTTGAAAAAGACAGGTGCATGACAACGGTACCTGAAGTTTTCAAACACCGTTTTTTAAATCGACAATGTCAATGCACCCCCCATATTGACAGACATTTATATAACATACAATAAAAAGTTTATTAAAAGCAAAAATAATATACAAAGGGAGTTTTATTTCTAAAATGGATAATGCTCTAAATGAAGTCTATCTATATCTAATGATGTGGCAGTTGTCGACCTGCCTTGGCCCATTCCTTGAGTACTTGACCAGGTTCACCAAGCACATCGATCGCCCGAGTCCGACGATGATATTCGTGTTCACACGCCTTGCCACTCGTACCCACCACCACCCGACCGAGTTTCTTGTTTTCCTCAATAGCATAACCTTCCTTGACATACGCACGGACCCCATCGACAACAAGTGGACCCGCTGAATCATAGTAATCACGCTGGGCTTTTGCTGGTTGTTGTTTAGCACTGCTTTGTTGAATGAATCCATGGACGGTATCGTAGCAATGGAGTCGAGCACAGGTGTTGAGGAATTGAGAGGCACATTTGGAGCAGCACAGCATCAACAAGTTACATTGAGCATGGGCACAATTTTGGTACCGGTTACAAGGATCCCCACAAATATGGCATCGCGTCCCGGTGATTTCGTCCGTGATGGTTTCCCCCATGCGTGCATCAAAGGTGAAGTTGCGGCCCCGGAATAAGGATTCGAGTTGTTTTTGTTGTTGAATCCACCGTCCATAGGCTGTGATGCCACCTTCAACGAGATGGACAGTGTCGAATCCGGATTGTGATTGTAGAATAGCACCTGCCTTGGAACACCGAATACCACCTGTGCAATACATAAAGACTTCTTGATCCCGAGGCAAGTCTTTACAGATCGTGTTCATAGCATCAAGACTATCCTTGAAGGTATCCGCATCCGGTCGAATAGCGCCGTCAAAATAGCCAATGTTACTATATCACATATATCCAATAAGAAGGGATTAGTTTCAAATCTTCTACCCACCTTCTTCTTCTTCTTTTTGTACCTTTCATAATGATTTCGCATATCAATGAGAACAGGTTCTTTACCATGTTTTGCCTTGTACTGAGTCAATTTGGTGTGCCACTCTTCAGGAGAGAGATGAGAAGGTTGGTTTTTCAAATCATAGGAAGCCGGATCCAGACCATCTGCCACCAATTGTTTCCGAATTCTGACGTGAAGAGCCCGGAAAGCTGCCGAATCGCCTTGGGTGCCGAAATTCAAGTCCATGAGATCACCACCTAACAGAGGAGCAATGGAGCGGACACAATAGTCCCGGAGTCGTTCGATCACTGATTCAGGACAAGATACTTGAGCATTGATGCCTTCGGTGGAGATGTAAATGCGGCCAACAATACCCAACCCGCCAAGATCCGCCAGGAGGGTCGATCGTAGTTGGTCAAGTGATGAGGCAGGAAGGTGATGGAATTTATAAAACGCCAATGTTTGGAATCGAGTGTGTTCTGGTTTGGTGCTGGTATATAATCGTAGAGTGTTCAAGACTGGTTTGGTTGTACGCCCTGGAGTAACGTTTCGAATCATAGGTACCACACCAGGTCTCATGATCAAAGTGCTGGAGCATCGATAAATGGTCGTTGAGAGGGCCGGATGAATTACTGCTCGTGCCAAGCAGAGTCGTTTTAACATGGTGTCGATTATTTGCAAAGAAAGAAGGAAAAGCAAAAACAACGTACGACTTTTTTTTTTATGGACATCCAGATGGCGGGATTTTAAAATATGTCGAATATTGAAATTGAGGGAGGCGCTAGAATAAACCCCTCACACCGGATATTCAATCTCGATCGGATCGAAAAACAATGCCGCTTCCAACAATGAGCATCTTGTAACTTACTTTTTATATGACACATCCACTACCAAGTAGCATGTGACATACTTGAAGTTCAGATGGTACTGTACCTGCTGAAAACAAGGCTTATCAGAGCTGATTATGGAAAAAAAGTAAAAATGTCCAGCCCCATTCAAAAAGTTCAAATCCCGCTTCTCCCGGCATATGAACAAGTCTTTCTGGAAACATTTTTGTTTCCCTCTCTTTTTTTCTTTCTTCTTCTTTTTAATCATCTAACCACTCTCGTGTCTTCCTCTACCTAATTTTTATTCTATATAAACCACACTATTAAACAAATAACATGGGTCAAACTCTCTCTGAACCTGTCACTGACAAGCACACAACTGATGGCAAAGATCATCGTGTAATGTACGCCGCATCTGCCATGCAAGGTTGGAGGATAAGTAAGTCTTTATTATAAATGATTGTTGCTAGTATATATATTCTTTACTAACATGTACCTCTCTCTCTTTTGATACAAAGGTATGGAAGATGCTCATACAACTATTCCAGAATACAAGGACACGAAGACAAGCTTCTTTGCCGTTTTTGATGGACATGGTGGTAAGTTGATACTACACATTGATACAAAATGGAACATGACTCGATCTTTTTTTATTTATTTGGTATATTGTGATGGAATAGGCGCTGAAGTAGCAAAATATAGTGGGGAACACCTTCACCATAGGATCTTGGATTCTGATGCGTATCGTGCTAACAAGGTGGATGATGCTTTAAAACAAGGGTATCTTGGTATTGATGATGACTTGCGTGCAGGTAAAAAAGGGTAACAATATATGATCTTTTGGTTGTACTTAAGAATTTTTTTTTTTTCATCTATTGAACTATAGATCCTACCATGGAACATGTTCCTTCGGGATGTACTGCTGTGTCTGCTTTGATCACTAAGGACAATGACCTCTTTGTGGTAAAAAGAAAAAAAAAATCTAGTTCCAGAGTTTCATATATTGACTGATCTCTTCTTTTTTTTTAATAGGCTAATGCAGGTGATTCTAGGGCAGTTCTTTGTGTGGATGGACGTGCTATTGCATTATCTGAAGATCACAAACCTACTAACGATAAAGAAACACAACGAATCAAGAATGCCGGTGGTCATGTCGAATTTGGTCGTGTCAATGGTAAGTTGTTGATAGCAATAGGGAAAAACTCGGGTGTACTGAAAGCTTCTTTTTTTTTTATAATCGATATGCGTATAGGTAACTTGGCTTTATCAAGAGCTCTTGGTGACTTTGATTTCAAGCAAAACAACGATCTTCCGGCCGAAGAACAAGCAGTGACAGGTAAGTCATCATAACGATAAAAGGATGCGTGAACTGATAATTCATCTTTCCCCCCCTTCCCTCTCTACCAAATTTAGCTTATCCTGATATTACTGAACACCATCTTACAGAAAAAGATGACTTTATCATTATAGCCTGTGATGGTAAATTTAGAAAACAATCAAAGACTTGATGGAAAACTAACCATCTCTCACTATATATATATATATATATATATATATATATTAAATAGGTATCTGGGACTGTATGACAAATCAAGAAGCAGTGAACTTTGTACGCGCAGGACTGGGCAAGAAGCAGGATCTCCGGGAAATCTGTGAAACAATGATGGATCATTGCTTGGCTAGTGAAACAGATGTGGGTGGCTATGGCTGTGATAATATGACAGTGATCATTGTCGCCCTGTTGCATGGTAAATCCAGCGAACAATGGTACGATTACATGGCCGCCGCTTTTGTTGCATCTGAAGGTGATATAGTTGCTGAACCCAACTCTATTCCAAAAGGTAAGAATATATTCTCTCTCTCTCCACTGGAACTAAATACTATTGTGTGTGTATATATTCATAGAAGCTGCGATTGAAAAGACAAAGCCCAACGACAATACTGGATCAATGGACACCACCACTTGAAGGATCCTTTATTAGATTATAATGATGATTATTCTTCTTGCATGTCGTCCACTCTCTACTTGTATAATATGTTTTTTTTTTTTTTTTTTGACTATATCTTCCCCACATTTGATCTTTTTTAAAATAAAATACACTCTTGTTTGTCAATCACACCCTATAGACCCACGTGATATAATAGAAAAAGTTTAAAACATCATACATTGTAGCCCTTGGTCAACTGTTTTGCGGGGTTTTTTTTATTGATTAGGATACATAACAACAAATTAACTAAACTAAAAGGACGGGGTGGGGATAAAAAAAAAAAAAAAAAAAAAAGGCTATCAAAATAAACTGGATTAATTATCACCAGAGACAGTCTCGGCTAAAGGGGTCCAGGAAGCATGGGGTTTGATTGCAGGATCATCAGTTTCATTGCTATCAGGGACACTACCATCACTAGGAGAATGGGGCAAATCATCTTCATCATCATCATCTTGAGTGTTCGGACTACCCGCAAAAGGAGGAGTAGCAGTGGTTGGTTGTTCCTTTGGTACCATATCCGGTTGATCAGACGACAATGAGCCTTGATCGGTGAGAGAAGGTGTTGAAGATTGGAGACCAGTAAGTTGATTGTTGTCTTCATCGTCCTCCTCCTCGTGTAGTAGATTCATTGTGGGCGAAGGAGACACACCTGTCAATGGACCCGTGCGAAGATAATCGATTTGAGGAGAATCTTGGTAATAAGCTTCTCCTTCAGGGCGGACACCAGCAAGATGATAAGTGCCGAGTTCATCCTTGTTGTTTTCCTTTGCATTGGCATCATCGTCATTGTCCAAAGAGTGTTTCAGGCCAGAGAGTCCACCATAATAAAGTCCCTTATCAAGCGTTTCGCCTTCGTCACTATCACCTTTGTCGCTTACATGTTCATATCCTTGTACCCCGGTAAGTGCCATAGGTTGATCCAATAGATTGATGGTCAAGACACCAGTTAATCCACCAGTAAAAAGTGAAGGAGCTGATGGTGATGATGATACTTCTTCTTCTCTTGTTGTTTCTTCTTCTTGTTCATTATAACCAAAGAGAGAGCGACGAAAAGGTGCAGGAGTAGATACGCCTTTGAGAATGGGCTGGCGTAGTTGCAGTTGTTGTTGTTGTTGTTGTTGTTGTTGCACAAAAGAGAGCCAGTTTCGGAGCCGAGTTTCCAAATTCACCACGGTAGATCGAGGTAATATACTGACAGCATTGTTGAGCTGAGTTTCCAATTGACGTACATATGTTTTGGGTACCATGACACCTGATATATTGAGACTGGTTGATGATGATGATTTAGATGTCGGTTTTGATTTAGAGTCGGTTGCATTGGTGAGGGTTCGATGTTGTTTGTTTCGGTCACGTACTTTATAGAATAGGGTTCCCTAATAGTAATATGAATTAGTAACCTTTTTATTTGTTTCTCAATGCACGTTTGATTAAATCTAGTGTTTTGTTTGGGCTTTTGTTTATATGCTTATTGGGGTCACTTACATCATACGCCGCCTGGACATCTTCTCTTTTAACAACACCCTTGTTTCCGACCAAGAGATAAATAGCAAAGGATTCCAATGCATTAGTTGACCTAATCAACAACAACAAAAAAAAAGAATGTGAGTTTAAAAAGAAGAAGGTTTTTTATTTATTTATTTATTTACTTCTTACCAAGTTAAAGGATCCTTGTATGTGGCTTCATTCCATTCCATTAGTTCCTTGAGGGTGATTGTTTTGCCACTGATATCAGACTTTGCATATTTATCAAAGAGCTTATCGAACTTTTCCATATCCAATTGTCCATTCAGATCATAAGGTGCGTCTTTAGAAATCTATTACCATTAATTAAATAGTAAAAAGTCAGATAAAGAGAGGACGGGGAGGGGAGGGATTTACCTTTTGTAATTTCTCCATTCGTGTTCGACACATGGGATCAGGCATCCAAGTATCTTGAGTAGAGTAGGAGACCAAAACACCCAAAAAAGTACCCAAGGTAACACTTACAATAATACCATAACCAAGATGAATGAATCCTTTTGAGAGAGAGAAGAAGAGGAAAGAGAAGGGAAATGTCAAAAAAAAAAAAATCAAAAAAATCAATTAGTGCTTGATAGACTTTAAACCCCGACAACCCTTCTCCTTGGCGTTTACCGAATACAGCATCCACAGGCGTAATGTATCCTTTATTCTTACGATCCCAGAACTTGGTATGTTTTTCCACAGCCTAAAAAAGCAATAAGAATAAAATGAATAAAAGTGAGATTGATAGAGTGAGGCAATGACTTACGGCATTGGCCATGGTGGTAGCCACAAATCCTAGTATAGAAAAAGGGGAGATAAGATGAAGAAGGTGAAAAAAAAAAAAAAAAAAAAAAAGGTAGATATACTTACGATCACTGTTAGCCATCAAAGATAAAATAAAGTAAAGAAGAGAAAAGAGATAAATAAACAAACGGGGGTTCTTATAGTGTCCAAAATACTAGGATCACGAGAAAAGGGAGACATGACTTGCATGAAACCAATAAGCTTAAAAAGGACATATACAAAGAGCTTGGTTGTGTTTGACGTCAAACAAACATTATATGGTTTGTGCAATATCATTTGAATAAGTCATTTTTTTTATTTTATTAAAGGTAATTGATAAAGAGAAGAAGAAAAAGAAGAAGAAGAAGAGAAGAGAGAGAAGTAACAATCCTAACAAAAGAAGAAGAAGAAAAAGAAGAAGAAGAAGAGTAGTTGGGGAGGAGGAGTAATTGGGGAATGAGAGTAAACTAGAAGTAAAATAAAGAAGAGAGAAGGAGAAGAGATTTGGAGAATAGACTATCTAATCTACAAAATAGAGCATTTGCTTTTCTTCTTCTTGTTAACCATCAGGGCAGCTCTAGTAGCATGTTCAAAGACTTCGCGGACACCATCACCAGTCTTGGCCGAGCATTCCTATTTTACCCACACATAATAAAGTTAGTTCACATTCATCAGACAAACCTTTCATAAAAGATAACTTTACCAAGTATTTGTAGGCTTCGATTCTTTGAGCAACAGCAGTTCCCTATTAAAAAGATGATATTAGTAATTTATCCTTTTGTTTCCTATTGGACTTACTTCTTCAAAAGCAACAGGTCTTTGTGAGTTTCGTCGAAGTTCTTCAATGGTACCGGGATCATTTCGTAAATCCTTTTTGCATCCAACCAATAAGATAGGTAAACCTTGACAAAAGTGAAGTACTTCAGAGATCCACTATATATAAAACCATAAAGTTAATAATCAACCAAGCACATGATCAAGACCTCCTTTGCCCTCCTTCTAAACCACCTTACCTTTTCTTGAACATTGTCCAAAGAATCAGGAGAATCAACAGCAAAGCAAATCAAGATCACATTGGAATCAGGGTATGACAATGGGCGGAGTCGATCATAATCTTCTTGACCTACAAAGAAAGAAAGAAAGAAAGAGAGAAGGGTTTAGTAAATAGAGTCAGCCATTTTCATATGAAATTTGATTGGCGATAACTTACCAGCTGTATCCCAAAGAGCCAGTTCCACATGTTTCCCATCCACTTCAACGTCAGCAACATAGTTTTCGAAGACAGTAGGTACATAGAACTAAAAAGGGTAATGAAAATCGTTAGTAAGGTTACCCGCCACATCATCAGCTTTCCATCTTGTTCCTACTTACTTCAGGAAAGGTACCCTTGGAGAAGACAATCAACAAACAAGTCTATAGTTATAAAGATAAAAGAGAGAGAGAGAGAGAGAGAGAGAGTTCAAGTTTATTGTTAGTATCACTTTCATCGTTTAGCACACATTCCTCCCCCCCTTCCTCTTTTCGCCCCTCTCCTTTTCCCTCCTTCTCTTCTTCTAGACTTACCCTATTGTAAATCAACCACACCATGTACAAGTAAAGTAGTAAAAAGAAAAGAAAAGAGAGAGAAGAGTTAGTTGATTATTGTTATAATTATCCATCTTTGTTCCATACTCTATAATAATAAAAAAGATAAAGTGTTAGTTCATACAAGATGGTGAGGTTTAAATAGGACACGTATTTCCTTTTTTTTATATATATATTTATTTTTTAAGCTGGGGTCCGTTATACTTACTTCCACAAGCACCATCACCAACAATAACGAGTTTCCTTCTGATTTCGGCCATCTTGTATTATAAAGTAAACGTATAAAGGGGGGGGGGATAGAGAATGATATATGATTTTAAAAAAAATAAAAAATAAAAAATAAAAAATAAAAAAAATGAAAGAGAGAAAGAGACGTCGAGATAATATTGGAGAGGGGAAAACAAAAAATAGCAACAAAATTGAATCCCCGATAAGCGCAGCGGGCAGATCCATGCCTACCTCCTGCACTCTTCCCACTTTTCCATCCTTATTACACCACCATATAAACCCCATTTATTTTGTTATTTTTATTTTTTAAAGTTACTGTGGCTCATCTGATCCATTCATTTTTCGTCTTTTTAAATGAAGGAGTCGAGTGTATTATGTATACCATTTCATTTGAGCCACACTTTCTTGTCCATTACCCAAAATAAACAGCATATCCCCGATAACTCCTTTTTTTATGATGATGATGATGATGATAAAGACTATTTATTACAAAGAATCAATCTATAACTATTGTTTAAACAAGACACACCGTAAGAGTTCGGCCACCACCCAACAGTTCAAACTGTTACCTAAAAGTCGATATTGTTGTTGCCTGTTGATATGGTCGGGGAATGTCAAGTGAGGTGAGCCAATAGGAGAGAAGAAACGCCTAGGTTGACCAGGGAGAAGATCCTTCGTGTTAGGATCAGATGATAGTTGTGATGAATAAAAAGGCATTGGGAAGGCATGTAATCGTCCAATTTCAGTCGGTGTCAAAAAGCGAAGGCCAAGATCCAACAATGAAGCTGGATCTTCCCAATCATAATTCGTTGTCTAAAAAAAAAAAAAAAGAAAAGTTACTCCTTTGATTTTCCTTTTTTAAAGAGTTTACCTCCAGTTTGTTCGTTTGCAGTAATGATCCACTGGTTTTAAAGTGTTTTGATCCATAGGCCTATACAAGGGTTAGATATATATAGTAGCTATATTTTAATCCTTACCTTGGTTACACATGATGTTTTTTTACTTGATGGTAAAACGATGTCTATAAAGGTGATGTGTGAGAGAGAGAGTGTGGGTAGATCAAATAGGGCTGTTATTACCTAATTTAAAGTTTTGCGATTGTGATCGAAGAAGGTATCGATTTGGCACATCAAAATCATTCCCATCAATTGGTTCCAAAAAGCATGTCAGTTCTGGGACATCAAACGTTTGTTCTTCTTGTTTATCAAAAGGCCATGTTGTGTGTATTTGTCGATCCTCGATAGATGGAGCGTCTTGGTCTACTTGATCCTGTCGTCGAGCTGTGAGATAGTATCTTAGTCGATGGTTGGGAATACCGAATTGAGTTGGTGATAATAGACATTCGTTGATTTCGTAGCCCAGTATTGTCAATTGAGTAATTAGTGTTTTTCGAGATTGTGAGATCTGTAATAGCTTGTCAGTTTACCCCATGTGTTTTTTTTTTCTTTTTTCTCGATTGCTATACTTACTTCAAAGTTCTTGACATTTTCAAGGAAGATGTAGGTGGGTTTCTTGTCCAATGTTGGTAATAACTTGACCAAGTGTAAAAGAGGTTTTGCTCTAGCATCATCCATGTCTTTCATTTTTCCGCCTTGAGTATAGGGTTGACAAGGTGGACTGAGAAGCCAACAGTCTGCCTGGTATCTATTAAACAAAACGGTTTACTATACATTATGGATACTTGTCTTTATATATATATATATATATATATATATATACCTTTCAATATCCTTCGCCTGTAGTCGTTCGATCGTTTTCTATACATAAACAAACAAAAGAGAGCAATTAGATCACGTCCCTTTAATGATATCCTATTTCAATTGCTTATACCTTACCGTGCATGGTTCCTTTTTAAAGTTGTGAGCATATACTTGATTGGCAGGTTCATTGACATCAAAGGACGCCACTACTTCGGCATTGATACCTGCGATGTTTACCCCGTAATGCTGACAGAGTAGAATAATACCAAGTCAATACAGTAGTGTTAATTACATATAGACGTTTTACCAAACCACCAATACCAGAGAAGAATTCCAAGCAGCGTACAACAGATCCTGTCATGTTTTGATCGGGAGAAGGAAGAAGAAGGAGGAAAATGAAGGTCGCAGATGGAAAAACAAAGTCTTATACAAATTTTTTAAATCCCGATCCAAAGTCTTTCGTTTGCGGGTACCAAGCAAACATTGGTAATTCATTGATAAGAATAGATTTATACAGTATAATCATTCAGTGTATTAAAACAAAGGTTGATTAGTGTACATAATAATACCAGAGTACCTGAATTGTAAGGGGATTATGGAAGCATTACATTGCTTGAACTCCAGGAGAGAAGTGTTTCAGCTATTTGTACAATAGACAACAATAGCACTCATCATGATCTTTTTTCGAAGAGAATAAGAAAATGGTGACATTGAATTTTTCGTCGCATAAGCGGAGGATGAAATATCAGTTAATATTATGTGGGAAGTATGTGGTTTCCATTTCTTTTTCACTTACCGTTGGCCGAAGCCTCGTACCCTTCCCTCATCTAAGAATTGACTGACAAGTTGTTGTTGTTTGTTAAAGTATTTGAAAAGCTTTTTTATATGGCGTGAAAAAGAAAAAATCAGATGATCAAAACCCATGCATTGTCAAATTATAACAATCTTATCCAGGACATTGGCCATCACAGTTCGCATAAATTAAATGACGCCTATAGGAAGCCACTCGGGCTAAAGCTTTACTCTAATCGACGAAAAATTAAATTTGCTCCTTTCGGCATAATGTCGGGGTCTGAATATGAAAAAAGCAAAAGAATCTCCGGTCGTTACCCATCAAGCAAAGGCATATTTCTAATTGTCTTTCATGTACGTGAAACTGCCATTCACTCGACATATCAAATGTACATGTTCTTTATGTACCTTGAGGAAAGGTACCTAGAGTAGTTATTAACACAGGATCTAGCTACAGTACTCAAGATCAGGCTTCATTTGAAAATCATACTGCCTGCATGATGTTTCTAGTTTATTAAAAGGTTGAAACAGTTTTACAAAAAAAGAAAGAGTTTGAACAGTGATGTGCTTTGCATCATAAACCTCTCTGCGATTGTGCCTGTATCTCTTAAAATAGATGATGAAATTTGAAACGCCGATACCGATTTGTGCGCCCTCCCTTTTTTGAATTTATTCAGGTCATAAGACTTTTTTCTTTTTTGTTTCTTCTTCCTTTTTTTTTTTTTTTCTTTTTTCCTTCCTTCTCCACTTTATATATCTTTATCAAACTCATTTTTGTTTGAAACCTATAAACTATACTATTACTATATACATCTCCTCTACCTCTATAAAAGACAACCACCATGTATTCACCAACACAACAAGATTTTAATCTGGACTCGGATTCCTTCCAACATGCGATGACGTCGCAGCACACCACTGTAGGAGCCATGCCTGTTCGAGCCTCTCAACAACATCGTAACAGTGGCGTCTTTGGTCATCCGTCTTCGTACCATTATCCTCACCAACGACAAAATAGTTTTGGCACAGCCGCATCCATAGCCATGAGCCCACCCAGAGGTATTCCTTTTAACACCGTGGATCCCACTGCTTCAAACTGGTTTGGTACAAGTCTGGACTCTAGCTCATCTTTTGGTCAATCTCCTCCTACCATGTTTACAACGGGCTCTGGTGGTGGCAGAAACGACTTGATTGTGTCTCCTTCTACTTCAACAAGTCATATTGATGGGTTTACTGGTAATGAAGATGACGACATGCAACAACGAAAGTAAGTCATTCGGGTTGGAAAAAAAGGGGGGAAAATGAAGATAGACTTACCTTGTTTTTTGTTTGTGGTTTTTAGTTTACAAGAAATTTTTGAAAAACGACGAAGGCGACGGGAATCACATAATGCAGTGGAACGTCGACGTAGAGACAATATCAATGAACGAATTCAAGGTAACAAAATAGAATAACAATTGTGTGGATTTTATTTTGAAAGAAGATGACAATCTCACATCCTCTTCCTTTTTATGTATGCACTATGATGAATTAGAACTGTCAACACTTTTACCGGAACACTTGTTGGAAAATGCACCCAGTAGCTCTAATGCCAATAGTTCCAACATTCAAAACGGTGGCAAGGCAATCAACAAGGGCACTGTTCTTAAACTCTCGGTGGATTATATAAAAGACTTGCGTGACGAGGTGGGACGATACAAGGACAGGGTACAAGAATTGGAACGAATGATTGAATTGGCAAAGGGACAAGGATATAACTATCATACTACTAAATCACCTCCTATGGGCGGCACGTTTATGGTCAATTCACCTGGTTTGAAGGAAGAAGTACATCAATACACAGGTGGTAACATATCAATGAATAACAACAACTCGGCAAAAAACAGCAATGATAATAATAATGGTCGACATGATCGGGTTGGATCACTCCAGTTTCAACAACAATTTGGTAATCTGCATATTGCCGGTGATGATCCTACTCAATCTTAATGGTGGTCTCTAGCTTCAACATATTTTATTTATATCTGCCTTACCGTATAGTTTGTATTATCCTCCATCTTCTCTTTGATTCTATCACATATTTTTATTATCTCTTTTATTAAATAAAACATACATGTAACTTGTCCATCTTACTTTTTTTATATGTCCATTCTGGGTCATGCTACCTACTTTGGGGATAATTTGAATGCAAAGATGTCATCATGCAGATATGATAGTCACCGTGTTCCGAATATATACTGTCAGGGTCATTATTTATATGACCCTCCAAGAGTTTAAGGTTTCATCTGGGCTGGTTTGATCTCTCACCAAGCCCAGTGTCAATACTGATCTTGCAACTATTCAAGTCCCGATTCTAAGCTGCATCAAGGAATTTGAATCGCCGATGGCTTTAAAACCCCCCATCATATTTTATTGTTTCTCTTCTCTTTTCACTTCACAACAGCACCTGTATCTACTACTCGATAGATGATACAAGCCAATAATTTCAACAACAATCAACATCAACTTTTACTGGCCGACAAGATGAACAAGAAAACCACTTTCAACAGCAAAGGTAATCAATCCCTACGAGATTTGCCAATTGTTGTTGGTATCTGGCCTGCGTTAATGACAGTCTTTAACTCTTGTTGATTTCTACAGGTAATGGACAACTCAATTGACTTTATGGATCACACCACTCTCTACCGACATTTAAACCATCTTCTCACCATCAAAACAAGGTATTCTCAACAACAGCTTTGGTGGTCTATGAAAAAAATCAAGTATGCAGGTTTACTCTGACCAGGGGGACATTTATAAACAGCAGGTACACGCAAATAGTTATGCATGGTTAGATGAAAATGTGGTGGTGTTTGAAATGTAGGAATACCTGGACAATGGCAACAATTTGACTAGGACGATCTTTAAACAACAACTGGATATGGGATTATACAACATGCCGTGATAATAACAAAAAAAAAAAAAGACAACATGACAGGTCGATTGGAATCAATTCAAGGATGGAGTGACAATGGTTACTGGCGATGGGAAACAAGCGTCGCGATACGATGGATCGACACTATAGTGTAGTCTTTATAGGTAGAATAGATGTAGTTTATATATATATATATACTGAAATGATAATAAACCTCCTTTTTATATATATTTATATATCCACTGTATCTCCCTTTGTTTTGTGTTGACTTTCCATCATCACCACCCCCCCTTTTTTTTATTATTATTCTAGATGGTGATTATTTAGCTTTTGTGATTTTTTTTTCTTTCCCCTTTTTCCTTTTTACTTCTCTTCCAAAAAACCCCACTTTCAACTTCTTTCCTTCCTACAATCAAATCAACTCTTTATCATATATCATGGCTCATGTAACTTGTGACTATATCCATTTATTTATCCATTACTAACAATTCATGCTTGATATTCATTAGAGACTTGGCGGACGTAGAAAGAATGTGAAAAAAGGATTCCAATTCACTCTGATGGTTGTAGGTAAGATCCATTCACTATTAACATCTTTTCCATTAGACTAATCCTTACTCTTAAATAGGTGCATCGGGGACTGGACGAACTACCTTTGTCAACACTCTTTGTGATTCTAACGTTTTGGCGAAAAAGATCTGTGATAATCCTGAAGAAGCTCATAACGAAGAAGGTATCACTATCAAACCTGTCTCAGTAGGTATGTAGGCATGCAATCAGCCAAAAGAAAAAAAAAAAGCATCCTTCTCCTTGACAAAGAAACTCATTCACCTCCCTTCCCCTTTGTTTGCTCCTTGAAATCTGCCTATTGATCACGTTATATACCCATCATCCAATCGTATCTCCTTCTCTCTCTCTCTCTCTCTCTCTCTGACTGTCTCCCTCCTTTCCTCTTTTATCAACTGTGCTATAGAATTGGACGAAGATGGTGTTAGGTAAGCTGGTTTTCACAAAAAAAAAAAAAAAAGGCAATAAGTAGTGTATGTGGTGTATAGACCAATCATGCACAAATCGAGGGGGGATGATTTTTACCCCTGAAAAATTTGAAGGGGCGACACTCATACTATTTTTTTCACACACACTTTTTCTTTTTTTTTTTATCTTCCGTCCTTCTTCTCCTTTTTGAATTCATTATTGATTCATGTTTGGAGTAGAATATCCTTGACGATTGTAGATACTCCTGGTTTTGGTGACAACATTGATAATGAATTCTGCTTCCAAGAAATCGTTGGCTATCTGGAACGACAATATGACGATATTTTAGCTGAAGAATCACGTATCAAGCGAAACCCTCGATTCCGTGATAATCGTGTGCATGCTTTGCTCTACTTTATCTCTCCTACTGGTCATGCGTAAGTATTCTCCACCCCTAAAGACTGAATACTAACACTAACTACATTGATCTATATTAATGAATAACTTCATTGAATCTATCTTGACAGTCTTCGTGAAATCGATATTGAATTAATGCGTCGTCTTAGTCCTCGTGTGAATGTGATTCCAGTGGTAGGTCGTGCTGATTCATTGACTCCTCAAGAACTCAAGGACTTTAAAAGAAGAGTAAGTAGGAAAAAAAAAGAAGAAGATATAGAGCAATGGAATATATACTCACTTCTTTCTCTCTCTTTCAGATCATGGAAGATATCGAACATTACAGTATTCCTATCTACAACTTCCCATATGATGTTGAAGAAGATGATGAAGACACCATTGAAGAAAACAGTGAACTCCGTGCTTTGTTGCCCTTCTCCATCATTGGTAGTGACGAAGAAATTGTTGTTGGTGGACGTACTGTTCGGGGTCGACAATATCCTTGGGGTGCAGTAGAAGGTAACATATATAAAAAAAAAAAGAGGTATTGGTGATGGTGAAATAATAATAATAATAAAACTTACTCCATTGCTTTACATAGTGGATAATCCTCAACATTCGGACTTTGCTCGTTTGCGCTCGGCCTTACTTAGTACTCACCTTCAAGATCTTAAGGAAATCACTCACGACTTTTTGTATGAAAACTATCGTACTGAAAAACTCAGCCGAACAGTCAATGGTGGCGAACAAGAGTAAGTTCCTCTTTCAATAATATATAAAGTACCAACTCATCTTTATATTCTCTTACCAGTGATGCTGCTGTGAATGCTGAAGATATGGCCAGTCAAAACGTGCGCATGAAGGAAGAACAATTACGAAAAGAAGAAGAAAAGGTAAATTGGTTATGGAAGATATAGACAGGATGGAATACTAACGTGCTTTTATAGTTACGTGATATTGAATTAAAGGTGCAACGGGAAATTCAAGAAAAACGCGCGGAATTGCTGAACAAGGAAGAAGCCCTACGAAGCCTGGAAACAAGACTAGCACAGGCTCAAATTGCGGATGCTTAAACATATTGATCAAGATCTTTTAATTAGTCTAGTTGTTAATCCTCTCTCTTTTGCACTATCGCAACTCTTTTTTTTTTTTTTTTACCCTTCCCTCTTTTTTTTTTACTTTACTTTACTTTACCTACTTCCTTCCCTCTATCATATTTACTTTTTTGATTAATCTCTCCCTCATTCTCTTCTTCTTTTTAATTTGAATAAACATCATTATATAAAATTGTGTTTATGATCAGTTTGTGTCAATGCATCTCAAAAGGATACACCGAAAAATTGAAATCCCGCCTCGCTCCCCTATTAAAAAAAGTAGGGGAACTCCTTACTTTGTCTCTTCCCCTCCTTCAACTATGTGTATTCAAAAAAGTATCCATAAAAAAAGGGGGAACAAAAGTCAAGAAATTCAATGTGATACAAAGATCAAGGACGGTGGATGATGGTGATGAAGAGCAATGCAAGTCTTCTTTGTTGTTGTTTTTATACTAACAACCAGCTTCATTTTTTATTTATTTTATATTCTGGTAAAAAAAAAAAAAAAAAAAAAGTAGACCTTCGCAACACAGAAGCAACTAAAGCTGATGGATATGCCTGTTGGATAGTTTATAGATTCTTTTACCCATCTTACCCTGTTACCCTTATTAGATTCCAACAAAACGTTATTTAAACGCCGATAAGCGGGGTATCAAAAAGATTCATGCTACTTTTTTTTTGACATATTTGACACAAAATTATAAAATCGAAAAGTAAAAGGATGTTTATTTGTAAAAAGCGTTAATAGTTTATAAAAAATAAAGTAATAAAGAGTAAATCTACTTTTTCACAAAGACTAAATCGTATTAGATTAAGACAAAGGTATAAAGATGAATCGTTGTCTATGGTAGATTGAGAGTAATAAAGAGAGAGAGAGAGAGAGAGAGAGAGAGTATGCTAAAGATCTAAACCTAGTGATTGGATATCATAATTACTTTTTGATAGACACCATGCTTTTCTTGGGCACAGAGTTTACTGAGCACCTATTTAACAAAGACTGATAGTTAGTATCCAATGGCTTTAAATTAATATCCTTTATTTTCTATTTGACTTACATCCAAATCCGTGTCTTGTAGAGTTTAAAGAGATCTCGGACAAGTTCTCTAAAATCGACCCTTCTTTCAGCAATAAAGTAAAAGGTCAACTTGCGACGATCCCTATCATACCAAAGAAAAAAATCAGTCCAAGCATCAGTAATGTTTTCTTTTCCCTTCCCCCCCTTTTTTTTTTCCTGATCCTTACCATTGATATTCCGCATCGACAATGTCCATCAAGAGGTTCTTTTGTTTACTTTTAGTTTGACAAATAAGTAAAGCCTTTTGTTCATCATGACGTTTAGTGACCAATAAAGTGATTTCAGAGGGAGTAGCCAGACGACAAATTTGTTTGGGCAAAGGCAGAGAAGAAGAAGAGGAAGAGGATGAGGTGGAGGAAGAAGGAGAAGGAGGATGATCAAAGACAAGTAAAGAAGCGTTATCAGCCCCGGCTGTGAGTGTTGGCGTGGTGTTTGTTGCATTGTTGGTGGCAGCCAGTAAGAGATGGACTTGATCCAAAGGTAAATCTTTAGCTACCACCTTGCCAAGATCTCGACCACGATCCGCCTCGACAATCACCCAATCGTCTTGATGGACGGGACTTGTACTATAATAGATTTCAGCCCGACCAGCCTTGAATTCCACCAAACACCAGGATAGAGGTTGATCATAGGGTAACTGTCCAAGTTGTTGTTGTTGTTGTTGTTGTTGTTGTTCATGTCCTTCCCCAGAATCCAAGAGCTTGAATGGTAATAAATTACATTCTTCTTCTTCCATAGATGGTAAAAAAGAAGAAGGATGATTGCTATTGGTCAAGTTGTTCATTGTTGATGTATGTTGTTGCATGATATTGCTGCCTCCAGAGTAAGTGGTATGTGTAGTTGGTGCCGGGTATTGATAACTTGACATTTGGAGTTGAGTTTCAGGTGATAATAGAGAAGGAGGTGTGGTTTGGTGTTGTTGAGTAGATAATAGTGATGCTGATGAGGATGCTGTAGAGGAGGATATTAAAGGACCAGCCAAAGAATGTCGGCGATAGGCTTGGAAGGATTCTTCAGGGACACTACCAAAAAAAAAAAAGAAAATCAAGTACGATACTAGATATAGAGTAATAAAAGGAGACCAAAGGGGTGGAAGGGGAAAAAGAATAATTATTTTTACCTTGATAGAGTATTAGTTTGATCCAGACTTGTTTCATGAGTAATAGGAGCCAAGGAAAACCGACGGTAAGGACGAGGTGTGACATCCTGAGTTGGTTGATATGAACGTGTTAGAGAAGGAGAGATGGTAGAGTGTAAAGTAGAAGAAGAGGGGAAATGAGGGGAAGAGTAAAAAGAAGGGGAAGGAGCACCGCCACCACCAATATATAACTGTTGCTGCTGCTGTTGTTGTTGATTGTCGTTCATAGACCCATTAGTGGACTGGTTCCAAATAGAGCCAAACAAGTCAGTGGAAGAGGATGACAGGCTGCTATAGGAACCCAGTCGTTCATTGTTGTTCCGTATTACTGGTTTTTCCTGTGCAAGTGAGTGTCGTCGATATGGCAATACATTTTTCAAGTTTTCACCAATGTCAAGGTCGCAAGACGAGGTGGTGGAAGTGAGATAGGTCTAGAGGAAAGAAAGGGAATGAATGAAATCCCGCTTCTGTTGTCGGAGTAATCAATTACCTGCTGAGCACCCCAAGGATTAATAAAGGCTGGAGACTAGAGATTATGCATTAAAAAAAAAAAAAAAAAAAAAAAAGGTCAAGTTAGTGATCACACATATCATCATTCATACAATATTACATGTCCCATCATATTTTCCATTATTGACACAAAGAAAAAGAAAAAGAAGGATGAAGAGAAATGTAGTAAATGGCCTATTATTTATATATAAAGTAACATGTTCTTGAATAGTTTCAGGGAGATTCCCTTTACCAACTCCCCACAAAAAGGAGATGGAAGGAGAGCTTTTTATTTCTTTACAATCTGGATTGAGGAGAGATAGAGAGAGAGAGAGGGGAGGGGTAGATAGTAGGGGTAGGTAAAACAAAAAAAAAAAAAAAACAATACTATACGAAGGGTACTATACTACGTGTGTATGTGTGTGTATTAAGGGATCACACCATCCTATTCAACCAAATCGATCTTCGTTTCCTTTTTCGTTTCTTCTTGGTCATTGTCCAGAAGAAGAAGAGTAGCTTGAGGCAAGGGAGAAGCCACTTTATCAAATTATCATAACAGGTTCTGCCATAGATTCAAAAGACATGGATCAATCCTACAATAAAATAAATGACAACTAAATGAGTAAACCTATAGTGATCACCACACCACATCACATTATCAGATGGTAACACAACCATCCAATTAAGCTTTACTTACTCCGCGTATCTTCGTCTTTGCTTGATTGAGCACGGCGTCTTGAAGAAGTAGGCGCTAATGGTTGTTGTTTCTTATTCTGTTGGCGTCTTGATGAGGTTCTTCGCTTCGTCATCACTTGAGTAGGTGGTTCCAATTTCTTTAGGCAGCTTTTAAGACACATGCCACCATCCGCTTGTTGTTTATTACAGGTACAAGATGCAGCAATTTCTGTCACAATACAATCATCCAAAAGAGCTTGATTCAATGTTCGGTTTTGATAAGCTTCACGTCGAAGTTTGTCGGCTTGTTCTTTTACTTGCTTTTCTGTTGGTAAGACATGAATGGTATTGTGTTCAAGGTCGAAGCTGACACGTCTTGCCTATAAAAGGTAGTTGGTTACATATAGATAATAGTAAAAGTGTGTAAGGAGAGTTAAATGTCAATCTAATTACCTTTTGTATACTTGTTGCCATTATATTCTGTTTTGCGTTGATAAGATAAAAAGAAGAGTGGAATAAAATGGAATCGGTGAGAAAAAAAAAAAAGAGTGACTCAACGCCATGATTTTCAATGCCGACAGACCAATCGGAATCGATTCCCGTGTTTCAAAAAATCTTGGCTGACAGTTTATTCTTAGCTCCTATTAATGCTTCGAATGCCGCTCATGAATGAAAAAAAAAAAAAAAGATTCATCGCTCTGTTATTTCGTTTGCTTTTTTTCACGTACATCTCAATTAACCGTGTTGCTGACATTCATACTCTCTCATAAATAACGTTATTCACTCTTGTTAAACCCGATCATGATGACCAAGATAGTACCGCAGATCTCAGTGGCATAGGTATAGTAATTGGGGCGAACTGCTCATAAAAGACCAACGATAATGTACTAACAACCTTTTTTCAATATTCCATTATTGATTTCTTGCTGTAGACAAACTATTATATACACTCAAAAGACTATGGTCCTAGACTTGCTTTACTGACAAGTGACACGAATCTGGTATGGAAAAAATGGAATACACATCGAGTCTTGTTTAATTATTGACCAACTTTTTATTTTTATTTTTATTATTCTCTCATAGATAAGCATCTGTTAAATAGACCAACTTGATGCACATGGCATCGACAAGGTGGTAGGAATACTCTTTACAATAGTGAAGGAACTCTCCATTGGCCAATACTATCATTTATGATGGCGACTACTCCTGGATCAAGAAAACCCAAATCTATCTCTTGTAGGCATCATTGAAGATGAACGGGGATGGTGACATTATCTATCTATGCTAGGTTGGAAACCATCATGATTATGCAAAATGGTAAGTATCACCAAAAAGAGTTGCCGGGACTTGAAATTAACTTGAACCATTTGGAATCTCTTTTTATTTTGATGGTAAGGGTAAGCCATTGGTATACGAAAGGTCCCATATAGTATAGGATGCAACACAATGGTTTGACTCGAACACATCGATATGAACAGGCAGGATTAACTCATAAAGGCGTCAATCATCATTTTTTTTATGTCTTCATCAGCATCTATCACTATTATACCAACAACAACAATAGTACACTACCTGTTTTACGAAGAATGATATAACATCCCCACTTACGACTTTTATTTTACATATGATTAGATTTGGATCTGGCTGGTAAAACCTTCCTCCTACACACAAAGTATAGATCTAATCATATTGTATACATCCAACTCTTTTATTATAGACACTCCCAATTAAATAAGGATGGTATGCATGAATCACGAATGGCAACTCTGTAGAAACCTATAGGTATGAAGTTTATGGGAGAAAAAAAAAAAAAAAGATGGAACAAATACTCATGTTAAAGATCTATGAAGCACGGTCTTTGATGATCCAACCCCCCTCCCCATGATCAAGTCTTAATAGGAGGACCCCAATTGATCAGGCTCTCGTGTTTTTTTGGTGGGTGTAATCTTATCTAATGAAGTTAATTGATCGATCTGTAAACATTATATCTAATCCCTTATTCCCCTCTCTCCTTCTCTCTCCTATGATTCGATCAACATCATACAATAAGCATCGATTTGGATCAACAACATCTTTGAATATACTTCCCCCCCACACCTCCATTGTACCTTGGGTGTACGTGCTACCTTTTTACTTTATATGGATTACTTTATTAGTAGTGTTATTAGCAATCCTACTTTATACTATCATTCCCTCTTTAATAAAGTTTACTTGGCGGTGTTTTAAATGTTATAGGATGAAATGAAATGATGAATAAACTAATGTCAAGGGGTTATAAAAGGATTGATGTGTTGGGGATCGGCATGAATGTTAGGTTATGGATACTATATATAGGATCATAATTCACAAAAGTTATCCAGTGTGATCAGGTTGACCATCCCAAGGTATTGAAGGTCCGAGGTTTTGCTGGTGTATTCATAAACCGACAGCCTTCGTTAAGTGATGACGCCTTGTGGCTGTTCAACCCTGTGTTTTTTCATCGGCGACCCCCTTGAAGGAGATTGAAAATCTTTATTTTTTATCCTGTTGCCTTTTTTTTCTTCTTTCTCTCTCTTTCCTTTTTTTTTTTGAACCTACATTTATCATGCTTCGAAACATCACCCGCCTTGCTCGACCTTTGGCCATTCAACGTAGTGCCTTGGCTGCTGTAAGCATCAAAAAGAAAAGACAAAAAAAAAGACGCTCATCTTCTTTTTCCCTGTGGGGAAGAAAGAAACTGTAGTGATCCTAATTGACAACGAAACGATCAACGATTCAGTTTTATCGAACCATGCACTCATCTTCTCTTCTCATTATAGACTCGTCTCAACCTCGGTGCCGTCGCCACTGCTGCTCGTACTTACGCCACTGCCAAGCCTTCCACCTCTGAAGTGTCTTCCATTCTTGAAGAACGCATCTTGGGTTCTTCTTCTGAAGCCAACCTTCAAGAAACTGGTCGTGTCTTGTCCATTGGTGATGGTATTGCTCGTGTCTATGGTTTGAAGAACGTCCAAGCCGAAGAAATGGTTGAATTCTCCAGCGGTCTCAAGGTAAGTAAGCAAGAAAGAAAAAAAGGGGAGTGCTTGTATGTAATGAGGCAATGAATAACTAACTGGGGGTGTATAGGGTATGGCTCTTAACTTGGAAGCTGATAACGTCGGTATTGTGGTGTTCGGTAACGATCGTTTGATCAAGGAAGGTGATACTGTCAAGCGTACTGGTGCTATTGTCGATGTCCCTGTCGGTCCTGGTATCTTGGGTCGTGTGGTCGATGCTCTCGGTAACCCCATTGATGGTAAAGGACCTTTGGAAACCACTGGTCGCTCTCGTGTCCAAGTCAAGGCCCCCGGTATCTTGCCCCGTCACTCTGTCAACGAACCTATGCAAACTGGTATCAAGTCTGTCGATTCCATGGTGCCCATTGGTCGTGGTCAACGTGAATTGATTATTGGTGATCGTCAAACTGGTAAGACCGCTGTGGCTCTCGACACTATTCTCAACCAAAAGAACTGGAACAATGGATCGGATGAAGCCAAGAAATTGTACTGTATCTACGTTGCCGTCGGTCAAAAGCGTTCCACTGTCGCTCAATTGGTCCGTACTTTGGAAGAAAACGATGCCATGAAGTACACCATTGTCGTTGCTGCTACTGCCTCTGAAGCTGCTCCTCTCCAATACCTTGCTCCTTTCTCTGGTGCTGCTTTTGGTGAATGGTTCCGTGACAATGGTCGTCACTCTTTGATCATCTATGACGATTTGTCCAAGCAAGCTGTTGCTTAC
Source organism: Chlamydoabsidia padenii (assembly GCA_025330725.1). Lineage (NCBI taxonomy): Eukaryota > Fungi > Mucoromycota > Mucoromycetes > Mucorales > Cunninghamellaceae > Chlamydoabsidia > Chlamydoabsidia padenii. Next base: position 1,148,407 of record JAIWND010000006.1, on the reverse strand, counting down.
CGTCAAATGTCTCTCTTGCTTCGTCGTCCTCCTGGTCGTGAAGCTTACCCTGGTGATGTCTTCTACCTCCACTCTCGTTTGTTGGAACGTGCTGCCAAGATGAACAAGGACTTTGGTTATGGTTCCATGACTGCTTTGCCCATCATTGAAACTCAAGGCGGGTAAGTTATTATCATCAAACTAAATCGGTAAATGACAATGAACTGACCCTCTCTCTCTCTCTCTCTTCCTAATCTACTTGTAGTGATGTGTCTGCTTATATTCCCACCAACGTTATCTCTATCACTGATGGTCAAATCTTCTTGGAAGCCGAACTCTTCTTCAAGGGTATCCGTCCTTCCATCAACGTCGGTCTCTCTGTGTCTCGTGTCGGATCTGCTGCTCAAACCAAGGCCATGAAGCAAGTCGCTGGTTCCCTCAAGCTCTTCTTGGCCCAATACCGTGAAGTCGCTGCCTTTGCTCAATTCGGTTCCGATTTGGATGCCTCCACTCAATTCTTGTTGAACCGTGGTGCCCGTTTGACCGAATTGTTGAAGCAACCTCAATACTCTCCCTTGTCCATCCAAGTCCAAGTCCCTATTGTCTTTGCTGGTGTGAACGGTTTCCTCGACAAGATCCCTGTCCAAAAGGTGGTTGACTGGGAAAAGGACTTTATCTCTTACATCTCTGCTGAACACAAGGACGTCCTCGAAGAAATCCGCTCTCAAGGTGTGCTCTCCAAGGATTTGGAAGGCAAGCTCCGTGACATTTGCGACACCCACACCAAGTCCTTCATTGCTTAAACTGGTGTAATACTCCCTTGACTTGTCTCTCTGGTTTTTTATTGGTCTTTATCTTCCTTTATATAGTAGCTTATCCATTTTTTTTATATTTTATATTCTAGTTAGTTATATTATTACTTAAAACAACCCCCAATCCTCCCCCCCCCCATTTATAAATTCAATTGTTAGAACCAAAACATAATAAAACCATGTTGTATATTTAAAAGGATTAGGGAAATAGTGGTATTTTATGGGATGCGAATGATACAGGGGAAAAAGAGAATATGTATTTTAAACTCCACATAAGATCGACTGGGAAGCCTCAACATCTATCACACAGTATATTAAAACGTACTTGGTAAACATGTTTTAATGGACTTCCATCACAGATGTAAATACTTCTCACGGCATCAGTATTGCCGGGATTGAAATGTTTCCGCATGACCGAGGCAGAAATCAGGTACCGAATACCAAACGGCGAATTAGGATCAACTGATCTCCTCAAAGGAAAGCCATTTGTATTTTGAGTAAAATCCTTTTTGATTAAAGACAAAGATCAATGTTATAAGATGTTGTTGTTTATTGTTCTGTTTTTAAAACATGTCATTGTTAAAATAAATAACTAGTCTACCAGATCTATTCTAACACCAATTAACCTATTCTTTTTTATTTTTATGCACCGTGACCACCACTTTTTTAGACAAAGGCAGCAGGAAGGAAGAGGCAAAGAGAATGACCAAACCAACATGGCCATAAAAGAAGACTTGCCGATATGCGGCCCAAGAGGAAGAGAAGGTCAGCAAATCAAACCCCACCCCTGCATAGTAAAGCGTCGAAGAGCATACGAACCAGGCCAAAGCGTTTTTAATCCAAGTAACACGATCAGGGAAAGGGACCAGAGCCACCCATTTTCTGAGAATTCCTTCGGCAAGTACGTCCAAGAATTCCAGCAAAAAAGTAGAAAAATAACCATAATGGAAGCCATGCCAAATGGCGAGGAACGCCAAAGTACCTGTTTGCGACCCCGTTTTAGACCCCATCCATCGTAATCGTTTAAATACATAGTATTTGGACCAAAAGTTGGTATTGATGTTGAAGCTGCTGATGATATGTTCGAGTGAGGTGGCGGTTTCGTACTTTATCGGGTTGACATTAGCAAGACCGGCAAAAGAATGTCGTCCTTCCGAGTTTATTCCTTCGTAGCCAATTCCAAATAATGCTGTCGCACCTAAAGATAGTAAAGATAAGAGGCAATCAAGCTTCCCCCTTTTCACTTTTTTTTCTCTTCTCTCCCTCTTGTTAGTCCATTAAATGCCATACTTACCCTCTGTTAGCAGCCAAACACCCAAATACTTTATAAATACGAATTTTCCAGACACCCAAAAGATTCCAAAACGATAAAGAGGACCCAAGGAAGCATAATCAGAAGTCAAGAGATACGAAGTTGGGAAATGTGATCCCACGAGTTGTTGCATTGCTAGATAAAACACCGCCCAGCCAAAACATTGGAGCACATACTGCATTTGTTGCCTTGATTTGGTAGAAGAAGAGTCGGGATCTTGAGTATTGTAAAAAAGCAACCATTCGTGATAAAGAGAGAAGGAGAATTGAGGACCAATGAGGAAGGAAGAGGGATAAAAGCAATACGCTGCCACTTGAGTAAAGGGGGGAAGGGTCGTCAAAGCCGAGTTGGCACCAAAAGATAAAGGTCTTGGTGCTGGACCTACCTTTTTCACCGTAGTGGTTGAAGAAGAAGGCTTGTTGTTATCATTATCCTTCACCAAAGTCGTTGTTGTCACCGTCACAGTGGTTGTTGTTGTGGTTGTTTCAGTACGTGAAGAGTCCCCATCCATAAAGTCCATACTGAATCCCATGAGTCGCAAACATATAATGCATTGAGGCATTGTCCAAGAAATATCATAGTCGTCCGCCACTTTTGTATAGTATCCTGTCAAGAGATAAGCCGCGTTGAAGATCCATACCAATGTCACCGCCATGGTGCGTTGTCGTTGAAAGGCTAAACATAAACCATAGCTGACAGCCAACGTCACCACACCATGAGCAATAGTCCAACCACCAAAAAAAGACGCCAACGATAAACCAGAGATTAAAATATACCGATTGCGAGCAGTGAGTGTCCTTGTAAAGTCTTCTTTGGTTTGGTCGTCTTTTTGTTGATTTGGTTTGTTGGAATAGAGAGACCGGAATCCTGCTGCCACAGGGTAAGCCAACAAGATGGTAATGATCAATCGCAAGGTCGATTCTGGTACACCTATTATATCTGATAATATAGCTGTCGGATGTTGCATAGTAATGGGTATATGAAAAAAAAAAAAGAAGAGAAAGAGAAAGAGAAACAAAAAAAAAAAAGGGGGGGTGGACGGGGTAAACTCTTTCAAGGCGCGCTCACATGACACACAATGCAAGTTTCAAATCCCGACAATTCCCCGTTTTGCCCCCTTGTTGAAAGTACCTCATCATTATAAATAAACATCAATGATACAAATGTTCATAGATATTAGTTATTGTATATAGTGTCATATGAATAGAGCTGGGTACTACCATATCCATATAAAAGACAGGTACCACATAGTAATAGCTTTCATTCCAAGGCGACACGAAAAAGAGCACATGATACCCACGAATGTGATTTATCTTTACACCATCCATTCTTTCAAGCAAATCCGTTGTATGTAATTCACCTCTTTCGTCTTGATGCAACAAAGGGTGTATTTGAAACACCGACAAATGCCTTGGTGCGCCATTTTCATGTTGTCAGAAAAAGTCTATGGTAAAGAAAAGGAGAAAAAGTATAAGCCATTTAATGTGCATACATGAAAAACGCCATCGGTAAAAGAGACAAGAATAGAGGTTCCCACCTGGGTATACATAGAGTAAACAACAAATAACAACAAGCTTTCCCCCCCTTCTTACCTGACGCACAGATCGATAGAGTTTTCATGGTATCCATGCATGCAAATTCCCCTTGAGTATAAATGGAATGATTAATCGTCGTTCTTGACAAACCTTACCGCAATTGAACTGGAAACGATACTCATTGAGAAACGTGTGATTCATGCAACCAGTTTGTTGTTTTAAACCCCGGCGACGAGTCTTTTTTTTTCGCCTATTGCTTAATACAAACCAATCATCATTTGGAATCATAATACACAAAGCATAAAAAAAAATCAAGTTTCAAGTGCCGATCAGGAGACAATGATGATTAAAAAAGTATTTTTTATTTAAAATGATTTACAATAGGAGACAAGGTGAGGATTGATATCAAATGTAAATCCACAGTAGTTATAGTTAAAGAGGAATGTATGACTAGGTATTTATTATTGGGGTTTGGCAGAGCTAGATGACGAAGGAGAGACCTTTTTCGGTGGAGCAATGGGTGCAAGTCGAACCGGAGGAGTAGAATGTCGTTTTCGTTTTTCTTTTTCCGCAACAACCCCAGGAGGTTCAGGTGTGACGATCACTAAATGTTGGCGTTGATGAGAGGGCAACTTGCTCTGTCGCTGGAGATGATCTACTGGTGAGTCTTCCGGCGATAGAGTCATCGCCGTCGTAGGCATGACAAGGACATGGTGAACATGATTAGCGCCTGGTTCCTTTATGCCACAAACGTCAATTGATTTCACCCAAGTATCGTCGATGATCTGTTTCAGAGTAGCACGTCGCTTAGGTTGAATATCGAGCATGGAGGCAATCACCGATCGTGATTCCCGAGGTAATAGTTTCAGTAATCGGAAAGGTTGTTGTGGTTGAGTACTAAAAGCCAAGAAGGATGGATCAGAGTGCCGAGGTAGTCGCCATGGGAATCGTCGAATGGTCATGCAGATAAAAATGATAGCACAAGACCAGATATCCGCCATACAAGGATCATAAGAAGGTTGAGTATATTGTTCAGGAGCAATATAAGGATCCGAGCCAAAGATGCCTTTAGAGAAAGTCACCGGTAGTTTGTTCGTTTTATTGTCGCTGCCATCAGTAAGAGCAAAAGGAGACCGGAAGACGGTGGCACAACCAAAGTCAATGATCTTGAGTATACCATAAGAGTCCAAGACCAGATTATCCAATTTCAAATCCCGGTGAGCAATTCCCAGTCCGTGCATGTAAGACAAGCCTTGTAACAGCTGGCGCCAGCAACATGCGATTTCTTCTCGTGACATCATGCCACTCATCACCACATTAAAAACATCGTTCGGGGCGTATTCCATGATTTCATAAAACTGTGCATCTTCTTGAATGATATCCAGGGTTTCGATCACATTGGGATGATGTAGAGCCGAGCCAATACAGAATTCTGCCGTCACCTTTTTCACATAGTCTTTTTCTGTTTCTTGAGCAAGTCGCTTTCGGAATTGTTTGACGGCGAAGGTTTTTTGATCTGATGCCCGACGAATCAAGCGTACTGATCCACCTGCCCCCTTTCCAATATAACGTCCTAACCATATATATATATGAAGAAGAAGAGTAGAAGTGGTAGTAATTAGTCATTGCTCCTTTTTTTTTTTCTTCTTCTTCCTTTTTTTCCCCTACTTACCCCATGTACCATAACGAGTGCCTATGTTTTTCCGAAATTGGTTACCAAAAGTGATATCATCCTTGTTAAAGTCCGCTGTTACATCTGGTACAAAGAAGCGTCGAAGATCAGTCCATGTGAGTGCTGGCGAGTCCCGTCGTTCGATTGGTGGTGATGATGATGACGGTGATAGTAAAGATAATCCATTGGTAGAAAGTGTTGATGTTCGTTTCTTTGGTTGAGGTCGCCGTGGTGGTGGATGATGATGATGGAAGTGTGTATCATGATAATGTTGATCATATTCAGGCTTTTTGAATATAAATTGAGTTGGAGTTGAGCAGGTGGCTGGTCGATGTTGAAGAGGTGGTCGTTGGTTGGTATTAGCTGTTGATATAGTAAGTCGAGGTGGTGATCTTGATTTGGCTTGGCTGCTGGTATTGTTGTCCAAATTATCTTTACCTTTTGTATGTACAGGTGGTGGTAAAGGTGATAACGTTGGTGAAGAAGATGTTGATGAGCTTGGTGATGGAGGTTTAGAAGTCAAGACTAATTGTGATCGTGGTCGAGGTCCATGTGAGCCGCGAGATGAGGAAGAAGTAGAAGCCTTTTGTAAGAGCTTTGCCAGTTCAGTGAGGTCCACCGCTTTAGTAATGGTATGACAATTAGCTACTTCATGAGTAATCTGTGCAGGTGATAAAGACGGTGAAGAGGGTAAAGACCGTTCAGGGGTGACCAAGTCGTATTTTTGACGCACAAGTGGAGTCATTCGAACCAACTTGTAAAAGGTAATTTGGTCGAAGGAATCAATGTGTGTTTAAGAGGAAGAGAGAGAGAGGTAAAAAACAAGTGGTCCGCCCAGTTAAAAAAAAAAAAAAAAAAAAAAAAAAAAAAAAAAAAAAAAAAAAAAAAAAAAAAAAAAAAAAGTCGGAAGAGAAAGAGAAAGAAAAGCAGAAAAAAAAAAGTTTTTATCTTTCCCCCAACTTCCTAATTTAGACGGAAACAAAATTTGGATTTTGCTGCAACGTGTATGGTTCGATTTTGTGTGTGTGTCATGCCCATTTTGTTAGACAATGAATTGTGAGAAAGACAAGTTGCTTGGTTAGTAATAAGGAGGCGACAGACAAACAGACTTTTTTATGTCACTCAGTTAATATATTATGATATAAGAAGATTAGGCAAAGGAGAAGAAGGAGAAGGGGGGCGAAGATCATGCAAGGAGAAGCACATATATATATATATATATTTATAAAGTGCGCCTTTTTTGATGAATGGTTCTACACATAAAATAAGTTACAATCAGTCATTCAGTGGTAGATCGATCTTTTTTTTTTTTCTTTCTCTCTTTCCTTTTCCTTTTGTTTTAGTCTCCTTGAATTTGCTCACTCTCACTTGACCATGTTTTTACTCAAATCATTATCAATTGAACTAATTGAGCCAGTTGTTTATTTGGGTGGGGTAAAAGATAAGCAAACCATTACAATCTTACGTGGCGTGATTCATCTACAATTGAAGAGATCCATACATATGAAGTCTGCTACCATTCAATTCATTGGGAGCTCCAAAACATGTTGGCCAGAAGGTAATGCATTTTCAAACGCCGCTTATATTCAAAAACCCGATATCACCTGAATCACTATTGACTGACCCTCTTATTCAACAGCATCAAAGCAATGGGATAAACAAGTCTTGGTAGACTCCATCATTCCAGTATGTCACACACCTATGCAATTAAAAAAAGGAAAGCACACTTTTCCTTTTGAGATTCTTTTATCCAATACATTATCAGAATCCATTGAATGCGGGCTTGGTCATGTTCGATATAAACTGATCTGTCAAATACATCGCCAATCTCATTTTAAGACTACCAAATGGAGAGTAAAACAATCGGTAATACTAGTACGATTACCATCTCAAGATAGTCCACGATGCATAACTCAAACGCATCATGTCACACCGTATGACCAACTCGACATTGCCGTCGAAATAGCTCACTTGACCCCTGGATCCAGCCTGCCGATATCAGTATATTTTTCAAACCCCGATTCTGTCCTTTCTCTAGACGAGATTACCGTAAAGTTAATCGAGCGACAAAAGTTTCGTGCCCCATCAAAGCAATCCACCCGTATTCTCCATCATGAGATTACTCTTTTTCAACAGCATCAGCAACAACAAGGGAATGATGATTGGCGTGAAACTCGCTTTGTGTTTTTGGTACCTGATTCACTCCAAGTCCACCCTACCACCGCCAATCGAATCATCCGTGTACGACATTGGGTACAAGTTGCATTGACGCTGACTTTGGCCAATGGGGAAACAAAGGAACTATGGATGGACACTCCGATCTCTGTCTTACTATCCCCATTGGATGATTATCATACTTTACCTGTCTATCCGTCTGGTACTATTCAACCCACCGCACCTTCTCCTTCATCTACTGTGATCAATACTCTTATCAAAGAGAAACATGCAAAGAAAAAGAACTCGAGTCCTTCTTTGCAGCAGCAACTATCCCCGACAACGTGGATTGGTCAACTTTATGCCCGCAAGACAAAACAGCCTGGATTAACTTGTTCTTTCTTGTCACCTTTGTCTTCTCCTTCGTTACCAACCGAACCACCTAGTTATCAAGACCATTGGCATCCTCTTCATTCCTAATCCCCCGGTGCATATGGAAACATGACAACATTCCTCCTTGACCTCCTTTCCATCCCCTTCTTGTAAATCCTATTTTTTTCTTTTTAGATCCTATTTTGGTCACCCTCACCAATAAAAATAACAAGTTGCATAAATGTAAAATCACGCACACACACGCACAAAAAAAAAAAAAAAGACTAGAGTCAAGCTGTAATATGATGTTTTATTGGTGTTATAGTATGAGTTATAAAGTAATGCTATGCTATGGTATATGGCTATAACAAAGTATAACCAAGGTGGAGTATGGCATCACGATTCAAAAATGACGCCTTTTGTTGTTGTTGTTCCCAGTTTTTGGTCCTTTTTTTTTGCTGTATACGATCGATCAACAGATGAGCCGGTTTCAATTCCGATGGTTCCTTGATCAGTTGCTGCCCTAATGTGAAGGTGTAAGATCAAATTATCGTCAGGTGCTGTAGTTGTCGTACAAAAAGCCAAATGGGTAATTAGAGGTAAAGGCGATGCTGATGAGGTGGTGTGAATAGCTTCCTTGGATGCATCGTGTTGGTTGATTTCAGGGCAATGGCTGTATGTCTTGGCAGTAAGGAGGTGGCGGACAAGGGGATGTTTGCCCATATATTGATTTTGGTGGCTGTAATGGATGGTATCGTCATGTTGGCAAAGGTAGATTGTCGTCCTCTTGTTATGCCATTGTGTCTAATAAGTTATTGAAGTGAATCCAAGTCCTATCTGGTCGTCGTGTTTCCTATAAAATAAAAGTGTAAAGTCAAAAGAAGAGAAAAGAAAAGAGAGGAGGTGTATGCATAGTTGGTACTTACCTTTTCATGTGCAAGTGGAGGATTTAATCACCCATTTTGGATTCATGAGTAGAGATGATGTGGCCCTGGCTAGTATAACCGACAGTATTTGTTGCCGAGATCTTGATAGTCTATTTTTAAAAATCAACTTCCATCACCAAACCAGGTCTGTTAGTTCATTACATACTGCCCCCCCCCTATTTTACCCCACACCCAAGACTTACGATTTGAAAGTTGGTGAATTCGCTCCAAGACGATTTTGATAGTGCAGTACCCGCATTCCGTTCGATGGTTCATGTCAAAAAGGTCCTAAAATAAATAAAGATGAGTTTATCAGGCATCAAAATGACCAGTACGAGTTTTCCTTTTTAATTGATACCTACGTTCAAATATCAGTTGGCCAGGTGTATTGGTGAGAAGCACCTAAATGAGGACAGCAATAGGCTGTGACAAAAGGTCCTAGGTGAGTTCACACAAATGTTAAAAGTACCTATACAATACCTTTCCAATCTTGATGAAGACATATCCAATCGATCAAAGGGGATCTTACCTGATCTATTTTTCCAAATTGAAAAAAAAAGGAAAGGGAAGAGGAGCAAAAAAAAATAGCACAGCCCACCACCACCCTTTTTTGTCCCTTCCCGATTTTTAAATCCCGATTTTGTCCCCCCGCCCGAAAAAAAAAAAGACAAAGACAGAGAAGGATGATGTCGAGTTTTTTATTATTTCACAAAGGGGAATAATGTTGGCTATACTAAAGAGGGTTGTGAAGTAAGATGGTATCCTATTTGTCCAAAGAGAGGTTGACACGGACAGACTTGACCTATAATGATAACAAAGTTTAGTTAATCGAGTCATATCCGACTTTTCCAATGTCTTGTATACTTACTTGAAGGTAATTATCCAAAGCTTCTTCACCATTTTCTCTACCAATACCACTTTGACGGTAACCACCGAAAGGCATTTGAGGGCTAAGGACATTGTAAGCGTTTACCCCTATGTATAAATAACAAAGTGTTAATAAAAGCGTGCCCCCCCCCATAAAACCCCAATATATGTTTTACTTACAGACAGTGCCTGCTTCCAAGCGGTTGGATACTTCGATCGCACGGGTGACATTTTCAGTAAACACTGCAGCCGCCAAACCATAGGTGGTATCGTGAGCCAACTTGATGACTTCTTCTTCATCCTTAAACTTGGAGATGACGACAACAGGACCAAAGATTTCATCAGTGATGACCTTGCAGGAAGAATGGAATTCGGGAGTGTTGTTTTCATTGATCAAGATGGTTGGTTGAATAAAGTACCCTTTGTCACCGTGGCGTTCACCACCGAGGAGGACCTTGATACCATCCTTCTTTCCTTGTTCAACAAGAGCCATGATACGATCGTATTGAGTTTGAGAGATCTGAGGACCTTGGAAGGTAGATTCGTCAAAAGGATCACCAACCTTTGTTTGTTCAGTGAAGGTCTTGAATTTTTCCACAAATTTGTCATAGATGCCTTCTTGGACATAGATACGAGACCCAGCACAACAGCATTGACCATGGTTGAAGAAGATACCAAAGTGAGACCACTTGACAGCCTTTTCCAAATCAGCGTCATCAAAGATAATGTTGGGTGATTTTCCACCGAGTTCGAGAGTCACCTTTTTGAGATTACTTTCAGCAGCGGCCTTCATGACCAAACGACCCACCAAGGTAGAACCAGTAAAGGCGATCTTGCCAACACGAGGATGACGAGCCAAGGCATCACCAGCTTCAGCACCATAGCCAGTAATGATTTGAATCACACCAGGAGGGAATCCAGCTTCTTGTACCAACTTGGCCACCTTGAGAGCAGACAGAGGAGTCAATTCAGATGTCTTGACAATCATCACATTACCAGTTGCCAAAGCAGGACCAAGTTTCCAACTAAGCATCATGAGAGGGAAGTTCCATCTGAAAGTGAAAAGACACGTTAGTACCATGCACTATTATTAGTATCATTAACATAATTACTACTACTACTTACGGAATGATACATCCAACCACGCCAATAGCTTCATGACGAGTGTAGGAGAAGGTACCAGGAATATCGACAGTTTTACCATGGATCTTGTCAGCTAAACCAGCATAGTAGCGAATAGAGGCAGAAGCACCAGGCACATCCACAGTACGAGAGAGAGAAATACCTTTACCGTTATCCAAAGTTTCGATTTGAGCCAATTCTTCAGCATCGCGGTCAATAAGGTCAGAAAGCTTCAACATCAAACGTTGACGTTCTTGAGAAGATGTCTTGCTCCACACATTCTGGTAGGCAGCTTCGGCAGCATCCACAGCAATGTCCACATGCTTTTTTTCAGCTACAAATATTAATAGTAATAGCAAGTAGGTTAGTTCACATTCCTATTGACATTACTTTGTACGTCATGTGAACTTACCAGCTTGGACGGTAGCAATTACTTCACCAGTGGCAGGGTTGATGGTATCAATAGTCTTGGAACCAGCGACAAATTCATTGTTAATAAAGAGACCAGTTTGTACTAGATTACAAAAAAAGGAAAGAGAGAATGTGTGACATTTAGTTACGTGTGTGGAGATCGATAAAGGTATACTTACGGTTGAGCTTATAGCCTTTGGTGGTGGTAGTTTGAACAGTAAAATCAGTAGCAGTCATATTGGTAAGAGATTGTAATATGAATTAGAGCAAAGAAAGAAAGAGAGAAAAAGAAAAAAGGGCGGCGTCCGTTTTTATTTGTTAAGAATCAAAAAAACGCCAGTTGGCATAAAAGCTCTCACACTAGCGGGATTTGAAAAATAAGCTTTGTTGATGCAACCAATCAGACGCCTTGCTTTTTTCTACTTTTAATGGTATAGGATGTGTTTGCGATGTACAAGAACCAAACATGATCCCTCTCACGAACGTGGGATCTCGAAAAAAAAAAAAAAAAAAAAAAAAAGGAGGACGTCAAAGGGCAAAACCAACTATCGTTATCAAGAAAGGCACTGTCAAAAATGTAGGAGTTCTCGGTACTTATCTTTCACTTGTTTGCTCGTCTGCAAAAGCCAAAGAGGTGAGCCGATCATAAAGTGATGGGAAAACCCAAAAGTTTAAAAAAGAGCGCAAGTGTGCAGTACAGAAATTTCATTGCGTATGCTCCTCCCATAACAAGATGCCATTCAGGAGCACCCTTACAGTTCCAATTTCGAACCAATAATATCTATTCATCATGTACATTATACATACATGTCTGTTTACATTCATGTGGTATGTTTTTTCTCAATCCCGGTGATGAAATCTTTAGAAAAAAAATCATGCGGCGGGATTTGAATCTGGGTGTACCATATTAGCTTTTATCGCCAGTGATGAAATAAAAGTAAACAGGTTCATCCCTGATTGTCCCTTCACCCCAACAAAATATCTTGTTCTTCTATTAAGGATTAAGACCGCTCATTAAAACAACACATAACTTCTCATATGATCTTATTATGCACAAACCAAAATGAATTAATTGAATAAGCTTTGTTAGAATAAACAAAAGCACAAGAATAGAATACATGGGTGGTTCGAGTCAATGTATATGACCTGAAAGATCACATGGAACCTTTGCATTGACTGTGTGTTTTCAACCCCCGCTCGGTGTTCCCGTCGAACAAAAAAAAACACTCATCGTTCAGCGTGAACAATCAACCTGATATACATTTTCTGTGATAGGCGAGTAACCAGTTTAATGTACGATCCATTATTTTACCCATGTTACAAATGTCAGCAGTTATGATTCAAGCATTAAGGCAACTTTTTTTTTTTTTTAGTAAATCTCACCCACCTTTTACGAAAATTTTCTACACAAAGATTTGGCAAGCTCAATCAATGGGCTTTTTTTGATTTCGGGATTTGAAATGTACTTTTTTTGCATGAATTGTGTTGAAAACGCAGGACATTAACACAATAAAGCAGCCTTTCGTTTAAGGAAAGAGACTAAAAAAATAAGACTGTATAATTCAAGAGACACATAATAGAGTTGTTTTTATTAATTTGCTATTAGAGAATACATAAAAGATAGGAGAGATAAGACAAAATCACAGATATTTGTCTCGAGATAAAGATAAAGAGAAAGTATAGGAAGGAAGGGTGTTCAATAAAAAAGAGAGAATCAAACTATACTAGTAAAAAAAACCATGGGTAAAGATTTTCTAATCCTAATGTTTACAAATTTTCTTTGCTATCCAATTCCACCTTGTTAGGAGCGCCAGCATCATCTTCAAGACGACCACCGACCATAGTTTCAACTCCTCGGACGCCTTGTAGGTTGTCGATTTCTTCCACCGTAACGTCAGGAACAGTGAAGCAGACCACATAGGCAAGCAAGATACCCACAACGTTGACGGCAAAGATAATAACAAGTTGGGTCATAAAAGGCACCTTGTTGACATCCAATTGAGAAGCGACAGCGGCAAAGGCGTTTTGGATTGTCTTGTAGAATCCACCATAGCGAGCAGCACGTTCAGTGTCGTTGGTCATTGTGCCTAACAACCAGTAGATGGTTCCTTGAAATACACTGTCGAAGAACCCAAAGAAAGCGTATTCAACCGCCATACCAGCATATCCAGGAGAGTACACATCCACCTTGTCAATAGTAGCAAGAGCCTTGGCAGATTCGTATGTAAAGTTCTTTTGTACAAAAATAGCACCGACCCAAATAGCCACACAGATCACGAGGACAAAAGTGTTACCAATAAGAGCACGACGACGACGACCACCCAATGCCTTCCAGTCAAGCATCCATCCAATAAAGCCACCACCGATGATTTGGAAGAGCCAGTACAAAATGTTGTTGAGAGATCGAGCACGCAAGTTAAAGTAACCTCCACCATTGTAGACTTGGAATTGATAAGTGTAGAACCAGTTGGATCCAGCAAACAAGGGAATCAAGATCAACATGCGCCAGTTAATGAAGAGTTTGAACACTTCCACTGCTTCACGTTTCCAGTTGGAATATTTGTGTAAAGAGACATGAGTACCATCGCTACGGATCACTTTGCTGGGTGGGGCTAATCCTAAAGCCAAGAAGGCACCAAAGGCCATCAAAACCATAAACCCAATATAGGTACCAATATTGACATTACTTGTTGTTGTGTTGGTCCAGTTGTTACCAAGAGGAATAGCAGCACCGATAGTTGCACCCCTATAGAATAAAATACCCAAATGTGAGCTTCCCATATTTTTTCTTTCTTTCCCATTTTCTGACTTACAAGTTGAAGATCATCCAAAAGATAGAGAAAGCTTTTCCCTTTTCTGATTCATTAGGGTAAGACATCATGACACCAGCCTGAGCGGTCCACAAAAACCCTGCACCAATACCTAATAAACGTTTCAAATGTTAGTCATGCGTGGAAGAAGCTTTTTTTTTCCTAATCACGGTATATTCATTTTTTTTTTTCCAACCTACCTAAGACTGCACCTGCGATGATGGTGAAGGCTGATGAATCACTCAAGAAGGAGCCAACAAAAAGGACATAAGTGAGAGCAGCAGGAATAATTACACGATGACCAAAGATGTTGTAGACAGGAGCACCGATAAGACTGCAAACGGTGAATGTTACAGAGAGGGCGGTGTTGGCATTGTTTACGGCGTCTGTTGAGGATTTACCACCTCCACCCATACCAGTCAAAGCGTTGTACATTCCTAATCATAAAGAGAACAAGAAGAAGAAAAAAGGTTGGTGTTTTTTGTCCTGGCTGAAGGGTGAGAAGTATTTACTTACCTGGACAGCAGAAACAAATAAGCCCGACCAAGAAGACTTGGAAAGTAGGACTATTGTATCGGAATGGTAAAGTGAATCCCATTGCAATGTATTAAGTATTAAGTTTGAAAGTAGTATTAAAAGTGTAAGTATAAAGTAGAGAAGAGAAGAAGAAGAAGAAGAAGAAAAGAAGGTTAAGGTGAGGTGAAGAAAAGAAAAGCCGAAAAAATAAAAAAAGGATGATTTATATTCAAGTTGAGCGGGATTTGAATTTGGAGTGGTATGTACGACCAACTGACCAATTCAAGGGTTCGTTTTCCCTTTGCAAGGAAATGGAGGAAGATACCACTGTGTTGCCACCACGAGATTTGAACAAGGTGAAAAGTATGGTTGGACATTGATTTCCCTGAATAACCTTTTCATTTTTTGGTCCTTCCCACGCAACCCTTATTCTGATAGGATGCTTACGTTATTGGGATCCGTATCTTGACCTTGTTTCCTGTTTTCTGATTGCGGATTCCTTATTATCACTATTCCTTTCTTTCCTCCTTTTAGATTCTCATCTCTATAGTCAAATCATTCATGTTTCATAGTGACGATAGAAAAAAGTAGATAGTAAGTAGATCATGCAAAACACCACAGCAGTCGGGGGTTGAAAGTTTAAAAAAGCTTAAGTTGAAAAAGGAAGTTCTTTATTGAGATTGTGAAATGGTGCTGAGTTTCTTATTCGTTTACCTTCACATACTCGAATAAAAAACCTTGATTAAAGTTTTATTACCCAGACTACATTGATTTATCATGAAGTACAGTTTCTTTAGATAATCCACCTTCTACTTTCCCAATTCGTTACTTAAAAGGGCTTCAGGGGTTCATTCTTTTTATCGGATGGTTAATATTTTCACATCCCGACATTGGTTGGTGCCACCATGAAATGTGTGGGGTGATCCATTTTGGAGAGTATTATATTATACGAACTCGATTCGTAAGATCACTAATGATTTTTGTGTTCCTGTGAAAGAAGGAATGCGAATGATTATAGATGACAAAGACACTTGAAACAAACCCCCCCCCCCCATCAAAATGACCCTCTCTCTATTTCCGAAGATTGAAGAAAAAGGACCCTGAGAACGATTCGATCCTACTCAGAAGGGTCTAGATATTTGAATCATGGTCCCTGGTAAATCATATCAGGGTTACTTATCTCACTGTTTTCTATCTTACCATCAGCTTGATTCATCATCGCGTCACCGTGTAAACCAATAGGAGTATAACTTTGCGCTCTTACCTTCAAAAAAAGAAAGATTCTTATGTAATGCTTCATTTTTTTTTTTTTTGCTTTCTTATCTCTAGAATAACAATCACATTGTCACTATACGTGCTTTTGTCACCAATGTACGCTTTGATACATCCTATTGTAATATATATCAAAAAGGGGGATCAGCTTTTTTGGTTGGTTTTGATCCCTCTTCGGCGTTTAAATTGTGATATAACCTGCTTACAGTTTTCAACCTTAAATCCTGCACCTGAAGCTTGCAAAAGAAAAAAAGAAAGTATCTAGTCAACAAAACAGTACCCCCTTGTTATTCCATTTAAACTTTATTGTATGTTTCATGCTGATACCAACTGACATGCTATAATGCTTTCGGCATGAAGCGGGATTTCAATTTCGGGAGAGTGAGTGTCAAATTGTGCATAACAAAGGGATCTAGCAGCTGGTTTTTTATTCTTATAAATATAACCAAATATGGAATCATATTTTGCTTTGACAGTTGCATAAACTAGTGTTGACAAGGTGGATTTGTTGGATAATTGATGATGGGCGGTGATCACTGTTACCAGGATTTCGCATGATTATTTTGATGAGATGAGAATCTGATCTTACAAAGTAACCAGGTCTAACACCCAAATCAACTGCCACCATTATTCCAAGAAAACATTTTGAAAAAGTACCTGGGGAATATTTCCTCCATCTTATTTTTCCTTGTTATTGATCGACATTTACTACTCTTGTACATTGGTCACATGAATAGGATTGTATATAATATCATGTGTGTCGGGATAACACTATAAAAGAAGAGTATATCAGAGTTCATGGCATTGATCTGTTTGGTAAAAGCGCTGAAGAAAAAGGGGTAATGATTTAGTCCTATTTGGGGCGGGATTTGAATTGTGTATCAAAGAGTTGGAGGGGGAAAATCCCCTCTTTTTTTTTTTTCTTTTGCCTTTTACTTTCTCTTTCTGTTAACCATTCTCTTGATGGCATCACAGGAAGAAACTCCTCATCTACCACCAGTATCAACAGTGTCTTTGAATGACTCCTCTGCTTCTTTACTGTCATCAACCACTGTGACAAATGATACAGCATCAATACAGCACCAACAACAACCTTTTGAAACGGCTCAAAAACCAGATGCTCTAAATACAACTGACACTAATCTTGCCAACAACACACCTGTTATCTTGCCTTCTTCCGACTATATCAATACGGTGCCCGACCATTCAACAGTTCCACCAATGACATTGTCTTCTCCTGTAACTTCACAAATGCAACGGTCTGCCTCACTAGCTGTCTCTTCTTCATTATCATCATCTCAATCACCTTCCATGATGGGACCTGTTCCAGCACAGCACAACGGATATCCTGGTCCTTATCGACCTACCCCTTACGGACGACCACCGATGGGCCAGTTTGAACGTCCACCCATGCCTGGGCCTCCTATTGACTCTGGCAAGTATTATTATGGACCAGGCACACCTCGACCTCAGTACCGACCTTCACCTCGTCCTAATTACCAACCACAACCCACACTATACGGAAGGTCACAACAAATGATGATGTCAACTTCTTATTCGACGATGGGAACGACAGACAACAATTATCTACCTGAAAGCTCGGTCTTGGCGGCAAGTCAGGCAGGTCAACACAGCTCTTCATCCAACACGTTCCCTGCTCTGACGATGGAAAATCTTCAACAACTTCGAACCGAGGCTCAAACGTCAAATGAACCTCAAAAATTGCTTGATCTTGCCAAATTCATGATGGAGATGGTCCCGGTGGTAGGTGTGGCGAACGAAAAGGATCCAAAACGGGCACGCAAACTTCAGGATACTTTGGTGACGGAGGCTCAGCGGATTGTCAAGAAACTAGCGACTCATGGTGGTGGACTGGGCAAGACAGGGTATGCCGAAGCACAATTCTACTTGGCGGATTGCTATGGTGGTGGGAAACTCGGTTTGGCGGTCGATCCCGATCGAGCCTTCTCTCTTTATCTTCAAGGATCCAAGCAGAACCATCCGGCATGTACCTATCGTGTGGCTGTGTGCTATGAAATGGGGGCAGGAACCAAGAAGGACAGTGGGCATGCGATTCAATTCTTCCGCAAGGCAGCACATCTGGGCGACGGGCGGGCAATGTATAAACTCAGTCTGATCTTGCTACGTGGTACTCTTGGTCAGGCGAAGAATCCTCGGGAAGGCATGAGTTGGTTGGAACGCGCGGCGGCACAAGCGACTGAAGATCATCCTCAGCCAATTCACGATCTTGGTGTGGCATTTGAAAAGGAAGGCATTCCCTCGGTGATTCCGGATCTAAACTATGCTCGTGATCTGTTCACCAAGGCGGCTCAGTATGGCTATGCTCCTTCTCAATTCAAACTTGGTCTGGCGTATGAAAATGGTTTTTTGAACTGTCCCATCGATCCCAGGCGCTCCATTGCATGGTACTCCAAGGCGGCTGAACAAGGTGATCTGGAATCTGAACTGGCTCTCTCGGGTTGGTATCTTACAGGGGCAACTAACACCATGGATGGCAGTGTTATCTTGTCTCAAAACGATGTCGAGGCCTATCTTTGGGCTCGCAAGGCGGCGGATCGGGGCTATGCAAAGGCAGAATATGCTGTGGGATACTATACGGAAACTGGTGTTGGTACTAAACAAAACTTGGACGAAGCAAGGAAATGGTACATGCGTGCTGCTGCTCAAAACAACCGTAGGGCGATGCAGCGACTATCCGAACTCAAGAAACATGGGAGTCTACAACAACGAAGAAATCATACCCGCGATCGAAATGGACGATCCAATGAAAAGGACTCTGATTGCTCAATCATGTAGATTAGACTTTTATTGATGCTCTTCTTTTTTTTTTTTTTTTTTTAATTACCTTTATACATTCACCTTCCTTAATTACTAGTTATATTATCTCTTTTTTGTTGTTATTGTTGATGTATCTGAAATATTTTGTAACCTTAATAAAAACCTCTTTATTACTATGCCCATGACTTCTCACTAAATCATTATCCAGTTGGACAACTGTCAATCCAATACACATCCACTCAAATAGGGACCAATCCGATATTAAATCGCATGATTCTGGGGGGGTTTGAAATAAATACTTTCCTGTTAGTGATCAGCCCATCATTATATAATACCAAGTCATCAAATAAAAAAACAATAGTATGTCAAAAGTTGTCTTTATTAAATATAATATCTAATATGCTAGTGTCTAAATATGTAGTTGTTTCATTGCTTGGTTTGGTTCGTCACCATCACTGGGAGTGTCGTTCGATCTTGATTTTGCTGCGTGTTTGTTTGCTAATTGTTGTTTCTTTTCCCGCTGTAGTTCCTTTTGCCGCATCTTTGCTTGAAGCTTCTTTTCCCGTCCTGTCAATCGTTTCGTTGGTGGCGGTGATGCTTTTTTGTTGTCATGATCAGTGTTGACCTGAGGTAGAATGGCAGTACTATCATCATCTGATGGCTGTTTTCCAACTTGTTCCCCTGGTTGATCATCCATAGCTACAGTGACACTATTTTCGATATCCCCGGTAGTTTCTGTGGTGGTAATGATTGGTGTTTCCTCGATGTTTCCGTTAGTATTCTCGTTAATGGCGGTGTTATCAGATTCATAAAGCGCATCGATCACTTTGTCGGGATCGCCCTTATGTTTTCGAAGTAATCGTCGTATTTTTCGTATGCTGGTACCTGGGCATGCATTCAAGATTACTTTTTCCTTCGAGTCTGGTGAGTCGTCATCCCCGTCGTCGTCGTCGTCTATCGTTGCTGTTGCTGTTTCTTCGGGTATTGTATCCTTATCCTACAAGCACGTTCAGTCAGTTCACCGATGCCGTATTCATCCAGGGTATACTTACCTTAATTTCCGGCATGCCACTATAAGGACCATCAATATTCCGAATAGAGCTATAATGTTCCCAGCTATGATACCTATTAATCCATTCTGATTAGCACTTCATTCCTCTCCTTTTTTTATTTATGTTTCTTGACTTACGCAATGTGAAGCACTTGACGATCCGTATCTTCCTCGTCACCTTGGTTATCTTCATCGTCTACACCGTTGATGACATAACTACACTTCGGCGATAAAAATAACAAAAGATAAAGGTCAGTCTAGTATTATCCATTGGCTTTGTTTACTTACATCATACCAGGCTGGTATATCTTCACATCGACTCGGCGAAGTTTCGCAAAGCCAACAATCACCATATGGCCACCAAAGCACCCATCTTGTTCCATTGAAGACAAGTACTGATCAAACGGAATGTCGTCTTCCACAAAGTACTGATAAGTGTCTTTATGTTGCCCAAGGTATTCACATACTTCTCGTCGAATCGATCGATGATGTTTGTCGTATCCGTAGTACTGATCGGATAATGCCCTAAATAAACCTATCGATCAAGTGTTAAGTGTTTAGTTGTTAACAGCGAAGACTATTGACGTTTTTTTTTTTTCTGAGTCTTTACAATTGCCGTCACCAGTAATGCATTTTGTTGTGAGACCAAGTTTTTTAAGCTGTGCATCGAGATCAAAGTCGTCGTCACCACCTGACAGTACTTGTTTCTATATCATCAATCAAAACAGGCTAAGTTAATTACAGTAATTGGTTATCTGGTTTGTTTTTTTGATCACCCTTTACTTTTTGGGCCCGTCGTTCCTTTCGTGTTGGATTATCTAGTGATTAGTAAAACAATAAAAAGTTAAAACAATCCTAAACACAATACTTCAATAATGACTATGATAATCAATGCACCTACCTCTTTTTCCTTTGGCCATGATGTTAAAAGAAAAAAGAGTGGAAGAAAAGAGAAGTAGTACCAGCTCCCTTTTTACATTCGTGAGCGGGATCTTAATATTCTCACCTCCATTACCTTTTTCAAAAAACAAAACAAAAACTGAGTAAAGGACTACCTAGTTTGCTATATATTGGCAAAAGGTAACCTACTACATGTTCCTGTGGTTGTCAATCTTTGATATCATGCTACCACCAACTTCAACAGGGAAATAAAACTCCTTTTTGGGATGTCACATGACCAGATTTTAAAAGGTGCTTCGTATCACAAATCTCAGAGTAAGTCTGTAAATTCAATGCCAGTCGGGAGTTCAATTTATCCTTTTCTTGGTGGAAGAAAGGTTCGTTCACAAAATAAGATTTGTGTTTTGAAAATTGACAGACAAAAGTACACTTATTTCACACCACGCTTACCCTTTTGCCTTGAATCTTAAGAAAGCTCTACTGCCTCACTGGGCAAGTGATGATCACGCCAAAAGTGACCATGAGCATTCCTTGGCCTATTTTCAACAAACTTTAAATAATGGCCAATGCACCAAGTACCTTGTATGGAGTAGTATAGTCTCAAGATCGTTTTACCCTGACTTTTGTAAAAAAAAAAAAAAAAAAAAAAAAAAAAAAAAAAAAAAAAAAAAAAAAAAAAAGTTACAGAATGAAAAATTGACACACAGGACAAAAATTGGTTCAAATCCCGCTTACTCTCGCCTTGAACCTTGGGAGTGCTCTACTGCCTTAATGAACAAGTGATGCTAATGACAAAAGTGACCAAGTGCATTCCTTAGGCTATTTCCAACAAAGTTTACATAATGGTCATTGTACCAAGTCCGCTGTATGGAGCAGTATAGCCTCAAGATCGTTTTACCCTGACTTTTGTAATAATAATAAAAAGTTGCAGAATGAAAAATTGACACACAAGACCAAAACTTATTTTAAAACCCGCTTACCCTCGCCTTGAATCTTAAGAGAGCTCTACTAGCTTAATGGACAAGCGATGCTAATGATTAAAGTGACCATGAGCATTCCTTAGCCTATTTCCAACAAAGTTTATATAATGGCCATTGTACCAAGCCTTCTGTATGGAATTATATAGCTTTGCGATCGTTTTAACCTGACTTTTGTAAAAAAAAAAAAAGAATGTATATTAAAAAAAGTGCGAAGAGGAACCAGATTTCATTTTCAGGTCCCGCCTGCCTCTACTAAGATTTGGAAAGGGCTCTAATCGCTCCAATTGTCAACGGATGCTACTGATTAAAGTGACGATGTGAGCACTATAGCATATTTCCAATATACGGTACCGCAAAATCCAAGCTACAAGATTCTTATGATGATCAGTCCAGACTTGCGATGACCTGCCGTTTGTAAGAAAGGAAAGTACGAAGAGGAACAGTCAGTACATCTGAATAAGGAACAAGGAAATTTGATAGATCCACGAATCTTTCAAGTAGAAATGAATATTTGCATGATAGCAACTTTTTTAATTGTAAGTCTCTTTTCTCTATCTTTCCCTTTTCGACTGACACCCGGTCCTCGGTGACAAAGTATATGAATACTGAAAGCTGTAGTGAAGTGATGAACAACCTTTCATCTATCATGCATCGTGAACAACATTCAATGTCCGTCAACGTGCTGAAATGGTCGCTCCTATTGAGTGTAAGTCTGATATAATAGCTCAAATGATTATGCTTGTTTACGGTACACTACCTTTGGACTTATGGGACCCTTGGACATGCTGGAAACAACAACGAAAAAATGCATTGATATGATGAACGAAGCCAACTCAAGTGAAGAAGATACTGATTTGACCGCTATTCCGCCTGTAAGTGATTGAATCTAATGGAAAATAGATGTATTGTAAGACTCATCAGGTTACCAAATTTTTCCTCCTTTTGATAGAGCCCCTCGATTGACCTCCTTGTCCTTGAAAAGTAATGAAAGTTCTTGCGAAGGTACTTTTGTGCTTCATTATCTTGACGATGTCCTTGAAGGTGTTTTCTCTCAGGAACCGCTATTGCAGCAGGAATGGTAATTTCATGCAAAGTTTAAATCCCGGCAAGTGTTTTTTACTTTCCAGGACAAATGGATGGTTGACGACATCCAAGGAAGAAAAGTCGACAAAGGCGTTGAAGCCTGATTGGGTTGCTTTCGTTAAGCCATGGATCAACAAGATTGATCTCGCGGCCTGCGAAGTGAAACCGCCCAATAAAAGTGTTTCCTTCCTATAGTCTGACTTTGTCAAACTAGGTTTGCCTTATCTTCATCTTCATCTTCATCTTCATCTTTTTTTTTTTTTTTCGTGTTTCTAGTCCACTGCCAACATCAACATCTCCAACAAGAACACAGCAACAACACCAATTGGGGATAACCCGGGGGAAGCGTGGGTACTTTAGCTGTCCAGCTAATTTTGGTTGCATGGGCAAAAAAATCCCCCCCCCCATAAATTTTACACGATTCAGCATGTATATAGGTGTTATCCATCATGATACATGTATCATTTATGATAAAAACACCTTCATTGATAAATGTATTTATATTGACCAGCAAACATATCATAAAACAAGACTTTATTGACATTAAGATTAAACATAACACTATATCTACAATAAAACCAATCTCAAACTAATCTACCACCATTGTTATCCACAAGACATCAACTTTTAACCTTGCTGGACCAATGATTGATTTGACATTTATATATATCCCCAGTTGCAATCAAGAGGTGTACCATCGTCGCACTTGACCACCCAATCCATCCTCGATGTCTACCGAGTTTGCGATAGCATCATTCTTCTTTTCAACCAAAGCCTATTGCATTCCATTCAGAGAACGTCGTCCTTTTTCCCAGTTTGTTGTATTAGACAAAAAAGAGATTCGTCCATAGTCAATTGGTAGGTATCGATTCTATATCGACATGAACTGAAAAGCATTAGTATTATAGTCTTGGATAAGGCAATTGTCCAAGAAAAAAGAGGCAGTATACAATACTACCCCTTTCTCTTCCTGCCTTTCTTTTACCTTTGCCGTGTTGATCCAGTTGGATGATTTCCAAGAGAGCCCATTACTACCACAGAGTCAGTTGTTTCGTCACTTTTATTTTTATTTTTATTTTTATTTTTTTTTTACCTTTATCATTCAATCGTTACAACAAATGGGAGTTTCCGATTGAAGAGGACCAAGTTGATTATCTTTGGAATAAAGAAGAAGGAAATGCTTTTCCGGCAAGTCATTAGAATCCCGCCACATTGCCAACTATAAAAACGCGATTTCTAAAATTCCATTTCTTTTCTTCTCTTTCCTCTCTTTTATTTTATTTTTTTGTTTAAACTCCCCTATACAAAAACCTCCCCTTTAAACCCCCCCCCCCAAGAACCTGTGCTTGACAGACAAGTTGTCCCCCGCACTCATTCCTATTGCTGGCCATGATTACGAGATGGATTAATTCACACACAAAAGTAATCCATGAATTACCCAATGGCTGTCTATATGAAAAACCTGTTTTCTGGTGAATGTAATCTCATGGCTTCTCTCTCTTACTGTGATTCTGGTCATAAAGGTAAGTCAATGCATCTTGAATGATATTCTGCCAAAGTTGTTACTGTTTCATACTCTAACTGAATTGCTAATTATTTACACTAGGTTTATGCTCCCTCTTTGTCTCTGATATGTGGAGTCTCCTGTTAGTAATCAAATGGATAAGTTGGCAGATTTTGCGAGGCGGCTACCTTTGTGTAGAATAGTGATTAGGCCTAGCCTTTTTGCTGTGGCAGGACGTAGGCGACATCGTGTCCTGTTCCAAACCTGGATCTGCTAGCGAATGGGTTGTGCTGGTAAAGCGGGATGTTTGGTATGTTGAAGCATTAATGTGGATCTACCTATTCTCGGGCATGTTGCACTAGCCACCAGTTACGGCGCTCCATTTGATTCATGGGGATGGATCATGATGTGTAATGTTTAAGGGAACTCTATTGTAAGTAAAGAAAAAAATCATGAAAAGTCAATGTTACTAATCACACTTCTTACTTTTATTGCAGGCTTGTCTTCTTTCATTATGGTTGGGCTTTGTTCCTTGATTATTGTCTCTGGTATATCATGATCTCTCTTTGTTTCTGGTACAGAGTAAGTAAAGAAGAAAAAAAAAACCATCAAGAGACAATGTTACTAATCACCCTTCTTGCTCTTATTGTAGGGTTGTCTCCATGTATTGTTACTTGACTTTCATGTTTGTTGTCACTTGTGGTGTATGGTCTCTCTCTGTCCCTGATATGTGAAGTCTCCTGTTAGTAATCAAATGGATAAGTTGGCAGATTTTGCGAGGCGGCTACCTTTGTGTAGAATAGTGATTAGGCCTAGCCTTTTTGCCGTGGCAGGACGTAGGCGACATCGTGTCTTGTTCCACACCTGGATCTGCTGGCGAATGGGTTGTGCTGGTAAAGCGGGATGTCTGGTATGTTAAAGCATTAATGTGGATCTACCTATTCTCGGGACTGTTGCATTAGCCACCAGTTACGGCGCTCCATTTGATTCTTGGGGATGGATCATGATGTACAATGTTTATGGGAACTGTATTGTAAGTAATGGAAAAAACAACAACAAGAAAAGACAATGTTACTAATCACACTTATTGTTCTTATTGTAGGTTTTTCTTCATGTATTATGGTTGGGCTTTCTTCCTTGATTGTTGTCTCTGGTAGTGTATGATCTCTCTTTGCTTCTGATACAAAGTAAGTAAAGAAGAAACAAAAAACATGAAAAGACAATGTTACTAATCACCTTTCTTGCTCTTATTGTAGGTTTGTCTTCCTGTATTGTTACTTGGCTTCCATGTTTGTTGTCACTTGTGGTGTATGATCTCCCTCTTTGTCTCTGATATGTGAAGTCTCCTGTTAGTAATCGAATGGATAAGTTGGCAGATTTTGCGAGGCGGCTACCTTTGTGTAGAATAGTGATTAGGCCTAGCCTTTTTGCCGTGGCAGGACGTAGGCGACATCGTGTCCTGTTCCAAACCTGGATCTGCTAGCGAATGGGTTGTGCTGGTAAAACGGGATGTCTGATATGTTGAAGCATTAATGTGGATCTACCTATTCTCGGGCATGTTGCACTAGCCACCAGTTACGGCGCTCCATTTGATTCTTGGGGATGGATCATGATGTGTAATGTTTAAGGGAACTCTATTGTAAGTAAAGAAAAAAATCATGAAAAGTCAATGTTACTAATCACACTTCTTACTTTTATTGCAGGCTTGTCTTCTTTCATTATGGTTGGGCTTTGTTCCTTGATTATTGTCTCTGGTATATCATGATCTCTCTTTGTTTCTGGTACAGAGTAAGTAAAGAAGAAAAAAAAAACCATCAAGAGACAATGTTACTAATCACCCTTCTTGCTCTTATTGTAGGGTTGTCTCCATGTATTGTTACTTGACTTTCATGTTTGTTGTCACTTGTGGTGTATGGTCTCTCTCTGTCCCTGATATGTGAAGTCTCCTGTTAGTAATCAAATGGATAAGTTGGCAGATTTTGCGAGGCGGCTACCTTTGTGTAGAATAGTGATTAGGCCTAGCCTTTTTGCCGTGGCAGGACGTAGGCGACATCGTGTCTTGTTCCACACCTGGATCTGCTAGCGAATGGGTTGTGCTGGTAAAGCGGGATGTCTGGTATGTTGAAGCATTAATGTGGATCTACCTATTCTCGGGCCTGTTGCACTAGCCACCAGTTACGGCGCTCCATTTGATTCTTGGAGATGGATCATGATGTACAATGTTTATGGGAATGTTATTGTAAGTAAAGAAAAAAAAAACAAGAAAAGACAATGTTACTAATCACCCTTCTTGCTTTTATTGTAGGCTTGTCTTCATTCGTTATGGTTGGGTTTTCTTCCTTGGTTGTTTTCTCGGGTGTTTCGTGGTCTGTCTTTGCTTCTGGTGCGAAGTCAGTAAAGGAGAAGAAAAAACATGAAAAGACAAGGTTATTAATCACATTTATTAAGGTTGTAGGTTTTTCTTCTTGTTGGTTGTTGCATACTTGTTTTATGTAATGTGGCAAGGAACGATGTGAATGACATGATCTTCTTCAACACCAACTTGGAACGACGACGACGGACTAGATTTACAACTTATGCAACGGAAGCACGACAATGGATGGCAAGATACGAACCTTTGATGGAATTATTTGGCTACACTCCTGTGGAATTTATGGAAGACACTAAAAGCTGTTTTGGAAGATCAAGCTTTTAGTTGTCATACTCGGCTACAGCGTATTATCAAGAAGGGCGGGGGGGGGGCACTGATAAGCAAACCCTTACATCAATATAATGAAGACTCAAATCCTGTTATGGCGGCTGTTGACGAACTCAAGTTAATCAATCAAGAAAAAATGACAATTGGTGAACTGGCTTCTTTTATATTATTACAGTAGTGTTTATTATATTGTCATATTGTGTTGGTTATTATCCCTTATCCACCCATAGAACATCTAGTATAAATATCTATATAGTCTTATTAAATAAAACCACTTATCTTATTCACTACCCCTTACTATCTTATAACTTGATAGGACTAAGAACTTTTGACGTACTGTATAGCTAATTATCTAATTACATTATACGGTTTCTTGCTGGACTTCTCATTCCCATATATGGAGTTGAAAGGGGCGGTTTTTTAATAAATATGTACAATAACCTTGATACATCTACATGTCTTCACTCCACCTGCATGTCTTGATTTCATCTATACTGTATTGTTGTATATATAAATGCCTTTATTTTATCTGGGTGCCTTTTATTAATTTATATATGTACTATATGTGTTTCTACTGCCTATAAGTATTACGACTATTTTTACCGCCTGCATTGACTTGTACTGCAATGTATCGCTCGGTGTCAATATTGTTTATATGTACGCTAGTATCGGATCTATATAAATTTCGCCATTGCGGTATTGACCTGTAGCCAACCATAATCACTATATCCATCTATATAGACAAAAGTCGATTTGGGATGACAAAAAGGTATTGAGGTTGTTTGCATGAATTTCGGGATATGAAAGAGTATTGATAAGTCACTAAGATACACCAATTGGTTTTTTATTATGTACATTTGTGTTTTCCCGGCCATGTTGCAAACAACGGTTTACAATATTCCTACCTTGTTATTGAAAAAAAGGGAGACAATGGTTTATGATCATCTTCATTTGGACAAACCCGCCATACCCTTCTTTTCAAAAAAGAAACAAGAAAAAAAAAGAGAGAGAGAAGGACGTGTGATGTGGGTCATGATTTCACTAAATTTTACATGTTAGTCATTCGTGTAACATCGATGTTTTATCGCACCCTCTGTTCAAAATTTCTTGTACGTGGATATGGTTTCTTTTGCGATTGTCTATTATTTCAACTCCGATTGCATAAAGTGTTTAAAATGCCATACCCGATATATCGGTGTGAGTTATTCGAAGAGAGAGAAAATGATTACCGATGACACTATATGATACGATGAGCATGATGTCATTCAACACATCACTTGTGACATTTGCTATTGCACCCATGCATTATAAGACAAAGATGACGATATGATAAACAGTTTTTAAATTTTTATTAGTGAATAGATGGGGAAAATACATGGGGATTGGGGAAGGGGGTTAACATAAAGCTAGATTTAAGTCTGTTTCTTGTCCTTCCTATTGGCATAGATCATGGCAGTAAAAGGACTAGATCAAGAATGTTAGTATATGCCTATGTTTCTTTTCTTGCTTACCTTTCGTATCGTAAAGCAGCACGATAAACCAAATGGACAACTAATGTCAGTAGCAAACCAGCAGGACTAGCATACCTAGAATGATTGTCAGTTTTGTACTCATCCATTCACTCTATTCTTACCATAATGCCGTCGCCAAGAAGGATAGAGTGGAACCAGTGTACATTGGATCTTCACATACATTAAATGGGAATCCCGTCACTCGAGCATCCATAAGAATACCAAAGTAATCACCTAAATATAAAGTCAGTTTAATCCATGCCTTCTTATATATATATATATATTTATATACCTAAGTACGTTCCAGTAAAACCAAGAGCCCACATAGAAGATAATACCAAGACGTTTCCTGCCAAAAACAAAACACTTGCTGCCACTTTGACAATCACTGATTGTAAAAGAGGATGAATCGGTTGGACTGTCAAAGAAGTTTTATAAAGATAGTCGCGAAGAATGCCAAGTGAGAAGATACATGCTGCTAGCATAGCACACCCTTTGAAAGCATCGCCGCCCGCTAACTTTGTCAAGGTATGGTTTTTGTATTCTACAAAAAGAGTTAGTGAGTGCAATAGATATTTTTTTTTCCCTCCCCACCTTTTACCTGCACGAGCCGCAATGTTCCAAAAGATGGGATTGAATAAAATGTTTGCCAAAGCTAGATAAAACGAAGGTTGGGAGAAATCAAAGTAGTTTGATAAGCATGTCATTTGAAAAAGGATTGGAAAAAGTAAAAGAAGAAAAAAACGCTTCGTCTCTTTTCTTCTTTTTTTTCAAAAAGTTGTTTTAACGCGGCGCTTTAATACTTACATCAAGGACAGCATGAATCCTTTTCTTTTGTTGGATATAGCTTATTAATGATGATAACAGTAAACAAAGAGCAACAAACCAGTTATCGGGGATTCAATACACTGACCAATGAAACCATGTTATTTGAGAAATTTATCCCACAACTTGAATTATTTTCAATAATGTAGGGTATATATAGCCAGCATTAGTGAAGTTGCTAATTGCCACGATCTTCGGGTCCTCTGGCACATATTAAAATTGGAACGATACAGAGAAGATTAGCATGGCCCCTGCACAAGGATGACACTAAACTTCTGAGTTGGACGCTCTACGGAGCAACTTTTTTTTTTTTTATCATGAAATATTTATGTGTGTTGTCAAAAAAACTAATCAGGTACTGGCGGGGTTTAAACGCAATTTTGATTAGTTGGCGCTCTGTCATCTTTTTTCATCCCCTTCTCCCACAAAAATGTCGTTGACCGACACACTTTTTGACATCCGTTCTATCTATAAAGTAACGAATGACTCTGGTGATGACTATCTCTCAAATAACTGGTTTATTATAACGGTAAGTATTACAAATACTGTATACTAAAAAAACGAACACTTTTTTTTTTGCACACTAATTAATTGTCTCATTCTCTCTTTTTTTTTTTTTTTTAATTCTGATAGGTGGTTGTCATTAGCACCTTGAACCATCCAGAAGACATTCATCAAGTATATAAACTAATCGATCAAGACGTGGACGCCATGAATAATCTGTCACCAAAAGAAAAAAACGACCTCAAGGTAAAAGTGGTAGCCAAACTCCGTGATGCCATTCTCAAAGGATTCATTGCTGGCGGGTTTCCCAAAGTAAGTTAACTCCTCTCCTTCCCCTTTTTTTCTTCTTCTTTTAGCACATTAGGTAATTAATCATGCCTTTCTTTCTCTTAGACGATCAATGGACTTCGGCAGTTATATGACATAACACCTGAAACCATTCGTCAGCAACTATCCAAACAACCGATCCGACAAGAAGAGACATGGGAACAGGTGAAGGAACAACGACAAAAGGGACAAGCATTATTTGACAAGATCTATGACCAACATACTTCTCGGGTGATGACTAATATGGGTACTACCTATCCTGATCTTGCTCAGACTGCTCACTATCATCTCTACGGCTCGGTGTTATCTGATACAACTATGGTCTCTGCAAAGGAAACAAGTCTGATCGTCGTCGCTGGATGCCATGCTCAAGACTTGCCTTCTCAACTCCGTGGGCACTCTTATGGCGCGATCCACAATGGCGCCTCTCCACAAGATCTGCAATTGGTATATCAGACCGTTATCTCTCTCTGCCGATACTATGGCGCTCCTATCCCTTCTATACCAAAAGCCATCAAGAGCAATTTGTAGTGTTATAGTGTTATATTGGTTAGTTTACTTTTTAGGTATAGTTTGTACTCGTTGTTATAACGCCAATCGTATCATAATAAAATGAATCATGGATGCAAGTAATCAGCTAGATTTTAAAACTTTACCCATTACTACGCTCACTTTTTTATATGTACAGTCAAGGTGTAATAGCTTTACAGAATTACTTCACCAAGATTTTAATTTCCTCCAAGCGCTCAAATTGCGCGGATGCACATAATCGTAGGTATCGATCGATTTTGGATAACCTTGAAATTTCTTGGAATATAAAAAGAGGTAAATTGAGCTCTCTATTTTTTTTTTTTGCTTTTTTACAAACATCACTGTGAAAACATGTCTATAGTTGACGCTTTGAAGAAAACCCGCTCTATCTACAAGGTTGATCAAGCGACCAGTAAGAATTACTTGATGAATAAATGGGTCTACCTCACAGTAAGTTACCATTTATGAAATGATCAGACCCTGTAAATTCATGCACTTTTTTTTTTTTGAATAGCCGCTTGTCATGAGTGGTTTGAATCATGCAGAAGACTTTACCCACTTGTGGAAACATATTGATCAAGATATTGAAGCTATGGATGATTTAACACCAGAAAAAAAGTTAATGCTCAAGGCTGATGTGGTAGCAAAGCAGCGAGATACTTTGTTTAAAGGAATGATCCCTTACGGTGCACCCAAAGTAAGGCAAAAGGTTCAAATCCCGCCACTTGATGAGAACTAATCTCTCTCACTCATGATATCAATAGGTAATTATAGGCATAAATGCAATAGATAGCACTATACCTAAGGTAGTCAAAGACATGCTTTCCAAAAAACCTATCCGTGAAGATGGCACTTGGCAAGATATACTTGCTCAGCGCGAACGAGGAAGAAAGTTCTTTGACCTTCTTTATGGCAGCAGTTCGGACAAGATGAGACACCACTATGATAAAATCTATCCCGATTTGGGTTCGTCGATAGAGAATTTTATGTACGCTTACTTGCTATCAGATTTGACTTTTACTTCTGCCAAGGAAACGAGTTTCATTTTGGTGGCCGGTTGTTATTCCTTACGATTGACTCCTCTTTTGAGACAACATATTTTGGGAGCGAAAATCAATGGGGCTACCAAAGAGGAATTGGAGGAAATTTATGACTCTGTCAAAGTTCTTTGTTCTCACTACCATGTAGAATCCCCTCTTTTGCCTGATGACATTTAAACTGTTTCCCTTCGTACTCATGTTTACTCTATCGTAGCAATAAAATATAAATTGGGTACCCGATGCATAAACGTTTTACAAATCCCGACTTTTTTCGTCATAATTTGTTCAAGAAAAAACCAAGTCAGTCATTAACAAAAAGACTCATATGATAATCAGGTGTCATTACATACTGTTTCAAGCTCGTTTACATCATGGCTTTTGAAAAAATGGCGTCAGGACTTACCATACATTTTGCCAACCCATTATCGCTGAGGCGGGATTTGAATATGGTGAGTGCTTGATTTCTTTTTTTTTTCCCTTTCTCCCCTCTTCCCTTCACTTCTTTCACTTTATTTTTATCCAACATCAACCATGGATCTCTCTCCCCTTTGTCAACAGCTACAAGTCGAAACAATATAATTACTCACATTTCGCTTTCACCATCTTGAACAAATATAAAGGGGGGGGTTTTTTTTTTTCGAATGCATGCTTTTGGTAAGCCCAATTAATACAATCTATTACTTAATACTAATTCTTTCTCTCTCTTTTAGTAAAACGCTTTCACTAACGATCAATCCTTATCAAATAATCGGCTGCCTAATGTCCCTCATCTCAGGGTGAATCAGGTAAACTTAAAGAACGGATATCCAGTTCCAGTAATGATGGATTTAATCAATTGTTTAAACATAGGAATACGAATACTGCTGGGTATATCTTTGGTTGTTGTATATAATGGTAAGGAGATAAAAACAAGAAAAGGGAATTACTCACATGGGGTTTGTGTATAATGTGGTGGACCTGGACGTGACAAACTAGCTATGACTAACCACTTCACACATTGGTTTTGATTGACAACAACGCACAACCAACAAAGGTAATAATGAATTGATGGGAGTAGAATAATGACATTGATTTTATTGTTTTTATGTATGTATAGAAGATCCATTCATGGGGGGGGGAAACTGCCTCTTCTCAAACAAGACTTTGTACAAAACCCATACAGAAGACTACTTTGCTGATAGGGAAACTGGCATATACTCACCTAGTCCCTTTGATAAGACGGCAAGCTGCACATAGGTACATTTAAGAATATCAGAATGATAATCCTATTAGTGCTTTAATTTTTATAATATCTAGTGATCTATTGGATGTACTCACTGTGAAGTCTGGATAAACCGTATTTTTGGTTAGGTAAGGAAGGTATTAATCGATCAATACTGACAAAGAACCCTCTCTCTCTCTTTTTATTTTATTTTAGAAATCCTCTAAAACGTCGTGATTCACCATCTGCCGATTATTGCCTGCAAATCCTCTTTATCAATATTGGAAGATAAACATGGGTCAAGGGATACATGGTACATTTATTCGCACGCATATCTGTGTGACATTGGACTGGACGAGATACCCAGGTGACAACAGGGTCCTTCTCTTAATCCACATCGACATCGGCATCTCCAAAACACACATACATATACGCAATTAATCTTATCACCAGGTCAACATGTATTATTCGATATTATCATCATCACCATCACCTTACCTAATACCTTTCACCGATCACCACCTTTTTGGCCGATGTACCTTTTGCATCCAACAATCTAAAAATAACACATCCATACTTGAAACATTGCCTCTATCGGATACTCCGAGTTGAAAAGGTAAGACGAAGCGGGAAAAAAGTAAAAAGGAATAGTCTGATTCGCAATGGTGTATATATCTATTATCACAAAATGAAGATGGATGATCACACTGATTTATTTATATTCTCTCTTAATGTATTGGCGTTTAGGTATGATTCGAATAAGTATCAACTGACTCTAGGGTGGACTTGCTCCGTATGGTCTCTTCTCCTCTTTTTTTTTTTCCTCCCCCCAACTGGTGATATACATTAGTTTAGATAGTATTTACTCTCTCTCCCCCCCCATTTTTCCCTTATTATCCCCTTACATATAACATATAACTTCTAATAAATAAACTTGTTTTGTTTTGTTATGTTATACTTTACTCTTGTGCATATCTATTTGATTTCATTGTTGTGATTGATGAAGCACCAATGATACAAACAAAGGTGAACATGGAAAGGCTCAAACGACGGGATGAATGTATCACAAAAACTCAAACTTTAATATAATGATAGACTGACTAAACCATGTACTCCTCCCCCACGAACCTTAAAAAAAGTATAATTGTATGTGGGACGATGGTTCAAAGTAGGTATGTACTTGTTTTGACACATACTCTTAAAGTTCAACACTGATCCTGCCCGCTTTAGATAACGATCATGTTACAAACACTGACCCAGAAAATGAATAAAACAGTATAATTTAGGTTGTGTTCTTTATTAATGACATATGTGCACATATTTGTATACATGTATCACTCCCGAAGACATACACATGCAAAAAAAAAAAAAAAAAAAAAAAAAAAAAAAACGGGATTTGAATTTTGCATGATACTTTATCAAATGTGGATAGAGGCCAGTTTTTGCTTTTTCCTTTCATTGGTTGGTGTAGGAGGAGAATGTGAACCACGTCTTGATTGTGATGATGATGGTGGGTAAGGTGGGTAACCATGTGTATAAGATTGTTGTTGTTGCTGTTGTTGCTGCTGATGATGATGAAGTGGTGGTGTAGGTGGTGGTGGTGGTAAAGTCGTACCCATAGTAGATGATGGTGGATGATGAGGCAAGGCAGGTGGTTTGGATGGATCCTCAAATAAGATGGATGTTCTACGAAGAGTGGTCGGGGGTCGATGATGATTCAAATAATGTGATGCGGCAGGTAAGGACGGAGCCATACGTTCATCAATAGGTGGCATTGGCGGGAGTGAAGGTTTCGGTCCACCACCCAAGGTGGGTGTTAAAGGAGGTCTTGGTTCTGTTGCCGATAGGGAAGAAGAGGATGATAAGGAAGAAGGAGTAGTGGTAGTGGATGATGTTCCATTGGTTGGAGGATGCTCGATCATAGGTGGGGCCTAAATAGGAAATAAGAGAAAAAGTAAGCATTTACGTTTTCTTCACCTCATCTGCTCTTTCTTACCAAGGGGCGATCATATCTTTGGAAAGGAGATGAATTGGGTTGTTGTAAGATCGGAGGAGGGGAGTGTCGAGAAGGATGCGAATGTGGTTCCCCCTGATCAAAAGAAGGATTGGTATCATTATGACTATTGTTATATTGATAGGGGTTATCTACATCTTGGGGAATAGGTGTGGTCATGGCAGATCTACGCAAAAAAAAAAAAAAAAAAAAAATCAGGCATTTATAAAATCATGCATTTTCAAAACCCGACATTTTTTTAAAACTTGGGACTTACGTTCCTCCCGTTCCACTTCCATGGGTCCTTTTCAGCAAATCCAATCGTTGTCGAATATGAGGATTTTTAGGGTCCAATTCACAAGCACGTTGATATGCATCCAAAGCATCTTGAATCTGATTATTACAAGATTCATAAAGCGTACCAAGATCGTACCACACTTCACTAATGTAAGGGTTCAACCGGATCGCTCGGCTATAAGCATCCAAGGCATCACGGTACTGGTTGATTTGATAATAGAGTACCCCAATCGAGCACCAAAACGTGGGATTGCGTGCATCACGGTAGACAGCTTGTTGATATGCTTCGTACGCCTTGCTGTAGTTTTGTTCCGTCATGTAGCATCGACCGAGCAAGTACCAAGATTGAGCATCTTGACTATCGGCTTTTAAAGATCGGGTCAGATACTGGATTGCCATGTTTTGGTTACTGAAACTGGTGTTTTGCTGATGATAAAGCCAACCGAGTTGTTGCAATACTTTGGAATGGTCGGGGTTTTCCGTCAAGACTCGTTCGTAGGCTTCCTTGGCTTTTTCGTATTCCTTTTGTTGTTCGTGTACATGACCTTGTTGGAACCAAATATCCACTTTGGTCAATGGTTTAGGTGGATGGGCCAAGATATATTGAAAACACTACACAAGGGGGGATGTGAGTTTTTTTTTTTTTTTTTTTTTTTGACAGGTGTGGAGATTCAGGGGTAAAAAAAATTACCTGCAGACTGAGTTCGAATTTCTGCTGTTGCTTATAAATGATGCCTAACCTAAAATAAATTTCATTGGTCTTTTCGAATTGAGGGTCCATTCGGGTCACAGCGGAGAAGGCTTCCTCGGCATGCTCGATCGAGCCATAGCGATCATAAAGAATACCAATACCATACCATAACTTTGGATCTTTTGGGTTGGGTAAATGATAAAGGGCTTGTTGGTAAGCATGGTAAGCTTCTTGAAGTTGATCCATCATGAGGTAACAATGTCCTAAACTGCCCCATGTTTCACCATTGGTTTCTTGGATGGCTAGGATGCGTTTAAAATAATCTACCGCTTGACCGAATTGTTCTCTGCCTCGGCATAGGGAGGCGATCTGGGTTAATGCTCGAATGCTGTACGGATTATGCTTGAGCGCCGATTCGTAAGCTTGGATCGCCTTTTCCCAGTCTGACATAAGTTCTGCAAGGTTACCTAGATGATGATAGAAGAAATTTGCTTGATTTAGAAATGATCTGATTATAGAATACATATGCAAATGTATGTGTGGCGCACCTATAAATGGTTGGTTTTTAAAACCCGATCATCCTCGACCCCCCATAAATGATCAGTTACACAAGAGATATAATCTCACACACATACACCAAAACATAAATATAAACCTTCTCACACACACTATTCTTTTTTTTTTATATGAAAACCAAAAGGAGGAGTATATCCAAACTTTTTTTTTTTTTTTTTATCGATATTCCCCTCCTTTTCTCCTCACTCGCTCCTGCCTATCACTCCTCTCCCCTTTAAAACATTCATTCTTCCATTTTCTTTATCATCCCAACCTACCTAATGTTAACCAAGCTTGTTCATTTGCAGTGGTGAGCTTTTGTAAAGTAGTCGATGAAGTCATTGGTGATGCTAAAAGACAATAAAGTATTACAATAAAGTACGGATTACACTGGGTGACATACACAAACGGAAAAAGAACGAGAAAGAGAAAAGAAGAAGAGGAAAAGAAGAAAAAAAAGAAAGAGAAAAGAGAGACCTTAAATCACCAGTTTAAATAAGGAGATAGAAGGCTTTTTTTTGGGGGGAGGGGAGGGACAGGAAACGACGCTAAAGCATAAAAAAAATTGAATGACAAACTTAGTGCATAAAAAAAAGTGACACTAAAAACTTTTTTTACCCTGTTTTTTTGTCATTCTCCTTATTATCATGAGCTCCTGTGATGTAGACTTTTAGACAAATCGGATATCACTTTAAATGGGTTTCCTTTTTGATGATGATCACGTTATTCATGTATGTGTGTCCTTCTCCTTCCCCTCCCCCTTTTTATTTTAAAATTTAGTTCCATTTACAAAAAGACGATATGGAGATGATCCTATCCAATCTTGGGGAATACTGGAAGTAACAAGAGCAGAAATAAACGTGATACAATGGATAACATCACTTGTACTCGGCTGGTCGGCTTGGTTTCCTTGACCTGTCATGTTTTCCATTACCCCTGGATTTAAAGCATATGCTTGGATAAAAGAAATCGGGGATTTAAAAACATTCTTTTTCATTTCCCGCTTTGAAAGCTAGAGATTTTTCTTTTTTTTTTCCAGCTCTCTTTTCTCCGTCTATCACTTTTTTGATAATTCATCATCATCTTTTTTATTCAACAAGCATATTAACACCACCATCACCACCACCACCACCACCACCACCACCACCACCACTCCAACCCACTCCACTCGTTCTTCCTTTTGAACAATGGCGCCATACATTAATTCAGTCGTGGCCAACATTCCCACCTTGACCAAAACGCTATTGATCAACGTCTTGCTGATCTCTGGAATGGGATCTTTTTATATCTATCACCAACAACAACTGGAACCTGATACCCCTCTTGTGTATGCTCATTGTTCCTATCTTGGTCTCATTCCAGGAAGGTAAGATTCGACGAAGAAGAAGGGGATGGATTGAAATTAACTTTTTTCTCCTTTATTATCATCACTGTTATTAGTATCTTGCAGGCACCATGGACGATTGTCACCAGTATCTTCTTTGAAAACACTCTGTTGGCAGTAAGTAAACAAGCAAAAAAAAAAAAAAGAAGGGAGGAGGAGGAAACAACACCTTGATGATTAACACATTACTTGACCTTCTTTTCTAGTTTATCTCATCTATGGTCGTCTTACTCTTTTGTGGGAAATACTTGGAACGTGCCTGGGGAAGTCGCGAACTCCTCCGGTATATCCTTATTACTGGGATTCTTTCAAACATTGTAACATGGGCCGGTGTGATGCTATCCTATTATCTTAGTGACGGGGACGAGATTTACCTTTACTATGTCCAAATAAATGGGATGGCCGGTGTTTTCTCTGGATTCTTGGTGGCATTCAAGTTATTAATACCTGAACATCGCTTGTCTCTGATAGGTGGGCGATTGGCTATTCGGGTAAAGGATCTATTAGGTGTGGCAACTATTACCAGTATCATATGCTTGATTCTCTTTAAAGCCATCGTGTTTTATAATCTGGTCAATATTGGTTGGGTCATTGGTTGGGTCTATCTTCGCTTCTTCCAGCATCATGAAAATGGTTCTCGTGGTGATCGTACAGAAGCTTTTGCCCTCGTGACTTTTTTCCCTCCCTTCCTTCGGTAAAGATCCTTTTATTGATCTCACTTGTGTTACTAACAACTCTCTCTCTCTCTCTCTCTCTCTATAGCCCTGTCATTGGATTCTTATCCAACTTTGTCCACCATCTATTTGTCAAATTCAACATACTTCCATCTATTGTCAATCACCAACGATCTACTATGTATGATATGGAACACCAAACACCAGGAAGTGCGCGGGCGGAAGCTGAACGAAGACGGGCATTGGCTTTGAAGGCTTTGGATCAACGATTATCGAAACCATCTACCATCAACATTGGATCTTCTTCCTCAGTATCACCACAACCTTCATCTTCTGCCACCATTATCGGCAGTAACACCAGTACCAGCAATATTGAATCAGTAAACATCAGTTCGAAGGTTATCAACACCAGTGACTCGACGGAAAAGCAACAATCAGCTAGTATGGCCAAGGACGACACCCAATAGGGAAAATTAATAGTTAGAATGGATCATTTTATATTGTTTATAGCTTGTATAGAATGTATAGGTATATAGTTATTCTTTTTAAATAAATAAAACATGTCTTTTATCTCATTATGGTTTTTACCCCTTTTCCCTCGGAGTCTTCTTTCCGGGTTCCCCATGTTAACAGACATGGTTTAATATGCTGAACATTATGTATGCAAGGGCATGTCTCTCTCCTCTCTTTCTTGATTTGGATTTTTGGATAGATAATTTGAAAAATTCAAATAGGGAGACTTTATGAACAGGTTTTATGGTTCATGATTGTCCGTGCCCACGTTTACTTATACTAACAACGAAAAGCGATTTGAGATCGTTCCTTTATCCCCATCCCCCCTTTTTTAGAGTTCACTTTAAAATTTGATGTGGGCATTTCAAATGCCGCTTCAAAAAAATTTGTGTGCTCGCAGGCTGCCAGGCTGGGCTGGGCGGTTGGTTGGGAAAATCAAAACAAACAAAGAAAAAAAGAAAAATAAAAAAAGTCTCTTTTCTTTCTTCTTTACTTCTCCACTTCTAATTCACGACTCCTATTACATGTCTTTTCCATTGCTACTCCAACAACAAGGAGTACAACTACGATCATGGCATTATCGGATTAAATCCACACAACTGGTTTGTCGTACTTGTTTACTAGGCAGGCGTCCTCTCCATTTACAACACACCACACCAACCCTTCTTGTCGCAGACTCTACGATTGGTTGCACCACTGGGATTCAATACCGATGGAGTCCTCTACAACAACGCCAACGGTTATCAACACTTGGATCTTCACCATTACCTCAGCAGCGACACGTACATATTATGGCCACACCAAAGGATTCACGGGTGGAAAAATTGATCTCTTTGCTGTCACGATCTCCGTCTTCACCTGGCTCTTCATCGTCTTCTACAACACACACCATTCGACGACGAAACCACAGAAAAAAGCTATCAACATTATACGAATCCATTCGCCACGATCCATTGGTGTGGAATCAAATCGATAGTCATCAACTCATGGCGTTATATAAAGCTTTGCGACCTTCTTTGAACGAACCTGCTTTAAACTTGCTCATCATTAATGCTCAACATGTATTAGAAGATATCCAGAAATATACACCAAATCAATTCAGCATGGTCCACGTCGAGGCTCTCCTGTCCACCTATAAAACCCACAATAGAGCCGAAGCAGCTGTCGATCTGATAGACTGGGTCACAACAACCTCACCATTAGCAACTCCTTCTTTACAGGCGTACGAATATCTAATTGCGACTCTAACAACATGTGGACATCAAAGTATAAAAGATCAATCACCTATGGTTTTGGCTCTACAGTACTGGAATCAAGTCAAGACATTGGCGGCGACCAACAACAACACAGCAACATCCGATCTGATGGTGGGGTATATGATGCAAGGATACTTGGCTCAAGGGGATTTGTTAACAGCATCATCTTGGTTAACCACACACACTGATCTATCAAAGAATGAAAAAATGGCACAAGTATTAGATTTTTGGAAAACAGCATCGGCAGGCGATCCGTATCAATATGCGGTGGGCGTGGTTAGTTATGGATTGGAAAAGTTGATACAACAAGCAGCTTGTAATGATCGGTATTATGATGCTCGACAGTTTTATCGACAACAATGTGGGCTATACAACAACAAGAAGGAACTATCATCAACACAACAACAACAATCGGCAGTGGGTTTAATCAGGCTGGTGGATCGATGTATAGCAACAAATCAATCATCGACTCTTCGTCAACTGCTGGAAGACGCATTGGAATTTGGGCACGAAAAGGGAATTAAAGTGATGGCCAATCGACTGGGAGCCTACTACTTGACGAAAAACAGGTTACGATATGCCTTTGACCTCTACTTTCATTTGGATTCATTACCAGCACTCGACAACACCAGTACCATGGCTCAAATTGTATACGACAAGAATAAAACACGATCGATTTTACTTACTGCTGCCAAGTCCAAATACCACGTGGATATGTATCGTCTTTATCAACGTTTCACCACACATTATCCCTCTTCTCTGGAACTTCGTGCTTATACCCATATTCTCCAATCTCTGATTCGAACCAAACAATATGACCATGCTCTTGTCGTTTATCAAGATGTCCTCTCTCAAGCAACTCGTCTCTTGGTATCTGATGGTCAAGCTGAACATACCAAACGGCTCTTCCATCTTGTGTATTCTCTTTGTGCTCAAACAGGTGATGCGGATCTCTTCCAATCAGTGGTGACTTTACAACGCCAGGTCGGTTTTCCTAACCTGCCTCATCACTCTTTGACCTCGTTGATGGCGACTTATGTTAAAAAGGGGGAACTTACTTCAGCAAAGGCGGTATTCGATCATTTGGCTCATCAACAACAACAACAACCACAAGCACTTACCCCATCTTCTATAACAGCAGATCAAGATCACGATCATGATGGTGGCGATAGACCAGAAGAAGTGGAGCAATCAGATGTGGTGGACGTGGTGGACTTTAATCTCTTGATGCGTATTGTTGGACAAGAACAAGTCGAGTTCCGGAAACAAGGGGGCGAAGAACCGGTGGCGAATCGAATCCTGGATATTTTACGACACATGGCTTTGGTGGGTGTACAATCGAATGCGACTACTCTACGGACTTTACTGGATGTGTATCAAGAAGACGGGGAGATGGAAGATGAAATGTTTACGACTCTGATGAATGATCCTCAAGCAACACATCATGATCATATCTGGTTGAACAATCTCAAACTGACGAGGATTTTACTTTATGGCAACGACAACAATAATGGTGACTTGGGCGATAATGCTATGGAAGCGGCCAAAGTGTTTTTATCCAACAAACGTCTTCATCTCTTTCCAACTGCTTCACCGGACGAACCTATCTTGGCGGACGGGATGACTTACAAGCTTTTATTGGATCAATTGACCAAGAATCATCATACATATATGGCACAACACATCTTTGACCACATGCGATCTCGGGGCTGGCGACCGCCGATCGCGGTATATGAACAATTGGTGGCTGCTTGGGCTCGGAAAGGACGGTTGGTCAAGGCAAAGGCAGCGATGGCAGTGGCCTGTCAAGATCTCGGATGGACAATAGCACCGACGAAATGGTATACTTTGGTGTTGGATCTTTTGGTGCAGAATAAATCAAATCGCGTCAATGCCTGGGTACTGGAAATCAAGAAGACTGAAACCTTGTTGTTGGATCCGGTGTTGGCGAAACGGTTTGTCACTTATGGACTGGATCCTTTTTCAATATCATCATCATCATCGACTTGTGCCAGCAAAACACCTAGACAACAACATCGAAAACAATCACAACAGTAATAACATTAGCATTAGCATTAGCATCATGTAACTTCCCCCATCATATTATTAGTATATACAAATAGTTTCTTTTTTTTTTTTTTTTTTTATTCCCCAACACTTTTTTTTTTTATTGCCACAATGTACATTATTACTCTCACCCCTTCTCTTTATTTGATCCCTGTTTGCTTTAGAATTAGACTTGGTTTTGTATATAAAATATACTACTTTTACACAAATAAACTACCTTGATACAATCCATTATGCATCCAAAGGCTCTATAAAAGATATTCCAAACACATAAAGTGATATTTTTATTTATTGATGAAGATGAAGTAAATGATAGATATGTATATATACATAAAAGGTAGTAATAAACTAATAAGAAGACATGTTTTTTTTTTGTGTGTGTGGATGTGGATTGATGATATGTGGGGTAAAGGAAGAAGTAATGACAAAAATAAAAGCATAATACAGTACAAAGGGAAGGGTGAGTTAGGAGGACAAGATATGTATGGATGAGGATAAATTAAAACTAGACCAAGAGGACGGCATTGATACAACCATCATTTTCGGGATTGTTTGTTACTTGAGCATATTTACCCCAGACGACCTTACCACCAGTTGTGACCAAACCAAGTTCAGACACATTGACTTCGAGCACGGTACCTTTAGTGATGACACCGAGTTGTGTATAAAGAGGCGATTGAGGATTCTTCTTGACACCAATGATGGGTAGTTGGAAGGTAGCCTTGAGTTCAGGGTGAGTGACATGAGCCTTCTTGAATCGGAGACCCATAGGACGAACAAAGCGTTCATACTTTGGAGGTTTACGAGTGAAGCCATCACCGACAAAGGTAGCTTTAGTGACCATACGTTTCCAGGACTTGGTCTTGTTTTTACCAGACTTGACCACCTTGAACATTTCGTCTTCAGCCATCCCACGCACCGCAGGGAGAGGTACCGCCCATTTACCAGCCTTTTCCTTGCGTTTTTGCTTGACCATGTTTGACAAGACCTTGGCACGATCTTCACCTTCACGATCCAACAAGTAGGTAGGTACCGCACCTTCAGGGATAGCATCCGCCGATTTCTGCTTGGCATTCTTTTCTTCATGTTGCTTGATCGTCTTCTTCATTTGAATCTTTTCTGCATGTCGTTTCTTGTTGTGAAGTTTAGCACGGAGACCATGTACCTTTTGAGCAAATTGAGAGTTCTTGTGTGCCATACGTGCTTCC
The DNA here is from genome assembly GCA_025330725.1 of Chlamydoabsidia padenii. NCBI lineage: Eukaryota > Fungi > Mucoromycota > Mucoromycetes > Mucorales > Cunninghamellaceae > Chlamydoabsidia > Chlamydoabsidia padenii. The sequence continues at coordinate 1,105,055 of JAIWND010000006.1, read as the reverse complement.
CGTTTACGCCTTTATAGATCGTTCATATAATAAAAAAAAAAAAAGGAGAGAAAATATGATTAGTATGTTTGATCTTTTCCTAGACTTCTTTAACTGCATCAAGATACTTACTTTCGTTCTTCGTGATCGAAACGACGACCATGTCGCTTGATGTGTTCTTCAATATGCTCGTTTTGGGGCTAAAATCAATAAAAAGACAAAAGAAGGAGTGTTAGTACAAAGTTCCAGAATATAGTTACAAGATGTAACTAAACATTTATATGAGTGTTCTGCTTATCAAGGTAGAGATCTTACCATCTTCAGATAAAGGGTAAAATAAAGGAAGGAAGAGGAGGAGAAACTAGAAAAAAAAAAAAAAAAAAAAAGAGGAAGATAAAAATGGGTTGCGACAAAAATAAGCCACATGAGGACCAATTAAAATGAGAAATGAAGAAAACCCTTTAAATTCAAATCCCGATTTTGACAGGAAGGTACCCAATGAAGTAAGTAGCCTTTCCTATCTTACGGGGTGCCAAGTTTACAATCACTACTTTTACGCACATACATACATATCAAATGAGATATTACTTTTTAAAAGTACAACCATGTCGATATATAAGATTAATGGGGAATCGGGGGAGGGGGGGGTTTGCATGAATTTACATACCGATACAAGAATACAAGCCAAACACATTTTATTTATTTATAACGTAATGAGGGAAAATAAGACTAGGATGAAGATGTGTAAAAGTATATATTTTGCCATAAAGGTAAGTAATCACGCAAGACACCAGCAGCGAGATGAAGAATAGGTTTTGATTCCAAGCGATTACAGTATTGTTCTAGGTAAGGTCTTGTGATATGAGTATAAAAGGCACCACGGACAAGGTTAAACCAGATTTGTTGAGTACGTCTTGACATTTCTTGTTTCTCCAATGGCATCATGTTGTTGTGTCTACTATTATCGTCCAAAGTAAATGCCTTTCGCAATGCCATTTGAGAGCCGAGTTCAGTCAATAGAGAATATAACCAAGGTTTCCAAGACTTTTGTCCATATTTAAGAATACATAAGACTAATAAAAAGAGTCAGCCCAAGTTGATTTGAAATAAAATTTACTAGTTTTTACCATAAATCAAAGGTCGAAGGATATATAATAGTTCACCCAGATTGCCCATTTTCGAGAGTACATGTGCCATTTGTGGTGGTTGCCGAAGTTTTTCAGGAGTCAGAACCTTTGACATTAAAAAGGCATCAATATCATCAAATGTATCCCGTCGATCCAAAGAGAAAGAATCATTTATGCTCGTCCATTCGTTTCCTGTACGTTCCCCATGACGTTGTTGTTGATGATGTCGTCCTGTTTTACCTGCTTTGGATTCCAAGGTGGCAGGATCTACATCGCGTTGCAAGTGAGTTGGTGATAATGTCATTCGATCCTCCGTGGTTTTGAGTAAGCCCAATCGTAAGAATACCCTAAATCATTCATACTGTTAGTGATTCGTTGGTTTGATTCCAATCCAGTTTATCTTTACTTGACACCTTCCAAGATCGCAATCATTTTCCACTGTGCACGGGTTCCCCACTTTTTGCGGACACCCATTTCAATCAATACTTGAGAATAAGCAAGAATAGTAAGGAAGGTTGTTGCCGACTTGTTCCACCGACTATGCTGTTTCCAAAATAAGATATATTTGTTGAATGCCGAGTCTTGTGCTAGTTCTGGTTGACTTAGTTCTTTGGCTTTTTGTTGTGCTGCTCTTCGCAACAGGGAAGTATGATAAACACCAATAAGATTTAACGCCGCGTACACTATTATATATAAAGACAAACCATATGTTAATTGTTAATTCCATATATCACCAACTTGTACTTACCGGCTTGAGACGCAAACTCGGCATCATGGAATCGACCTACGAAAAAAAAAAAAGAAGAAGAGTTAGTTGGGAATTCCCCATTATTGTCACTTGTGGTCACAAAAAGTGCCTTACCTGGTAAAATATAAGTAAGAGACCTTAAAGAAGATTCAAAGGTTGTGATTTGTGCAGCATTCTTTATAAGAAAGTTTTCATATCGATCAAGGTAATCCATTGTGGGCCAAATAAACAAAAAGAGAGAGGAAAGAAAGGCGCTGACTCAACGTGAAATTTATCCGCTGATTGAAATGGGCGGGATTTGAAATATTCGGTTCGTTTTTATGGAACAGCCCGCATGCATATAAACTTTTTTTTTTTTTTTTTTTTTTTTTTGCTCCCCTCCCCCCACGTTATGCAAATGTCACTTATCAAGGGTGAATCCGTTGGCCTTTTCATAAGAGTCAAAAAAAAAAAATGACAGCTGGAACTTAAATTTTGCTTGTAGGCAGAAAGAAGGGATCGTGCATGCATTCATTATCTTACTAAGGGTTGGAGCGTGTTAAAGTAGATTCTGAGGAAAGAATCAAAGGATACAAAAAAAAACTTGTGCTTTTGAAACTGATGTATTTGGTACCATTAGGTCTTTAACATCTTTCCCTCAAGTGAGGTAAGCCAAGCACCACAAGGAGAGAGGCGGTGTTTGAAAGTTAAAAAAAGTCGTTGTTGGTCGTCAGATCTGCAAATGCCACTACTTTGTCAACTGTCAAACGATGCTAATAATTAAAGTGGTTATAATTCTTTTCAATGTTACCCCTTATAAAGTTTATTTAGTAAGCCAAGTGCCTCAGACTCTTTGTCAGTTAATAAACCAAACCTATAAAGCCAATTAAAATCCCGCACGTCGCTGCATTTTTGCCATCATATTTCATCAAAATAAACCATTCTTTATTTGTTTATCAATTCAACTAGACTAAAACAACTATATTCTATAATCCAAGATCCTTTGCAATGAGTTGCCCAGCAATGGGATGGTAAAAGTCCTTGTGTTTGATAAAGGTAGATTGTGCAAGTTCAGCGCCACCGTCGGAAGCCAAGTTGAGTTGTCGATAAAGAGGTCGTACGTACTTCATGCGGCCCTGTTCAGTGATAAAAGCCACCACATGGGAGTAAATGGGTCGGTAGTTGGCCTTCAAACACACCAATTGCCATCGGAATCGTATTTCAGAGTTTCGTACCGCCGTCAATTGATAGAGTTCATCCATGGCCTTGAGAAGTTGTTGAGGCAGACTGGGCATGTCGGACAATCGTTCCAAAAAGACAGCTACAAGTGAATAGTTAAGAATATGAGTGGACTTTGCTTTGCTGTTGTTGTTGTTGTTGCTATAAACTTACATTTTTGAGCAGTAGTAAAGTTTTCCATGTCTTTAGCAGAGAAGCGAGATAAGTCTGATGCTTCCCGAGCATCATTCCACGCATTAGCCAAAGAGTAACAAGCTTCGGCGAGAGAAGTATCAAACAGATTTTCCGGGTGCTCGATAGGAGGCATACCAGGAGCATGAATCCAAGTGTCAAAGTCGATCGTGTTGAGCTTGTCCACCATGGATTGTCCATGTACATTTTCCATATAGTCATACAAGTAGTCTTTCCAGTCAGTCGTGGTGATAGATTTTGATGCAAAGTGTTGGACATAGGACTTTACAAAAGGTTCAAATACAGTGGGACCACCAACCACACCTTCCACATGATAAAGCATATTGAATCCCTTTTCTATATATAATATCAAGTTAGCTTTATACACTTTTAAAGAGAGGAGAGGGGTTCTCTTACCATAGGGGACACTGGAGAAGTAGTCATCAGGGTCACCACCATTGCTGAGATCAGGCTGCAACACTGTTTCTTTTGAATCCTTTCCAAAGAGTTCCACACTTTCCTTCAATGCCTTCCACCCAATGATACAATTCAATTGAGCTTCCTTTTCCCCATACAGTCGTCCAATAATCTTGCGTTCGATGAATTTCGTGTGTCCTTCATTCAGCCAAAAGTGGGACTAGATTAAAAAAAAAAAAAAAAAAAAAAAAAAAAAAAAAAAAAAAAAAAAAAAAGGAATTGTCATGAGTCATGCCTACTCTTTTTACCTGATGTTTTACCCAGTCTTTAGTTGTCACCAAGTTTCCCATCCAACTATGACAGATTTCGTGGATCACAGTATGGACACCGGATTTGTCACCTATAAAAGATCAGACTAAGTACCCAATAATTATATGTAACTGCCCACGAGAGATTTTACCTGCTACCAAAGTGGGTGTCACAAAAGTCAAACAAGGATTCTATAAAATAGTTCAAGAAGGATTTTTTAATTGTTAGCAATGATACAGGGAACAAACCCATCAGTTTACCTCCATGCCACCATAAGGGAAGGATGGAGGAAGAATCAAGAGATCGTAGCGTGACCAATCATAAGGAGTCAAAAGCTTTTCGCCCACAGAGAGGAATTTTTCAGTATCCTGCGACCAATAAACAAGTTGGATCAAAAGGGTTAGTTCTTTTTATATACATGTATGTATACCTACTTCGAATTCATTAGCAGCAGCTTGGACCATTTCAGGTTCACACCATACTTTTGACCTTTCACCAAGGTCACGACTTGTCAAGTTCCCAGAAGCAATAGCGATTAAATAAGTAGGCATGGTGGTAGGTTGATGGAAAGCATAAGTGGAGACCCCTGGACGACCACCAGTAGACACCCCTCGTTCCAATGCTGACATGACCACACGAAGAGGTGAAGTTACACTGGCAGAATAAGTCAATTTGATCGAAGGTGAGTCTTGACAGGGAATAAAGGACCGTGCATGGATCTAGGAAAGCATTAGTATACACATCCCATCTTTTCACTTTTTTTGTTCTACTTTACCGCTTGACATTGAGAGAAGAGATAAGGATGCTTCTTTCCCAAGGTTTGTTCTGGTGTCAAGTATTGTACGGCTGTACATTTGTCGGTGGTAGTATATACGATTTTGAGTTGGAAGCTGGTGTTGATACGAAGAGGCGAAGGTAATTGAATCGTCAAAGCCGAGCCTAAAGCTTGATGTCTTTCTGCAATATCAAACTATATATAAAAGAGTCATTAGTATGTTAGTGAGATCAGAGGGAATACTTGTCTTTTCCAAATAACTTGCCTGGAGTGAGTTATCGTTTAACACCACTTTCTTGATATCCAAATAGCTTGTGTCCAACACCACTTTGTTTACATTATCAGTCAAAGTCTTGAGGTCCAAAACAACATGTCCATCAATGCGCTTCTTTTCAAAAGAGATATCCCAGTTCAGATGGAGGTGCGTGGTAGTCAGTTCTTGTAAGTTTGATAAACTACTAGGATCCGTCATAATGTGTGTGTGGGGGAAGAAGAGAAGATAAAAGGATTCCCGCGCTCTCGGTAAAAAAGAATTTGACTTGTTCGGGATTTAAAAATAAATGTATAGCTTACCTTTTTTGAAAAGGTACCACATTCTAATGGTCTTTTTAGATTCAAGGAAATGTATTCCTTTCAACGAAACAGATTATTCAAAAGCTATGGATGTTTACATTGAACTTTATATATTCTAAATTGTCTTACTGTTCTTTTCCCTAATGAAAAGTAAAGCGTTCAAAGATGAGGGAAAGCTCCCACCCAATTAAATTTACGCTCCGGCATGAATGTCGGTGAATGAATTAGAAGAGTGATTGGATTTCACGTCAACAAGCTGGAGGAAGAAGAGATGGTATCATAATGATCTGCAGTATAAAGTAAAAAGACTCACCCGCCAACATTACATAAGACTAAAAAACGTATTTCCATATATAAAATAAAGTCAAAAGACATCATTCAAAAAATGTTTTGTTGTCAGTTGCATGACCTGGTATTTGTATTGATGAAAGGTAAAACAAACAAAAATCATGCCTTGTGTAGTAAGCTAATGTCTAATGACCAAAAGGAGAGAAGGCGGTGATATAGAACTAAGATCAATCAGCATACACCCACTTTTACTGCCTTCATCCCGTTTCCCCTTTTTTGAAATTCCGCTTTCATCTGTCGGGTGTAACTTTTTTGATTTTTCGGAAGCACTCATCCGTAAACGATAACAGAAATGTGGTCAGTGAATGAAACTTTAGCCCGAGTGGCTTCCTATAGGCGTCATTTAATTAATGCGAGCGAGATGGCCAATGATATCGTTGACCACATTCCTGTTCTGCTTGTCCTATATAAGTCTGTTATATTTTTTCACATCATATGAATAAACTTGTCGGTCAATTCTTGGAGGAGATATTTCATTATCCGCTTATTCGACGAAAAAATCAAGCTACCCTGAACAGTCAGGATGCAGGATTTGAATTTTTATATTTTATGATAGGGCGAGAGGGTATTTCGCTCTTCTTTTCTTTGTTCTATCATAAAAAAAACATAACCTTTTATATCACTTACTTCAATGTCCTATTTTTATCTTACCAGTGCTAATCTTTGGAACGTCGATGATGCCTTGAAGTGGGCTGAAGAAAATACTGATGGCGTTGACAACATGCCGCCGGTAAAACTGGTATCTGAAGCTAATTGGCTTATGGACTCCAACAAAGCAGAAGCTGCCAAACAATTCTTGGCGAAGTTACAGGTAAAATCACGGATATGATAAAAATAGGGCAGTAAATAACATGCTTTATGAATACATACATCACTATAGGATTTGCTGAAGGTCCATTCTCATCTACCATCAAGTGGCAATGTTATAAACAATTCCATTGTAGGTGACCAGAACACTGTCATTGTTATCGTAAGTCAAGAAAAACTGAATGGAGTGAACATACTTCAAACTGAACTCCTTTTATGATTTTCATAGAATGAAGCCGAACCATTTGCGTCCGATCTATCTCCCATTCCTTCCCGCAACAAAGACGCTGACAGTGAAGACTCTGACGATGAAGACAATGGACTACACAACTCCTTCATTGGCGATGAAAATCATCCCCGTCGTACCAATATTCACTACTACCATAATATTGAAAAGTGGCCCGACAAACCCTCGACAGTAAGTTTGATCATTTTTTTTATATTTTTATTATCAACTTATTAACTCACTGTTTTGTATGTATAGTGAATTATTGGCAACTTTATTTGCATGTTAATAGGGCTCCACGAATGATTTGGGCGAGGGGTAGTTACATGATCAAATGATATCCATCTCGATTCACTGTTGGAGGAACTGTTCTCAACAGATGATATCTTTTACCAGTCATGGTAAGTGCCGCCGCATATGCACCTTTGGGAATAATAATAATAATATTCATCCTTCTTTATATTTTGTTTAACTTTATATAGGGTAAACTCTTCTCTTGAATCGCCAATGAGAATTTTATTATGCAAAAGCTTACTGAAGGATATGATGTAAACTTTTATAAGGACAATGAAACCTGATTGGACTAATTACATACGACCTTGGCATATAAAGATCGACATGATGACCTGCGAAGTAAAGCCACCGAAGAAAAAGGGACCTCTTCTTCTGAACATTTTGACTTTGTCAAGCTTGGACTGGGAATGCGAGGTATGCTGAACAAGATGTTGGATATTACTTACATTTTTTACAGAGTATTCTGTGAAAACTTTTACTATGGATATGAAGGGCTCAATCTATCGTATGGTGCAACTTGACAGCTGTGATATGATATCTCAACAATCTGGCTTGGGTGCGTTTTCTATGGTCTTCCGGTGCTTTCTCCAAGTGAAAAATCTTGCTGGTATGGTGGCCCACAAACTCAAGGACGCTCAACTGGTCAGTGCAACAGGCAAAAGAAAACTCAACCAAAGTATCTGGCGGTCGAAATGAAGTGGATGATATAGCTTACCCTGGATAATTATAATAGTTGTATTATTACCTTTATATAATCTTACTTAAATAAACAATCTCTTGTGTGCCGTTTGACGATACCAAATAGTTTGAAACAGTTGTTTATTATAGACATCTCCATAAGATACACCGTGGTGCAAAAAACCATAGCTCACCAGGCGATATTTAAACCCCGCTTATTTGCAATCTCAATTTTTTTTTTTTTTTTGCTTTGACCATCCCCTCTTTTTTCCCCTTTTCTCTCCAAAAACAAGACCCGACTACCATCTTTTGATAACGCCAATAACTCACATAATACATTGGATACCCTTGATAATCTATTGAACTATTCCATGCCAAACTCAACGTCTTCATTTGAAGTAAGTCCTTGATATCCTCAAACATGTCTCTCTCTCTCTCTCTCTCTCTCTCTCTCTCTCTCTCACCTTTTATTATTATCCTATTCTTATAGTTAACTGAAGATACACCACCCACACCACGACGCCAAGTCCAAAATACAGACGTCCATACTCGACTTCGACAATTAGAATATGACATTGAACAACTCACCTTATCCAATGTCAGACTACTTCGTACCAACCGTATTCTGAAACTTGATTGTGATCGATTGGTGGATGAACAGACGCAGTTACTCAAAGAAGAATTACAAGAACTTCGAAGGATGAATGTGCAGTTACAACGAAGTAATCGTCTCTTACAAGACGACATGGCTATAAAAACGGTAAGTAGGGCTCCCTTCTACCCTTCACTATTGACTAAGTTGATTTTCATAGGAAGAATTACGCTCAATGCGGGATGATCAAATTCGGCAAATGAAAAACGTTGGACCTGAATATGAATACCTAGTCCAAATGATCCACTTACTATATAGACAGGTAAGAAAAAAAAAGTGTGTGTGTGTGGGGGGGGGATATACACATCAATACTGACTTCACTTTTTTGTTTTTTAGATAGATGGAAAAACCAATTGTGACAAGACATGTTGTTATACCAACCAACCTCTTAGTCAAGGATTCTCTGTCCTGACCTTACCTCCCGAAACCGAAGAACAACGACCTGAAGCTCAACATATCTGCCGCCCTGTCATCCATTCCACTCGCCCTGATACCTCTCTCAAGAAAGAAAATCGTCGACTTTTACAAGATCTGGCTAACTTGAAACTCGTCCAGAATGATCTACAACTCTTACTAATGGAAAAAGATCAAGTGGCCGAGGTCTTGACTCGCGAATTACAAATGAAGGATGCCATGGTCAGTCAATTGGAATCGGATTTTAGTAGGATGGAACTACAAGTGATGGATCTTCAGGAAAAGGTAATTAGCATATATAAAAAAAGGAAATCAAGTGACTCACATTTTGTGTTTCATGTATGTTTAGGATCGGCATTACTCTGATCGACTGGTCGATCCTTGTCATGGCGACCTTGGTCATGACGATAGTATTACCATTAATATTATACATACTACATCTCCATATTCCCCTGTATCCCTTGTTGATTGATTAATTAATAAACACTATTTTGTAACATGTTATTGTAAAAATTGTTTTTATTGGGTTATTCATTTTCATAAATATATATGTATAGACTACTAAAAAAGGACAAGTAAAGAGTAGGAGTGTATGTTCTATATGGGAAAGCAAAAAGTGGGGTGGGGGACAAGAGATCGAGGTACCATTATCCAGAATACATACAAGCAGGTGGGTGATGTTGTTGTAAAAAGTTGTAAGGTAGCATGGTGTGGCCAGTGGGTGAAGAAGGAGATGTCGATGTAGGGGTTGAAGGTGATGAGGAGACTGAGACTGGATAAATATCATGTATCATCTGGTATTCGTCGTCCTTGATGTTCGTTTCTGTAATAGCAGGTAGACAAAAAAAAAAAAAAAAAAAAAAAAGTCAATAATGATCCCCAGTATAGTCGATTGATTGATGACTTACTATAAACCACAAGCATTACGAAGAGAAGCACCACTATCATCCATAAGCCGCCTTGTTTTCATTACCTTGATGATCGCCAAGGACATACAAATATGTTTATTGTAAACTTGGTACACCGAGGACCTTGACAACGACCTTGATTATAATCTTGCCATCTATTTCGCCGTGGACACAACACAGATCTAAACAATAAACCAGTAGAATCAATCTTTCATTTTGACAATGTAGTTTATTTTGACACATTTACCTTGTAGATGTAACCCCCTTTGACCAATGATCAATGACCAAAGTGACAGGATAGCCTTTTATTTCAGTCAGAGCAGGATCTATTGTGATTATCCAGATGACCAAACCCAATGAATTCCATATCAAAATGTCCGCAAGCCATGTTCTCTGGGGAATCTACATTATATAGAAAGCGCAGATAGGCCACAACATCTGGCGAACCAGTTCAAAAACTAGCAGGGCAGCGTGATTTGCAAAGACATTTGACCATTAATATAATTATGACGGAACCCATGGTTTATCCAGGTACCAGTAAATCCAATATCAAAATGTTCGCAAGCCATATTCTCTGGGGAATCCACATTACATAGAAAGCGCAGATAGGCCACAACATCTGGCGAACCAGTCCGAGGACCAGCAGGGCAGCGTGATTTGCAAAAAACATATGAGCGTCAAAGCCAATATGACGAGATTTACGGTTTATCCATGCACCAAAGTAGAGATCAAAAGGCAAAGAGTTATTCAAAGTAGCAATAACATGGCAGAAGCAGACTTGATTAAAGCACTAGAAAAAAAAAAGTAGAATCAGTCTTTCATTTGACAATGTAGTTTATTTTGACACATTTACCTTGTAGATGTAACCCCCTTTGACCAATGATCAATGATCAAAGTGACAGGATAGCCCTTTAGTCCAGCCAGAGCAAAATGACTATAATGTCCACAAACTCGGGAAGAGATGCAAAAGCATAATCATTCAGATGACCAAACCCAATGAATCCCATATCAAAATGTCCGCAAGCCATGTTCTCTGGGGAATCTACATTACATAGAAAGCGCAGATAGGCCACAACATCTGGCGAACTAGTTCAAAAACTAGCAGGGCAGCGTGATTTGCAAAGACATTTGACCATTAATATAATTATGACGGAACCCATGGTTTATCCAGGCACCAGTAAATCCAATATCAAAATGTTCGCAAGCCATATTCTCTGGGGAATCCACATTACATAGAAAGCGCAGATAGGCCACAACATTTGGCGAACCAGTCCGAGGACCAGCAGGGCAGCGTGATTTGCAAAAAACATATGAGCGTCAAAGCTAATATGACGAGATTTACGGTTTATCCATGCACCAAAGTAGAGATCAAAAGGCAAAGAGTTATTCAAAGTAGCAATAAATGACAGGAGTAGACTTGAATATTGTGTTTAAAAGTTGAATTGAAGGGAAAAAAAAAATACGTAAGAGAAAGAGAGATAGAGTGACCCCATTATGATAGCGCCAATTGCGGGATTTGAATTGCTTTATTTACCAGTTCCCTTTTTTTTTTTTTCCACTCCCTCTTAATCACTCTTCAACATGCGACGTTATGACTACTGCACCACTGACAATGGTTTAGAAACCCTGCTGGTTTCAATCAAGTCAACCAATCGTGCGAATTCTAATAACGAACGAACCCTCAACTAGGATCCTCCCCCCACTGGTCTTCTTCACAACTGGCAACTGTCTCTGTGGTAATGGGCGGCGTTTAACTGATGATGGCCGACTCTCTATTGAAACTCTTTGGACTGGATCAATATAACAAAGGTAAAGAAACAAAAGAAGTAATAGGTACGAAAATAAAGGTGGTGGTAGTGTAACTGTTTCTTCTTGGATCAACTCATTCATCAAGATGGCCCTGGTACTGATACTTTTTTTTTTTTTTTTTTTTTTTTTTTTTCGCAAATAGAAACGAAGGTGTACCAACTACTTGTACCTAAACTGTGTACTGGTAACAAACTAGCGGGTGGGAAAAGGACGGCCTTCTTTTGAATGAATGATATATGGATTTAGGGTGGACATCGACAGCTATACCAAATGGTGCATTAAAATGGCCTTACACCAACAAATACTGGTAGCAGCAGCAACAAGGTAGCAGTAAATAGGACAATTTATCCATCTTTGACGACGATTATATGTAGCAATGAACGATCTTCAGCAGGGTAGTGACATCCGATTATATGACCAATGCTACATCATGATATCTCGTCGTACAGCTATTACATACCTTCCTTTGGACAAATAAATCAGATTGGGCGAGCAAACTGGGCACACATCAACACTCGATCAGTAACCATATCATTACGGAAACAGTTGATTTCGGCGATCTCGGCAAATCTGAGAATGGGTAGGCTTCTCATCAACGTCTCGAATGAAGGCATATGGATTGAGCTAACAATTACAACCACCACCACCCCTACCACTTCATAGCAACAACAACTAAATGATGATGAATGGCAAAAGGCAACTTGGATGACTACGGTAGATCGATAATCCTATTTCTTAAATCATATGTATGCTGGATTAGGTGATGATCAACAACAATGGGTTCAAATAGGCAACAAAATGGCCAGTCAAAAATCAACAATCAACATTGGATTGGATTTGAATTGGATTGAAATGAATTGGATGAATCGAACAATGAAACAAAGTGGTGATATTGGTCCATTTTGGTCTTTGTCGGCTTTATTTATCTATCTTCCCCTCTCTCCCTCCACACAAACACGTAGCTTTGTCTCCCTTTTTATCACCACGCCCCCTTCCATCTTATCCTAGTCTAGCCATAGTATATGAATGATTCTTATTTTAACCTGAATGTAATAAAAATGATCATGTCGACATAACATTTTACACTTGTCACTTTGTGATAAACGAAAAAAGTCTTGGATAGTGAGTTGTATGTTGGCAATCAAAGCGCCGGCGGGACTTGAACAATAAACCCTTTTACTCAGATTTTTAACTTTTACATAATTCCTCCTCTCTTCCGTTTTTTTTTTTTTTTTTTTTTTTTTTTTTTCTATCTCCAATGTCCTATTTTTCGCGTACCAATGTTAATCTTTGGAACGTTGATGATGCTATGAAGTGGGCTGAAGAAAATATTGTTGGTACTGACGATATACCGCTGGTAAAGCTGGTGACTGAACTGAATAGCCTTACTAACTCCAATAGAGCAGAAGCTGCCAAACAATTCTTGGCGAAGTTACAAGTAAAATCACGGATATGATAGAATTAGGGTAGCAAATAACGTGTTTTTTTTTATTACATTATTACTATAGGATTCGTTGAAGGTCCACTTTCGTCTGCCTTCAAGTGGCAACGTTGTAAACAACTCTTTTGTGGGTGACAAGAACACTGTCAATGTTATTGTAAGTCAAGAAAAATAGTGAGCATACTTTGAATTGATCTCCTTTTATGATTGTAATAGAATCAAGCCGAACCATTTGCTTGTGATCTATCTCCTATTCCCTGTCGTAATGAAGGCTCTGATAATGAAGAAGTTGCTACTGATAATGCTGGTACTGAACACACCACTGACAATGATGAAGACTCCAACGAACTACACAACTCCTTCCTTAGTGATGAATATCACCCTCGCCGTACCAAGATCCACTACTACCACAACATTGAAACTTGGCCTGAAAATCACTCAACAGTAAGTTTTATCATTCTATTTATTTATTTATTATCCCCATACTAATTCACTGTGTTTTATGTATAGTGGATGATAGGCAACAATGATATCATGACGGATTTAAAGGGGTTTTACGAAGCATCCAGTCACCTAGCAGAAAAACAAGGAAATATCAGCGATATGCGTCTTTTGTAAGTTAAAAACACACAACAATGCTGTACTTACTTGCTTCTTTTTGTATTGTTAGAGCTATCCATCATATCTTCCCCTTTATGATCAAGGAAAATGAATCTATTACTATGTACCTCGGTCATCACGACGAAATAATGGCGGACTTGAATTCATTAAAAGGTGGCATTCCTACTGACTCTACTGACCTTACTCTATGGTGCCTCTCGCTAACAGTAAGGAAATCATATATAAACTTTGACTTTCTGCTAAATCTTATTTACGCCTTTCTATTTAGAGAACAAACGACAACTACAACACTATGAAGCAAAAGTGTTTTGACATTCTGACGAAGGCTAATGCAAAGGGTGACCAGACAGATATTTTGGCGGCAAATATACTCTACAATTTGTAAGTTATGAAAGGATAGAAGAAGGAACAATGGTAATAGCATCACTAACTTTATTTGCATATTAATAGGGCTCCACGTGTGGTCAGGAAAAGGGAGAGCTACATGATCGAAGACACCTATGTCCACTTGTATTTTGACTCGCTTTTGGAAGATTTATTCTCGGTAGATGATATCTTTTACCAGTCATGGTAAGTGCCGCCGTATATACTCCTTTGGAATAATAATAATAATACTCATCCTCTTTTATTTTGTTTAACTTTATATAGGGCCAACTCCTCTCTCGAATCATCAAAAACTATGAAGCCCGATTGGATGAATTACATTCGCCCTTGGCATACGAAGATTGATATCACGACCTGCGAAGTAAAGCCACCAAGCAAACAAGGAACTTCTTCTGATCATTTTGACTTTGTCAAGCTTGGATTGGAAATGCGGGGTATGCTGAACAAGATGCTGGACATCATCAAGGTTGAAGACGCTGCCGTATTTGGTATTCTGGTTGAAGGTAAATTGCTTTTTTCTTTTTTTTCTTTTAAAAAAAATCTTACTTACATTTCTTACAGGGTATTCTGTGAAAACTTTTACCATGGATATGAAAGGCTCAATCTATCGTATGGTGCAACTTGACAGCTGTGATATGATATCCCAACAATCTGGCTTGGTTGCGTTTCCTGTGGTCTTCCGGTGCTTTCTCCAAGTGAAAAATCTTGCTGTTATGGTGGCTCAGAAACTCAAGGATGCTCAACTGATCAGTGCAACAGGAAAAAGAAAATTGACTGGATCTACCTGGCGGTCAAACGAAGTACTTGAATCAACCAAGCAAAGGCGAACCTCTGACTAACATGACTGATGATGATTGATACCTTGATTAATATATTATACCTTGAATAGTTGTAAATATTGTATTAAATATTACCTTTACGTAAATAAATAACCTCTTATCTGTCGTTTGACGTTACCAAATGACTCACACGTTATGTTTCATGTATGTTTAGGATCGGCATTACTTTGATCGACTGGTCGATCCTTGTCATGGCGACCTTGGTCATGACGATAGTAGTACCATTAATATTATACATACTACATCTCCATATTCCCCTGTATCCCTTGTTGATTGATTAATTAATAAACCCTATTTTGTAACATGTTATTGTAAAAATTGTTTTTATTGGGTTTTTCATTTTCATGCTTTTTTTTAAATATATATGTATAGACTATTAAAAAAAAAAGGACGATTAAAGAGTAGGGGTGTATGTACTATATGTGAAAGCAAAAGGTTGGGAGGGGACTATACTAATATGATATATAATAAATGTAATAAACTAAAGAATGTATGGGTGATATATGACAAAAACAAAGTAATAATGCAAGTGGGATGAACTATGTATAATGAGAAATATATATATATATATATATATATAGTATTAAAAGGTGGAGGGGAGAGAGAGAGTGGGGGGACAAGAGATTAAGATGCCATTATCCAGAATACATAAAAGGAGATGGATGCTGTTGTTGTAAAAAGTTGTAAGGTAGCATGGTGTGGCCAGTGGGTGAAGAAGGAGATGTCGATGTAGGGGTTGAAGGTGATGAGGAGGCTGAGACTGGATAAATATCATGTATCATCTGGTATTCGTCGTCCTTGATGTTCGTTGCGGTAACAGTAGGTAGTTGATTTCCAATCGTCATTGCTGGTGAAGGTGGTGACGAGTGTGATGATGTTGAAGAAGACGAGGATGTTTGAACTGTTACTGGGTTTGCTATAGTTTCGTTTTTCATTTTTTTGTGGTGAGCCCTGCGTCCATTTGGGTGATTGCTATTGCTGCTTTCATAACGTTGTCGTTTCTTGATGATATCCGTTTTCATAGAGAGTGGTCGTCTTTCATGATGGAGTTTAAAGCTAGACAAAAAAAAAAAGTCAATAATGATCCCCAGTATAGTCGATTGATTGATGACTTACTATAATCCACAAGCATTACAAAGAGAAGCACCACCATCGTCCCGCCTCCAAAGAGGTGTAGTTGTAGTTGAGCAATTTGAGCATACCAGTTGGACCACTTCCTCCTCCTTGATTTCCTTTCTTGTATTATGAGGTTTCAAGGACTTTGGTCGAGGAGCGTTATGTAATTTTTCACTATAGTAAAAAGAATTAGTATCTGATAAGGTTATATGAAGGAGAGAAGGTTGACTTACTAGAGACCACATGCATTACATAAAACTTCATCTTCAAAAGATCGGCGCCATAATGGAGTAGAAGTAGCACCACAGTTTGTACAAACAGGATCAGCAATTTCAGGTGCAGTATGAGTGGATTTGCTGGGCGGGGTATGTGAAGGAGTCGTTGTTGTTGCTGCAAGAGGATGTTGATGATTTGCTGAATCGGTATCTGTCATTGGTGTCACCACTGTTGTTGCTGTTATATTACAATTTGTTGATCCCCTATATAGCACAATATAACAAAAAAAAAGGTAAGTATATGTATAAAGCTTTAGCACGTGGTATTTCCACAATGACTTACAGTGAGAAATCATCGCCATTGGATTGTTGTTGTTGTTGTTGATGATGATGATGATGATGATCTTCCACTGATTGAGGATTCAGACCGTGATTTGCATACAACTTGATACCAAGAGTACCAGTAGGAAGAGAGAGTGGCATGGTTGAGGAAGAGGATACATACATGGCATCATTTGTAGTCGATGTTGCTGAATGATGATGTGGTAAATAAGAAGAAGGACTAGATGGCATGGATAACGACATGTTATAATTGTTAACAATTGAAGGAGAAGATGTATAACGTTGTGGTGATGGTTGATGATGATAGTGAAATCCAGAAATGGATGAAGTAGTTTGAATGGGTAGTTGATAACCTGGTGTTGTCGATGTAAAGTTGTTGTCAAAGGAAGATGTACCTGGTGCAGAGGAAGGTGGTCCTGAAATCCAATTAGAATCGTCCATCATAAGATCTGTCGCATTTTCCGCTTGTTGTAATAATCCGCCACTATCATCACCATGGTCGAATGCCACACCAAAAAGATGATCCAATTCTACCATGGGTGAGTCATTGTTGTTTTGATTCGATGTGTACTGATTTAGCATGTAATGATTCGTTGTATGACTTGTATCGATCATCAAAGGTTGTTTTGTTAAATAGGAGGAAGGTGATGATGGTGTTGATGATGACGATTGTTGTTGAAGCTGTACCAATGTTTGTTCCAGACCACGATTCGACATGTTTTGTTGCTGATTTGGTGGATACACAGTTGAAGAAGGCACAAGTTCTTCTTGGGGCATTACCATGGCCGAAGGAGTTGTTGCTGAAAGTTCACTTGTTGTGTTGCTAATGTTGTTTTTCTTCTTCTTCTTGTTTTTCAGGGGACGAATCTTGACTGGGTGGTGGTCTAGTTTCAGAGCAGTTGTTCTTGATAAGGATTGAAAGGCACCATTGTTGCACTTGTCGTTAAAGTACCATAGTCGCCACGATAAGTTTTCCAAACGAGAGCCATTTTCCAGAGAATCCTTGACTTTGGTGCACACCCGCCACGTCTTTGAGAGGTCTTCTTCAGAGTCCAAGTTTGAGAATGGGAAGAAGGATTTGTTGCCTTTAACCTTCAATACAATGGGCGGCATATTATAATGGAATAAAGATTGTGGTGTATAGTTTTAAACAATCTGTGCCAATAAATAGTTAAATGAATGGGAAGAGAGAAGAAGGGGAATGGGAAAATAAAAAAAGTAAATAAAGAAGGGGAAAAAATCCTTTTCAAACGCCGCTCTCAGGGTGCTAGACAAACCCATGTATCTAATTGGTCAATTAGATCTGATAAAACCAAGAAGGGAGGTGCACAATAAAAAAAAACTAGCGGCGTTCCTATCATGTGATGGACCCGTATTCTACCCCAGAAAACGATGAAACCAAATCGGTCTTGACGAGCCGTTCCTGGTTGAGAAGAGTATACCTCGGTCAATGAACTACGAGTGCGAATCAAAAATCTTCGTCAAGGTTCTCCCTTTAAGGGCAGAGAGTATGATATTAGTAAAGCAAGATTGTGTTCATGCCCGACAATAATGATTCCTAACGTAATACGACACGGAGAGGGAAACTGGGAAGTAAAACAATCAGTGCCATTTCCATCGTTGTCTCACTCGCTCACTATGGCTGGGTTTAAATATTTAACCCCCCTTTTTTTTTGAAAAGTGCCTACATGGATCAGGTACTAGCCATCATAACCAAAAAGAAGTTTCTTACGATCATGTTTCCGCAGTGAGGGGTGCCACCCGATGGGATTCAATACAGGAATGTAACCCTGACACGCTGCGGTATGGTACGCTGTCACAATGGATATTCAATCGAATAAAGTTTAGTCTGAGCAGGGTGCCACATCGGCGTTTAAATTCGGCAGCATTAAAAGGGCTGGGCTGAAAAAAAGTTATTTTTCCAACTCTCTTCTTTTCTTTCACCTTTAAAAAGAATATACCCCTCCACTCTTTTTGGACATGATCATACCTTTCAGTTTATGGACTGATATCTTGTTGAATTGGTTATGGCGACTAACCGAAGAATCCTTTTGGCTCCATTTTCTTGGTGATCGACTCTTTAATCTATTGAAACGATACTTTGGCAACGACGTCGTTCTTTGTGGCATGCTATTCTATATTATTCGTAAGTTTCTCCATATGGAAACAAACAGGATGGATGAAATTAATCTAACCCTCTCTCTTTTTATGAATCGACTTAGCATTAATAACTGCACCCTTTAACAACTTGGTTTCCACAAGCACCACTAAGTTTTATAGTTACTGGTACACTACTATCAAGGTCAATGAAAAAGAAACTGCGGTCTTTACTGCTCTCCAAAGCTTTATTGCTTCTCAACTGGGTGAAAAAGATTTCCGAAATGTGGAAGCCAAAATGTTGGAATCTCCTGACGCTAATGACTTTCACGAAGAACGCACTGGTCCTCAACAAGCACCCAAACTGGAACTCTTTCCGTGTAAGCACCAGCCCCCCCCCCAAAAAAAAAGGAACTAACTAACTAACTCTTCTTTATTTTGTTTATGTAGCTGATAAGAACCATGAATTCTATTACAAAGGACACAAGATCTGGGTTTACGTTGGCAAGGAAACTCCAAGCTCTTTTGATAATACCGACATGGGTAATGGACAACTCTCGGATGTCTTGAATATGGTGAACAAGGTCGATGTTATGTCAATCACAATGCGCACTCGTCAAACTTCTTTACTACATGGTTTTATGGAAGAATGGATCGAAATACAACATCAAAAGAAGTATGGAAAGGTAAGGTTTTATTACTAAATGAAGGTTGTTTGTGCTAATATGCTTTTTTTCTCTTCTTTTTGGTGGTGGTTTAGATGACGATTTATAAAAGCTCTACCTCTCGCTATTTTGGTAGCTCATGGATACAAGTCGGGACAAAAGCCATGCGATCATTTGATTCGGTGTTTTTGAAAAGTGGACAAAAAGAAACATTGTTAAAAGGTAATGTAAGAAAGGTGTTGGATAACAAAGACAAGAACTTGCTGACACATTCCTCTATTTAGACATTCAACTCTTCCGACAACGTGAAAAATGGTATGCTAAACTTGGTCTTCCTTATCGACGTGGTTATCTACTTCGTGGTCCTCCTGGTACCGGCAAGACCTCACTTGTCCAATCTATCGCCAGCAAACTGAACATGAATGTGGCGATCCTCAGCATCAATAACCAAATGGACGACGAACTGTATCAATACCTCCTTCGCACCATGCCTTACAACAGCATCCTTTTGATCGAAGACATTGACCATTGTGCGGGATTTAAAAACAAGTCTGGCAAGGGTGCTTCGGAAGGATCATCAAACGACGTACCTGGCCAACCTCGACTCTCAATGACGGGTATTCTCAACGCTTTGGATGGTGTGACAGCACAAGAAGGCTCGATGATCTTTATGAGCTGCAACAACATGGACGATATTGAACCTGCTCTACTTCGCCCCGGTCGTATTGATATCAAGATGGAACTGGGGTATGCGGATCAAGATCAAATCAGGGCAATGTATCACCGGTTTATGGACGACGACGATAACCAACTGGACAACGACGACAACGCCGACAAAAAAGACCAATCCTTACTCATGATTAAATCGCCTTCCTCCACTTCCTCAGTCTCCACCATAACATCTTCTACAGATACCGTCCTTCCTGATGTGGATCGTTTTGTGCGCGCCATTCCTGCTGAATATGTAACACCTGCCGAACTACAAAACTTCTTTATTTGTCATCTCGATGCTATTCAAGCTAGCCCTGATCCTATCCAACATATCATTGATCTAGTCCCTGGATTCTTGGAAACTGTCAAAGCGGATCGTTTGCATGCTGAAAAACATCAGGGTATTGATAAGAAACAGGATACAACAATGGAACAAGGGGAACAAAAGGACAACACATCAAACCAAAACAACGCTACACCGGATCAAGTGAAAAAACCTGATGAAGAAGCACAGCAAAAACAAGATGGGACTACAGCCGGATAGATTATAGGTTGATATAGATGGGTGGGGTGTTTATAGTTTAGTCATATTGGTTTAGATCACCTTTTTTTATGTAACCCTATGTAATAAAGTAGAAAACATTTGAATACCAAGCAGGCGGGATTTAAAATAGTAAAAGAAGACATGTTTTTTTATTGTAGATAGTAATAGGTAGAAGGATACGTATATAAAAAAAGGATCATAAAGTAAAATAAGAAGGGGGGATAAAAATGGGAAAATTCATATAAAGTGATTGATCATAAATAAGAGTAAATGAATATATATGTGTACTGTATATAACAAAAAAAAAGGAGGGGGGAAAGAATATAAACAAGGTAAAAAGTAGAGCAAGTGATTAAGAAGGTGGGTGGGGGAAATAATTTACTGGTGAGATAGTATCTCCATAGAGATAGTAGGAGGCATACCATAAAGAGCAGACAAAGAAGAGGACCCTTGATATGATTCATCCGGTAATAATTGTGAGTATGGAGGATAATTGTAATCTTGTTGTTGTTGTTGTTGTCGTTGATCCATGTAACCGAGTGCCGCATAATCAGGAAGAGCATGAATATCTTGTTGCCTTGAATCACGAGAGGAAGGTGAATAGTAGTAAAAAGGGGTCGATCCAGGTTCGATCCATTGAGTAGAAACCGCCGATGCAGCAGCCGATGTGGCGATCGATGAAGGTGATCCTGATTTCCAGTTGGGTTCATATGGGTGAGGACGATTCGTTAGGCTATTTGATTTAAGTGTGGACTGATGAGCAGAGTGTGCGCCTTTGTTGGGGCGAGTGGGTTGTTGTGTCGTCTGATGAGAGCGAGTCGGGCGACTGATATGACCATTTCGACGAGAGATGCAGAATGGACATCGGCGAACAAATCGGGCAATTAGTTCTTTAGGAATCCATGAGTATCGTTTACGTACCTACATTAACCAAGGGAAAAAAAAAAGGAGGGATGAGTATACAGAAGAAAAAAAAAAAGCCTTTTTTGATGGTCGATATCCCTTACCAAAGCCGATGTTTTATCCCTGCCACCATGTTGAGCCTCCCTATGAGCTTGGATCAGGATAGGATAGATTTGTTCTTGCATAGCCACCGGTTTATTGTCATGATATACCGCCCAAGAAGACCCTGAAGTTGTTGGTTCATTCAGTTGGAACATCTTTTTGACCCAGAATCGGAATTGAGCCGTACTGATCGCCGTGTTACGAGGATCCTTCAAGACTTGAAGAATGAGACCATATCTATTTTGATCCACCAATGCCTTGTCCCGCTTTTTACTTGATAGGTTCTGGAGATAATCTTGGACAATGGTGCCAAAGGTTTGAGGAGAAGGGTATTGATCTTGGTCGTACAGATAGTCCATTTCCATGGTGGGTGATAAGAGTGATGGTGATGAGAAGGATGAAGAGGAGGTGGAAGATGGTGATGATAAGGATGATATAGTGCTGTTAAGGTCCATAGTTTGTTCTTGGTTCGTTTCATAGCATAAGCAATGATCGTGTCGTCCAGTATGGTCAATAGCTTCTGTTTTGAAGGATACAAAAGAAGGATCATAATGTTGTGATAGGGGCGTAAGTTTGTTTGGTTTTGCATACATGGTGGTGGAAGAGGAGTATAAAGTGTTGTTCATTGTCGTCAGTATCAATAGAGCGAGTAAAAGAGGTTTAAAAATGCAATGGTACAAAAAAAAAAGTTGAATGGGTGTTACAGTATCGTAAGGTAAAATAAAGTCTATTAAAAGTGGTTTGGTTTGTTATAATACAATAATAGACAAAGGAAGTATAAAAAAGAAGGCAATGGAAAAAAAAAAGGAAAAGAAAAAGGAAAGAAAGAGGTGAAAAAGAAAAATGGGAGAGGACCCTCAATTAAAGGGGGAGGGGAAATTATTTGGCGGGAAACCAACCCCGCTATGGCCTCGTCGGGATTTGAAATTAACCCTTTGAGAATGAATGAATGAATGCATCGAAAAGGTACCGATATACGATAGAATCGATCTAGTTGACAAACCGAAATGGTAAGCATTTCTTCTACTCCTTGTAATGAAACACATACTTACTCTATCATCTAAGGATGAAAAAAAAAAGCATACTCATACATATTCATATTAGGGGGGGGGAGCAAATGATGCAACAAAGAGGGGGGAAAGTGCATTTTCATAAGGGGATATAGAAGAAGGGCAAAATCAATTCAAGAGACATGGTTTCTTTTTCCCCTTACAATTGATTTCACATCATTCTTTTGTTGATGTTTTTCAATTGCATCAATCTTTTACAACAACAACAAGAAGAATGTCAATAAATGGAAATATGTTCATGCCTTTGGAGAGAGTCAGATTTTTTCTTTCTTTTTTTAGTCTGTGCGTGTGATATCGCAATAACAAATAATTTCACCATCCCTCCGACACTTGAGCCGATCATTTTGCGAGCAAAAGAGCATGAGTACTTTATAGGTTATTTATTTTTAGTCATAATCACAATATGGAAGAGAGATATGGGGTTTATTTAATCAATATGAATTAAAGAGAATGCTATTATACTAGGTAGGGCCACACATACACACACGCATACAAATACATAACAGATAAGATAAATAGTAATAAAGAGATATAATGATAATAATAATAAAAGAGTAAATAGATAAATAGGATACCAGGAATGTCAGCTTGTCATGATTGTGGAGGTCGGTCTATAAAGTAAGGTGTTGTCAGTATCAAAATAGAACAATCTTTTCCCCATCCTTCGTATTACCTGTTGTCTGCTGTCTGTTTATTTGTATGAGATGACATGGTCGATGTAGAATGAGTTTCAGAGGTGGTATTAGAGATGTGTGTTGATTCCACTGCTTTTGCTTCGCGTCCTGCATTATAGACAAACATAATTAAAACCCCGATAGTGTAACCATTCATGCATCCTGATTCTTTTATAATACCTTGATGAATCGAAGACTGTGCTGTTCAAGGTCGTCCCAAAGTTCCCACCAATCCTTCTGAAGAAAGAAGAAGATCCTTGAGTAATGTAGTAGGACCAGCGGTTGCAGAAGAAGGTCGAAGAGATGTCACATGATACTTGCTGATGTTGTTATTGCTGCTGCTTTTGCTATTATTATTATGTACTTTTACACCACCTGATTTGTTGCTGCTGTTTTGTTGCATCTTTAGTATACGTTCCACCACATTTGACAATATACCTTTTCGTGCACGGTCCAATGGTTTGGTGAATTTGGGCGCCTTCAAAGCAGCATATTCCGCATTGATCACTGGATGTATACGTATATAAAGTCATTAGTCACCTCATTTTGATTTTGATCCATTATAAGTAGATACTTACATTTAGCCAGCAAAAAGTTATGAAGAGAAGGTTTATCGTAAAAGGTTTGATTTGTTACCGCCGGACCAAAAAGAGGTACATCCTTGACGCAGGTTACTTCTACCCTAAAAGATTTGAAACGCACATGTAAGTATGTCTGGTTTCCCCCCCCTTTTTTTTTTTTGTATACATTACCTCCAGCCAATGCGCCCATGCAGTTCTTCTTGATGCACTATAATAAATACATGAAGGAATTGTGACTTGATTGCTGCTGGATCAAAAGGTTTGTTCCCATCAACAAATACAATGCATACAATATCTAACAAAACCAAAAAGTATGGGTGAGTATGAGCAAATATCCATCTTTTACTTGTGATTTACCATTTCCAATATGCCGTTTCTTTTGAATGTGCTGTTTGTCACCAGATGTAGAAGGAATCAATGTTGAGATATGGTATGTCACTTGATAAATATCTTGCCAAGTTGATGTATAGGTATAATCGCCGGAGTCCCCGCCTATGCAAATGTTGATAATAGGATTCTTGTCAGTTCATACCTCTTCTCCTCCTTATTTCTGTTATACTTACTTTTTGTGTCCAGCCCAGCAGCCCAGCCTTGATATCCTTTCAACGAGATCTTTTCACCAAGACAGTCCAGAAAGGAATCAAAACTAGTCGATCCATGATTATTAGAGAACCACTCATCTTCTTTGTATTGACCATCTTTGACATAAAGGACCCCGCACTTGAATTGATAATGATTCTATTATATATAAAAATAAGAATGAGTATATGAAATGTTAGCATAATATATTATTACCATGTCTTTATCTAGTCGTATCAAGTCTTGTTCAATGCCACTGGAGCGGACAAGAGCCGAGTCGATTTGTACAAGTTGTGTCAAGTCAAGATCAAAAGCTTCTTCGAGTGCCGATTCCCATTCCGGTGTCATTCTTGTTATTTGTATGCAGCAGGTATTGTCTTCTTGATATCCCTCGTCGTCGTCGTCGTTGATGTTGCTATTGCTGTTGTCCACAAGTAAAAGTCGTATGTCTGGACCCAGGGTGGATCGATAGATACACATATACCTGTTCGTCATGCCATCCCATAAAGTCATCAGTACCACAGGCTGATTGTTTTTATATCCTGCAAAGGTGTGATAGGACTGACCAGCAAATAATTCGGGATACCATGTCGTTTTTTCGTCTCGATGATCGACTGTATTGTAACTTGTTATTGTTGTTGTTGTTGATGATGATGATGGCGGATGATGATGATTGCTTCCTTCAATCCAATAATCCTTGTTAGGTATCACCGTCCGACCATAGTTTGTCAATAGAATACCTTGATAGATTGCGTTTGCCAAGGATTGTACCTAATAAGGGAGTTCAAGTGTATTAGTATTCAGTCTATCATGATGTTCTTTTTATCTTTTACCAAGTTTTCAAGCCCCGCCATAGTATGTTCATCGGCAATATCATCCTCCATTGTATCCAATTGTTGTCGTATAGATGAATAAAGCGCTTTCTTGTCATCACTGCTTCCACTATGCGTTTCAGGCGCCAACAGTCGATTGTATTGTTCGAGAATGCGGTGACAGTTGATATAGCCCCATTCCAAAGTGAGTTGAGATACTTGATCGTCTTGACATTCTTTATCTTGATCCTGCATCCATTGAGTTGTACTTTCCCCAACATGTTGACAATCCGTATATAGTTGCTGGAGGTTCATCGTCTTTAGAAGAAGGAACCCATCATCGATCCTTTGTTGTTGTTGTTGTTTATCATCATCATCGTCCCAATGAGTATTCTAGGCGGAAGAAGAAGAAAAAAGATACGTGAGTATATCAAATTTGTTAAAGATGATCAATATTACCTGTTTTGGATGAAGGATCGACACCGGATGACGATAAAGTTGATGATCGTTGATAATAGCATGAAATTCCTTTTCAAAAAAAGCAGGATCATCCAATATGGGTGCACCAAATAAAAGTTGTCCGACTTGATGGTTTGGTGATGATGATAATGATCCAGGGCAGGTGGTAGTGGTTGGTGCTGATATACTGGAGGTGGATATGTTCTTGTTATTAGTAGAGTTCGTTGCCGATGGTGTACACGATGAGGTCAGTGTGGAGGAGTCAATCGATGTCGTTGAAGAGGAAGAAGGAGACGAAGTGTTAGTCTTCACACTACTGATCGGTATCGTTGTTGTTTCAAAGAAGAAGGAGGACAGTCGATAGGAAGGCGATGAACCGGGCAAAAGTTGGTTGGTTTCCTCCACAGTGGGATCCAGTCGTGATGACGATGCTACTGCGACGGATGCTAGTGATGATACAAATCTGCTGATAGTACTGTTGGATAAGGTTTTTGTCTTGCGCGCGCTGACGGTTGGTAAAGAGTTTCGCCCTGTTGGTTTTGCCCGGAGAGGTTTTAAAGATAAGGATGACGGTGCCCACGTTTTACGTTGCTGCTTTTGTTGATGGTATCGTTGGTTCTTGTCAGTGTCGTCTTCAATGTTAAAGTCAATGAACGCTTTACCCAAGTCGCTGTTGGTGTGGGAGACTGAATGTGGATGGTTTAGATCTTCAAAGTCCGAATCAGATGGTATAAAAGTAAAAGAAGAGGAAGCATGGTCAGCTTCAAGGTGTAATGAAGAGGTAGAGGAAGGAATGGGAAGGGCCATTTGTGACAAATGAGGAGAAGCCCTCTAATTATGGTTGGAATAGTGGAAGAAGAGTCAAAAAATAGGAAATGAGAAAAATCGACATTAATTATTGGGTTTGCCCGAGAGCGGGATATGAAGTCCATGTGACATGCAGTTCAGGCACTACATTTTAACGTGCAACATTAAAGTCTATCCACCTTATCTTGAGATATACATATCAAAATTGCCAACATAAACCACTACAAGCAAGTAGAAAGAATAGATTTCATTTTTAATATTATTCCAGTAACACTGGGCCTCTCATTCTATCAACTACCGCGAATTCAAATACCCTCACTTCACCTAAACCTTTGCCTCGAATTTTCGGATTCATACCTCACCTATATAAAATCAAATTATTGCCTATTCAATGTTTTTGAATATAGCTTGTTATATTCATTATTACTTTTAGGAATGAAAGCCGGATCATCTATAAAGAGTGACACGAATGCGGGATTTGAATTAAACAGGTGACAACAAAAAACAAAAGGCAGACAGGCCCTTTCACGAGGTTAAACGGAGCCTGGTAAAGACACTAGTCATTGTAAATCAACTATCCATGTCATTGCCAGTAATAATAATAAAAACAAGACTCATTTGAAAAATAAAGGTACATGTTCGTTTCTTGGTGTATAGTAGATACATGGCACCTGGAGAAACATTGTTTTGACAGGTGGCTCTTTGTATCGGGGGTTGAATGTTCCAAAATGTATGTGACATCACTTTTTTTTCCCACTTGTTTTTTTCTCCCCTTTTAGGTCGCGCCGGTTTTATTTGAATTGACAGGCTCTTTCCTTCGTTTGTTTTATTCGATACCCTTCTGATTCGTCCTTTTTTTACTCACTCCACCTATCCTAATCATACCTTTGTGTATCTTTCCACTAACTCTATCATTCATTTGTCACCTTCCCCTACCACCGTCATCCCCCCCTTCCATACCACAAAAACTCCAACTTGACTTTTGTGTTTATTTTTTATTGTTATTGATGCGATCAACGATTGGTTTTCCTGGAAAAGGAAACAGGTCTCATACTTCCACTTGTATATCCACTCGATCTCTTTGGCTTTGTTACTTTCGAAATCTTGTCCTCTTCCAACAACAACGACAACAGCAACAACAAGGCGGAAATCTTTGTCGATCTTATTCTTCGTGTGTACTACGATCCAGCTCGTGGTCAAAAAAGGATCGACAAGCGACTCGGCAGTGGCTTTTAAGGGACATTGATCATCAAAACCACCTGATCCATCCTCACCATGCGCGATTAACATTCTCGACAGCAACAGTAACCTCGTCTTTTTCATCATCGACAAAGGAAATCTCACCATCCTCTTCTTCTTCTCTCTCTTCTTCGGCGGTAACTGACACGACGACCTTGCCTCATCCTCGGTGGTTCAATTCAACAAACGACATTGATCACCAACTTCAACTACTCAAAACTCATCGACAAGAACTCGACGATGCCTTTATATTCAAAACACTGCGTAGTCTCCTATTCAATGTGTCACAACACAAACACAAATTGGCCTGGATGATTTACGAAGCTATGGTGGAACATCAAGTGGTGGATCATCTGCGGGCGAATCATTATGGGGTCTTGCTAAATATCATCAAGTATGCTCCAAACGCGACACCTCAACTTTTGGCAATCATGGAACAAATGAAACTGGCTGAACAACAAGGACGGATCGTGATAGAAGCTCGTCATTATTCTCAAATCATGTTTGGAATGTCAAGGCAAGCTGATGTCAAGGGTATTTGTGAAATTCTTCGAACTTTGGCACGTCATGGTGATGGTAGTATGCTACAGGCAAGCTGGTATACTTCCTTGGCAATGGCGGCGAAACGAAAAGGTCATCTCCCCTCTTCTTTGACGGCAGCTCAACTCATGGATCAAGCGATGAAGAAGGGTGTGGTATTGGAACAAAGGGCATGTGTTATGATGATTGCAGCTCTCTCGAAGGATATGGATGCGGTGGCTAGATTTTTGACGACAATGAAGGAAAGCGGGATGATGGTGTTGGAAGACGATAACAGCACCCAGTTAAACAACATTACACTTGAAATAAATGATTCGACCAAGCAATTCAACGTAAACATCTATACATCATTAATATCTGGTCTGGCTCAAAAAGGGGATCAAGTCAATGCTCGGAAGGTATGGAAGATGATGCGGGAAAACAAGTTACGACCAACAACTGCGACATACACAGCAATGGTGGAAGCGTATGGAAAGGCTGGTAATATCAAGGCGGCAATGAGTCTAATGAAGAAGTACACTTTTATAAACAAGGGACAACTTAACAAGGTAATGGCAACTTCGGTATTAGTCAACTCGATTCGACATAAAAGGCTGGACCATGCTCAAGAGTTGATTGCGACTTGGGTTAACAAGATGGGTTTGACGGTGGACAAGAAGATGGATCCTGAATTCTGGTCGGCGGTCATATGGGTCAAGGTCCTTGAAGATGTTGAAATGGCTCGTGGGTTTTATGAATCTCTATACAAGCAAAACTCCAACTATGTGGATGCAGTCATGGTCAATCACTTAGTTAGTGGATATGGTGATGCTAGGAAAAAACAACAAGTACTGGATAGCTTTGCTCTACATGAAAACATCCCTCCATCTTCTTCTGGTGCCAGTAGTAAAAGCATTCATCGGCGTGATCCTGTCGATCCTTACTTTTATCTGGTGGACTCTCTCTTCAAATGTCGTGATGTACCTGCTGCTCTATCTGCTTTGGCAGTGATGCGTCGACATTCTATACCTGATGATATTACAATGGCAATGGTGGTCCGTGGATTGGTGATGAACGAAGAAAACGAACTGGCATGGCAACTCTTCCAAACTCTAAAATTCTCGGGATTGGAACCCAATATGCATGCTTATACGTCGATATTAAAGACATGTATTAAAGGTGGAAAACGAGGGGCGACAAAGCAGCAATCCGAACACAACGACCAACCTATACCTGCAGATATACTGGAATCATCACTTGGTATCACCAATACATCATCAGTAGCGACGGGACTGTTGGGCGACAAGACGATTGGACCGAACCAGGCTTATATCATGTTTCGAAAAATGACGGGATACAACAAACCGAATGTCTACACCTACACCACTCTGATTGCTTGTTTTGCCAAACACAACATTGGGCGCGCGGTGACTATTTTTGCTCATATGTGCAAGGACGGGGTGGAACCAGTGATGCAAACATATGTGGCATTACTTCAAGGCTGTGCAATTTTCCGGAATGCTCCCATGGCGATGATGGTGTTGCAACATATGCAGGAACGAAAAAAGCATCATTTAATACCTAATCCTCAAATCTGTCACTACTTGCTCAAGGCTTTGGTACGTGCACGCTTGGACAAGAAGAAAATCGATCAATTTGGGGATATGGTCCGGGCACATAAACAACAAACTCTTTAGTTATATCCTTACTAGTATCCTCCTCTTTATACTTCAACTTTTTTTTTTTTTTACATCCTCATTTATATCCCTTCACTTCACTTACATATATAGAATGCCATTGTAGAATTAACACCTCCATCACTCTTCACTTTTTTTTTATACTTATTTTATAACTGTTATTCATCTTCTTTGTATTTATTTCTTCTTTTCTTAATCTTCTTCATATAATAAACATATACATCAAATCATAATGATAAAGACGGGACAAATTGTTGGCTATAAAGGTCTTTTATTGGTGATAAAATAGGATATGACTATACTAGGATTTGTGTGTGGGGGTATTACATGGCTACTATACTATTTGGCAAGAGGTGCCTTGATCATCAGCTAA
Organism: Chlamydoabsidia padenii; assembly: GCA_025330725.1. Taxonomy (NCBI): domain Eukaryota; kingdom Fungi; phylum Mucoromycota; class Mucoromycetes; order Mucorales; family Cunninghamellaceae; genus Chlamydoabsidia; species Chlamydoabsidia padenii. The sequence continues at coordinate 1,074,811 of JAIWND010000006.1, read as the reverse complement.
TAACACAGCTTTTGGAGTGATTGGACTTGTAATCTGAAAAAGGAATATGGTTAGATTCAAGTCCAAGATCAGATGCAGATCTATAATTACCTTGAATAGCTACAAAGGCTGCTTGTTCAAACACTTCACGCACACCTCTATTATGTTTTGCCGAGCATTCTACAGGTGTAAACAAAAAAAGGTTAATTCCATATATGTTCATATCAACAACACGATGACATGCCTAGATATCGGACAGAAGATATCCGCTGAGCCATTTCTACACCCTATAAAAGAGATCCATTATTAGTATATATAGTATTTCATTCTGTATTCCAACTTGCTTACTTCTTCATACATGATCGGTTCAGTTGTAGTATCATGTTCATCACGCAAATCGCATTTTAGCGCCAATAGCATGAGTTTGGACCGAGGACAATGATCACTGATTTCTGGTAGCCACCTTTCGAGTATATTATCCAAACTAACCCGATTGTCCACAGAGAAGCACATCAAAACAATATGGGTGTTTTCGTATGATAGCGTTCGTAATCGATCGTATTCTTCTTGACCTGTAATATAATAAGAATGATCAAGTACACTGCCCCCCCCCCTTCCCATTCTTTTACCTGCAGTATCCCATAAGCCAAATTCTACTTGTTGACCATCTACAGTGATTTCGTGGACATAGTTTTCAAAGACAGTTGGTTCATACACCTAATTTAAACAATGAGCGTTTTAAAAAGTAACCTAGTTAGTATTAGATATGTGCAGAAAGGGGAGTTGTATTCTTTACTTTACCTGGGGAAAGATGCCTTTTGTGAAAACATTGAGGAGAGAGGACTTTCCACAGTTGCCGTCACCCACCACTACCATTTTACGACGTAGAGGTGTATTGGATGTTGGTTTTCCACAATCGCACATTTTGGAGAAAGAGAGAAAAGAATGAATAGAAAAAAAAAAAAAAAAAAAAAAAGGTGTGTGTGCTAAAAATTAGCCAATGCAGACCAGAAGGCGGGATTTGAAAACGTATTTTGGATTGCCCAATGAGTTCTCAAGTCACGACCAAGATATTAAAAAAAAAAAAAAAAGAGAGAGAGAGGGCGCGGTTCTATCTTTTTCCAATACACCTTCTTTACACCTGATATGGATACTGACAGCAACAAAAGACCACGTTTGGATACCATTGATTCTTTACCATCTTCACCAAAAACCTCCTTGCTCGATTCTACAACAAGTTTTAGGACACCCATGATGAATACAGCCAACAAACCATTCAGCAACGTACTTGCCAACCTGGGTCGACAAACGAAACACCAACTCTCTGACAAGAAACTCATGGTCTATGACTTGAAAGGTAACCAATGTATTTAGTGACCATGCTATTTTTACTCACTGATTGATTCTTTTGATTTAGTGGACAGCCCAAGTTTACCAGAAGGATACGATAGTGATGCGTGGAACCGACTACAAGAAGCTGTCTATGCAATCCAAAGGAACAATAAACCGTCTGAAAGTTTGGAAGCTCTTTATCAGGTACGTTTTGACTCAAAAATTTATCTCTTGAAAAAGATACCGACTTTATTTCTTTTGTAGATATGCGAAAATCTGTGTCAACACAACCATAGTCAACAAATCTACAACGAGCTGAAGGAAGTGTGTGGAGCTCATATTGGTAGAATGTTTGCTGCTTTGGAAAAGTAAGTAAAAACACAAATAACTCACATGGGAAAATTGACTCACAATTTATTTTTTACATAGTGATCCCTCTGAAGGTACGCAATATTTGGAAACGGTCAATACTTTATGGACTACTTACAGTGATCAAATGGTAATTACATTCTTTGCTTTGACATACTACATATAAACTCTATCTTTGTCTATTAGAATCAAATCCGATGCATATTCTTATACCTGGATCGATCGTACCGGTCTATATTGTAAGTTGATTATCGGTAAACTAGGAATCATGAAGGAACTAAATGAATCTACTTTTGCTTATTTACTATTTAGGGAACTGGCTATTGAACTCTTTTGCACCTATTATCTACAATCACCTTTGATTCGCGAAAAAGTGGTTGGATCTATCTTGGACATGATTTCCTCGGAAAGGTATGTCAATACCAAAAAGGAAAGGAAAGGATACACTCCATTTTATTTTATTAATATTGTTTATTACTAGGAACGAAGTCGAGATTGACGCATCATTATTGAAACATAGTTTACGGATGCTCATGGATCTCAATTTGTACTCATCGGAATTCGAAGGTCGATTCTTGGATCAAACACGACAATTTTACATGATGGAAGGTGATCGATTGATTGAAGAAATGAACATGTCAGCCTACCTAGAACATGTTGCCAAACGGGTCCATCAGGAATGCACACTTCGAATGAAACATTATTTTGACAAGTCATCCAAAGCTCCTATCACCGCTATTGTTGAAGATCAATTACTATCAAATCGTGTACATGTCATTCTCGATAAAGGTAAACACATAAAATTAAATAAATTCATATCTCTTTTCAATCAACTCACTTGTACTCTTCTTGTAGGGTTTAATTACTTTATGGATACTCGCCAAGAAGATGATCTCTCTTTGTTGTACCGACTGTTGAAGAAGGTGGACAAACTGGATATTTGTGCAAAATACTTTATGGACTATGTCAAGGTAAATATGATAATTGGAAAAAATTTACTTGATCACTGACACTCTGTTTTTATATACAAACAAGGCAAAAGGAACATCTATACTCAAGGATCACAGCACAGTCAAAGATACCTTTGCCATTCTACTATCCTTTATCAGAAAAGTGAACACAGTGGTCCGACATAGCTTTGAAGAAGATGAACTGTTTTTGAATGGGTGTAAAGACAGCATTGCTTACTTTATCAATCTTCGACAAAATAATGCTCCCAAGCTTTTGGCTAATTACACAGATGCTGTTTTACGAAATGATAAGGTAAACAAAGTATATATACATATATATATATATATGGTTAATTACTCACTCTCTTTTTTTGGGTTATGTGAATAGGTAGACGAAAAAGCTTTGGAAACTTGCATGGTATTCTTCCGGATCCTACAGAGCAAAGATGCATTCGAAGTGTTTTACAAGCAGGATCTTGCAAAGCGTTTGATTTTGGATGTAGGCAGTAACAAGATGGAAAATGCCATGTTGGCTAGGATGATGAAAGGTAATAGGAAAATGGATGATGATGATCATGAAGAATGAGAACTGACCTCTCTTTTGTAATAGAATGTGGCCCGGCATACACTAGCAAATTGGACAAGATGTTGAAGGATATGAAACACTCTTCTGAACTTATGGTGGAATTCAAGGTAACAAAGTCATAAACCATCATTAGTATTAGGCGGGTATTGTTTAACACTTTTTATTTTTAACATTCAGGAACAGGATAACAATAACTTCCATAGTACTAATCTACATTTGGAAGTGAAGGTTCTCACCTATGGATTCTGGCCGTCTGACATACCTAACAATGTGACACTACCACGACAGGTAAGTTGGATCAAACATGAATGACATTATAAATTAACTTTTACCTTTGAAAATGAATGTAGTTTCAACTGGCACAAGATGAATTCAACGCTTTTTACACCGACAAACACCCAAAACGAAGACTAACATGGCAAAACACACTAAGCGTGTGTGAAGTGAAATCAAATTACTACAGGGTAAAGTGGATAAATAAAACAAAATATCAAGTGGGATTTACAATACTAACCATCCATTTTCCTTGTAGGGGACTCATAACATCACCCTCACACTACATCAAACAGTCATCTTACTCATTTTTAATGATACAAGCAGACGGGGATTCACCTTTGGCGAAATATTAGCGATGACGAACCTAGGTATGTTTCTTTCTCATAGGCATGAATTCAGCTAACTTTTTGATCTTTTAGATGAATTGGAACTTCAACGAACCTTGAAATCACTTGCATGCGGACGATATGCCCTCCTGCTCAAGCAACCGGCAGGACCTGATGTGGAACAGACGGACTACTTTATGTACAACGATGACTTTGAATCGAACGACACTTTTATTTCTATGAACACCGAAAAACTTAACGAAGCCATTGAAAACAACGCTTCTATTGATGCGACAGTACTTATAACAAGAGAACAACAGGTAATTATTAAAAGGATGGTGGAACGGTGCTATGATCTGACAATCTCTATTTTACATATTCAGGTGGATGCTGCTATTGTCCGTCTTTTGAAAGCCAAACAATCTTTAAGTCATGGTGCTCTTTTGGGTGAAGTGACACGACAAATTCGATTCCCAGTGACGGTAAGTATATTTAGCATATTCCCCGTCCCTTCTTCGTGTTTTTTATTTTTATACTCATTCCTCTTTTTAACCACACAGGCACTTGAAGTCAAACAGCGTATCGAATTGCTCATTGAAAAGTAAGTATAAAATAAACGACTAATGTGGGATACTAACTCTTTTGTTTTGCTTTGTAGGGAATACATTGAACGGACTGATGATAATGGATATAAATATACTTAGCTAGTAGTTTAATATCCCCCTCCCCCTTTGTACATAATAAACGCTTCGTCTTTAATATCACAATGTCCAAATAATGGAAATGGGTTAATGCAGTTGATGGCTGTCTGAAGTGTCCATCGTCATTTTTTTTTTAAATTTGCTATTATGCATGGTTGACTCTGATGTGATTCAAATCCCGATCCTCGCTGGGTTAAAAAAAATGAAAAAGGTGAATTTTTTGTTTTTCCCCCTCTTCCCTTCTTCCTTCCAGATGCGATCGATTAAACAGCTAACACTTGACAAGCAACAACAATGGACACCATCAATTACACACATTATATTGCGTCACTCTATTCGACCACTTTGTCGCCGTGGATTCACTTCCTCTGTCTGTCAGACACTTGACACTCAATACCATTCCAGACCAACGGCCAGCACAGTGACAGCCAACCATACCAACACCAAAAAGTTAAGATACGTAGACGATCTATCTTCTGCTAATTACTACTTTGAAAATGGTAAGATCCTCCTTCTCTCTTTATTACATGCACATATTTACTTTCTACTTTTAATTATGATAGGATTAAGAAAAGTCCAGCCATATTATTTTGATTATTTTGCCTCTACCAAACAACACTGGGTGGATCAACCTTTGCTGAAAGTAATGAACACAGAATTCCGAGATCGTAACGATCAGTACTTTGTAAGTATTAAATAAAAAATGTACGTTTGTCAACCATGATACTCATTTTTTTTAATAGAGAATGGCGATCGAAAAGGGATTTATCAAAATCAACGGCAAACAAGTGACCAAGGATACTTTGTTTAAAAAGGGTGATACCATGAGCCACTCTGTCCATCGTCATGAACCACCCGCGGCAGCTGAACCTATTAAAATTATTCATCAAGATGACGACCTGTTGGTGATTCAAAAACCAGGTGGTCTTCAGGCACATCCCAGTGGCAGGCACAGACATAACACTGTTACTCATATCTTGCGAAAACAATTGGATCTACCTGCTTTATTCCGTATGTGACAATAAAAAGAAAATGATGAAACTCACTAATGAAATCCGCTTAGCAATTAATAGGCTCGATCGACTAACCTCTGGTTTGATGATGATTGGCTTGAATGCTCAGAAAACACAGGCCATGCAAAAAGAAATGATAACAAGATCTGTTGAAAAGGAATACTTGTGTCGAGTGGAAGGTGAATTCCCAAGGTAAATATACAAAAACTACGACTCTTCACTCACTCTTTTTTTTTTATGATTTATTTATACAGTGAACCTATTCAATGCGATGCACCACTTAAAACCATTGCTTTTAAATTCTCATTCCAGTATGTGGACATGACCGGGAAACCAAGCCAGACCCTCTTTGAACGTGTATCCTACAATGGCCGAACAAGTCTCGTCAAATGCTACCCTGTGACTGGACGAACTCATCAACTCAGGGTCCATCTCCGTTATCTCGGCTACCCTATCGCCAATGATCCTTTGTATGGTCGCCATACACCTTGGTCTCACTTGCTTGATGCTGTCGATCCTACTTGCCTTGCCTCTTTTACGCCGGTGATTGACAAGATGTTGGAAAAAACCTCGTTTGATTCTTTGGATGTGACGGATGGACAACCTCGGTGTGATGACTGTGGTGGTTTGCTTGTCCCGGATCCTTTACCTGGTCAATATTTGGGGATTTGGTTGCACGCAAAACGGTATTCGGGGAAACAGTGGTCTTATTCAACTACACACTCACACTTGACTTGGACACAATATGACTTCCAAGATGATCATAACATTATTCCCGCATACATGTAGATTAGTCTTATAGTTTGTATATAGATAGATAAATAAATAAATAAAAAGCAAATGGATTACTTTTTCGGGATTTGAAAAAATGTGCATGAAAGCGGCATTTGAAATATATCATAGGCTGACCCCCTACCAGATCGATACCCTTTTATGGCACACCCGATAACAATGGCACACATCGGTTTGTTTCTCATCATCAGGTGTGGTCCTATCATAGGTACCATTGTATTCCTCCGCTAAATATTGTCACGCGGACACACATCTTTGTATTTTAAAGTTTTCTAGTGGGAAACGTCCGTCAAACTATTTATATGATACAAAGCCATGTTTGTTGTTCTTCTTTTTTTTTTTTTTTTTTTTTTTATCTTCCTTTCTCTACAAAAGCCCAACCCATGTTTGCTTACTTGGCCACGTTTTTCACCTTTGGTGCGTTGGTGCTTGAAATCTTTATTCTCTTGGCCTCAACCTACGATAAACCCTTTTTAAAATCTCTTTACTTTGTTCAATTTACACTTGATGATAGTTTTTTGAATCTCGGTCTATGGTATCTGACGTTTTCTATAGATCATCATCTGTTCTCATCTTCTTTTATATATATATTCGTAGGGGATACTGTGAAGGAACCATCAAGGCTGGGGTAACAAGCTGTAGTAAACCAACGGCGGCATTCATATGGTGTAAGTAGCCTTTTTTGATCCATGTTTGATCCTCTTACCTATTGAACCCCTTTACCCGATTTTTCAAATCCCGGCTTTTTTTTTTTTTTTTTTTTAGCTTCAGCACCCGATATTCGATATTATACAACAGGATTGGTAGGAATGGACAAGGTATACTTGGCGAACTTTATATTATACTGGATAGCATTTGGCATCACTATAGGTGCTTTGGCGGTGACGATTCTTTCACATTTTGGAAGAGGTGTTGATTTCTTTGCGTCGTTAGCGACGTTCCTGGGTTTTATTGTCATGTTGGTAACCTTTGTCATCGTCCTGGTGATTAGTCTCCGAGGGACCAATGCGGCAAGGGAAGCCAATAGGTACTCTTATGGTAATCTAGGTGATTGTATTTGGATGCATCTTGGCGCAATGGTTGGTCTGCTGTTTGGATCATTATGGTATTGCTTTACATGTATCTTTGGTGGCCCTAGAAGTTAAACCCCCTCCCTCTTGTTTATTACACACCCAGTCCACAACACAATGAAGACAATAATAAAGTTTTTAATGTATACAAATTTATTTGATAAAGAATGCTATTGATGTGAAGGACATGTGTGATAAACTAGTGGTAGGTTGAACGTCTATTGTAGACGACAACAAGGAAGAGTAGAAGTATGAATAAGGACGGGGGATATGATGATAGCAGGAACACAGGTTCCTTAAGTACGGCTGCGATCACGACTACGTTCCAAGGCTGATCAGGTCGTATGTTCGATGGTTGGTTTGCCAAGTATGATGGGAGAAGATATAAAGAATAGGTTAGTATCAATTTATATAATGAGCATAGAATGTGTAGTCTCTTTTAGAGTCTTCTTCACTTACGGTTATAATGCAAAAGTTTTTCAATCAAGTCCACGTGTGTAAGCACCATTCGTCGACAGCAATACCGTTTCAAACCGAGAGCATCCAATGCTTCACTGTGTGTATTAAATTGAAGAGGGTGAGTTGACAATGATCACCGCAAGATGGAAGTTTTACTATTTAATCTTTTTTTTTTCTCTTACCCTTCAGTGTATTCCGCCTGTAATAAAGACAAGTAGTTATCCCATTTATTACCAGTGACCTTGCCACAAGAGAAACAACGTACAGGAATGATCATTATTGATTTAAAAAAAGAATAGAGATGTGAAAGAAAGAAGGCGGTTGTTGAAGAGTTTTATTTTTTATCAAAACCCTGTCACGCGCTTACTGATTTAGAATCCCGCCAGAGTCGACAGGCATTGATCCATCCATTCATTTGAGATAAAAGAATTAGTCATTACTGTGAGGAGGAGGAGATGATGATGATAATAATAATAATAATAATGATGATGATGATGATAATAATCTTCAATACTATTGTGCATTACCCAACTTTGACCCGATAAAATCCAGTCTGCCGTCCTCACCCGTGGGAATCTCAATTTTAAAATCCCGCATTTCAATCTATTTCCCCTCACTTTTTTTTATTTGCTGCTTTTCTTCCTTTTAGATATATACACTTACATTATTCCCACAATGCGCTCGTTAACATCAGTGACCAAACGCTTAGGTCAATCCTACCGCCCATTCATTACTAATCAGGTACGACCACTATTCTTTAACAGGTGTATAAATTGAAGTATGACTCACGCCTTTTTTATATTTTATAAAACTAGAGCCGTATGTTATCCACTCCTGTCCAAAACAACTTTGTGAAGATTGTGGAAGTGGGACCTCGTGATGGTCTTCAAAACGAAAAGCAATTGATTCCAGCCGAAACCAAGATTGAACTGATTGAACGTCTTGCCAATGCCGGTCTTCCTGTGGTTGAAGTCACTAGCTTTGTCAGCCCCAAGTGGGTTCCTCAGGTAAAGAAGAAGAAGAAGAAAAAGAAAGAGTTATTATTAAACTTTATGCATTACACTCTCTCTCTCTTTTCCAATAGATGGGCGATAACAAACAAGTCTTTACCTCCATCAACAAGAAACCTAACGTCTGTTACCCTGTGCTGACTCCCAACCGCCGTGGTCTAGATGGAGCGATCGAAGCCGGTGCCAAGGAAGTAGCGATGTTTACTGCTGTGACCGAATCATTCAACCAGAAAAACACCAACTGCTCAACAGAAGAAGCCATCCGACGTTTGACCGAGGTGGCCCAGCATGCCTTGGCTCAAAACATCCGTGTACGTGGCTATGTCTCTTGCGTCCTAGGTTGTCCTTACGAAGGTCCTGTCGATCCAGTCAAGGTGGCCGATATGGCGAAACGGTTATATGAAGCTGGATGTTATGAAATCAGTCTTGGTGATACCATCGGTGTGGGTACGCCTGGATCTACTGCTCGCATGTTGGAAGAAGTACTCAAGGTTGTCCCTGCTGAAGCTTTGGCTGTGCATTGTCATGATACCTATGGTCAAGCCTTGGCAAATATTCTAAAGGCTTTGGAATATGGTATTCGGGTGGTCGACAGTTCTGTCGCTGGTTTAGGTAATAAAGAGAGAGAGGAGGGGAATAAACGGATGGACTGACTTGGCTATTTCTATTTTAGGTGGGTGTCCTTATGCTCCTGGTGCTAAAGGCAATGTTGCGACGGAAGATGTGATTTATATGCTGAATGGACTCGGATTCAAAACTAATGTGGACCTGGATCAACTTATCGATGTTGGTAATTGGATCTCGGAAAAATTGGGCCGGGAAACAAACTCAAGGGCAGGTGCTGCTTTGACAGTGGCTCGTCGTAGAAAGGCTGCTTTGGAATCCAAGTTGTAGATAATTGTAGCTTTTAGTGTAGATAACAGTCCAGAATGTTTATATAATAAAAACCTAGTTTATATTTGGATCAAACTTGATTGGTGGATGGTTGTTGACACTCATCTCTGGATGTGTCATGTAGCATGTTGATTCAAAAAGTGGGCGTAAGGTAGGATTCGGCGAATAGGGTGTTTTTTGCACGGGAATCGATGTATGAAAACCTTCTAGCGGCGTTTGACGGCCCCTACACATATACAAAACCCGCTTGGATATGTTTTTCTACTAATTTTATGTATCGTATTAAAGTCATGTACCTGTCGATTATTCAGGGGTTCAATTGCATGAATTTTGTTTTGTTTAGTCATCAGGCACAATGATATTATGTTTATTGTGTATAAAAGTCAATATCTACTATTGTAATTAAAATTAAAGGAGAGAGGATGTGTATCTATTGTTAATCTAATAAATGTATATATAAGTGAGGGTAATGTATACAAAAAGTTCGTACGATAAATAAAACTATAACTACATTAGGGTGGGGTAACAGGTGGAAGGTTTTGACCCAATAAACAAATTATTCAGACCGGTGTTTTGCTGGATTTTACAGTGGTTGACTTGCTTGAATATCAATAGAGGTAGGATGCCGTGTAGCGTCGTATTCATCACAAGGTGCCAATGATCTGTTGTCCGAAGAAGTAGGTAGATGAGGTCCCGTATCACCAAGTTGGAATGGGTATTGGCCTGCATTTTTTCGTTGAACTTTTTCCATGTGTACCAGAGTAGCAGCGGCAGTTTGATGAATATGGTGTGAGTTGACATCAAAATAGCCAATATTGCTGCCAAATATAAGATCGATTTCCTCCAAAGATTTACCCTAAATGAAAGAGAGAGAAAAGAAAGTTATATCAATCAGATCCTATCACCAGCATTTTCTTTTGTTACCTTTGTTTCCGGGAAATAAAAGTAGACAACTACTATGATGATGACACAAAAGCAGGTGAAGACAACGTAGCTTTTCCCATGAATCTGTAAGAGCATAGGTGTGGAGAATTCAAAGACCGCGAATGTGAGAATCCAGCTAAAACCACTTGTAAGAGAGAGTGCCTTTGCCCGTATACCTATTGAGTAAAAAGTTAATAAATCAAAATTCCAGAGCTTCAATGAGCATTTCCTTTTCGTACATACCTTGATTGTAAAGTTCAGAAGGGTAGATCCAACCTAAAGGGCCCCACGTATAAGCAAAGACTGCCACATAAAGATATTGCATGGCGATAAAGGCTATGGCTTCTTGTTTGATATGACCAATGATGCCAAACACACTATGAGTAGCAGTGTCTGTAACTTCAATTTCAGTAGCATAATCACCACCGTAGACGAAATGGGCGGTAATAGAGAGGATGGACATGACAATCAGGCATATGCACAAGCAAACGGCACCAACCAGCATCGTTCCGCGTCGTCCAAATCGATCCAACTAGAATATATGCTGGATTAATACATAAAGTTGGTCAAACAATACAGGTTCTTGCTTACCAAAAAGAGAGCGGGAATAGTTGCCCCCATATTTACCGTTGCACTTATACAAGTGGAGATCAAAGAAGAGTGCAAACCAGACAAACCAGCTGTGTGTAATACCTGTGGTGCAAACATTCTAAATATATATGTAGTGAGATGGTATGACCAAGTGATGGGATAAGAGAGACTTACAAAATAGGATTTATACCTGTAAGCTGTTGGAAGCTTTGAGTTAGAATGCCCAATAAGAGACGCCTTCGATTGTTTTCAGGACTGCCAGAGAATACACGAGCATAGCTATTACGGTTCTTGAATGTTTTTTCATACTTGATGGATTGTTGAATGGCCACATACTCCATATAGACATCAGGATGATCGGCAGACCCGTCGCCATGGATTTTGGATAATACGTGAAGGGCATCGTTGTCATAGTTTCGATACATCAGATACCTTGGGCTTTCCGGTACAAAGCAGATTAAAAACAATAAGATCAGACATGGAATCATTTGAATACCCATTGCTAGCCTATAAAAGAACAAAAGATCAGGATAAAATATGGTACTTTTTTATTCATATTTGGTTACCTCCATGATGTGCCACTTTGAATATTGTTGAGACCGTATGCTACCCAAGAAGCGCAAAATATTCCTAGTGTAATTGCATACTGGTAAATAGCAATCAGTCGACCCCGTAAATGCTTTGGTGCAAGCTCGCTTTGATCTAAAATACAAGTATTTAAAGATAAGAGTGTTATTCCGTAGTCATGCAATCCATTTCCAAGCCCAATCCGTTTCCTTATCCTCCGTACATAATGGCACCAAAGCGGAGTATATTCTAATCAAAAGAAGAGTAAGTATACCGTGGATCATTATATTATAGACTTACCCTACACTGAAGCCCGTCGCAGCTCGACCGGATAACATAAGAGCAGCATTATCAGCACCTGTTTGGAAGAGACTTCCCACCAAAAATATAATGCAGGAGAAGACCATGGTCGGTTTACGCCCAATTCTGTCCGCTAGTACACCAACCACCAAAGCGCCAACAATAGCACCAAGAGTCATCGTACCAATATACCCACGACGTTTTGTTGCAAAGCTGATTTCTTTTATATAGTAGGGCATTAGGTCTACAGTCGTCATAATGTTGAAGTTATACCTATATACAATAAACAAAAGTTGGTTTCTTTAGCTAGTGGTCCCGTTCCGTATTGTTGTTGTTGTTGTTGATTTAATGAGACCAGCGAGAGACATTCATACCCACAATCGCACACCCTTACCCAAACTTATAGTTAAAAAAGAAAAAGAATGGAGTTGAGTTGTTTCAAGTGTAAGTATATTGTTGTTATTTGAGAACTTACCAGGAAGCCACCCACGGCCAGTAAACTATCAAAAGCGTTCTTTTTGGTTTTAGTCATTAGTTCAGTTTGACATTCATCAACTACAAATGTGAATTTTCTTGTTTCAAACTTACCTGCAGTACATACAGACCCTGTTATTTGCTGTCAACCGTTTATTCATTGTAAGGGAGAGACCAATAATGTTAAGAAAGAAAGACAAGATGAATTTTCGGACTTTGAAAAACACAAACGCAAAGAGATCATGTTCGGACCATTATTCTTTTCCCCCCTTTTCTTAAAATAGAAAAATTCCGATCTTCTTGAAGAAATCGATGCTGATAGCACGATTGACTTGTCTAATACTTCTTTACTTCAATGCTTAATCACACATGATCAGTTCGACGAAAGGACTTGAAGCCATGACAAAAGTGCCCATGGTACCATTGTTCCAGAGGCTTTACAATTCATATCATATTAAGGTAAGATTTTGAATAGCACTAATTACGTCCATGCTTCAAAGTTTTAGAAAGATATCCCAATTCATGTAAAAACTACAGTATTAAAACACATATCACACCAGTAATCCAAAAAGGGACTTTGTCGGAGTTTCGTCTAAATGCATGAATTACACTTTGGACAGATTTTAATCATGTTTATTATATTACAAGTAAAGTTAAATACAAAAGCTAGTAAACAAAAACTATTCTAAGAGCCAGATAATATCAGATTACTGCGTTTGCTGAGCATTGCAATCGTAGATATTATTCGCAGCAGTATAAGATTCTTCAATGACACAGAAGAGACATCGATTTCGGAGGCACCTTGATAAACCATTTTGATATTGACATCAGCAAATACCAAAGTGATAAACACTAAACAAGTATAACCTACTATGTTTTTTATTTGATTCCCCACCAAACGAAGAATAGCCATTTTACGTTGCACATCTCCAACCAAGTATATACCTTTGACAGACCGAGCCATACTGCATCCACTATTCTTTTAACTAGGTAGAGAAGATCTGACCCAATACTTCAAACACAAGGTCAGCGATGCTAACAAAGGAGAAAAACTGGGTCGCTACAAAAACAACCATTGATTAGACTGTCATATCATCATTCACCGACTTTTTTTTTTGTTTTCTTACCATACTGTATTTTACAACGCAGCCGCTTGAGGAGAAGTCACCAGAGTTGTATGACCCAGACAAGAGTATTTGACCTTATTGAATAGAGAAAAAGTATTGTTCAGTGATGAGTCATTGGTTTTTTTTTTGTTTTTTGTTTTTTTGCCAAGCTAAATCATAAATACTTTACCTTCAATGAGGAAGAGACAACCGGGATGCTATGGTCACTAGTGCAAAGAGGGATTCGTGTTGGTCTTGTCGTGGCTATCCTTGAGTATATTAGCTTTAGTATACTTTTTGAGTGGCATCTACATAATAAAAAAGGTGGTTAACCATTTAGCGAAGAAACAGCTATCTTTCTTACCTTTGGTCAAAGGTTAGTGTAAAACAGTGTACGATTCAATAAGGATTAGCAATCGTCCATATGCGTGTGTTATAACTAAGTAAAGAAGAGGTGTCAATCAATAAAGTAAAGCATTCCAGTATGCGAGTAGAATAAAGAAGGAAGAGGCGGAAATGCTTCAAACGAAAAAAATCTCGTTCCATTGGCTTTGGTTTCAAATCCCGACACCTGCCTTGACTTTTCCATCGAGTAGACAATAAGTTTAAACGAAATACTCTTGTTGCCTGATCAATACTACCATTCAAACCAATGTACTATTTTAGTCAAGTTGATATCATTATGTATTCATTGTGTTATCTCTTGACCAAAAAGGAACATTGAAAACAACAGACGGTGCACGCAAGTGTTTCTGACGACTACTGTGACATGCAATATATTACAGTTCACTCCCCCCCGTAAAATGGGAATATCTTATAAATCTATATATTTTTTTAACATAGAAAAAAAGTAAAGACCATTAGGTGCTGATACATTTCGTCCAGTATAATTTCAAATCCCGGTATCGCTATCTGCATAAACGCTTTTCTCGGGAGATCAAGTCAAGCTTGGATTATGAGTATACCAATCTCCGTTTATTGATGACACTATACTTACTCAATTTCTGTTTATTCAGCAATATTAAAGAAAGAAAGAAAGAAAGAAAAGGGGGAACGGTTTCGTCAGTTTCAAACACCGCATGCATGAACTTTCATTCTTGTCACTTTGAAGGAAACTGGATGGGGGCGGTGTGAACAAATCAGGTCGACTAAATTATCATGACAGATAAGTAAAACAATAACAACAAAACTTTTATCGTTCGATCATACTGTCCTACTCCTTCCTTTAACATTATGCAGTTATGACCTCATACTGCCATCTCCTATTACTATTGCTTTCTGGAATTTTCTTTCTAGTTCAATAATCATTATTACTCTATCCATCACTACTACAATGATTTATTAATGTAAAAAATGACAGGCTTCAATTCCCGATTTACTATCCTCCCATTTCACCTATTTCTCAAGAAAAAAAAAAAAAGAAGAATGATGAGGGCAAAAAGGATCACGGTCATCCATTTGTTTTGGTTCAAGTTTCTATAGATGCGGAAAGAGTAATCACTAACAGTCTAGTTGTTTTCATGACAATAAAGTAACCCTCTGGCTAGGAAAGTAGTATAGGACAGTGCGCATGATAACATAAAGAGTAAGGGAAGCGTTTTGATTGGTTCAATTATCTTGACGTCTGATTTCCGACAACCTCG
Organism: Chlamydoabsidia padenii; assembly: GCA_025330725.1. Classification (NCBI taxonomy): domain Eukaryota; kingdom Fungi; phylum Mucoromycota; class Mucoromycetes; order Mucorales; family Cunninghamellaceae; genus Chlamydoabsidia; species Chlamydoabsidia padenii. The sequence goes on along the minus strand of JAIWND010000006.1, from coordinate 1,059,449 downwards.
AGAATGATCGCGGTCTTTTCTTCAGTACAAAGTTATCTAATTGGGATGATGAGCAAAGCTGATTGCTCTGATGATTAGGGTTATTATATTCTTAATACAAGACACCAATCTACTCTGACTCGCTCCATATTGAACATTCTTTTGAATGCTCTGTCTTTTAAAAACAATGAATCCAATGAAAATATACTCCATAACTATCTGTCTTGTGGATTTTATTTGTAAATGACAATATCCTAAAATAAAGTTTAATACAACTATAGCTACATGTGGTTTTATGGTATATCTAATAGAATGGTATATTGTTTTCTAATAGAGTGCTTTCACTTTGGACAAATGGACAAAACGTGTAGTGTCGGGTTTTGAAAATTGCATTGTGTCGGTGAGCCTCAAACAATTTCATCCCTTTCCCCGTCCGCTCTTTTTTTTTTTTTTTTTAACTTCCCTCCATGAACACAATTACGATGCAACTTCCGACAGCTTTGCCTTACGATTGATCATTATTTTGTCAGCTTATCCTACGGTAGTTGGACTCTGGTCTCTCTCTATTCCAGCAAACCCATTCAACAAGATGACGACCAAACCAAAGAAGGCTTTACAAGGACACTCAATGCTCGCAATCGTCATATTTTGGCCCCTGATATATCTTTTGCGACTTTCTTTGGTGGGTCGACCAATGCTCTGGTGTGGTGACTTTGGCTGTCAGCGATGGCTTTTATCGTGCATGTCAACGGCAACGCGGTGGCATTGGTATAAAACTTCAACACGGCTTATCACTTGGTGGGATGTCATACAAAGTTGGTGGATGATTATGACATTTCTGGGACAATGCCTCATTGCGACTCATGGGATTCAGTACGGACTTTGTGGAAAAGGGCTCTACACGTACGAAACTACTTCAACAAAAACAACCACTGTGTTGGTGACAACAACGACTTTATTGGAGGGGATGACTAACAGGGTGACTTTTTCTTCTTCTTCTTCTTCTTCTTCTTCTTCTTCTTCTTCTTCTTCAATCACCACTGTGAAAAGGTAGGTCCAGCACCAAGACCTTTATCTTTTGGTGTCAACACAGCTTTGACGACCCTCACTTCCTTTACTCAAATGTTGGTTTATTACTTTAATCCCTCTTCCTTCGTCATTGGCCTTTATCTATCAATGCAACAGCTCGTGGGATCTCACTTCCCAACTTTGTATCTCTTGACTTTTGATTATGCTTCCTTGGGCTTTTTTTAACGTTTTGGGATCTTTTGGGTGTCTGGCAAATTCGTGTTTATAAAGTAGTTAGGTGTTTGGCTGTCAACAAAAGATAAGTATGATATGTAATGGACTAGCAAGGAAAAAAAAAGGGGGGGACGCGATTGATTGATTCTCATCTTCTCTTCTTTTACTATCTATAGGTGCGACAGTACTATTTGGAATTGGCTATGAAGGATTAAACCCTGGAAGGAGATTATCACTTTGCTAATGACAACCCAATCAAGTACGAAGCCACCATCTCACTCGAACACATTATCGGCAGCTTTGACATCAACACCAACTTTTGATCCAACTACTATGTCTTCAAGCGATGATGGACGAAGTCTTAAAACGGGGTCGCAAACACGCACTTGAGCATTCTTCGCTATTTGACATGGCTTCCATTATGGTTGCCTCACTACTTTACAAAAATGGGTGGCCCCTGTCCCTTTATCTACTAATGTTGTTTGGCTCAAGGACGATTATGCTCTTTGACACGATGGGGTGGGTTTCGATTTGCTGATCTTCACTTCCTATTGGGTAGTTTTATGAACACCGCTTAAAATGTATGGATTGATCAATCTCTTTGCCTTTTCTTCCTGTTGCCTTTGTATGAAAAAGAAGTGTGATCATGGTGAATAAGACCAAGATCCATGCATTGGTGTTAGAATAGATTTAGTAGAATAGTTATTTAAAACAGAAAAATACAATAAACAACAATATCTTACATAACATGAATCATTTGTCTTGAAACAAAAATAAAGGGGGGCTTTATTAACGTTGCTCAAGGCACTTCGACGAAATCCTTTACCCCTTAACTTTCGTTAGATGATGCTCCAGATTCTCTCTTTCCGATAAGTGCTATTGCCTTTTTTGTCTTCTTATCCAATCAATGTATGATTATGTTTGCAATCACGGCGGATAAAAAAATAAACTACATGACCATTAGCAAACCCGTTTCCCTCTTTTCTTGCGTGTTGGTATTTTTGCTGTACACTGTAATACATACAACGGAATCCCGTATTTGGTAATAGGTGATACATTCAGTTTGAAAAATCCCGCCCGCCCCTTGATTCCCTACTAAGATTTGGCAAGAAACTGCTCGCTCAATTGTCAACAGATGCTAATGATTAAAGTGGCGATATGGACAATATAGCATATATCCAACATAAGTCATCGTAAAAGCCAAGTTCCACGACCCTTGTGTCAGTATGTACAAGCTTACGATGACTTTTACCTGTCATTTGTAAGAAAAAGAAAAAAAAATCACGAAGAAGAACCAGACAAATACTCTCCCATATCCCGAAATTCAAGCAAACGACCTCGATACCTTTTTGTCGTCTCAAGTCGAGTTTTGTCTATATATATGGATATAGTGATTATGGGTGGCTACATGTCAATGCCGCAATGTTGAAATTTATATAGATCCGATATTGGTACCACAAAGGCGTACATATAAACAATGGTGACACCGACCGATACATTGCAATACAGGTCAATGCAGACGGTAAAGATAGTAGCAATACGTATAGACAGTAGAAACATATATAGTACACATATAAATTAATAAAAAAAAACACTCAGATAAAATAAAGGCATTCATATATACAACAATACATATAGATTAATAGAAGACATAGATAAAATCAAGCCATGCAGGTGGAGTGAAGCCATGTAGATGCATCAAGATTATTGTCCATGTTTATTAAAAACCCGCCCTTTTCAAATCCATATATGGGAATGAAAAGTCCAACAAAAAAACCGTATAATGTAATTGGGTAATTAGCTGTACGTCAAAAGTTCATTAATACTGTCTTATAACTTGACAGTAAAGGCTAGTGAATAAGATAAGTGGTTTTATTTAATAAGATTATATAGATATTGATAAATAGTAGATGGTTTATGGGAGGATAGGGGATAATAACCAACACAATATGACAACATAATAAACACTACTATAATCTAAAAGAAGCCAGTTCACCAATTGTCATTTTTTCTTGTTTGATTAGTTTGAGTTCGTCAACAGCCGCCATAACAGGATTTGAGTCTTCATTATATTGATGTAAGGGTTTGCTTATCAGTGCCCCCCCCGCCCTTCTTGATAATACGCTGTAGCCGAGTATGACAACTAAAAGCTTGATCTTCCAAAACAGCTTTTAGTGTCTTCCATAAATTCCACAGGAGTGTAGCCAAATAATTCCATCAAAGGTTCGTATCTTGCCATCCATTGTCGTGCTTCCGTTGCATAAGTTGTAAATCTAGTCCGTCGTCGTCGTTCCAAGTTGGTGTTGAAGAAGATCATGTCATTCACATCGTTCCTTGCCACATTACATAAAACAAGTATGCAACAACCAACAAGAAGAAAAACCTACAACCTTAATAAATGTGATTAATAACCTTGTCTTTTCATGTTTTTTCTTCTCCTTTACTGACTTCGCACCAGAAGCAAAGACAGACCACGAAACACCCGAGAAAACAACCAAGGAAGAAAACCCAACCATAACGAATGAAGACAAGCCTGCAATAAAAGCAAGAAGGGTGATTAGTAACATTGTCTTTTCTTGTTTTTTTTTCTTTACTTACAATAAAGTACCCATAAACATTGAACATCATGGTCCATCCCCAAGAATCAAATGGAGCGCCGTAACTGGTGGCGAATGCAACATGCCCGAGAATAGGTAGATCCACATTAATGCTTCAACATACCAGACATCCCGCTTTACCAGCACAACCCATTCGCTAGCAGATCCAGGTTTGGAACAGGACACGATGTCGCCTACGTCCTGCCACGGCAAAAAGGCTAGGCCTAATCGCTATTCTACACAAAGGTAGCCGCCTCGCAAAATCTGCCAACTTATCCATTTGATTACTAACAGGAGACTTCACATATCAGGGACAGAGAGGGAGCATAAATCTAGTGTAAATAATTAGCAATTCAGTTAGAGTATGAAACAGTAACAACTTTGGCAGAGTATCATTCAAGATGCATTGACTTACCTTTATGACCAGAATCACAATAAGAGAGAGAAGCCATGAGATTACATCCACCAGAAAACAGGTTTTTCATATAGACAGCCATTAGGTAATTCATGGATTACTTTTGTGTGTGAATTAATCCATCTCGTAATCATGGCCAGCAATAGGAATGAGTGCGGGGGACAACTTGTCTGTCAAGCACAGGTTCTTGGGGGGCGGGGTTGTTTAAAGGGGAGGTTTTTGTATAGGGGAGTTTAAAAGAAAAAAAAATAAAAGAGAGGAAAGAGAAGAAAAGAAATGGAATTTTAGAAATCGCGTTTTTATAGTTGGCAATGTGGCGGGATTCTAATGACTTGTCGGAAAAGCATTTCCTTCTTCTTTATTCCAAAGATAATCAACTTGGTCCTCTTCAATAGGGAACTCCCGTTTGTTGTAACGATTGAATGATGAAGATAAACAAAAAGAGGTGACGAAGCAAATGACTGTGGTAGTAATGGGCTCTCTTTGAACTTATCCTAACAGGATGAACACGGCAAAGGTAAAAGGAAGGCACAAAGAGAAAGTGGTAGTAATCTAAACTGTCTCTTTCTTCTTGGACAATCACCTTACCCAAGACTCTGATACTAATACTTTCCAATCCATGTTGATGTAGAATCGAGACCTACCAATTGTCCCTGCACGAATCTCTTTTTTGGCTGATACTGCAAATTGGGAAAAAGGACGACATTCTCTGAATGGAATGCAATAGGCTTTGGTTGAAAAAAAAAAAAAAAAAAAAAAAAAAAAAAAAAAAAAAAAAAAAAGAATGATGCTATCGCAAACGCGGTAGACATCGAGGATGGATTGGGTGGTCAAGTGCGACGATGGTACACCTCTTGATTGGAGCTGGGGATATATATGAATGTCAAATCAATCATTGGTCCACCAAGATCAAAAGATGATGGCTTGTAGATAACAATGGTGATAGATTAGTTTTATTGTAAATATAGTGTTATATCTAATCTTAATGTCAATAAAGTCTTGTTTTATCATATATTTGCTGGTCAATATAATTAAGTTTATCAATGAAGGTGATTCTATCATAAATGATTTATGTATCACGATGAATAACACCTATACATGATGAATCGTGTAAAATCCATGCTTTTTTTTTGCCCGTGCAACTAAAATTAACTGGATAGCTAAAATACCTACGCCCCCCCCCCAGGCTACCCCCAATTGGATATTTTGGAAGTGCAATTTTTTGACCCCTATCATGCGTGAATTTACTAGTCCGACAAGTCTAGGAGAGGTAATTTACCATTTTTATTTTACATTCAAGTGCATTCAAAAGGTTGAATCTTATCAAAAAGATTCTGATGCTCACTATTCTATTACAAAACAAAACCTACTTAAACAACCCTTGTTACCTTGACTGCAACCAGTTATAGCCGTAACAATCCGTAACAGCCGTAGCAAAAGCAATAAGGCAAAGTTGAAAAGAAAAAAAAAAGTTGCTCCGTAGAGCGTCCAACTCAGAAGTTTAGTGTCATCCTTGTGCAGGGGCCATGCTAATCTTCTCTGTATCGTTCCAATTTTAATATGTGCCAGAGGACCCGGAGATCATGGCAATTGTGAAATTGAAAATGCTGGCTATATATACCTTACATTATTGAAAACAATTCAAGTTGTGGGATAAATTTTTCGAATAACATGGTTTCATTGGTCAGTGTATTGAATCCCCGAAAATTTTAGATTCCTTTCAAGCAATGCAGTCTCTTTACTGTTTTAAGCGGTGCCATCGAGGTAGGAATAGTTTACCAATGTTAAAAAAAGAGAGAATGAGAGTTTGATCTGACCAATGTATGCAGTTATATGCGATTATAATACAATTAAGGAAAACAAAAGAAGTGAATGAGGAAATGTCAATAGTTCTCACCTCAATTATACTTACCTGGATTGAACTTGATCTACACTCGATGAATTGTATATATCATTCCACTTGGTGACATTTTTACTACATGATACATGTGTGCCCATCCAATTCATTATGGTTTCTTGCTTACAATCTTGGGGATCATATTGTGCCCATTGTCGGGACATGAAAATGTTTTTTTTTTGGGACCCGTCCCTACAAAAAGGGTTCTTTCTTTCTTTCCTTCTTTCTTTTTCCATTCCTGTTTTTATTTTATTCACTACATCACCCCATGGCTCTCCCTAAACGTATTTTGAAGGTAAAAGAATAAGATTCCAACACAACAGCAGCCAGTAGGATGACAAGGAACTCAACAAGATTTGTTTTTTATGTATAGGAAACGGAACGATTACTCGCGGATCCTGCACCTGGCATTAGTGCCACTCCTCACGAAGACAACTTGCGATACTTTGATGTGATTATTGCAGGTCCAACCCAGTCTCCCTTTGAAGGTAAATAGTATGAAATAGTAATACGTTAACTACATTGAGTCTAACCATTCTCTTTGTCTTTCTTTTTTACAGGCGGTATGTTTCGATTAGAATTGTTTTTACCTGAAGATTACCCCATGGCTGCTCCCAAAGTCCGATTCCTCACCAAGATCTATCATCCCAACATTGACAAACTTGGACGCATCTGTCTTGATATATTGAAAGGTAAAAAAAAATAATACTACAAACAAGGTTGAGTGGATGACTAATGACTTCTTCCCCTCTCTCTTTTATTCTTGATAGACAAGTGGAGCCCAGCTTTGCAAATCCGCACAGTCTTGTTATCTATTCAAGCTCTCTTATCGGCACCTAATCCTGAAGATCCCTTGGCAAACGACGTTGCTCAACATTGGAAAGAGGATGAAAAGGAAGCTATAAATACTGGTAAGAGAATCGATAATATTGATTAGGGGTATCTTTACTCACCTCTCTCTCTCTCTCTCTTTACAATAGCTCGAAGATGGACGACACAATATGCCAGTCAATAACTACAAGTAGACAATAGCTTTTACATAATTATAGTTGGGATTGTTTTAATATTATGGGGTAGGTGGTTAGTATATATATATATATATATATATATATGCTTTAAATAAAAGCATGTTTTACAAAGTAAATGTCGGGGTGGTCTGTCACAACAGAGGATCATGGATGGGGGCTCAATTGTCCCTTTTACGACGACAATGTTTATAATGATAAAGTAACGGATGCATATATTTTATAAAGGGGTAGATCATTGATGGTGAATAGACGGAGTAACATGACAAGTTTGGTTGGGTATGTATATGTATGGTAAATAACATCCTCTCTTATTATCTAAAGAGTAGGCACCACGTGACATCGTCGCTTGCTCGATTTCTATAGATGCTCATAACCTTGCATAATGTAACCTTACTTTTGTTGCATTGGCATTCCATAAGCAGAAAATTGTTTTTCTTGATTTGAAATGAAATTCATGCAAACAACAGGCTTACTTTAAAAATATATCAACTCTTGTAATCTCTACATTATGCAAATTACCATTTGATGATAAAATACAATCCATATAAGATTCGCCCATTCACGGGATAGGATCCAGAGGGGGATACTTGGTTTCTCAACAGGTGCAAGCCATTCGAGACAATAACAGATTAGAGATATAGTATTCTATTCAGCTTTAAAGACCCTTTCCTTCCGTATGCCTAATGCTAACAAGTACAGTAGGTTTGTTGAAGTGATGGCACCCGTTAATCGGGGTTTATAATCTCCTGCCAATCAAAATATGTTGTGTAACGCATGAAAGCAAAAAGACCACGTTTTCAAACGGAGCAACTTGATTTGTCTTTTTCTTTTCCCCTTCCCACTCTTTTTTACAGTGAAGATGGTCATGCCCGCTCCCAGGCTTTTTTTTTTTTTTTTTTTCTCTTTTTGTTATTACTTGTACACTCCTCTAGTTTTTTACTTTTTGTGGACTAATCCATCTCTATTGAAATGAACGTAACCGATTATCACCTGGATATGGACTTATTGCGATCAATGGCTACGACACAACAACATACAACCAACACATTTAACGAAACCAACATGTTTGTACCGGGCGGTAATCTTCGAGACATTCATTTTATGGATACAAGCTACACCTCCAAACCACCTTCGGGGTCACAATCTTCTACACCTTTATACCAAACCACTCCTAACGATGCTATGGATCAAGACGTAAGTGCCACTTGGTTAAAATTAAAGTAAACTAACCTGTTTTTTTTTTCTTTTCTTTTCTTTGTATAGGATATATTGACACCACTGATATCGCCTGCCATCACGCCTTCCTTCTCGTACCACCCTAAACTACATAACGGGGATATGGACTTTTCGCCACTAACGTCACCTGCCATGATACCTCAACATTATCCATTCCAAGCCAACAATACACAGCCCTTTTATCAGCATGAACAACCAGATCTACATTTAATCTCTGCCGATGAAATCAATACTCAGTATGAAGAATTAGAAAAAACTAAGCAGATGATCACTCGTCGTTTATCGGAATTACAAAATCAGCAACGAAGGACCCAGGGCATCCATCAAGATCACCAACTACCAACCAGAAATCCCACCACTTATTTGGCCGGTTACTCTGATAGTAAGTCTACCTTCCTCCTTTCTAACACACTCATACTCATCGCATCACTTCTTTTTTATTTATTTGGGGTGACATAGGATCCATTCCACCACGACTGAAACCTGTGACTCCCGCCTCTCTGATGCGACAACACCAACAAAAACCTCCTCGACGAAAACCAAAGCAACCCTCCACCAGTCATGCCTCTCCGCGTGCATTGAAACCACTGTTAATCAGCCCGGGTCTGAACCCTGCACCTCCTTCTTCTGATACCGAACATAATCTGATGACACGATCTAACTATCAAAACCTGATGGAAGGTAAAGCCGCCGTCCTGGGTTTCTCACCTACCATCAAAAGCGGGATTGAAGTCCGACGTACGGCACACAAGGCGGCCGAGCAAAAACGACGGGACTCTCTCAAGGAATGGTTTGAACGATTACGGCATGAAGTCGAAGAAGGGTATGTAAAGGGCGGATCAAAAAGGCAACGGGACGACGACGACGATGACGATGATGAAGATGATCCTTCAAAACCAATGTCCAAGGTGCTCTTGCTTCGGTATGCTTATGAATATATTGCTCAACTCAAGGATTCTCTGGTGGAACGCGATGATTTGATTGCCTCTTTGATGAAAAAGTGATGGATCTCTTCTTTGATGCTATTGGCCCTATCCTCCCCCCTCCCCCTTTTTTTTCGAAAACCCCCATACATAGATGATTCCATTTGTACATAGCTTGTGTTACTTTATTTGCTTTATTGACTCACATCCCATTGTTTTAACTTTGACCCATTTATATATGTTATATGACTTTTATCTTTATTATGCTTTTATTTGATCTCTTATGAATAAACAAACTATAATACGTATATGAAAAATTTGGATTGACTTCATAATGTAGCGCAACAAATTCTTTCGGGTAATCGATGATGAACTTGTTCATGGGGACCAACAACTACGAACCTTTCCCTTCCCCAAAAAAATCACGTAAACTGAACTCCCGACAGGCTTTCAATTATAGGTTTACTTTGGAATTGTTAGCAGAGCTCTCCTGCCGAAATGGACAAGTGATGCTAATGACAAAAGTGACCATGTGCATTCCTTATCCTATTTCCGACAAAGTTTACATAATGGCCATTATACCAAGTCCACTGTATGGAGTAGTATAGCTTCAAGATCGTTTTACCCTGACCTTTTTTTTTAAAAAAAAAAAAAGTTGCAGAGTGAAAATTGACCCACAAGGTAAAACTTGGTTCAAAGCCCGCTCATTCTCACCTTGAATCTTAAGAGAACTCTATTGTCTCAATGAACAAGTGATGCTAATGACAAAAGTGGCCATGTGCATTCCTTAGCCTACTACCAATAAAGTTTACATAATGGCCAATGTACGAAGCCCTTTATATGGAGCTATTCAGCCTTACGATTGTTTTAACCTGATTTTTGTTTTGCGAGAGGGTGGGGTGCATCTTTTTTTTCAGACGATTCAACGGTAATCATTTCCAAGTCTGGCTGGTTTTAAAATTACGTGATTTCTGGGGGAAGGGAAAGACTCGTCCAGCAACTCCGATATTTATGCAGATTTCACAAATGCAAATCCCGCTCCATCCGGTCGTATCATGCATAGGGTCACATCATGTTTTAAAAGTTTAGTATAAAGTTTTTATTTATTCAAGTATTTTATAATTAAAAAGGCATATTGGGAATATATATAAAAACTATACACTAAATCAATGTATCCAATCGCTATGTATCATTATTGCCTATTCTTTTCTTCCCGAGATCGCTCCATTATATTTTGTATTTGTTGTGTAAACCAAGGACCAGAGGTAGGTTCCATAAAGTGTATGTCCCTGATTCGTGTCGGCTGTGTTTTTGTATAGATCAGCAGAACGCCATCGTCGTCATTTTCATCACTATCATTGTTCTTGATCCATTTACAAGAGTCAATGTTTTCCAGTTTTTCGCACCATTCCACCTCCAGTTTTCGAGTATGTACCATAAAGAGATGTTGGTAAGTCAATATAGCGGTTTCTTCATCATTGTCGGCTAGAGAATGAGCAATGTACTTTTCTTGGTTGTAATGTCCATCGTTCATTTCCTTCATCCACATTTGACCTAATGCTTCACGTTGCGAGTATGCCTATCCAAACGTTGGTTTTGTTTTAGTGTATCAATTCCCACCATCTCTTTTCCGTTTCTTTTCAATTGACTTACCTCCAAAGTACCATCTTTTCCAATGTAGCGAGGTAATCGTTCCCGCACAATCGCACCAGCTTCAAATAGATTCGTCGTTTCCCGAATGCCAGCCGAGACGTTACTTGCCAGATCAAAAAGACCAACAACAGGTTTTGTAACAACACTATTTAGTAAGTAGACGTAGAGAGTTAGCTAATGATCATGATGGTCTTTTTTTTTTTTTTTTTTAAAAAAAAAAAAAAAAACCTACCCAACAAGTCCTTTGCCTACACCACCAAAGAAGCCACCCACACCAGATTCTTCTGCACCTTCAATAGGTCGTTTGATCAACCCTGCAAATCCACTAGCCACACTTGTTCCAAAGTAAGTAACGCCTTGAGTGACACCAAATATAGCATGTTGCGGTTTGTTTCTTGTCATTTTCATGCGCCGGCGGTCTTGGAATTTCTTGTCCATGGTTGCAACAGCCAAACCTTTGCCCAAACTTCCCGTCACACGACTAAAACTGTCTGTAAAACCAAAGACACTTTTCTTCATAAATCCACCAACACCCTAATACCCCCCCCCAAAAAAAAATCACTGTCAGTATATATATATATATTAAAACGCCAAATCCTTCCTAATTACCCGAGCAATGCCAATACCAAGATCTTGAGGTCGATCACTTGTAATGAATCCTTGATATGGCTCGTAGAAGAGTTCACCAAAACCTGAGCTGAGGTTGTTGAACAAACCTACTGGATTGCCTATAAGATCAGCACTGCCGAGCACCTTGTGGACTTGATAGATGATTTGGTCTTGATAATGGTATGTAATTCTTGATGACAGATCTTGTGAGCTTGCACGAAGATTTTCCACAATCAATGCATTTAATTTGACAGGCGCATCCTAGTAGAGCAAAAAAAAAAAAAAAAAAAAAAAAAAAAAAAAAAAAAAGGAGAGGGTATGAGCCGCGGGCTTTTAAAGTTGAAGAAGACCAATACTTACATTGACGTTTCCAATGGTCATTGTAAACACATCAAATATATAGCCAATAGGAGAAGAGCTGGTGCTTTCATTTCTATAACACCAAGAATCAAAAGATGTTAGAGAATGTGTTTCTCCATTCCATATATATTGTTCACTTACACATCGACTGTGCTAATACGAGCAGTCCGGACAAAGGACAGGTTTAATCGCATAGGTTGGATGCAGAATTCTTCAAAGTACAGTAGAGCTTGATTATATTCTTCAGGAGGAGCTTCTACCTTGACATCAAACAAATTTGGAGGCCTAAAGAGAATATAAAAGTTAATAAAGACAACATCATCATCACACTTTATTTTGAGACTTACCCGTTTGCATGATCATCCTCTTGTTGTTGCGTGTCAAATTTGGCAAACTCAATAAGAGCATACAGGAGATCTTCATCTACTTCAACTGTCATTTCTTGAAGAAGGACGGAGAGAAGCTTGAAGTAAGTAACACCATGAGCTATAAGGCATCATAGTAAGGTAAGTTAGTCTATCTTTGTTTTTTCCCTGTCAATCAATATACTTACTATTATCCTTGACTTTGTCGAGTGCAAGATGGAAGGCTGGGTGGACATTGGATCCAGGTGGAGCCTTTTTTGGTAGTGTAGATGGGTAAAACAGAATCGGATAAGTAGTGCCAAACAGTTGGTTGTCGATTTGAAGCCATTGTATACCCGCTCGTACAGATTGATACATGTTAGAGTCCGTGTACTTGACATCCAAATCCTTGACAGTAGCATATACGATTTCCTAAAAAAAGCAAAACAATGATACATTTAAATGTATTAGTCCATTAATCGTATTCTGCCTTTTTGATTCTGTATTTTACCTGCGATCGGCCATTAACAACAGAGATCCCGATTCCACGAAGTTGAAGTTTAAAGGTATAGTTCACCACCAGTTCAATATCTACAGTTTCAAAATGATCGCGCATACTGCTTTCCCGGGAGCTTGATGGTGTAATGGTAGATTCGCCAGACGAGGTAGGTCGGAACAGACTGTTTTCTTCTTGAAAGTCTGTTAATAAGAGGATCAATGCAGAATCGCGAGCAGCAATATCTATTGAGAGAATTCCACCACCAGGACCACGGTAATGTTTCTATTGAGTAGCACAAATGTAGAATGATGTTTAACCATTTAGTTTTCCTTATTATATATATTTGTGTGTATGCGTGTGTCTTACCTTGTACCGGAATGGAATCTGGGTACCGATCGCCTGGAAGTCAATCACACGAGTTTTTCCACCCACATCCAAGATCAATCGTCGTTCTTTGGTTGCTGGTTTATCCCACGAGTATTTCATGTATTTCCGTTCAGGGGTCAAATGGTATTTACGAGGTGGAGTTTGAGATTTCTTGCTTTTGGTGTGTTCATCGTTTTCTGATGGCTATAGACAAAAAAAGAAAATGAAGAGATTAGTGGCTTTTTTTCGTTTTAAAAAAGATACTTTACCTCCTGATAGAATGTAATATCAGTGCTGGAGCAATTGATGATCAGATACGGCCAATCGGTTGTGTGTTTCAAAGTGACAAAGATGGTAGCTTCTTTCATCAACACTGACGCCTGGATCAGAATAGGTCGAATATCACCCCCTTTAGGAACCTTGATGAATGTTGTTCCTATTTCTTGGAGATCAAAAGGTGTTGACCTAACAAGAAATAGAGTGCAAAGAATGAATCTGTTAAAATTGTCCGCCATTCTTGTTCTTGATGTACTTACCATTGGTTTTCGAGATCGTCCAACTGCAGGCAGAGCCACTTGAAGGATCTTGATTTTCTTGTCATATACAGAGGCAGCGTTTCATCGACACCAATCGTAGACGCTTCATTGGAATCGTATTCGGCAAATTTGAGGTTGAGATGGGTCTTGTTTCTGAGAACAAATCGTGGAGAGATTGTGACCAACTTTGTCAAATGGTACTATTCAAGCAAAAAAAAAAAAAAAAAAAAAGGCATTGTAAGTGATTATCCATTGAACCCCGCCATTATGTGTTTTGTTACCATTCCAGTCCCTTCTTCCACATGAATGCCAGCATGGATTTCAGCACCATTGCGAGATGACAAGCGGACGTCGACAGAGCTACCAATAGCTTCAAACGAGAGTGCCTAAGAAAATAAAAATCATGCATTAATATCGTACCATACTCCTTTTAGTATTCTTACCTGACTCCATTTGGATCCATCGATTGAGATTTCCGATCTGTTCTTTGGATCCACCTTCGGATAAGAGAACATATAGGGTGTCACCTAAACAAGAAGAGTCAATATATATATATATTAGCCGGTTATGTATTTTCCATGCATCACACTTACCTGTGATTCATAAGCGGGGATATTGTGCATTGATGTAACAGCCTTGTAGACATAATTCGAATCCCGACACCGGACGGATATATCGTGGGCAGACTTGTTCAAGATAAGGTACGGTGCGTAAAGTTTTATACGGAGACCATTGTTGGCGTCTTTCTTCGAACGACTATTCGGTACAGATACAAACAAAGACATATTAGTAGGTTGATTTGACATCATATAGAATTATTTTATCATTTTACCCTAGCACCATACGCAAGTAGATCGAATTCCCGGATTTGTCCTTCACCATAAGCGGAATACCTTCTTGAGATGCCGAGTCAGTTACAAGGATGGTTGAGAGTTCAGTAGGTTCGTAGTCTACATAAAAAAAAAACATTAACGTCAGTACAGTAATTATTTCCTCATGCCTTTATAATATTACCATCATTTTGTATATCCATGACAAATACTAGATTTCCATCACTGTTAAAGGTATGCAATTGTTCAGAACCACCAGATTTGATCACAGTGGATATGCACTGATTGGTGACTTGATCCGTCATTGTCCATTTAAAGTCAAAAGGTAAATTATTTGTGATCTTGATAGGGGCCCCAAATTGAATCTTCATGATAGGATATTGGCGACACAGCGAGTTCTTGGTATCATATACGCCTTGAAGTTGATAGATGAATTCAGGGGAATCTGTTTCGTGAAGCCTGCATGATATAACATTCGGAGCCTTAGGGTGCACCATATCTGACCAATGTAACAGAGTATCGCTCCAATGGTAGTGATCTAAAGAGGAATGATTGGTAAGTGAGAAGGACATCATCAAATAAACATGTTTTTTTTAACGATTTGATCAACACTTACCAGAAGGACGTATGACAATCCACGGGCGGTAAGACAGCCCAATTGGAACGTAGAATAGCCTTTTCGATTCTATAAACGATAGAAGATAAGTCAAAGTCGGCTTATCTATTTTTTTTATTTTAAACATACCTATTGTCCATACTGGAGATACAATCTTTCGTTTCGAGTCTACCATGGTGATTTGCATAGATTCTTCAGATTGATTGTCCAAAGTTAGTCCACCATGGAATACCACCGATTTGACATGATTCTTCAATTTCACTTCCACTACCACACGATGTTCGATGCCATCTTTTCCATTCTTGAGTCGATAAGATTGTTTGCCTTCTACGTCCAGTCGTATATTTTGGATACTTTCCCAGCCCAAATGAAGAATTTCAATACCCAGCAAGTTGTTGTCCACCTTGATAGACTAAATAAAAATCGCGGTAAGTCCCTTCGTTTTTTTTTTTTTCTTTCTTTCTTTCTTTTCAATATGTAATACTTACGTCTTTGCGTTTCTTCCAATCCCTAAAGGTCCAATCCAGATCTTGCCCATCCTTCATAAGGCAAACATTTGTATCACCATCTTTAACGTCACTTGACATGTTCCAGAATCGCAGATCATAGCCAGTACGGTTTTGGATAAGGAATGGTTTCATTTGTTTTTGAGCATTTTCAGGCAGAGGCTATTATATCATAAAAAAAAAATAGTTAGTCAAAGGTAGGAATTTTCAATATGTAGTATTACCTGTATGTCGGACAAAGTGGAAGAGATGGACAAGACCGTCTCCAAAAAGGTATGTGTCAGATTTACATTTAAAGTTTCGGAAGAGGTGACACCAATATCGAGGCTTTTGTTTGTGGGTTCCTGAGATGCATTGATTTCAAAGTTGTATGGTTCGATTAGCGGTTCCCAATATGAGTTTTTGAAGTTGAAGTAGTTGAATCGAGTGGATATCTTGACATTGGCCACGAGCTTTATATAAAAAAAGTTAATATATGCAATGTGTTTTCTTCTTCGTCAATTATACCTACCGCTCTAGACCAATCAGATACAGATACAGTAAACGGTTTGACAATCAAATCCATAAACGGCAAGTCATGTAGATCCTCCACCACAATAAGCTGGAATCCTTTAAAAGATGCATTCATCTAGATCAACAAAAGAAAAAGTTAGTAAGGTAGGGTTACCAGAGGATAGTGTTATTTCATTCTTACAGATTCCCGGGACATCACAATGTAAGGTTCAATGAGTCGATTTGTTTGCTGCTTTTGGCCATTCACCTGCTTCTGTTGTTGTTGTTGGTTGGGATAAGTACCAGCGTAATCGTTCCGTTCCATAGAGTACCCTGGAGAAGACAAAATCGATGCCGGATTTAAAGTTTCACCGATATCATGATCACTTTGATCTTCATACATATCATCATCCGAGCTTGTTGTTGAATCATTGTCGTTCTTGTTATATGAATCCGTGTTCAGGAGAGCTGTCACCTTGTTAACAATATCCATCACCAGAACAAAATCATGATATGAGAGACGAAGTGTGATAGATTCAATGGTCGCATCAATGGTTGTGTTGTTATGTCCAGGCGTTGAAGTCAGTGTTTGCATATCCATACCAACGTTGAAGGGTTCGACTAGTGCCATAAGTGATTCTGTGCGCTTGTCCATTCGGCAAAGCATGACACCAATGCCATTTAGTCGAAGTTCGAATGCTTCTTGTTGGATCACCGAGAGTTCTTCAAAAGAGACAATCATTGCTTCAGAGTTGGAATGGTCAGGACGCGCAAGGCATATAATTTCGAGATCGACTACATTGACTTTATAATGGAATCCAGTTGACGCAGGGGAAGAAGGTGCCTGTCCAGAAGTGCTGCCGCTTGTAGTTTGTTGATTCCTGGCATTGCCTGACTGGTTAGAGTAAGGCCGTGTTGCTGATAAATAACTTGATGTATCACCTACTTCTTGCCGTTGTTGTTGTTGCTGTCCACTGACATCTTTACCCCGCTGAGAGACGACAAATGCTTGAGCTTCAGTTGGAGGTGGCGGTTCCATGAAGGGTGCCGCAAAAAAGTCTTTCAGCAGCATAAGGTAATCCAAAGACAAAACCACCTGAGGTCGATCCAAAGTTGCTACGACACTTGAAACCACTTGTCCGTTCGGTAGTTTGACCCCAGTCTTGTACTGTAGCTGTAATTGAGGTCCACCCAGTTGTTTCCCTGCTGGCAAGATATCTTTAAAGCGTGATGTCGAGTCATTTCGAATGTCGTAAAAATTGATGGAGCGCATTTGCACTTCAATTAGCATGGGAACATCTGTCGTCATTTGGAGCTTCATTGCAGTATCATCAAAGGAAAGGCGGCACAGGGCATGTTGATCGCGCCGAGCAGTATCTTTTTCGGATCCGTTGAATATTTCCAAACACATCAATTCCATATCAAAACACAAGTCCAGTTGAATATCAGGGCTACTTTCCGTCGAATGGTGTGTGTCACTGTTATTGTGCATGACATCTGTGGTGGTAGTGGAGGCCTGTTCTTGATGCTGTTCTGATGTCGCCGTTATTTGCTCGTTATCACCGTTTTCATCCATACCTTCATCAGAGGGTCCCATAAAAGTAGTCATCATCCGATTTTCGATTTCCAAAAGCCAGCTGTATTGATCTTCAGAGAGATACATGAGCACATGAGAGATACGACCACGAATGCTTGTTAAAGGACCTACCAAGCCACTGTCTTGTCCATCCTTCTTCGAGGAAATAATATTTTCGATCTCGACAGAGATATCAACATCATCAAGCATAGGTAGACCATGTTCCTTTGTTGCGCAATTAGTATCACCATCATATGTATTGGAATGCAGAGATATAGAGTACAGACCACACTTGGTTCGATTGACCTTGACTTGAGTATCTTCACCAGTTGACAGATTTGGGCGTGACATGGTTGTGAATTCGTTACTGGCACGGATTTCACCAAGATGAGCCACCACCACATTGTTGTTTTTTCGAGCACCCACCGGAAAGATAACAATTGGACTTTGCATCATGATATCAAAGCAGAACAGCGATTCCTCCTGGTCTTCGTTTTGATGTTGCGTTTCTTCGACGGCATCGAGAGCAGAAGAAGACCCTTGTTGTTTTTGTATTTGTTGTTGCTGTTGTAGTTTGTCAGGTGCTGCTGATTTGTTGGTTGTTGTCGCAATAGTATTAGCAGCCATCCGTGCAGAGTCATAGACTGTCTTCATTTGCAAGAATTCAGACAGGAAATCCAAGATAGGTTTGAGGGCATCCACGTAAAGTAGACGGAAGGCACCTAGACGCATATATAAGTGTTGATGATATCCAGGAAAGTCATCAGCATTAGGGTCAAGTGTTCCATAGGTAAAGTCCAAGAGTTCATCATCATCAATACTGATCACCTTTACATTTGAGATGCCGTCTGATATTTTACTGAGGTAGCGTGCATCGCCACTGTCGCCATCACTGTCATTGTCGCTTTCAATCGATGAAGAAGAGTCGTCCGTAAGCACAAAGTTCCCGAATTTGCCCATCACCATCATCCGAGTGGGAAGTAATAAAACTTTCACATTACCAGAGGAGAGAATACCAGTACCCAATCGTACACCATCTTTGTTGAGAATCAGTTGTAAACCCACCATTTGGATATTAACTTTAATGGACCCCGTATCCTGAGGAGTAGAAGGCGCCGCAGATTTGGATTGCTGATTTTGACCAGTCGCTTGTTGTTGTTGTTGTTGTTTCCCTTTCGATAGTAACGATAAACGCCTAGATTGAGTGCTTGAGCGATCGTCAATTGTTCCTTCCACACCAAGGCGGCTATTAGGCGGATTATTTCCGTCCGTCTGTGCACCACCATTATTGTTCCCACTATCGGTAAATGTCGTCATAATCCAATTGTAAAGAGTCAACACCGAATCACGAGTTACCACAAAAGTCAATGTCGACAAGAGTACATCCACAGTTTGTTCATAGCCATCAAATGAGTCTTCAAAAAGGGGGTGCTTTGAGTTGGCACGTTTATACTTGACATCTACAAGGTCCTTTTGAGATCCATCTTGTTCGTTTTTGGCACCATTCGAAGTCACCAAGTAGTGGTATTCCTTCCCATGCTCCATCTTGTCCAATACATTAAGCGCTTGGAGCCAGACGTGTACATACATATCATAAGGTCGATTGATGAATTCCAAACCGAATTGTTCCAGGATCAGTTCACATAGTAAAATGTCTTTTGATGTTGAGTCTATTGCCGTTTCATAGATGAGTACCGATACATGTCCAACCGAGAAGTCGAATTTGAATTGGTTTTGTTGAGCCCGCGCAACTTCAGTCTTCTTGGAGGCATCTGAAGTGTTGGATGAGTTGGTGGAGGCACGTGTCGGTCCTGATTTGGCTGCATTATTGTTTCCGCTGTAGTTTACATGATCTTGGCTGTAGATACTGCTTCCATCGTCAGATAGTAAAATGTCGTTTTGGTCATCATTGCCCCAAAACTGCTGGGCAAATAGACTCCTCTGTGATTGCTGATCTTGTTGTTGCTGGAGTTGTAGTTTGTCACCACCCAATCGTTGATTATCACCAGTCATATCATCCGTTGTAGGATCAGAAGAAGGAAGGACAAGATCAATGATTTTCATCAATGTTTTATACTTTTGAGTGGAGAAGTTGACCGAAACCAAAGGCAGCTGACCATTAATCTTAATTTTCGTAAATTGAGGGGCACCAGGAAGGATACAGCGTTCGACAAGAAGATTCATATCAATGCGATGTAAGACATGAGCATCACCACCAGTATCAGGGGCATCAGGACCATCCATTTCCAACTGAGCAATGCACTTTTGCACATGACGACCAATGAGTAGTTTAATTTGAGTAAGTTCCACATTGAATTTGTCGTACATCAAGCTTTCCAGTCGTTTGTAATCGTCAGGGCCAAATTCCTTTTCATGATTAGACTTGAATTGTTCCGCCAGTTCTTGATTAGCCAAATCACTGTCCACCCGTATATGCCCTGCATCAATAATCATCACGGGAGAGTCTTCTTCCAAGCAACTAGACAAAAGAAAAAAAGAAAAGCAAGTTAGTCAAAGTGATGAGTGTTATACTCTTGTTAAAACTTACTTTTCAGGGATTATAATGATAGGTGCATCCATATCCACATCAAGATCCAGGGTTGTGTGATTTTCCAAAGCATATTCCAGACCGGCTCTTGTCTGCCTCTTGAATCCTTCCAAGGTATCACCAGCCACTTCAATAAGAGCATCAAAGCTTTCACTATTTGCGCTTGGTGCCTTGAAAAATGAGATCACGCCTTGAATGGTGGTAGGATTATAGATGATTTCCAAGTGACGCATTACCAACTTGATTGCTTGATCCGCCTTCTTGTCCAAGGGTTTCTTTTGGTAGACGATCGCCAAAAAAGGTTGTTGTCCATCCATCTGTTGATCACCGTCGTTGGCTACATGCTGGCGGTTAGTGCAATCATGATCAGAATGAAGAAGTGACAGACTACAAGTAAAGTTAAACAATAATTAGATTGCTTTTGTGATTTGTGAGAAATATAATTTGTGTTTTGACTTACGTTCCCTTGCCATCTTCTTTCTTAACCCCAATCAACTGTGGATAAAGAGTGTCTTTAGTCGATCCATCGTAGAGTTGTAAATCACCCAAGCTGGTTGATATTTTCATTGAGTCAGTGTACTGAATCACTTCGATGCCAACCCTTTCAAATACAATCGAGGTAAGTTGGTGTTTTGTCGTATGAGGGTGTTGTGAGATCCTAAATGAGCCGCGATTGAGTTTGGTGTTGAGGACAAATTTCATGGTCTAAAGCAGCAAAATAATCAGGTTAAATAAAAGCTAATCCATATAGTAGATACTTACATCTTTAGGTATGTCAACGGCATTTTCAATAGAGTCCTTGTCTTCATCGTAATCAATAGCATCATAAAGTTCCTTCTTTTGCTGTTCAGAGAGGACCATGGAATCTGGATCATCATTCTATACAATTAATAAAATTTGAGTGTATGAGTTTACAATGCATATGATCTAATTTCTACTTACCGTATCAATATCATCATCAGAAGTAGCATCACCTCCACTCCACCAAGAGCTAAACCAACCTTTGTTTGCATTCTTTTTCTTGGCTTCATCTAGAATAATAAAAATAAGAATGCTTTGTGAGTTATCAGCTCGTTTTACGCATATCATTATAGTATCTTACCAATTCGAATCTTTTCCTTGCGCAATCGGCTTTTAGCAATACTTCTATAAAACCGAATATCTTCAAAAGACAAGGCCCGTTCCAGTTGAGTAAGATTTTCCTTTTGTTGATTGGTCGCCTTGTTTCGTTTTACAGCCGAGTAGCATTCAATATATGATAAACGTTGGTCCCGCCGAGTCTTGAAGTGATCCCACGTCCATTTGTAATTTCGTTCATGAATTTTGGATAGAATTGCGTCGCCTGCAAATTTGAAGTATGCCTTTGGATCTGATGATGGAGTGGTGCCATGAGGAGGTCGGAGTTTTAGGTACTATTGATATGCAAAAAAAGTGATTTAGTAACATATTCGCATCATGATTGTTCAACTTACGGCTTGTTTCTTTAGATTAGAGTGGAATAGATCGACCAAGAGCAGTGCATCACGGTATTGTTCGTCGTCCAAACCAAAGGCAAGTTCATCAAAAAGAAGAGTTGTGTCGATTTTAGCGTTGTCCTTACCGTAGGATTTGTTCAGTTTGATCTATATGGCGGAAGTAAGATATATAAAAAAATGAGTTGGACAGGGCATTGTTTTACTAAACGAGGCAGTAGTGATGTGATTTGACTTACCTTGCCAGTACCCGAAACAGGTTTGACAATATATTGATGTTTCTTGGAAGAGCCATCTGAGGTTGGTATCTAGTAAATAGAAGATTGATTAGATGAGTGTCATTTTCCTCTTTTTTGTAACCTATTTTCTGTTATCCATATTAAAAACTTACAAGATCAGTATAGATTTGAGATGCTTCTTCATGAGATAAACCCGCTAAAGAAGATGAGTCCGTGTTCCAATAAACAGACAAGGATTCTAATTTGGCAAGCTAAAACATGAATATAAAAAGTCAGTCCATCCGATTCATTACCAGCAGGTTCAACCTACCTTGTGGATAGTATTTGCAAGGTCACCAATAAAAGCAGGGTTCCATTCACCGTCAGTCGATACCGCACTGAGTTCCTTGAGAGTGATACCAGCAGCAAATGGGTGGTCAGGACAGGATACATTATCTTCGTACCGGAGGTGGATGTTTTCGAGAGAGAATTGCAAATTGTCAATTACTTTGGTGGTTAATTGACTAACAAAACCACCAGAGTTGCCGTCAGTGTTGTTTGCTTTCTTGGTATTGGCGTCCTTTCTTGATGTTTCCAATAGCTCTGCTGTTTCCAGTTTTTGCTGTTTTAATTGTTGAGCTCGTTCTTCTTCTTCTTTGAGGTCCACCTAAGGAAAAAGAAGAGAAAAAGTAATTAGATGACGTATAGTTCTTGTTGCATACTACATACCGAAGCTTCTGTTTTTGGTGCTGCCAGTAGATAGACGTTTCTGATATGGACCTTCACAGGCTTTGTTTTGAGATTGGACCAAGGTATGCTGAGAGTCAGTTCCCCAAGATAGCCTATAATATAAAATTCAAGTCAGATCCCTGTATTTGCAAATCTATTGTTGTCTTACCTTCAACAACATCAATGGGTAGCTTTAGTTTATCCAAAGCATCTTTGCGTAGTTTCAAGTTGTGTAAGTTGACTTCACCTAGAATACAAAAAAAGAGTGCGTGTGAGAAGGATTGAGTTGTCAAAGTAAAGGGGAAGAGCCACCAATAGTTATATTTTTACCATTCCATATTGCTATTTTTAGTTGATCATAGTTAAGGTTAGACACATAGTTTCCCAATACACGATTAAGAATCGAAGCCACAAGAGCTTCCAACATAATAAGTATATATTAATGGGAAGAAAAAAAAAATGGAAAGAGAGACAAAGAATCGGAAAGCCGCGCTTTAAAACCAAAAAGCAATTTTCAAAGACCGCCTAGTCTAAAAAAAAGTATGCAAATTCGATCCCATCTGCATGATTGACATGGTTATGCTCTTAACCAATGACCATCGTCGTTTAGATTGAATATCAAAGGTTTTCTGATATGTAGTTTCAATAGCTTATTAAAATAACTTTTATGTAATAGTGAATGCATAATAATGGGTAGAAGGGATGTGTGTGTGTGTGTGTGTGTTTAAAAACAGAATGGCAAGTGCCCAAGTATAACAACTAAGACCAGTGGAATAAATAAAAGGCATTATCTTACAATGCCTATTTATGAGGACAACATAGCAATGAGGCACCACCTATTTGTAACCGGCTCCCTATTAGAGACTTTCGTTTGTATGCGGGGTTTCGATCCCATCCTGTGGCCGTACACTTCCTGTTCAACTTTTGTTAACTTTTCATTGTGCTACCAGAATAAAATTATCTTTGACATATCATCTATACCAATGAAGAACTATCTTAATCTTATTCTATATTCTCGGTGCATAAAAAGTTTCGTTATACTTCTGACATTCACAACTAGAAAGGACCGAGGCCATGCCTATGATATTGAAATCCCGCCAGTAGGGTCTGCTTCGACTGGATCCGTTTTATTTTTCTCTTCCGTCTTTTTATATCTTATACTCCATTCTTCTCAATCCATTGCCTATAAATCATTTTTTGACCTTTAGCAACTAGTATATTATGATCTAAAATGTTTTCATGATATGGTTGAACATCTTTATTGAGAAAGCCATTCTGACCTGCATCAAGACATGTTATGCAATGTCACTCATCACATAATCAAAACTTAAAAACTGAACGTCGGGCTATCACAACAAAGATATATAGGCAGTTACAGTGGTTACATTTACCTTTGTAACTGCAATATAGTGTAGTGCATCATACTCCACCGTCAACCTTTTCATCGGGGCTGAACATGACTGGTATACCGATGAATGAGCAAGGCAAGATGATTTGCATTGGTACCTTGATGTAGTTTCTTTGTTTATAATGAGGTAAAGTTATATTTGTAGTGTTTATCTGTTTGAGCTCATTTCCACGGTTTGATGTGAGTTTTTAACATACTAATCCTGTCAAGAGGTTCCTTATATGGTTTGGTTAAATTCATGCCGCTTTCAAATCGCGATTTTTTCCGGTCGTGCTCTTTTTTTTTTTTTTCTTTGAAACAAAAAGACAGTAGATGCTCTCATCGTGCACTAATTTCGTCTCAGCATCCGTCGTCTCAGCATACTTTAAACTCAGCCAAGGTAGTACCATGAGACTACAGATGCTGAGACGAAATTAGTGCACGATAAGAGCATCTAGTCATTTCGAACAACAATATGATGATATCAGCACTATCGCCACCAAAATGATAACAATGGGGAAACAATGAGTGAAAGATCTCATCCAAGAACTCTTGAGCAAGGTAAATGTTTGCTTTTTTCAAGGGGTTATGATATTTTGAACTACGCGTTGATTTTTTTTTCTTGCAAATGACAGGTAAAAGTCATTGCAAGCCTGATCATACCGGCACAAGGGTCTTGGAGCTTGGCTTTTGCGTTGACTTATGTTGTAAATATGCTATAGTATCCACATCGCCACTTTAATCATTAGCACCCGTTGACAATGGAGCGAGTAAAGCCCTTTCCAAATCTTAGTAGAGGCAGACGGGATCTGAAAATGAAGTCTGGTTCCTCTTCGTACTCTTTTTTTTTTCTTAGAAAGGACAGATAAAATTCATCGCAAGGCTGAACATACCGACACAAGGGTCTTGGAGCTTGGCTTTTGCGGTGACTTATGTTGGAAATATTCCATAGTGTTTACATTACCACTTTAATCATTAGCATTCGTTAACAACTGAGCGAGTATTTCCCCACCTAAATGAACCTATTTGGCCAGCTGACGGGGTTTAAATCGATTCTCGAATCACATTTTTGCATGATTGTGAGAAAAGACGTTTTCATCCATGACATTTTTATCGGCTGCTTTTTTCTTTTTGAGAAAAAAGGAGTATTCTGACTCTTGTTTGAGATTGACAGATCACCCAAACATAAAAGATGCTTCTAGATGACCCAAGAAAAAATTCTGATGTTTTGAGACTATTAATAGGAACATTCACACCCTTACAACACGCCACTTGGCCCGGGACTCCCAAGAAATGAATACAGTTCAAGGGGGGAAGACGTTTGATTCTGCCAGTTCGAGGACAATGACAGGGGAGTCGCCTACATAGTGGGCTAAAATTAAACTATTCCATTTTACATCAAAAGGGACATCACCTTTCCCCCTTTTCATTCGTCCTTTTTACACCATGTGGGGTTACAAAACTTTATTTGGTTAATTATAAACATTCTTTTGTGTAACCATCCCATAGACATTTTTGTTTATATTCTAATCAACCTGAAAACAATCATGCAAAATCTAAATATGACTATCACTTGCTACGTGAAAGGATCATTGTTTCTAGGGTATGAACCTACCCTCTTTCTCTTTCTCTCTCTTTTTTTTTTTTATCTTTTTCTTCCCATGATTCCTGTCTTTTTTTTCTTTACCTTAGTGTTTTGCAGCCTTGTTGGAAAAAGTCATGGCATAGCGAATGGCACCATCAGCCAACACCCCCACCCGTATTTTGTCACTTTATTGCAACCTCGTTTATGCGGCGGTGTTTTAATTTCTCTGGCTCCCGAGGCGTGGATTTTAACTGCCGCGCATTGTGTTTCCTCCACTAATCCCGTTAGTGGTGTGGTTCATTATGGTAGACATCGTCAACAGTCCTTCCATCATGTTATTGTTCATCCAAAGTACCCACAACAAAAAACCCATAACAAGACGATCGCTTCTTTGGATGATGATGACCAGCAGACGATTCATGCAACAATATACGATCTCGCCTTGATCCGTTTGGATCATCCGATCATCCTTTCCTCTTCTTCTACCTTTTCAGACGACGACAAAAATGAGGAGGATTCCTATTCATCTATTTATTACCATGCGATGGATCCCGTGCAGTGGAACAACAATCAAAAAAATAAAAGAATTAGAGCGGAGATTGAGGCCATCCCGATCAGCATGAATACATCGGCACCTTTGGAATTTATGGGGATGGGTGCCACCAGTCCATCCATAGGTAGTGAATCCAACCGACTGATCACCACTTCATGCCACTGGACCAAAGACATCCGAGCGATGGGGATATTTGCCCCTTATACAGAGGCGGTTTGTATCATCAGCACAACAAGTACGTTGTGCCATGGCGATTCTGGAGGGCCATTGGTTAGCCGTGATCAGCATGAGCCTCACCTCGATGGCATCCTGAGTCGAATTATGTATGCCTATGATTCAAATCCCGATCAACCCACCTGCCCTACAGCAGAGATGGATGATTTGCAAATGACCAATGTCTTTGTCAAACCTGCATTTCATCTGCCCTGGATTTCCCAAATCACCAACCTCGATCCACACACACTCACCACCTCTCCTTCTTCCACCAATGCTTTTTCCTCTTCCTCTTCCTCTTATTTTGATATTCTTCATTCGGCATCACCTATTGTTGTACCTGGTGTTTGGTGGGTGGTGGTTGTTTTGCTAGGCTGTTTTATCCTGGGCCATTAAGAATCGTCCTGCATACCCCCATTTGTATTTCTATTGCCACTCTGCATATAAACAAACCATAATAAAAATAAAAATAAAAAGACAATACATGGATCGACATTATCATTTAAACAATGCCGTATCAGTCAGATTTGGAATCAATAATGACATAATGAAGAATTTTTATTATAAAAAAAGTAGGACTAGTTACATCCATGTTAAATTACAGCTATAAAATAAAGAGTATTCATATAAGAAAGAGGGAGCCTATTAATGTTGTCGATCCACCACCATTAGACTACCAATAAACGTCAAGTTCTAACAAGAAAAAAAAAAAAAAAAAAAAAAAAAAAAAAAAGTTAGTATATTCCAAATCCCGTCCACACCTGCACTTACCATCTTGGCACGGACTTCCACAATATCTTCAGGCACCAAGAAAATAGTAGCACCCAATTTACGAGCAATAGAGATAGCGAGACGAGCATTGTTAAAAGCATCATCATCAGAGACACCGCGCGTGACCATACTATAGTCGACAATACCCGGCTTGATCCCATTCAATACATCCAAAAAGAAGATACCCGAGCGCAGAGATGGGTCACGGAACGATGCCATCTTGGTCGCCTTACCACCCCGAGCCACACATTCGTTTGCCCAACGCACCATGTCTTGATCCGTCACCGGCCGGCCGCTTCCCTTTGAGGTCAATGATTGCAGAGTGTGGATGATGTTTTCCCGCATCAGTTGCCACACCAAACCCAATGTGAGCGTACGTTGACCATCCGTGATATCAGCCCCTTGAATTCCCACCAATGAGAATCGACGTTCTTGACCCAACATCACCGCATAGTTACAATTTTCAATTTGCTTGAATCGGCTGAGAGGTTGTTTCTTGCCCACCATGCGCCAGTTGACTAGACCAGGGACCACCTTATCGTAAGCTTGCAATAGCACCAAACCGTCCTTGAGATCTTCAAACAAGTTGTATACACCAGGATCCACGTTCAATGAGTTAAGCCACAATGTGAACACTATAAAAAGAGAGATACAAAAGTGAGTGAGTGAATGAGCTTGTGTTTGTTTCTTTTTTTTTTTTTTTTTTTTTTTTTTTTTTTTTTTTTTTTTTTTTACTTACTTCTTGCTTCACGTTCACCTTCAGCATCAAAAGGTTCGATTTCAGGTGCTTCTTCTTCAGTCAAAGGATCCAAGCTAGGATGGGTGTTGAACAAATGTGCAACAAAAGCCAAGTTGAGTTTAGGGTTACCAGCGACCAAAGCCTTGGGAGTCAAATACTTGCGACAATCGATCCTGTCAGCATTTTCCAGCACCATTTCCGCTCGTTGCATCAAATCAGGTTCTTGAAGAGGCGCCAAGCTGCATTGTTCCGGTTTCAGTTGATTCAGCAACACGGCATAGTTTTGTCCATCGGCCACATCCTTGCTAAAGTTCGTCACCCGTCGTTCCCATCCATTGGCCCGCTTGAGATGGTAGTTGAACCAGCGCAATAAGATTTGATCTGGAGGGAGACGTAAGAATTCATCCAGTGTTTCGCCATCTTCCAATAACCGGTAGAGTTCAGGATGGAGTTTGATGTCGATTTTGCTGAGCAAACCCCGTTTGATGATTTGCCAGATTAAACCCAGAATCAAGTGTTCTCTTGCTTCCATAATATCTTGAGATCCAATGTTCACCACAGAGCATCCAATGGCCTTGGCAGAGTTGATCACAATGTTGTTGTTTTCCACCATTTGGAATTGATTGATTTGCTTCTTGGCTTTACCACCCACATTGAGTACACGTTCATCGATCGTATCGGTCACAGCATCATTGATCAATTTACACAAGATAAGACCATCTATGTAAAAGAAGAAAAGTTGGTTGGTTAGTTAGTATATACCATATATCTGTTTTCCCCCTTTCCCCCCCACACACACACAAACTTACCTCGACACTCATCGAATAACTGCATAGTGTTGGTAGGAATAGGTAAACGATGACCCACATGTTCATCACCTGCCATTACGCTGTTGATATGTCGAGTGAATTCAGTTCGTTCATCTTCGTTGATAGTATGAGTCACATTCGCATTAGTGCCTTGGACCTTGATTTTATGTTGATGGACATCAAACGCACCCTTGTTTCGTCCGTCCTTGAGCTTGGCAGCCAACTAGTTGAAAAAAAAAAAAAAAAAAAAAAAAAAAAAAAAAAAAAAAAAAAAGTGTTGTTAGCAAGATTTCTTGGCAACTTGTTACTCTCTACACCACCACCACCACCGTTTATGGTCCCCCCCCCCTTTTTTTTTTTTCGTTTACCTCTACAAATTCTTCCACATCCACCTTGTGAGTAGCACTGGTACTAACTTGTTTGAGAGTTGCCCGGATTTCATCATAGTTGTCGCTGTAGCCAGTATCCTTGCAAGCTTGTTGAATTTCACGCTGGTCCAAGTAGCCGTCTCCATCAAGATCACAGTTGCTATAATAGAGAAGGGGTAAAGAAAAAAAGTAACTTGGTCAGTCAAGGGTCCATTGCAGCAAGAAGTATTTCTCCACCCACTTCTATCCCATCATTTTCTTTATTCTGCAAACCACTTACTTGAATTGATCGATAAGACCATTAATATCATTCACTTCAAGTTGAGGGTATTTTCTTGAGAGTGTAAAAGCATTGACAATAGGCATTGATTAGTTGAGTAATTGGGTAGTAAAAAAAGAAGAGAAGAAGAAAGAGAAAGAACAGGGTGGAACA
Organism: Chlamydoabsidia padenii; assembly: GCA_025330725.1. Lineage (NCBI taxonomy): Eukaryota > Fungi > Mucoromycota > Mucoromycetes > Mucorales > Cunninghamellaceae > Chlamydoabsidia > Chlamydoabsidia padenii. Next base: position 1,029,920 of record JAIWND010000006.1, on the reverse strand, counting down.
TAAATTGTCTCGCGATTCAAATGATATAAAAAACCAAGATTCAGTTCAAACCCCGCCTAGTCGGGAATTCTTGACGAAACCATTTGTAACCAATACAAAAATGACGTAAAGAACAACCCGCCAAGCCAACCGATTATGGTAAACTTTCCTTTTAATTCTCTGTGGTCTTTTTGAATCATCCAAATTACTTCTTTGTTCGAATAGTGAGTGATAGAGATGGGGGGAGGGCTAGATGTGTCGGCGAAACAATCATCCATTTTCTCCCACACGCGTGACGGAATTTATAATTCATGCATGCCAGCCTAGATAATGATTAAGCCCTTTCCCTATCTGCAACATTGTATCTTGGTTTGATTCCAACTAGATCGGCTCTTCACACACTCAATAGCGGCATATATCATTCAGATGAAATTGTTTTCTCTCTCTTTGATGGTATGGTTATTCGACGAGACAGGATGATTCCAAGCTAAATAGGCATGAACTTTCAAATTACTGTTTCTTATGACATGTTATATGTTACATGTACAATGGGTATGCTAGCATGAAGATGTATACATGATACTAGGAAGATCTGCAAGGTTCAATATATTCAAAGTCCGATTTTGATCAAAGTATGGGCAAGTTGAATTTTTTCTTTTTCTTTTTCTTTTGTTAAAACTAACTTCCTTCATGAAATAAACATTATTCAAATAAAACCACTCACTTGGATAGGTAGTTCCAGTGATAGCTCCACAGAAAAACGATTGAAACAATGGCTACAGGTAAAAAGCAAAACAAGTAAACTGGAATATGGCCATTGCTTAGTTTGCCAAGCAATTGGAAATAGACACTTGTTGTATGGTGTTTTAGGCCAACTAAGATTATATACATGCCATTCATAAAAAGGAAAACGACGATAAAAGACAAGGACATCAACACGATTCAGCACTGGGGCGAGCCAAGATCCATACGAACTACGTCTTTCCTCTTCAACAGTTACAATTATGCTGCCGATCTCAATGTCTTGGTACCGGTGCGATATACATTGTCTGTTTGTTATCCCGAATCAGTCATCTTGGGGTAACAATCAAAAGGTAAGGAAATCAAAAGAAGAAGACCGGTGTGTGCAAATGGATAGGGAGGCAAAAGGATCCACTCACCAGTTTGATCGTCTTCTGCTTTGTGGTAGGTATTATGCCCTCTCATGCATCCCTTCCAAACTACTAATCTTTATCACCATCTTCTGTTTAGTACCTAGACAAAGCGTTTTTTTTTTTTTTTGTCTCTCGATTAGTATCTGTAGAACGCCAAGACGATGGTGAAACAAAATGATTTGAATGCAACAACTGGTATGACAAACACGATCGACTCACTTTACAAGGATCTCATATACAACCCAAACCAATCATCATCATCACCATTTAGTATCATTAATATGACATTAGAATAGGTCATTTTTTACTTTTAGTTAAAAGAATCAGATGTAGCTGTTTATTGTGTTTATTAACAAGTATAATAAAGTAAATGGTACCTTTTTAAATTGTAAAGATTATAAAAACTATAAGCATTAAAGGGGGGGTGTATAACTAATGACAAAGTATAAATTAAAGAAGAGTAATGGGTGATGCTAAACCAAATGTTGGTGCTTCCGACATGGTCCAGTTAAAAGACATATTACCTGTTGTGGTGTCCAATACAGATGCGCCCATAGTCTTGATCAAGTAGTAAAAAAAAAAAACTTAGTGACATTATTTCTCTTTACTAACATTTTATTGCCATCAACTTACCAATCCAGTAACAATAGTTGGTTTGCCCAAACGAGAGAATGCTCCAAGAATGGGTTTCAATACAGCTTGTTGATAGACCCATCGTCCTGCACCAAAGTGACACACCTTCCAATCCATAAGTACGTTCGTATCCAAGTCGTCGTATCCGTCCACCAGCATCCATCAAGTTGATTAGCAGGATCGATTAAGGTACTAGGTTCGTTGACTTGGGTGATTCGTTCAAGTTTCCAAAGACTCTGTTTTCGTACATTTTTGAAAAAGGAGTCAGCGTTAATACATTATACTTTGGCTGAGATGAGTGAGCTTACCTGTACGATAGTAGTTTTAGTATCATTATTGGGGTTTCATCGTTTTGATGTAGGTTGTGTTGTTGATTCCTAAAGAGTCATAAAAAGGAGAATAGGTATCAATACCAGGTTTCACTATGTTATCGGGCTTACCCCTTGTTAAAATGGATCTTTTGCAAAATTAAAAAGACTGGCACCACCACGAGAGGAATCTACTTTTCGATAAGTCAATAACACTTGTTCTTTATATAAGATTTTTTTTTTTTTTTTGCCCAAAGTAAGATTGAGTGAGAAAGAGAGAGAAAAGAAAAGAAAAGGTATTTGGCGGGATGTAAATTATTGAGCGGAGATGGTCTGCATAAAATAGGAAGAGCAATTATTTTATTTGTACTCTACAAAAACCCCGCTCTTAAAATTTACTAACTGTGGTATATCGTGTATAGTTATGTCGGGCAACTGTGTTTACTCGAAGTTGTTTGAATGCTCTAGATATTCCTTGTGCATCGAATCTTTTCACACCATATAACTGGGAGGCCCGATATTCCAACTCGTATACCACATTGCCGTTCCTATTGGCCTTGTTCAGATCAACATAATACTGATCCCAATCAAGAATAGTACCAACAGGGTGCCTACAATAGGAAAAAAAAAAAGTTGGAATATGTTTGAATAAACGGTATGACGGATAGGCACTTACTCTTTTCCTTCCATCGTTTCATAATGATAAACACGAATGGCAGGATTATTGACAGGTATTATGGATGGAGCATTGAATAACATGGTCGACACTGGACCCACATTCAATGTTCTCAAATTGTTCTTGTCTGGTATGGCAGGAATGGCTTCAAAGGTATTATTATTTGACACAATAGCTGTCAACACATCGTCTGTATCGGGATTTGAAATTAGACTTCTTTTTTGCATAACTCTTACTTTTTTCATCCACTTACTATTGGTATGACCAGTAAAATGGCCAGCAATAATATCACCATACATGCCAATGAGATGAAAGTATTGACTGAGACAAGAAGGAGTAAATAATGGTGATCCATCATCATGATAGGGGGGGACATGACCCATGATGTAAACCATCACCTTATCCTTCTTTGCCAATTCCAATTTCTCCTTGATCCATGCCATTTGTATGGCACCAGGACTATCCTTTCGATCACATCCTTGTACAGCCATGTTTTTGTTGAAGAAAAACATAGAGTTCAAGTTCATTATTCGTAATCCAGGCACAATATCGTTTTGCATGAAATATCCTCCAGTTGGAAAAGTATCATTCAAACTCAGCTGGAGGGGCTCCCAAATAGTTTCCAGTGACTTGTAGATACTACTTGTAGTCATAATATTGTCGTGTTCAACCGCATCATTATTACCGATTGTAGGTATCTATATAAAGAAAGAAGAAGAAGAAAAAATGAGTTGGATGAATCAAAACCTTCCTCCCCCCTTTTTCAGTTTACCAGTTTGATGGTCGGGATGTTAAATGCATTTTTGAAAAACTGGACAACTGTCTTGTGGTCCTCCAATACATCCGTTTCTGTTCGACTTAATTCATCATCCCGATCATGCCTAGCTGTATCACCAGTATAGATAATAAAATCAATGTCTTGTAAAGACTCTTTCATGAATTTGAAAGAAGCATCCACCTGATGAAATCGGTTAGCTGCATGACTATTTTTCAAATCCCGGCATTCATGCAGGAACTTTTTTTTTTTTTTCTTTTGCCTTACCAAGGCCAAGGGACTATCACATTTGGTACTCAATGCACCAAATCTTCCTGCCGTATTTTTGTGTGCCCTGTCACTTTTTCTATGACAGTGTTGTTTGGGACTGGAGCCCACCAAGTAGTTTGGATCCACATGGATATCTTGAACGATGATCAGTTAAGTTCAACAATGTAAAGAGGGTGTTTTTTTTTTCCTTACCTGTGATATGCAGAAACCTTCCAGTCAGACCATTTGACGAACTAGTAAGAGTGCTATTGCTCTGTTGTTCTTGACAGTAGACAAGGATGGAATGAACGAGACATCCGAAAAGTAACCATATTGTTTGCATGCTATGGAAAAGATCAAAGTCCAAATAAGAAAAGAAAAAAAAAAAGACAATAAGGAAAAGAGATAATCAGAAAAGTTGGCATTTATAGGCAAGACATACTTATGATGTTACTTGCTTATCATCAATGAAAGCATACCACTTTTTTGATGTAAATGGATTACTTATACACTATTGATCGCTCTTAAGGTTATTCGTTATCAATCAAAAGTCTTGTTGTATTCATGCCGGGTATAACCTATTCCCATTTGCTCATTACTGGGGGGAGGGAAAAAAAAAAGTTGCACAGGAATGTTTGATTGTAAAAGGAACTGTACAAATATGAGACAAGGTCAAGACAATGAGTTACAAGATATATATATATATATACTTTATTAGAGATAATACAAAAAGAAGAGAGATCTATATTGATATTAATATAACAACTAATTAACTAACTGACTAATGACTATTGTTTTTCCCAAGGCCATCCATCTGGTGTGTTTCGTATGTCAACGTTCGTGCCCATTCGTCTGCTACCGATATGAGTTCAAATGTATAATCTGCTGGTTCGATAGAGTGATGATGATTTTGTTGCTGTTGTCCAGTAGAGGAGGAGATTGTCGTTGGAGGAGGTAGACCGAAAGGAGACCGGGTAGTTGAGGATGAAGAGTTCATTAGACGCTGCTGATTCCGAAGTTGAGGCGAAGAAGAATCTGTTTTGCCATCTTGATCCGGTAAGATGGGAGAGACCGCATGACTTGGAATTATATGTGAGAGAGATGAGTTGGGCATCATCAAAGTATAGTTGCTTGCTGTTGTTATTGTTTCATCCGATGCATTATGCTGTTGATGATATGGTTGATGATATGATTTCGGCCGAGAGGAGGATTGGTATTGACCAAAATAAGGATCAGTCATAGATATTAGGTCCAAATCATGATCACCTCCAACAACCCCAGTTGCTGTGACCACTGCTGCTGCTGCTGCTTTCATTGTTGCATCCATCAAAGTCGCGCCACCAAAGGTTGAATCCGATAAAGTCGACTGTGGTGATATTATAGAATCAACCAATAATGAAAAGTGTTGTGCGTCCCGTGCTGGAATACGTTGTAAACAGTGTCGAACATCCAGCAGGCATTGTCGAAACATGACGCTTTCCATCACATTATGCTTGTCTTCATTGTTGGATCCTATTATGCCGACCGAATAATGTGATAATAGGGTGGAGGTGCAGAAGAGACCAGAAAAGGCGGTTAATGTCATGGAGATCTGTAGATGAGGTTGTTGAAGAGTCCACGATACAAGTCGAGATATTGATTTCACCAAGTAGAGTTCCCTGTCTTTAACCAATGGAGACTGACAACATAAAAGCAAAGAGAGTTCTAGCACAAAAGCCAATAAATGAAGATTTACCACCGCCCAATGTTGATGTTGCCTGTACTTGACGTTGTTGTAGTGTTGTCCATTATTAGTAGTGTTGTTGGTCATAGTGCTGTTATCGTCGTCGTACCATGTAAGAGTGTGTGGAAGAAGATTATGCCAATATTTGATGTTGTTTAAAAAAGTCATCACTTGATCCCCATCGTCCGTCGATAATAGTTTTCCCTCCCATGGCCTTTCAGATTGCTGCTGCTGCCGAGAAGAGTTTCGTGTTGTAAAGTATCGTACGACTTTTTCCAAAATCATTACCAGCCGACAGAGTTGAGAGAGTGCCGTCACAGCCAAACGTTCTTGATCGTTGTCTTCGGGTAAAGGTGTGGGAAGGTCCAGAGAGATAATATCAGTTGCTAACATTGGAGGCCGTTCCATCAGTGTACTGTAGAGTTGATCCATGACATAGGACGTCCAAAGCACCCTTTTCCGTAGTTCCACATCGAATTGAGACATTTCGTTACTATAGTAGTTTGCCTTGTATAAACCGAGATCCAATGCCATCCGTACCGCCATACCACTATACATCCAACATCGACTAGACCATGTCCCATCATCGAAGGCTGCCAGGTACAGTAACGCCATGACAGTGCTGATACGAGGAGTGTCGATAAAGTCATCCACCAGTTGTCGTGCTCGAGTGTAGAATGGTTTACTTGAGTGTGAGGTGTGCTTTGCCGCATGCGCATACATGATGTTGAGTAAAAGAGGTGTAATCAAAGGCCCTTTTATTTCAAGTTGATCATAAAACAATCGTCGTGAGATGGTGGGTAAAAGATGATGACAGTGAGAGAAGAAGGTGCTGATAAGTTGTTCTTGTATCGCACGGCTGGGCATATCCAATAACACAGAGTAATTGGTGGGAGGATACAGTTCGGGTGCCCAACGAACAAAGTCGCCAAAGTTTAGCCATGGTGTAATAGTATCGTTGTTGTTGATAGGTTTTGATGCTTGTGGTGATGTGGATGGTCCTGTCGGTAGTGTGGAACGATCTTCTTGTTGATTGAGAGCCAACCGAGTCAAGCCATCAGTAAGCTGTTCCACCAGTTTTTCAGTTCGAGTAAAGGGATCCAGATGACCATTACCTTGAGCTGCTTTTGATTGAGCCCCTTTTCCATTAGCGAATAGATATTCTTCTCGTCCTCGTTGCCGTTGCTCATCATTATTCGTAACATCCATATTGCTGTCATTGTCGTTGCCTGGTATCAAGGAATCGTCCATTCGAATATAGGTGTCAGTGGGGTTCTTTAGAAACATACATTTCCGCCTGCGAGCTACAATTGCCACCCAAGGAATATATAATGTATGTTTTATTAGTCAAGTGGTCAATAGAGAGAAAGTTGTTATTAACTTACCTTTGCACTTTTGTCCATTAACATTGTAGGAGGGTATCAAAAACATTAGAATCTAATATGAAACAATGTGTCTTTTTTTTTTTTCGGGGAAGGGGAGGAGATATTACCTGCATACATGGTTGTTTCCCATCACACTGCCAACAAGAGAAGAAGAGAAGTAGGGTGTGTTAGTATAAACCTTTATTGTAAACGACCATTCATACTATACCTTGACTTTTTTCATTCGGCATTGGTGACATGCCCGTCCACCTTGAAGTCGCTTGTGTCTGCTGTCATCTAAGGAGGATGGGATAATATAAAGTAAGTCAGGAGTCAAATAGAATATTCCTTTTACTGTTTCTTTTTTATTACCTCTTATAGGTAGTTCGAGTGTGGCAAACATTTCATGTTGTTGAGAAGAGAGTACTACAATCAGACAACGACAGAGGATTATTGTAGACCCACAAGGAAGAAGTGAGTGAAAGAAGAGAGATTTTTCCCAAGGTCTGTAAATGGCAGAAATTAAAGTGAGGTATTAAATCGGCGCGTTAAATTTTCAATCAAGGACTGATGGTCATAAAGTGCATGTATTGTATGTATAAAAGACCATTCAATGGGGGAGGGTTTTTTTATTTAAATCAAAGCTTTATTACAATTAATCATAAACTAATATTATACTAGTTCACTATCTATACAAACCGCAATTGGGAAGAAGAAAAGTGAAGAGGTTTCCAATCCAGCTTGTCAGGCACGATTTCCCTTTTCCTTTTCGATTTGCTACGTTCCCATTGTTCGATGACCTTGTCCCCCAAGCAAATGATGTGCTGCCCCCGGTAATATCTCAAAGCACCAATGTTTTGTAAAGTGTGAAGAATATCTTGAGTGTTGATAGAAGTATGTTGAGCAATATCATCGATCGTCACATCACCAGCCGCCGATAGCAAATAGTCCACAATAGTATCCTTCCAATATGCTCGATAAGACAAGAGACCCAAATCAGACAAGGGTTTCTCCGGTGATCCAGTACGTCCTTCGGCCTGTGACAGCAAGTAAGAGAATCCTATTAGTAATTTGCCAAATCCATGTCGTTGGTATTGAGGTAATGTCAAGATGCATGCCACGTTGTAATTTTCCGATGATTCCTTTTCTTTAGAAAAGTATCCAATCAGATGACACCCGCGATCGTCCCGTAAAGTCATGCAGTAGAATAAAAAAGGATCGACGTCGTAATACAGGGTCTTGTGGTCCAAAAAGAGCTTGGAGAGTAAACACAGATTGCGACACCAAGTACGTTGTTTGCGGCCGTCGATTTCAAAGAAGGATATGTCAGTATGTCGATAGATTTCGTTTCCTGGAGGATGTAAAAGTTGACATTGTTGGCGATGACGTTCGAATTGTCGATGAGAAGCATAGTAGAGGAGACAGTATTCACAAATATATAAGGTATCACAGTAAGCATATTCTTGAGGATAAGGAGCAAAGTACCAAGGTTCCACTTCAAATTTACCCATCTGTATCCTGTCGAGATTCTTGACACGGGCAATTTCGCTGACACATTGAGTCATAGACCCTGACGTTCGTAGTTTTTCGATTTCTTGATCCTTGGAGAAGGTGTGGTTTTGATCATCGCCTAGAGATATTAATGCAGTGTCACCGTCTTCATCGTCCGCGCCCAATACTACCTGTTCTTCACTTTCGGGGGTGTTGCTAGAGTTGTCGCCCGCACCAAGTTTCCTTTTCTGACCTAAAGGTGAAGCTGATCCTCGTTTCACTGGTGTCCTTTTTTTCCTTCAAGTTATATGAAAGTGGTGTGGTCGTTTTTGTTGTTGGGTGTCGAGTTGCCAGAAGATGTGCTAGATTGATCATGGTTGGTCTTCTTCTTTTTCTGGTCCTTCTTGGGAAATTCCACACCTCGAGAAAAGTCCAACCGTTCAAAGGGCACCCATTCGTCCAAACGCTTGTTGAATTCCACGTAATGTACATAATATTCATATCGACAAGGTTGTTGGTCGTTTCCCATGGTTTCACGAGCCCACAGGATTTCAGCTTGGCGTAGTTCACCAGGTTGATTCGGCGATAACTTTTCTACAAACAGTTTACAGTGGAGAGGTGAGGCTACAAACTTGTTCTTATTAGCGATTTGTGTTGTTGAGAGATCGGTGTCACTATTCTTGGCCTTTGGGTTTTCTTGTGTAGGTGCATCAGACATTGATCAATCAGCGGATTAAAAAAACAAAATGTGTGTAGAAAAGAGGAAAGAAGAATGAAAAAAAATCAAAATAGTGAGAAAAATAGAAAATTGATTTCATCTCCGACATATGCAGACGTTTTAAACGTCGATTACCATATTCTAATGAGATGCTAATGCCCCTTGTGAATATAATGCTCCACTTGATATATCATCAACATGAACGTACTTTGTTGACAGACCAAGCCAAGTGAGAGTAATACCCATCAATAGATTTGGATACTTTCACACGAATTCGAATCCAACACAACCTGAATTATGAATAGCAATGCCCCAACATGATAATAAATGAGTTTTAATCAGGTTCTTTCTTAATCCTATTCCCAACTTGGGCGAGCGGCCTCCATCATATGATACAGGGTTCCATCAAAAACGTACCATTTGCGGGATTTAAATTAGATTTCCTTGGATTAAAAAAAAAAAAAAAAGAACCCATACTAAATTTTTCATTCTTTCTTCTTTTACTTTATTGTATGTCTGCAATTGACAAGTAATATTGTGCAATTTGCTTGTGAAAAAGATACTCTTATTTTTTGTTATAGATTCGAATCCACTTGATTCTGCTTATTGGTCAATCCATGGTACGAACTTTTGTGCAAGTAATTCATTGACGCAAAAGTATGGTAAGGATTTAATCTGATACTATAAAGTATGATAACTAACCTTCTTTTATCTATGGAATCTTGAAACTGCATTAGATTGAATCAACACTCTACGATGGCCACTACTTGTTTTGTACGCATACGTGGAATTCAGTCTCGAAGGATCAGAAAAATAACCAGCACCAACCTTAACATTGACAAGCGTCCATAGTGACTCAAGTATTACCACACATCACACCCATACTTGATACCCATCATCTTGACAATCTCACCAGGACAGAATATCTACATTAATGCGGTAGACATTCATATATGAGATCAACCGACAGCATACAAATGCTGACACTGGAACTTAATACCATAGTCAAGTAAAAGGTAAACTGATATATATAAAGTGGATAGGGATGCAAATAGAATCATACCGGACCTCCTATCCTTTTTTTTTTTTTTTTTTTTTTTTGGAATGACTTTGTCTCTGTATGTAACCCCCGCGACGATTATCTGTATCTGTCTTTTAGCAATAGAAAACATTCTTGTTATACATTTGTATACCCACCATCCTCATCTTCCTCTCCCTCTCTCCACTAGTTATAGCTTTTTATCTCTCTAGTATTAGTATAATGTTATAATAAACAATTAACTTAATAATAAAATGATAATTGGTGATAATAACATTAATGCGCCAAAACATTTCATGTAATAATAGTTACCGTGGTGTATGCATCAAGACCAACAGATCACCAGGGAGTAGTTCCGAAAATGACGCAAAATTTGATTCCGCACCAATCATATTGCGCCGGAGCCTAAAATATTGATTTGTGATATATATAGTACATTAATGTCTATAAAAATATGGAATCTTAGATAGTATAGTTCAAAGTTTATTTTTATTAAAGGTTGTGTGTCAAACAACAACAAGCACTAGAAAAACCGAGCACGAAACGTATATGGTTGGCTTGTGGGGAGGACTGGGGGGAGGGATTCAGAAAAAAAAGAAAGTGATCAGGTAGTGCCTGATCAGAATTTAAAAAAAAAAGTAGGTTGTGTGAGAGAGTGAGATGGGAAGGTCGGGTGTTGAAAATATGTTGCATGAATGATCATGATGATGTTGAGGTGAATGGGGATGGAGCAGATTGCATCCACCTTAGGTCAATGGGTTCGGGTTCAAATGTGGCAGTTGGGTGGGAGTGGATATCGATGGCGAGAAGGGTGGAGAGAAGAAGAGGCCATGTTCGATGCCAGTGGGAGTGTGGGAGCTTCATCTTGTTGTGATCACTTGGAAGGAGGTTGAGAAAATGATCAATGATATTAAGATGGTGGATGTGAGTTGGTATTGGTGGGAGGTTGTACCGGGCCATTGTCATTTGGAGCTGAATGATGAAGGGTTCTAGAATGTGGCATTCTTGGGTGTAATGGATTCTTGTGCCTGAACTGATATGATCGCAGGAGCAAGTTGGTGTAGGATGTGGTGGGAGCCAATGCATCCTCCATTTGATGAGGCGATGGCGTTCTTTGGTAGTGGCAGGTATGGTGATTATAGGGTCCATACGGCGAGGAAGAGGAGGAGGACGTGATCTCTGGAGGGTGACATGTTGTTGTTGGCGAGTGCGATGATCAGCATCTCGGTGTTCTGTGATAATGGTAGTGATGGAATCTATACTAGGGGGAGGGGGATCTAATTCTAAATCAGAATCTGAGTCTGAAGTGGGTGTATCCGAATTAGGGTTAGTGCTGTGACGATAATTTAAGTTTTCTGTTTCTTTTTCTTTTTCTTTTTCTTTTTCTTTTTGTTTTTTTTTATCTTCTTTTTTTTTGTTTCTTTTATCTCTTTTGTTTTTTTCTTCTTCATATTTTATCTTTTTTTCTTGTTGTTTTTTAAATAATTGATATAGGTTATTACGTTTAATCATCTTTGACCATTCAGCATCTCGGGACACAAACGGAAGGAATGAAGCGACGATATTAGCGATTAAAACACATGGTGGAAGTTGGTGGATACGAGCAAGGAACTTGAATTGCAATATCTTGATACGAATGTCGGTAGTCGGTATATTGCCAATGTGCTCGATAATGGTGGTGGGTGAATTCGCTGTGATGTTATGATTCAACAGAAGACGGATGCATCTCTGCTGGCACTTGTGGATTTCACGAAGGTGTGTTGGATGAAGTTGGACGATGGCCAGACCATATTCAAGGATGGGGCGGATAAAGGTGCGATAGGCTTTGATGGCTTGGTGGATGCCTAGCCCATATTGGTGTAGACCTATTCGACGGAGGGCTTGTTGTTGGTTGGTGGCTTTGGTAATGGCTTGATGGACCAGTTGGGAATTACAGATACCGTCTTCGTTGAAAGGAATGCCCAAATATTTGAATGATGTCGATACAGGTAAGGGCTGGTTGTAGATGGTGTATGGAATGGTAGGCGAAGGATTGACTAGTTCGCATTTGGTTGGACTCCATTGGTAACCATTATCTTGGGAATGGCGTTCAGCGATGGTAAGCATGTTGGCGATATCTTCGGCAGAACCAACCAAGGCAACGTCGTCGGCAAAAAGGGTGGAATTGATTATACTTACCTGGGTGTCTAACCTTTTGGCTTTTCTGTTTTTTCTTTTCTTTTGTAGGATGGCTGATTCTGATAATAATGATGGAGGTAGGGTACGAATGGTGATGGGGTGGTTACCTGTTATCCTTAGGGCTTCAGGTAAGGAATCTATAAAAACGGCGTACAGGAGTGGACTCAAGATAGAACCTTGTAGGACACCGGTGGTGGGGTGGATAGGGGTGGATAGATAATTTTTGATGATGATTTGAATACTCACCTCTTCGAACATATTTCTGATAATAGATAATAGCTCGGGTTGGACGCCTTGATCGTGTAGTTTGGTCCAGATAATGGTGCGTTGGACGGAGTCATAGGCCTGTTTGATGTCCAAGAAGGCTAGTGTTGGTGAATGGTGGTATTGGCGCTTGTATTCCCGGATGATCATGTGAAGGTTGAATGCTTGATCAAGACTGCCTCGTTTCTCTCGGAAACCACCTTGGACGAAGTCTAGGGCCTTCATTTGGTTTTTCAGTACAGGTAATAGGGTACGCTCGATGATCTTGCGGAATGTACAGGTTAAGCTAATGGGTCGGTAGTTGCTGGGGTCGGTTATATCATTCTTTTTATAGATTGGCACCACTTGGGCAGTACGCCACATTGTTGGAATATAGGACCATACCCAACACATATGGAGAAGTGGTGATAGGACTTTGGATAATGGATCGGCGATGGGTCGTAGCATCTCACTGGTGATATGGTCTTTACCTGGAGCTTTGCGCATCGGCAATTCGGTGGTGATGATTCTATGTAAGTTAGCAGAAGAGAAAAAGGAGGGTATGGGAGACGAAAATGGAGTGGGGTTGGGTGGTTGGGTGCTCTGCCTATGACCTCCAAAGACCGTGGCTAAATGATTGCGCATTTGATCCGCTGCATCTTGGGGGCCGAGAGGGGTGGAAAATGTGGGGGAGGGTGTGGATGTTTTTTTTCTTCTTTTAATATACTTATTAACCTCATTACCTGTTGAAGCCTGTAGATCCTGTGCAAATTGTCGCCATTGTATTGCCCTGGCTAGCTTGACTGCATTGGTGAACTTGGACTTGGCTTGGATGTATTTCTTCCATGTGGCGATTTGGGCGATGGGGTTGGTGGTATTCCTCCATGTGTTGTAGTGGTGCTGTCGATTGGTGGCTAGGTTTTGAAGTTCTTCGGTCCAAAACCATTTCCAATTTTTGGGCCTGACTTTGCTTGGGGTGACACTGGCATCCAACGCGTCGTAGATGTTGGTGGTGATCTGGGTGGCAATCTCTTCGATTAGGTGGTAGCCATCAGAATCGCAGTAGGTAGGTGAGGATGAATGTAGGGTGTGAAGGCGCTCTATTATTGGTAGGGTGGATGTGGTGAAGGTATTAATGTATATGTTGGTTAGGTCCTGCTCGGTTAATCGTTGGAGTTTCCATTGTCGTCTGCCTGGAGGTGGTGGTGGAAGGATTGCGATGGTCTGGTCTATTACAAAGGAAGCCTCACATAGATGGTGGTCGGAATTAAACGAATGCTGATGGTGGATGATGACTTCGTTGGCGGCAGTGGGACCCTGTGGTGATAGGAAAAAATCGATGATGCTCCTTCCGTTGATGGTGTCAAGTGTGGGCTGGCCAAAAGCATAAACTTGATTCCAGTTGATGATGTCGTGGGTGTTCTGCCATTCCTCAAAGGTGTGGTGACGGTTGTTCGTCCTGGTGTCTCCAATTGTTGGTCCTAATCTGGTGTTTAGGTCTCCTAGTATAATAGTATTGCTGTGGATTGGGATATTAAATAAAGTAGATCGATACTGGACTAGATCAAGTTGTGGTGGGAGATAGAGGCCATGGATGGTATATTTATCTATGGAACAAGTGATAGTGTACTGATTTATGGTGGGATGATGGTGGACGTGATGAGGAAAGTCAGGGCGGATTAGTAGTGATAATCCTCCATGACCTCTATGTGCAGTGGGTGCTTTGGTGGCGTAGGTGTGGTATTGTGTCCAGGTGGTGTGAAGGTTACCTGTTAAAAGATATGTCTCGGTTAGTAAGAGGATGTCTATTTTTTTTTTTGTGCAGAAGGTGATGACTTCGTCAGGGAGTCGGTCAATTCCTTGTGCATTGAGTTGAGCGATTTTTATTATTTTTTTGGTGTGCTCGAGAGCACTTGGAGGTTGATTTTGTTGGACCCTCATCATGAGCAGGATTCACCTTGGGAATCTTGGATGTCCATGTCATTGGGGTCGATGTCCTGGGTGTCGGGATTGGAATCTTGGGAATCGAGGTTGAGTGGTCGAGTTGCTGTGGATGATTGGAAGTGATCGGTGTATATATCATCATTGATGTGGTGGGGGCCGTCGGTGTTATGAAAAAATGAGATGAGGGCGTTCCCGAGGTGCTGGTTGCGCATACGGCGACAGATGGTGCCGATTCGTTTTTGGTGGATGGTGGTGGCTGTCTGTACGCGCTGTTCTTCGTTGTAATGGTCGAAGCGAGGATCTACAAGGACGGAAGCTGCTGTGGGATCAAATGTGAGTGGGGTTAGCTTCTTTTTTTTTAATATGTCTGTGAATTCGTCTGCGTAGGATTGGTGAATCAATATACCGATGACCTTTCTTGTCGGGGTGTGAATATCAATAATTCGTTTGGTGTTAATGCCGAGGATAGTGAGTGTCTTTCGGAGTTCACTTGGTGTGGTGCGTCTAGGAGAGGGGAGATACACAAAGGTATACCCTTGTGGTCCAGCGGGTTCGTTGAAATGTCGAAGTGCCCATTCCACCATTCCGTCAGAAGGATGTCGAAGGCGATCCATCTCCTTTTTTTTTTTTTGTTGGAGATGGGCTGGCTTTTTTTTTTTTGGTGGTATTGTCTTCTTGGTAATGGCGGCGTAGGAGGAGTGAGGTGTGGTGGTGTTTGGTACTGTTGCATATATCGAGTCCTGCGTGGATGTATGACGATCGAAAACGGTATCATGAGTCAAAAGGGGTCGTATGTCGGTGTTTGAAAAAGTCGCATGGTTTTTTCCGTTGTTTGAAATTGTGGGTGGGTTTTGATCTTGTATTTGTTGTTGTAGTTTTTCTATGAGTTGTTTGGCAGCGATGAGTTCGGTGCGAAGGTTTTGGTTTTCTTTAATGATGGCTTCCATGCTAGAAAGTCGTTTTTCCATCTGGAGTGCCCAGTCTGGAAGTGCGTTGCTAGGGGGGGTTGCCATGGCGGAATCCGGGGTGGTGGTTAGTGGAAGGGGTGAGGGGTAATTTTTTTTTTTGTGTGTGTTTGTTTTTTCTAAATGGGGGTTTTTTGGGGGGGTAGCAATGGGGGTAGCCTGTCGTTTTCTGGCTGATACTTGGGAGGGGGTAAGGGGTACTTTAGTCAGGAGGTCGCGAGTGCGTTTAGTACCGGGAGGAGGGGTCGGAAGCAGTTGATTAGGGGGTGGTACAGGGGGAATGGTGGTGAGTGAAGTGTTGTTGGGATGAGGTGACGGTGTGTCGGGGTTTGGATCAAGGGGTAAAATAATTTTTTTAGAAATGGGGGTGTTGATGGTCGAAAAAGGAAATAAATGTCGGAGTTTAAATCAAGGGGTAAAAAATGGTATGTGTCAGGTGTCACAAGGGGTGTAATTTAAGGGGTAATGCCGTGGAAAAAAGTATAAAAGAGAGAGAAATTTCGACGCGCGTTAAACTATCTATACTCTCTTAGATAGTATAGTGGTTAGTATCCCCGCCTGTCACGCGGGAGACCGGGGTTCAATTCCCCGTCTGAGAGCTTTTTTGCGTATTTTTTGCAATCGGAGATTGAACTAGTGATTGTCGGGACTGACACCAGAGGATCTTAAAAGAATGAACAATAGATCCTATAGTCTTCTTTTTGTTTCTCTCTCCTCTTTCCTTTTATTCCATCCATCTCTCTCTCTCTAGACCCTTCTACATTATTTTAGTTTAGTTTTAATTAGTATATAAACATGACTTTGTAAAATAATAAAAACATTATCTTGAACCTCTATTAAAAATACAACGTCTGGTGTGATCCTCTCTTCCCTCCTTCCGACATGATCATTTACGATTTTTCTGGAAACTTGGACTCGGAAATGACACGGCTGATACGGCCAAATCTGGTAGATGTTAGAATGTCTTTGATTCAGATGGTTTGATTTGATTGTTAAAGTAGTGGGCACCAGTTTTTTTTTTTTTTTTTTTTTGGTTTAGATTTCAACCTTTTGAATGTTCTTGTTAAAAGAGATCACAAAGACAGAAGTTACACTTGTAAATTAACTATGGATAATATTGATGACAACGGAAAGATTTTTTGTAATTGTGTCGACATTTTTTATTATTGAGATCCTTGTTAAAACCGATAAGGAAAAAGGTTGGTATTTATACTAACTGGATTCAGGGGTAAGACTAGAGAATCGAAAGCTTGAGAGCAATCAAAAGCAGAAACTCTTCAATTTACATTCACAACTACTTATGTGTTAGGTGGCAAGATGATAACCACAAACTCGAATTAACCGCGGTGCCCTGTGGTCCACAAAAATAGGATGTATGGGGTGTCATCCAAAAAAGGAAGTATTCATGCAACAAGTCAATGGCATAAAAGTAAACGATATACGTTTGAGTTTATTGTCATAATATACAGATAAAGTATGTTTGATGACTTTTTTTTTTTTAAAAAAAAAAAAGTAGGGGGGAAGATGAATCTATTCTACCATTGCGAAGAGCTTCGGTCGTGTTCTACTACATTTGATAAAAAAAAAAAGGGGAGGGAGGCAAGTGAGTCGTTACTACCTACACACTATTCCTAGTTTCCCATACGTCAATGGCCTATATGTTGATAACGGTTCCAAATACAGCTCGAGGTGAATGTTCTCTGGCAGATCGTGATCAGAAACAGGATATATCTTGATTGTTTTGGAGAAGAGCAACACCGCTTTGTCGTAGAATTCTTCACCTAGCATAAAAAAAAAGACCCATTCATTAGTATCCAATATCCATTCTTTATTCTTTAGACTTACCTTGATCACATAAACCTTCCTCTTCCAATGACTTGGGCCATGAAAATCAAATCCAAATCTTTAGAAGTGGTGGGATATATTTCGTGAGCTGCTGCCGTAATCACCGTTTCAATCAACTTGACGTTGACCTGTTTTTTCTTCTTCTTCTGTTTCCCAAGCAAGTTTGACCGCTTTCTTTTCCCCTCCACCCGTTTACGTTCTACATTGACAAAGGTCTTTAAAAGTTAAAAAAAAAGCAGAGTTAGTTCCATGTATATCGACTGAGCTACTTGTTCTGTATACTTACTTGATTGTTTCTTCAAGAGGAGGGTCGTTTCAACGTTGATAATCAAAGTAGACAAGGTAGCCAATACCAGAGATAGCAACCGTTCTAGCAGCATACAAAGTAATGCCTTGAGTTTTCAATGCTGGCTTTATAAATGTAAAGAAGAGGAAAAAGGAGAAGTGGCCGCCCATTAAATCACAGCTCGAAAAATTTTCATAGTCGGCATTTCAAAATGAATCTTACCACCTTTACGTACCAAAGAAAGCTCGGCATGTTTCTTGGTAGTTTTCATTATTGCCAACTCCTGTTTCCTTCCCCCCTTTTCTTGAACACTTTTCATAATCGTTCCTATATAGTTTAGTAAGTTTATTGGATTGAATCAAGATACAAAAAACGTAACCGTGGGTTGGTTCCTGGAGACCTTTTTGTCAAACAATAAATTGAAACGCCGACAGTACATTCAATCTCACTTTTTTTTTTTTTTTTTCCCTTCCTTTTTCCCCTTCATTCAACTAATAAATAATTACAATGGATGTCGTCGTAGCGCAAACTCTCAAGCAAATATACACCTACTTTTATCAACAAGTCGTATCTATCAACATTACGATATTACCCACGCCTAATCAAATGGCATCTGCAGTAGGCACGGTGGCCTATACGATATATCGCAACAGTCCGGAAAACCTACAAATCTACTATGACAAGTTTGTATCTTTACCTGTCCAGTCTAATGTGATTCCTGTATTCTTGGCCCTGGTGATTCTCTATGCTCTCTTTTCCTTGATCTTGTTGACTTTACGTGGTATCTTTCGACTGGTGTATAATTTTGTACGCTTCTCGATTATCCTCTGTTTGGTCACCATGCTGATTTACATTGCTCAACAATACCTTGCTCAAGGATCACCAATTATACAGACAATACTCGATCATTTGATGCAGCTTCGCGAACAAGGATCAGGAACGACAACATCTTCTCGGTTTGTGGTGCAACACTAGTTTTTGTAGATCCCCCCCCCCTCCTTTCCTTCTAGTTTATATTATTACTATTACTATTATTATCATTATTACAAACCAAACGAAATAAAGTTATTGATTTGATGCCCCATATATACACACATAGACCTATTTTATTACTAAAGATGATACATGAAGTATGATTTATTTATTTATACATAATAGTAAAAGGGTTATATAGCTAGATATAATATTAAAAAAAAGAGGATGACAATTATACGACCAATTGTACACCGTTTTCTTGAGTATGGATAAACACTAGATGGCTATTCATATCAAACGGACTACCAGACCAGACAGTAAAATCATTGTTAAAAGTCGAGAGGAGACCATCCTTCTTGTCGTTGTAGTAAAAGATATCTTGCAAGTTGGTGGACACAAATCGAATGGCTTCATCTTCGGTGATTCCATGGTATTCAGGCTGATCCTTGTCGATATTGTTCTTGTTGATAGGTGAGGTTGCTGCCAACCATCCTGCATCCCAAGCCAAGTTTCGAGCCAAACCATTATCAGATACACCCAATCCAACCTTGACACCGTGACGATGGAGTACATGAGCTGCGGTACCATTGGTCAAAGGAGCACCAGTAAGACAATGACGCGAGTCGAATTCGGAAGGTGTACACAATGCTGGAAGCAAAATGACAGGGATATCCGCTTTTGCAAGATGTTGTGCCACAAGATGGGATTCAGCGCCACCGAGAATTACCAAGCGAAGAGTTGGGATACGTTCCTTTAGGCGGATTAGGGTTACAATTTCATCCTTGTTGTTGACTTTCACTACGGTAGGGATGTCACCACGAGCTGCCTTTCCATAATAGTTGTTTTCTTGTTGGTTTTCGAACAAGACTTGGCGAATGAAGGAGATTTGAGAAGAGACAGAAGGGAAGCTGCTTGATTTTGCTGAATCGCCGATTTGTAAGTGAAGTGCCACCGCAGATGAGAGAAGCGACCCTTCAGATAATACTAAATAGATGTATACAAAGTTAATTTGTCTCGTCATGTCTTTTTTTTCTTTTTAATTCACTTACATGAATCAGCACCAGTCTTGAAGGCAGCACTGACACCAATCACGACGTTGCTTGACATAGGAGCAGTAATAGCAGAAAGGACACCACCTTTGTAAGCTTCTTCCAAGTGACGAGTACCAAGTTTGAGTCCATCCACGGATTCTGCAATTTGTTTGGCATCACGAGAGGTACTTGCTGAAGCATAACCATCGCCAGTGCTATCTTCACTTGGAATTTCCACCAAACCAAGAGATGATCCCACTGCAACAAATCCCTATTCACAAATCATAATCAGTTATAAAAAAAAAAAAGAGTCCCCCCTGATCAATATCACAGCTATACTTACAGGCACGACATAACCACCATTGATATCAATTTCTTGTACATCACCACCTAAAGCATGAGAACATTGTCCAGAGCACACAATCTTGCCATTATCGACCACCAAGACAGAGTCATCATTATGATCGTTTACAAGCATATTTCGGCCAATATTGGTAAGCACAAAGGACGATTTACCAGAAACAGCAGTGGCAGCAGTCTTCACATGATCAGAGGTCGATTTCGTTAGCACCGCCTTGTCAGTAGTAGATTCAATGGGCTTTTCGTCAAATAAGGGTACACCATCCACAAAGACCTGAAGAGGAGAAGCACCTAATTCCAAAGGAGGGCGATCCCAGATCACCACGTCAGCATCATAGCCTACTTGAAGAGAACCAATACGATGACCAAGTCCAATGGTGTTTGCAGGCACAGAAGTAACAGTTTGGAAGGCTTCTTGTTCAGTCAATCCATAATGGTGAGCCTTGGCTACTTCAAATACAAGATGTTGAGAATTCAATACAGGGTGATCACTTTTCAAGGCCACAGGGATACCAGCATCGAGTAAAATACGAGGCGAATGAGGTGATGCTTGGAAGGCTTCTTTTTTGTACCCCCTAATAATGATATCAAATGATCAGTATCGAGAATGATTATGTAACCCCTGCCCACCACCTTCCTTACCAGTGATCAGCAAATGTAGCCACAGTGATGTTATTACGGACACGTTTGAGGATATCAGGTACACGATAAGCATCGAGGGCATGATGGAATGCAGCGATTGTAAAGTTGAATTCGAGTGAGTGTCGTATAAAGGCTTCAAGATCATGTGTTTCATAGCAGTGAGCATTCAACTTGACATCACCACGGAGAATAGCCACCAAAGCTTCCAAGTCGAGGTTTTCAGGGAATCGGGTTTCCAAACGAGCATTGGTATGCTCAGCAGCATCACACCAATCATCTTGTTCCCGTAAGAGTTGTCGAGCATCCGTGTAGGCCTTGCGGAATAAGTAGCCTTCACCTAAACCTATAATATTATGACAAAGTTAATAAGCAATTCAATTCGTACCTCCCATCAGAGTACTTACGAGTAGAGGGAAGTCGTCCTTGTTCACCATAAACACGCTATAAACAGATACATACATATATTGTTAGTAGAGCAATAGTTGATTTGGTTTCCCCTTATATATGTTTTACCTTTGGGTTTTCACCACAGGCATGTTTTTCATATCGCCATCGACGTTCCTTTGTTTCATCGATACGGGCCTGGACAAGCATATCTTCATTACTTGTAGTGTTGACAGGTCGAAGTTTGAAGGCAAAGGCTTCTCCACCAATCAAGTTACCACTGATACAATATATAATAAAGATGAGTTTATAATCCACATAAAGTGCGTGATTGATCGAGTTGATGTCGTGCCACCTTTTTTTCTTCCTTACCTTCCAGGTAACACTAATGCAGAGGTAACACCACCAGAAGCAACAATGCGAATAGCGTTATCAGATGGATTGAATGCATCAATTGATTTAACAAAAGGAGTAAGAGGCATGGTCATTTCATTAGTATCTTGTGTTGCTTCTAGTTCAGGCCAAGAGTCTACACCCAGATGACTATGATATATAATAAATTGTCAGTTCACAGCATGATTTTATCATTAAAAGCCCAATATTAAACTTACGTATGCATATCTACAAGACCAGGTGAAACCACATGTCCTTTTACATCAATTGTCTTGATATCCTTGGGTAAATCCTTGATATTCTTGCCAATTTGTCGAACCACGCCGTCTGCCAAAAAGATATCCACATTGTTCAAGATGTTTCCTTGTCCATCCCACACAATAGCATTGGTTAACAAGATGGGAGCAACGCCTTGGCCACGAGGATTGAGTCTGTCAGAAGAAGGTTTGTTTTCAACTCGAGGGGCCTTGATGGATTTGCACTTTAATAGACCGGCTTGTTGAGCTTCCAAAGAGATTCCAGGCTTCACAGGACGTACAGGGTAACCATCACGATGTTTGTTTGAGGGCAGTAAAAAGGCAAGACCAAAGGTAATTAGAAGAGCAATACCAACCAATACAAGTAGTAGAATCACAGGTCGCTTGACACGCCCATAGGTCCGATCGAACCATGAGTGAGAACCATTACGAGAGGATTCATCAAGCAAGGGACTTGCGCTGCGTTGGCTTGAGTTGTCGTGTTGTTGTTGTTGTCCACCTTCTTCGTCTGGTGATGAGATGGAGTTGTAAAGATGTTTCTTATTCATGATTTAAACAATGTCATATAAAGTCAAAATAAAGAGAAGAAGGAAAAAAAAAAAAAAAAAAAAGGTATCGGGCTCTTGACTTTATCAACTGAATCGGGATTTCAATTTCTTTTTTTTTTTGATGGAGAGAGAGAGACTGAGTTGCACTCAGTTATGGACGATAAGCTTTTCTTGTGGGTAAAAAAAAAAAAAAGAAATAGATAACAGTAAAGAGAGTAATGTGGGTTGACTTGACCGAGCCACCGGGAAAACAACTGACAAGTTAGATAACTACGATGCTCTTTTTTGGGAAGAAGTACCCTTTTTAAGACAAAGGCAGAATCGCTATGAGAATTTCGGGATTACTAACTGAGTGATTGGCATGAAACTTTTAGTGTATAACACCATAAAGTAAAATACGCACGTAACTACCAATGCATGTGTGAGAAAAAAAAAAAAAAAGACAGAGAGAGAGAGAGAGAGACAATAAATGATTCATCATTTCCAAACTTTATTAAAAACACTATAACTAAGCTAGACTACTGTTTTGAGATATCCTTGACCAATTTTTCCATCAGTTCAGTAGTAGACAAGGACCCATTTTCCGAATACTTTGCCGCTTCCAAGTGACGATCCCCTGACAACAAAAGCATGTAGTCCGCCAATCCAGTCTCCGTAGCATGAGTGACAATATCCTTGGTATGTGACGAATGGATATCATAACAAGGAATCGTATCCTGATCGACTTTTTCCAGGCTGTTCATCAAGACATTGGGAATCCCCCGAGCATATCGTCCTGTCATTGCCTTTGATCTTCTTGTTGGTTGGGTATCGGTCAAGAGGGCTTGGCGGTGTGCTGGCGGGGTCGACGATTCTGTGGACAACATAAACAAAGTACCCATCACCACCCCATCCGATCCATAGGCGTTCAAATACGAGGCGGCCTCTTGTCCACTACTGATTCCACCTGCTGATACAATCGCAATATCGTCCCGGTCCTTGAGTGCTTGGTAGACCGCTTGTGTTAGATCTTTGGTCGCCATTTGTTGTTGAGTCGAGGGTAAAAATGTGCCGGCATGGCCACCCGCTTCTTGTCCTTGAGCAATCACACAGTCCACCCTACGTTTGGATTTCGAAGGTCCCGCTAAAAAGAGAGCTTCTTGTACCGTCGTGGCTGTTCCCATTAGATACACACCTTGATCCTTGAGTTGTTGTGTCAGGTCTTCAGGAAGATAACCAAACGTGAATGATACCACACGCACATTTTCTTCGAGAATCACTTGGACTTGATCAATGAGTGGTGGAGACCGGAGTGCATACTTGTTGGGCTTGGGTAGTGAGAGTTGTTTACGAATGGTGGCAAGTTGAATGTCGGGATCATAATCTTGTTGGAGTTCTTCATCTGTAGGTGGTTCTTGTGTACGGCAAAAGAGATTGACGGCAAATGGTTGGGAGGTCATGTTTTGGATATCACGAATGCTAGAGCGCATGGTGGTCGCAGGCATCATGGCAGCACCCAATGACCCCAAACCGCCATAGTTACTGACATTGGCCACCAGTCGTGCATTGGTGTGTCCGGCTGCTGGTGCTGATATAAGTGGGTATTTAATGTTGAGAGCTTTGGTGAAACGAGTGCGTGTCCAAGAGGGTAAAGCCATGTTTGAATAATAAAAAGTAAAAGAGAGGGAGAGAATTACGTGTGAATGATCATGCCCTGGTTTTATACATTTTAAGCGCCGCTTGTATATTTTACCGAAGGGAGTGGAGATTTGTAAAATACAGTTTATTAGTACAAGTTATGCATAAAGTTATAATTCTAATGGAATAAGGAGTAAGGATAGAATACAATGATTATGACTAATGGGCACCGATGGCGGGGCCTGTGATTGCACCAGAGGTAGAGCTAGCATTATCACCGGAAAGACCGCCTGAAGCATTATCCGGGTAATAGTAAAAGCTAATGGCGATAATGATGTAAATAGCAAATAACATCAAGCCTAATGTAAAGGATTAACATGTTAGTATGACGATGATGTGGGTTCTTTGCTCATTTCTAATATACAACTTACCTTCTAACCAGTTACTTTTTCCGTCCATGATAAGATAATTGACCATCACCACAGCAATAAACATGACAGCCGTTTCATAAATGTTAAAGTATAAACTCATGTCAACGTTAATACCCCAGCCGATGATTACCATCAAAGGTGTGACAAGAAGAGCAATTTGCATACTACTACCAACCGCAACACCCAGAGCCAAATCCATCTAAAAGAAGAGCATGTTAGAATGTTCCTATATCAAGTTGAGGAATACTATCATACCTTGTTTTTATAAGCAACAGTAACAGCAGTGACATGCTCAGCTGCATTACTACAAAAAAAAAAAAAAAAAAAAAAAGCGGATGATTCGTTAGCAAACAGATTACATCTTCTTCTTCTTCTTCTTCTTACCCAACGATCGGCAATAAGATAAGACCAACAAATGTTTGACTAATATGCCATTGTTCAACCACAGCCTCGATAGCACTAACCAAGAATTCAGCGCAGACAGCAACAAGAGCAGTAATCACAAGTAACCTGATCATATCATTAAAGGGAGTCGGGTTAAATTTATCCATTTCGATCACCGCGCGGGGCGATCACCTATTTTACTTACAAAACGATAGACATCCAAAAAGGCATTTGAGGAGTTTCCGCTTCTTCTTCTTCTTCTTCATCAATGTCTACTTGTTGTTCAAGGGCTTCTTCTCCATCCAAGGATCTTCGTAATGGTCGACGTTCTTCAATGGCAGCTTCTTCCATAAACTAAATATCAATCAAAGAGAGAGATGAATAAAGTTAGTACCATATATATTCCAACCCCGCACCACGTTCTCGATTTCCACGTACCAGGTGCTTGTGAGTCTTGAGCTACGTACCAAAAAAAGAGGTTAGATCCACTAGCCACACATACATTCAGTACTTTTTTTTTTTTTTTTTTTTTATATATTCTTCTTTTTGTGATATTACCTGGAAAAACAAATAAGCAAAATAGACCACCAAGAGAATGATCGATGTGGCTCGAGAGATGATCAAAATATCCGAGTTGACAGTTGTGATGTTTTCGCTACCAAAAGTAGATCCATAAAAAGCCGCAGGAAGAAGCAAGGAGGCAGTGGCGATAAAGAGTAAGGAAGCAGAAGTTTGAGCCGCGGTGACGTTGAAGGTTTGTTCCTTGTATCGATATCCACCAAACCAAAAGCACATTCCCAAGACCAGTAACAAGTTTGATAGGATAGATCCCAACATACTTGCTTGCTATTAAAACAGTTTATATTTAGTCATCTTTGTCTTTTCTTGTTTATCCTTTACTTTACCACAACGATCACCAGGTTTTTTGAAAGTGCAATAATAGACACGATCAATTCCACAGCGTTACCAAAAGAAGCATTTAATAGACCGCCCAGTACCTAAATGCCCGACCAAGAAAAAGAGGAAGGTTCGATTTGAGCAACCATAAGAGAAATGAACTAAATTTAGTAAATGGTGATATATCATAAGGTAGATTATATATGTATATTGTACTTACTTCACCAATTCGAAGACTGATATCTTCAGTAGCATAACCCAATAACTTGGCCAAAGGTACAATAGCAATAAAGTTGAGGATAAAGGTGACAGTAGGGCTCCAGACAAAATGAGAAGCAATACCAAAAGGAATAAAGACAACCAAAGGATTGATCCAAGAGGACTTGACGATCGCCAATAGACCTTCTTTGATAGTAGGTTCACGATGACTTGTGTTGTCGACTGTGAAAGACTTGTCACTGTCCCTCCTACTACTGCTTTCTGCACTGTGTTGACTAACGGTCTTGTCGTGATTGAGTTGTATTTTGCTGTCATAATCTTGTTGATGAGTAGTGGTATTTGTTGAAGAGGTTTGTTCATTATCCAGAGTAGGTACCATGGTTTGTAAATCGTCCGTTGGGGATGTCATTAGATAAAAGTGTCAGAATAAAATATCGGAAAGAAAAGTGAAAGGGGAAAAAGAAAAAAGAAAAAAAAAAGTGCCTTGATAAAGGCGGCGGATCAGTCAAAAAAAAAAAAAAAAAGTCGGAGTTAAATGATCCTAATTGGGAAAAAATAGGTCAGTCCAAAAAAAAAAAAAAAAAGCTTGGCCCTGGGTTGGGTGAATTTCTGATCATTCACCCAGCCCCCCTTCAGTATGGAACATTGCTCTTGGCAACTGCCTTCTGATGTCATTCTTACTTTGTACATACTGGTTTGAGACCTATCAAATGCATGATTAGCATGTATGCCTCTTTTATGATGGGGAGATAATCTGGGAATGAGGTGAGACGGAAATATATCGGGGTTTGAATCTTCACAGGTAGACAGCCTACCCAAGGACTAGGTACATATAACCAATGCCAGCGAATTACCCTGAGCCCAAATGATAGTGTAAAGAGTCAAATATGGATTTTATTAAAATAGTAAAAGGGGAGGAGTATGACTATTCTATATGGTAGCTATAACTAGAGTTCCTCTTGGAGCCGTCTTCGAGCCTATATAAAGATAAAGTGTCAAGTATAAACAGTAAGATATCAGTCCAAGAGATCATAAAAACTTACCAATTCCCGTGCCCGTTCCTTGTAAGTATCACCATTCAGTCTTGATTTCGTATTTGCTGATCCAAGCCCAGCACCTTGAGTGTATCGTTCAGCAGCAATAGGATTAGTAATCCCCGAACCTTCCTTACCGAGACCTTGACCATTCCTCCAACCCATTTGCTTGAGCATTTTCGCACCGATATTGTCATCCTTCATTGGTATGGACATGCTGGATGCACTATAATAATAATAATAATATAAAGATTAAGTACGATATCATTCAAGTTATATATATAAATATACCTTTCATATGATTTCTTGTTATTGGTTTGTGTAATTGGCGGTGGTTTCTTAAAGTGATCATCCAGACTGGGTCGTTCTGGTTGATGGTAAGCTTGTCGTCGTTCTGCAGCTCGATTCCGATAACTATTAGATAATGATACCTAGCATAAAAAAAGTCGAGTTTTCAATCTGCCTATACCCATCGATGATTTATTTGACTTACCTCCAAAGGTTCCATAGTGTTGAGTTTTTCTTCAAGTTTGATTCGAGCTTTTTCTACCATCATCGGATCTAGACTATTTTTCTATTTGATGTTTTTAATAACGGGTCAATATCAAGTCACCATAGTGTGCCATTATTATGCATGATAGGAAAACCCCCTCCCCCATCCCATATACACACACACCCCTGATAAGTAAAAAAAAAAAAAAAGGTGTTTTGATATGGTAAGGAGCTTGTATCGTACTTTGTGTAGATCGGAGAGTGCTTGGTGTCGAGTTACATCTTGTTTTGACTTGAATTTACGACTGCATAGCAGGCAAGCCAGGAGTTCATAATCACCATAATCAGTAGCCACTTCTCCTTCTTGTTGAGACACCTGAAGTTCTTCCCGTTTCTGATTCCATCGTCCCAATTGAGCACAGACCTATAATGTGTACCATCAAAAGTCATGAGTTAGAAAGAGGAGGAGGAGGAAAAGGGAGGGTTACCTTTTTCGTTGCCAGTAATCCACCTTCTTTGTCCGCATGTTTCCGCTTTCTTTCGATATCACCTGTTGTAGTTGTTTCAGGTGGGGAGGGATCAGATTGTGGTTGCTGTTGCTGTATCGAATTATCTGGTGATGTCGGTTTCAAGGTCGCTTCTTGATCGTCGTTCTTGTTTGAAGCTGAAGCACTTGTCAAGTCAGAGCGAATGATAATCTTGAAGGTAGGTTGAGATGGTTTAGTTTGAGAAAACATGTGTAAAGTGAAGAGAAGAGAGAGGTGCCGATACAATAAATTCAAGTGATAAACAAAATTCATTTTTAAATCCCGCCCCCATTTTGGGAATCATAGAATGCAAGCCCTGACAGCAAATGGTAAAGGTTTATTTTTTTAAAAAAAAGATACATCAATAACAATAGTTTAATCTAAATGGTATTACTAAACTAGAGTATAATATAAATGATAGGGTATGTATGTATAATGTCCATTAACCCCGTTTGCGTTCCTTCTTGCCCTTCTTTTTGTTTTCAGCATCCTTGTCTAGTTTCTGTTGCCTTTGTTTGTCCAGTAACATCTTGTTGCGTTCCTTTTCCTTTTCACTTTGTTTCTTCAATTCTTCACGTCGATTCTTTTCCTTTTCTTGAATCAAGGCGGCGTTTTGATTAACTGACAGGTCATCTATGAAATGATAATAAAAGTCGTTTACTACCCCATATTTGTATATATAGAGCCTTACCTTCACGAGTTGTTGTATCCATATCATCATATTGTTGTCGTAGTCTGTCTCGTTCCAATCGTTGTTCCTTTGATAGTTGTTTTGCTGCAGCCTTCTCCGCAGCCAGTTGAGCCAGTCGTTCCCGTTCTCTTTCAGAGTTTAACAGTCGTTCCTTTTCAAGCGCTATATAATCAATACAGTCAGACGTAATTATACCCATGTTCATTTACTTACCTTGTGCCTTTTCTACTTGTTGTTGCTTGCGGTCTGACTCTGCTTTTTCTTGGTCTTGTTGTATTTGTTTCCAGTTTGCGAGAATAGTGTCAATCAGAGTATCGGTGGATTCATCCTATAGAGTAAAAAAAAATGAGTACATAGGTTGGTATTGGAGTCTTCCATCCTCACATCCCCCCCCACACTTACCGTTGTTTCTGCCAAGAATCCACCAATCACCTCTCGTTTTTCGTCGTCTTCGAGGGTATCGTCTTGTACAATACCAACAATGTATTCCGAGATATCGTTATCTATAATAAAAGGTGTGAGTGTCAAATAGTTTCGAAAGCAAAAGCATTACATACCTTCAAGTTGGATAGTTTGCAATTGTTTGGTCACTTGGTCAACAAGATCCATGGTAGACTAAAAAAAAAAGAAAGAGTCGGGTAAAAGAAAGAAATGAAAATCCCCAGCGAGAAAACAAGAAAAATAGAGTGACAGATTTTTTCAAATCCCGACTTTGGTACCTGGGCTTAACCCAAATGGGGCTGGATTATTCGTAACATCGAGCTGAATTGTGTACTTTTCTCAAGTCGAATGCATCAAACCACTTTTGGATCCTACGGTGAATCCATCATATAAATTTACATCAAACAAACAGCTATGGTGCACATTATTAGGCTCATTTACCAGATTTATGCATTTTCTTCATTAGCATTAAAACCCCGCTTCACCGTGGACACAATCATTATTTATAAAGTTTCAACGTTTTTATTCATCAAAAGTGATAACCAAAAGATAAGTATATATATGTGTGGGGTGTGTGTATATAAAGGAAGGATTGTAAAAAAAAAAAAAAAAGAGGATATCATGCTGGTTGGTAAAAAGAGATAAGAAAATACAAGAAGAGGAAGGGTAAGTGTTTTAAAAGATTAAAGAAAAAACAAGTAGAGGGGAAGGGGAAATGTGATAATCAACCAGTTCTTCTTTTCTAATTTAAAAGAGAGAAGTATATGTAGTATTGCCAACAGAGCAGTAAAAGATAATAATAGTAATATAAATATAAAAAAAAAAAAGATGAAGAGATAAAGTGGTGTGAGATCTTCATGTACAATGTGTAAAAATCACCACACCAAGAGGAGTAATAAGTAAGAGATAAAAGAAAGAGGGGATCTAAACTAGAACAAAAGTAGGTCATCCAAAGGTAATAAAAAAAAAAAAAGAAGAAAGCATTTATCGACATTGCCACACCTTGACCGTTTGATCCACGCTTCCAGTGGCAACCACAGGTGAGGTATGACAGTAACTATATATATATATATATATATAAATAAGAGTGTGAATAACAAGGATACCCATAATCCATATCCAACTTACCTAATACAAGTGACAAAATGAGCATGTGCTTCTAATGTTTTCATACATCGACCTGTTTTAAGATCCCATATCTTAATTGACTTGTCATCTGAAGCACTTAGTAGATATTTCCCACTTGGATGCACCACCAGTCCACGCACCCAGTTGTCGTGACCAACGAATGTATGTAAGAGTTGTCCATTGATATCCCATAGTTTGATCGTTTTATCCCGAGATCCAGTAATGATATATTGACCTGGCATTGGTTGATCCTTGTTGGTTTTATTCTACCAAAAAAAAAAAAGAAGAGTGAGTTTACAATGTTATATCATGTATTTGTTTATCCACAACTTACATTAATATCAATGAGTTCTTCAATATAAGGATATGCATTGACAGGTACAAATATAGCCCATTCTACTACATGTTCATGTCCTCTAAAGTCCATTTTCGTTTCAGTAGTTTGTATATCCCATAATCGAGCAGTCTATTACAAAGAATAGAGATTAGATTAGTAAAAAATAAAATAAAAAATAAAAAAAAGTGAATCTAGTATATTCCCCCCCTCCCATTACCTGATCATTAGATGCAGTTATTAACCATCTTCCATCTTCGCTTGGCACCACAGATCTCACCCATTCAGAGTGTCCACTATATGTCTTTTCACAATAACCAGAAGCCACATCCCATAATTTGATAGTCTTGTCACGAGATGCTGATACAATCTTATCCCCTGAAGGTAGGAAACACACTGATGAAACGCTATGATCATGTCCATACAGAGTCTTGATGCATTTATAATCGTTGTTTACATCCCATACCTTGATCGTCAAGTCGGCAGAACAAGATACTATTTATAAAGTAAGTGAATTAGTGATTAAATAATATCCCCTTTCCCCCCCCTTCACTTACCAAGATAGTTCCCTTTAGGATCAAATGCCAAATCTTGAACAGCCTTGGTGTGACCTTTCAGGGTACATTCAAAGTCACCAGATTCATAATCCCAAATCTTGATGGTCGTATCTTCAGATGCAGAGGCCAATACTTGATATACAGGATGGAATTCCACACGAGTAATGGGACTTCGATGACCGGTTAGACTATGTTGTTCTGGTGGTCGAGGAATCCAATCTACCGAACTTGTTTGTTTTCGTACAGGTGCATTGTTCAATTCTTCTTGCATTTGTGAGGTCTTGGTTTCCAGTTCCATGATCTATAAACACAGGGTGTTAGTTGTACTATTTTATTAAATCTTTGTTCCATACTGTATTACCTTTTTCTGTAATCTAATAACTGAAGTCCACTTTTTTTCCAAGAGACCAGCATATTTTTGTTTAGGATCAGGTACAAAGTCAGTGATGTGTGTTTCATTCTTGAGTGTAGCAAAAGATTCAGAAAAACCATTAGCATTCAGGTAGTCCAGGATGGCCTTGTGTCTAGAGTTGCAAATAAAATAAATATCAAGTTAGTTTTAGGGTTTCAACGATAAACAGTCTATAACAATAAAGCAAAATAAACAGGACAAGTGATAGTTTGTAAACTGTCAATACAACTAGTTTCATCATCTCTGTTTCTTTATACTTTTTGTTAAAGACTGTACGTGATGAGACGCCACCTATCACCCCCCCTTTTTTTCCCCAGTGTCATATTCTTCTAGTTACTTACAATTCTTCCTTTTGTCGTTCAGAAAGAATGCTTGTCATTGGTAAGATGGAGGTACGTGCAAAGGTAAAATGGAGGAAGAAGAAGGAAGAAGAAGAAAAAAAAAAAAAAAAAAGAAGAGAGTGGAAAAGGAAGAGCGCCAAAAAATTTTCCCCCTTTGACGAAAAACAACCCCTTCAAAACCTGATCGTAAATTAAAACACCGACATCAGATCAAAAGAGTAAATTTAATCTTTCGTCGATTAGAGTAAGCTTTTGCCCGAGTGGCTTCCTATAGGCGTCATTTAAATTAATGCGAACTGTGATGGCCAATGTCCTGTATAAGATTGTTATAATTTGACAATGCATGGGTTATGATCATCTGATTTTTTCTTTTTCACACCATATAAAAGAGCTTTTAAATTCTTTTCCTTTAACAAACAGCAACAACTTGTCAGTCAATCCTTGGATAAGGGATGGGTACGGGGCTTCGGCCAATGGTAAGTGAAAAATAAAAGGAAACCCACATACTTCCCACATAATATTAACTGATATTTCATTCGCCGCTTATTCGACGAAAAATTCAAGTTACCCAGATCAAAAACGGGTGCTCCCATCAATCAGTTGGAACAACGTCATACATCATGTTGGAGAAGTACTTTTGTCAAGGAGCACGTGGAGACTCTGGGGTAAATTATGAAATTAATCCAGGATGACAATTTAAAAGTGCCAATTTTAACTGCCGATGATATTTCTTTCCCCTTGAAGTTACCATTATAGATGTTCCTTATGGTAGCTTGGTGTCATTTTGGATTGCTCTCTTCAAAATCGATGCATTGGGCATTTTACTCTGTATGACATGATCATCTTTAGGCGAATAGTTTAAACATGCTTTTCAAGAACCAAGGGGACCATTTATATCACGATACTTTGTAGTGTCATGTAACTTTATGGGGGTTGAGATTTCATATATGTACCATATTTGGTGAATTTAAAACGCCGGCTAGGAAGACAATCTTTATCTCCGCCCCCCCCTCTTTTTTTTATTCTTCTTCTTCTTTTCTTTTTTCTTCCCCGACGAAACAACACTGAAGCTTACGACATTGATGCGCAAAAGGTATATCAATTAACTATTCACTTGACACATGCACGCCAATGACCTCGGTTGTTTTTTTATATAATGTCACCCACTCGACTTGAACCACTGCAAGTCAGCTCAAGGCCATCTGTCTTCAAGTCCCACACTTATGATTCCAGAATCAATCTACTTGGCTCTCGTGGATCAGCTCTACAACGAATCATCTTGAAAACTCCTAAACAGCATCCGATCATTATTAAGCGATCAAGATTACAAAACACTGGACGAAGGTTCACGATGCTCCTGGTAGGTCTCTGTACCAACCATGCGGCCATGCGATACCGACAACACTTTAATAGAGTTTAGCAAGACTCTATTCTCATATACCGTGCCCAACAACAATATATCTCGACCAGCACCAAAGCCGTCGATTGTGTAGTACCAAAATGCGATCTTTCCTCGACAAATAGGCCCCCCCTGACAAAATACATGGTACTGGTTCCAACACCGTATCAAAACCATCAGATTTACAACACTGGATACAGCAACACACATTGACTATAACATCAAGAAAGACCCTCAACAGATTCGGGTATGGTAAATATCGGGTTATAAACAACATAGTCAATATGGCATATCTTACTTTGATAGATTCAGGGTGGGCGACTCTTATCAAAGGGGTGGCAATCTCTGGCTTTATCTCTTCCCCTCCTCCAACGAGTTTAGTCCTCATTTTTTACCTCACATACTTATCTCTTTATTATATTACCATAGTGTAGGCACAGTATAGAAATGTTTATTGTTTTAAACTGTATGTAATAAAAAATAAAACATTTTATATGACTTTGTAAAAAACAAAAAAGGAAATGAATATGAATGGATTTAGGCTTGCCATGTCATGTCAAATGAAATAAAAGTTTAATTGCCAATGATTGACGAACTATGATGGTTCCCATCCAGCTAGGAATTCAAGTGCTCAGGCCTAGGCACAGCGGTGTTTCAATTTTGCATGAGAAAATATGCAACCAGTAGTACCTGTCTAGCAGTGCTCATTACCTTTTCAATTGATCCATGATAAGGAAGGAATGGTTGAAGAGAGGCAATGATGATTATGGCTGATTTTTAATGTGGTTGATGTGAGGCAGGGGTAGTACCTATATAGTATTATTATCGTAAACATTTTCTTTTTTAATTGATTGTATAAAATAAAGAGTTTTATTAAATAATAGACCTAAAGGGAATGATAAGTATTCTAAATCTATGCCACGGCCTTTTTCGATGTGCAAGTCTAATTTAGATAGTAGATTCGAACCATCAAATGCGGGTCATTGTCGTTACAAGTGAGTCATCCAGTCAAGAGCATCTTCCACCCAGTCCACCATGTTTCTATTTTATCGACTCAAGTCAACAGATATACTGCATATAGCCCCATACCCATAATAGATGCACCAACATGGATTCATATACATTACAGTCTAAATCCACTATCATCCATTAGTGCATGTCCTTTTAAAATCCATTGCCTTGTTGCGCTTGTATAGCTATTGTAAAGAGTCAATTACTATTGTAAACATTAAAAGATGGTAAAACCGTCATCAGCTTTACCTTTGTATAATGCCGTTTTTGGGTGTTGACTACATTAGATATACTAGTCATGTTAAATTGCCTTGCACCAAGTCTTTGGATACCACAACATAGAATGTCATATTACCCAGTGTTAATGTTACAATCTATCAATTAGTCTTCCCTCCCATACATTACCACCCAACCGTTTTTGCATACAGCCACCTGTTTCCACAAGCAGTCATGACTTTGGTGCACTTTTTTTTTTTTTTTTTGGTATACCTTGGGTTAAAACAATAGTAGAGCAAAGAGTATCATGAAGGGAGTGGGTAACAATGAAAAGAGAGAAGAGCGTAAGGGGCAACTTTTTATTTTCCAACCCAGAAAAAATAGCGGGATTTGAACTTTTTGATTTCGGGATGAAAACGCAACCTTTCCCCGTCCCCTTTTTTATTTACTTCTTTCTTTTATTTTTGCGCCCTCAAACAAATCATGGTCAACTCGAGCACAGTGGACGAAAAACATATGCAAAAGCACCGACGTATGAAGCGAAAACTCATCGAGTTTATATCGGTAGGTCAATAACTGTCAGGGTTTTTTTTTTTTTTTTTTTTTTTTTTTGCACAGATATTCACGCGACTCCCCTTCCCTCGTCTAATGATTTAGAAACAAGAAGAAGCTCAGGCAGCCTTGGATAAAGCAAATCGTAGAATCCAGGAACTTGAAAAACAAAACAGGTAATCCTCCCCTCACAAGTTGTATTTTTTACCATGATCTAACCAGCTCAATTACCTTTAACTATTCAATAGTTACTTGAAACAACTACAAGGTGGCTCTTCCAAAATGAAAATGGAAGAAGACGCCGAATCATCAAGTGACGATACTAATAAACAAGGTAAAGTAAAAAAAAAAAAAAAAAAAAAAAGAACACTGACAAGCACCATGCTTTGACTGACCCATTATTTTGATCTAGAGCGATCTAAGCCTTCGACAAGAGCCAAACGTCGAGCATGCAATGTAACTGTCGACAACATACCACGTGATGAACAAGGAATGGTGATATTACCTTTAGAACTTGGACCTCTGACATTAATCTCTATGGGAAGAATCGAATCCGAAAAACCAGCCTATCATTGCGCCCGTCACATTTACCCAGTGGGATATACTGTTGAACGAACCTATATGAGCATGGTGAATGAACACGATCAAACGACATATACCTGCAAAGTGGAAGAAGGTGATAATGATGAACCATCGGTAAGTAGTAATGAAATGGAATCGGGGAATAGAACTAATGTCTTTTTGTTGTTGTTGTTTTACTAGTTTGTGGTGGAACCAAAGGATGACCCAGAAAATATCATCAGAGCCAAAACAGCAACAGGGTGTTGGACAGTGGTGGCTAAAAAGGCAAACCAGATTAGAAAGAAATCAGGCCGTAATTCGATCTCTGGACCAGAATACTATGGATTGGCTCATCCGGTAATCCGATTCCTGATTGAAGAAATGGGTGTGGACAAGTGCACAAAGTACAAAAAGTCTCTACAGTAGTATAGTATATAGTGTTTTTTTTTTTTTGAATATAGGTGTGTATATGTTGTTTTATTCTTCCGGAACCAAATAAAAAATGTCTTTATGCCTTCTGTCATTCGGAGTTTAAAACAGAGCAGGTCATCAATTGAAAACATGGATCGTGTAGTTCCTTCTGGTAAGAAGGAGAAGCTGCATGAATTATGATTGTATACTCCGCCTCCTTTTTTTTTTTTTAATGATAGTGGAAAATGTCAAGTAGACAGAAAGAGAGGGAAAACCATTATTATAGAGAATGATGGTATGTATTGTAATGTATCCCTTAAAAAACGTAAACATATAAACAAAGACATGAACAGCTAGGGAAAAACGGCACTAAAGGTTTCTAGTACCTTCCAAAAAAAAAAAAAAAAGTCGAGCTGAACCCATGTAAGGCTGCATGAAACATTTGTATGACAAGAAAATGTACCCGACAGTCACTCCGCCCAATTTTTCCGCTTTAAAAAAAAGAAAAAGATAAAACTCAATAGCCCTGCTTTTTTCTTTTCCTTTTTACATATTCCATCTAATAAACTTTACTCGTATAATAATGTCAAAAGCTGTTGGTATTGATTTGGGTACAACCTATTCCTGTGTTGGTGTCTGGCAAAACGACCGTGTTGAAATCATTGCAAACGATCAAGGTAACAGAACTACTCCCTCATTCGTGGCCTTCACCGATAGCGAACGTCTCATTGGTGATGCTGCCAAAAACCAATCTGCTTTGAATGCTGGTGGTACTGTCTATGACGCTAAACGGTAAGTTGGATAATACTATTAAAACAGACATACTAAACATATTTTATCTTCTTGGTCGACGTGTTAGATTAATTGGTCGCAAATTCTCTGATGCTGAAGTCCAAGCCGATATGAAACACTGGTCATTCAAGGTGGTTGACAAAGGTGGTAAACCTATCATTGAAGTCCCTTTCAAAGGTGAAACTAAGCAATTCACACCTGAAGAAATCTCATCCATGATCTTGACCAAGGTAATGTATACTAAAAAGAACGGGGTTTGCGTGTGCGTGTGAAATTAACGATGCTGACGTATTTATTTTGATTTGACAAATCTATAGATGCGTGAAACCGCCGAAGCTTATTTGGGTAACAAGGTCGAAAATGCTGTTATCACTGTTCCTGCCTACTTTAACGACTCTCAACGTCAAGCTACCAAAGATTCTGGTGCCATTGCTGGTCTGAACGTGATGCGTATTATCAACGAACCTACTGCCGCTGCTATTGCTTATGGTTTGGACAAGAAGACGACTGGTGAACACAATGTGCTCATCTTTGATTTGGGTGGTGGTACCTTTGATGTGTCCCTCTTGACTATTGAAGATGGTATCTTTGAAGTCAAGGCTACTGCTGGTGATACTCACTTGGGTGGTGAAGATTTTGATAATCGTTTGGTCACTCACTTTATCCAAGAATTCAAGCGCAAGTACAAGAAGGATCTCTCTGGAAATGCTCGGTCTGTACGTCGTCTTCGTACTGCTTGTGAACGTGCCAAGCGAACTTTGTCCTCTTCGGCTCAAACCACTCTTGAAATCGATTCTTTATATGAAGGCGTCGACTTTTACACTTCCTTAACTCGCGCTCGTTTTGAAGAACTCAATCAAGACCTCTTCCGTCAAACCATGGAACCAGTAGAAAAGGTGCTACGTGATGCCAAGATTGACAAGTCTAATGTACATGAATTGGTACTTGTGGGTGGCTCGTAAGTATTTATTGATGATGGGGAAGAGAGGGGGGAAATAAACAAAACTTTGCAACTCATTCTTTTTTTTTTTTTTTCTAAATCTAGTACTCGTATTCCCAAGATTCAAAAGTTGGTGTCTGACTTCTTTAATGGCAAGGAACCCAACAAATCTATCAATCCTGATGAAGCTGTGGCCTACGGTGCTGCTGTCCAAGCTGCTATTTTATCTGGTGATACTTCCGAAAAGACCGATTCTCTTCTCTTATTGGATGTCGCACCTCTCTCTCTGGGTATTGAAACCGCTGGTGGCGTGATGACACCCCTGATCAAGCGAAACACCACTGTCCCCACCAAAAAGTCCGAAGTATTCTCCACCTATGCTGACAACCAACCTGGTGTGCTGATTCAAGTGTATGAAGGTGAACGGGCGCGTACCAAGGACAATAACATTCTCGGTAAATTCGAACTCTCTGGTATTCCACCTGCTCCTCGTGGTGTGCCTCAAGTCGAAGTGACCTTTGATGTGGATGCAAACGGTATTCTCAACGTATCTGCTCTCGACAAGACCACGGGTAAATCCAACAAGATCACCATCACCAACGACAAGGGCCGTCTCTCCAAGGAAGATATCGAACGCATGGTGAACGAAGCTGAAAAATACAAGGCAGAAGACGAAGAAGCGGCTGCTCGTATCCAAGCTCGTAATGGTGTGGAATCTTATGCTTACAATTTGCGCAACACTTTACAAGAAGACAAGGTCAAAGACAAGCTTGAACCTGCCGACAAGGAAAAATTGGAAAAGGCTATCAACGAAACGATCGAATGGTTGGATAACTCTCATGAAGCTAGCAAGGATGAATACGAAGGCCGACAAAAGGAATTGGAAGAAGTTGCTAATCCTATCATGATGAAGTTGTATCAAGGTGAAGGTGGTGCTCCTGGTGGTGCCCCTGGTGGCTTCCCAGGCGGTGCTCCTGGTGCTGGTGCTCCCGGTGGCGATGATGGACCTACTGTGGAAGAAGTCGATTAAATATCTTGGAAAACCACACGTCTACCTCGATTGTTGTTTATATATATAGTTACTCTTCTCTCTTTTTTTTTTTATGAACATGGGAATGGCCTTTGTTTTTTTTATACATATTGTTACTATCTGTTTTTTTTTTATCATAACCTTC
The DNA here is from genome assembly GCA_025330725.1 of Chlamydoabsidia padenii. Lineage (NCBI taxonomy): Eukaryota > Fungi > Mucoromycota > Mucoromycetes > Mucorales > Cunninghamellaceae > Chlamydoabsidia > Chlamydoabsidia padenii. Next base: position 991,198 of record JAIWND010000006.1, on the reverse strand, counting down.
GAAATAAAAAGTCATCATACTTTGTTTGTTTATATGTCGGAACGATGGGCCTTCATTTAATCAGTATGGGAACGAGTCTTTCCCTTCCAGAAATCAGGTAATTTGAAACCCAGGCAGGCTTGAAAATGAGTACCGTTAAATCGCATGAAAAAAAAAAAAAAAAAATGCAAAAGACAGGTTAAAACGATCATGATGCTATATTGCTCCATAAAGTGGACTCGGTATATTGACCATTATGTAAAGTTTGTTGGAAATAGGCTAAGGAATGCACATGGTCACTTTTGTCATTAGCATCACTTGTTCATTAAGCCAGTAGAGCACTTACAAGATTCAAGGCGAGGGTAAGCGGGTTTTGAACCAAGTTTTATCGTGTGTGTCAATTTTCATTCTGCCACTTTTTTTTTCACAAAAGTCAGGGTAAAACAATCTTGAGGCTATACTACTCCATCCAGTGGACTTGGTATATTGACCATTATGTAAACTTTGTTGGAATTAGGCTAAGGAATGCTCATGGTCACTTTTGTCATGAGCATCACTTGTCCATTAAGGCAGTAGGGTCCTTTTAAGATTGAAGGTGAGGGTAAGCGGGGTTTGAACTAAGTTGTATCTTGTGTGTTTCTTTTGGCATTGACGAAATGGAGTTATTTTGGGCGGCGCGTTAAAAGGATTTTTTGAAAGGGCAAAGAAAAAAAAAACTTTTCTCCCCTCTCTTCTTCGAATATGTCTACTTTGTCAACTGGGCAGCATGTTTTGTTGAAAGACATACGACCTGCTATACATAAGGTGGATATCGAAGTCATTACACTACAACAAGGTAACTTGAAACTAGTCATCTTTTGCCTTCCTTTAAACAAAATTAACTCACTTGCTTTAATTGATATTAGAAGGTGAACCGGTGGCGAGGCGACGTGATGGAGCGACCATTCGTAAATTCTTGGTAGCCGATCCATCTGGTACAATGATATTGAGTGTTTTGGGCACTCATGGTGATTATATCCAAATAGGTGATGTTTTACGAGTCACTGATGTGTAAGTGGATGGCAATAAAAAAGAAAAGGATAAAAGTAACTAATCACCTTCTTTTGTTAGGCAGAGCAAAGTTCGATCTGGTCAACATATATTAATAACTTCGAAACTGGGCAAAGTCAAACGATTGGGTCAGGATACCTTCCCTTTTGTAGAATCACCAAACTTTTCAGAAGTGACATCTCATATACCACCATCTCGACTTGCACGGGTTGCAAGTGCACAGGCGGCACAACCTGTACAAAAGGAACCCAGACCTTCAACTCCAACCACGTCTATAACATCAAATCAACAACAACAAGGCCAATATTATGCTCAATCATCAAGATACCCGGGAAATCGGCGTGGTGGTGGAAATATATGGCGTGGTGGTGAATGGGATCGATATCAAGGTATAGGCAGAGGACGGCAAATGCCTACTCCTTCTGCTCCTCCTATAATGGGTGCTACAAAACCGGGTGAAGTAACAATGAATGGTCGGGATCCAAGAAAGCGCTATCGGGAACAATAGATAGACATCTCTTTTAAAAACATCCCCCCCCCTTTGTAATTAGTCAATTGTATTATAGATCACTCTTCCCCTTCCCTGACTTGTCTGAATAAACAAAGCATATTCTCATTAGATACAAATACAACGTCTTTTGTCTTTTTTTTTTATGTTATAGGAAAATGGAACTCATATGCTTTGCAATGGGGTCCCACTAAAAAGTTGAACCATTACAAGTGCCTCCGATTACATGATTGTCTCGAAATGCTTAGGAACATAGGCCCTCAAAATGGATATTCAGACCCCGCTTTTGGGTTCTAGAGCGAAAAAAATCAGTCGCGGTCATCTTTTTTCTTTTTCTTTTTCTTCTTCCTCCTTTCCTTTCCTTTTTTTACTTGACGATTGTTGGATAATAGTGTCGTATGATACCACAGCCATCTTCATTCGATGATTTGCCTGGAGATATTGGTGGACTTCTCCTCCGAATGAATCAAGAACTGACCTGTCCCATTTGGTAAGAAAAAAAAAAAAGTAAAAAGGAAAAAGAAAACAAACACACTCACCTATGTATCTTCTTCTTTTCTTATAAGCAGCCTTGGTCTACTAGAACAATGCACCAGAACACCTTGTGGTCATACCTATTGTCGTCCATGCATTATACAGTCCTTGAGAACTCTATCCAAATGCCCCATCTGTAAAGAACCCATCACCAAACGGGGCCTGTCAACATCGGAATCCGTGGAGGCAATCGTCCAAGAATTCCTTATCCTCCGTCAACATTATGAAAAGGACAGTGGCAATAGTAAGTATACTGGCAAAAAGATGTGGGTGGGTGGAATCATTGTTAACTTTTTTTTTTTTTTTTTTTTTGTGGTATTGTATTGTAGACCTGTCCCAATTACCAAATAGAGAATACCATCAGCACAACTCACCAGACGATCTATCACTGCTCTATCCTTACCCATCCAAGCCTATCACTATAAACCGAAATCCGACAAATCAAGTACTACCGGAATCATCAACAAGTCATATGCAACAAGAGCAGCAATCTGTAGTGGTACCTCAAGATAAAGACCAGGAGGAGCCATCGACATTATCACTCTTATTATGGCCACCACCACAACCATCTTCACAGCAACAACTCGAAGAACAACTTTCCTCCTCATCTCAGCAAAGCACGACTATACCACCACCCATTGATACCGATTCAAAGCATTTTTTGGTTTATAAATCGAATCAGATAGATCCTTTTACTGTAAGTTTTTAAAACAAGGAAAAGGACAAGGTAATGATATCTTGTATATAGATCTCCTATCTGGCCAAACTACACAAAGATGGTAAACTGGACCTAGCCAAGGACACACATGTATCTTCTAAAGTCACCCACTTTGTCTTTGCGACCACAGGTAATATAAAAGGAAATTACTTGGTCCGGCATTCTGATCACTCACACATCTTTTATATCTCGGTGAAACTAGGTGAACGAGGGATCAAAAATATCAATTGGGTATATCTTCAAGCGTTGGTTTTACGAAAATGGATTGTGAATGAACAATGTAAGTAACCAAACAAATAGGAAAACATCGTATGATACTCATTTCGACCAACTTTATTATTATAGGGGTACACCAGTGCTATAAACTTAACAAGGTGGTGGATCCTACACCTTATTCCACTTTTTATTATGGTGATGATGATGGGCAAGAATACTACTGGAACGGTCCAAAACGAGCCATGCTCAGTCTGCAAAATAAGGTAATTTCAAAAAAAAGGGTAGAGGGTATAATGTTGATTTAACTAAATTGTCTATTGTCATAGGAGCCTCCACTCTTTAATACAAAGTCGGTATGGTTTGATGATTCCATGGATGTCAAGTTGAAGAAACAATTTACGAATCTGATGATCGCGGGTGGTGGTCAGGTGATACAAGACTCACGAGACATGACTCCAAGTACCGTGATGGTGTGTCAGTCTCTCTCTAAAAAGAAGGATGATCAATTGGTGGCAAATCTACAATGTTTATATGGAAAACGGCCGATAAGCACTGCGTGGATGACTCAGTCGATCTTACGTTATGAACTACTAAACGAAGAAGAGTTTGAAATTGGAACTAGAAAGGTTAGTGGGGAAAAAAAAAAAAGGATCGGGCAAAATGCATGGGTGGGTATTTTTTGAAATCAAATATGTGTGATATGCATTGTGTGTGTGAATAGGTTCTTGGGTCACTTTTTTTTAATCTATATATTTGTTGATACTCACCACCATTTTCCTTCCTTTCTTCTTCTTCTATTCTCTTTTTTTTTTTAAAAAAAAAAATTTAGCAATAGGATGGATATGAAAAGGGAACACGACGGTGTATTCCGTACCTTTATCCGACGCTTCTTACTACTTGACCCAAACGACGACGATGAATGGGCTGACCAACATATCAGCGGAACACCACATATCATGAACCCAAGGAATCAGTTGATATCGACAAGACAACTAAGGCGGCGTGTTGGACGACAAAGACGTGGATCTTACGACTTGCCTGATGTTACTTGATGTAGTGATTTGGATGAATGGGCACGTTGCTCTCTCTCTCTCTCTCTCTCTCTCAAACTCACACTTGGCCTTGGATGGGGTGAAGCACCTAGTTTACACTTGATAGTATATGATAACATACATATTTAAATAAACTTGACTTGTTGTTGTTGTTGTTTATTGTTGTTGTTGCTGTTGTTGGGGCGGCGGGGTGTGGGCGTATGGGCTCATGATGTATTTATATGCCTCACAAATACTGTCTCCTTTTTGATTTATTTACCAAAACAAGTAGCATTTTATTTTGTGATGATACAGCTGGGATGTGGTCCTTTTTTATATTTCCGAGTTACACTACCACATCAATTTGAAAGACCAATCTTCCTTCGTCCCTTTTTTTTTCCCCCTTTCCTTCTCTTCTTTTCTTTTCTTGATCTTTGCCATGTTACAAGAAGACCCACCAGCGGATCAAAGACCTCGGATCGTCTGGTCACAGACTGAGGACATTCTATCCATTCATATCATGACCTTTAGTGCAGTATGTGAACACCAACCAAACGTGATGCATGGTTTTACTTACTCTCTTCCTTTCGAGAAAGATCAGATGTATCTTTTATCCTCGCTACCTTGTCTTATCACCTATAGATTCACCCGAGACGAAGTATACTTTACGATTCTATCAGGACATTGATCATCAGGTACATTTCAACTCGAGACAGACATGATCTTTTATTGATGTATCCTTTATTCTGATAGCCGTTAAAGCTCAGTACGAATCATGATCATGGACAAGATATCTTTTTATCCAAGGAACAAAAGAATCATCAGTGGCCAAGACTATTTGAGAATAACGATGAACATAGAGTACAGGTTACGTATAGACAACTTGATCTGGTTATAGATGAAGAACTTATTGATTTTGATAAGGTCGTTTCCAGCCATGGTAATAAAACGGGGCTTGAAATGTGAAAAAAGAGGATGGAAATCGGACTCACTCGGACCGACCGCTTTTCCAAAAAAGGATTTCAATTGAATACCCGGTTTTGTGTATGAATGATAGCACTAAAAGTGAAGGTGGAAAAGTGGATTACATATCAAGACCTTGATGTACTTTTGGAAACGGGGAGAAGTTGTTGTTTTTGCATGAATCATGTTTCAAACGCCGATGATACATGGAGAAGGAAAAATTAAAAAATCATTAACTCCCTTGTTTGATGTCATGACTTGAACTTTTTTTTCAGTCTCGATTGACATATATATCCTTATTATCTTTTTGACATAACAACATGTATATGGACAATGATGACATTTATGGATAGGAAGGCGTATGTGGTTATTAATCAAAGTTTGAAATCCCGATTCATTAGAAATCAATTTTTTTGGCTGACAAAGAACGGTTCGCTTTTAAAACCGCGCAATTTTTTTTTTTCTTTCTTCCTTTTTCTTTTCGTTAAACAATCTATTACTATAACAATCACTCTCAACAATGTCAGGTAAGTAATAGAACCAAGTTGTTTAAAAGTAGCCAAAAAGTAAATGGGGTTGAATGAATTAAACTAATCTCTTGGCTCTTTTGTAGGATCTAAAATCATTCTTTATAATGCTGTTATCTGCCCCTACGCGCAACGAGCCAAGATCGCACTTGAAGAAGTCAAAGCCATTTACGAAACGGTGGATATTGATTTGAACAACAAACCTTCTTGGTATGGTGAAGTAAATCCTGAATTGAAGGTGCCTGCACTCAAATTGGATGGCAAGGCAATTGCGGAATCCTTGGTTATAATTGATTTGGTGAATGATCTCTATCCTGAAGCAAAGTAAGAATGACATAATAATAGGGGGGGTGGGGTAGGTGATGTCTGTGTGTATTTACTTGAATATATAAACTTAACATTATTCTAGATTACTGCCTGATGATCCATTCAAGCGTGCTCAAGGACGATTTGCCATTGAATTCTACAGCTCCAAGATAATTCCTAATTTGTATGGACTCCTCAAGAACTCGGACCAAAAAGAAACCATTGTGCATGAATTGGATGTCGCCTATAAACGGGTAAGGGGAAACAAAGAAAAAAAAAACAGAGGAACTGGTGGTGGGCGGGTGATGAAAAAAAAAAAAAGGGGGGAAAGCTGATTTGCTCGATCCTTTTTTAAATCACCTCTATAAAAAAGAGATCGATGTGTTGCATGATGATGTGCGATTTCAAAAAGAATCAATGATCACGGTTACACATATACTCATGATGACGACGTTTTTTTTTTTTTTTTTAATTATAGTTTGATGAACTGCTGTTGGAACAATCAGTGGATGGTCCTTACTTTTACGGTGACAACTTCTCCTTGGTGGATATTGCTATTGCTCCTTTTGCTGGTCGCATCCATGCTGTGCTGAATGCTGCTTTCAAAAAGGGCTATCAACTACCAACTGCTCAATCCTCTCCTCGTTTGAACACTTATTTGAATGCTCTACTTGATCGACCAAGCTTTAAGGCATCGTATTTGGGTGATCAAGCTTTTATCGATTTGGCGAAACGTCGATTCAACTTTACTGTATCTGATCAATAAATAGTGTAGTCTTACTGGTTTATTATATAATAAAATCAAGTCTAATTCTGCTCCTTTGATTCATTGTCGATGTTTTTATTCTTGACGGGATCGGACATGTTTGCTCTTGTGCCATCGAACATTATTCTTAAACAGGTAACTAGGCGATTGTCGGGATTTAAACCTATTCATTTTATATTTCTATAGGTATTCTATGCTTTTTCCTTTTTATCACTTTTCTTCTTCACCTTCCTCACTTTTTTTTATCGGACTAGGACAATTATGGGCATACCTATTTGGAAACCAACAAAACAGATACAACAACCTACTCCACATACACCTTCTCTTCAGCAACCACGACAACACTCGACTGGACATCATCATCATATTCCACACCATCATCGCCATAATCATCATCACCTTCCTCAGTATCGATTAAATCGTAGAAGAAGGTCAACATTACTTACAGAACCCTATTATATCGCAGCAGAAAACGGTGACACTACGCCGATATCGACAAGAAGAACAAACACATCACAATCAACTTTACCAATACACCAACATCAACATCAACGTTCTTCAAGGACACAGTTATCAAATGTAACAACAAGAAGATTGGAAGTCGAACGGCAGATCGAGCAACGAATCTTTGAAAAGCAAGAACTATTGGAACAACTTAAAATCACCACCTCCTTGCTCGACCAGTTTATATCTATCCGTGATATGTCTGGTCATAACATGGCACTTCCTCCTTTTATCACTGATGGTATGGCAAAAAAAAAGACAAAACACAAGAGAACATGTATACTCCTCATTTGATCAAAATGTTCCATTACCTTCCTTTGGGTCATTTGAACTCCGCGTTAACTATATTCTTTTATTCGATGGCCTATTTTTTTTTTTTTTTAGATCTTTTATCGATCTTGACAGCTACCTCGACCACTTTGATATCTACCACTCCTTCACCAGCAACTACAAACCCACCATTGTCATCGTTGACATCATCATCAACATCCAACAGCAATAACGACAATGATACCACACAACCAACCACCGACCCACTGCACTCTTATGACCAAAACTATACGTCATTGACCCGACAAGTGGACAGAATGATCGGGTCTCCACCTTACGCTTCTCGATTAGAAGAGCTAGAACTCAATATTGCCTCTGTCCATCACCAAGTCAGCGATCAACTCAATCAACTAGGTGCCTCATTCACCATTCCATCATCAAGAACTCTACCTACTCAGTTCCCATCTTGGCCCGTCAATCAATCACTCTCTGGATGAAGAAATCTCATTATCTTGCTAGAAACCCCCTTGCCTCTTTTTTACTACAATCTTTCTATCACCTTCTTTTTCCCCTGTATCACCATCTCTGAAATCATTATTGAATCATTATTGAATCACTATTAAATCATTATTGTCCATATACATTTCAGGTTTTCGAGGGGCTCGGGTGATGCATTTCGCCGGTTTAAATCCCGACCCTGGAACCCGATTCCTTTTTTTTTTGTTTTGCTGATCTTGATTATTCTCTTATCTTCCCTCATTCGGTAACTTGATGGAAATCATATTTTTTTTTTTATGTCCCACCACTACCTGACGGAACATTGTAAAAACGACTGATAGTAATGGACTTGAATTAAGGCAGGATAGGATTGGCGAATGTCTTCAATGGAATGCGACTGGAACAATTAGTATTAACTTATATATATGGTCAATTAGTTCTAGTTTTATATATTATCAATAAATAAACTTTGGTTGGATAGTTGTATCTTTAGTAGGTCTTATCTTTAGTCTGTGCAAGACTTTTTTTTTTAAAAAAAAAAAGGGGGGAGTGCTTGGCATGTAGAATGGATATTAAGGGGAAACCCTATTATGATGTGTAGTGGGGCGGGGGTGTAAATGTGCATGACTATCGAGTACACTGATAGGAAGGGAAGACTATCTTGTATAAAGAACTGTTCTGGATAAATTATTCTCCTTCAAAGTTTACAGCATTGAGAGGGTATTAATGCGAACGATGTATGTGATCCCAATGTCATGTCGTTCAGTATCATTCATTCCTATAATATGTATTAGACCAACAGACAATCAACTACTTGATAATTTTTTGTTTATCACAAAATCCTATGTATAAAGTGCTTGATATGATTTTTTTTATTACATCCAATTAAAAACAAGGATCATTTCTATACTATATCTACAGCTATGTCTATACTATAGTGAGAAGGAGGGGGGGTGATAAAAAGAGAGCCTAAATTACGTGAATGAAGAAGGGATGAGAGATAAAGAATGTCAGAGACCGTCACCACTTTTGTTCATCGTCCAATCCAACCCAATGTTAAAGAGTGAGTCACTCGCTTCTTTCCTGTTGTTTGATTGCTTTGCCTTTTCCCCTAGTTTGTCCATCACCAGTACGTAGCCCATACACAAGGAGTTAGCATGTATCAATTCTACCTAGAAAGAGAAAAAGAAAAAGCATTAGCATCACAATCTTGATGAAAGGTGCTGATCCTCCTCCTCTCCGTGCCATTTTGCTCCTTTTGATTTTCCTTTGCCAAGTTAATCCAGGATGAATGAGTTTCCATTAAAGATTTGTTATCATTAGTAAGGCATCCTCCAATACCACGGAGTCAGTTGCTTCAACCATCATTTTCGTTCATCTTTACCTATTCGTTCCAAGCAACGTGAGTTTCATATTGTGTTCGTCGTAAGTAGGGCTTGCGCGGGGAATTGCTTGTAACCGGTAGGTTTTTAATAAATCGTCAATGATACAGTACAGTCAAGCCTCCAAGTAAATGGTAAGTAATCAAGAGGATCAAGTCAAGTTGGATAAAGAGGGATAGGAAAGCAAAAAAAAAAAAAAAAAAAAAAAAAAAAAAAAAAAAAGATCGAGAATTAAATTTGATTTTAATTCCCGCCCGCTTTTATTCAACGTTTGCCCAAACCAATCCCCTGAATGGATCTTCCCGAAACTTTGCCCACTTTTTAGTTGAAGTAGATCTGACATTCATAGTAGTTACAAAATAAATGTAAACAAAGGTTGAAGGATGATGAAGGGGGCATCAAGCGATTTATACTGGGCGGGATTTCAAACCCAAAAAAATGCACCATGTAAAGTACAAGTCAAATGGATCAATCACAATGAAAGACACACATAGTTTTATTCAAAAAAGACATAATAATAATAATAATAATGACTACATATATACATATACAGTATGATAATAATAATAATAATAATAATAATAATAACAATATATATATGAGTTATAAATGGACCGATCAGATTGATCTAATCTAATGAAGAGAATGCTGTAACTGTTGGAATTGATGATGTTGATGTTGTTCTTGATGATGATGATGATGATGCTGTTGTTGTTGCTGTTGCTGTTGTTGTTGTTGTTGTTGTTGTTGTTGCTGTTGTTGTTGTTGTTGTTCTTGAAGAGGTTGTGATCCATTCATCATATTAGAATACCCACCATGACCAAGCTGTTCTTGTAGTTCAGTGATCCGCGCCGTTTGTTTTTCCACCAATGCCATCAGTTGTTCGATCCGATAATAGTACTGAGTTTGTAGATGTTTTGATTCTTCCAATTGTTTTTGTAGTTGCATGATGTAAGCTTCTTGTCCAGTTCTATTTCCGCTCATCGAGGATGAGGCTCGAGAAGACACATCTTCCTATCAAACCACACGTGACGATCGTTCGTTATTTATAACCCATCATGTATTCCCTTGTAGTTATTTTCATCCCAACTTACGTCTATCACCGAGGAAGGGTCGGAGTACAAAGAGGTATCTTGAAGAGCACCAAGGTCCTGTTGGTGGTGAAGTTGTTGCAGTTGTTGTTGTTGTTGTTGTTGACATTGGTGTGAATCAAAGACTTGTCCTGGTGTAGTTACAAGAGATGCTGGATTGGATATAAGTGATAGTGGTAATTGTTGCATAGCGTTGGTATTGATGGGCTTCATATCGGCAGTGTTTGGTATCATGGATAAAGGAGTCGAGACAGGTAAAGTGTGAGCGTAGTAGGTATCAGTGGTAGGAGTGCTGGCGGCAGTAGGTATGATTTGGTTCATGGTATTATCTGGTTGTGAAGTAGGATGGGAGTAGTACATCAAGTGATGACCTGAAGTGTAGTTGTGATCGGTCATCCTTCCTCTTTCTAGTGAAGAATGATAAAGGTAAAAGTAAAAGAAAGAAAGAAGAAAGAAAAATAGACGGGGGACAAAATCCAAAACTGAGCGCCGGGAGAGCGGGATTTAAAAATTCAGAGGTAATAAAAAAAAATTAGGCTTTGCAAATTCATTTCAGATTTCAGGCACATCTGATGTAATATATTGTACAAGCCAACAAATGAATCAAACTGCATATAATAAGTGTTTATTTAAAAGATACAAGATAATAGACTATACTAAATGCATGAGGGGGAGGGGGATATCAATATAGTGCAAATTAAATCTATAGTAAAAAAAAAGGGGGGGAAGTAAACAGATACAATGGGTTCTATACAAACTATTGATGGTTGGGATCCACATTTCCCTTGTCCAAATGTATGTCAGGAGTAGTATCAGCCTTGACCTTTTGATAGATGTTTCCGATCATTCGTAAGCCAATAGCACGTTGTTTCCGAGTTTCTCTAGAGGCGTTTGGATCACCTAATACCTTGTCACAAACATCCCGAAGCACACTTTCCACTTCCAATTTAGATCCACGCCAGATAGCTTGTAAACCCTACAAGTAAAAAGAAAGAGAAGAATAAAAAACAAAGTTTTAGTGTTACCTATACATATTATCATCATCCGTGCACTTTCCTTACCTTTGCCGCTGCTTCTTCTTCCAACTTTTGGCGTTGTTCTTCAGTTAGTCCCTTTTCTTCAGCCTTTTGCAATTCACTAAAGCTAGATTGTAGATCCAATGCAGTTCGTAAGGTGCCCACGGTTTCGCTAAAGATATAGCCCTTTTCCTTGACACTGTGGAACATGCCACCAAGACCAAAAGCAATGTTCTTCCCCAGATATTGATTCGCCTTTGCCAGATAAGTATAACCAATTGCATGTAAGAGTTCCACCCCATAGTTTTCCGTCTTGAGTTCTTCGGCTTCAATTTGTACAATGCTCTTGAAAGCCTGGACCGAGGATTCCGATGTGTCTGGTAGTTCCGTGTAAAGACTAAGCTTGTTGATGAGTTTTTCGGCCAAGGTATCCACTCGTTTGGTTCGAATTTCTGCTCGTTCTTGTTCCGATTTTTCCTTCTTGGCTTCTCGTTCCGCCTTTTCTTCTGGTGTGAGCGCAGTCGTGTCGTCACCGTCGTCGCCTTCCGCTTCTTGAGTTTCCAAGGCATCCCGCATATCCCGTCCAATCGAGATTTCACCAATGATATCAATAAATCGATCACCACCAAATGATTGTTTGAAAAACTCTTCAGGATCAACTATATATAAAGTAACGAGAAGGATTAGTCATTTAGTACTATAAATACATGACATTCTCTTTTCGTCTTACCAAATCCACCATCAGGTTTTACACCGTTCTCTTCGCCAAATTCATTATACCGTTTTCGAAGTTTGGGATCAGATAATACTTGATAGGCTTCGGATATTTTCTTGAACTACAAGAGATATACAGAGTGAGTCAGGGTCCTTGATATATAATAAGCTTGTCTCCTTTTAACTTTACCTTGTCTTCAGCAGTAGGATCATTAGGATTCTTATCCGGGTGGAATCTAATCGCCTTCTTTCGATATGCCTTTTTGATTTCATCTTCGGTAGCCGAGACACCAATGCCAAGCAAATCATAGTATTCTGTCGATACTGGATTATCGTCTAAAAAAGTGACAAACACCCGATTAGTATATCCATCCAATGGTTACAACTTTACTTCCTTCTCTTCTCTTACCAGTGCCTCGTTTTCTTGTTGTTCTTGGTTTAGACTTGCCATTCTTCAGAGCTGTACCAGTGCCATCCATATCATAAGAGACTATTTTGTTACAGGCCCAACATTTGACTTCAATCGTTTCGTTTTTGTGAGTAGCAGTTGGAAGGAATTCTATCGGGGTCAGACAGTCTTTGCAGGTTGTTTTAATATAGGGTTCCGGTTTTCGTGAGTCGTATACCATTGTTCCTTTGTTTTCGAGAAAGAAAGAAGAAAGAAAGAGGACAAAACAAAAGAATGGGTCTGAAAAAAATAAAGACAAATCCCGTCGAGATATTTCAAATCCCGACACAGTGAGCATGTAGCATCCAGAACAGCAAAATAGACATGGATTCAATGATCATATCTATCAGTTTCATACATAAATGGGCCAAGTGTTTGTAACTTTATTAAAACATGTATAAAAATAAAAAAAGGGACATTGATTCAAACTAATTGATATATTGGGGAAGAGGATGCATTGATTCCTTTGAAGTCCGATAAATAAAAAAGAGGGGATGGGTGTAATACTGATATTAATAATTATCTAATCGTAGTTCCAGGATAGAGAGGTACCAAGATTAGGTGAGCTATGGTAATGTTTGGTAAGCATATAATCCATAGTCTTGATAGTGCCTTCATTTGTAGTTGTAAAGGGCTTCCCTTGATGATTGCGTTTAGTTTCCATCGCCAAGTAAGGTACTGAATCCAAAGTTGATAAGGTACCAGTAGTCTTGATAGAAGATAATGATAATGTTGGTGAAAAGGAGAACGAGTAATTTGATACAGATGATGTGAGAGAGGTGTTTGGTGCAAAGATCAGAGGGTGAGAGAGTTGATTGGAAGACTGATGATCATCCACATTGTCCATTGTTGTCGTCAAAAATGTCGATTGGTCAAAGGATGATTTATTGGTCAAAGAGTTGGAATAACCCTGTGAGTGCTGGATACCTAGTCCAATTTTCGAGTCCCATATCTTTGTAGTTTGTAAACTTGTTGCAGCATCTTGATCATTGTTGGTAAAGCCAAAGAATCGGGAATGTTGACGGACTTTTGGTTGTTGCTGAGGATTGATCAAATCCCCAAAATTACTAGTTACATCATGAATAAAAGTGCACCGGTTCCCATAATGACAAGTTCCTTCCACATGGTAAGCACGACATATTTTGGTTTTGTATCGATTGTGTCGACTGATCTTGCGCAATTCGGTAATCCCATGAGCATAACGGCACTTTTTTCCGTATCTTGACGAAAAAAAAAAAAAAAAAAAAAAAAAAAAAAAAAAAAGAGAGAGAGAGAGAGTAGTAGTGTTAATATCATGCTTCCTATTGCTCTTCTCGTTGTTATTTTACCTGCATTCACCCAATTCGGTCCAGTTACGACAGTATTCAGTCTTGTAAAGATGAGTTTCTTTTTCCTTGGATGAGTTTGAGTGAGTTGAGGAAGCATTTATTGCTGTAGGACCTTTAATTGACGGACCGGCCAACGTAGTTTCATCAGTCGATGATCCTTCATGAAACCAAGCATGATCAAGTGTCGGATAAGAAGTGTCAGAATACATGTCGAAAGGCAGTGTTGAGCTAAAAGACCTTGTATCAAGTTGAATAAAATGTAAAGTTAGTATGAAGGATAAATAAAAGGAAGGAAGACCAGAATATCAGTTTTATCATAAAACTAAATAAGATTGTATGTTTTGTATCAGCTTACCTTTAATGAATGAAGTGGTATAATTAAGAAATACAACTTGATTCAAACAGGACAGGACTTGACAACAATGGTATCACCTAGATCAAAAAAGACAAAAAATAAAATAAAATAAAAAAAAAAGTTGGTTATGTTATCCACACAGACTGACCGATTCATCCAGTACTTACTGATCCCTGCCTATTCTTGACTTGACATTTACCAAAGACTAGTTCTTGGTGTCTGTTTTGTTCATGTATATCCATAGACCCAGCTAGTGCATCGCAGTTTTCAAACTTGTCGATCGTGTTGGTACACCTTTTTCTGTTTGTTGCATTCCAGGAGTCGCTTTAGTGATTGATGCTTGTTGAATAGTCAGTAATTATTTAACCGTAATCAGTTTTACAATGAGAATAGTGTTTTTAATTTTTGAATAGTAAGAGTATTGGTGGTACAATTAAAAAAAAAAAAGGACAGAGTAATGTTTACAAGATAAAAAGAAAGAGAGGAAATGCACGAGATCCAGTTTTTTGAAGCTGAAATGCGGCGTTTGAATTTTCTAAGGGACATTGCCGGTTTTACTCTTCACATCCTTGCCCATGTTTTCTCTATATCAATATAGGTATAGTCAACACTCTTCCATTTAAAGGACAAGTGGGAGAACCAAACAGGTGCAAAACGAATTGCATTTTTACATTACAATCTTAAAAAACAAGCTTAAACATCCTAACACAGGGGCCTTGGTACTTGACTTTGCGGTAAAGTATGTTGGAAATGGGTTGTGGTATCCACATGACCACTTTAATCATTAGCGTCCGTTGACAATGGAGCGAGAGAGCCCTTTCCAACTCTGACTAGGGACTGGCGGGGTTTGAAAATGATTTTTGCTTCTGTCTGTAAAAAAAAAGTCTTCGTCCTTATTTCTTGCAAAAGACAGGTAAAATCCTCTGCAAGTTTGGACTGACTAACACAAGGGTCCTGGTGCTTGACTTTTGCTGTAAACTATATCGGAAATGGGTTATAGTATTCACATCACCACTTTAATCATTAGCATCTTTTAACAATGGAGCTAGGAGAGCCCATCCAAAATCATAGGTAAAGCAGGTTTGAATACAAAGTGGATTAACATTGTTTGACTTTTAACCCAAATACCATAACTATTTAACGTCTAATAAAGATCCCATCTTTTTGTATCACTTATTTTTTTATTGATTTGATTGACTACATCTAGACATAATCCTAAAAATCGTACGATTTCCCCGGCACTGACCACCTCTATCCTTGAGATATTCTTATCCATTAGTTGAATACATATACAAATTACACGTTTTACATAAACAATAAAAGAAGATTTAGCATAGAAGCTAAAGACATAACTCGCCATAGCGAACATCCACAAAAAAGACAAACCATAAAAGGGAAAATTATTCAATCACCGCTACAAAAGAAAGAAAAACAAAAAAGAAGCTCTCAGACGGGGAATTGAACCCCGGTCTCCCGCGTGACAGGCGGGGATACTAACCACTATACTATCTAAGAGAGAGTATAGATAGTTTAACGCGCGTCGAAATTTCTCTCTCTTTTATACTTTTTTCCACGGCATTACCCCTTAAATTACACCCCTTGTGACCCCTGACACATACCCTTTTTTACCCCTTGATTTAAACTCCGACATTTATTTCCTTTTTCGACCATCAACACCCCCATCTCTCAAAAAATTATTTTACCCCTTGATCCAAACCCCGACACACCGTCACCTCATCCCAACAACACTTCACTCACCACCATTCCCCCTGTACCACCCCCTAATCAACTGCTTCCGACCCCTCCTCCCGGTACTAAACGCACTCGTGACCTCCTGACTAAAGTACCCCTTACCCCCTCCCAAGTATCAGCCAGAAAACGACAGGCTACCCCCATTGCTACCCCCCCAAAAAACCCCCATTTAGAAAAAACAAACACACACAAAAAAAAAATTTCCCCCTCACCCCTTCCACTAACCACCACCCCGGATTCCGCCATGGCAACCCCCCCTAGCAACGCACTTCCAGACTGGGCACTCCAGATGGAAAAACGACTTTCTAGCATGGAAGCCATCATTAAAGAAAACCAAAACCTTCGCACCGAACTCATCGCTGCCAAACAACTCATAGAACAACTACAACAACAAATACAAGATCAAAACTCACCCACAATTTCAAACAACGGAAAAAACCATGCGACTTTTTCAAACACCGACATACGACCCCTTTTGACTCATGATACCGTTTTCGATCGTCATACATCCACGCAGGACTCGATATACGCAACAGTACCAAACACCACCACACCTCACTCCTCCTACGCCGCCATTACCAAGAAGACAATACCACCAAAAAAAAAAAAGCCAGCCCATCTCCAACAAAAAAAAAAAAAGGAGATGGATCGCCTTCGACATCCTTCTGACGGAATGGTGGAATGGGCACTTCGACATTTCAACGAACCCGCTGGACCACAAGGGTATACCTTTGTGTATCTCCCCTCTCCTAGACGCACCACACCAAGTGAACTCCGAAAGACACTCACTATCCTCGGCATTAACACAAAACGAATTATTGATATTCACACGCCGACAAGAAAGGTCATCGGTATATTGATTCACCAATCCTACGCAGACGAATTCACAGACATATTAAAAAAAAAAAAGCTAACCCCACTCACCTTTGATCCCACAGCAGCTTCCGTCCTTGTAGATCCTCGCTTCGACCATTACAACGAAGAACAGCGCGTACAGACAGCCACCACCATCCACCAAAAACGAATCGGCACCATCTGTCGCCGTATGCGCAACCAGCACCTCGGGAACGCCCTCATCTCATTTTTTCATAACACCGACGGCCCCCACCACATCAATGATGATATATACACCGATCACTTCCAATCATCCACAGCAACTCGACCACTCAACCTCGATTCCCAAAATTCCAATCCCGACACCCAGGACATCGACCCCAATGACATGGACATCCAAGATTCCCAAGGTGAATCCTGTTCATGATGAGGGTCCAACAAAATCAACCTCCAAGTGCTCTCGAGCACACCAAAAAAATAATAAAAATCGCTCAACTCAATGCACAAGGAATTGACCGACTCCCTGACGAAGTCATCACCTTCTGCACAAAAAAAAAAATAGACATCCTCTTACTAACCGAGACATATCTTTTAACAGGTAACCTTCACACCACCTGGACACAATACCACACCTACGCCACCAAAGCACCCACTGCACATAGAGGTCATGGAGGATTATCACTACTAATCCGCCCTGACTTTCCTCATCACGTTCACCATCATCCCACCATAAATCAGTACACTATCACTTGTTCCATAGATAAATATACCATCCATGGCCTCTATCTTCCACCACAGCTTGATCTAGTCCAGTATCGATCTACTTTATTTAATATCCCAATCCACAGCAATACTATTATACTAGGAGATCTAAACACCAGATTAGGACCAACAATTGGAGACACCAGGACGAACAACCGTCACCACACCTTTGAGGAATGGCAGAACACCCACGACATCATCAACTGGAATCAAGTTTATGCTTTTGGCCAGCCCACACTTGACACCATCAACGGAAGGAGCATCATCGATTTTTTCCTATCACCACAGGGTCCCACTGCCGCCAATGAAGTCATCATCCACCATCAGCACTCGTTTAATTCCGACCACCATCTATGTGAGGCTTCCTTTGTAATAGACCAGACCATCGCAATCCTTCCACCACCACCTCCAGGCAGACGACAATGGAAACTCCAACGATTAACCGAGCAGGACCTAAGCAATATATACATTAATACTTTCACCACATCCACCCTACCAATAATAGAGCGCCTTCACACCCTACATTCATCCTCACCTACCTACTGCGCTTCTGATGGCTACCACCTAATCGAAGAGATTGCCACCCAGATCACCACCAACATCTACGACGCGTTGGATGCCAGTGTCACCCCAAGCAAAGTCAGGCCCAAAAATTGGAAATGGTTTTGGACCGAAGAACTTCAAAACCTAGCCACCAATCGACAGCACCACTACAACACATGGAGGAATACCACCAACCCCATCGCCCAAATCGCCACATGGAAGAAATACATCCAAGCCAAGTCCAAGTTCACCAATGCAGTCAAGCTAGCCAGGGCAATACAATGGCGACAATTTGCACAGGATCTACAGGCTTCAACAGGTAATGAGGTTAATAAGTATATTAAAAGAAGAAAAAAAACATCCACACCCTCCCCCACATTTTCCACCCCTCTCGGCCCCCAAGATGCAGCGGATCAAATGCGCAATCATTTAGCCACGGTCTTTGGAGGTCATAGGCAGAGCACCCAACCACCCAACCCCACTCCATTTTCGTCTCCCATACCCTCCTTTTTCTCTTCTGCTAACTTACATAGAATCATCACCACCGAACTGCCGATGCGCAAAGCTCCAGGTAAAGACCATATCACCAGTGAGATGTTACGACCCATCGCCGATCCATTATCCAAAGTCCTATCACCACTTCTCCATATGTGTTGGGTATGGTCCTATATTCCAACAATGTGGCGTACTGCCCAAGTGGTACCAATCTATAAAAAGAATGATACTACCGACCCCAGCAACTACCGACCCATTAGCTTAACCTGTACATTCCGCAAGATCATCGAGCGTACCCTATTACCTATACTGAAAAACCAAATGAAGGCCCTAGACTTCGTCCAAGGTGGTTTCCGAGAGAAACGAGGCAGTCTTGATCAAGCATTCAACCTTCACATGATCATCCGGGAATACAAGCGCCAATACCACCATTCACCAACACTAGCCTTCTTGGACATCAAACAGGCCTATGACTCCGTCCAACGCACCATTATCTGGACCAAACTACACGATCAAGGCGTCCAACCCGAGCTATTATCTATTATCAGAAATATGTTCGAAGAGGTGAGTATTCAAATCATCATCAAAAATTATCTATCCACCCCTATCCACCCCACCACCGGTGTCCTACAAGGTTCTATCTTGAGTCCACTCCTGTACGCCGTTTTTATAGATTCCTTACCTGAAGCCCTAAGGATAACAGGTAACCACCCCATCACCATTCGCACCCTACCTCCATCATTATTATCAGAATCAGCCATCCTACAAAAGAAAAGAAAAAACAGAAAAGCCAAAAGGTTAGACACCCAGGTAAGTATAATCAATTCCACCCTTTTTGCCGACGACGTTGCCTTGGTTGGTTCTGCCGAAGATATCGCCAACATGCTTACCATCGCTGAACGCCATTCCCAAGATAATGGTTACCAATGGAGTCCAACCAAATGCGAACTAGTCAACCCTTCGCCTACCATTCCATACACCATCTACAACCAGCCCTTACCTGTATCGACATCATTCAAATATTTGGGCATTCCTTTCAACGAAGACGGTATCTGTAATTCCCAACTGGTCCATCAAGCCATTACCAAAGCCACCAACCAACAACAAGCCCTCCGTCGAATAGGTCTACACCAATATGGGCTAGGCATCCACCAAGCCATCAAAGCCTATCGCACCTTTATCCGCCCCATCCTTGAATATGGTCTGGCCATCGTCCAACTTCATCCAACACACCTTCGTGAAATCCACAAGTGCCAGCAGAGATGCATCCGTCTTCTGTTGAATCATAACATCACAGCGAATTCACCCACCACCATTATCGAGCACATTGGCAATATACCGACTACCGACATTCGTATCAAGATATTGCAATTCAAGTTCCTTGCTCGTATCCACCAACTTCCACCATGTGTTTTAATCGCTAATATCGTCGCTTCATTCCTTCCGTTTGTGTCCCGAGATGCTGAATGGTCAAAGATGATTAAACGTAATAACCTATATCAATTATTTAAAAAACAACAAGAAAAAAAGATAAAATATGAAGAAGAAAAAAACAAAAGAGATAAAAGAAACAAAAAAAAAGAAGATAAAAAAACACAAAAAGAAAAAGCAAAAGAAAAAGAAACAGAAAACTTAAATTATCGTCACAGCACTAACCCTAATTCGGATACACCCACTTCAGACTCAGATTCTGATTTAGAATTAGATCCCCCTCCCCCTAGTATAGATTCCATCACTACCATTATCACAGAACACCGAGATGCTGATCATCGCACTCGCCAACAACAACATGTCACCCTCCAGAGATCACGTCCTCCTCCTCTTCCTCGCCGTATGGACCCTATAATCACCATACCTGCCACTACCAAAGAACGCCATCGCCTCATCAAATGGAGGATGCATTGGCTCCCACCACATCCTACACCAACTTGCTCCTGCGATCATATCAGTTCAGGCACAAGAATCCATTACACCCAAGAATGCCACATTCTAGAACCCTTCATCATTCAGCTCCAAATGACAATGGCCCGGTACAACCTCCCACCAATACCAACTCACATCCACCATCTTAATATCATTGATCATTTCCTCAACCTCCTTCCGAGTGATCACAACAAGATGAAGCCCCCACACTCCCACTGGCGTCGAACATGGCCTCTTCTTCTCTCCACCCTCCTCGCCATAGATATCCACTCCCACCCAACTGCCACATTTGAACCCGAACCCATTGACCTAAGGTGGATGCAATCTGCTCCATCCCCATTCACCTCAACATCATCATGATCATTCATGCAACATATTTTCAACACCCGACCTTCCCATCTCACTCTCTCACACAACCTACTTTTTTTTTTTTTTTTTTTTAAATCTGATCAGGCACTACCTGATCACTTTCTTTTTTTATCTGAATCCCTCCCCCCAGTCCTCCCCACAAGCCAACCATATACGTTTCGTGCTCGGTTTTTCTAGTGCTTGTTGTTGTTTGACACACAACCTTTAATAAAAAAATAAACTTTGAACTATACTATCTAAGACTTGATATATTTGTTACATAGGGTAGTCGACCTCACCCATCCTCTTACCATTTTAGGAATATTGTGTAACCTTCCTATTATAATATTCTCCTTATTTTACTCCCTATATTTATTTAAGGTCTTTTTATATTAAGATAATTCATCTTGACACTTTTCTTCATCAATCTTTTTCTGGATCTTAATT
This sequence comes from Chlamydoabsidia padenii, assembly GCA_025330725.1. NCBI lineage: Eukaryota > Fungi > Mucoromycota > Mucoromycetes > Mucorales > Cunninghamellaceae > Chlamydoabsidia > Chlamydoabsidia padenii. The sequence goes on along the minus strand of JAIWND010000006.1, from coordinate 969,890 downwards.
CTTATAAAAAATCCTATTACGCTCTACGCCCTGTCCCAACTCTTATACTTATTCTTTTTGGTTGATTTTATTTTTGGTTGCAAGTACGACTTGGAATTATTGGATTTTATTACTGTTTTTTTATTGATAACACCATACGTATCATATTTATTAAATCGCTAGCATCTATATAAAGCATCTACTGTAAATTTAAACGCCGACATCGAGGTTTATATAGCACATTGTTAACTCTTCCATATAAGGAAATTCGGGGATCTAGCTCAAATGGTAGAGCGCTCGCTTAGCATGTGAGAGGCACTGGGATCAATGCCCAGGTTCTCCAATTTTTTTTGCTCTTCCCCAGATTTAAAACGCCGATTTAAATATTTTGCATGAATCGACACAATAAAACTTGATTACATCCTGCTATAAAAAAAACCCCATCCGAAATCAACATACGGTCAAGACAATGTGTTTACTTAATTATTTATTTTCGATTGTGGAGTATATACATAAATAATATCAACATGGAAGAAAGGGGGAGAGAGATAAAAGTATAAGCTATGGGGAGTATTTGTATGGACAGATAACGAAAGAAGGGGGTAGTAGGTATGATATAAGGGTGGTGATAATTTAAACACGTTTCCAACCATAACGACCATAAGGATGTTGTTGATTCCAAGTGGGAGGAGGTTGAGAGTGGCGACGCAATTGACAGAATTGAATCAAAGAACCAACGATAGCCAAACCTAGACATCCACCCAACATACCACGTAATTGAGGAGTAGCTTCAGCAATAACAGAAGTGCTTCGAGCCTGTAAAAAGCTAATAACTGATTCCGCCAACCCAGTCTTTGTATAGATATCCACACCAATGAAGATTGCAAAGGAGCCGATAAATGCCGTGGCGATCACCATCAAGATTCGTTCAAAGAAAGCCATCAAGATAATACCCACAATGACAAACACAATAATCAGAATAGCCCGTCCCCAATTAGTTTGAATTAAACCATTAGTAACCCAAGAGAGTAGCCAGAGGGCGACCATGTAACCCAAAAGAGCACCGACCAGATAGACCGCTAAAAAGAAGCAGCATGATAAAAGAAGACCCGCCAGTATACCAACCACTACACTGACCACAAGTAGAATCGTTTCTGTGTTTGGTCCATAATCAGCTTTGGCATTCAGTAAAACAATATAGGCCACATTTGATCCCACATAAAAGCCAACAATGAACATCGTAAAGTGCTGATGGACACCACCAAGGAAGCAAAGGTACGCACCTGTAATGAAGAGGATGACACTGAGCACAATACTTTGCACTGTAACGGTACGATCTAGGACTATAGAGAGAAGAAGATTTAGTGAACTGTACATGTGTATTCTATGAAATTGGTGAGACGAGGGTAGTACTTACATGGTAAGGTAACTGTGGTTGTGTCTGTAGGCGCTCGAGCTACCAAAGGAGCAGCTTCCAATAAGGGTAGGAAGGAGAGTAGCAGAGAAGCTATAGACAAAAAGAGTAAAAGTCGTTGAAACTGTTGTTGTTTCGACATGTGAAGTAGAATGGCTTAAAAATAAAGTAGGTGAGGAAAAAAGAAGAGAAGAAAAAAAAAAAAAAAAAAAAAAGGGGAGCCTATTTATTTTTTTTTCCCTCCCCCATACAATTTGAATTCCGCCTTCTTGGCAAAGAAAGATATTTATAGATTTCTGCTCAGTTGCACACGGCTAGAGATGACTCCACCTAATGAGACCTAATCAATGTATATGAGCTTATTTATGGAGAGCCATTCGTTGTATTAGAATCAGATTGAACAAATGTGAATCTTCATTTATTTCGTAAATAGGAGTTGCGACTCACATAGTCAAAGTAATCATTAGGGTTTCACAGTTGCCCTGTTTCTGTTAAGCCGGAAGCACCATTGTGGCTGATACAATTTTTTTTTTTCTTCTTGTGACCAGAGCCAAATTGATCCAATCCAAATAACCCAAGAACGACCAAGAAAAGTGATGATACTAGAATACCGATCCAATCATTGATATCATCAATGAATAGAATCTATAGAATACATGAAGAGAGCGACTGATAGAAAGTAATTGGGTCATAAAGGGAAAAGAAGCTTAAACGGCAGATTTCAAATACCGACATCCGACAGGTATCATGCAAGCCTTTTTCGTCAAGAGATGGACTAGATGGACACTAAAGACATTTATCTATTTGGTTTATTAAAAAAAAATATAGAGTGTTTATTAAGAGTAAAAGGTATGAATAATTGTAAATACATGTAGGATAAGAAGCTAACTAGGGTTATACAATATACTAGAATGATTAAATCAGGGGGATCATATCCACAGTAGCAAGACCAGATAGTTGAAGCTTTATGTTTGCGTCTAAGGTGATCGAGGCAGTTGTCTTCAATGTTGTTCATCAATTTGATTGATCAACGTTTGAGCTCATGTGAAGAATCAGGTTGCACGATATTCTCTAGTAGTAGTAATCATTAAAGAGGTTAGTCAGCATCCATTCATTGTGATGAGTACCTCCCCCTCCGAGTTTTACCTTGGTTTTCATGAGCAGATACTTGGTAAACAGACAATGGTTTCAATAACATACGCTTCACATAGCCCAATGCCATCCACACTCCGTATGTGTGATCCTCTTAATTCCAACCGCTACATAGTAGAGCACCGATCCTAAATAGTTTTAGTTCCAGACGAAAGAGAGAGAGAGATTAGTAACGAAGAATGGAGCAAGATCATGTTTCTATAATCTTCCCATCAGTCTTTATTTAAAAGTTTTATCTTAACCAGCCATACCCCAAGATCATATCTTTTGACAACAGTGATCCAACATCCTAGGTAATTGATTATCAGTGAGTAGTACCTTGAGGGGGGGGGGTTTACAATAAAGTAGACAAGAAAGATTAGTTCCGGTGATTAGCTAACAATGTTCTTTTTCCAAGTCTTTACCTCTTTTCCCAAAATAATGACGTTTGCTTCAAGAGATCTTGTAGATGTCTTGATATCCAGAGTCATAAGACATTGCGTATTATATAGTGGTTCGCTGTTTTTACCGTCATATAAAAAAAGGGGATCAAGCATCCTTGGCTAATTTATAAGTTATCAAGTGGGACATAGATTACAGTAAAAGTAGGGGTAAAAATAGTAGTAGAAGGTAGAATCAAAATATAGAAAGGCAATAAAAGTGTTGGATTAAAAAAGAAGTTGGGAAGAAGAAGGGAAAAAAAGAAAAAAGAAAAAAGAGGGTTTCAATTTTTCAGCATATTTAAACGCCGATAAGGTACCAAAATGGGCCCTGGGATGGAAGTTGCATGACAAAGTACCCTCTTGATCTCTTATTTTTTTTTTTCTAACGCACAGTAAAACCACATTGTTAGTCATTTTCTGCTACAATGATTATAGTTATAATGATAAATCATGGGTGGAGTACGCCTTTTTTTTTCTGTAAAACGATGTGACCCGTTTTAATACTCTTACTTCCTTTTGGAGTAGTCAATCCCTTTGTACACTCCCATAACTGGCCACGCGCCGGATCATTATCTTTTGTATACCGCCTTTTTATCAAGTTGTACCTTTCAAAATATATAAATACAGACGAATTCACATATTATCTCCCTTTCTTTCTCCAACTTTATCCAAAAACAAAAAATGTCGGAACGAAATGTTTTCCGCCGAAGAATCATTCTCTGTATGGATGGTACCTGGGAAGATCCTGCTTGTATGATATTCAAAAAGATTAAAAGAGAGAGAGAGAGAGGAGGTATTGTAAGATACTCATTCTCTATTTTTTTTTTCAAGCCAATACAAATGTTTTCCGTTGGTTTGAACATGTTAGCATGTCACCACATACTTTTAATGGCGATCAATGGGTCCAGATACCCGGGTATTTCAAAGGCGTGGGCATAACTGATGGTGGGCAAGAAGATCCACTAGATGCAATGACAGGTCAAGGTATCGATCAACAAATCCTTGATGCTTATCGCTTTATTAGTGATACCATTCACGATAGTGAACGAGATGAGATTTGGGTGATAGGCTTTAGTAGAGGATGTAAGTACCTGATTACATTATCATGCTTACCATTTATTCATCGTGACACTTTTTAATGCAAATACATGTAAACTCCGCCTCCTGATAAAGCTTATGCTGCAAGAAGTCTGGTTGGTATGCTCTACAATGTCGGTTTGCTCCCCCCTCATCAGATGACACCTGAAAACCTAAAAGCGGCATATGAATTCTATCGCCATCGGTCAGTGAAAACTACCCCTGAAAGTCCCGAAGCTTATGCCTTTCGTGAGAAACACGAGTGCATGAACCCTCATATACGCTTCCTTGGATGCTTTGATACTGTTGGATCACTTGGTATACCAAAGTTACCTTTTTATCTCGGGGGATCTATCTGTAAAGCAAATTCATGCAAAAAAAAAATAATCGGGGGTTGAAATTGCATTTTTTCTCATTCTTTTCTTCCGCATAGGGCAACGTCTTTTTCAATGGCGATACCGCTTTCATGATACCAAAATATCACCCTGGGTACAATCAGCTTTTCATGCTATTGCAATTCATGAGCAACGGCAATGGTTTCAACCAGTATTGATGCAATATGCAGAAAAACCTTATTGTGATCAAGAGCTGGTTGAGCTTTGGTTCCCGGGTGTTCACCAAGATGTAAGTCATGTAAAAAAAAAAAGGAGAAAGTTTAAAGAAAACGATAGATTAAAACCCTTTCCTCACACTTTGATTCTAATTAGGTTGGTGGTGGCATTGATGACACCAATAACTACTCACTTCCAAACAAGTCGTTACTGTGGATGATGGGAAAAGGCGAGGAAAGAGGAATGAAGTTTACTAAACCTATCAACGATATCTGCCGGGGAGGCAAGTTCTATCTCAACGATAGTTATGATTCAAGTATCATCTACCGACTGATGGCTCGCAAAAACCGATTTATCGATCCTCGTATATTTGGAAAAGAAGGTCTGCATGCTATATATGAAGAGGGCCAATTTTCGTATATTACAAAGAAGGAATTGGCATCCTATCCATCTCATACCCTAGACAAATATGAGGAATACCTTAAATCCCGTAATGGAAATCAGGGTCCAAAGGTGGAACAAGCGGAGTTGAAGTTTATATAAAATTTTTTGTTATTTGTATTTTTTCCCTCTTTCTTTCTTTTACTTTAATCTCCCCACACTAATAATAATGGTAAATAGAACACACACACTTAACAATAAAGGAAATGTATACTCATAAACTTTGTTTTGTCACTACTGATTCACTGTTTTATTCTGATAGGCGGTGAAACGAAAAGGAAACAACAATACAAAGGAAAACTTGACTTGGAAGCTCAATGTTTTGGCTGCAAAGGTCGGTGAAGATACCCACATCGAACAAGCAAAAGTAGCTGCATTTGGCACCAAACAACCTGTAGAACCTCCTCAAATCGGCACTGCTGATCAAGAAAAACTCATTATGGAACTCAACGAAATCAAGAAAAAGAAGTTGGAAGCGAAACTAGTAAGTTGGAAAAGAAAAGAAAAAAAAAAGTATTGATGGTAGTAATCATTAACACTTTTTTGTACTTGATCATGGTACCCAGTTCCATGTTAGAAAGGAAATCAAAGCTGGTCTCAAGAAAAGTAAAACGCTGGAAACTCAAAAACAAGTAAAGAAACTACGGGAAGCACAATCTTCAGTAACCTCACTACCGGAAGATTCGACAGACTCTGCAGACAAAGTGGAAAAACCGGCCAAGAAATCAAAGTCGTATACTGCACAAGATGTTGAACGGTTTGAAAAGGAACTGGATATCATCAAGGTAAGGACAAATGGTTTAATAATAGACAGGAAGAATAACTAACCATCTTGTAATACTGCTGGTAGAACATTAATCTGGAACCATTGGAAGAAAAGGCACTCAGCAACATGATTCGAAAGAATACCACACTCAAAAAGGACCATATACTCTCTAGTATCTTGACCAACTCTACACCTACACCTACTACCACTGCGACAGAAAATACCAAAGAATCAGCAACTTCAGTTAGTGACGACAATAAAAACCTTATCAATGATGTAGAAGCTCGATTATTAGGCAACAAAGCTTTGAACGAACCCTTGAAAAAGTCCGTCCTCGAAATCGAAATGCTCCTTGTACCTGAACAACGCAAAGTCAAACGAAAGATCGCCGCAGCTGAACAACAGGCATCTAATAACAAGCGACCTAAACCTACTTCTGCTCGGACATCTTCATCATCATCTTCTTCTTCTTCTTCTTCTCTCTTTATGGAATCATTAGGTGGCGACAAACCAAAGAACACAAAAGGGACACCATCAACAAACTGGGAAGATCCTGATTTTGAAAAATACTATAACGGAGGAACACCTGAAAAACAGAATCGACCTGGGCAGAATCAACGACGAATGTAAGTCCAAAAAAAAAAAAAAGAAGATGGATGATTCATGCACTTACATTTTACCTTTTTTTAATATAGGAAATGGGAAGCGATTCATGGGAAAAAAGCTAAACACATTGCCAGTGGAAAAGAATCAGTAAATGAAACACGTAGCAAGAAACACCAAAGCAAGCAACGTCAATTATCTTCTTCTAATGGCCATAGTGACAATAAGCGACCATTTAACAAACCATCCCAAGGCAACAATGTCAAGAAGGTGGAAGAAAACTTTGAAGAGTTCCATCCTTCATGGCAAGCAAAACGACAACAACAAGAAATGATGGCCAAGGCGCTTAGTGGAAGTGGTGCTGGAAACAACAAGATCGTATTTGATGATGCATAATAGATTAGATTAGAATTAAACACACAAATTGTATATATCTTCAAATAACAATATAAACAAATCATTCTTTTATTATAAAAACAAGTCAATCATTTATTATAAATAGTTGGATAAATAGTATGGAAGGGTGGAGGATGATGGTGTAGGGATGTGAATATAAGTTTAACAAGGGGATGACTATGTGCCGATGTGTGTTAATCATTGGAAGGAACACTAACAATATAGTAAGGAAGGGCAGGCTAGATCATAGAAAAAAAAGAATGTATTAGTCATTACGTTTATCCATACCTGCTTCTTCTTTTTTAGTTTATTTTATTACCTGTATCTTCTTGTTCCGATCACATTGGACAAGCCAGTCAGGTTTGACCACGGGTATAGAGTACCTAACAGCAGTATCATAGTTCCGACTTCCAGGAAGTTGAGCCAGTAAATGAGTAGTTTCATGGTTCACTTCATCAGTCCAGGTAGCACCCATAGAGTCTAAAAGTTGTTTCATTTCCGTCAGAGTAGGTTCAGGGTGTTCAAAGTTGCCAAAGGCCACACGGATCCCCGTCAAATTATCCATCTTGTGAGTTCGTGCTGTGGTACGGTTCGATTCATATTGACCTGCAGTGGTTTTAATGACAATATGGAATTCGTATTCGTGATCCACATCTAACCCAGACAGTTTGATAAAGTTGGCATCACCAGGAACTTGCTATAAGAGAGAGAAAGTGAGAAAGAATAGGTTAGGATGCAAGAGAGAGAAAGTGAGAAAGAATAGGTTAGGATGCCAAACTTTTTTTTTTTTTTTTTTTTTTTTTTTTTTTTTTTTTTTTTTTTTTTTTTTTTTTTTTTTTACCTGTGCAAGCTTTGTGTCGTTTTTAAAGATATCCAATGACCGAAGAGTTGCTGTGTGTAAAACCAAAGGATCCCATTCCAGTATCAAGGATGTTTGCGTCAAGTTCTTGACGCGCACTTGTGGTGTTTCAGGCAGTGAGTTACCGAATTTTTCGAGGATGGTGTTCTCGAGGTCCCAGAATTCCCGCATCTTTTGTTCTTCTTCAGAAATGTTGCGGCTTACCGAAATGTTGACAATGCTACCAGCGGCCACACCATTAGGTAAAAGTAAGGAAGGGAATTCGATCAGATGATGATCTTCCGTAAGTAGGATGGCCTATAAATAATAGGAAAAAGAACAAGTTAGTATTGATTATTTAAGTAAAGAGTAGGGCGCTGTTGTATGTATTTATATAGACGAAGAAGAAGAAGAAGAAGAAGAAGAAGAAGAGTATTCTTACCATTCCGGCATCTAATTTTCCAACTGTGAATTGTACCGAAGTCATGTTATATATTAAAAAAAGGTCGCCAAGAGAAGAGAGGGGAAAGAATCCGCAAAAAGTTCTTTTTTTAAATCTTTTTGGCTCATACATTCAAATCCCGCAAGCGAGTCTCATTTCATTCCACAAAAGCTTCTTCAAAAGGAAAATGGTTGTCATTCCTACCATCAAATTTACAATCACACAGTGTACATCAACACCCAAAGGGAGCGAACACTATAAAGAAAATCAGTAACCCTCTCGATGACCAAGGACAAGGCCAGTGATCGTAAAATGGAGAGACCCATATCGGAATTTGAATCTAATAAAACGAGACAGGGTCCTTCTGCATTTACCACTTTTACTTTATTCTCATACCTGACTAAAAGCCATCCACGACCAAAACAAGTCTCAAAAAAACCATTATCTACTTGATGGTAGCCACTCTGCTGATATGGGCATTCCTTCCTTTAACACCTTTGGCTATAGGAATGGATGGGATCAATACCAGCAACCATTGTCAGTAGAAACAACCAGCAACATAAACAACAAGGTAAAATAAAAAGTATCTGATCAGTACATGCCGCATTCTCCTCATTAAACTATGTTTGTTGAAAGCTTCAAATAGACAGCCATATCAAGTCCATCCTGGCCTTGTCAACTTTTGTCAGGGGTAACATCGTCTACGACTTATAATCCTTTACAACTTGGGTCCTATGGGGTATACTTACCAAGAAACAACATACAAGGCACAGAATTAAAGTCAATACATTCTGTCGTTACAACGTCAATCTATCAACTCAGCTCCAACATGCACATTGTTTTGATAGCCCCCCCCCCCACCACTACCATCATACCTTATACACATAGTCCATTATTCTCCATCACTTCTAATAGCATTATTTATTCCACTACTATGTTTTTTTTCATTAATAAACAATAAATGTAACAAAGTAATCAACTATTTAATGTACTTGAAGCGACTATACTATCATGGATGTTGATCAAGGCGACGTCAGTGTGATGAGTTCGTCTACAAGTAAGTACAAAAAACGATCAGTATCTGATTTGTCCATCCATACTATCAAGTTACTTACTAATAACAGATTGCATTCTGTCCCTTCCAGATGTTTTTTGTTGAAGTCGGCGTAGTTCGATCTTGGTATCAAGAATAGTAGCGATTTCTACACATGGTGGCGAGTGGATAAACTATATATATAAAGAAAGAATAACAGTGTATGAGTATCATTAGCTGAATCACAAGTTTTCATAATGCTGTCCCCCCTTTCTTTTTTTCTTACTAAAGTTTTGAGAGCACTGAGTAGTCGGAATAGATTTTCTTCGTCTTCTTCTTCTTTAACCAAATCGACCAGTGACCCAGTAAGGTTAATTTCACTATCTTCATCTCTTGCTTCTGTTGTTAGAAACACAGCATAGCTATAGACAAAAAAATATATATGTTAATAATAACTCCATTCCATCTTCAACCATTCACCCCCAGCTTACTTGAGTGATAACGTGCTGATCGCCAATTTAGTCGCCTTGGCTTTGTATTTGAGCACCACATCTGCTTGTAAAGTCGAGACCAGTTCTTGTTGTCGCGCCGCCACGACATTTCTTCCCACTTGATGATTAAATAAATTAGCCAGACCACGATAAGCCAGCATAGCATTTGTTTCCGCCACTTTGGTTAACGCCGAGGTTGCTGTTGATGCAGCAAGGATATCACCGGAAGTCGAGAAAAAGGTTACCGCATCGCCGTTGGGAACAGCAGATAGTAGATCATCAGGTGTATAGAAGGCAAGGAGTCGCAAAATATCTAGGGCTGGGAATCGATCATTGGGCGACCATGTTTGACAAATTTTAACAATGGTGAGTAGACCATCTTCACCGACAGATGATGATGTGGGATCCTTGAGATATTGAGTCAATCGGGTGAGAGCTGCCACTTCGCTTTCGTCAAGTTTCTTGTCAATATCCATTTGTTCGTTCAGTGCCTTCAACTTGTTTCCTACCGCGTCCACATTGGCCTGTTTCAATGCTAGATAAGATTGCTGCCACCCCAAAAATATTACAGATATTTAGTATATATTGTCATCAATCGTTAAATCCACACACAGACTTACAACCGGAAGTATATTGTTTTTTTGAATAGCTGGAGATTGAGATGCAGTAGTTGTAGTCGTTTGAGTAGGTGTATGAGAGCCATGATAACCAGATGCACCTATTGTCATAAAAGAAGAGTCGTTGTAAAGTTAGCCCTAGTCATTCTTGAACAACTTTTTGTTCTTCTTCTTACCAGTATAAGGGTCAATATAGGATCCTTGTGTTGATGAAGTGGCCGACTGACCGGGTGTGTAGCGACTGCCACCAGTAAAAGGGTCTTGATATTGGTTGCTTGGTTGGTCCAGGGAAACACCTGAAGTATTTTTTGTGATAAAGTCCACAATTTGATCGACGTACATAGGTGACAGCTCGTTAGCTAAAAGAAATTTCTGTGCTGCATCATATGGATTTTCTATATATATAAAGCAAAAGTTAGAGAGTACGATTCATCATTGTTGATTATTTGAATACTTACGATTGAGATTGTAAGGGAGTTTGAGCATGCCATTTGGACCACCGCCAATGTCAATATCAAAAACATGGTCATATTCTTTGCCATCATGGAATTGCTTCTTCCCAGAGCCAACACCACCCACCACTTCACCAATCTTTTGCCAGGTATTAGAAGTCGAGTCCCATTGATGCGCTTCCACAATGCCGTTTACATTCACCATAGTCACTTGTCCTTCTTTGTTTCCTGGTTGAAGAAGAGCTTCTGATCCCGGCAAATTGTCCTTGTTTACATCACCCAATTGGTTCCTGTCAATGGTTGGAAAAAGATAATCATTTTGAGTCATCATCAACAATAGATAGCCCATGGATTCATTATCTTCATCGAGTACTTACGAAGGGATCGCTTGATTGGCTAGTTGATCGTCCAGTTCCTACAGAATAAAAAAAAAAAAAACATAGAGTTAGTACGATGTAATCTTCTTCCCTCCTATTTCCCTTGTTATCTTTACCTTGATATCTTCAGGTCTGGCGGTTCTTTCATCCGACCGGGTATAAACGCGAACAGTAGCATCACTACCACCCACTACAATATCGTTATTCGGCAAACAGGCTACGCTCCAAACCGAGATACATGGCTGTTGAAGAGTTTGGACACATTCAGCATCTATAACAAGTGAAGGTGCGTGACCCGCCCCCCCAAAAGAAGATCAAAGTTAGCTTCTTTGTCATCCATCAAACCATTGTCCCAACTTACCCCTCCAAATACGCACTGTGAGATCTTCACCAGAAGAGACCAATTCACCAGTACTCAAGGTTGCAATTGAGTACACAAAGGATGTATGCCCATAAAGTTCCTGTAAGCAATCACCAGCCATATTCCAAACCCGGATAGTACTAATAAAGAGGAGATAAAAAACAAATTAGATCGTCTGCATTATCTGTCACATAAACTTACCCATCGTTTGAGCAAGAAGCAAATCCAACACCCGCGACCAAAGTGAGTCCACGTACAACATCAGTATGACCTTTAAATACCTTTGTTTCTTTTCCATTTTGCCATAGTCGGATTGTTTTGTCAGCAGAAGCTACAATATAGCACCCCCCAAAAAAGTTAATGATTATAATTCATATTCCATTGTCACACCATCCCAAGTTTTTACCTGTCAGAACGACATCATTATCGACACCCAAAACGCCCAATACAGCAGCAGTGTGTCCTTCAAGAACGTATGCTTGTTGATAGTTCTTCCAAACGATAGCCTTCCTATTTGAAACAAAAACCATAGTTAGTAAAAGTTAAATATTACTTTCTCTATTTGCTTACTTGTCCCAAGATCCAGATATGATATCACCATTCGGAGTCATCGACAGTGTACACACATTTTCCGTATGCCCAATTAGCGTATACAAAGGTTTGCTTGGACTAAAAGGTTCGTATACTTGAATAAGTTTATCGGATCCAGTCGAAGCAAAGAGACCTGTTTTTAAAAAAAGAGAGATAGAGAAAAGCAGGGGTGAGTAGGTGAGTAAAGAAGACGAGACTGACGTTAGTCTGTATACCTTCAGGATGATGTTCGTTTGGTGGAATGGCAATCAAGGCATTCACATAATGGTCGTGACCAAGATAGGTATTATGAGGAGTAAAGTCGCTGGGTCCAGTTCGTGTCCATGATCGCACAGATTTGTCACGGGAGGCAGAGAGGATAAGGTCATTCGAAAGACAAGCAACAGCCTTCACCTATGTTAAAATAGGGGAAAGAAAGAGGGTTAGTATTGAGATGAGGTAACTGTAGATGTATCAGTTCATATAAAAGTCTTACGTCTTGTTCATGACTATGAAGGGCTGCTTCAAGTTTGTAGTGACCAGGCATGTTTGTAGGTTGATATTAAAAAGAAAGGGAAAGAGGGAAAAGACGCGTAACATGGAAAATGAGAGAAAGAATCCATGATAGACATATTTCAAAACCCGACGACCAATAATTTTCATCGACAGTTTCTCAACATTTAATTCACTTCTTTTACCTACTTGTAAACTTTTAATAAACTACTTATCGTATGCCTTCTGCAGCTCTCGCAACAGCTGAAGATAAAAACAAAGTTAGAAGGGCTCTTCCAACGGCTGTAAGTATATTGAAAACAAAGGATGATGATTATTTGAACTGGGCATAATGATGACTCTTACTTCTTCTCATCACATTACATAGAAAATATATGCGGCCACTGTTGCAAGACTGTATGTAGCCTATCCGAATCCTAATAAATGGGCATATTCAAATATATGGGGTGCGGTGACCTTCCTCAAGGATAAGAAGAAGCATTCTTTATACATTCGTATAGTTGACCTCATTGTAAGTGCAATAAATGTGAACCCCAGTAGCATGATGACTAACATTTCACTTTCTTACTCTTTATAGAATCATAAAGGTGTTATCTGGGAACAAGAACTTTATGATGACTTCCAACTCGACCAACAAACTCCATTCTTCTTTACCTTCGCAGCTGATGTAAGTTAAAAGGAAGAAGCTATTGACAAAAAAACGATTAATATTAAGCTCCTTGGAAATATTAACACAGGAATATATGGCCGGCCTATCATTCAGCAATGAAGAAGACGCATCGGTTTTCTATAACAAGGTAACGACTCGGGAAAAAGACAAGCCTGCCAAGAAGAAGAAGACTAAAGGTAAACCATTTTGAAAACATGTTATAAACAAAAGCAATATACTAATAATCTTTCTTTTACTGCTTTCTACACAGAAACCAGTGGGAAAAAACCTACTCGTGGAAAACTTAACAAGACTCAAATCGGGTTACCATCTGAATTCAGGTAATGGTTGGGGGGTAGGTCATTTATCATCAAATGACTAAACTGACCCTCTTTTTATATCACTATGTAGGCATCTTGGACATATAGGATATACTCCGGAAAAAGGCTTCAGTGTACAAAATACAGACTCTGAATGGAATGGTATATTTGATCAATTACAATCACTGGGTATATCGGAACGTGAAATCAACGAAAACCAAGACTTTATTAAAGACTTTGTCAACGAAAGAGGTGGTCCTCCTGCTCCTCCTGCTCGACTATCTGCCTCAGCAAAGAAGTCTCGACCTCGACCTCCACCTCCACCTGCTAGACGAGCAGCTCCTCCTCCTCCTCCTGTTGGTGGTATGTAAAAAATAAAAATAAAAAGAATTGACATAATACTCATTTTACTATTGATGATTTTTATTGAATAGGGCGTCGGCCTCCACCTCCACCTCCACCTCCTGCTTCATCTCGAAGAAATGTACCTCCACCACCTGCACCACCTATTCGTCCTGTAGCTCAACATCACACTGCTCCTCCTAGAGCGACACTACCACCTCCACCACCACCGATTCAAACAGCAACTACTGGACATCAATCATATGCAGATTCACCATCTACACCAAACTCGACTTTGGACTCGGCCAATTATTACGACCAACCAACTGTAGTCTCCCCTCAGCAACCTGTTGTGCCTTCTCCTATCACATTATCTCAAGCATCAACTGAATACGAAGAACAAGATCAGTATGAAGCACCGAAATCCAACAATCCTTATCGCATGTCGACTATCTCTGCTACTCCACCAGCACCACCAACAACTTTTGCTTCATCTTCATACATGTCACCACCTGCTCATGCTTCAGTCGATAGCTTTGATGATGCTTATGATAATGACACTAGGGCTTCTTCACCGGAATTCTTTGATGCAGCCGAAGCACCTGAAGCACCACCACCACCACCTTTGCCTGGACGTGATCGACGAGGTCCACCACCACCACCGTTGCCAGGAAGGAATAATCGTGGACCACCTCCACCACCTACTGCACCAAGACCAAGTCAACCAAAGCGACCTTCGATGGCACCTCCTCCACCTCCACCTCTTCCACCAACTTCAGGAGCACCACCACCACCACCACCTCTTCCACCAACTTCAGGGGCACCACCACCACCACCACCTCTTCCACCCATTTCAGGAGCACCACCACCACCACCACCTCTTCCACCCATTTCAGGAGCACCACCTCCACCACCTCTTCCACCAACTTCAGGGGCACCACCACCACCACCTTCAAGTGCACCACCAACAATCAATGGAACATCGGATTCATCTGGAAGAGGTGCTTTGTTAGATTCTATTCGTAATGCAGGTGGTATTGGGGCATTGAAAAAGACACCAAAAGAAGTCCAGCGTGACCGTAGCGCCGTCTCTTCGACAGCATCCATGACAACTGGCTCAGCAAAACCTATAGGCTCTCCAAGTGGTGGCGACGACCTGACCACAAGTTTATTTACCGCATTGCAAAACCGTAAAAAGTCCGTCCTGGCCGATGACGATGATCAAGATGATGAAGACAGCGATGGAAGCGAATGGGAATAGATTTAGCTTTTACAGATTAGTTCATCCTTTAGTATAGTTTTATTTATCTTTATTAGCCATTTAACTTGTATTTATCGAATAGTAATAATAATAAAAAGGAAATGAACGCCATGGAGCTTTTTGCTTTGCGCGTTCAATTTATTTTGTTTGAAATGATTCGTGTGTAGAAAGATATGGTGTGTGCCTAAAATAGGAAAGGAGAAGGGTGTTGCTCAAAGATCTGGATGTGATACATAAATGAATCATAAAGCAAGCACACTCATCTTTATATTTGATGGTACTGTTGTTTAATCCCGATGCATGATTTTCGTGGAATTCAAATCCCGATTTCGATTAAAAGTATATCCGGACCTAAACGTAGGCTAATGCCAATTGTCCGTCCATGTTAATGATCATTTTAGATTCATTGATTCACTCCATTTAAAATTAGATAAAGATAAAGACAAAAAAAAAAAAAAGAGAGCATGCCAATCAAGATGAGTTCAGGGTCATTAGCTTTATACAGTGTTGTCCTACTCCTATACCAATGTGATGCCATTATAGAGACGAGTCATGTTCTAGTAGGGGTTTTTTTATTTTTAAAAAAGAATACATTTTTATTAAAATACATATGTTCTATAGGATATCTAGATGGAGGGAAGATGAAGAGGATAATATGGGATGAGGTAAAAAAGAAATGTATAATGTGCCTATCTTCGAGGTGGAGAGAGACCAGTTGGAATAGGCGGCACAGGAATATCAGGTGGAGGTAGAGGTAAAGATGCATTTGAAGACAATGGCACAGGAGGCAAAGTATTGGCGTCCAACATCCATTTGTGAGGAGGTACAGGTGAGCTTTGTTGACTGATGGTAGTGATGTTGGTGTTAATCGAACTAACCGAAGCTGTCATCAGAGGTCGATACAAGTTTTCGGGCGAAGATGAGAATTGATAGCTTGAATCCGAGGATGAGCTCGGTCGATAATGGTGATCGAGATGCTGGATAGATTGTTGTTGATGCATGTCTATTCGTTCTGATGCCATTTTCACAGCTGGAGGTGGTTTGATTGGAGGAGGTACCCCGCCAGCTTGTAAAATGTAATTATCTCTTGCTTGAATGGCAGTCAATGGGTGTGGATCAAATAGTGGTACGTCAGTAATACCAGAGGGAGGACACCAATCTTGTTTTCGTTTCCTTTCTCTATCCTTTCCTTGTTGCTGTTGTTTTCGTTGCTGTTCTTGTTGTTGCAAAAGCCGTTCCTGTTGTTGTTCTTGTTGCTGCTGATGTGCCGCCTGTTGAGTCCGTTTCATTCGTTCCAGTTCCTCCAGTTTCAATATATCGCTTGACGATAAAGGAGTGGCGGGTTGTTGACTAATATAATCCACCACACTGCTATTGTAAGATCCCATTACCACCTTTCGTGAGCTGCCGCGAATGGGTGGTGGCCTTCCATCTTGTTTTTCGTTTCCATCCGTCTTTGTCATTCTCTGAGCCCATCGATGTTGATCCATTTCAGCTTTACGTCCTTCGTTTTCTTCAGGTTTGGTGTAGTCAAAGGTCAAGAATTTATCTTGCATCAATTGTCGTTCTGGGCTTGTTTCCGATAATACCACTTCGCTACCATGACTTTTTGAGGATGTGTTGGCATTTGAGGTGGCACTTGGTTTGGCTTGAGCTCGTTTTCGGACCTTGAGTGGATTATCTTCTAGTAAGATTTCCTCCAATTCATGAGTTGGATCAAAGTTGGCACGTTTGCTCTAAAAGACAGAAAGAAGAAGAAGAAAAAGATGTTGCGGGGGTTAGAGAAGCAGATAAAATAAAAAGATATACATGATGGGTCCAACTTACATCTGGTATAAAAGGAGGTACTGCTTGTTTGGATTCCAGTAGTTCCCATTGGATATGTTGTAACCAAGGATGAGCCATTAATCGACGAAAACCTTTTTCACCTACACCTAATCGTCGGTTGATATCACGAGTCAATAGTCCACCGATAAAATCACGAGCTTCTTGAGAGATACGACTTGATTCTGGGAATGCGATCGGGTCATGCAGTATGGCTTGCTGTAATGCTTCATTTGTTTTTCCTTTAAATGGCCGCTAAAATGAAAAAGAGGAAGGATGATACTAATTAGTTCATGCCAAGTTTCATGTAAATTGATACTTACTTTACCAACTAGTAGTTCATAACAAACCACACCAAGAGACCACCAATCCACTGAAGCAAAGTAACCACGTTTGAGTAAGATTTCCGGGCTCATATAAGCCAATGATCCTGCCACTGATGTCAATGGTTTGGAATCCGAGAATTGGACGGCAATGTTAAAGTCAGTCAGGTGAGCATGTCCTTGATCGCTGAGGAGAATATTATCTGGTTTCAAGTCTCTACAAAATGGATTGATTAGTATTATATCACAAAAAGAGAGTCATTCCTCCCCCCCCTTTTTTTTTTGATTACCTGTGTATAATGTTCTTTTTATGAAGATATCGTAGAGCCCAGGAGACTTCAGCGGCATAGAATTGGACATAAGCTTCAGGCAGCATCCCCAGACGATCCAAGTGGAAACGCATATCACCACCTGTCATTAGATCCAAAGCCAAAAACATATATTCGTCATCCTGGAAAGCGTATCGTAGGTTGACAATTAAATTACAGTCTATTCGTTCCAAGAGTCGTCGTTCCGAGATGATGTTTTCCACCGCACGCATTTGTATACACCTAGTTTTGTTGATATATTTTAGTGCAAAGAGTTGTTTGGTGCCTTTGTGTTGTACTACACGTACTTTTCCAAATGCCCCCTTTCCCTACAAGCAATCAAGAGGGAGTTAGTAACAGGTTAAAAAGAGATTTTTTTTTTTTAACTATTCTATACTTACCACAGATCTTAAGAGCGCAAAATGAGACAAATCCACTATAAATAAAGAAAAGGAGGTGTTAGCATGAGTGGCAAATTATGATTGTAGCAGGGATTACCTTCACTATCAAAGTCTATTGAGCTTTCCCGACAGCATATAATACCCATATAGTATGTCGTTCAGTTGAGGTGGTTGGTGGATGATATAAAAAGTGAGGTATAAAGGATAGAGTGTCGTTGTGATGCGTAAGATTAGAAATATGATAAAACGAGTGGAAGGAGTAATAATATATAAGGATATAGTTGTGCACAATAATGATAAAATACAAAAGTCCTTTTAACACATTGAGTAAGAAAAAAAAAAAGGTTGAAGAAGAAGAAAAAAAAAAAAAAAAAAAAAAAGGTTATCATTGGCTTTGAACGGAAATTGGATTATCGGCATTTGAAATTCCGAAAAAGGGAAGCAAGTAGCATTGATTGCAAAATGAGGGAATGGACAATGTGGCAAATGTTTAACAAAACTTGGTTGGGCTTTGACAAGTTTTTATAAAAGCCTGAAAAGAATGGATTGGGCATCGTCGCACAGTCATTTTCATAAAGTAGAATCACAAATGCTGAGGGAGAGGCGGGATCGAATGCACGAGATGTTCCCCTTTTTCCCTTTATTGGGATTCCACGTCTGTTCTCATTGGATTAAGATAGAAAAAGTACCCTCACAGAATTTTATGTAGTCTCTCCTTATTCGATCAGGATGATAGGATCAGGGGAAGTGTGTCATTGTCCGATTCTTGTGATACGCTTGGATTAATCAGGTAAATGGTGATATACTCCTTGTTTCTTTGTATGTATGTCGGATATATCCACGTATAATAGATTATGTAACCAGCAAAAGAAAAAGAAAAAGAAAAGTGCCATGGTGAATAGGAGAGAAGGACAGGACTGCTATCGTAACTCTTCTTCATAAGAAAAGAGGAGATGGACGACCACCTGTCATTTCAAACTCCTATTAATGAGAAGGTACAGATCAGTTCATCCGAAGCCGCACCACCTACTCATCTTTATACATCTTCTATATAAGGCATAAACTATCTTATTGTTCCTTTCATCTTAATTTATTATAAGGACCGAGCATTTTTTTTTTTTTTTTTTTTAGCCTGTCGATCTTTAAGGGGACAAGTTCATGCATGTCGGGATTTGAATATTCAAATAGTAGTCAAGATCATAAAAGCATAACCATGACACAATGAAACATGTCAATTGATAACACCAAGATATGAAAAAGAGAAAATCAAGTAAAGTAAAGTAAAGAAAAGATAAAAGGATGAAGGAGCCATTTGTTCCCTCTGCATATACCATATGTATCATGCACATACCCTGCTTCATATTGAATAGTTGGATTTTACTGTATCTTCTAAATATAGTAACCTGTACAAGTTGGTTAATGCATCTACACAGTGACCTCCCCTTTCTCAAGATCAATCTACTAGCATGAAAATGGGACTGATATTAGGGTATCTCTCATTATTATCTAGTCGACGCGAGTCGTCCCGGAAGAATCAAACTACTCCTACCAAGATGTAAGAAAGAAAAAAGGGAGACCCCCTCATTCATTTCATTGAAATAGGCATAATCTGAAACTTCCTGTTTCTTTCCTTCTCTTTTTTTCTTTTCATACTTTATATATTTCTCTATTATAAAATGGGTTGCTGTCAATCATCTGAAGTCCTTGAAGAAAAACATCGCAATGATGCCATCGAAACTCAAATCAAACGAGACAAAGCCAACTTGAAACGAGAGACAAAGTTACTTTTACTAGGTAATAGAGTGATTTGATTGGGTCGGGTCTTGTAATTTATCTTTATATTTTTTCATTTTTACATAGGTGCTGGTGAAAGCGGGAAGTCTACAGTATTGAAACAAGTCAAACTTTTACATGATGGAGGATATACTCGAGAGGAAAGGGAAAGCTTCAAAGAAGTGATATTCTCTAATACTGTACAATCCATGAAAGTGACATTGGAAGCCATGATTAAACTGCATATCGACTTTTCCAACCCTCACAACGAATTCAATGCCCGCCTTTTGATGGAAATGTCCCCACAAGTAGAAGTACTGGATCATGATGTGATAGATGCTATTGCTTGTCTTTGGGAAGATTCAGGTGTTAAAAAGTGTATCGCTCGATCTAACGAATTCCAATTGAATGATTCAGCACGATAGTAAGTACCTGGTTTAAGCGGCGTTTGAAAATGAACACCTACTCACCAATTTTTTTTTTCCCCTCCTCCTTTTCCTTTCCCCTTCATTCATCAATAGTTATTTTGACTCTATTACTCGCATCGGTAGCCAAGACTATATCCCAAGTGATCAAGATGTTTTACGCTCAAGAGTAAAAACCACAGGGATTACAGAAACGACCTTTGTTATCGACAATATGACTTATCGTATGTTTGACGTGGGTGGCCAACGCTCTGAACGCAAAAAGTGGATCCATTGCTTTGAAAATGTTACGGCCATTGTCTTTTTGGTGGCGATATCTGAATACGACCAAATGCTTGCTGAAGACTCCAACGTGAACCGACTTCAAGAAGCTCTCACCTTGTTTGATTCCATCTGCAACTCGAAATGGTTTGTAAAGACATCCATCATTCTGTTTTTGAACAAGATTGATCTCTTTGCCGAAAAACTTCCCAATAGTCCATTGTCACATTACTTTGCTGATTTTATGGGTGGTACTAACTATGATGCGGCGTGTGACTATTTACTCAAGCGGTTTGTGGCTCTCAACTCACGATCATCCATTAAACAGATCTATACTCATTTTACTTGTGCCACGGATACAAAGCAAATCAAGTTTGTTATGGCGGCCATCTCGGATATTGTAACTCATGACACCCTTAGAAATGAAGGTCTATTATAGTAGGTCTTGGGATTATTATATTAGGTTAGTATATATCTTTAGTAATAGCATTCCCTCCCCTTTTTGTATCAATCCTTCTTTTTATATATATCTTACTTGTCTCATTCCTTTTAATCTAAATAATTTTTTTCTTTGTACGTATTTTTCTCAATAAAACATTTATCTCCTACTTTGTCTTTTGTCTTCTCCCAAATGCTAGGAGGAGGTTGTACCAATCTTTTTTTTTAATGCAGAGCAAGTGTATATGATGCAGCTGATCTCTCCTTGTCTATCTCTTTATGACCACATGTCATATGTGCCAAGGAGACAAACGGATTATGCGGAACATTTTACTTGGTTTAATGAATACAAGGGTAGTCCAGTTTAATGAAAAGGGTGGTTGTCACATTCCCCAAATCAATAATGATATCATACGTATTTAATCCACAAATGATTCTTCTCCTCATTATCTTTATAGTCACAAGGGCATCACCCCACAACTTGAAACCCCTTGTTCTTTCATACTATGACTGACCTTGGGCAAACCGTATGATTTGACAGATGGTTTTTCAGGTACACAGATGATTATTCGATCCCCGCTCGGGGACGGGGAGATTTAAAACTACCAAACATAATAATTTCTTCTCTCTCTCTCTCTCTCTCTTTCACTTCTTACTCACTTTATTCATGACAGAATCGGATCACCTTCATAACGTTGCCCACAATACTTTACAGCAAGCCATTAAGATGATTCACTGTCTTCCTGATGATTTGTATACAAGACAATCAACTGTAATGCCCTGCAGCACCATTGGAAAACATGTACGGTAATATTCTCCACTGTTTCAACACATTCACCAACATCACCAAACTAACATTATCTTTAATAGACATTCTTATGACCATTTTGTCTTGCTACTCAAACAAGCCAGAAAAGACCACTGGACAATCGACTTTGATGCAAGGGGTAGAAACGTAAGTTTTACAAGGAAAAAAAAAAAAAAAAGGATACTTACTGATCAAACCTGACTGATGGATTTGTTACACAATGACGCTATACCATGACGACAAATAACATAGACCCCGATGGAAGTAGATCGACATCAAGCGATTCAACAACTAGAACAACTGCAACAGGCTTTACAAGACGTGAGTGACATACCATTGGATTATCCCGTGACTTTATCTGCTTCTATTGATCCTGATCATTCCACTCAATATCCTTTTGCTTCTTCTTTTGGAAGAGAATTATGGTATTGTTGTATTCATGCGGTATGAAAAAAAAACAAGAATAAAACCGACTAGATACACTGTAACTTTTACTAACTGTTTTTTGTATTATAGATCCATCATTTTGCATCCATCAAAGCCATTGGTGTTGAAATGAACCATGTCTTGCCTGATGACTTTGGTGTGGCACCTTCCACACTGATGGACCGAAAACAAACCAATTGATTTGTCTCCCTATCCCCTTACATCATCTTTTAGCTATAGATCTACTCTTCATTATTGTCTTTTAACTTAATAAACAATAGTTGCACTTTTTGCAACATTTTAATATTATTCTTGTGGAGGGGCATTACATAATTGTTATATGGGTAAAAAGACTGGTAAAACTACAGGTGATAGGGACACCTTATTGGACAAACTAGATCAATCGATTATGCATGGAAAATGGTAATTTCTCTGCAAATTGATAGGA
The DNA here is from genome assembly GCA_025330725.1 of Chlamydoabsidia padenii. NCBI lineage: Eukaryota > Fungi > Mucoromycota > Mucoromycetes > Mucorales > Cunninghamellaceae > Chlamydoabsidia > Chlamydoabsidia padenii. The sequence continues at coordinate 947,388 of JAIWND010000006.1, read as the reverse complement.
TGTGATGATGGTACATATGACAATAGGAATGATATAGTACTGGTATGATATAGTGCTTGGATGTATATATTAGCCAGATATGAAGCTTTGGAGGAGAAGTTTATCGGGATTTGAAAACAAGCGGCATGACTCTCGGCTTTTGACAGATAATCACTTTGCTTTGAGGATAAATGTACATTATATTAGCTTAATAATTATCATACAAATATCTTTTTCTATTTGACTTGACTTGACAGTACCTATTTTATTGGTTTGTTTGGCACTAGTATTGGTTTAATCAGCAAGTCTTCTTGAAATATTCAAATCCCGACATTTTCTTTGTAGTATAATTTTTCAAACTCGTCCCCTTTTTTGTTTCTTCTTCTTTCCTTCACTCATTGATTGTTGATAAAGTTATTATCAAGGTTACTAGAACTCATTATGAGCAGTATGTTTATCTCTGGTAAACAGAGTCAGGAATCCTTATTGGTTTTATCTCAGGTAATGAAACGAAAAAAAAGTACTCATTCTCTAACTAACTAACCAAACTATATAAAGAAAGAGGCACTCTTGGGTACTTTTGCACTAGGTCAATGACTCAAACTACTTGGTCTATTCGGCGCCGACGTTATCAACCACCCTACCTTATCTTCTTCAGACTCTCCAGCAACTCAAAACAACTTGATTGGATGCCATTCTCTACTTTATAAAATTCGACACTGATCAACTTGCGATAACTTTTCAGCTTGTTAAAAACCATTGTATTTTATTGGCATCGTATGACATGGTCTGATCTTGATCTTGGTTGGAATAAGCACTACTACCGTGTAGGGGATAATACGAAGAACGATCAAGCCTGCCTGAAAAAACAAACCCCTCCTTGCATATCCAGCTAAACCGTATCGTATGGCGCTTCAGATAAACTGTGCTATTTTAAAATCCAATGGCATTATGATGAAAGGTAAAAAATAGATGGAATAGGAAATATCGAACGCAGGGCAACTAATAATACATGTTTGCTCGAATATTGAATGTTAAAGGTTTGAACCAATGCTTATGGACCTCGATGCATTAAACAAGTATAAAAGCCATGCTCTCGTTTGCTTCTCAATAACTCCAATTGGCTTGAAAACTAAATAACATGATACAGGTAATACCAATGAATGATGATTCCAGTAATGATGATACTTACCTTACTCATTATTGTCTTCATTAGGTCAAAGTTCCACGCTGGGTTATTAGACATGGCATACGAAATGAAGAAGAAAAAGGAGAACGGTTAAAGGTGGCTCGGGCAATACACGATACAGAGATCAAGGCTCATCAAGAATACCTGGAATGTACCATTTATCAAGAAATTCAACACAAGTGCCAACTTTTTGTTTTGTTTGTGCTACATTACATTTTTTAACATGCTTTTTTTTTTTTTTTTTTTAAAAAAAAAAAAAAAAGAAACTGTGGCTCAATGTATACAAAATTGCTTGATTTGATTGTAGGCGGCACTTCAAATGCATAATTTTATTCACTCACTGCTTCCTCCTTTTTTTAATTAGATCTTGATCCCACCCTGACTACTTCTTCTATGTAATGATCTCAATCAACACAGCCTCGAACTGGAATTAGGTCTGACATCACAGCGGCATTGGATGATGGGTTCTCATTTGGTTGCATTGATGATTCTGAAATTTGGCACAACTTGGAATACGACAATCACGACGAGTAAAGCCAACCATTATCATCATCATCTACAGAAGGTCCATATGGTATCAACTATCATCTACAGCAGTGATCAACCTACCCAAATGCTAGTTCTGTGGCGGAGCAACTAATCCCAATCCGGTAAATCAATCGACACCACCATCAGCCACATTCAGGTACGGCTGTGTTGAACACGACAGCGGCTCCCCTCAATAGATACTACTTGTCTCATGGCGTTGGTTGATATACGAACAGCATCGAACTTTTTGTGGTATGCTCCCTTTAATATCTTCTCTTCTTCCTGCTGTATATACCATCTCTGACAGATGGCATCAATAGAAATGGTCTCCCTTCTCCTCTTTCTTTAATAACTAGAATATAATTAGCAATACAACCTATATACTTGTTGAAATAAAAATTGTGGTGTCTGTTTAGTGACAATATATAGTGTAGATATCAATTTGTGGTTGGTTTATTCAAATAAAGTTACTTTCTTTGTGTGTAACTGAAAGGGAGCATCAAGGTTTCAGAAACATGATGTTTGTATCTTGTTCAGGCGCAAGGTTTGTGTGTGCGGGTTCAACACTAGCCTACAAAATCGACCATAAATACATGACTGTATACTATACTGTATTGATTTCACTGGCTTATTGGAGGCAACTATTAATGAATAGAATCCATGTATAGTCAGATCATGGATCTACAACGTTGATCCAAAGAATCGAGAAAAAATCACCTTTTGTATTCCCTTTTTTAGATTTCAAATATTCAAAACTTTTTATGAATTACAGCACGTGTGTAACCAAAGCTCGCTTCAACAATAAAAATCTCACTTTTTCGTCAACCTGATGCTTTTTTTTTTCTTCTTCACTATAGAAAATTTTAAAACATGGTCAAGTCAACTAGTCTTCTTATCGCTGTAGCTGCTATTGCTGGTCAACAAGTGATGGCTCAAAGTAAGTAGGAAAAAAAATCATGCGGATCAATCGGGGATTAAAACTTCCACCTCTTTCTTCTCTCTGTAGCTCCCCTTCCAAGTGTTTTCCCAAGTGTTGATCCAGCACTTCTCAGCTCTGCCTTTGCGCAAGTAAGTCAAAGACTTTTTTTTTTTTTTTTTTTTTTTTTTTTGTTTCTTGTTTTTGATACTCATATTCTACTTTACCAGGCCAGTCAAAGCTTGTCTGCTTTAAAGAACAACCCTACATATGCAAGCATTTTCAGCGATCCCGCGTTTTCTAGTGGATTGGCGCAAGCTTCCTCTCAAATTGCCGGTGCCGCTGCTTCAGGAAAAGCTGCCACTGGAGCCAAAAGCAGTGGATCCGTAGCTCAACCTGTCGGAGTTGCTGCCCTTGCCATTTGTGCCGCTGTGGCTGTGGGAATGTTATGATCTTTCTAAGAAATAAAGAAACACACTTTTGTGGAAATACCTGAACGAATCATGTTATGAGGTTTTTTTAACATTCTTGTATGTCGAGAACAATCATCTTTATCAATCGGCAGTTGATTTGCATCAATGTTCGTCTCTTTTCATTGAAAAATTAAATCCCCGACGAAAAAAAAGAGTTTGGTCCCCTTTTTTCTTCTTCTCTCTTTTTCTTCTTTACACAATTCTTTCATCATGGATCACAAAGGTCAGCAACATTCCTACCCTCCTCCTCCATCTTATCAAACCCCACCTCAAAACCAAAGTTATTATCAACAACAATCTTACCAGCAACCTTATCAACCACAACAGCATTACCAGCAACCATATCAACAGCCTTATCAACAATCGTATTATGCTCCTCAAGCTCAACCCCAGGTAATTTATACTCAACAACAACCCTATAGGAATGATAGTGGGGATGCCATGTGCATGGGATGGTAAGTTGGAAAAAAAAAACACTTCCCAAGTAAGATGGTAAAAGATGGCTTAACACTTTATTGTTATTGTTTGGGTAGCCTTGCCGCAATGTGTTTCTGCTGTGCTATGGATGCCATATTCTAAAACGGCTGATGTGACCTGCTGGTCAACTTTGTCCTACTTTTACTCTTACTTTAAAATAGTATCTTTTTATATAAATATATAACAATAAAAATCCATTATATGCAAACGTGGAATGTCTATCCAGAGTCGATATTTTATCACTATAGAGGGGAGAGGGGGGCTATATTTATAAAACATAAATATCTTTATTGATTATAATTGATGAATAAAGGGGGGTGATATCTTTCCTTATTTGTATACTCCCTCTGGGCGCTGACCTACCTACATTAAACAATACAAAAAGCCAACGTCGCCATCTACACTTGACATGCGGGATTTGAATATGATTCTATAAAAAAATCTGTGCCTCGCTATTTTATATTTTGCCCCTTCTTTTTAGTTTTTCTATATTTTTATTTTATATATCATCACAATGGCAAATCGTTTGAAGAATCGTCCTGGACTTCGACTTGATGTGAACTCAACTCCAACTGTAGACTTACTTAAACCATCTTCTTCCACCGGTACTACTTCAACAACTCACAATTGGCGTGACGATTTGGCCAAAATCGTCGGCAAGAATAAAAGTATGACGGATATCAGTAATACCTCGTTAGACCCTTCTTTGTCACTACCTACAAAGTCATCATCAACAGATAACGACGAACTACATTCGGACGACTTTGACAATATGCACAAACTAGGAGAAGGAGCGGCAGGGACGGTATGGAAAGTCAAACATAAGCCAACAGGTAAAATCATGGCCAGAAAGGTAACCGACCCCCAAAGAAGAAGAAGAAAAAAAAACAAGAGAATGGATTATACTCACTCTTCTTTTGTTAATAGACTATCACGGTAGATCCTGATCCTCAACTCCAACGTCAAATCTTACGAGAACTCTCTTTTTTACGTACCTGTGGATCACCTCATATTGTTGCGTTTTATGGTGCCTTTTTGGATGAAGGTGAAACAACGATTGCAATCTGTATGGAATATTGTGAAGGTGGTAGTCTAGAAGATATTTATAAACGGGCAAAGGCAATGGAGGCGGTGATTGGGGAAACGATCTTGGCGAAAATGGCTGAAGCGGTAAGTTTAAAAGTATTGGGGGGAGGGGCAGTAAAAATTCGTTTACTAACTATCTTTTAGGTCTGTTTGGGATTAATCCATCTACACTCACATAATGTCATCCATCGAGGTAAAACAAAAAAAAAAAAACATGAAAAGGAACTTGAATCTAATGAATATGATGTTATAGATATCAAGCCATCCAACATTTTGATGACAAGACAAGGTGAATTCAAACTATGCGATCTGGGTGTCTCTGGTGAACTAATCAACTCGATGGCCCAAACCTTTACAGGAACTCAATACTATATGGCAGTAAGTGACAATAAAGGAAACAAGATGGTTTAGCAAATGGGAATTAACATGATCTTAATTGGTTGCCCATTATAGCCGGAACGGATCAAAGGTGGTACTTACTCTGTGCGCTCGGATATTTGGTCTTTGGGACTTTCGATCATTGAAGTGGCACAGAATCAACCTGCGCTTCCGCCTGCCGATAATCCTAATCTCTCCATCTTTGAATTACTCGATTTTATTGTCCATCAACCTATGCCCAATCTCGGGCCCGAACGATCCCCTGAATGTCGGGACTTTATTACAAAATGGTAAATACGAAACTAGGCTCATCTTATTATCAACTATATCTCATGACTTTTTTAATCTTATTCTTATTTAGTTTGATCAAGGAAGCTAAAGAACGTCCTGATCCTGAAGTCATGTTACAACATCCGTTTATCAAAAACCGGGCTCATGCAACTGACGACATATCTCTTTGGCTCAAACAAGTCTGGGGCTGGCCATAGTCTTTTATTTTATTTTACTATTACTAACACTAATCCCCCCTCTTTATATATCTTAAATAAACATACCCTCTTTAATCATACTACCAATAAAAACATCATGTCATCATTTAATTGTGTTTGGGAAATTGTGGCGGGGATTAAAAACAAAAGGCTGCATTGGACGAACCTTTCCCTTCCCCCAAAAATCACGTTTGACAAGTGATGGTCATGACAAAAGTGACCATGAGCATTCCTTGGCCTATTTCCAACAAAGTTTACATAATGATCATTGTACCAAGTCCCTTGTATGGAGCAGTATAGCCTCGTTTTACCCTGACTTTTTTTAAAAAAAGAATGCAGAATGAAAATAGACAGACGAGACCAAAATTATTTCAAACCCCGCTTACCCTCAACTTGAATCTTATGAGAGCTATACTGCCTCAATGAACAAGTGATGCTAATGATTAAAGTGACCATGAGCATTCCTTAGCCTACTTCCAACAAACTTTACATAATGGTCATTGTACCAAGTACCTTGTATAGAGCAATATAGTCTCAAGATCGTTTTCACCTGACTTTTGTGAAAAAAAAAAAGGATGTTGAATGAGATTGTGTTTTGAGGCGATTCAACGGTACTCATTTTCAAGCCTGGCCGGGGTTCAAATTACGTGATTCTGGGGGAAGGGAAAGGCTCGTATGCATTGGGACACATTCAAACACCGCCAATGGGCTATTTAACAAAAAGTAGATACAGTTTAGGTGGTAAATATGGGTTTTATTATTTATATCATCTATATTAAAAACAATAGAATGTATCATAGCTAATCTAATGCATGGATCTTGCTCGTTTCGTCTTGGTGTTGGGGTGTATCTGGGCCACGACCACGGGCGCCTTTTGTACATTCATAGCCTTGAGTCGTATAATAGCTAAACATAAAGAAGGAAAAAAAAAAAAAGAGAGAGGAGAGAGAAGAGAGTAAGCATCTTCCTGTTAACTGATCCTTCTTTATATTACCTTCATCCAGCGCAAGTTCAATCATACATCTAGTACGAATCAGTGAGATAAGGGGCCAAGTCGATCTTTCACCATGAATAATCCTAATTAAAAGAAGAGAACGTGAGGTCTAACAACAAGCAAGTGCATGATAATACCGTAAACTTACCAATATGCAAGTGATTCATGCGTCGGATTTGAGAAGATCATGTTAAAATCCTACATCTCCCCCCCAAAAAAAGCAAGTGAGTTGCACATCATCCAGCTATTATGTCACTGGTTCTTACCGAGAGTGTCAGATTAGGAACAATATTAACATTGCCAGACATTTTCAGTTCAATCAATCCACGTAAGATAGAGGGAAGTAGATGGAATTGATCTAACTATACAAATTAAAAAGAGTAGGAGCAAAAGATGAGTCAATCAATAAGCATGGGGCCTTTTGTTTTTCTCCTTACCATATAGAGCCTGTGTTTGATTTCTGAAGCTACCATGTAAACCAGCTTGTTCCACACAGAGTCTTGACGAAGATTACGGTGAGGTGAGATAAATGGAATGGCATAAGTACTTGCTTGTGACACTATAAAATGATTGACATTGAAGAGTTCCGAGAGTCGATGTAAAGGTGCTTCACTAGAGAAGAAGAATAAAAAAAGTGTGGTTAGAGACTAAAAATATCAGTGATATCCATTCATTTACCTTTCTGAAGAAGATGTTTCGGCCCATGGATTCCATTTGACATCTTTACATATACAAGTTAGTCGCCATCCTTTTCTTTCTTTTTTTTTTCTTTTCTTTTTTACCTGAAGAGTTCCATTTGACAATTTTGCCATCTTTATCCTTGGCCAATAAATCACAACCAGAGAACAAACCAGCGGAGGCAGTTGAGCAACAAGCAGCACTCCAGATGAGCTATAGGGAAGAAGAGTTAGAGAAATCTTCTAGTTGTCATATGATTATTATATTTACCACATTAGGAGCTGTCATGTAATTGAGCAGCTGAGGCACCTCTTGCGTTCGTGTAGATGACACACTGATGTTTAAAACACGATTGCTTCTGGCATATGCTTCCTGTATGAAAACGAAACGGGTCAATATCACATGTTACATAACTTGTTGTTCCGATGTCCTTACTTCAAATGTCAAATCGCCCACATTGGCACGGACACATTCTTGTAACACCTTCATATCCATCAAGTATCCTACATTAAAAGAAGATGTTTCAAATTGTTAAAAAAAAAAAGAGAGAGTAAGAGGGTGAAGTCATATAATAGTATCTTACCGTATTTGAGTAGTCGAGTCACCCGGCGTTTAAAATGACTAGATTACAGTATACAGGCAGGTTTGTTAGATGTCTAACATTGATCATATAGTATGTTTTCACTTACCCTTTGTCGCTTTGCTGGGAGAAGGCTGTCAAGTTGATACCATCAGGTTGGAGAATATGCTATTAAGAAGAAAAAAAAGCAAAATGTTAGTGTTATGAGTTGATTAGCCTGTAAGAGATCTTACCGGTAATTCATCATCGGTGTGAATACAAATCAAAGAAGCAATCATTGCACTGACAGCCGTTGCACTGATGATTCTTGGTAACAGACCTTGTTCATTCAATGCTTTAACTACACCAATATGATATAGGGCTAAAAAAAGAAGAAGAAGAAAAAAAAGTGAGTTAGTTATTGATAACACACGGGGAGATTATTCTTTCAACCTACCAAAAGCAGAAGCACCTTGCAGCACCAAAGCGGATCGACCGAAACCTTGACGAGTATCAGAGAAAAATTTCATCTTGATCTGAGGATCCAAATCAGGAGATGTTTCAATGTATTCGATTTGAGTGACCACTTCATCCATATAATCTTCAATCATCTGTTTCGTCCTATGTTAAAAATAAAATATTAAGAGTGGATTCATTAATATGTTTTTTTTTTTTTTAGTTCTTGTTACTTACCCAAGATAAGAGTGAGTAAACAATTTACGATCGCTGATACCACCAAAGTTTCGTAAAAGACCGCCACGTAACAAATAAATCATTGAATCGGCATCATTGACTTGTCGAGCTTTGCATAAATGTTCCAATCTTGAAGTGATGAGCTTATAATCATATAATTTTGATACAGGTTGTTGTTTCCATCGATCATTTTCTATCAAAACAAAATGTTGTTGTTGTTGTTGTTGTTAGTCTTTGATGTTTGGCGTTTTTGTTTTGTTGTTTTTGAGTGTGATAATCATACTTAAAAGTCTATTTTTACAAAAAAAAAAAAAAAAAAAAAGTAGAAGTTTGAGAATGGGGTTTTATTTGCACACATTTACTTACCTATCAAGTTCATAGGCCTTGTCACACCAATCATCATAGTTCTTTGCATTGGATAACTGTCTTGATAGTTTGCTTTCTGGTATATTGTCGTTGATTCGATGCCACGTTTTCTACAATGATTCTAATGGTTAGTATTTCTTGTAGTTTTTTCTTTTTCTTTTTCTTTATTCTTACCATCCATGGTTGTATAAAGTAATGGGCTACCAGTCTGAGGGTCTTGTAAATAACGTCAAGAAGAGGGACAAGGACAAAATGGAGTGGATCCTTGACCGCCTTTGCGAGCCAATGGTGAGATTCAATTGTTGCCATGTAATAGACAAGTCGACTAGTGATTGAGTTTTATTTGTAAATAGTAGGAAAGAAAGAGGAAAGAAATAATGAAATGGCAAAAGTTGAGTTAAATTATTGGTTTTAACCTTTCACATGCTCCTAGTCGATATTAATGTCCCGACTCTGATTGGTTCAAACATGGCGGTATTTTAACTTGCATGGCAATTCCCTCCCCCCACATTTGACATTTCATAAAAGATCCCCTGAAAAAGGTCGTACCATTCATCTAAACATGACTGACACTTGCTTGTCCATGACATTGAAACTTTCTTTTTATCGCACATTACCAATTTACATATATTTAATCATAATACATAGTGAGTCATTGAGAGTTGGATATATAGATTACAAAAGAGACAGTTTATTAGGAGTAAATGATAGAATGAGATTATGTAAGTAACAATGCAGGAATTAAGCTATAGACTACAAAAAAAAAAAAAAAAAAAAGAGAGAGAGAGTAGGGAAAAATGGATTAATGGCGTAAGGTTTCGAGGTCGTATACTTGATTAGCGTCGCTGGCAAGAGGTTGATAGTCCGTTCCTTTTGATTGTCCAGGGAAAGAAGCGACAAGGCGAGACCAAAGACTAGGCTTTGAAGAGACATTCCCCACCATGGAAGGTTTCCTCCAGAACCATTTCAACATCAAGCTGCTGACCACCACACTTGTCGAACTTGCCGCCATTGCAAACCCAGCCAACATGGGATGGAGATGATACCCCCAAGGCATAAAGATCCCCATAGCCAACGGAATACCAATAAGATTATAGATACAAGCCCAACCCAAATTGATCTTGATCCTTCGAAAGATAGTCCTTGATAAATCTAGGGCCGTGACGACATCTGTCAGATCATTACGCATCAGTACCACATCCGCAGCCTCCATTGCGATATCCGTCCCACTACAGAGAGCAATACCAAAGTCGGATTGGACCAAAGCAGGAGAATCATTAATGCCGTCACCCACCATAGCCACCACTGTCGGTACATCGGATCCTCTTGACCACCACCATTGTTTGGATTGGACCCAAGGTTCTGATTGCATTTGTTGAACAATTTGCGTCTTGCCATTCGGTGACACACCAGCGTGTACTTCATCAATCCCGAGTTTTGCTGCAATCGTTCGAGCTGCCAGTTCATTATCGCCTGTCACCATAGCTGTTTGGATGTTCATGGCATGAAGGGTCGCTACCACTTTCTCGGCTTCTGGTTTCAGTACATCGGAAATGGAGATAAATCCACTAGCCAATCCATTGATCCCCACCAAGATGCATGTGTAGCCGAGTCGTTCTTGATCTTTTAAAGCGTCCATTTGGTTTTCCGAGAGATGAATGTCATGATGTTGTTCCAGCCACCGTTGATTGCCCACCACCACAAGGTATTGTTGCATTTGATTCCTCAAGGCGTTCGAGAGTTGTTGTTGATAATCAGTCGTAGCTGCTAAAGACAAGATACTGCTGCTGTTGGACACATCCACGTGGCATTCGATCCCATAGCCTGTTTCGCTTTTAAAGTCGGACACCAGCGCCAGACTATCCACCATATCGACATTTACCAGCTCCTTGAGTTTGTTCACTACCGCACGTCCCAAAAGATGTTCACTACGAGATTCAGCCATGGCAGCCATGAACAGCATCAGTGCACCATTAGTTGTCGATCCATCCCAGCTAGCATATTGCACCACTTGGACCTTGCCTACCGTGAGAGTACCCGTCTTGTCAAAGACGACCTTGTTTACCTTTTGCCCCTTTTCTAAGACCAGACCACCTTTGAAGAGCACCCCGTTTTCAGCACCAAGCCCGGTACCCACCATCACAGCCGTAGGTGTGGCCAAACCCAAAGCACAAGGACAGGCGACAATGATCACGCTGATACACATCTTGAGACAAACAAAAAACCAGTTTCCATTTTGATTGATTTCCACCTGTAGCATAGGAGGCAAATGATCTACACCAAGCAAGAGTACCAAAGCAGTCCACACCAGAAGAGTAGTAAATCCCAACGCAATCACACACGGCACAAAGTATCCTGCTACCACATCAGTAAAACCTTGAATGTGCGCTTTGCTGACTTGAGCATCTTCCACCAGTCGTACGATCTGACTTAGCGCAGTATCAGAGCCCACCCGTGTTGCTTCCATCGTCAAGGTACCCAGTCCGTTCACCGTGCCGCCAATCACTGTATCACCAGGCTTCTTGTTGACGGCATCGACTTCACCAGTCACCATGCTTTCGTCCACCGAGGATTCACCCGCCGTCACCACACCATCCGTAGGAATCTTGTCGCCAGGTACCAATTTCAAAAGATCACCTTGTTGGATCAGTTCAGACGGGATCCGTTTTTCACCTACCACCGCCTTGGTCACCGGGTCCAGTTGGAGCATGCACGCCGTCGAAGGAGTCAAAGACATGAGTTTAGATAGCGCCGATGATGATTGCCCCTTTGCCTTGTTTTCCAAATACCTGCCCATCAGAATAAACGAAATCAACATGCATGAAGTATCAAAGAAGACCGTCGGTTTGGATGTAGCTTGAGTGATCACTGCCCGGATCATGGACAGTACCGAGAAGAAGAAGGCTGCCAAAGTAGAGATCGAGACCAAGACATCCATTGTCGGAGATTTGTGACAGAGCGACCGATAAGCAGACACCAAGAAGCGACGACCCACAATGAATTGGGCAGGCACCGTCAACACCAATTGTATGAGATCAGTCCAGTATAACCCTGGTACCAAAGTCGTTCTTGTCCACGCAAACGGAGGCATCACCATCGCCAAGATAAACACCGGTACAGAGAAGACCAAACTATGAATCAAAGCCCGCCGCCATTCCTTGATTTCGCGCACCTTGGATAGACTTTCCAGTTGAGCATTTTTCGCCGAGTCGTCCAGAGTGACCAATGCATTGAATCCCAACTGTTCAATGGTTTCCACAATCGTACGCACCCCCACTACCCCATCATCGTATTCCACCTTGGCAGTTTCCGTCATGAGATTGACCGAGATCGAGAGTACCCCATCGAGTTTGCTGACAGTGCGTTCGATACTATGCACACAGGAGGCACATGTCATACCAAATACTTGTAGTTGCACGAGGTCGTTGTTGGAGGGTTGTTTCGTCACCACCTTGGCATCAAATCCACAGTCTTCGATCGCACTGGTAATGTCGGTAGTGGTGATTATATTCGCATCGTGTTCCACCGTCGCCCGTTCCGCCAACAGAGATACTTTGATACTAGAGACACCATCAAGAGACTGGATCGCACGTTCAATACTGTTAACACATGAAGCACAGGTCATCCCACGTACTTCAAATTGATTTACTGCCATATTGTTGTTGTTATCCAAAGGTGTTTTCACTGTTGTAGTTGGTTTTGTCGTTGTTTCGAAAGTGTTGACCAGAGATACGTCTTGAGGTACTTCAAAGCCACAGTCTTCAATGGTGTTAATAAAGACAGATACTGGATCGGATGAAGAAGAAGAAGCAAGGTAAACAATGGTTGCGTTTTCGTTTTCCAAACTGACCACAATAGATTGGACTTGAGATAAGGCCAAGAGTGCACTTGTAATTGATTTCACACAGGATTGACAAGTCATACCAATCACAGGTAAAACCACCGTTTTACAAGGTACTTCAAACCCACAATCTTCAATAGTGTTGATAATGGTAGTTACATCCAATAGACCATGAGTTGCCGTCACCTCGGCTTGTTCTTGTTCCAAACTGACTTGAACAACCACAACCCCAGGTAAATCTTGTAATGCGGTGGTAATGGATTTGACACAGGATTGACAGGTCATACCAATGACAGGCAAAATAAACTGTTGATGGTCTGCCGTCATGGGTACATGTATATATGTAGTTTTTTTAAAAAAAGGGGAGGAGGAGATACAAAAGAGAGATAAAGGAGAAAAAAAAAAAAAAAAAAAAAGGCCTGAAGAAAAAAAAAAATCGGGGCCTAAATATAGACGGGAGTTCAAATATCAACCAATGGGACATTCTTCTTTAAGATCTGATAAAGAACCTCATTGTTATCTTGATCAAATTGATGGATGGTCTTATTTTTTTCTTTTACCCGCCTATGATTCCATTACTACCGTTACTACTATAAACAAAGGGATTAGTAAGAATAGATGGAAAAAAAAAAAGCGATTTCAAATAGGACGGTCGAGGGAAAAAGGTTAACTCATTTTGGATCATCATCATCCCCGGAAAAATTCTTGATGCGGGTATTCATTTCTTAACCCATCCCACGGTTAAATTTTAATTCCTGGCAGATTGATTCCCCATTTGAGGAGACTAAAAACCAACGACAGATGATGGTGTGGTATCGTGGGGAATATAGAGTTGAGTTTGTACATGTATGCAGGTACTGCTTGGAAATGACAGACAGCGAAATGGCGGTATTTAAAAATGCCGCATTTTTAGTGTATTTAAGCTCTCTCTCTTATTTCGGCCATTGTTGTTCGTTTTCTTTTTAAAGAAAATGTCGACTCTCAAACATACTGACGAAATGTACTATGATCCTGACTGAAGACAATATCTTCCCGGTAAGTAAATAAATACTCCTTAACCTTTTGCTTTTTTATTTTTTATTTTTTATCTCTTCTTCTTTTTCTAACTTTCTCTTTCTTTTTTATACAGCAACAATGGAACTCACTTATCACCAACCTCAATTCACACTTGCGTATATCGAATGGGTCATGAGTAATCAAGATGGACGGTGGCAACAACAACGTTTACGGGATCTACAACGTACCATCCAACGTCAACAAAAAGAACTCCGTGTCTTCTTCCTCACGGTGGATGCTCTCCAAGTCCATTACCAGCAATACCAATACAGCACCGACCCACTTGAAGCCTCCCTAGTCGATCAGACCCATGCTCTTCAACTCCATCACCGGGAACAAGAACGGATAGAACAAGAATTGGGACAAATGGAAAATCAACTACAGCACTTGCGAGCCTATGCCATCCAACGACGCAACAAGAAAGCCAAACGAGAACGACAATACCATGAAGTCTACCATGTCCCTATGATCAACACTCAATACAAGAAGAAATACATGCGGGCCCGGGACAAGAATGATGCGGTGGAGCAACAATTATCTGAATTACACCATACCATGGACCAAATAAAGGATCAACTGAAACAACAACGACAACAAAGCAAGGCAGTAGAAGAACAACGAGATGCCTTGGATCAACAACGACAACAACTGACAATGGAATTGAATGATCGGAAACAACTGATGGTGAAAATGAAACAAGCACAGTCGTTTTGGTGTCAATTTGATACTTGTCATGTACAGCCTTGCTTGGATATGCTTAAACAACAACATGTGGATTGGACACGATTACGATTAGCAAGTGTGGATTATGAAGAAGCGGAAAGATATGGACGGCATTATTATGATCACGATACTTGGGATGTGGTATTTGATTGTACACACTGTCACTCTAGGAACGAAGGATGGCCATGTTTGGATAAGGTGCGGACAACACAGTTACTTTGCAACTTATGTTACCAAGAGACCAGGACATCTATGATTGTTGAAAAGAAACTGTATTCCATCTTACCCAACAATAACAACAATGATCGATTGCGACTATCTACTCTATCCACCAGCAGCTCATCTCTTTCTATTCCTTCCTTGATCTCCTCCACTTCCAAATCAACACACTCTTTAATCAATGATTGTAAACCATTGGTCAAGAAAATGAAGTCTGCTTTAACAATGAACCAACAACAACACAAAACTGATCACATCAACACTAGTTATCCCCACCTTTTATCAATATAGTGTAGTATAGCATACTATTATAATTTTTTTTATCCCCAATAAATAAAAGATTATATACACGCATTGGTTCTTTTTTAAATGACGAGTATACAAAAGTTTTATTGTTTGAATGTTATGATTCTATATATAAAAAGAGTAGATAAAAAATGTATGGATACAAGATATAATATGGGAGGGGGAGGGGTGTCAATAATAAACTACAAATCACTTAAACTATCTTTAACCGCCTTGAAGTAATCCGGGGAGAGGTAAGTGGCCAATTCATCCTTAGTCACCCATGCAAAGTCCGATACATCCTTATTATTAGGTTTGGCTTGTCCAGCATACATTCGTGCCTTCATAAAGAAAACCTACATTCAATATATATATATATATATATATAGATCAGTATTGAAATAAAGACAACGAGAGTGATGTGCTTTTCTTCTTCTTCTGTTTACCTTCAATCCTTCAGTGTCTTCTTTTCTAGAGGGGCTTTGTTTAAAATGACTGATAGGTTGACGTCCCACAAACCAAACATCCATATCCTTCCCACAAGCTTCTTCAAGTTGACGTTCAGCTGCCTAATAATCATAACAAAGAAGAGATTAATCAGTATAACATTTATATACGCTTTTTTTTTTTTTTTTTTTTTTTTGGTCACTTACTTCGTGGAGATATTCGTTAGCTTGCAAGTCAGATTGAGGGAATTGCCATTGGTTGTGTTGTTTGACAATCAAGTAAAGATGACGCTGTAAAGCCCGATCGAGTTTCTTAATATCACTATCCTTGTCGGCTTGAGTGATTCGTGCTTGTGTAGTAGTATTGTCTTGGTGTTCAACGACTTTTGATAATGAGACCGAAGAATCCTTCATGGCAGTGTCACGAGCTTGGACATCTTCCTTCCATCGACGTTCCGCCACCGATCCCTTTTTAAAGTAAAAGTCTTGGGGGAATACCGCCGCATCCTGTCGTTCCAATTTTTCCTTGTAGTCAAAGTAAGCTTGTTCAAATGGTGTAGCATCGCGAGTGATCTGTGGTCCCCGAGTGAGAATAACCGAAGCTGCAATACGGCTATTCTTGATCATTAAAGGTTGTTGTTGTTGTTGAGCAACTCGGCAAGTCGTCGTTGAGAATAATCGTTGACTGATTTTAAACATGGTGAGGATAAAGTAAAGAAGGGAAGAGGAAGAAAAAAAAAAAAAAACAATTGGAAACTGTCAAAAAGAAGGGGTTGCCATTTCCTAAAGAAAAAAAAAAAGTGTGACGTTCGGCAAGGCTACAATTTTCAAAACCCGCCAAGGCGGACCCACCCAATCTTATATTTTCCCCTTCAAACGCTTTTTCTTTTCCCTTTCTTTTCTTTACCTCCTAGTCTTCTTCTTCTTCTTTTTTTTTTTTTTTTACTCACCATGAAACATCTTTCTCTTGGTTTTGCTTTTGGACTCATGTCCTCTTCCATTGGGGTATTGGGTAAGTGAACACGAATAAAAATAGATAAAGAGAAAAACAGAAAGGGAACCAAGAAAACACGCCAATACTAACTATTGTTATTCCATCTCGACCGTGGTATAATATTCTTTAGCCAACTCACCTGTCTACTTAAATACAAAAGCCAGCCCTGTCACCTCTCAGCCACCTGTTGTCTCTTTGAACACTTTCTCCACTTGGATGGCACACTTGATGGGTACCAGCGACACCCATTCTGTCTTTTACTGGAAAGATACTCACCGACAAGAAGCTTTGGAAGGTGTCCAAGCATTATGGACCAACCCTGCTCTGAAATCCCTCGCTTCGGCCGATCCTTTTGACGACTTGACCAACAACAAGAAACCCATGATCATCATTGGTGGTGTTGACCAACCTGAAGGTAAGAAAGAAAAAAAATAAAAATAATGAAAAAGAACGGGACAAACGGGCTGAAACACGTAAGGATCAAGAGTATTGTTTGGAACTGACTTTACGTTACTTTTTAGCTCTTTTACCTGATCAAACACCTTCCTTTTACGTGGAAGATAACAATGCCCAAGATTTTACCACTGTGGCTCTGGATACCATGACTCACTACGCTGACAAGTTAAACGTTGAAACTCAAAAGGTAATGTATAGATAAAGACATATAAAGCCAAGAAAGCTAATTATCTAATATCTCTCCTTTTTAGATTGTCAATGTGTTAGCTTCTATGGATACCAAGATGGAACAGGTCATTGATTCCTTCAAAACTTACTATGAATCATTAGTAGATACCAATGTATTCGATGCCACCAACAAGGTAAAAGACGAAAATAAGGCATAAAATACATCATATTAACCCTCTTTTTTTTTTTTAAGGCTGATCAAACATTTATGGCTGAAATGGAAAAGGCTCGGGCTGGGGACTTTGATGTGGTGGAATTGACAGGTCTGGATTGCCTCGCAAAAGAACATGGAACACAATCAACTGTATACAAGGAAGCTCAACGTGTGGTCTCTCAATGGCTTTCGGAATTACAAGATCATACTTTGGTGATGACTCCTTACACTCACTCTATCAACAAACGTGCTCTGCCTGTGACCAAGATCGATGCTGTCAGTGACTTCCAACTCTTATTCTGGACTGGTGTCTTCTTGGTGCTTGTTACTGCTGGTGTCTTGACCTTTGTCTATCAATTGGGTTATGCCGATTCAGGCAATACTGTCTTTGCTTCCACTGTTTTGCCAAAACAAGACTAGTTATAGAATAGGATTAGGTTTATTATAAAATGTTTATTGTATAACGTTGTTGTGTTTTGATCTTCAATAAAATAAAATGTTGTCAACTTGATTTTTATTATGAATGAATAGGATTAAGGAGGGAAGAGGGGGGGGGGAAGGCAAGCGTTTGGCAATAAAAGTAACAATATGTATTATATAAAGTCAAATCAGCATAGATCACAAAGTACGTATGATAGATAGAGGAGGAATAATACAAGAAAGGAACATGATAATTCATATAAAGGGGGGGTAAATGGCCTGATTAATTAGATTAGAGTGTTGTTCGAATGGAGTCGATGTCGTAGTAGGGTAAGATTATGTACAAGAAAAAAAAAAAAAGCATGAAAAGGACAACGTACAGAGAAAGTAAGGATCGGGCGGGGAATTTAAACCAAATAAGGGAACTGGGTGGGATTGGATCGACGTTGTGAATGAGAATAAAAGATAGGTGGCAAGGTGGTGGTGGTGACTCGATAATCATTTTTGGGACAAGACAGTCTTCGGATCAAAGGATCATCATTGGATGAATAGACAGGATAAGTAGACAAGAACATATCTGAAGGTGGAGTGGTAGGGGTCCAATGGGACGAAGGTGATGCCGCAGGGGTAGCAGGTGTGGTAGGTGAAAAGAGACACTTTGGAGAAGAGGAGGGAGTGATACTCAAGGTCAATGAGGGTTTGGATTCGGACCGTTTTCGAGACTTGCGAATACCTTGTAATGTACGGTATCGATTGAAACAAGTAGCTCGTTTACGATGAGGTAGTTGGCTGGATATTTGGCCCCATGTTAATTTCTTGGCAACACCTTCACATATCACGGTATCTTCCAATTCAGAAAATCGGCATCGAGGTTTACCGTGAGCTGAATCCAATTGGGATGACGATGATAATGATAATGTAGGAGAATGGACTTGAATAGGAGAAGTAGGTGGTGACAACAATTCAGTAGTAGCAGAGGGGTTAAGCATGTCAGCAACTATAATAGGAGGAAAAGGTAAGTAAGGCGGGATTTGAAATCGGGATTTGAAAAATGTAATTCATGCAAGTGAAGACTTACTGTTCATCATGGTTAAAGTATACTTGAGTGTTGTCAATAAAAGAGAAGAAGAGTAGATGGAGATGGAGATAAAAGTTGAATAGTAAAGAAAAGTAAAGAGAAAGAAAAAAGTGGTCAGGACTTGTCCTTTATATATGTTTCTTGATTTTTACCCCCAAAACTGTAAAGACACTTTCTACCCCCAAAAATTAAAAAAGTGTGGTCGAGGGGAGAGGAGGGAAATAAGGGTCATATAAAAAAGGGCCCTTAGTATTATCTTCTCCCCCCAAAGGACGTATTTAATAGAGGTATGTTATCTAAACAAGTAACATTTACACATATGCATATTCGAGTTTTGATTTATTTCGTCTTTACTAACTCGTTTGACAACTCTTCTTTTTTTTTTTTCGTTTTAAAACAGAATAACAACAACAATCTAACAACAGCAACAAAATGCAGTATCATCATCATTATCATCATTCTTCTATTTTGATCTATTGTTTGCTTATTTTGACCACTCTGATCATTTGACCTCTCTTGGTTATCCTTTATTGTTCACAAAAAAGGTACGGGTATTTTCAAACGCCGACGTACCTGCCTCAGACACAGACACTCTCACTCAAAAAGAAAAGCACACATCTCCTTGATTTTGGGTAATGTATAAGTACATGAGATTGGACATTATTTTATTATTATTATTATTATTATTATTATTATAGCTATGTGATCATGAAAATAGGAGATTCAAAACATAGTGTGTGAGACCGACCAAGATGGAGGAGACAAGTTATATTATAGGGGGAATGAACTTCTTATACCTGGAAAGAATGACAAATTGTATATCCTTTTATTACTTTTTCCTCAAATCATTAAATAGATAATTACAACGTTTGATTAAAACAATGTATAAACATACTTCTTTTTGTTGTGATCCTTTGATCTTGCTCAATCAATCGACCTTTTTTTTTCAATCCCAGAAGAGAACCCTGCAGTCAATATCATCTATAACATTTCGATTTCTCCTCTTCTCCCCCCCCCCTGCACTGACACTTTTATTTTGATCCAAAATGAGAATGCTCAAAAAGGAGAAGAAAAGGATCCCTTTTTTCATTTCCCAGTGTTCAAACGCCGACTTTTTTTTTTTTTTTGCATGAATTTGATTTTCTCGGGGAGTAATACTCACACGCGATCTCCGCTACTCCCATTATTAAATTCGACACAGTGTAAAGAGTTTATATAAAAGTGAGTTGGGTGCTGGTGAAAAAAAGTTATTCATCTGAGGGACAGTGTCTCAACTTCTTTACCATGTCTAACAACAGAAATAGTAATGATGATGAGTGTGACGCACTAACAATAGCTTCCGCAGATCGTTTATTTTGAACCCTTAAATCCCCTTGCCTCATCTCCACTCCATACGAAATGAAAAAATGAATTGACCGCTAAAAAAAAGAGAGTGCCCTGTTCTTCTTCTTTCCCCTTTCCCATCTTCAATATTACCCACGGACACTTCACATGCTTTCATTCCCTTTTCAATATATTATCCCGCTCTTACTATTTCCCTGAATGCATCTCGTGCTTTCAACATCCTGAGCTTTTCCTTCTAGTAAGAAGAAAGAATCGTGTCAATACTTGTGAGTGTACCATCATCTCGTCAAAACCGGTTTTTTTATATCATCCTTTAATTGTGCGTGGTTTTTTTTTTTTTTCATTCGAGTTGACTTGACCCAAGTATCAGTTCGCAGAGTCATCTAAAAAAGGAAATCCTTTTATTGATATGGCCAGCCTTATCAGTTGACGATCAGACAGTAAGATCCGTTTTCATTTTGTCAATACTCTTTATAAAGTTGGCATATTGATTGTATGTCCAAATCAGGTAGGGTAATGACGATCATCTGTATCCTATATATTGTTTCGCCTTCATCGATGACAATCGATCTCGATCACAAAAATGGAGGGGATGTCGGCGTTTGAAACAAACCCCGCTTTTTGTAAAGTTTGCATGAATCCTCCTTCCCTCTCTTCTCCGCCTTTTCATGTACTCCTGAAATAAGTCTCTCTTTCTCTAAAGTAATAAGATGATATTGTGCGTGTGATAAAGGAGTGAAAGGATGATAATACATTAAACCCTTCACTGTCAATCCACGAGATCAAAACTCCTCTCCCTGAAACGCTCGGATATCAAACCAAAAAGCACACACGTCCTTTTCTCACAGACGATTCAATTTATCTATCTATCCACTCCCTTTTGAACTATAATTGCTTCTCACATTGATACATTTTCCTTTACATGACCGAACAAAGTGATCTGCAATTTTAAAATCCCGACTCGGTTCAATTTAAACTTTTTTTTTGTCTGTGTGCGAGTAAAGGATAATCATAAAGTCATTCATCGTAAAACTAAAATGCCTGTACATCAAATTGCCTCTTATTATTATTAGTATCAATTGGGCGGTTTAAAAGCACGGTCCAACAAGATAAGGACCCTTCCATGAGGTCAATGTTTTGATACACCACAGACGGAATGTCCTTTTCTATTCACTGTTACTATAATTATGGTTATCTAACCTGTTTGTAAAATGAAATTCATAATGTTTAAACAAGGGGTGAGAGGAAAAAATAAAAGAAAGGAGATATCGTTGGATTTATTAGGAGAGATATCACAGGCACGTAAAAGGGGATCCCCTTTTTCATTTTATTTAATGCCCGCCATTCCTGACACAAATCTTTGCTGGGGTCATCTTTATCATAACGGTGATGCAGGTATAGCCATACGTTCATGCGTATTCTATGGATACTCTGTTTGCACCTACATACACATATATTAACCAATACATATAGGCATAACCGTATTAAAAAAAAAAAAAAAAAAAAAAAAAAAAAAAAAAAAAAAAAAAAAAAAAAAAACGGGGGAAGGGAGAAGGGCATCTTTATTTTATTTACAAACGATAATGACGATATACTATTTCTGATTACAACCATTACTACTAACTAAACTATATGTATAAGGGAGTGGAGAGAGAGAGAGAGAGAGAGAGAGAGGCTAATCATCTAGTGGGTTGGGGTTCCAAGGGATTCTTTCCTTCTTCTTCATTTCCATTCCAAGATCCTCTGCATTAGGTCGGTTGATACCTTCGGGTACAACTATTGGTTCTTCAGGTAGCTTATCGCCAATCCAATCGTCAGCCAGTATAGGTAGATTTGATTTTTCCCAGTGAATGTAACTATAAGTGCTGTCCATAATGTTTCAAAGTGAATTAGAGGAAGAAAAGAAAAAAAAAAAAAAAAAGAAAAGTTAATTTATTTTTATCGACGTTCATTCCACCGAGCGGGATTTCAATATTTTTCCTGAGAGGCAAATAAAACTCCACCAGGCAATTTGACGCTTCTTGCTCCGTTCTCTTTTTTTCTGTCTTTGCTCAAGGTGTGTATCTCCTCCATCTTCTTTTTATGTAAGAAACATGAAATGTAGGTTGGCAGTGTCTCTCTCTCTCTCTCTCTCTCTTTTTATGGATGGATAATAGATGGATGGATAAATGGATGGATGATACTTTTATCAACAAAGAAGGAATGGAAATACCAGCAACAACGATCGATACCTTTTATTTTTATACAACATGTCAATACTTCTTATCTCAATATTAACAACGTACGGTGGATTATTATACGGATGGATAGATGGATGGATAGATGGATGGATGGATCAGCAAAAAGACAACTATCCGACATAAGGGCTCATTATTCAACATTTTTAACATTTGAATTGATCAGCAACAATGTTTTGACGACCAGCTTCATAAAATAGGAACGTGTTTACCTAGACCTACACATCATATAATTACAACAATCTACGGCATTCCATCATAACCAATCGTGGAGGAGGGGGGAGGGGCTCAACAAGAAAAGGATATGGATATACTTGACATCACCAACTAACCAAAGAGACACTGCTATACCACCCATGTACTCATCCAACTTGATACTAACTCTTCACTTCTTTTTTTTTTCTTGTAGCAAACAATGGCTAACGCACCCAGAAATTCCTTCCTTGTCCCTGGCGTCACCCGCTACAGCCGCTCTGCCATCTATGCCAAGAAGGCTTTGCACAAGCGTAACAAGTACACCACTGCTGCTCCTGCCAAACAAGAAGCTGCCGACAAGACCGTTGAAGTCAAGGGTGCCAAGAACGGTGGTAAGCGTACTGTCCCCGCCAACAAGGCCAGCAAATTCTACCCTGCCGAAGACATTCCTCAACCCAAAAAGTCTCGCAAGGTCGCCAAGGCTGCCGGTCTCCGTGCCTCCATTGTCCCTGGTTCCGTTGTCATCCTCTTGGCTGGTCGTCACCGTGGAAAGCGTGTGGTCGTGTTGAAGCAATTGGATTCTGGTCTCCTCCTCGTCACTGGTCCTTTCCGTGTCAACGGTGTGCCTCTCCGTCGTGTCGATCAAGCTTACGTGATCGCCACCTCCACCAAGATCGAAATCGGTGCTGTCGATGCCAAGTTCAACGACGAATACTTCAAGAAGACTGCTGCTGCCAAGTCTCAAGAATTCCTCGCTTCTCAAGAACAAGGCGCCAAGGCTGTGTCTGCTTCCAAGGCTGAAGACCAAAAGGCTGTGGATAAGGCTATTCTCGATGCTGTGGTCAAGACCCCCTTCCTCCGTCAATACTTGTCTGCCAAGTTTGGTTTGTCCAAGGGTCAATTCCCCCACAACATGCAATTCTAGGTCGATCTCTCTTGTCTGACGGATTCTTTTTGTGTCTCTTTTTATTAGCTAGTGTTTTATAGTTTGTTATATTGACATCTTTTTATATTCGAAATAAAAAAGGGGTTTGATTTAATTGATGGTTGACGTTAATGATGTTGTAATGGGGGGATTAAACCGGGGAAGGCATAATAGTGTCCCATGTATATATAGCTGGTCCCTGTTGATTCCCTTTTTTGACAAATATTTAAAACCCGAAGACGATTTGCATAAATATATATAAACACATCAGATTTTTATTTATAGAGCAAAAGAATAATAAAAAGGTGAATAAGAAGAAGGAGAAGATATAAAAAAAAAAAGAGAATCTAAAGTATACAATCTATTGGTAAAGATAAAAAGGAAGAAGAGAATAATAATAATCTATACACTTGAATGGGGATGTGGGAAGAAAGAAGAGGGGGGGGGGGGGAGAAAGGGAATCATTGGTGATTTGTGTAAAATAAAAAAAGTAAGTGTTATTGTGTACAAATGCCTAGCATGAATATAATGAGGCCAGATATATAATAAAAAGGGAAGGTAGGAGAGAGAGAGAGAGAAAAGGTGTGGGAGGGGGATGTTATTGTATAGCGCATTGACAATACACAGGTCCATCGTGCCATCCAGGTGGTTGATTCCCATTAGTAGCAGCAAAATGAGAGAGGGTTGACAAATCGTCCCGATCTTCTACTATTGCAGTTGGCGTATAATGTTTCATTGCCATTGTCGGCATACTTGTCATTTCATTCGGTGTACCTTCCATGGATAATCGTGAGTGTAAGAATTCAACTGTAGTCGGCTGTATGTTGTAGGGTGACGGCGATGGTAATGATGATGTATCATTATCTATATTGGACCCCGCTTTGGTATTGGTTGTTGTTGATAGTGTTGGTTCTTGTTCATCTTTGTCGACTAGTGTTGATACCCCTGAGTCATGTCCGGTGTGTTTCCGAATTTCCCAACGTTGTAGATTGCTTTCCAATTGATCGACAGCAAAGGTCATTTCTATAATTGATAAAAAGAGTAAGTCCCCTCCCTTTTTTTTTTTTTTTTTTTTTTTTTTTTTTTTTTTTTTTTTTTTTTTTTTGTTTCCTTTGCATGATTATGTTGGGTTTACCTTGCATGACTTCGCGCACCTGTTGGAATAACCCCATGGCCACAAACCGAATAAAGCCAATTTGAGAATCTTCCAGTACCAGTTTGTCACGATCATTAAATGGTGACACAGGCATACCCAGTTCTTTTTCCAAATCACCTTGACATGCGAATTCTTCCACCAATAATTCTGCCCATTTAGCTGACTGTAAGAATGGACGAGCCTAAAGAAAATAAAACAACCTCCCCCCCCCAAGAAAAAAAAATCAGGGAGAGAGAGAGGAAGTAAGGTATTAGTTGTTGAGTTCCTATCCATACCCATGTTTGTTTTGAGCACTTACAACGTTACTGATATCCGCGCATTTGATGATCGCACTACATATGAGTAATCGTTCTTGTTCTTCGTCCACCTTGGTTGATGTTGATCTACTTCGTAATCGTGTGGCCTGTTCCTTAATCTTCATGACATATTCGTTGTGTAAAGACATATCTGTCGCCAATATACTGGTCACCACAGTTTTTCGGAATTCTAATGCAAACGAAAAGCAAAAAGTTAGTAAAATCATAACATTATTCTTTGTACATACCTTGATAGTTCAAAGTGCCAGTTCCACCAGAGATTCGATCCAACCCATGTTTTTTCATTATCTGGAAGAGTGTCATGGAGTGGAAGCTTTCCAGTACTGATCGATCATTATACAATAAAGCCAATGGTGTTGCCGAGTTGACCTAATAAGATAAAGCACATATCGTGAGCCATTTCCTTTTATTTCCCTTCTTTTGTCGTTGTTTGATTTGATTCTTACCAGGAATAGGTTGTTTACACCAGGATGAGCAGCATCATGGCCGATTGCAGCGATAAAGAGTGCCAAAATATCAATAGGACGTAAAAGATCTTGAGGCTTGGTTGTTGGTAAAGATTCATGTTGTTGCTGGAATGGTATCACTCCAAGTTGTCGCAAGGTGTAGTAAGAGCATTGTAAAACATCCACAGCATGGGCAAAATTGTGATAGGGGTTGCCATCATGATAGATCGTAGAGAGTTCGCTGATAAAGTCATATAGTTGTTCTATACGCCCAATACACAAACAAGTAAGGATAGGTATGCTTTTTTTTTTAAAAAATAAATAAATAGTAGTTTTGTTTTTTTTACCTTGAGTGATTATCAAGTGATCCAAGCTTGGACAGGAGAGCACAGGTTTAAACATGAGCACCACACAATGTATCAAATCTTGATGATTTAGTTCAAATGGTGAGAAGCTCCAACTGTCAATTTTTTCTTGCAGTAACTTGGCATCGTCGCTATGTTTATGAGAGTTTAATTACAATACATGATTATCATTGAATTCATTACCTACCTTGACAGAGACATATCACTTGAGATGTGAGGCATGGTCGCGTACATATCCAACATGACTTTGCACAATCTACATAAAGTAAGCATAAACAAAAAGACAATTAGTATATCACATGTCAAGTCTATTGTAGACTTACAAAGCATCCTTTTCAAAGAGATCTTTAACTCGATGTTGCAAAGTGGAATCGTCTCGAAATTGCTGATGATGTATAGACTGGAATTGAGTTGGTGTGATTGGTGTAGTTGTGGCAGTAGTAGTAGTAGTTGTGGTGGTAGTTGCAACAGGAGACATAACATTATCACTGGATAGAGTAGGAGAGAATCCCTGGTCATCGTGCATTTTGGAATGAGATCGACGTCGGTGTAACGCCTAATAAAAATAAACATCAATACAAAGGAATTTAATAATCCCTTTTTTTTGCATTAAAATAAGATCACCTTACCAGGAATAGTGTTTTAACGACGTCTAAACACATTGGTTTCAGGATATAGTCGGCAGCACCTGCATGGACGCAATCAAGCATAAATGAGGGATTTTCATTGGATGAGCAAACTAGTAAAAGAAAAAGATGGATTTAGTTATATTATTGTTATAATACAATACTTGATTCTTTTACCTATGACCGGTACATTGTCATCTTCGACATGTTGGACAATATTGGACACCCAAGTGGTATTAGTAAAGTAGTCTAGGGAATCATCTTGTTGGTCATCCAGGTCCAATATTAACAATGTTGATGGTTGTTCCTTTATCCAAGTAAAAGCTTCGGTTTGATGGGAGGTAACAGACACTAAATGAGCAATATAAACAAAAGAGAGGGATTAGACGATTACAAAAAAGGAGACCTTGGTTTCACAACACTATCTCTTTTCCACATCCAGCCTATTTAACCATACACACACCCAAACGTATCCTTGGCAAATGCTTTTTAACTTACCTTGAGCGAAAACAGTATTCAAGGTGGACAAGTAAGCAGGTTGAGTTGATTGTTTCTGATCATTGTCATCATCAATTATAAAAGGTTGCGGTGAAGGTTGTTGTAATATCACCACTGTACAATGGGAAGGATCCATTTTCATATAATCGTAGCTTGTTTGATTTCCGAGATTTCTATTATTGTAGTTGTATTCGTCAAGTGCTGTTGCTGTAATCTTCGTTTTGTTGTTTCGTTCCGGCCCGTTTGTTTCGTTTCAACAATACATATAGATTAAAGTGTAGTGAGAGTCAAGTATATGAGTATAAAACAAGTTTGACAAAGGTTACTAACACAAGTTTAGCAACAAATAAAGAAGGGGGGAGGGATTATAAATGGAGGACAGGAGTATATAATGTTGTTATTTGATGTTGTTTTGAGGTGGGACTGGAATTGATATGATAATGTTATATCAATGAGAAGTAAAGAAGTAAGAAGCAACAGAGGGGAGGGGGGGAAATATTGATTAGTGTGGAGGGATAAACAAATCAAGAAAAAAGGGACTACAAGATTAAAGGGAAAAATCAAAACAAAAAGAAAGAGAAAGAAATTAGGAGTTTGGGCTTGCTTTTTTTTTGTAGGAGAAGGAGAGAAAGGCAATATATTCAAAACCCCGCTTTCCCGACACGAATTATCGCCAGCTGTGAACCAACAAAAAGTTAGTTCAGATAACGTTGATCACCCAAACGCTCACTATAATGCGCTGAAAGAAGATCGGTTGTCAAAAAAGTCAAATAATAGTGATATCATACATGGTTACATCTAATTCGAACTATTTAATCACTCTCACCAATAACTACATTGACACTATAACTGATGACAGATTTATAGCATAACACTATTGATTGTTTAGTCATTCTCTCTTTTTTTTTTTCTTTTGTTAGTTGCATGGAGCTTCTGGCCGTCAATGTTGGAGGGATTTTTAAACTCAGTCGGGATTTAAAATTTCCCTTTCCCTTGGTCAAGCCAACTCTTTCCCTCTCTTTTTTTCTTTCTTCTCACTTTGATTGATCATACAAAAGCGTCATTCGGTTTTGACACTTTTCAAGCACTTTATAAAAACATTGCAACTAGCTTATCTTCATCATCTCGTGTTTATGGCAAACTCATTATTGTCCTGACAAAGTGGATACCCGGCTCTCTCTGTCTCTGGAACAATCTCTTGACGCAAAACTAACACGACCTTTTTTTTTTTTTTTTTTCTTCACTGTTGCACTGGGGATGACTAAAAACACAAGTTTCATGTTGGCTCACTGGATGTATAATGGGCAATTACAAATCGCAGGGGATAATGGATCAAATTGGACCTACACTTACATTGATATAGATTATTCCCCCCCTCCTTCCTCTTGTTTGATATTATTAATAAAACTTGGTGTTTTTAAACAATGGTGACATTATATAAATGTGTCAATGGTGTAAAAAAAGGGGGGGGGTTTATTACTGCTTGCTTAACATATCCAGTTACTGTTTTTATATTCTTAATCTCAAATGGACCACCAAGCTCTTGATCTCAGGGACTACATTATTCAAATCCCGATAACGGCGCTATGCGAATTTGCATGATCAAAGTGAAGCCTGTCCATCAAACAAACACATCAATCATAACCTGCGTACATGCGTACATATCAAAAATAGATTACACACTGGATAAAAAAAAAGAAGACATTATGATACATAGTTTATTTTTTGAAGTATTTGTATATCCAATAAAAGTTTGAGGCTAGTAAAAGAGCCTTTTTTATTTATTTATTTATTATATGTTTAACTACACTATACATCTACTGGGCTATACTACCCAACAGAGACAATCATTTGATCAACAAAGTGCCACAGTCCTTCTTGAAGCGATGGAATAACATGCGGCCATCCTTTGTATCGATTTGTTCCAGAATCCAAGGTATCGACACTTCTTTCAAAAAGGAATCTACAAAAAAGTGATCATTGGTTTGCCAAAAGTGTAACAGGTGCATAAAGAGCGCGTTGATCCACGCGATGGGCATTTTCCGGAATTCCGTGATATTAAACTTGGGTAGCTGGAGAATTTCAAACGAGTCGGTGACACCCAGGGCCGAAGAATAGAGTCCACAGAGGTAATTGATGAGTGCCGAGGACGATTCTTCTCTTCCGTTCATTCTGTTCAGTCGAGACAAGGTATCTGCATTGTAAATCCGCCACAAGGGCCGAGCCAGTCGCCAGGCTGCCGAGAGCAATGCAGTAGTATCCATCCCTTTTCCAGGTTCCATCCTTGTCGTTGCCTTGTAAGCTAAAAACAGATCCATGGGTAACTGCATCATGTTGGCGCCACCACCACTCGCCGGTCTGCATAAAAGGTCCATTGTCGATGATCCTTCAGGGCCCTGTACCTTTTTTTCCAGTTCAAAGATCATGTCCGCCAATTCGGGCTGCAGTACCTTGATTTTCCAGGTGGCTTCCATGTTTCGTCGGAGCAGCATCAAGGCGGAAGCTCGGCCATAGCAATCCAGGACTTCAAGCAAGCCCACGAGGTTCCGCCACACCGTTACCAGTAGTGATTTCTTTATGTCGTTGCTTTGAGCTTTTTCACAGAAATAGGCGAGCATTTCCAGAAAGACCGTCACCACCACCGTCTGTTGCGTCTTGTCTAGCTTGACATTGTTTTTATACCAATCCAAAACAAAGAGAGGGTTTGCACTGGGTGTAATGGCACCGGCTTTTGATACTCTTTCAAACCAGTGTCGCCGGTTGAGATCGTTGGGAAGTCGTCCAAACACATAAAAGGTAATCATAGACAGCCAAATAAAGCAAAGGTCGTGGTCGTTGATGAATGTATAGGAGGGGTTTTTCTTGAGAGATATCTTGATGAGGCGGCCCGAGTCGCAGAGGTTGGTATCTGTTGTAGGTAAGAGTTGATCAAGGACACCACGCAACCCATCAAAGCGAAGAGTTCGTAAAAGTATCTCCGTCGTTTGTTCAGATATAGATTCAACAGTGGCTAATAATGATAACAGAAAAATAAAAAAAAGATTAGCGCATATTTATGCCTTGTATCATTTTTTTTTTTTCTTACCAATCGAATTCAAAGTTGATCTGGATGAAGAGATGTTCTTCAATAGGTCAGTTGTCAGTACACTTCTCGATGAATATACAGGCACAGAGGAGATGGTTTGCCAAAAGATTTCCAAGGAGAATGGGAGTTGTAATTGAGCCTCCATAACCGAAGACCCCATTTCTTGGGAATAGCCATAGCGGTACGAGATCAATTCAATATAGACCACCCAGAGTAATTCCATATTGCCATGTGTGCTGATCGCTTTATAGACAATATCAATCATAGAGTCCAAACCTTCAAGTGTTTCGCCATGTTTGTAATTGATTAAAAAGTCCTTCAAGTTATTTGGTGCTTTGGCCAGGGCGGCAGACAATGATTTCATAACAGCAGAAGGTAGAACATTAGGTCTAGGGATTCCATCAATTACCAAAGCCAAGAGGGTGCTTCCATGATATCGCATAGGCTTAAATTGAGTGATATCTACTGCTGAGAACTAAAGAGAGAAGATAGTGTAAGTTAGAATATTCTCCCTCCCCCTTTTTTTTCCATACTTACTCGTGATGCCTCTGGTAATCTAAATGAATCAGATGTAAATGTCATACCATTCAAAGTAACCAATTGTTGTACCAATGGAGCCGAGCCAACTTGTGGAGCCTTGTCACCTGTTTTCGTGGAGAGATCAACCAAGATAGTCATGTCAATAGCCCTGTTGCGTACCAAATCCGAGAATTCTTTAAAGTAGTCAGCCACTTCCAGTCCACCAGGTAAAGGTTTGATTGGAGCCTGTCGATTGATTTGAGAAGGTGGTGGAACAAGTTGCTGGTTCTGGTGAGCTTCTGTCGTGAGGTTGTCGGCCATTTGCTTAGATCGCTTTTGATATCGATCTGATGAATCAAACATGTCGCTTGCCGTGGTTCTTCTTCGTAAGGATGATGATGATGATGATGATGATGATGATGATGATGTTGGATTGACATGTTGGCTTGTGCCCAAGGTCTTTTTCCGTATGAGATATGCTTGTAGTCGAGCTCTTTCCATTTTTATTGAGTCGATTTCCAGTTGTCTTTTTTCCATCCGAGAATAAAGGTGAGCAAGTTGTTCATCGTACAATTTCTGGTCCGCAATATAACTGGCATATTCAGGATCATCCTCTGCCATTGTCGTATCAGAGTCACCATTCATTGTATCATCATTGTTATCCACTACAGTGACCACGTCATTGTTGATTGTACTGTCGATACCTTCAGATTCAACATTATTTTGGGAGCTATATATAAAAAACGAAGAGGGGGTTAGCGATTCCATTGGATACTTTAATTTTGATTACTGTGTTTACCTTGCATTAGAATGTTCCTTTGTAGGGCGTAGGCTAGGCTGTTTGGTGATCACACCAGTATCCGGTTTATGCTGTTTGCGACTATATTCAAATAAATCGTTAGCAAATAACAAATATACAAGAGGCTCTATGAACTTTTCTTACCTTGTGTTGTCCAGTGTATCGGTAGATAGTCGCTTGTGTGCTCCGATTTCATGTACCTTATGTGTACCACTTGTTGTTGGTGTTGTAGTCGTTGGTGGTGGTGGTACTGTAGTAGTAGTGGTGGTGCCTTTTGTTACAGAACCCGATTGAGAAGTCGCAAGAGTTTCCTGATGAGTAAAATGAGATATTGATTTAGTGGTTGGCGCCAAGTCAGGTCGTTTATCCAAACCTGTTGTTGGTTTAGATACTGATGTTGATGCCAAGGTGGATGAGTTGGTGTTATTGTCGTTTATGGTCTTTTCTTTACTATCGGACGCATTTGCTAATAAAGGGACAGGGTCTACCGCCTTTGTGGATATATCTGGTGTTGTTGATGGTGATTGATTTTGAAGGCTGGATTGTTTGTTGGCCAGTCGTTGTTTTTCTTCAATCATTGCTTTAAGAAGACTGATCTGCGTTGCAATGTCAGTGGTGCTTGTGTTCAATTGAGGAGATCGATTAGGTGAAGTTGGTGTTGACACAGGCCTGGAGACTACATGGTGAGGGAAGGCCCAGGTAGGTGGATCTTCAAAAGGACCATACAACGTTTCGATTTCAGGATCCAAAGTGCTTTTGTTGAATTTGACAATAAAAGGTGGGAATTCGTCGGTGACCACGTCGCCAAGTGATATGACCTTTGTTGATGAGGTGTTGTTACTTGGTGAAAAGGCTGTGGCTTCAGAGAATGTGTTTTCTCTTGAAGAAACGTCAGTCGAGAATGCTGGAAGAGACATTTCCCAAAGTGAATGAGCAGGTATAAAAAATAGTTGAAGAAGGTAAGAAGAAGTTACCGAAAAAAAAGAAAAAAAAGAAACAAATACTTACCACCAAATTTTAAATGCCGCACAAACAAACGTCACCTAATGGTAGAATCATCTAACCCCAACTGGGCCACTTTTATGACAATATTGTGGAATCATCACGATGGATTCCAAATCTATTATATTGATGTTTGAAAATATGCTTGTGGTGCACGCTCGAGACCAAGTTGATATATGTAAAATTAAAAGAAAATGGTGAGCCCCACATCCAAAAACATATAATGTATGCCACACTCATCATATTGATATTTAAGTTTAAGCTTTATTCAATCAAATCTATAAAAAAAATGAGTTTTATACTTTTTGTGAGTATCAAAAGGTTTGTTTATTATGATGCATGAGCAGCAATACTGGCGGTGTTTGAATATCCGCGATCCCGACTTTCATGCCAACTTCATGCAAAAAGCCAACCTTACTATTTAGTCATTTATTGACATTATGATTCAATGATATGAGTTTTATTTGTAATATGACAATAATTAGTTGAGTGTATATAAAAAGACTAAAAGGGATATGAAGAATGGACGTGATCATATAACTAGTGGTGATGGGTAAAGTAGTATCCTAATCGTCCGTCCTTACTGTTTCTTTTTTTTTTTTTGGTCGTCAATCCCATCATTAGCCTAGTTTGGTATCTTGTGTAATTCTTTTTGACCCACAAGGATCCAACCCAATTCACATTCTTGACCATGGATTCCTAATACATATAAAATAGAATCAAGTTGGTTAGTAGACTGTTTCTGGTGACATGATCCAATCTATTCAGATTCACCACATCGCTGGTATTATCATTATAAAAGTTGAGAATGTACTTTTGATAATTATGACAAGTTTGAATTGCATCACTATTGAATACAAATAAAAAAAAGAATAATGTTAGCATATCCCCCCTTCCCTTGACTGGTGGTGGATTCATTTGGTTCAAGCAGAGTAAAATTAGTATAAAAAAGGTCAAGTTATGGTATTTTATATATACTTACAATAGCACACAACTTATCAATAGGTTAATTGAAGAGTGAAAGAAAAGTATCAGGGATTTTCTTCCGCCGATAATCGGGCATTGAAATTTACCTTGATCCATTTTTTCCCATTTCTTTGTTTCTCTTCCCCCTCCCTCCTTCCTCATCCTTTTGACCACCTAAAAATGAATTCGGTGAACATAATGCAACCTCAAGAAGAAGAACTTTACTGTTATTGGAATGACTGTTTACTACCATTCCCTGGTCATGATGCTTTGAGTCATCACTTATCTGAAGGTACAGTATATATGTATAAAGGGCTGACATTTAGTATTAATCCTGTTTGATTAACCATTTGTATTTGCTTCTAGATCATATTGGATGGAAGAAAGGTGAATACTGCTGTGAATGGACAAACTGCTCAAGAAAAGGTGTAAAGTGCCATAACCGGTTTGCTCTTATGATGCATTTACGTATCCATACTGGTGAAAAGCCCTTTGAATGTGATGTTACTGGATGTGGTATGAAGTAAGTGAGGAGGGGGGGGAGGGATGTAGGTTGGAACTCACGGTTCTAGATTACTTATTAAACTTTTTATTATTAAATGCAGTTTTGGGCGATTGGACGCTTTGACCAGGCACAAAAAAGCGGAACATGGAATGGACATGGATACAATGAAAAAGATAGTACCAGCAGTACCGACAACACCTTTCCCACGTGACCGTAAACCAAAAGCCATCAGCGAAGAAACGAGCAGCCAAAAGATGACGATTGGTGGATTTGGACAAAAACGAAAGATGGCTCGCGAAGAAGATCACCAGGATAAACACAAACGAGGAAAAGTAGATAATGGTGGAAAACGGCATACAAGTGAATCGGAGGATGTTGATCCCTACGACTTGCATACTCGACTATCACCACAAAATAAATACAAGATCGCCAAAGCTAAATTGAAATATATCTTGCGGGAAAACGAAATGCTGACGGATGAATGGACAACAATACAACGACGTCTTGGTCGATTACAAACTGAACGAAGGGTATTACTGGATGCATTGATGACAGCTGAAGGTGATCAAGATGGTGATTTATTCTCTTCCGATGATGACTATGATGTTGATCTTGGCAATAATCAAGTGGATGATGATTTGGATGAAGACGACACTAATTGTATACCTATCAAACAACATGATTCAACTATGACTATGGTAAATACATCATTACATTATGATGATTAGTAGTAATAGCATCATATCTTCTTCCCATTTGGTCATACATATATATATATATATATATATATATATACATACATACATACATTTATACATACAACCGTAGTCAATATTATATCACTTTTTTGTATTCCAATTCTTTTATTCATGATAATAAAAAAATATTACAGATAACCGTGCTAAATGATTGATGTATGGTGGGGTGATAAAAGTATGGACTATATTTATACTATCTACATAATAAAAAAAAGGGGGGGGGATAATCATACATAAAAAAAGATTTACAGTAAAACAAGGGGGCGGGGAGGATGGGTAGATTTTAAAAGAAGGACTAATTACTTTAGGGGATAGAGTTAAATATGGGTTGATCCATCACTTTTGTTTGCCTTCTTATTGTGGAGTAGTAGTATGTAATAATCGGACATCCTTGGCATAGTCTTGATAAGAAGGAGGAGGTTGTTGTGGCAAGTTATTTTCGGGTTTGTAGGCGGCACTTGAAGCATATCCTAATGGTGGTGATGGTCTGTTCGTCATTGCACTGTACTCGGTTGTGTGATATCCCTGTTGTACTATTGGTTGTTGTGGTATATCCATATTGACGACTGTAGTAATTCCGCCACTTGTGTTCAGTTGGTAAGTATCATTCACAACAGGGTCGTAGTTTTGAGTTTGTGCTACGAAAGAAAAAGACATGCGTTAATGGATTCCAGTTTGACAGCTATTTTCTTTCTTCTTACCTTGTCTTTTTCTGGCGTTACGGCGTCTTCTTACAGCCAAGTAAAAAGTCAGTATCAATAAAAAGATACAAATGGCAACCAGAGTGTAAAAGGAGTAATCCATTAGAGTGAGAAGGTAACAATAGGGTGAAATAAAGACAGGTGATGTAAGAGATCAGTCAGGTCGAATGGGTGGACGACCAAACTGTTGTTCGTGTATATTTATAAAAAAGAGAGAGAGCAGGGAAAAAGAGAAGAGAGAGAAAGAAATCCCCCAAGTCGAATGATTTAATGCTTAAACAATTTCGGGATTCGAAAAGTCGTCACGCCCGGAAGGTGTTGTAATAAATTAAAAAAAAAAAAAAAAAAAACAACCTTCGCATGCTTCGTCTTTTTAATTATTATTATGGCGGATCCAACTCCTTCAAAAGACAGTACTACTCAACTACGCGACTATAAAGGCATTCAATACAGTTTAGACGAACCTCGATTCAAAGGCTTATCTAAAAATGCTGTCAAGCGACTACTAAGGGACCAACTCTGGGAAAACACTCGACAACAACGGACGTTGGCGAAACGAGAAAAGCAAAAGAAACGCATGTCGGATAAACGGAAACGATACGAAGAAGGCACTGCACCAGCTCCTCCTAAACGAACAAAGACATGCGACATGACCTTTGGTGATCGAAAAGTCATAATCGATTGCTCCTTCTCTGATCTCATGACAAAAAAGGTAATAAAGGGAATAAAACCTATTGACTCTCTTTTATACTGATACTGTTATCTGTTGTAGGAACTGGATTCTATGCAAGCACAACTAGTCCGATGTTACAGCGCCAATCGATCAGCAAAGGAAGCTATTCACCTACACATATCAGGATTCGACGACGCCCTAGCATCTGTATTTGACAAGAAAACACCTAGCTACAACAATTGGCGTAATGTGGAATGGGATACTCAGCCTTATGAACAATCATTTGACACAAGTAAACTGGTTTATCTCTCAGCAGATTCGGATACAGTAGCAAAGGAATTGGAACAAGACAAAATTTATATTATTGGTGGCATCGTTGACAAGAATCGACACAAGGGATTATGTCAAGACAAGGCGGTAAAGGCTGGTATTGCAACCGCTCAATTACCTATTGGTGATTATATCAAAATGGCCACTCGAAGGGTCTTGACTGTGAATCAAGGTAAATTATATGGAAGGGGAAGGAAGGAAATTACTCATCATGAATTAATTATCTCTAGTATATGAAATCATGCTCAAATGGGTGGAACACCGGGATTGGAAAAGGGCTTTTATGGAGGTGATACCCTTACGAAAACTTAAGGATAGCGAACTAGTCGATGGCGATCAAGTAGACCAATCACAACAGGATGATGAAGGCGACGATGAAGCAGATGATTTGGCTCGACAGCAAGAAGAAAATCAGGCGGCAGAAGAACAACAAGAAGTATCATCTGTCCCTCAAGAATGATTCTCTCTCTTCTTTGGTATATATAGATTAGTATTAGACTGGTATTTATAGTATAGTTGTATTTAAATAAATCTTGCTGTTTTTATATAATCATTGTGTCCCTTCGTGCTTGGACAACGGTACATACGATATAATGGCCATAGGATGGCTAGTATGATTTAAATCCCGATGATTCCTTTTTTTGGATGAACCCAACCATGCGATGATTAGTTGACATCCCTACAACCGAAAAAAAAAAAAACCTGTTTAACAACGTCGAGCCTTCTTCAGGGGTAATGCACATTTCATTTTACATATTAGTTACACAGACATAAAAAAATAGATTGTATGTAAAAAAAAGAGAGAAGACGGGTTATCTTTATTATCAATGGGAGTATCTAATTGAGTGTATACAACTAAACTAAAGTAGGAATATATATATATATATATATATATATATATATATATAAGTATAAGAGGGGGTGGGGGATCAAGCTTTAGAGCTCATTTCGGTGAGCACGACCACTTCTTGATGTTGTTTGATTTCCAATTTGAGAGGCTTGTCATTACTGTTTTGTTGTGGCAAAATACGATCCATAAATTGAGTTTCGGCAGGATGTGTGGTGACCCATTGTACGACAGCAGACACAATAGTGACATCCTAAGTAAATAATGGTAAAAATGATGAGTGATGTTTCTTCTTTCATTAAAGAAGACTTACCAAAGTAGTAATACAGGTTGCAATTAAACCACGAAGTCCATTGGGATAAGCGATGGTGAGTGAATATTTGATGAGAGCAGTGACAAGAGCAACAATACCGATGACAGTGTTCCGACCGGTGGTGATACGAAGTGCCATGGCAAATTGAGATCCTTGTTGAGCTTGACTGGGCATAAAGTAGTATTTCGCAAAAGACAAGGTAAACATCAAAGTGATAAGGATGTCATAACCAAGCACAGTGATGGAAGCAGGCAATTTGTATCCAATCCAACAATGATAAGGCGAATCTTGACTGACAAATATCACACGGTAATAGATCATTAAAGCCACCAATCCAATATAAGGAAGAAGAAGGATGACATTAAAATTGTAAGAGAAGGATCGGAATCTTGATATTTTGGGCATGGAGATGATATATAACTATTGTGATTAAAAGAAAGAAAAGTTTATATATATATGAGCACACGCGAAATACTTTATAATAATACTATTTACCTTTTCGATCCAATAGAGATATAGGACCAATTTGGTGACAGTATAGATTAGTGAGATATTGAAGAAGGCAAACGAGCAAGAGATACTGTTACCATTGTTGGTGCTGGTCAACATGCACCCAATCAAAGCAATAGCCCAAGAGCAACCGTATAATGTTAAAAGTAGTCCACGAATATAGTAAATCCGTCCTTCGATACTTGCCACCTTACGACCAAAAATTATGGAGAGCACAGTGATGCACGCCACACTACAAACTTCGGCGAGAATTTCATATTCATCAGGTGAATACATGATACGTTGGTTAATAATAGATAGGTGTTCGTGTAAAAGAAGGTTAATAGATCGTGTAAAAAGAAGAAGAAGAAGGGGATATTTATATCAAGGGTGTTAAAAAAAAAATAGTAAAAGCGGGAAGAGAAAGAAGAACAAAAAAAAGGAGGTGTGGCCATGTTTCTTTTTCTTTTTTTTTGAAATCCCGAAAATCGGAAACTGATTATCGGTACCTGTCTATTTGTTCAGATACTTTTGA
Source organism: Chlamydoabsidia padenii (assembly GCA_025330725.1). Lineage (NCBI taxonomy): Eukaryota > Fungi > Mucoromycota > Mucoromycetes > Mucorales > Cunninghamellaceae > Chlamydoabsidia > Chlamydoabsidia padenii. The sequence goes on along the minus strand of JAIWND010000006.1, from coordinate 909,053 downwards.
GTTACATCGAATCTCATGAACTTTTTATCTTTTTCTCATATCACACTCAATAACGGGTTCGATCAACATTCATCACAAGTGTAAGGGGTAAAGAGGAACAAAAAAAAAAAAAAGTTGTCTCCATTTGTACTACTTGTCATCGTTGACTGATTAGAACATATGTCCAGAGTTGGTGACACTTTGCTAACTGCCAATGGGCGAACCCTCTTCCTCCCTTACGTTGATCATATGCTCTGTCTACTCCTTTTTCTTGTGTATGTGAATGAATAGAGTCAACTCTTTCCAAAAGGCTTTTTTTTATGTAAGGCGGGGGTTTAAAAAGTAACATTTCCACCGGAGATTGGCATTTGGTAAATTAAAACTAATTTGATCCAATCCCGGAGAACTGTTGAAAACAGGCATAGATTATTTGTATCACTCCATGGAGCAAGGTTTCAGGCCAACTCGGGAGAGAAAGGTTGGGGGGGGGGAGGAATGTCTTGCTTGATTAAACGAACCACCTTTCACAGTCAGAGCTAACCTACACGACGAGCAATTCACGTTTGAAACCCCCCAAAGTCTTTCACCCAAGCTGGCCTGATTTCTACCCCTATGTAATAAATTTTGACACATTTGACAGGTGGACCAAGATCTTACCTGGCAATGATGGTATACCTTTTCCTCTTCATTCAAATGTTCAGTGAAAGGCGGCACTGCACCTACTTTGTATATAAAAGTATCAATTGTCCAAAGATAGTTCTTCCAATGGTCAAGTGATCCATATCAGCATCCACGTAAAGCGAGACATTAAGCTTTACAGGATGTGTCATTGTAAACACATCATTGGGGAAACAAATTCATGGATCGATGCAATTCAATCGGGTACTCCGACATTCATGCAAAAAAGAAACTTTGGTTCCAACCCCCCCCCCTTAAGGTAGTCTTTTCAGCCCTTGATTTGATTCATCACCAAGGGTAGCACTCCCTTTTCCGAGATAATTATCGCAAAGAAGATAATAAAAATAACGTGGTCATGTTTATTGCATAAACACATATTCCAGTTGCATATACACATATTCCATAACCCCCTTTATGCATAGTCTTATACACACATCATACATGTAACAAACAGTTCAATAGGGAAAAGAATGGTTTTTTAATATAAATAATAACACAATTAACAAGCTAATACTATAAACACCATTATAATTCGGCATGTTCGATTTCCGTAACGGCAATTTCACCAGAATCAGCAATCGTAATGTCAGTCTTGGGCTTGTCGCTGGGTCCAGTGGGAGTGTTTTCGATCTTGGTGACAATATCCATACCTTCGAGAACGATACCAAACACCACATGGCGTCCATCCAACCAGGAAGTCTTGACAGTGGTGATAAAGAATTGAGATCCATTGGTATCCTTACCAGAGTTGGCCATCGACAAAACACCCTACATATCAAAATAGTCCAATGTTATTAAAGACAATCCTGTTCCCTCTTTTCCCCCTCCCCCACTTACAGGTCCAGTATGAGTCAACTTGAAGTTTTCATCATCAAATCTACCATCTATAATGACAAAATACACGAGTTAGTAAAATCCAACACACGGTTTGACGAGTATTCTTCTAAAAACTTACCTTCGTAAATGGACTTGCCACCTGTACCATCGCCATTAGTAAAGTCACCACCTTGAATCTATTACAAAGGGTATCAGAGAAGAGTAATATACATATTCTATTCATCAACTTACCATAAATGACTTGATAACACGATGGAAGCTACTGCCTTTGTAACCAAAGCCCTTTTCACCAGTAGCCAAAGCTCTAAAGTTTTCAGCCGTCTTGGGGACAGTCTATTTCAAAAAATAAGAAGAAGAAAGTGAGTCGTTATTGTATCGTTATTTTTCTTCTTTTCTTGTGATGATATATTACCTTTCCATATAAACCAATGACAACGCGACCAAGGTCTTCTTCACCTTGTTTGATATCAAAATACACTAAGTAGAAGAAAGAAGGGGTTAAGTGTTCTGTTTTAAACATAACAATTCATGTTTACCTTTGTTGGTAATAACTGGTCCTTTCCTGGCGGAGACATAGGAGAAGGTGGATAGTACCAAGAAGAGGGTAACCAAAAGAATAGAAAGTCGGAAGCCAGCCATGATGATAAGTTGAAGAAAGAAAGAAGAGAAAGAGTCAAATTTAAAGATTTTTTATATCTTGATATTTAAAACGCCGACTACCTATCGAATTCATTGAAAATGGTCGAATCCAGCTCATTGTTGTTCCCTTTAAAACTAAAAACAGTATCATCATCAAATAATGGATGTACATTAAATTTATATAGGAATCGATATCAAACTTGACGGGAATAGTATTAGAACATCAAGAGGATAGGGGGAAGACAGAGGTAGAAGACCAAGTTCGGATTCCGCCCCCACCAAAAAGTGACGACACTCATATTTTTTTTAACGGACTGGAATCCAAAACTTGTTTTTTTTATTTATTCCTTCTTCTTTCACTTCCTCCTCCTCCCCACTCTATAATATCCATGTTTCTTCAATCAGCCATACGAAACCGTGTGTCTTTACACGCTACTCACACCTTTATCAAAACAGCATCTTACTCGGCATTAAAACTTCAACCTACTGCCAAGCCTGTGGGCATTCAAACTGAACAAGCCCCAAACCGTGTCGACACCTGGGCTCCTGATCAACGACCCAAGAAGGAGGCTTTGGTCGGTCCTCGCTTCGAACAAACCGATTTGTCTACTCAAGTAAGTTGTTTATAAATGACTTGTACAACTGGAACTGATTGCCTTTTTTTTTTTTTTTTTTTTTTTTTTTTTTTTTTTTTTTTTTTTTTTTTTTTTAAATTGGTAATGTAGCCTAATCCTATGGCTGCCATCGAACTTATTGCTGAAGAACCTGTCCGTATTGTTCACCAAAGAATCGTATCTTGTGATGGTGGTACGTAATTGACAAAAGAATGGGGGAGGCACTTTGGAGAAGAACTAACATTATATATATAGGTGATGCCGCTCTTGGTCACCCCAAGGTCTATATCAACTTGGTAAGGGCATAAAAAAAAAAAAAGAATGGCCTTGACCATTAGATGAATTACTCACTCAACTTACTGTCATTTGTTATAATAGGACAAGCCTGGTGCTCATGCCTGTGGATACTGTAAGTCATTGGAAAAGGGGTTTCTTTCGTGATACTAATTTGTTTGTTTTTAGGTGGTATCCGATTCCAAAAGCCCGAAGATCACCATCATTAGAATTATATATACATCAACTTGCTCAATAATAAATATATAAAAAAAAAAGTGGTTACCACGCTCTTTGTCTTTATTCAATAACATACATTGATGATATATGTGTTTGATTGGGTTATCTTTATATAGGAATTGGTTTGATGATGGGATAATCAAATAATGACATATGGTTTATCATGTTTGGAAGAGGTAGATATGTCAATACAGAATTTGGACCGATCACAAGTGTTGCTTTTGTATGTCATTTGGATCTACGGTGTCGTAGTGGAATAATACAACAGTATGCCTGTATAAATTTATTTTGAAATCCGATATTTGAAATCCCGCTGTCAAGGTAAAAGAGAGAAAGAAAAAAAAACTACTGACTCCACTTTCTTCTTCTTCTCATAATAATGTCATATCAAGTCCCCTTCAAACGTATTATCACCAAGGAACATCTGGATGATTTTCTCTCTTCCCAAGCCTACGATGACTATATCAACTATATACTTCGACTCAATGATGCAGTAAAAAACACCAAGATTAGTGCTGACGTTACCGTTTCAAAGGTAAACCTAATCTCTCAACCATCCTTCTCTTTTTATACTAATCTACTCATCTTTTTTGAAAAGACTGTCAGTGATATTCTTAACGTACTGCAATGCTTAACCGTTTGGATCGACGAAATACCACCAATGGAAAACTCCAAGTCTCGATTCGGTAATCCAGCCTTCCGAGACTTTTACGACAAGGTGCAAAACGTAAGTAGTATATATACACGAGCTCCTCGAACGAACTAACCTGACGATTTTACTTTATATTAGGAATTCAGTGACCTATTCCATGGTATCATTCCTGACGCTGCTCTAGAAGAAGTCTCTGTTTACTTTGTCGAAAGTTTTGGTAACCGCAAGCGAATCGATTATGGCACAGGGCATGAAGCAAACTTTATGGCATGGTTGTAAGTTGTATGGGGTTAGTGAAGGATGTAGACTAATATATATATATATATATTCTCGTAGACTATGCCTTGAAAAGTTGGGTGTACTCACAAAGGAGGACGATCAAGCAGTTGTATTGCGTGTATTTGTAGCGTAAGTAGTAGGGTGAAACTAGATACAATGTATTATCGCATTGTATATACTAACTTAATATTCACTTTTAGGTATATAACATTAATGCGCAAACTACAATTCGAATATTGGCTTGAACCAGCGGGATCGCATGGTGTGTGGGGATTGGATGATTATCACTTTCTTCCCTTCTTATTCGGATCTTCTCAACTCTTTGGTAAGCCAACTCTGCTCACCTTTACATGACTTTAATAGCTAACTTGATATGTGTTTTGTTTCTATAGATCACAAGTATATACGGCCAAAGTCCATTCATGACGAAGAAGTGGTGAACGAATTCTCTAAAGAATATATGTATTTGGCTTGCATTCATTTTATCAACACTGTCAAAACAACAGCATCATTAAGGTGGCATTCTCCCATGTTGGACGATATCTCGGCTTGTAAAGTATGGAGTAAAGTAAACCAAGGAATGATCAAGATGTATAAGGCCGAAGTACTCGCCAAACTACCGATCATGCAACACTTTATGTTTGGGTCTCTTATTCACTTTGAAGGTGGAACTGATCAGGCTACGGGATTACATGATGACTGTGGACATGTTCATCCTGGACCGACTCCTATTGCTGGTGGTGGTGGTGATACTGTTAATGATAATGTCTTTGCTCTTGGTCAAGAATACCCAGATTGCTGTGGTATTCCCGTTCCAAGTGCCATTGCTGCTGCTGGATTGAAAAAAGGTGGACCTCGACCCATTCCATTTGATTAGTTTAGTATTAGTTTAGTAGTATCTCTTATAAATAAAATTGTATTATTCCTGTCATGCCTTTGACTCTTGTTGACTTGTTGAAATTAAACCCCCCCCCGACTTGTGCCCCCTACTTTTACATGTAATCCATTCAATAGGTACCGCATAAGTATGTATCTTTATGTAGAAGGCAAAAGTCAAAGACCCTGTCGATCATCCATATGCTGAATGGTTATAGTTAAACCTACTTTACCCATCCCAAACATCCCACTCATCACTATACAATAAAGAAGACAAGATTAGCCTCCGCAGAATTCAACCCCAGCAAGACGAATCCATATCATAACACAATGATTAGAGGCAATACACCTGGGTGAGTCTTTATTAGATAAAAAGGAATGATAAAGATCTATACTAAATGATATAATTATATATATATACAACAACAACAACACCACCACCACCGTCTCTATAGTAAGATGTAAGTTATCTAAAGATCCAAAGGAGTAGATTGTTTTAAGCTTTTCGGTGTTGTACGATTTCGGCCACGGTAAACTTTTTGTGTTTGCTTAAAGGTCGACAGGCTTCAATACGGACGACATCACCAAGACCACATAGTTGGTTTTCGTCATGGGCAAGGTAGTTCTTGTGAGTTTTCATGGTCTAAGGGAGAAGAATGGGTAAAGTTAATCAATGACAAGACAAGCTATCTTTTTTTTTTTTTTCCTTCTTTTTCCTTTTTACCTTTAATACAACGGGGTGAAGTTTTTGTCGAATGACTTTAACTTTAACGGTCTTTTCCATGGCATTGCTGACCACCATGCCTACAAAGTTTTGACGCATGATTAATTTGGAGTTGGGATAACAAGGAAGAGAGAGGAAAATTGAGTGCTTGTGACTTTATCAAAAAAAGTTCAAAACAAAAAAAAAATTGAAACCGGGCTTTGAAATGTATTCTTTTGCTTCTTCTTTTTACTTTTTATCACAACCCTAATGCGACCTACTCTTCATTTATTACATAAAGCACCTCCTATTCCTCGTTTCTTCAAGGATTCTGACATGTCCTTGAACCACGTAAGTACTTGACTTTGTCTCGTATCAGCACCTAATCAATATAATCTTCTCTTCCTTGGTCTAGTTTTTACTTCGAGGTCAAGTCATCTCTTTATATCGCAAGTTTTTACGTTGCACCAAAGGTAGGTATCAAAAAAGGAATCTCATAGCAGTACACTCTATTAATACTTTAAGTTTTTTTTTTTTTTGTGTAGGTTTGAATAAACCTGATGCTGAAGAACTTCGACAATGGGTACGATCCGACTTTGAACGATATCGAAACGAACGGGATTTGGTAAGTCAAATGGGCATTATACAAATAAAACAAACTAGCACTTAACCGTCCCTTCTTTTTATTTTATTTTATCAGGACAAGATCAAGAACTTGATTACTTCTGGACAACACCAAATGCATACTTTACAAGGCTCTGTCTCACTAGCTCAAGCTTCCCGCCACTGAATTTAGATTAGTCTTAGAATATATTATCCTTCTTAACTATTTAACTAATAAAAACTGCATACCAATCATCTTTATGTGGACTTTTTGTAAATGGGAATACTGGTTAGTGTATGTGTAGAGAATGGGTGCCTAGGGAACCCCTACCCCTTGGGCCACATGAAATATTCAAATCCCGAATCATGCCGCATTGACAGTTCATGGATTTGATGGACTCTATAGTAATGGATAGAAGACGAAAATGTGATATGATTGTTATTAGTCTGACTTGCATGAATAAGTTGAATGCCAGATCAACAGTAAATGATGTCCAAGTGTATACCATGTTTGAAGAAGACCCATATGTGAAGAGTAAACTACATTGCCCAGATCACTTTTACCCCTTAAAGCTGACATTATATGTGATTCACATGCTGAATCAAGTTTTTATTTATTCATAAAGACAGCATAACAATAAATAAAGTGAGTGAGTGAGGTATTACAAGTGTGAGGGAATAAGACTAGTGAGAATCTAGTAATGAAGGTGGTATGTACAGAATATATATAATTGTGTGTGTACGTGTATGATATACTAAGCCCTATTCTACTATGCCGTTAATTCATCCCAAGCCTTGACATACCTAATATATATAAAAGTTTATGTGTTAGTAACATTCATCCATCATCAGAACATTTGTATGTACTTACTCTTCATAAGGACGAATAACCTTTTCCATGAATCCAAATCGAATGTATATTTCACCAGATACATTACTCTTTTCAGTCCGTTTATTCAAAGTATACCAAGCCGGTTGATTATCAGGGTCATCGTAATGTCGAGCCATACCATCCGCTGATCCACCTGCATTCCTATCAAAAACGTTTTTAAAAGGTATCGTTGCTTCGCCCAAAAAGTCTCGCCCAAAGGTATCTTTATCCCACACCGTCACCGCAATTAAAGAAGGAAGTTGTTTAGGATGCAGATTAATGTTGAATTCAAAGTTCCATTCCGGATCAAGTGTTTGCTTCACAACGTTCGTAGTATACTTTTTGCCATTGATGCGAATGACAGCATAGGGATCAGAGAACCCAGTCTTGTCCCTATTCATCATAAAAGGTTAGTAAAAAACGTCAAAAGGATTAATAAACAGTTACTTACGCAGCTGCCAGTCCTCTTGCTGTCAGAACACCAATACGCAATTTCAAAGTATCGCTTGTCATAGTTGCTAAATAATGTTTAACAATGATGAAGGAAGAAGAAGAAGGAGAGAGAGAAAAATAACGACAACGAGACAAACTAAAAATAACACTGCCTAGCACAGAAATTCAAATCCCGATTCAGCTGTCTTTCCTGTGTCCAGATAAATGGTCTCTTCTCCACCTGTCAAATCCCCTCCACTGGAAACAGTGGCAACAACTAGAACCAGCTCAGATAAGTGAAGAGCACAGGTTTTTGGGTAAAATAAAACAAAGTCCAAACAACTTGTTATCGTTCCGCAAAATGGGTGATCATGGCCGATTGCCTTTTTTGGATACCAACTATGCATAATACAGGTCTATATAACCAAGATGGAGTCATTAAAAGCATTATCATAATCAAATTCATGCAGCGTATTTATTTTGGGTAGAAATTAGAGTAATGCATCACCAGATACCAGGTCAGTCAGTTATTGAAAAAAAAAGGAGAGGCAGGGGAAAGAAGGGAGAAAATACAATACATGAGAAGACTTTTTTATGTTCTAATGTATTATGCACCTTATTGTTATGATATGATATTCTGTTCGTTCGTTTCGGCCACATACGTTTGTGGGCGTAATGACAACATGGCAAAGAACTATAAGAATCATCATTGTTATGTGTTTTGAGAATCAATGCCGATATGTTTTGGAGGGCGACGAAGATCTCCCTTTGGGTCCCAATGAAATTTTCAACTCCCGACGCATGGACTCTTGATAGTATTTCACATCCCGATGTTCATCCCATTATCAATGATTTCAACAACAAAAAGCTAAAAACACTATAACATAAATAGGAGTAGAAACTGAAAAGACAAAAAACGACATCTCCTTACCTCCTTTGAGGTGAAATCATCATTATCCTTGTGTTTCAGAGAAAAAACCTGGGATTCTTTGCCATACGATCCAAAATCATGGCCGCCTTTGTTTAATTCTATTACCCCTGATTACATAGATATCACTTTATATTTCGTATTGTTGATAGTGATGACAAACAAATGATGGCTGATCATTTCCATGAGCGACTGGTTATACACGATAACTTTATACCTGGCTTGGTTTTTCTTTTGTTTGTTTTAGATCATCGATGCATGATTCAATGGGTTTCTTCGAGAAGATAGAATATACTTTTTGTTAATCGTGTTTTCGTGTGGTTCTTGTTCTTTCCAAAACTAACAATGAGGAGTGGGAGAATTTAATTCTTTGCTCAATAATTAAGGAGTGGAGAAAGAAAGAAAAAAAGATCGGGAGGTAGGTGAGGTAATGAAAAGGAAAGGTTACAGGTTGGACAGACCGTTTACATCAGCGTTACCCACAATGCATTATGCCGCTCAGTTTTTTAAACGCCGCTACCCCTGAATCAAAAAAAAAAAAATCCTGCTCCTTAAAGTGTCAAATCAATATAAAAGAGATGGGGTTTACTTTTCGTCAATTTTCTATTATCTTTATTCCATCTATTTTCTTTTATACCTTCTTTTTATATTTCAGTATGAAGTTCTCATTGTTGCTTTCCACTGCTGCCTTATTAGCTCTTGTATCTGGTGATCCCATTATTTCCATCACCTCCCCTCTCTCCGGCACTAAAGTGAAGGCAGGCACTGATACCATGTTGACTTGGGTTAATCCTACTGTGAAGACCATCTCTCAAATCGTTCTTGCTAAAGGTCCTTCTAACGCTTTGCAACCTGTTACAACCATCGCTACTAATGTCGATACCGCTACTGGTAAATATGTCTGGAAGGTTCCTTATGAACTGGAAAACGGTGAATGTAAGTTGATAGAGTAGAAAGAAAGAAAGAGGTATTGACTTTTTATTTTTTTTGGTTATAGATTCATTCGAAATCGGAACTTCACCTGATCTTGCATTTGCTGGCCCTATCACAATTGAAGGTGGTGTCGGTGGTACACTTCCTCCTTCCAATGCCACCGTGTCCACTCCCGCTGCTCCTCCTTCCGGTGTCAGTAATGCCGCCGGTTCTGCTGCACCTTCCAGTGCCCCCTCCAGTCATGCTTCTTCCCCTGCTCCTGCTGCACCCAATGCCAAAGCTCCTGCCGCTGGATCTTCACCTACTGGATCAGGTGCTATTCAACTCACAAGTCAAAAGTACTTGGCTGCCGCTGCAGGTGCTGCCATCATTGCTTATCAGCTCTTCTAAAAAAAAAAAAAACCATGTTTGTCTTCTTACTTGCTATTATCTGTATATCGTTTTGACTCTTTTTGATTTTTTTAACGTACTTTATATAAATAAATAATCATTGATACTTTTTACATCTTGAATTATGCATGCACGATCATTGAAAAGGAAAGTCGATCCTCATTTTTGAATCCCCGACTCAGAGCAAGGATCGGCCATGTAGGGTTCTTGTTTTCTTGTATCTTTTCTTTCCTATAACAAGATTGTTTGCCACATCAATGTATTATGTTGAGTACATTTCGAAAGTGTCAAATGGTTGGTACCACTCGGTGTGATGAAAGAAGCAAACGAACATTCAAACATCGACACATGAGGAAAAAAAGAAATCCTTCTATATTTTAAACTCCCGACAGCGGCTGAATAAAATAAAAAGTCAGGCGTAGATTTTTCCGTTTCTCTTTTACTTTCTCCTTTTTCTCCAACGACCACGAATGACAAATTATCCAAACGAAAAACCGACCTTTTATTCCTCTAGTTCAACATCTTCCACAACTAATGATCAACAAGTGATTAGTCGACCGGTCAGACGTCATTTGGTGGACGTCTTCCTCGTGATTGCGGCCATGTTGGGTATTGCTGCAGTGGGCGCTAATTACGGTGGACCTTACTCTCGATTATCAGCAGTATCAGGCGGGTTCATAGAAACAGGTGCTGTCATTGGAAGTGTATTTGGTATTCGAAACATGCGACAAGACAATATACTACGTTGGGGATTACTATCCGTAAGTTAGTAATGGAACAGCAACAACAACAACATAATAACATTCGTTGGTCATCTCACACTTTTTTTTGGGGGGGGAGAAATAATAGATATATGCATTATTTAGTGGTGCTTCCTTGTCAACATTGATTGCTACTTATCTTCACTGGGATCCAAGTGGCACTTTACTATTGGCGGCTTTATCCGGATCCATGTTTATCTTTTTAGGTTTTGCTGGAAGCGCATTATTGGCCAATCGTCGAAGTATGCTTTATTATGGTGGAATGGCTGGCAGTCTATTGGGAATCATGGTGTGGGCTTCCTTGGCCAATATCTTTTTTATCCGGTCATCTTCCATGTTCTCGGCTGAACTTTACCTTGGATTGATTGCTTTTGCAGGATTTGGTAACGAAGAGGAAAAAAAAAAGAAACACATACAAAAGATACTCATTTTTTATTCTCCTCCCTAGTTGTTTACGATACTCAAATGATTGTGGAAAGAGCCAGTGCTGGAATTTATGATATCCCTGGTCATGCTTTGGAATTATTTATGGACTTGTTTGCTCTCTTTGTACGACTCGCCACCATCATTCTGCGTAAAGAAGAAGAACGGGAAAATAACGGTAGAAGTAGCACCAGACGACGACAACGACGAAGACAACAGGATCGGTGGTAATGTTAGTGATATTGTTTTTATGTTTATGTAGAATAGTTGTATTAGTCATCCTCCCTTCCCTCTTCCCCGGCACAATGATACATAGTTGTTACCAATAGTCATTGTTTTGACTTTTTTTTATATTAAATAATAAACCAAATTAAAAATGATACTTATTTAACTTGGTGCTCTAATGGGTATATCTTTAGTCTTTGATAGTGATGATGATGATGATGATTATACGGACCACCACTGGTTGGTAAAGAAGAAAAGTTGTCGGGGTCTGTATTCGGCTTGAATGCATGATCGAGGGAATGCAGTTCTTGTGTCAGGGTAGTCAGGGCCCGGTCTAACCCAATCAGTTTAGCAGTATGATCCTGTACTTGTTTCTGCAATGATGCTATATCTTTCTGATACTGATCCAGTTTACCACGCACAGCACAAAGTCTATGAACGCACTCCTGTCTCATGTTATAAAGTCGTTCGTGCTCGGTTGCAGTGACCCATCTATCTTCTCGAACTAGTCGCTCGATTGTCAGCGTCGTTCGGTACATATGCGATCTAATCGTATGGCAGTGTCTATTTGCTTGAACAAGTCGTTGTTGGTAATGATGAAGAGCGTGTTGCGTCTGTTTCAAGTGATACGCTTGCTGTGATCGTATCTCGGCGATGGCTCGGTATCCCTCTGACAGTTGTATGCACCTCGCTTGTAACTTATTATGTTGTTTTCGTTTGAAGAGTATCAGTTGCATGCATATATAACAAGAAGTAAAAAGAGGTAAGAGTAAGAAAAAAAAAAGTTGAAAAAGTGAGATGAAATCGGTAATTTATCTCGTCACAGCTTTCTTTGTTGTTGATCAATGATGGTTTATTTGGTTCTACTGTCTCTTTGTACACATTGAGAATACAATGAGGCAGGGTCACTGATAAAAAAAAGAAAAAAAGATATGAGGAACCTTGACTTTTTGCGTGTTCATTATGAACTGATTCATCATGCAGAATCATTATCGGAGTTATAATTCAAATCCCGCCTCCAGCCCTCTTTTTTTTTTTTTTTTTTTTGTAAAACTCATTATGACATCTATTGAGCTGACGACATATAAAGAAACTAATCATACCAATTAATTGTAAACTTATAATGTTTAATCCATGTTATTCATGCAAAGGTCGCCCGTTTCAGAAACTTTGACCGGTTCGATCTCGGTGGTGAGAAAATGATGTGAGTAAAAGTAGAAAAACGAGCACCAGTAGAAAGAGATCAACACTTGCAGGTACCTACCTATTGCCACTGACGACATATTCCATGAGCGACATTTTCGCGTGAGCAACATAATTGAGCATATAAGTGAGTGGACCAGTCTACCACCTACTGTATGTTTCATGATCCGTACCGTTGGACTTGTACAAGTTAACCCACCGTGTTGCTTCAACAAGGAACCATATCCTCATTTCACATAAAGGGTGTTATCGCGCAACCTATCACAAAAAGGCGCTAGTCTTTTTTGATCAATGTGGCCGAGATGGAAAAAGCTTAAATCTCGAAAACAGAAGTCGGGATTTGAATATCTCCATAAATCCCGTTTTCATTCGCCCAGTTTTGTTTTCCTTTCTCTTTCTTCCGCCCTTCACCCCCTTCAACTAATGAAATCGACAACGCTTGGACTTGTCTCCACTTGTGTTGTGGTTATTGCTGGTATAACTTTTGTCATTTACTACGATTACCAAAGACGGAAAAACTCTACTTACCCACGAAAAAAAAGTAAGTGAACACAAAAAAAGAAAAAAACCCTAATGTCCTGTCATATTGATCGCTCACTTCCTTCAACTGTAATAGGTACAGAAAAGAGACGTGAAATCAAACAAGCTGTCAAGAGGAGCAAGAGGGATACTCTCTCTACGATTCAAAAAGTGTTGGATCAAGTGGCCCAAGATGAATACCCTACGCTAACTGAAGAAAAAGAAGCCTACTTTATGAATCAAGTCTCTCAAGGTGAATCATTGGTGGCGAAAGGTAAAAAACAAAAGAAAAAACATCGTTATTTCGTTTGTAATGTATTAACCTCTTCTCTGTTTGTTTCTTGTTGTTGACGCATAACGTCTGCTTACATTAGGTGAAACGTATTATCATGACAGCGTCCTCCCGTTTTACCGTGCGTTGAAGGTGTACCCCAAGCCTTTGGATCTCATTATGATGTACCAAAAGACTGTGCCTGATGCTATCTTCCAAATGATCATCAGTATCATGAGTCTGGAGGTAAGTCTTATTGCTTATTTTTAAAAACAGGGGGTGATGGATGACTTGCTTTGTGTAACCTACATGACTGACTGACTGACTTAATATGTGTTTTTTTTAATACTGATAAAGCAAAAGAAGATTCAAAATGGATTCTATGAACAATTCCCTCCAAAGTCGACATTTGTCAAATTGGACGAACTACCCTCTCTGGAAGCAAAGGATGGTGACAACAAGCAAAGTTTACGACGTGGATTGGTGGCTGACAAGGATATCAAGGCAGGCAACATCATTTATACCGAAGTACCTCTTATCTCTGCATTGTATCCTTCATTTGAGGTAAAATCTGAATAAAAACTATTGTGGGAGGAGGGGGGGGTATATGGAATAATACTAATCATTGTTATTTTTATATTCTAGACAAGCCATTGTCACTTTTGTATGAAAGCAATCACCGATGATTCCAATATCTCCTGCACCAACTGCACCAATGTAAACTTTTGTAGTATCGAATGTGAAAAACAAGGACAAAGACTGTATCATCAATTCATATGCACCAACGACAAATTCAAACCTTCGACTGTGGGACAAGTCTTTGCTGATCATTGTACCAAGAACAACCTCAAGTATCCCCAAATGATTGCTCGTTTTTTGGCCAGTATGGTGGAAGAAGAAATGAACAACAAGCAGACTGATCAACAACATTACTCATCATGGGATCATATCGATCGCATGCGATACTTGGAAAGCATACCTACTGAACACACCGTACAAGAAATAGAAATGATCAAATGCGTCTTGGCCAACAAAGTCCCTGGTATTGATCAATTTTTGACCGACGATATTTATTTGATGCTCAGAGGTAAACTGGCCTATAACTCTTATCCTATTCCTTCTGCTGGCAGTGGTGTTTATAATGATCAGGTAAATGAATGTGAATAGGAATGTGCTGATGGACAATAATGTTGGACTTGTGAAACTGTTTTAGATCGGCATGGATGAACAGTATCGACAATTACCAGGAATGGACGACAAGAAGATCGTAGGTACAGGACTCTACAAAATCTCAACTTATATTGGCCAATCTGTGGATCATCCCAATGTCAAGATCGTGTTTGCTGAAAACAACAACAAGCTCTCTGTATTGGCTACTCAAGATATCAAAAAAGGCGAAGAATTGACAACTGATTACATAGTTCCCGTTTAGTTTATGGATATCATTATATAGGCTAAATGCTTATTCTTATTAATGTTGTTAATATATATAAATAAACATTAAATCACAATATTGTCCCACCAGGTTTACATTTTGTATGGTGGTTTGTTTTTAAAATGGGTATATAAAAGTATGGATCTGGGTATGAATTAGTATGTCGGTCAGTAAAGAATGTAAAATCCGTACATCTATTGAAGTTGTATCCAGGTTCCCTTTTGTTTATACTTGTTAACTGGCGATTATTGATATGTATCAAGGGTTTCCTAAAAAAAAAAATAAGGCGGCCATTTTGATATTCAACCCCCGCTTTACTTCCGCATGAATCATGATCACCCTTGACATGTACAGTACATATTCAGGATATTATAATCCATAAGATGATAATCTTGCTACAATAGGTTGACATTCACGGATAAGATAGAGAGGATGGGTTGTCTACATATCCGCCAATCATCAATACTTCTATCTTCTTTTATTAAGTTTTATAAAGTGATCTAGTTTTTTATTACGTACAGGTTATAACAACAGTTATTTCTATACTATGCTTACACTATGGTATTATAAATGGAAGGGGGTAAGCGCGTGTAATTAAAAGGTAGATTAAACTATGTTATGTGTATGTAGTAGGAGGGGAAGAGATAAAGCCAGAGATCACCACCGCTTTATTTATCGTCCAATAAGACCAATGTTGAAGATACAGGGAGGCCACAGACCACTTTGTTCTATGTTAAAGAGTGCCACCCGTTTCATCCTTGTTGCCTAATCGCCCGATCCTACTGACTAAAGATATATTTAGTTGATTATGTTGCCATTTCCATATCCGCCGAGGCCGAGTTTTACCAAGTCGTTCATGTAAGGTGAGAGTTTTCATGGTAATATGGCCGATGATTACTGATTGTTTGTTTATAAATGTCTACTTTGCCCGACCCAGTTGAAATCATTTGTCAAAGGTAAGTAATGGCTGCCCAGTACGTCGAGAAATCATTGGCATTATGGTTGCTGATTGCTGATGTATGTTCAATTTGCCCGCGCCCACCCAAACATTGGTGCATCTACATGACCTGACCGAGATCACTTTTTGATAGAAGCTGCTGCCACGCTGTCCCTGTTGTTCATTGCAGCACATAAATATCATCATAGGCATCGATTTACATAGATAGGTGCTGGATCCCCAAGTTGTCGTTTATGTTTGCTGGTATTTGAGTCATCTATCAACCTTCGATATCCACCATATTCGCAATACCAGTCTACTTTCTATTCAACCAAATCCTGATGCAATTCATCCAAAGTCGTCCTTTTTCCCAAGCTGTGTCAGCTAATATCGAAGATATTTTCCCACCCATGGTCCAACAACTTTGCGTGTAACTCCATATAGATTCATCATAATATAGCTGGTTGTTTCGGCAAAAGAGAAGAATCATCTTACCAGCAGAGTTTATTGTAAAGAAAGGAATCTATGTTTGACAGTGCATTGATGAAAGAAGAAATGAGGTTAGTGAGAGGAATTTAAGGGCAGATTAGTGTTGCTTGAAAGAAGATTGAGTATCCTTTTTTTGTTTACCTTGTGCTCTATACGTCGGTGGGTAGTAAGGACCGCCATGAGAGAAAATGGTGTGTCTATTGAGTTGGCTAGGATGGTAAGTTTGTTTCAAATAAAGCCAACAAATCAACTAGTTTATTTTTTTTTCTTTACTTTTTTTAGCCAGTGACTACAAACGAGTCTATGGGCATTTGTTCAAACATCGCACCTTTAGTGATAAACGTATCAAGTTTATATCGTTACAATTATGTTGAAGAATGAAAGAAGAGAGAGGGGGGAAGAAAGAAGGAGGGAAGAATTGAGGTAAAAATATATTCAAATCCCGCTTTATTTCGAATGATCAGCTTACAGACAGAGAATCAAATCCCGCTGTGTCCCTTTATGTCTCAAACAACCATCATTACAATAGACCACCAACGTTGATTTACCATGCTAATAATATAGTATACCAAAATACTACTTTATTTATTAATCCTCATTCTCAATACGAATGCGTGCATGGGGAATGCCATATTATCGAAATAAAACGCTATTAATATTTAAAATTCCGATCTCCCCCTCTTTGTACTTCATTATTCAAACTTTTTCAGTTAAGAATCATTGATTAGCCCCAATTAGTACCTAGTTGGATTGTGTGGTACGTACATACATTATGTCTCCTTGATAATAGCAGATAAGCATATTCTTCTCTCCTTTTTTTTTTCGTCTTGTGGTATGACTTTTTGTCTATCCCCTGATTTCAATTTGAGCATTGCTCGTTTCTCTTTTTCTTTCTTCTTAAAAATATACTTTATCATGACGGTAGATACATCAGACAACCAACGAAAGTACAAGCTAGTATTCTTAGGCGAGCAAAGCGGTACATAAACATCGGCGAAAGCGGGATTTGAAAATATCGCATTAATTTTGATTCTTACTTTCTAGTTGGAAAAACATCGCTAATAACTCGATTCATGTACGACACCTTTGATAATACATACCAGGTACATTATATACTGTGAGGATGGTGGAAATAGGAACTAACATTGACGAACACTCTTGTCATATCATGACACTTTGGTTGAACTTTGTCTCCTTAAAACAAACACTTTATCTGCGTCTATATTAGGCAACCATAGGAATTGATTTTTTATCAAAAACGATGTATATGAGTGATAATCGAACACTTCGATTACAGTTATGTAAGAAATCAAATCAAAGAGAGAAGATGTCATCTCATTTTCTTTCTTGGATGCACTTTCTATAGGGGATTCCGGCGGACAAGAGCGATTTCGTAGTCTTGTTCCAAGCTATATTCGAGACTCTGCTGTTTGTGTGATAGTATATGATATTTCAAGTATGCATAATAACTTTTTCCTGAAAAAAAAAAAAGAAAAAAAAAAGATCATCATTTTTAACCCTCGCTTTTTGTTTTGGGTCCTTTGATTTATCAAAAAAGACCGAGCCAGTTTCTTAAACACAGACAAATGGATCGATGATGTTCGGGCTGAACGTGGTGATGATGTTATACTATTTCTTGTTGGAAACAAGTCTGATCTTCATGAAAAGAGGTAAGATTCTGATTGTAAAAGGAACGCATGAATAAAAAAAGTTAATTTTGAACGCCGACTTAGGCAGGTGTCCATCGAGGAAGGGGAGAAAAGAGCAAAACAACTGAATATGCTATATATTGAAACCAGCGCACGGGCAGGTCATAATGTAAGTTAAAAACAAAGACATCATGTGCGCATGAATTGTATGCTAACTTTATCCAAAAAGGTAAAGGCTCTGTTTAGGAAGATCGGGCACGCTTTACCAACTTTAGACGCCAAGTTGGAAAAACCATCAAGTGATGTCTGTAAGTCAATAAAAAAAAACTACCAGTATATAAGAGAATATATGATTCATATCTTCTATTGGTGTCGCATAGTGATCAAAGTTGATTTGAATGACACGATTGAATCGAAAGAACAAGAAGTAAATACTTCATGTTACTGCTAATTATATAAAGTCCACCAAGTCAAGATAGGTACAAAGTCCATAAAGTTTAATTTTTATTAATACAATGTCAGATTTATTGAGATAAGCAAAGATTGTCATGAGGGAGTTTTGTAATAACATAAAGTGTGCAAGGTGATTACATAATAGATGGTCAAATGGAAGAATGCAAAAAAAAAGTAATATTATAACTAAGAGGGGGGAGGGCTAAAGCATTTATTTCATGGAGACCAGCTTGATCTATAATAAACACACACACAAAGTTGAGAATCAGTCATTTAGTTTATATCAATCCATTCTTTTTTTTTCTCTTTCTACTTACTTCAAAGACAAGGGTAGCATTACCAGGGATTTGAGGGGGAGCACCACGCTTACCATAAGCCAAAGGAGCAGGAATGGTCAACTTGCGTTCACCACCCAACTTCATTCCCAAGATACCTTGATCCCAACCCTTGATCACTTCACCAGCTCCAAGTCGGAAGTTGAAGGGTTTACCAGAGACATTCTTGTCAAACACCTTGCCGCTGGTCAATTTACCGATGTATCGCATACCAATCTATAAAAAGAAAGAACATTATTAGAATTAACACATCATCCTTTATTTTAATATTCCTTTTCCTACTTACTCTAGCACCACTGCGGACATTAGCACCTTCACCAACCTTGATATCTTCAATGATCAATCCATTGGCCATTTTGGTCACTTGCTATTAAAAGACAAAGACAAATCAGTACATTTTATTGTTGGATAATCCTTTTTTTTTCTTTTTTACCTTCTTTTCTTGTTGCTTGGGCTTCTTTTCTTCGACCTTTTGCTTCTTGGTAGGTTCTTCCTTTTCAGAGTCAGCGGCGCGCTTCTTTTCTTGTTTGGCAGCTTGTTCCTTTTCAGCAGCAGCAGCAGCAGCAGCAGCCTTCTTTTCTTTCTTGGTCAAAGGCTTGGTAGGTTCAGCGGCAGCAGCGGCGGCGGCAGCTTTCTTTTCTTTCTTGGTCAAAGGTTTGGGAGCTTCTTCTTGTTCTTCTTCTTCTTCTTCGTCTTCTTCGATTTCTTGGATACGAGATTCATCAAGTTCTTCTTCAGAGTCGGAGCCCATTTCATCAGAGTCGAGTTCACCGTTCAAGTAAGCGACTGAAAGGAGTGAATAGGAATACAAAGGAAGTTAGTTAATCAATACGTTGGTGCTTTTGTTTAAAAAATCTATAGCACTTACGGACTTTGTTACGATCGATACCTTCAGGAGCGTTACTAAATGATCAATATGGATAAAAGATAGTTAGTCGATTTACATTTTATTTTGTGGCCAACAAATAATCATTTCACTTACGCCAAAAAGTCTTCGAGATCTTCTTCGTTAACATCATCATCATCTTCATCTTCGTCGTCGTCGTCTTCAAGCATAAGTTCGGCTTCGTCGCTGTCCATTTCGCCTTCTTCATCTTCATCTTCATCATCACCATCCAAGCCTTCGTCTTCATACAAGTAGTTACCAGTCAAGTGAATAGTTCTATCATGAGATTAAATTAAAAGTAAAGTTAGTAAAATGTAAAGACATCAAACATTTTTTTTTTCACTTACTGTTGACCTTGGACAGAGAAGGTAACTTGTTCACCCTTGACGATGATGAGATCTAATAATTGTTGATCAACTTTACCAGGAGCCAAAGAGCACAAGACAAAGTCGTTATCGTCCACCTTGATGCAAAGAGATGCACGGGCAGTGTTCTTGCCAACTTCGGCAAGAGAGGCCTAAGAAGACGTAAAATAAACGAGTTGGTGAGATCCGGTGCAAGATGACAATATAATGTGTTGCTTTACTTACCATGGTGATGCGGAAAGAGTTTTCAGCGATTTGAGTATAGGTTTTACCAGGGGCAACCTTTAATCCTATGATTTACAAAGAGAGGCATATAGCAAAAGAAAAGTGTTAGCATTACAGATATTGAAATAATCATGTTTCGATCGACATAACAGTTCAACTGTATGAGGATAGTGTGGCATGTACAATCATAGTCTTACCGAAGAATCCTTGAATGCTCATGTTGTTAATAAGTAGTGGTTGTCAATAAAAAAAAAAAAAAAAAAAGAGAAAAAGAAAGTAAAAGAAGAGTAAAGAAAACTTTTACCACAAAATTTTGCATGTCAACCTTTTGCATTTGAAATCCCGAAAAAACGCCTCAATGTGACCGTATCGACCCCAAAAAAAGAAAAATCATGCACAACTTGACTTGAACATCATTTTACTTTTCCTAACAATAATTGAATGATCTCCATCATCATAACTTCATAATTTATTGTTGAAAAAGAAACCCCACTCATCATACTTCTTCTCAGTGTGTAAATGGCACATTGAACTTTGTCCCCACCTACAGTATGTCTCTCCTCTTGATGACCCGGTGTTTCTGTAAGACGCGTGAAACTGAAGTCTTGTTATACTTTCCCAACCATTCTGTTAATATATTTTTTTGATAAACTATTCACCAAAGCTATATGACAAATGTCAGAAACACGTTGTTGTTTAAAGTCTGAACTCCGGCGGAATTTGAAATTCTGTCAAGGATCGGTGGCTCATCAAATCAACCTAATATAAATTTTCACTCTTCTTTTTTTTTTCTCCCCCTTCTTCTTTTCTTTAACTACTTGGAAACATGGTTTCAGATAATTCGTCTCCTATACAGCCGCCTGCTTCATCATCTGCTGAAGGTGGTAGATATTCTGAAACAGCTATTAACACATCAGCTTCCTCTCCACCATCAGGGATTCCCAATGCCACCACAGATGCCCAACATAGCAATACAAGTCGCCAATACCGTCATCACAGCAAGGAACGAGACGATCGGTCCCTCTCTCCTAACCAACGCCAGTCGTCCAGATATGATGCACTATATGAACGTAGGGACGGCAACACATCAACAACTTATCAAGACCTGGATCAATCTTCCCGCCCTCACCGTCGACGCGACTATCGTGAAGATGACTATCGATATAGAAGCAACAGAGACGACAATAGGAACGACAGAAATAGTTACGTACCATCTTCTTCTTCTTCTTCACCACCACCACCAGCATCTTCAAGGCATCAGGATCGATACCAACCACGTTATGGAGACTCAAGATATGATGCAAGAGGCCGTCGTGATGATTATCCTTTACCTTATGATCACCATCGCTCGTCATATTATCACCAGCAGCAAACTCATCCTCGTGATCATTACTCTCATTACCCTCCACCCTCTCATCATCATCATGCACCACACACTCGACAGTCACCCCATTATCGACAACCATATAATGATCGACGCTATCAACGATACGATGATCGACTCTATGATTCAAGATCGCGATCTTCCAGACGTACTGTGGATAGGTAAATAAATTAAAAAGGATCAAAGTGATGACGGACGAATGGACCCCAACTTACTTTTTTACATATATCGATCTAGGGGCACTGAAGAAGAACGTCAACGATCTACCATAATCTTTGTTGGTAACTTACCTTACGATTATTGTGAAAAGGATGTGGCAGGTATGTTTGATCGCTATGGAAAACTTGTCAAGATCACCATTCCCATTGACGCTGTGACTACAAAGAACAAAGGGTATAGTAAAAACAATAAAGTGATATGAAAAACAACGTAATCATCTAGTATTAACTTTTTTTTTTTTTTTTTTTTCGGGTATGATCCTCGACTAGGTTTGCTTTTGTTGAATTCGAAGAACGTCGGGATGCTCAAGAAGCGATGGACAACTTTCAAGGATTCAGTGTCGAAGGCCGTAGATTGAAATTGGATTGGGATATTGGATTGAACAAGAAGGATACTCGACGTGCACCACCACCATCAGATGATTATGGAAACAGCAACAATCATACAAGAACTAGGTAACGAACTGTTAAAAAAGAGGAACAAAAAAAAAGGGGGTGATAAGAGACTCTGGCATCACGATACCATCCCGGTTGATCTACCAACTACGATCTTACTTTTATATACTCTTTTGATCAATGTCGACATTTTTTTACTCACCAATCATCAACACTGGCACCAACCATCAACACTGGCACCAACACAAATTATCGACACACATATTAGATCTCCTCCTTCTTCATCCTCTTCCCCTCCACCTGCTATGCACCGAGGAACTGATACATGTAAGTCATTCCTTTATAAATCAAAAGGTATAGTATACATTATGGCTTAATTTTAACATTATCTTTTATGGGGGGTTATATATAGATATTCCATCCACTGGTGAAGGTTCATCCCGACGAAACGTGCCGGTTGAACCCTACCGCACTTAGTAATAGATACAAATGTTTCCTCTTCCCTCCCACTATCTAGTTATACAATTACCCCTTTTATCTTTACGGGTTGGATTCTCTTTGTATCCCGGCCTTCATTAGGTCTTTTTTTGTTTTTGTTTTATTATTCTATCTTTTATAAAAAACTAGTACACTTAATAAAACAATACATTTGTCATTTATACTTCAGTCTCTCTTACCAATACTATACCTCACATGTTTGTATGGTATAACCAGCCTCACAGGCGCAGATAGGGCGGGGTATAAAACGATGTTTTCTTCTCTTGATGTTGGTTTTTGTGAGTCGAAAGCTCTAATCAATCCAAATCCATCTCAACCTTTACATGACTGACACAAGGGTTCGGTTGCTCTGGCTTTCTTAACAAAGTTGGTTAGGAATGACATGAAGTCTCAACCTGGCCACTTTAATCATTAGCATCAGTAGGTGATTGTGTGTGTAGTGGTCCCCGAACCTGACTAGGAAATAGACGAAGGGCGAGTAGGCGGGATTTTAAAAACTTCGACCAGTGTACAAATCTTACAAGTTCTTGCTTGAGTATCACTTTCTTATGTATATATGGTTTTCGAATCCCTGCTTAAAATTCAACATCACCGATTTGGGCAAACGTCAAGATTAGCACTTTTTAGTACAGTGGTATCATGCATCTTGATACTTTTTTTTTTCTCTTTTTTGAGGTCAAATGGAAACAGCATGAAGTGCTTCTCCATCCTTTTTTACTTTTTCTTTAACCATAACGAAAGATAACATATTTAGGAAACCAACGTAACAAAAACTAAAAGGTTTCTATAGTTGATTAGCGAGATACGATGATTTGAGAATACAGTACTTCTTTTCTACACGCCGGTGTTTGAAATACATTCATGATAATGTGTAAACCTTGCTGCAAATCAAGGGCACCCTCTATTTTGTTAAAGGCGTAAAACCAAAGCATATTGAATAACAAGAGAAGGATCAGATCGGTTAGTAAGAATCTTTAGTAACCTATATTATAAAAGACAGACAATTGGTTCATCTCCCCATCGTTTCTTTATTTAGCAAGAGTACAAATGATGGGCAAGTTAAAGGTATGTATATATATAAAAAAACAGTTTTATTTTAGATCCAAATGAGCATTACATATAATGTTTGATATCATTCTAAGACTAAAGTGGAGGGGTGATGAGAATGAGGTGATGGGGTTGAGCAATATGTAAAAAAAAAAAAGATTAAATATGGGATGAAAGAATCGATTTAGTCTATATAAATCAAAAAGAAAGATGTGTTAGTTTTCGTTACCGAATCCGTTTAATGTATACCACTTACCCACAGCCATATAAGAGTCCATATCAGCATCCAGATCAGCCTGAGATACCTTTGGGCGTGGTTCACGTTTAGTAGAGCTACCACCACGTTGACGGTTGTTGTTGTTCCCAGGGCGGCGGTTGCCTCGTATGTTTCCAGTATGTTGAGTCCTTCCGGGTTGAATTCTTCTGTTGATAGGTAAAGTGCTTGCTACTGCAGCAGACAAGTCCGCAAAAGCAATTCGCATAGGTCGACCTGAAAAAAAAAAAAAAGACAAGACAAGAATCAGTATATGGTTTTCATTCTATTTGATTTGTTGGGTCTTACCATCCAGTTCGACATTGTTGTATGAGTTTCTAGCCCGTTCAGCATCATTGGCGTTAGTATAAACAATATCGGCCACACCTGAGGATTTGCCAGTAGGAGCCAAATGAAGGAAAGCACGCTTGACGTTACCAATTTGACCAAAAAGATCCTAATAATGATGATAAAGAAGCATCAAAAAATTAGTTAGTATTGTCTATTAAAGGGATGAGTGTTGAAACTTACATAGAGATCCTTTTCTGTCACATTATGGTGGAGATTGGAGACCAGAAGACTATTTCTAGGGCCACGAGGAGCAGGAGCTTGATTCCTAAGAGGAGGTCTACCAGAGGATGAGTTGCGGTTTTGTTGCTGTGAAAATGGCAATTGACAAGAGATAATAATAAAAAAAAAGGTTGGATGAATCAGTTTCCGGGTGAATATGTAGTTGTAAATGTATGAGTATGAATGATTAAACACCCCAAAGTGGACCCAAGAGGAAGTGAGCAAAAAGAGAAGATCCAAACCACCAAGGTAGGTAGCCAGTACGAATGATAGACCAATCAAAGCAAACAAGTTATAATCCATCATTGTTCCCTCTGTTCCGTCTGTCTCACTGAGTAAATTGTAAGATCGGTCGTTTTAGGCAATCAAGGTGTTTACCACCACCCCCATAGTTTTTATATATACCAAGGCCAGAATGCTACTTGATCCATCCTTTTCGTTTTCTTTTTGCAAGCTTCACCTTGGTCAGCCCCAACTGAGGAGAGTTGTTCATTCAAATCAAAGTAAAGAAGTGACATACCGATTGGTTTCTATTGTTTCTGTTGTTACCAGGACCATTTCGCTTGTTGATACTACCAGGAGTTCTACTTCTTTGTTTGTTGATAGTAATCACTTCATCAAGAGCCATATCAAGAGAGGAGGACATTGTTATAATTCGTTTGTTTAGATGAGAAAAAGTGGGAGTGGAAAGAAAGGCGAAGAAACAAAAAGTCAATTCCACGTCAGCTAGCGGGATTTAAATCATTTCCTTTATGATTGATTTTCATTGGCTTGTCCCGAGGGAAAGGGTGATATGCGCTCCTAAAGGGATGGAGCATGTCAAGTTTATTTAACTACTGGGTCTTTGATTCTAAACAACACAGAATTCCTTTAGATCTGATGTGAATCATCCCACCAAATCATGCCACTTCTTCATTCCCAGTTATATCGGGATTTCAATAAAAAGTGCCATGCAAAATAGTAGCAATGTAATGAGATTGTTTATTTATTTATTGGTTGTATTATAAAGGATGCATAAAATAGAACATAAAAAAAGACAGTATGATGATTGGAGGGGGAAGAGTGAGTAGTGGGGAAATATACAGAAGATTAAAAGGAATGAAGAGGATGAGATAAAAGGGTATAAATGATAAAGACTATAGTTATAAAACCAGATCATCTTAATTTACAAGAGGGTGGTATATGATGATGAGGTTCCTTGTTAAAACCGACCCCACCACCAACACAAACATCTATAGATTGCACCCAAGGATCATTTAGAATGGCTTCACAAGAGATACGAGTAGCAGGATTTGGATCAAGGATGGCGTAAAGTAGTTTTCGAGGACCGGTGGGTAGTTTTGACAATAGTTCGAATTGCTGAGTAGAGTAGTTACGCAAGTAGCAAGCATAGGCGTTATCGGATTTCTTCGCGCGGTGCCATATTAAGCCTTGCATCCATAGACAGTAGAGGACAATACCGGAAGACCAAACATCCGCCAAAGCACCCCAGTATTCCTTGTTTTCAAACGCTTCTGGTGCAATGTAAGGTTCAGATCCCATTAATCCACGACTTTTATGACCTTGAGATTCCCATGCAAATCGGAAGACATCGCTGACTCCAAAATCGGTGATTTTAACTGTGCCATCGGCCGCCAACAAGAGGTTTTCTGGCTTGATATCACTAAATATAGAATAAAGTGTTAATAGACCAGAATAGTTATGTGTGTGTGTGTGTGTGGTACATTACCGATGCGCCACTCCGACCGAATGGAGATATGCCAAGCCTTGGACCATTTGCTTGAAACAACAGGCTTTTTCACGTTCAGTCATACATTCCGCCATGATGCAACCAAATAGATCACCTCCAGGACACTAAAAAAAAAAAATGATGATGATGATGAGTAAAGAAAAAAAGAATGAGGAGGGGGGGATGACTTACGTATTCCATCACTGTGCTGTATCGTTTTCGATCATCCAATACCAAATCAATGGTTTCCACAATATTAGGGTGAGAGAAGGTGGAAGATATACAGAATTCGCTGGTGAGTTTCTTCATGTATTCCTTTTCTGATTCGGATCGTTGTCGTTTTCGGAATTGTTTGATGGCATACAATTTTTCACCTTTGCCTTCCAATTTACGAGTTATCATCACCACAGCAGTTGATCCTTCACCAAGACGTCGGTAGCATTCACCGTATTCCTTGAGATTGGCAGTATCAGCACGATGAAGTCGACGGGGTGCATTAGAAGTAGCTGTTGATACAACGGAAGAAGCAGGTGAGACTGTATTAGAATAAGACTTGTTGGAAGATGGATGGACTTGTTGTGCTGTCATTAGTTGGTTGTTGTTGTTGTTTCCAGTACTGTTGCGTTTTACGTCACCCTTAATGTCGAGAGTGGAGCAGCTACTTGAGGCAGAGGACATGCTTTGACTTGATTCCCTAGATATACAAACAGGCAAAGGTTCAGGTGTGGCAGCTTTCTTGGCTAGACTGTTGATCATGGTTTTGCTGGTTTGATTGAGTGGTAGCCAAACGTCTGCTGAGGAGTTTCTGTGTATAGTACTAGAGAAGTGCACCATCCATAAAACAAAAGAGGATTGTAGTAAAAGAGAGGGGTGGTAAAAACAACAATGGTAATAAAAATAAAAAAAAAAAGGAATAAAGACGAATATATAAAAGGAAAAAGGGAATAAAGAAAGTTGAAAAAGATTTTTTTATAGAAAAAATCGGCGCTCTCAGCGACCAGATCGATTAAAATGCTGAGGCGGGATAAGTGGAACGACAAATAATTCATATCCCGAAAGGCAATGAAAAAATGCCTCAATTTAGTGGTGGCTTGAATTTGTGGAAGAAAAAAAAAAAACTTGACAATGAGCCAATAGCATTATTAGCTTTCTAAAGCAATCTACTATGTTACAGGTATATGAGAACCTTAATTTACAAATCTCAACGATTGCGAACTTTCTTTGAGCTTTTATAAATGATCATCAGTAATCATAAAGTATTCTCTCATAGCCATCCACATCAATCACTTTTAACAGTGTTAAAATCAAGTGCTCTCCAGAATCCATTGACGCCGTTGACTAATTAGGCAAGCCCCTGTCTCTCACCCTTTCTTTTTATCAGCCTCAGTCATCACAAGAAGCGCAGCTTTGTTCCAGTCGAGGAAGCCGCAGGAAGATCCCTGAGTGTAGATATCCTCCAGCCACGAGGGATGATCAAGTAGGCTTAAATAACACCTTTTTTATGTGACTAACAACATGTTTGCTTATCCTTTCATATGGAATCGCTTTCAATGTTATCAACACTATCACGGAACTCGTTTTAATGCCTCAATTTGAGTTCTTTGTTATTTTCAAAGCCCGTCTGTTTCAACGCCCGCCGGCGCCTTGCACTAGATTGTCTCATATATGCATAATCCCCATTTCCCGCCATTTTCTTTGACATGAAGGGGATGACCAAGATATAACTAATGAATTCATCTATCAATGTGATTTTTTTCACGTGGCTGTCATCATCATCATCATCATCATCGTAATCACCATTATCAAGATGAGGTTATGGCTCCTTATAAAACATATTTCGGGTAGAATGATGATGAAAAGAACAAAGCAATGACTTTCCCGTTTATTCTTTTTTTTTTTGAAATTGTTTCTCCTCGTCATTACTTGTTTAAGTTTCGATTGGATCCCTTCAGGTTAGTTAAATTGTGAAGAAAGACAACTTGCATTAAAGTATGATTTTTCAAATCCCGAAACCCCTCTGTCAAAATCAGCTTCTTGATGATATCACCTTCCTTTTAACTAATCATTCTTTAAAGTGTTAACCTCCCTTTGTCAAATATCTCAGAAGACTGAAAGATATAAAACGATATGGCATCTTTTTTTTTTTTTTTTGGTTTCTCTCAATTGATCATATCATACCTTTCTCATTCCCATAATGTCTTATTATCCCAATAGTGAGTAACAGTATTATGGTTTGCGAAAGTAATCAATGATTAACTTCTTTTTTATTTATTTTCAAGTCCCAAGTGGTTACTATAGCGGCTACTCACCTTCATCTATGTATTGTGCAGACCCTTATGATCCTTATGGTGGGACCAGCTACCCACCCCGCTATCCAACCATGCAACAGTACAACATGAGTCAGCCATATTACTCCCATCCACTCATGCAACAATATATATTATATCAAAACTACTATCGTGAGCCCAATGTGCTAAACCGGTTATTGAATCGAGCCCGGTATGGAACAGGCTCCTATTTTGGAAACCCCTATTCTCATACAAGGGTAACTTTTGATCCACAAGGAAACCGAATCTGGCCCGAAGCAAACTACGTCAGTTCTGTTAAAGATCTTTGGAAAACAAGCGACCCCTATGCTGATCCTTAATCTTATCTCCCCAATTGAAGTAATATCAATTACGATGATAGCTTTTTGTATAGTACCCAATGATTGTTATCAATAAAATGAGTGACTCAATAACGTAAAACGGAAAGTGTTCTTCTTAGTCATGCATGAAATCGGAGAATCAAGCGTTTTTCAAAATCCGACATTCAACTAAAAGAGTGGGATAGAGTTCTGATCATTGTTTCATGGGAAACAAGTAGTCTATACTGAGTTTTCATTTTCTTGAACTTATCGACAAGCGGGATGTTTTGGTAACTTGGACAATGAAGGGTGTAAAAGTAAATTTGTCAAAAATGAGGTGATATAGAATACGAGCTGCATTCGATTTGTTCTATTTTAACTCTTGTGTGATTTTCACACCCCGTCCGATATTTTGACAAATATCAACCGACAAAAAGGGAAATGCTAGGTGCACGAAAAGTGCGAACAGAATTATGGAATAGCACTATTCGCTCAATTGTTAATGTATGCTAATGATTAAAGTGGTGATATGGATACTATGGCATATTTCCAACATATCTTACCCCAAAAGTCAAGTGCCAAGACCCTTGTGTCAATCTGTCCAGGCTTGCGATGACCTTTACCTGTCATTTGCAAGAAGAAGAAGAGGAACCAGACTTCATTTTCAGATCCCGCCTGCCTCTACCAAGATTTGGAAAAGCTCTACTCGCTCCAATTGTCGATGGATGCCAATGACAAAAGTGACCATGAGCATTACTTAATCTATTTCCAACAAACTTTACATAATGGTCATTGTACCAAGTTCACTGTATGGAGCAGTATAGCCTCAAGATCGTTTTAACCTGACTTTCGGAAAAAAAAAAAGTGGCAGAATGAAAATTGACACACAAGACAAAACTTATTTCAAACCCCGTTTACTCTCGCCTGGAAACTTGAGAGAGCTCTACTAGCTTAATGAACAAGCGGTGCTAATGACAAAAGTAACCATGAGCATTCCTCAGCCTATTTCCAACAAACCTTACATAATGGACATTGTACCAAGTTCAGTGTATGGAGCAGTATAGCCTCAAGATCGTTTTAACCTGGCTTTGGTGAAAAAAGTTGCAGAATGAAAATTGACACACAAGACAAAACTTGGTTCAAGACCCGCTTACCCTCGCCTTGAATCTTGGGAGTGCTCTAATACCTCAATGGACAAGTGATGCTAATGACAAAAGTAACCATGAGCATTCCTTAGCCTATTTCCAACAAAGTTTACATAATGGCCATTGTACCATGTCCCTTGTACGAAGCAGTATAGCCTCAAGATCGTTTTAACCTGACTTTTGTAATTAAATAAAAAATGGACAAACGAGACCAAACTTGATTCATTTTCTGATCCCGCCTGCCTCTACTAAGATTGGGAAAGGGCTCTACTTGCTCCAATTGTCAACTGATGCTAATGATTAAAGTGTCGATGTGGACACTATGGCATATTTCCAACTTGAGTCACCGCAAAAGCCAAGCTCCAATACCCTTGTGTCAATATGTTCAGACTTGCTATGACTTTTACCTGTCCTTTGCGACGAAGAGTATTTTTATTTTTTCTAGATGGAATGTTCCTTCATTTTCAAACGCCGAATACCAAAATCCCGTGCGCCTGGCAATTCCTTACAAACGCGCGAATTTCCCACTCTCGTCTTTCTTTCCATTACTTTACACTCATACAATCTTCCCTTCACCTGACTCATTCTCTTGTACTCCTCCTGATATTTTGAATAAAACAACAATGATCTCCGTTTTATCCGTTTTACCAAATCTTTGTACTTTCAACAGGCAAATGAACTTTTGACTCTTGGCACCAAATCTCAAAACACAACTTTTATATTCCTTGACGGCAAAAACCATCTACCTCAATAACAAAGATTAACTTGGTGGTCAGTATTTTTACTTGGAATCTACTGGTAAGTATTCTACTTGGGGTGCGGATGTTATTACACAAAAGAAGGTCCATGCCGGTGTCATCTTGTAGGTAAGATGAGATACATAAAACCCACGACAATTAAACTAA
The DNA here is from genome assembly GCA_025330725.1 of Chlamydoabsidia padenii. NCBI lineage: Eukaryota > Fungi > Mucoromycota > Mucoromycetes > Mucorales > Cunninghamellaceae > Chlamydoabsidia > Chlamydoabsidia padenii. Next base: position 878,179 of record JAIWND010000006.1, on the reverse strand, counting down.
TCACTTTCACCAATACAACTATAGGCCAAATGCAACAACAATCACGCAAAATGTACTCTTTTAAAAACACAACAGCAACGAAGCCAGCAGTCACCCACGATGGATCCTCATACAAAAACGATACTAGTCTCCGCAGTACCCAACTTGGAATCACATTGGCATCAAATAGTGGTGACGTATCTCAATAAATGCGCATTGAAGTACGACCAGGCTCTCCCGCTTTGGTCATCTGGTAAATCGGACAACATTGATGTGGCATCATTGCATTCAAGGATAATGCGGTTAGAATCAATACACATGTCGAAACAAAGCAAGGATCAATGCCCCAGGGCTTAAATGATGACGATGTCATGTTATTGGGACCTCTTAATAGATATGGTGGGTCGCGTGGTTAGTCCTCCACGGATATGTATACCGGAAGAAAAGGTGGATGTAAAGAAAAACAGGGGATACAACTAACTCTCCTTTTTTTTTTTTCAATGGTTGGATAGGAGGCCAGTCAAACAAACAAGTTGTGATCTATGTGGACCAAATAGAAAGAGTGATAACCTGCACCTCTTCAACTACATTGGCTGGTAACAAGCTCGATGGACTTCATATCAAATAACAACCTGGGAACAAGTACCAACAACATCGCTAAACCATATGATACTAGTATAGTTAGGCATTTAGATTAGTCTGTTTAATGTCCAATAAAAGTAAAAAAACCATTGTGTTGTGTCAATTAGGATGTGTATTGTATGTATAATAAAAGCTTTGATGATAATTTGCTCTTGCCAATCATTGCATTTTCTTTGTATGGTAAGACTATGATGTAGTAATATAAAAATGTTTCCATATGATGTATTCTGGATCGAATAGTGTTATCAGATACATCAGAAAAGAAAGACAGGACATGATGACGGAGACAGGCGAATCTCAATAAAGTATAAAGGAATGGTAGTCAATATATCATCCATGCTCTTAATTCAATGTTTTATATGCATATTGACCTTTTATTTGTTACCCATCTGCTATGTATTCGCAAACGCATCCGCTCGATGACTTCATGCATGAATTTGTCGGAATTTGAAATTGACCGGCATGTGAGTTCTAATTAAAAAAATCACCACTACAGGGGTAGATCGACGTGACGAAACCTCGAGAATATTGATTGGACATATTTCTGTACTTTAGGCATTCATTGTTTGTTGCTTTCTGCCTCCATGGTATGGTTGTATCATGATGATTACTCTAGTAAAGTACATAACGTGTGTCCTTCATTATCAAACTGCATCTTCACTCCTCAGTTCATGCATGATCATCATCATCATCGACTACTTTATTTTTCTTTTCTTTTTCTCGACGATATCATATTGTGTTTGTATTTAAATTGGTGGAGAAGAATGGAAAATACAAAGGTATTTTCACTTTTCTTTGTTTTTTTCTTCTTCGCCTGAATCTAAATCGCTTGGGTGGAGACTTTAATCTTTACTCGTACATAGATATGTATTGAGGAGTCATGGACGGGAGAGATCGACGTCCCTCTTAATAACCATGTCTCCTCGATCTAAACCATAAAAGGACATCACACAAAGATAGACTTACGGTGATAAACCTCGGTTACATTAATGATGCCGATGGAACATTAATGCAAAAAGAAGAGGGTGGATGGGTTGAAATTTGGTTAATAGAATGAAATAGCAATAAAGATGACAGATGTGGGATGATTCCTATCCATTGATAAGCATCAAACTTCCTTTTTCTCTTTTACCCCTTTTCTAGCAACCTCCTTGTTTGCAGAATTATAATTAGTATAAAAACTGTGGGCCAACCGGAAAAAAGTGACTAGAAGAAGAAACTGGTACATTCACCTAGTCTTAAACAAGAAAAACAAAAAAAAAACATTTTCCAAACACCTATATATACTTTGTCTTTTTTTCTTTTCTGTCTTTTCCTTACTTTTCTCTTTCTTCTTTTTTCAAACCCCGCACACCAAGGGAGACACCCCATTCTTTTTTTCTTACTTTACACAATCTCTATCCTTTACAATGAGCTCTAATGCAAATCTATCCCATACTACAACAAATGAAGACGATGCCACTACTCTTTATCCCGAGAGTCATACCACACTTGACAGTACTCTTGTGGCACACTCAAAATGTAAGGCGTAGAAAAAAAAAATCATTCATGCAGGATTGAAATCCCGCCACCGAAGGATCGACCAATGACATTTATCACAAGATCATGAAAACATTCCGATTGACATTGAACTTTCCTTTTTTTTTTTTGTCATGTTGCTATTTTAGTGTATCGATTGTTGTTGTCTAAACTAGCAGATTCAGGCTACCTTGCAAAAAAGCAAGAGAAACCAGTAACTATTGGTATTGAACCAGCTAATAGGGAACTGGACTATGATGATGATGATGACGAAAAAGAAGATCCATATCGATGGTTTATATTGTTAGGTGGATTTCTTGCTCAGGCTATCAGTATGTGTACATTGTCTAGCTGGTAAGCATTTATATCATTATAATGATCAAGGACAAAAGTGTATTCATCTCCTCTTTTCATCTTACCCGTCACTCTCCTTTGGGTCATTCAACTTTTTTTTTCTCTTGTCCCATACGATAATAGGGGTAAGAATATACATCAGAATATATTTCCTCTCTCCACTCCTTTCTCTCCTGAATTCGTACCTTAATTTCTCACTCTTTTTTCCATGTTACACAGGGATCATGCAAGATTATTATGACCGACAGGTATTCAAAGGTGCTGTGGATTCTACTCAATTATCTTTTGTTGGCACCATCGGGTTCAGTTTTTGTGGTCTGATGGGTCCAATCACACAAATGTTAACTTCGGCAATCGGACCTCGATGGGTTCTTCTTCTGGGTACCATTCTCATATCCCTTGGTCTCATCTTGGCGAGTTTCTCGGTAGAGGTAAAGCGGGGAAATGAAAAAAATAAAATAAAATTCAAATCCCGCATTTTTTTTTTGTGATCTAGGTATGGCATCTTTACATAACTCAAAGTTTTATACATGGCATTGGATCTGCTTTATTATACATTGTAAGAGAAAAGAAAATCTTTGATTGTGGCGTCATTTATATTTCAACCATGAAAAAAAAAAGACTAACCTTGTCCTTTCCCCTCAATATAGGTGTCTATGTCCCTTTCCCCGCAATGGTTTAATAAACGGCGAGGATTTGCGATGGGTGTGATGGTGAGTGGATCTGGTATTGGTGGTTTAATCATGCCATTTCTGATGAATGAACTAAACGAAAACCTTGGTGGGGCGTGGTAAGTTTTATCTTTAAGCTGAGAAAATGGCTTATTCATGCAACTTTACACCTCCTATTTAACTCCGACCATAGGTGTTACCGTGTTTTGGGGATCATCTCTTTTGCCATCAGTTTACTCTCCACCATCCTGCTGAAAGAAAAAAAAGAAAAAAAGAAAACAATTGAAGACTCTACTATGATTAAGAAGCCCGCAATTAGATGGAAAGACATAATCGACTTTAGTATTTGCAAGGACACCAAGTTCATTATCTGGTGCATTGCTGGTAACTTGAGTATGATGGCCTATTTCATTCCCGCCTTCTTTTTACCATGTAAGTCAACCATTGATTGCCTATAAAAAGTATGCTTATAGATATTTGTCTACTTTATAGCACATGCAACCAAATTGGGATTAACACCAGCTCAGGGATCATTGTTGGTAGCGGTTTTTTCTGCAGTTAATGTAATTGGTCGAATAGCATCTGGGTATGAAAAAAAAAGAATCATAATGCACGAAATCAAACCAACTCAACTTTTTTTTTTTTTGATAGTTACATTGGTGATCAGGTCGGGGTGGTCAACATTGATATTATCTTTTTGTTTGTCTGTGGCATGAGCTCATTGTTTATATGGACATTTGCTACTTCCTATGTAACATTGATGATCTTTATTGTAACTTATGGATTCATGAGTGGGGCTGTGTTTTCTTTATGTAAGTAAATGTTTAAATCCCGACTCCGAAAAAAAAGAAAATGTGCATGAATTAATCTTTTATCTTTATATATAGTGGCACCCATTACAGCTGCTATTACTGGAATGGAGCGATACCCTTCAGGTATCTCACTGTATCTTTTCTCTTTGACTGCTGCACGTTTGGGCCCATCATTAGCGGGTGCTATTCAAACATCAACTGATAAAAACTCATTTTTCGCTCAACAAATGTTCACTGGATTGGCCTTTGTTTTCTCGGCGATGGTCACCATCTTTCTCAAATTCAAGCTGAAACCTGGTGTCTTTGTAAAAATATGATTCCCTCTCCCTCTCTTTGTATTCTTTCCTTTCTTCATAGACAAACTGATCATTACTATGCTTGCTAAAGAAAAACTACACTACCCCTTTCTATTAATTGCACATCCCATTTTTTTTTTCGTTTGAACTTGTATTTAGTTAGCGCTTTTATCGTCATCTAGTACTCAATGGCTTTGTATTTAATCGCACTTGTTATGTGTTTTTGTATTACTCCATCATCCCGTCTACACAATTCAAATGCCGAAAATAAATCAAAGGGTCATGTATCATGTACAGCGTGTGTAGATGACTATCATTTCAATGTGAACTTTTGTATTTGTTTCATACATGTGCCTGAAGATTATCAAGGCACTTTTTATTTTCAGAAGCCGACTTTATGCAAAAACACAGATTTGGAAACCCGATACAGCAAACGGTAGCCCCATTTCCGTTTGTTTGTTGATCCTATCAATAAACATCAATTTTAATGGCTACACTGCACGCATACATAAAGATAGTCGAGAATTTAATACAAATTACATAACATGTTCAACTACCAAAGCTACAAATAGAATACAGGTCAAAAGGGTGATTTTCATCATCATCATCATCATCAAGTTTACTTGAATGAATTTATTAAAACTATTGTACTAATGTAAACTAAGGTTGGTGATATGGTAAAAATAAAAATAAAAACATTGATAAGATTATACTGGTCTAGTAGCATAGGTAAAGGTAAAAGAGTTTGTCCACTTATTGAGTCGTAAGCTTCGAGGCATCATAATAATGGCAAATCAACCACTTGAGCAAAGACCATGATAGAGTAGCACCGACTTCCGCCAGAGAAGCCACACAACATAGAGACCTAAACATAAACCGAAATACTTTGTATGGATAGGATAATCGCATTGTTAGTATGTTCATTCCTGTTCCTCTTCCCCCCCCTTTTTTTTTTTTTAACTTGGTGCAATAAATAGTGTCGAGGACATTTTAAAAGTCTACCATTCATTCTATAAAAGTTCCCTAAAGGCAAGACGCTATGTTAAAATAATAGATTAGTATGGCTGCTTTGAATTAACATGAATTCTTTTCCTTTTTATTTACCTGATAAGTAGTCTCCTTAATAGTAAAAATCACCATAAAACTGTTAGGACCGAGATGCTTGTTATACTTGTGAGTTGAATCATCTTTGGAATAACGGACAGACCAGCTTGATTGCATACTTTTCACCACGTCTTTCACCCCTTTAGCGCAAGAGGATCCACCATTGATACAAACATACATAGAGGTCGTTTTTCAAAGAATACATAGTTGGTGAGAGATGTTGGTGTGTTTGGTTTGACGATTAATTAGAAGAGAGAGAAGAGAAAAGAAGCGAACATGACGATTTTACTCCCAGAAACTCAAAAAAAGGAATATTCAAATCCCGCTGAGCTTAATAATAAGATCGATACATAAAAGTAGTTGTCAGCCACGGTAAAGAATTGCATATGCTACATCACTCTTTATTGATTGGCTCGGTGAAAGCATTGTTTAGCGTTTTGAATCATCTTTGATCGAGTTCAAAACTAGTTTAGCAAACCGGCCATTCAAAGTTATATGATCATGGTGGTATGTATGGACGAATGGGGCTCTCTCGTAAAAAAAAAAAAAAAAAGGAAAAAGGAAATCTATAAATATCAACCATCCATCTCCGATATTCAGAAAAGCATTATACATACTACTGTTTTCATGTTGCCACAATCTCATGTATGCAACGTAATCGGGAAGAAACATGTGGCTTGATATAACGGGATTTGAATTCTCCAGGCCTTGGCGTTATTAGAGGAGAGCCAAAAATAGAAAAGCTAAAAGGGACGTTAGGTCCTTTCAATTTTTCTCACTCTTCTTTCTTTTACTTCTTTCTTTTTTTTTTTTTTTTTTTTACATACCCACTATATACTCCTCAGTATGACTCTTGGAAATCTTCAAGTGACTGCAGGTAATACCAAATATCATTGTTATCGTTATTCTCTTTACTGATACTGATTCATCTTGTCCTTTTTTGTATCATGATGTCTTTATAGTTACCATCCGTGGTCTGGCTGAAAACGGCTTCAAAAGTAAGATATACACAGAGAGAAAAAAAAAAAAAAGAAGATACTGGTATGAATGGATGGACTCACTAATCTTCACTTGCTGTAGATGTCAATGTCTTCTTGGGTTGTTATATCAATGTATCTGACAAGCATCGAACACAAACTCAGCAAGGCCCAGAACCTCAATGGAATCAGACTTTGATAGTGTAAGTAGTCATTTTGTAAGGGTTGAAGATGAAATATGGCTTCAGCCCTTGTGTGATATTAAAAAAAGGAAACCCAACACTGACCCACCTTTATATATATATATCTAGACCTATTCCGGAAGGCAACACGAAATTATACCTGGAAATTGTCAATGAAAACCCCAATGATCCTGGAGTGATTGGCCAAGGAAGCTTCGACCTGAACCCTGTATTGTATCAAAATCAACGACTCGATGAAGTATGGGTTCCTATTCATTCATCTAATGGTACTTCTACTGTGGGTCATGCATTGATTCGACTTGAAAAGCAAAACCAACAAGGACCTCCTGCCTATTCTGGATCATTTGCCAACAATGAATACCCTCAAGAAAAGCAACAACAACAACAACAACCTTATTATACTCAACCTGATCGTCAATCTTCTTATTCATCTCTGGGTCCTGAACAACCTCTTCCTGCGAATTATGGTACTGGTAATCCGCCTCCTTTTACACCACCTGCTACTTCTTCCAATAACCCTCCTGCTTACCCATCTTCGCCTTACTCTCCACAAGGCAGTTTACCTATGCCCGGTACTCCACAACCAGGTCAAATGAATGAAGGACAAAAGGATAACAAGGAAAAGGAAAAGTCGACTGATTGGATGGTAAGTGGAAACATTGGCAATAATATGGTATACTAATCGGGGGTGTTTTTTTTTTTTTACTTTTTACTTTTTAGAAAATTGGTCTTGGTGCTGCTGCTGCCCTTGGGGTTGGCGCCTTTGTCACTCATGAATACAATGAACATCAAGAAGAAAAGCATCACAAGCACAATCATTGATGTCAAATCATTAGTCCTACCTCTTTCATTGGTTTACTAGTATTTAGTTATAGTCTTTGTTGTTTTAAATCCTTTTTTGAACGAATAAATAAAAAATAATACCATTGTTGAATCATACATCCAACGATCCACTGTATCCACACTTCCCCACCTCCCTTTATATCATGCTGATGCCCAGACATGATATCAATCACACCCCACAATATAAATACACATTAAGGAATATAGTCGTGTTTAGTAAATGATAGCACTTTTATTATTAAAACAAATAAAATACATCTAAGCAACAAGTTCGACAACTAGAAGAAGAATAAAAGAAAAGGTGTTAGTCCAAATATATATGCAGATCGTAACAAGTATGTTCACTTACCACCACCAGCAGCCTTGATCTTTTCTTCAGCACGGCGAGAGACGAATCGGGTGCGGACAATGACAGGTTGAGCAAGACGACCCTTGGCCAAGACCTTACCGTAACCCTATATCACATAAAAAGAAAGTGTGAGTATGACATTCTCAAAACTAAATTAGACCACTTACGTTTTGGAGAGCATCAACGACAGGAACCTTTTCAGTGTTCTTGTATTGTTCACGGACACCTTCACCAGCCAAAGTCCAGATTTGGTCCAAGTTGACAACAGGGCGCCATTGAGTGTTCTTCTTCAAGTGGAAAGTACGCATACCGACCTTACCAAAGTAACCAGGATGGTACTTATCCATGTTGATACGGTGATGATGTTGACCACCAGCAAGACCACGACCACCAGGATGCTTTCTGTGCTTACCTATATTTCAAAATCAAAAAATAGTTTTGTCAATCATTAGTATGAGAAAGTCTGAATCATTAACAATGGGAGGAAGAGGGATTGATATTTACCAACACGACCGTGACCAGCAGAAACGTGTCCACGCTTCTTTCTGTTGTGATGTAATCTAGTAGGCTATTATATAAGTAAAACGATGAGAGGATGAGTATATGATGGATGGATGCATGGATGGATGACTTTACTTACCATATCTGATAACTAGAGGAAAGAGAAGGAAAAAACAAATTCAAGTGGGTGGAAGGAATCAAAGAGGGAAGACGGCGTTTGAATTATTTATATGCCGATTTCGACTCGGAATTTCGGTTTCTTTCTCTTCTTTCAACCCCTCTTTACACATTCTTTTTTCTCTCCCCCTCATTACAGGTAAACTAACATCCATCCATCCATCCCATCCATCCATCTTCCCTTTTATTATTATTACTATCACTATTATTGTCCATAAGACTACTCAGTAGTTGTTCTATATACCTCATCACACCTCCCGACGCCATATTCGACAATGCTTTCCTTCGATAATTATACTCATCTTTTTACGACATTACTTTTTTAGATATGGAAGCCGTTCAAACCTTCGGTCGCAAGGTAACGTCGCAATATTATTACAACAAGTCATCGGCATACTTCGACATGGGATGACACTTGTGTGTGTCTGGGGGGGGAAATCGACCTGACTGGGAAACAATAAAATAGGCATTAATACTGATCCCATTCCCTTTTATATTTTACAATAGAAAACCGCTACTGCTGTCGCTCACTGCAAGCGTGGACGTGGTCTTATCCGCGTCAATGGTTCTCCTCTTGAACTCCTCGAACCTGAAATCTTGAAATTCAAGGTTTACGAAGTTGTCCTTCTCCTCGGTGAAGAACGTTTCTCCAACGTTGACATCCGTCTTAGCGTCCAAGGTGGTGGTAAGTCATTTATAACAAAAAAAAAGGGGGGGGAAGAAGGAACTTTATGATATAGTCAACTCACCACGTTTACTCTTCTCACTATATAGGTCACACCTCTCAAATCTACGCTATCCGTCAAGCTCTTGCCAAGGCTATTGTTGCCTTTTACCAAAAGTACGTTGACGAAGCTGCCAAGAAGGAAATCAAGGAAATTCTCGTCCAATACGACCGTACTCTTCTCGTTGCCGATCCTCGTCGTTGCGAACCCAAGAAGTTTGGTGGTCCAGGTGCCCGTGCTCGTTTCCAAAAGTCTTACCGTTAAATGCGGTACCCACCCCTTGTTTTTTATTATTACATCCCTCCCACCTTTGTTTTATCATTCTCATTCACCTTCCCTTTTGTATACTTTGATGCCTTATGCATACTCACTCCAATAAAAATGTGTTTACAAAAATAAAATAAAGTCTACTTGTCTCATGTATGTATAACATGGTTTGATCTGTTCATGTCGGGATTTGAAATACGGGGGTTGATAATGCATTCGGACCAAAGTTTAGCATTGTCACCTGTTTACATGATAATGATAGGATTGTATTCACACCTATGGATTCTTTCTCTCTCTCGGTCAACTGAATTGATCTAATACTCAAATGGCATTGTTTTAATACAAAAGCAATCAAATAAAACAGTTATGTTTGAAGGCGGGGTGTGAATCTGGGATCAAACTAACTCCGATCAATGCTTACGGATATATAATTGAATAGGTATATATTATTTATTACCATCTTTTACGAGCCATCATCTATTACTACCTTGATATATTTTCGTACATATCAATATATGTACTCTCAATTCATAGAAGTTATATATTACCCTTCTTAAAGTAAAAGTGATTTATCAGCACATTAACCAGCTTGGCGAGTTTATTGTTATTGAAGATGGTAGAAACCGAAAGATCCTCTTTACTGGCTTTGTCTAGTTGATGTTTTTTAAACCACTTTTGATTTTTTTCTTTTGCATCTTGAATGATCCCTCGTATAAAATGGCGTCGATCATTTTTCTTTTCATTCATAGCTTTAGGATGTTCGGATGCCGAGAACTTTTTCATTGAAAAAGTAAAAAGTTAGTAAAACTAATATGCACAGTACAAAAAGATGATTACCTTCTCAGAATATGTTGAGAAAGTGAAAGTATCCTTCATTTTTCGAGTACTGTTTAAAAAGATAATGAGGAAAAGAACAATGGTAAAAGTTTCCGAAGACAGAACAGTTGCATAATTTTGTAAGTGTTTTAACTTTTCGGCGTGGTTGTAAAACCTTAAAAATTAGGGGTAGATTTCATTCGCCGCTCATATTCCACTTTCTCCCTCTCTTTTCCTTTTTTTTTTTTTTTTTTCTTTTTTTCTTTTCTCTCTCTCTTTTATATTTTTAATTCAACACTTGATCCTACATACCCATCACACTCTATGAATGACGACACCTCCAACTCCTTTACTTTAACACCATCTCAGTCTTCTGGAAGCAATCGGGAAAAGTCATCTTCATCACAAGAAGACCGCCAACTACAAGTGTCAAGTAACAAGGATGTCCAGGCTGCTTTTGACCAACTGACAAGAAGAGGTAATCAACAATAGATTGGCTCATCGAATAATACTAACTTTGTTTTTTTTTTAATAAATAGATAGTGCTTCAAAGGCCTCATCTTCTCCACCATCATCTTTTACTCAACGACTTATTGACCGTGGTGTACCTGTGCCTTCCTTCCCTAGTTGGGAGAGACCTCATTCCAACAAGTCTCATCACTTTGCTGGCCTTGATCAACAAGACCTATCGTCTTCCTCTGGCTCTCTGTTGAATGAATTCGACTCTAGTGCTTATTACGGTCTATCTCCTTTTGTTACCTCGTCCTTCTCAACGACAAGTACACCTCATCTTGGTATTGGTCACAACAACAATCACAACATTCATACTAGTCATCCTCACCTCAGTAATCATGAAGATAACACTCAATCCTCACCAGTATCACGACATTATCACAACGACTCTAGATACTTTTCTCTTCGCCATCGTTATGAAAGAGAAAATGGACCACCTTATCAACACCATATCCGCCAAACCAACCACTTTGACGAAGAAGATGAAAACGACGATGATGTTGAAGATCACCCCAGTCCGAAACAACTACACAACAGCAGGTTCTTACACATACAGCACGAAGATAGCGACATTGAATTATCGGACGATGATCTGGAAAAGCACTCGCCCGGATTAGTGCCACCTAGTAGTCACTCTGGTTATCATCATCCAACTCCTTCACCTTTACTTTGGCGAACAGTAACAAGTGGCAGCAAGCGGAAAACTGATATTGTGAAAGCAAGATCACCATCACCTTTGGCGCCTCTTCCTTCTTCTGCTTTTGACCAAACTGAAGGTAAGTCTGATCTCAATTTTACATCCCGTATACTTACTTTATTTTATTTGTATAGATGATTCCTCTTTGACTCCACCTCCTTCCTCTATGGAGAGATTCAATAAAATGCTAGCGATGAAAGGATACAAAGGCACAACACAGGACTCGGCATCTTCAGCCACTGATCGACATGTCACTGAACAAGCATCGCCACCATCATCTATATATCCAACTAACACTGATTTGAAAGTAACTTCTCCATCGGAATCAAATCAACATCAACACCACCTACCAGCCAAAAACATCGCCCGTAAAAGTCCCCGCACCCATTTGCTTCAGACGCCTGTGTTTGAAGTAGTGAATGCCAACACCATCAAGGACCGATACTTGTTTTTATTCAACGACCTATTATTGATCTGCAAACCCATCATGGATGAAAACATCATTGTCGGCGGGGCAACGGTAAACAACAACAGCAATGGCGGCAGTCAAGGCGATAACAGGTTCCGATTCCGGCCCAACGAAAACAGTCTATTCCAGGTGAAAAACATTGTCGAACTCAGCAAGCTCACTCTTTACCTATCTCAAGAAGACCAACAACAACAACAAAACCAACAGCATCAAGAACCTTGTCTTTCTCCAGTACCACCGCGTAAAATGCATCCTATCTTGGCATTTGCTTTACGGAAATTCAAATCAAGTGCTGAATCTGGTATTGCCTATCTTTTGGATAAACAAGTACTCACTCTGGACCCTCTCAGCATTGCCAACTTTTTATTCAAAACACCAGATCTCAATCGCCAAAAACTCGGCCAATATTTGGGTGACAGGAAACATGGTGATGTGTATGATGCCTTTTTGGATTGCTTCCGACTCGTGGGTCTTCGGTTGGATGAAGCGCTACGGATCTTGCTAACGACCTTCCGTCTTCCTGCTCAATGGGAGGCTCTGGAATATGTGGTGGAACATTTTGCAAAGAAATGGCACGATGCGAATCAAAACGTTGTCAAATTCCATGAAGATATGGTGGTCAAGGTGGTGGTGGCTATGCTCTTCTTGAACGCCGAAATCTGGTATGATGCTGACAGTGACAAGGATGTGTTTTGGTATGCTAGGAAACAAAAGGAAAAAAGTGATCGACAACGACTGGCACGACGGGCAACAACAGTGGATCAATACCGGGATTTGGCAGCAAAAGCAACAGCATCGGCGTCCTCCTCGGGGTCACCACCTTCAATGGCGGTCAGATCATCCACCATTGTAGATCACCGACACCAACATCAGCGATACTTACAACACAGAGGCAGTGTAGCTATTGAACCACTACATTATATTACAGCATTGCGCGAAAGCTCGGAACAACCTTACAAACCAACATTGGATGACTTTTTGGACCGTTGGACTCATTATGATCAATATGCTCTGGTGCCTCGGGAATTCATGGAGGAAATGTATCGATCTATTCTGGCCGAACGACTGGAAACTGGATTGGAAAACAAGGGGGCGGATAACAACAATGACAATGGTGATAATTGCAATGAAGACAATAGCCAAGTTATTAGTGTACTACCGTACCGATTACCAACACGACTGATCAAGGGCGTAGCCTCGGCACCAATTACCTTGTCTATTCCAAATGCAGATCCTGGGTTACAAATCAAACTCCGGGGCCAAGACTTGCTGATCCAACCCAACGTCTTGGACTTTTCGACCTCATGCACCCAATCCTTCACGATCACTGGAAATACATTAGGCCGCACCAGTTTGATGTTTATAAAATCAGGAATAAATGCTGGGAACTATGTCAGTCCGACTTTACCAAGAACCAAGACCATGGTGGTGGAACGACATTTTATGCGGTATACCTTCCAGCTTGCCTTCAGTCATACAGATATGCGTGCGGTCAAGGCAGCAGCAATGAAAGCAGCCCGGGCGAAAGCAGCAGCCACCAGCAATAACAAGCACAATCATCCAGCAACAAGTAACGATAAACCCACGATGGACAATGACTCGATGTCACTAAAGGGCATCAGATCACCTACAGAAACAGCACTGTCAACACCCACGGAGTCGGATGGAACATCTGCAGTAGAAGGATCTGGCATCACCACATCAAGCAAATCCACCATGGTGAAACGGCGATATATGTTTAGTGTGGAAACAGAACAAGAAAAGATGGATTGGATGGCTCACTTGACAAAACTGTGCGGTTGTGTGGTGGTACTGGGTTGCGAATCGACTCGAACCATCAGAAACACCCACAAGAAATGGTCAACCACTTGTTTATCGGCAGAAGAACGGGTGGCATTACAGGTGTTGAAGGAACTCTTATTGGCCGACGAGGTGAAGAAGGGAACGGCTAGTGTGGCGATGCGAACGACTGCTAATGACACCAATGATAAAAACGACATGGATCATCATCCCTCGACCACCACGACAAAGGAAGGCGACGAAACGGCAGATGAAAAAAAGGACACGGATACCAACAAATCTTTAAAGGGCGAGACGTCGAATGATGACAGTCGAAGCTCTTTGATCTCTTTGCCTGGTGGGGCCACTAATGTGGTAACTAAACGTGGGTATGAAATCATCAAATTGGTCGTGCAGAATTCCATGGTCCCCTTCATGTTAGGCTTTTTACGTAGTCAAATAGAATAATCTAGTTGTCTCTTTGCTTAATAATAATAGTAATAATAAGCGCTAATGTTATGAATAAACTTTTTTGGGGTTGTATTGTATAAAGTTGTACCTGAAGTTGGTTGTGGCGGGATATGAAAACTGGGTGGAGGAGGTCCTACTTGTTTTGCATATCTGGCTACGTAAATTTGATCAATGATGAATAGATCACTCATGGTTGGCAAAACCTCCCTCCATAAAATGTCTTGAAGGGCATCAAAAAAGAAGACGAGATATTACGATCATCTTGTTACTGACATTGGTGGATGACATTGCATGTTTGAGAAGGGCGAGGTTGCCATCTTGGCATCTATTTTTGGATCCGAGGCTACGACATCTCAGCCAATCACAGCTCGTTTAAAATTTAATAGTGCAACGAAGAAAAAAAAAAGTCTCTTTTTCTTTTTTTCCATTCCTTCCGCTCTTTCTCTCACACTTTTTTTTTTTTTTTTTTTTTTTTTTTTTTTTTTTTTTTTTCTTTTACTATCCATCTTTCCTTATGGCTTACAATCCTAATCAATACGGTTATCATCAATCTCCTCCTCCTCCACCACCACAACAAGCCTATGGATCTCCTCAAGTAGGTGGTACTCCTCATAACCGATATAGTCAACCTCCTCCTCCTAATTATGGTGGGTATGGGGCACCACAACAAGGTTATCCTCCTCCTCAAAGTTATGGTAAGTTAATAAAAAGTCAACTTGTCTAATATTGGACTAAATGTCTTCCCTTCCCCCCCCCTTTATTTAGGTCGACCTCCTCCAAGGCAACAAGGACCACCCCCTGGAGCTGACCCTCAACTATGGAGTTGGTTTACTGCTGTCGATACCGATCATTCAGGACAACTTACAGTGGATGAACTTCAACGTGCTTTGGTGAATGGTGACTGGAGTCCATTTAATATCGAAACTGTCCGTACCATGGTGAATATGTTTGATACGGGTAAAGAAAAAGAAAAAAAAAAAACATATATAGTGCCAAGGGATTCCATGTGGTCGGGGGACTACTGACTTTTACATACCTTGTGTCGGCTAAAAGGACCTCCCGACTGAACAACTAGACTAATCTCTTTGCCTTGTGACTCTTGATCCTTCTTTTTTAGATAATTCTGGTACCATTGACTTTCAAGAATTTGCTGGGTTATGGAAATACATTGAAGATTGGAAACGGTGCTTCCAAACCTTTGATGTGGATGGATCTGGTAGTATCGATCGTAATGAAATGAAAAATGCTTTACGGACCTTTGGATATAATCTCTCGGATCGATTCATCAATGTTTTGATTCAAAAGTTTGATAAATATGGTAAGGACAAAGAGGAATGATGTTTTATAAACTTGATCGTTTAACTTACCTCTTAAAGGACATGGTGGTGGTCAATCAGGCAAAGGGGATGTGACTTTTGACAACTTTGTCCAAGCATGTGTGAATGTCAAGACATTGACTGATTCCTTCCGTTCTTTCGATACGGATAATGATGGCTGGATTCAAATCAACTATGAACAGGTAACAAGAAGGAATAGAACATAAAGACACTTTGATACTCATCTTTTTTCTTCTTCTTCTATTATGATCTAGTTTTTGGAACTTGTGATTCGTCAAAAGGCTTAAAAAGTAGTTCTTCATCTAGTGATAGTATCCCCCCATCCATGTATCTCCCATCATTCCTTTGATTTAATTTTACTCTTTGCGTAATTTGTATAAATACTTTACTTTACTCTACTCTCTCTCTCTCACCCTCTTCTCTTTTTTTTTTTTTTTTTTTTTTTTTTTTTTTTTTTTTTTTTTTTTTGCTTTACCTATAGTCATGTACATCTCTCTTTATCAATTCCTTTTATTCAAATAAACTCTACTTATATAACTAACTTTTTATAAAACCACACGGCAAGTAAACGTTATATGCCGATATTTTGATTTGAAATCCCGCCGAGCTTCGGTCAGGTCTGGGGAAGCGGGATTTGGATGTAGACACCAGTTCAAAAGACGATTCATCCACCTTGACCAATCTTGTCACACACTTTTTTCATCGTCTCTTAAGCTGACATGATGATCTGAAGCTATTTGAGAGTATAAATGGTTACAACGGTGAAGAATCGAGTGAGTGATGTTTTTTTTTATTTCGACTAGAAAAGAGGCCAAAGGCGGAGTTTGACATTTGGGGATTTTAAAAAAAAGGAGGGCGATTTGAATTTTTTACACTCTTCTCTCACTCCTCCCTCAATTGCAACTTGACATCTCTTTATTACTCATCTTTAATAAGGTAGCTTGGCTATACTGTATCAATAGTGATGGATTATAAACCTACTGGTTGCAAACAATTCACAGCAAACTTTGATTACGACGAATATTCAATTATTGTCTCCTCCCACTGGACTTTTCCACAAACATGATACTCACGATGGTTGAAACGAATAACGAAGGTGAGCAAAGGTTAAGGTGGCAAAGGTAAAACAAACAAACAATATAAAAGGATAGCTATGGTATAGACTGGCATTATGCACTTGGATCATACATTAACTAACGCCTCCGGTCTATCTCTCTCTCTTTTGATAGGCTCAAGAAAATGATAATGTATACCAATTCACTGCTCTCGGATGATGCGTTTATGATAAACAACTCCTTCTTCTGTATGATACAAATGGGATGATACCTTCTAATTCGGCTTGCAATAAAGGTAAAACAAACAAAATAGGCTGAGTATCTGTAACTAAATCATTCACCGATTACCGATAGTAAATGTCTTTTTGTTTGGGTCAGCCGGTGAACATAATGACGGTTGGTATTCTTGATTGATGCATTGATCCTTGTCATGTATAGGATAACTCGGTCCCGGGAATGAAAACTGGATTAAAGGTAAGAGACGAACAATATACAGAGTTGACTTTTGTGCCATGCGTGGGGAGAAGGGGGAGGGGCGGACTACACAACTGGTTAAAGTCTTGCATCAATGATGGATCATCATACATACTGATCTGTTTTTTTTTATCTTATCTTTAGGCACCATGTGGTCTACCTGAAAAATATAGATGTCTCTCTTGTTCGATCTTTTGGCTCAGATAATCCTTCTGGCTCAAGTACTAGTGATAATACTTTGTTTATATACTAATTTGTAGAATAGATGGTTATTAATAAATTCTGTATCTTTTAAAACATAAATAAAAAAGATAAATAATGTGATAGTTGTTGTAATCGGTTAATTTGTGAAGGTGACCTGATGTATCACTTTATGTCGACCATCCTTTTCAGGTTTAACCTCCCGATTTTATGTATACATGATCAGTCACTATATTATGTTGGTTGAAAAGTAATACTGTAAAATGCTGAGCCTACACTCAGCATGCATCTGTTACACTCTTGAATTACTGGATGCTCGGAAACAATACGATTATTGGTTGAGTTTGTGTCTATGCGCAGGAGTGAGAGAATAAAGTATAACAACTTTGCTCAACTTCAGGGCAAAAAAAGATCTTTAAGGGATATATAGTAAAAGGAGGTACGTTTTAAGGGGTACATCAGTCCAAAAGTTAAATTCACATCCCGCCGAAAATGACTCGCCGCCTTTTTTGAATTCATGCAAGTATTATTTTTGCATGAACGGAATGGGGTTTCTTCTATATTTTGAATGTTGATGATGTACTTGTTTGCATTATCTAAAAGGCGATATGGAAGAAGAAAAGAACATCAGTGAGGAGTAGCAGAATTACCAATCTTCTTCCGCTCTTGCCACTTGTTGTCGTCCAAGTAACTTTAACACGTTGATCACTTTATTTCTGGTTTCTAATAAGCAAGCCCATTCACTTCTTCTTTTCACCTTATCGAATCAGATTGATGAACAATGCATAAGTACAAGTTAGGGGTGATGTGCTTTTTTTTTTTTCCTGTTGGAGACATATTATCAGTTTACGATCAACTTGAACTTGTTTAGTTAACCAAGTTGGAACGGTTTATCCGAGTATCCGATCACTTTCCTTTTTGTTATTTAAAACCCCGACGCATGAACGAAAAAAAAAAGATACAGTTTTTACCCATGCACTTTCACTTGTGGTATGTATACAAACATATGTTAAGCGCATAAAGGTTGAATGGTATACAAATCAAACCAATAAGATTTGCCACGTGCAGGAGACAATATGAAATAAAAAGGAGTGATCCAGGAGACATCGTAAACCAGAATCCCCAGAAGAGCAGTGTTTAAAAGTCATCATTATCTTTATTTGTGATATAAATATATTTATTACTGTTGTGGCAGGTAATAATGGGAAGGGTGAAAAAGGTACATACATAGACAGTTACATTAAAGGGCAAAAAGAAGAAGGGGGGGGAATAAAAGTGACACAAATGAGACAAAAACTATCCTTGACTAAATCTAATAATAGGGCATTTAAAGAGCATACTGTTTACAAGGTACACTAAAGGTTTGTTTGGATTTCATTTCAATGGTAGTTAGATTTCTTCCATAAACACAACCAGTATCTAGTCCATAAGTAAATGGCTTGATCACAAGACCCCGGCTAGCATCATGACCATAATAGACATTGACAGGTGAATTCGAGTGTTCCTGAGCTTGGTTCCAAATATCGGCCCAAGGAGATCCTACCTTTTTCTTGTCCGTTGGATGGCCTTCATCAATATCGCGCATTGTCATTACATTCAAAGGTTGTTGCTGAGCCAAGTCAGTAACGGTAGGATCCAATCCACCATGGACCACGACACTGTTGTTTAAAGAAGGTAGATGCAAGATAGCTGGACAACTGACCAAGTAATCATAATCATCATCCGAGAGATCTCTATTAAGAAATAGATTATAAGCACTGTTAGTATAATCTTTTTTTTTTTTTTTTCTTACCTTGAGAGAGCCAAATGAGCATTCTTGTACTTTAGAGGATCAGGTACATTTCCTTCTGGCATGATTTCATTCGGTTGATCCATTCCAGAAGATCCATGAGATTTTTCATATGTCTTGAATCGTACCGCCTTGTCATCATGATTACCACGCACGCATAATGCCTTGAGTTCCTTGGCCCGTCGAATGACCCCCGAGCTAGCAGGTCCTTTAGCAATCATGTCACCAGCCAAAATAATCAAATCCGAGGAAGGGTTGAATTGTATTTGGTCAACCAGTTTGTTAAATTCGTCCAGACAGCCATGAATGTCACCAAATACAAAGATGCGTTGTTTGTTTACCAAAGCGTCGCCTTCGATTGTTTGGATCCGAGTGAGGTTAGCATAATTGGACACTGCATATCCATTGACTATCCCATCACCGTTTCGGTAAGCCGCATAACCACCAGTAATAGAAGTGCTGTTGTTTCTACCACCAATCGACCTGGAAGGATCTACACTGCTGGGAGGAAGAGTTTGTTGTTGTTGTTGTTGTTGTTGTTGTTGTTTGTTACGTTCATTCATCACCACCAAAGGCACAACAATAGCAACTGAAATCACAACAAGGCCAATTAGACCTGCTAAGAGCCAATACAATCTTTTCCTTTTGTTGGCTGTGTCGATCGGTGAGGTCTCTTCATAAAGTATGTCAGTTTTTTCATTCGTGGAGGTAGCGAGTATCATGTTGTCGATTTCAATATATAAGAGACAAATGTAATAAAACCAAAGAGTCGTAGTAGTAAAGATAAACGAATTTGATAAAAATAAAAAAATTAAAAAAAAAGTAAAAACAAAGCGAAAGAGAAAGGGAATAATTGGAAAGGGGAAAGACCCTTAATTTATAATGGAGGAAAAATCGAGATTCAAATCCCGCCCATCACTCACTGACAGGTGAGTGAAGGGGGGAAGAAAAGGTACTGTACATAAACGAATAAAGGAGAAAGCGGGATACCATACAAATCAAATAATCAAATCCACAATGCACCTTGTTTTTTTTAAGTTTTGGTGGTAATATTCATATCATAACTGTATGATATCGAGAGAATGGTTTCCTTTTCTACCGGTTCAGTTTGTTTATGTTTGGGGAGAAGATTTTTGATTTCAAAAGCTTCGGACAACTTGTATTATATTTATTTTGCTGCCTTGTTGCATTATTAATAGCAATAATCTGGGGTATTAAACTAACCAAATGTGCGTACTTTTAACGCATTAAAAAAAGTACTTTGTCGGGATTTCAATTCATGCAAAACATACAACAAGTGCTGATCTTTGATGTTTTAGGGTTTTTCATTTTGCTCACATGTAAGAGAATATCATACATAATGAGGATATATATGTGTGTGTGCTCTACCTATGTAATGTATGTATGGTAGGATACCTCAATGAAAAAGTAATGATACATACCGCTTGCCCTTGCCGATACTGGCATTGCATCAAGCATTACCTTCGGTAGAATGAAACGAGTGGCTCTGGTAGATGTAGTAAAGACTTACCTGGTATTGTTTTTCTTTTTTTCTTGATCAATCCTTTTTCATGTGAGGTCGTAAAACGATTTCAGGTATGGCGGGATTTGAATACGAGGTCTGAAACCTATTTTGTAGAGAAACCCCCGCCATCCTTTTTTTTTTTTTTTTTCCTTTCTTTTTCTATCTACTCTCCTTTTTCCACCTGTTTGACATAATAAACAACATTCAACATTACAATCGTACAACAGTAACAACAATTATCAACCAACCATTCTGAATACAAAGAAGAGGGGATCTAGTAACAATAAATCATCAACACCAACAAGACGGCGATGCCATTAGCACGATCACAAAGTCATTCTAACAGCAGTAATAACCCACACAAAAGCAATATATTTAGTGGGTTTCAGAACTGGCGACGTCGAAGAGCATCAACTTCAGTACCAGCTTCACCCATGGGAGTGACCAGTCCTTCAACCAGCACCAACAATGATCCGGCTTCATTTCCGACATCTTCGGGATCAGAACGACCCTCTTCCGATCAGCCTCGACAACAACCCAATCAACTATACCAACCTGATGTAACATTTGAAAACATAGCCGACAACACGGTGAATCCTCCTCCAACTAATCGAGACAAACCATCGAACGCTAGCTCTCAACACAATCTTCCTATACGCCTTCTACCTAACATTGGCTTGAACTCTCAGTGCTTTATGTTTGATATAATCGACCGTGTCCTTACGCCTACTACGGTGCTTTTATTGGGAAGATACAGTGATCATCACACCATGCATAATCGTCTCTCTTTTAAAAGCAAAGTGGTCAGTCGAACTCATGCTGAACTGTGGATGGAAGACGGAAAAAAGGTAAACAACAAGGAGACTGGCTGGTGCATACGTAGCACTAACAACGAATCTTATTTTTTGCTTAGATATTTATTCGTGATACCGGATCATCAAGTGGTACCTTTGTCAATCGTACTCGTCTCTCTGCTTCCAATGAAGTTAGTGAACCCATGGAACTTAAGGATGGTGATATCATTCAACTGGGCATGGATTATCAAGGTAAAGAAGGAAAAAAAAAGGAGGAGGAGGATGATCTGATCGGTGATCTGATTGTTTGATTATTTTTTTCTTCTTTCTCCTGCTATCTAAAAAGGGGGTATGGAGCAGGTGTATAGGGCAGTAAAAATTCGACTCGAAATCAACAGAAACAACGACCATCAGTCCAACTCATTCAGTCGACATGCCTTCCAACAACTTCAACAACATTTGATGGAAACTCAATCACCAGATTCATCTCCACACACCAAAAACACCAATGACACTGAATTGGAGGCCACTACATTGAAAGTACTCCCTAACAACAATAATGGAGGAATCATCAATACGTCATCTGTCCAAGAATGTTGTATCTGTCTATACGCCATTGCACCTTTACAAGCACTCTTTGTTGCGCCTTGCTCACATGTTTTCCACTTTAAATGCCTTCGACCGATCGTATTCCAACATTATCCTGGATTCAGCTGCCCCTTATGTCGGAACTACTACGATTTGGAAGCCAGTGTTGCGATTGAAGTCAGCGAAGTGATCGAAGCCATGTCATCGACCCAGCGTCACTCTTACTTGCCAGAAACATCGAATATAATAACCGACGAAGGATCATCCTCTTTGCCCATTCTCTCCTCTTCCTCTATCAGGCGACACAGTGCTTCACCATCACCGCCAAAGCATCAAAACAATCATGACGACGATAACGGAATCAGTGGCCATGGGGAAGATAGGCAGCAGCACAATGAAACCGATCGGGTCCAAATGAATGCGGATGGGTTGTTATTATCAAGTACTCTAGTGGATCCTTCCATGCTGGATCAAGAAGGTGTCCACAACAACTTGTCATCTTCTCTATAAATGGGCAGACTTTTTTGTATAGTACCACATAGTTTAATCTTTTTATATATAATCATTTTAATAAACATGCATTTTTTAAATAAATAAAAAAATAAAAAAAAAAGTCTATCATGTTGTTGATTTTGGTGGGTGGGTGGAAACTAGTAATGATGGTTAACAAATGTAGAGGGAGGCTTATAGTTATACTTATCAAACCAGAAGGATCGGACATACTTTGCATTCCCGATTCTGTTGTTTCTTTCAAAAGTAGCATCTTCATCCAATAGACCCTTACTGGTAGATTGGTTGGCGACTTCCGATGTCAATTCATTGGCCATAAACAACCACGCCATGGCGCTCCAGACGGTAAAGTATTCCTCAGTGAGAAGCTTCGAAGCGTCATTACTCATCTTTGTCCATAGGTTACTATCATCAAAGAGTCGGTAGAGATAATCGGCCACACACTGAACATCACCTATCGGAGCTAGAAAACCGGTGACATCTCGGATGATCTGGAGCGGAATGCCTCCAGCTTCATAAGCGACAATAGGCACACCTTTTTGCAACGCTTCGGTCACCTTGACTTCAAAACCTTCACGATGGGATAACTGGAGAGCAACCCGAGCACCTCGAAGGATCATGTTGAGCAATTGATCAGATGGCTGTAGTCGAGCAACGATAATATCCGATTGGATCGATGCATAAGGAGCGGAGTTTATCATGTCATAGGTTTGCTGGTAAATCAGGGTCCCGTCGGGATCATCAATCGAGCCATGGCCACAAATAACCAATTGAGGAATGTCCACATCCGTCCACTTGTCATCTCGATCCATACGCTGGCGCATCAATCGATAGGATTCAAGCACATCAGGAATTCCTTTGGATGGGTCGAATCGAGCCACTTGGACAATATAAGATCGGTTCCAGTCTACTTCGTTTGCACCTTGATCCATGCATACTCGATTGAAAACGGATCGGTAATAGTTCATGATCCATTGACTCAGTGGTTTATTCAAACCATCCAAAGGATCCGTACATGCTGGGAGTAGGGCCACGTTTTTTCTAGGAACCACATCGGGAATGAAATTATGCATCGGGTGGGCAATGTAAAGATCCGCTTGTTGGATGAACTGCCATAAAAAGCTGGTCGGGATTTAAAAAGTGGAATTTAATAAATGGGGCTTTTGCATGAATGGAATTGAACTTACTTCCACGTTTCTGCTTGGGGTCCATCTGGGTTATCACGGATCAAGTCCGCACGGATTTCAATATGGCAACGGAAGATGATGCGAGTCTTTGGGCTGTGCTTCTTGATATGAGGAATAATTCCCGCCACTGTTTTTGTTCACAAGGAAAAGGAGAAATGAGCACACCATCTTGATTTCCCTCCCCCCACTTTTTTTTTCTTTTACCTTGAGGATCATCAATGATGATCACATCAGAATTTGTTAAAGGACCATCTTCATCCAACCAAAACCGAGTGGCATTTTCATCCGACCATTCAATAAACTGTTGTTTTTCTTCTTCTGTCAAACGCACATCCGGAGCTGCCACACCCTGAAGCACGTTATGGAATTTCCTTTTTGTAATATCAAAGACTTCAGGTCTTGGTCGAGCAACAAACCCTAACAGATAATCATCAATAAACCTACCCATTTCCTTTTTGAGAATGATACTTACAATGCACATTGATTCCGTTCAGGTGGAGGAATCTAAGTAATGCATGTCGCATCAAGGCAACTGGATTTCAAAAAAAAAAAAAAATGCATGAATACAAATTTTGAATCCCGCAATTGTAAATCCCGACAATGATCACTTACCTCCTCCTCCTTGAGGCGTAGAATTGAAGTATGATACTTTAAGGTTCTTCTTTTTGAATTCAGTAGCAATATCATTCCAAACCCGCCAAGTTTCATCAGATACTGTTTGTCGATAATCAAACAAATCAACCATATGAATGACATTTTTGAAATCGACTACAAAACAACAACAAAGGATTGAATAAATTGATCGAGTTGCTTTATGCATGATTCAACCACTTACCTTCTACCTAATGAATAGGAAAGAAAAGAATCAAAAGTGAGTAAGTAAATTTGGCAAAAGAAAAAAAAACAGTATATGAACCTACTTCATGGCGATACCCCACACACACCCGAGGTAAATTACCAGGATACTGAGGTGAGAGAAGCATGACGGCTTTACGTACAGCGGCACTTGCTCTTTCATCCGAACATTTTGCATCCGATTTCATGATAAACGGAATCGCATCGAGTTCACGCCAAAAATCACTCATGGTAGTGGCTACAGGGGGATTTTTCAGCGAGTAAAGTTCGTTCATTCTATAAGTACACGCTATGATCTGGACCTTGAAGGATTGCGAGATGGCATAGAGTTTGACGACCCTCTTTAAAGCAGTAATAGTTTCTTCCATACACTTTTCTGGACTTGACCCAGCCGTATGCTTACATAAGAGCCCTGTATAATGATCAGTGGTGTATGATCCATCATGGACTGAGATAGCATAGTGTGAACAGTCGCCCGATTCTGATACTGAGACGTCTAAACCGAGATAGACTGGCTGGAGGATACTGAAACTTGAGAATCGACGAGCGACGGGTACGGTAGGGATGTCTGGATTGGGTGGCATTGTTGTAGTATTGGGTAAAACAGTAGAGAAGAAGGAATATCTTTTTCTCTCCTTTTTAAAAAAGCCTTGAGAATGTGAAACCATGTAAGTCTGTGTCATCTAAAACCTAAATCCCTTGCTTTATAAAGTTTTAATTGTTTATCTCTCTTTATTATCAGTGGATATATCGGGGGGGGGGAAGGAGGAATGAGATTAATGCATCGTAATTTTCAGATCCCGCAAGATCATGCATGGTCCCTTTTCAAGACTAATCCAAGTACCGATCCAATTTCTTTTAAATAACATAACAAACTTCTCGTTTCATGCATGAAAGGAGGCACTGGTACCAACTGATCAAAGCGGGATTTGAAAGTTTTTGATCTGGTTGGACAGATAAAAATAGTCTTTTGTCTTTTCTATCAAATCAGACGATGATGAGAAAGATACTTAGAGCGTACTCCCCCCCCTTTTTTTTTCTACATTGGTTACACTATAAAATGTTAGAAAGTCGGAAGGGGTAATCATTGGTGTATTATTTTGATTTCACAAAGGAACTAATAAAGTATAGTGTAAGATGGGCGTCTGTTTGTTTGTATGCTAGGAGGAAAAATTCAGATGCCTTTCAAAGCCCGAATTTTTTTAAATGCCTTTTCTGCAAGATCCAAATGCCGATGAACATTGTCATTATGCGAACCCTTCATGATTTATTTGTTCCTCATTCCTTCCGTGTCTTTCTTCGAAAGTTTTATGAAGTCATGATACATAATCTAATGCATATCATGTATGAAAAAAGAGCATTAAAAAAGGAGAAAGGGGACAGAGGGGAGGGTTGATTGATGAGTTGCTGGAACAACCATCACAACACTCATTCATGCTTTTTTGATCTAGTTCGATGTAGTGCGAACTATAACCCATATTCTTTTTTTTAATGTAATTTCATTGGTCAATATTTTTGTTTGTCCGATTTTTACTCCCACGGAGGGAACATTCTCCTTGTCGGTAGCGCGGGTTTTAAAAATTATTTAAGCTTGCTGGTTTTTTTTTTTTTCTTCGTTTCTCTTTTACCCTTATCACACTTTCCTCATTATTAGAATCATAAAATTCGATAAAATGACCTCTGCTACTCCTTCTCTTGCTCACTTCAAGTTGCCTGTCATTGAAAATGAACCCATGATGGCCTATGGTAAAGGATCTGCTGAACGTGCTAAACTCAAGCAAGCATTAGACGACATGATTGCTCAAGGTGCTCAAGAGGTCCCCGTCGTCATTAATGGTGAAAAGATCTATACCGGTAAAACCGAAAAGCAATTCAACCCTTCCAACCACAAATCTGTTGTCTGCAATTACCATCAAGCCGATGCTACTTTGACTGAAAAAGCCATTCAAGGTGCCGTGGCCGCTCAAGCTCAATGGGAATCTTTGCCTTTTAACGACCGTATTGCTGTCTTTTTGAAGGCTGCTGATCTTCTCTCTCAAAAATACAGGCAAGTACAACGGGTTAGGGTAGGGGTAATGGGACAGGATGCTCATGGAATATAATACTTCTTTGTGTATTGATAGATACAAGGTGATGGCTGCTACCATGTTGGGTCAAGGTAAGAACATCTGGCAAGCTGAAATCGATGCCGCGGCTGAACTGTGTGACTTTTGGCGCTTCAACTGTAAGTACGCTGAAGAAATCTATCATCAACAACCTCCCAAGAATGCGCCTGGTAACTGGAATCGGGTGGAATATCGTGCTCTTGAAGGATTCGTGCTTGGTATCTCTCCATTCAACTTTACTGCGATCGGTGGCAACATCCCTAGTGCTCCTGCTTTGATGGGTAACGTGGTGCTCTGGAAACCGTCTCCTTCGGCTGTATACTCCAATTACCTTGTGTATGAAATCCTTGTGGAAGCTGGTCTCCCTGCTGGTGTGATCCAATTTGTACCTGGTCCTGCTGAAGAAATCTGTAGTACAGCCATCAACCATCCCAAATTTGCCTCTCTCCACTTTACTGGCTCCACCAAGGTCTTTAAAAAGTTATGGATGGATATTGGACAAAACATGGACAAGTATGTGACGTATCCTCGTCTGGTGGGTGAAACCGGTGGCAAGAACTATCATATCCTTCATCCTGATCTCGACAAGGCCGGTGTGCACCATGCTGCTCTCCAAACCATTCGTGCTGCTTTTGAATACCAAGGTCAAAAATGCTCTGCGTGTTCTCGATGCTACGTACCAAAGTCCCTCTACGAAGACTTCAAGGCCAGAATCACTGCCGAACATGCCAAGATCACTCAAGGTCCTGTCCAGGAATTCCAACACTTCTCTGGCCCTGTCATCAACAAGTTTGCCTTTGACAAGATCAAGAGTTACATCGATCATGCTCATTCCAACTCTGACTGCGAAGTCCTGGCTGGTGGAAAGTACGACGACTCTGTAGGCTACTTTATCGAACCCACTATTGTCTACTCCAAGGATAACCTCACCAAGACAATGGTTGAAGAAATCTTTGGCCCTGTGGTGACCATTGTCGTATATGATGATGACAAATTTGACGACACCTGCAAACTCATTGGCGATACTACCGAATATGCTCTTACTGGTGCTCTCTTTGCCCGATCTCGTAAATCTATCGTCCATGGCTCCAACTTGCTTCGTCAAACCTCTGGTAACTTTTACATTAACGACAAGTGTACTGGTGCTGTTGTCGGTCAACAACCGTAAGTTTTATAAAATGGTTGAAATCAAAAAAAAAAAAAAAGGAAGGAATCATTCATCTTTGGTTTTTATGATATAGATTCGGTGGGGCTCGGGGATCTGGTACAAACGATAAGGCTGGCTCTTGGACTTTACTTGTACGATTTGTCTCGATGCGAACTATCAAGGAAAACTTTGTGCCCATCACTGATTATGCTTACCCCTCCAACTTGGTGTAAAATAACGACAAACAAAAGAATAGGATGGATACTTTAGAATAGATAACTAGTGGTAGTCTTTTTATTATTGTTGCTTTTATAAATACATCTACAAAAACCCTTCATTTTTTACCTGATTCTATTATCATGGTAATGGTTTACATAGTTTACCACTTTTACTAAATAAAAACCATGCATTATTTACACCTTTTTAATTTAATCTATGTGTTGAATATCAAAACGAAATCGGTCCCTTATAAGGTTAACTTGATTTGACGTTTAGATATTGAAAAATGACCTATCACAAGTCTTAAATTGGTATCACATATAACACTGGCATTTATCCGCAACACCAACATGTGGTTGTCAACTCTAATCATATACAATACCATACAAAGTATATAGATTAAAAAAAGTCAAGTTTTATTCATATCCAATTAAAACAATAATCCAACTATTTTTAAAACTAATCAATGTCCACCACCTATTTTCGGACGATGGAGAATGCACCATCACCAAAGTACTTTTCGTTTGCTTTCTTCACCCGTTCAGCAGCTGCAGTGGGATCAATCAGTTCGATACCTTGTACTGGTGTAAATGATAAGGAGGAAGCGAGACCAGAAGTTTGAAGGCCTGAGGAATGGTGGCCATAGTTTTTGAGTTTTGGGGTTTTGACTAAAGAAGACATAACAAAAACAAGAGTCAGTGAGTGATTTGCTTCGTCCCTCCCCCCTCCTGTATATTTTTTTTTTCATTCTTTTACCTTTGTTTCGTTGATCTGCTTGAGTGGCTCTGATCTTTCCCAGTTGTTTCGCTGCCATACCAAGACCTTCTGTTTCATCACCGTATCCGACTTCTTCTTCTTGTTCACCGAATGTCATTCTGTTCCGGGCAGCACGAAGTTCTGTCATGGCATAGGCTTCCTTTTGTCGTCGCACTCTATATAAAGAATACACAGTCAAGTTCTTGTCATTTCATTCTCCACCCCCCTTTTTTTTCACCTTACCTTTTGCCACCTCGTTTTTTCTTGGGACCTTCATCAGGGACAGGTAGTGCTTTGATGTTCTTGCTTGGTGGAGGTTCTTGTAGTTTTTCCAGCTTCTGATCGATTTCATCACGCAGTTGTTTACCAAGGTGACCTATAAAAACATGAAATGGAGTTAATACATACGCACCTCAACCCAAATCACCCCTTTTTTTCTTTTTTTTCTCTCTCTCTCTCCTTCTTACCATCTGTAGAAGCCCGACTTTGATCGATCCGACCTGCCAAAGTAGCCTTACCAGAAATGATTTTTGTCGCCTTTCGTCGCAAATCTTGAGGCATAGAGAGTACCAAAGGAGATTGAGCAATAAAGCCACCACCATGAGGATTGGATGTCACCACCGAGAAACCCAGAGCGATTTTGCGATTGTTCCCCAGAGCCCCGACATTACAACCTGGGATTTTGCAAAATTCCTTCAATCCACCAGCTGCTGATAGCAGTTGAGCCGCCGTCGCACTGCCGACGACATGAGAGAGATTAGGGGCGATGATGGTCATACGAGAAGCCACGTAATTGATGATCTTTTTTCGAGCGTCTTCCAGTGCCAGTGCCATGTCGCATGCTTCCTCCGTACGTTGCCATTCCTCGTCTGTCAATTGTCGCCCGTTCGTCGTCGTGGCTGTCACTGTTACCACCATGATGGTTGCTGAAGGTAGAATGGATCGTAAATCAATATTGGTGATGTTTACTTCGTTGCCAATCTTCTTCACTGTTCGTGCATAATCCAGTGGGTTCAATACTAGTGATTCTAACTCTGGGAATTTAATGGCGTAATGGTCCCGGATAAACTATGTATCAAGAATCAAATTAGTGTTAGTTATTAGTTATCTTGGATATATAACTCTAGTCGTAGGGGGGGGTATTTACCTTGTGAATAGTTTGCATTTCATTGTCGATTTCGGCCGTCATACTGTTGGCTTGGATAATCAGTCTATATTCTTCATCGTCTTCTGAGGAGCCCATTACCCTTGGTGTAGAAGCAAGATCTTGTGATTCAAAGTGGTCAATACGCTATAAACAAAGTAATAATGAGTATTTAATATCTTTAACAACCTGAGCTTGTATTTTATACTTACAGTAAGGACGTCTTGTACTTGTTTACTATATAAAAACCGACACACCTTTTTGATATTATGGGCATCTTCTTCTAGAGTGTCTGTTGAAGATCGTTTCCTTTTATTGTTATTGTTCTTGTCAGTTGTATGGTCATCCGCAGTTTGTGTGTCAGAGTTACTTGATTTGTTGGAGTGGCTTGATACGTTGTCTTCTTGTTGTTGGTCTTCTTCTTCGTCATGATCAGAGGGTTGTTGTTCATTATCAGAGTCAGAGAAGTCGAGGTCAGCAGCCAATTCGTCCGCTAGGGAAGACATGAGATTAGTTTAGGTATACCAAAGAAAAAGTGAGGGGAGTTTTTTTTTCTTTTACTTTTAAAATGAAATTCGGGATTTCAAATAAATTTCTAATCGCGTCACACACAAGAGTTTAGTTCAAAATCCTGCAAAAGTCCCGTTTGCTCTCTTTCTCTTTTACATTCTCAATGGCGATAAAAAAGGTCGATCCTGCTCATCAAATTCAATGCTCATACCGTATAC
Source organism: Chlamydoabsidia padenii (assembly GCA_025330725.1). Lineage (NCBI taxonomy): Eukaryota > Fungi > Mucoromycota > Mucoromycetes > Mucorales > Cunninghamellaceae > Chlamydoabsidia > Chlamydoabsidia padenii. Next base: position 847,602 of record JAIWND010000006.1, on the reverse strand, counting down.
TTATCGGTCCTTGGGATGAAAAAACACCTTTACCGTTACGACCTTGTCTTGGCAAACCAGGAAACTCAAGCAACAAGACTTACTCTTCAAAGGCAGTCTCACCACCATTACCAGCTCATGACACTTCAACCATAAAGAACAGCACCAGTGACAACACAGACCGACAAGCTGAAACAAGTATTAACACAACAGCAAGACCTCGGTAAGTATTATAAAAACACACATTCAAACATGAATCTAACTTGTATGGAATCTGTCATTCTGTTTTAGACCTGCCACAATACAAGCACCAAGCCAAAGCAACAAGAACAAAGCGACTACATCTAGCAACAATACCGACTGCATCTATTCTAGTGGGACGACCAACAGTAACTATTTATCAGAAGATACCTTCCACACAGCAAACTCCTCTCTCTTGGAAAGACAATCCAGCACTGACGAAGACACCGACGCATTCTTTACCCAGTTTGAAACCGACAGCTCATCGATCGCCTCTTCTAATTCCTCAGCTGATACCATTCGGCCCATCACTTTAACAAAAAAACACAGCAAAGCAATCGCTGGTCCTCTCAACAACTCCCTAAAGTCCCAGTCTGTCGCCAAGCAACAACCAACTGACAATACAGTAGAAAGTAACCAGCAGCCTCATTATCAATCCACTCATCGAAATAATACCAAGAAACGCTATGGTGGTTCTATTCCCAAGATCACGTACAACAGTGACAGCACTAGCGATAGCTCTAGCGGCAGTAATCATCAGGACGAGCGATCCTCAAACAAGAAACAACAACCAAGAATGGCAACACAAGACGGGTCTCATCAAACTTTAACAAGCTCACTTCTTTGGCGGGAATCTGGTCCTATATTTATACCTAGTTTGCCAGATCGTACAACAGCCTCTCGCGACAATAGTAATGATGATAATATTGGCAACCAAGAGGATACAGCGATCAAACATGACTTTTTATTATGTATGTTGATGTCAAACGATGGCGATGGAAAACGACCGACGGCTTACAAGGAAAGGCACACCAACTCATTGCAACGATTGAAAGACTGGCGCCAAATGGAAGTTGTTTTGACTTGTTCAGCATTAAAATGCTACGATTCCAAGGTAATACCCCTCCTTTTACAATCAATCAACAATCTTACTAATGACACCTCTATTTTTTAATAGGAATTGATATGGCCACACCGAAAACTTCAGCATTGTATTCCATTAGATATCCATGACAACCCTGGTCTCTCATTGTCCATGTTATCGTCTTTGGATTATACATTTTGTCTGCAATACACTCCAAAAGGTGCCAAGGAAAATGTCTCTATGGTATTCCGTGCAAGATCCCTCACACTCTGTCAAGAATGGTATATGGCTCTTTATCGACATCTTCCTATTACGGCAAGGAAACCATTCCCTCAAGAATGTGAAATATATATCTCATCCATCAACCTTCGGGTCCATCTACCGCTGATACATGAACGTTATCTGGACCACCATCGACAACAAGAAAACATCGAATGTCAAGATCAAAATGACTCGAGGTACTATATCACAATGGATCAAATTAAAAGCACGGTGATAGATCTCTTACAAAAGGACTCTATGGGGCTATCTCTCTTGGGGGAAGAATTGGATCATCACTCGGATTTTTCCCTTTGCTGGACACGGAAGGATAGGCTGGAATGGATCTTTTGGGAATCGTCAGTAGATGGATCAACTCGCTCTGATAAGGTCATTTGCCCTCAACTCATCGAAAAAGTAAGCTTGAAAAAAAGAAAAAAAAAAGTAGAGGGGGTGATATTGACCAATTGTGTAACTTATCGTTTTGCATATAGACCCATCAACTTGAACTCCGACGCATCCAGCATACTCCTCACAGTGTTATATTAGGTGAAAATACAACTCTACGGGTAAGTGATTTATGACAGGATGAAAATGATGATGGAAACTAATCCTTTTTTTACTCACTGATAATATTAAACAGGAACCATATCCATGTGAAGGATTCTTGACCAAGATCACTGATTTCGAGGGGCGACAAATTAAGGCGGGCTCCTGGGTTCACAGGCGATTCTACTTCTCTTCTTTTGGTGGCTTTCTCTTTGCAGTACCAGCTCATAAAACCAGACCACCACACAAATCTACTTATTTGGACCCTACGACACTTAAACATGGCAGCAACACGAAATTCCTCCCGTCCTACCTCAATCAGGTGAAAAGCAGCCCGTACGTGACCTTGGTGACTCCATACGCCGGAAACAAGGAATATATCGATCAGCCCTGGCAAAAAGAGGAACTTGATCGACGAATGCATCTGATTGCTGCTGCATCTGGGCATATCAACCTGGCCGAAGTATCCTATGTCCGGCGCTCTTTTGGTGGCTATTCATCGTCGGATGGTCTTCTCAATCCACATGATGTCGACATTAAATCTCAAGTGTATGGCGATTTATCTCATGGTAGTGTTTCTTCAAGTTTAGCAACATCATCTACGTCTCCCATGTTGGAAAACGGTACAAAGTCTCCTTCGACTTTCTCTGCACCACCTCATCGTCTAGGCAATCTTGGCCTTCGTCTGTCTTCTCATAAAAACCTTCAGGCAAATCAACATCCTTGTATTGAACTGGTGATGAAAAATGGCACCTCTTTGAAACTACAGGTAATTGGACAGTGAAGAAAACAAAAAAAAAGGGGGGGTACTGGATCGATGCTAAAAAAAAATGATTAAACTGTTTTGTTTGAAAATAGGCATACTCTAATGACACCTGTGATCAATGGGTTTCGTGTCTTTCTGATTTGGTAATCTATGCAAAAGCACGTGTGGAGGTGGATCGTGATGTACACAGCGGAACAAGACTGGCTTCACCCCTGGATTCTAAACTCAAGGTACAGAACAAGAAAGGTATTGGCATGGATACTTCCAAGAATGATATCTCTGATGGTTTTGGTGCACACCCAGACGCACGCCAGACATTTGTGGATACTCGGATATGGAGCATTTGTCCGTTTACTCAATGCAACGATATAGTGGTAAGTCCAATAGCGATAAAAAAAAAAGGGGGGGTGATGGTAAGAAGTATTTGTTACTAATACATTTCTCTTTACTTTCTTATTAGAAAACCGGTGTCATGTATGTTCAATCCAAAAACACATTCAGCCAAAAACAAGTTTTCCTAACTATGGATGGGATGTTACACTACTACAATATTTACAAACGCTCAAACGATACCGGTAAACCTATCAACACTGGAATACATGAAAAGAAGGGAACTCTGGACATGGCCAATGCATATGTATACTCGGGATTAGTAACATCTATGGATCGGAAAACATCAAAACACCAACCCGATCGCCCTCCTCGATTATTCAGGTACGGAATGATAGCCAAGGATTCGGATCAAGATTGCCTGTTGACGATCTGGATACCAAAACGACAACGATTTTTCTCACCAAAACGACAGCGAATCGTGGTCTATGGCTCTGAAAAAAGATTTAACTCGGTGGGCACTCGATGGCTTTTTTTGACACCAAGCAGGCAGGAAAAAGAAGAATGGGTTTGGGGGATCAATATTATTCAAGAACAACTGCTTCGGAAGGCAAACAGTATCAAAAACAAAGCATCCAACTCGACAACTTTGGCAACAGCATCTGTATGAATCATGGTCGCCTTTATACACCTCCATCTCTGGTAAATAAAACTATTAATTTATACATCTACATAGCTTGATCTCTTTTAATTCTCTCCCACTTTTGTACTTGGACTTGTTATATATTATTTAAATAAACACTGGGTTTATGATAGACTGCTGATGATAAATATTTTTTTATATATATCGACTTGTAGAGTACACGAATTCAAAACGTAGTAATTGATCATTTGATGCTTACTTTGTTGGTGTAGAAGGTAAGAACAAACCGGATGGACGGGGTTTGAAACTCGACAATGCTACTTCCCGGGGAATGAAAAGACAGCCAATTCTATCCCAATCATTAAATTCCCTCCTTCTTTTTATCCTTATAACCATGGCCAGAGTAAGTGAAGATACTGGATGATCAGATACATGGATTGGGCTCTTCCGATACTTCACGATGCAACAAATTCTATCAACATCGATATAATAACGGACGGATGAATCAACGGATGGCAATGGATGGATGTTGATGGATGGATAATGGATAGAGGGATGGACACAAATGCCATCCATCCAACCATCCATCCAACTATTTATAGGCGTATCTATCAATATATGACACTAACATCTACAATATTACTCAACAATACACCATCTATAACGATTCAACTTTACTGAACACCCATTTTTGGTAATCATCAAAATGTCTCTTCGGTAAATCGACTTTCATCAATAATTCGAATGAACCTATTTATACGTCAAACTCATCTGTCGGGAGAGCTCGAACCATGTCTGAAATTCCACAATGTTGACCATTATTGAATTTGTGGACATAACAGGATTGCTGGTGACACAGTAAACAGATACTGACCTCTCTTTATATTTTTTTTTTTTTTTTTATCTTGTCAATAGTTTCACGAATATCAAGTGGTGGGTCGCAAGCTCCCTTCCGAGCAAGATCGTACTCCCAAGCTTTACCGTATGCGTATCTTTGCCCCCAATGATGTGGTTGCCAAGTCTCGCTTCTGGTACTTCTTAGCCAAGCTCCGCAAGGTGAAGAAGACCGCTGGTGAAATTGTGTCTGTCAACGAAGTAAGTCCAGTTTAACTTGCTTAGTATCGTATAACTAAACCATTTTTATTTTTTTTATTTTTTTTATTTTTTATTGATGTAGATCTTTGAAAAGCGACCTGAACAAATCAAGAACTTTGGTATCTGGCTTCGTTACGATTCTCGCTCTGGCACTCACAACATGTACAAGGAATACCGTGGTATGTCTCGTGTTGAAGCTGTGGGTACTTGTTATCAAGATATGGCTGCTCGTCATCGCTCTCGTTTCGGTAACATTCAAATCATTCGTGTAAGTTGATTCTCCAAAAAAAAAAAAAAAAAAAAAAAAGACATGCCGGGATATGAAAATACCATTGATTGACACTTTTGCATTAATCTCGATAGGTTGCTGAAATTGCTGTTGCCGATGTCCGTCGTCAATACATCAAGCAATTGTTGACTCCCAAGCTTGCCTTCCCCTTGCCTCACCGTCTTCAACGTGTCCAAAAGGCCAACCGCTCTCTCTACCAAGCCAAGCGTCCCTCCACCTTCTATTAGAATAGATAATATCCATAGGTTTATTCATTCATTGTCAATCCCTCTCCCTCTTTTTTTTTTCAAGTTAACGCTCTTTGGCCTTGTTAATCAATTAATAAAGTTTACTGACTTGGATAATAATTGTCTTCGTTGTCTTCATGCATGCTGGTTTTTAATTTTTCAATACCCGACTTGTGGGCTATAAAAAATGTCGGCGGTGCTTTTTTTTTTTTTTGTTTCTCTTTGTCTTCCCCGTCTCCATTGTTTTGACAGTTGATACTACTAACCTACTTGATTACTCACCTTTAACATGGCGGCTATACTGTGCTATCTCATTGACGATGGATTATAAACCTATTGGTTGCAAACAATTCACGACCAACATTCAGCTATCATTTTCCTCGACTGGTCTTTTTTCACAAATATGAAACTCATAATGGTAGAAACGAATAGGTAAAGATGAAAGAAAACGGCGGTGAAGTAATTGACTCTGTGGTGATAGGGTGTCTTACTGACGATGGTAAATCTCTTGAAACCCATTTCGCTGGATGAACGTGGCAAAGGTAAAAAATATATATGCGGCGATGTATAACTAAATTGTATAATTGATGTTGATATTATACCTCTCTTTGGCTGAACTAACTGATGAACAAGCCGACGGTTGGTATCCCTGCCTTCCTCGCTCATTACCATGATGATTATGACGGGTAACTTGATCATGCAGCCCACTATTGATGTCTTTTATCTATCTAGGCAATAAAGAGGGCAGGACGGGATCAATGGTGCTGTAGGTAGGATATTTTACTTTTGTCACTATAACTGTACTGACTTTGCTGCATTATGTGGAATATACCAAGGTAAGTACAGTCATTCCTTACAAGATGATTTAATTTGTCCTTTTGTTATGTACTAATACTTGATTTTATCCCCTCTTTGATTATCAGGTGCCAGCTTGAAAGGAATTTGGTTGTTGTGGGCAAATATATGGACTCTGTATGGGGAAACAAAGGGAATAGGTGTTAGAGTATACTTTGTATGTAGAATAGATTAAATTTGACAGTAATAAATAAATAAACTTGTTGTGTGTGGACCAAATGAATATATCATTTATGTGCATGATTGGTAAACATTACCCCTGAATTTCGGCCCATCTGTATCATAGCCTCACCCACCTACACACACAATCGATCATACATGATCCCATAATGCCATACAAACAGTACAAAGTCGCAGGTACCATTTCATCAACTACTTGAAGTTAGGTCTGCGATTAGCACAAATCGATCCGAATGCACCCATCCTATAAACCCTGAATCAAATCATACCCACCACTTATCCAACAACATAGCGTAGTATCCATTTTTTAGCGTACAAAGTAAAAGGATGTGATGTCCTGATTGTTTATTATAGAAAGCAAAAGATCCAACTACTACTATTAATATTAGATGTCTATTTATTACCCAAAGCTATTGTGTTAAAGAAGAAGAAAAATGTTTAGTATGATAATATGTTCCAGTTTTCATTAATGACACTACAGTACATACCTGCTTTGTAGGGATAGATTTCCCACGTTTCCCATACCTTTTTTTCAATGTAAATATCCTTTTCAACAAATTCTCTAGCTTTTTCGATGGATTCAGCTTCAATGATCATCAAGCTACCAAGCATGTTTCCGCTCTATCATTAAACAAAAAAGAAAAGATTGAGTCAGCACATCCTTTATAAAACCTTTGGGGGGGGGGATTGCTTTCTTACCCCGTGGGGATCCACCAAAGCACCACCTGATTTAAGAATACCCTTCACAAAAGACTTGTTTGCATTTTCAATGTGTTGACGTCGAACAGAGAGGCGGTTTTGTACAGCTTCTTCACCAGTATAATCTTTGGCAATAACAGCAAACAGTTGTCGAGAGACTAAGAATGAGAATAAAGATGGGTTAGTTAGTCAAGGCAGTATACCAAGTATTATTTCAAGTTTAACAAAGTCTTTATTTCTTATTACCTGAAGATGAGGTTGAGAACTTTCTCGTTTGTTGTAAGGTTCGGAGCATGTTGTTGTTTGGAGAAGAAAAAAGAAAAGAAGAAGGTCAGGTCCGCGGAATTTTCCATTTAAGACTTTCAGGACGGCGGTTAAAAAAAAAAAAAAAAAAAAAAAAAAAAGATAACACCCCCACTGTAATTTGACAGCCTGTCCAACCAAAGACTTTGGGTGCAATAGAGTTTTATTAGACATGTAAAAATATTGTACCATAAGGGGGGTAGGGAATACTATTCTACCAAGTGACCAACCTTGAGATAACAAAGATCATCCGCCGAGGGACCCTTTTCACCAATCACACCAGCTTTTTGCAAAGTAGACACCGTTACTTGAAGAGCACGTTGAGAGATACCAGTATGATCCGGGGCATAGTGTACAGTCTTGAACCAATCACGTACGTCCTGTTCTTGATAATCCAAAATACGAATGATATGTTTGATAGATTCATCGTCCTTTTGATCCATAAACAGACTTGTCGCTTTTTGGATGGCTTGCAAAGTACGAGGGAGTTCAGGGCAATCCAAGACATCCACATGAGCAGCAAACATAAAGGCAGGCCAAGGAGGAGTGATTTTACCGATACAGCTTACTTCCTTGGTGTCATGATAAGGCTTGGTAGTAAAGAGTTCCCACATAAAAAAGTCAGTCGAACCATCATTACAAGAATCACGCATTGCCTTAAAGTTGTTCAACACCTTGAATGACATTGGTTCTTCATCATTGTCGTCGTCGTTGCCTTCTTCTTCTTCAGTCGTCTTGTTTAACCATCCTTGTTGATCGGCAAGTACATAGGCCATGATTTGTGAGCCGGATCCATATCGAGAGATACCACAGTTGCTTTTATGAAGAGTGTCTACTGAATGATGACGAGATTCTCGTCCTGTTGAGATAGCCCAACCTAATAATAAAAAGTATGAGACCCAATCATTTGATTTTTCAACCGACTTACATAACGGCGCATCAACATAAGTTCCAACAATCTTGTACCAGTCTTGACCTTTACTGATACCCGCCACAAGTCCTTCGGTTAAAGCTATAGCAACATCAAGACTCTTGTCTTCCAATTTTGAAGTCATCTACAATAGTACATATCAAAGAAGTGAGTCAGTATGTGTTTCCCACCCCGAGTCAATAAGGTCTTTGTTTTACTTACTTCACCAGTGCCACCTAAACAATGTGGAGTGAGACATAAAATAAGAGAGAGGAGGGTTAATGGTTAGTATGTTTATAAAATGTTAATATAGAGTGATGGTAAAAAGATATTGCTTACCTGGGCAGCACACGAGTTCCACCTCCACGTTATTATCACGGAAAAAGCCTTGCTCTTGTGCAATATACAATGGTGTTGAGAAATGTTCAGGGACTAGACAATAGAATATATATATATATATAAAGTGGCAAGTTAGTAAAATACTGGTAAGAGTTTCATTGTTACCGAGACATGCTTACCGTAACCGATACGGATGGTTTTTGCAGACATTTAGAGTTGAAAATAAAAAAGTGGGCTCCTCTTTTTTCTGTTTTGAACTTTTGAAAATCTCGCGGGATTTCAAATTATTTGAAATCACTCATGCCATGAGGTCTGAAAGTTGGGAACTGGAAATACACCCGCGGGCCATTCGGTGCCGACCCTATGTGTAATCATCATATATCTTGATATATTATATATAAAGTGACATGCTCAAGTAGCCCTTTATATAATATATTTCTACAGTCCAAGGTGATATTGAAAGGGAATTCAGCTTTGTCACATTAATCTAGGTCGTTTCTTGTGTCCATGTTTCGAAATTTATGTTTTAAATCCCGAAATCAGTGGCACGGATAAAACCAGGTTTGTACCCCTCTGTTCTTTTTTTCTTTCTTTCCTTCTTTCTTCATTCCATTTCCAATGTCCTCCGAAACTTTCGCCGAACACTCTCATTATATATCTGCTTATATGAGCGGACATGAAGGTAAGATGATAACAAATATTCCCTCTCGGCTATGATACTGTACTCTTCTAATATATATCTTTTTTTTTATGTAGGTGCCAATCTTGCTTATGTACGCTACTTTGGAAGGAAAGCTGGTGCGACCAAGGCCACCTTCAAATCTTTGGACGCTTATGGTTTTACTATTGAATATGATACTACACAAGAAACGGGTCTGACTACTGTGATTCCTTGGCCCTCCTCACCTTTAAAAACCCGTGAACAAATCCGCCCACTATTGGAATCTATGGCGAAAGAAGCAGAAGAAGCCTTAGGAATGGTAATAGTGACAAAAGAAACACGCACACGATGAACTCACACATTTGTATCATTCTTTTTTTTGGGGGAGGGATAGCCTAGCTCATTGAACGGACCACCACCCATTCAAGCCATGTTAAAAGCACAAAACGCACAAGAAGCTCGATGGGCAGAACAACAAAAACTTGTGGAACAACAAAAAGCCAGGGATGTATTTTACCATGCCAGTCTAGGTTGGCAAGTACCTATCATTTTGGGCATGTGTAATCTCGGCTACCTTGCTGCACGATCCAGAGTGGAAACCGGACCTTGGTGGGCGGCACAGATTCAACAAGCGCTTGGCCTTACTCTCATCAAATGGACATGGTATATCTCTGTGGGTCTGCATGTGGGTGAAGCAGTGATTGCATTGGGTATTTGCTTGAACCGTGGATGGTACAGCGCCGCCAATACTGCAAAATGGACCATTAGTACTTTTCTTTTTGGATTCGCTTCCATGACCAAATTGCTTCAACATGCGAAACAGGTGGAAGGGAAAAAGGACTAGTTGAATGATAGGTTAGGTGATTTGATATATTCATCAATGTTAATCATACTCACCTCTCTTTCTCTCTCTTTTTAGAATAATCACGGTGATGGGCTTAATGTAGTTGACACTAGAATATGTACATTTTGTAATAAAAAATTATTATCATTATAATCATATGGACCTTGTATATAAACATAGAATAGAGGAGAAAGGAATTGGTGACGATGTGTTTATTGTATGTAGATTGGTAATAAATAAAAGATCATATATAATAATAATAGAGGGGTTATCGATAAACTAGTGGAATTAATGGTAGGCTATAGTATGTAAATAGGTGTGATAAAGAGGGGCCAAAAGTAATAATGGAATCATCAAGCGGCATTGATGGTGAATTCGGGCGAAGCATTCCCGGAATTACCCATCAAAACAATAATGTAGGTATGTCGAGATTCCAAATCAGTAGGAAGGGTCACGACTTGCCAACCTTTGTTCAAAGGGAATCCAGCAGCCAACTCCCAATCTACAATAAAAAGGATGGAGTGGGTTGGTAGTTTGTCACCTAGAAACTTTTTTTTTTTTTTTTTTTTTTTTTTTTTTTTTTTTTTTTTTTTTTTTTTTTTGTCTTTATACTAACGGAGGTGTTCATTGGGCGTGTCTACAGGGTCGAGGTATCCAAGCTTGATGATTCCCCTAAGAAGAAAAAGGTGATGTTGGTACATTACTTTGTCATTGGATCATCATCATCACATCTACTTACGTGTAATCATTTGGGATGGGTCCACCAACAACATGTTCGGTATCCCTATGAATGAAATAACATAATTCATGCAACTGTCATAATAAGGGTCTTTTTTTAATTTTCTTTCTCCCTTACCATGTGATGTTTTGTCGAGAGCCTGCAGTCCATATACTTTCGGCTGTGGGATAGGTACTAAAAAAATAAAATAAAAAAGAAGCCCCGATTAAAAGCGTGAACAATCAAACAATAACCCTTTTCATAGTATTGCCTTACATTTCAGGATTGAGGACAAAAGCCAAAGAGATGGTCAAAAAAGTAGCAAGAACAAGAAAAGTATATTTGATCATGGTAGGATATATAATAAAGAGAAAGGATGGAACTCGGAAAAAGAAAAGCATTTATATAGTCTATGGTCACTAAGTCAAACACTCCATTCTACCAATCATTTTAAATTCCGATAACGCGTGCTTTTCCGGTCCTAAACAATGTACCATAACAGCTTACTTTACTTTGCTTTGGGGTTGCGCATTGTTTTGGCATATATCAGGTAATAGGATACCAATATATAAAACAATAACAATACATTTCCATTAATGATATCAATGGCGTGTAACCATCTTGCATGAACTCGGATTTCAAATCCCGACGGAACTGAGACAATGAAACTTCTTTCTATCCATCTTATCACATCTCATCATAGTGCTTCTATTCCTTCCAAGAAGTATCATAGAATTCATTATACACAACCCCAAAATTTTGTTTTTTATTCTATTTTGCTAATGATGGGGATGGCAGTGCCTAATCTAGTTGTGCAGGAGGCCCAAGTGTTCACTTTGCTCCAAAAACAGCTTTTACAGCATGGGGTATCTTTTATGACAACTAGACTCGGCAGGTAATGGTTTATTCATAAAAGCTCATGTCATGCATGATACCATATCAGCCCTCTCCCACTGAGGGGAAGCATGTCAGCGTATGTCGGCATTTCAATTTGCTTTATATAAAACGCCAGCGGCATTTCATTCTCTCATTCTTCTTCCGCCTTTCCCCTCCCCCTTTTTTTTTTTAAAAAAAAACATACCATCCCCTATACATGTAAAGAATGCTCACCAGAACTAATAGAATCCACATCATGATGCTCCTTAATGGGGGATTCTTTATTGTTGAAATAGTCATTGGCTACTATGTCAGCTCATTATCACTGGTAAAATAGTCAAGTCCGTTTGGAGGAGGAGTGTAACGTGTTTTATATTTAATAGATTGCCGATTCCTTCCACATGTTAAACGACTTGATCAGTTTAATGGTGGCTTTATGGGCTATTCGACTGGCCAATCAACCTCATCAACAACAATCGAAATACTCATATGGTTGGCAAAGAGCTGAAATCCTAGGAGCCTTGTTGAATGGTAAGGAGAAGAAAAAGAAAAGGAGGAGGGTGGAACACTGTATACTAACATAAGACGTATGTTTCTTTACAACTTGATATAGGCGTCTTCTTACTAGCACTATGCTTCACTATTTTAATGGAGGCTATACAACGGTTTATTCATATGGAGCCGATGTCAAACCCTGAAATGGTTCTTATTACTGGTGGTGCTGGTCTGGTAGCAAATATTCTTGGTCTCTTTTTATTCCACGGTAAAAAAAACAAAAACAACCAATCTATTTATATATATGTATATACAATTACTAAACTAATCGACTCTTTATGTGAAATAGAACATGGTCATGGTCATCAACACGAATCCACTAGTCTGGAAACTCAGTCAACACACAATCATCATCAACATAATGATAGTGGACATTTGAACACAAAAGGGGTATGTTAAATCAAGGCGCTCTTGTTTGTCGGACCAACTCTTTTGTATTTATTTATCTGTAGATCTTTCTTCACGTATTGGGTGATGCTCTTGGTAATATTGGTGTTATGGCTGCTGCTTTATTCATCTGGTTAACTCCATTCTCTTGGAGGTTCTATATGGATCCTATAATAAGGTAAGGACATCCCTCCCCCTCCCCCCCAAAAAAAAGAACATACCAAACATGCATTGTATGAAATCATTCATCTATATTGATACTTTTTTACATTCTTCCGGACAGTCTAGTTATTGCTGTCATCATCTTCGGTTCGGCTATTCCACTCGGTAAGACCATCTTTATATTGACCCGGCTCATCAACTAACCGACTGTATTCTTACTGCATCATCTAGTAAAAGCAACATCATCCATTTTATTACAAGGGGTACCTGATAGTGTCAATTTTAATCAAGTCCGTGAAACTCTCTTACAGGTAAACAACTCCTCTCCTTGATTTATCACATTCCCATTGCTCCTCAATACAACAACCTACACTCATTCTCTTTTTTTTTTTTTTTTTTTTTTTTTTTTTTTTTTTTTTTTTGACATAGATTCCTGGCGTTTACTCCATACATGAACTCCATATATGGCAATTATCGGATACAAAGGTGATCGCTTCATTACATGTTCTATTATCGGAAGAGAACTATATGGAACTATCCATTCGGATGCGACAGACTTTGCATGAATTTGGCGTACATTCGGCAACTATCCAACCCGAATTCTTTGATGCAACAATTGAAAAACAAAACCAGGGCGGCATCAAATATCATTCATCCTCATCTACCTTATCAGTCGCCAGCAAAGACAATATCACAATACAGGGAACAGATACATTACTGGATAACATGATGGATGTAAGGACTCGGTACAAGTGGTTTATAAATGATGGTACTAATATGGACGCTTTTTTCTCTTTTATGTTGGATAGGGAAACATTGGCGATTCTTCTACTTGTTTACTCCGTTGTATTGATACTGATTCTTGTTATGAAAAAGCCTGTTGCCCGCCTCCTTACAAGTAATCCTCCTCAAGTTTAAAATTGATCTCATTCATTGCATCTATTGGTTCAAATAGTTTATACATACAATCATATAGACAAAATACATACTTGCATTACTTTATCATATAAATACCCGTAGTTTTATTATTATTATTAATATAATAGCAATTTATTGTATATTGATCGTTTATTTATTTAATAATAATAATAAAGAATGCTTAACCATGTTTGTTTATAGTAAAATGATGAAGGGATTGGTAAAGGTGATTAGATTTATTATTAAACTAGAGTAAAAAAGTGTATGTATAGTACAATGATTGTATAACCGGGGAAGAAATGAAGGGGTTTATCTAGTAGTTCTACCAGGTATAGATACAGATTCATAAGTTGGTAAAGATCCAGAGAAGCTGTAAAGTCGATTGGATCTAACTGCAGTTGTATAGGAAGGAACACGAGAGAGATCAATCCCTTGCCATGGTAAAGGATTATCACCCCCGTTGTTCGTTGATCGGATATCTATTGGTGTTGCCTGGGTGGATTCTGTTGATGTTGATGTTGATGTTGATGGTATATTGCTGTTATTGATATTGTCTTCGTATTCGTCATTTGAGAATGAGGTATGTGCCATACTTGCAGCTGCATTGGGAATAGTGACAGCAAGGGAAGGAGGTAATGCACCAGAAGCAATGAGTTGAGAGATAGTAGCAGGATCATAAGGAGCACTTCGCCATGCATCTTCGTAAGCAGGTAAAGCATTTGTATCTTCATCCAAAGAGATAGCTGCAATGATAATAGGTATTGCTGCACGTAGTTCTAAAAAAGAGAGAGAGAGTGAGATATATTATACTCCGAACTTCCGACCGTGTCATGCATTAATACCTGATATATGACCGTCCGCATTCATCAAAGACACTGTAAACTTGAGTTTGTGTTTAATTTTAATCAAATCATTCGTTGTATCCATCATGAGTAATTGAGAGTCTTCATCAGGAATGGCTAGTAATTCAGTTTTGTGATAAGAGGATCCATTATGTTGAGCAGTTTCTTGATAAGTATCATCCTTATGCACTTTCACTACCCTACTTTCGGTTTTGCTGTGATCTGGTGTTGATAAAGTGAGGTATTCCTTGAGAGCACAAGCGATAGATCGTATCTTGAGATCAGGTGCGATTGGTGTAAAATCAAAGGTGATTGGTAGCATACTTCCCATGGTGAAGCATTTACTTGGTACACTGATATCGTAGCTGAGTTTGTCGGCCCATAGATTCGAGATCAAGACAGATTGGAAAAGTTCCATCGAGGATGGTAGTTGGAGTCGAGATACCTTGAGTGATCGTCGGTCGGTATAGTTGATGGAGAAGGTGGGTCGTTCCGCTACTGCTTTGAGTCGATAATAGACTTCACCCAAATCATGATGAAGTGTTTCCGGTAAATCACCTGGTAGTGGTAATTCAAAGTCCCTACTTGGTAGATGTCATTAGTATCCACATACACTTTTTTTTTTTTTTTTTTGGTTTTACCATTGATAATGACGTTCGGATAAATGATATGTTTTGCGGACGTGTGGCATGAAACTCCATTCATGTTCAATAATGGTTTGTTCTTCTTTATAGAGTCGTTGATGAGATCCAGTTCCTACATGTCACCCCCCCCGCCAAATAATAAAACAGAGTAAGTAATCTTTCCTTTACATAGAATATTCACCCTCCCTCACTTTTATTTATACGTATAATTACCTTCCATCCAGTTGACTTTGATCTTGCCAATGAGTTTTAAAGTAATAGATCGTATCTTGGTCGTTTCATGACAGTCCAATACAACCGATCCACGTAACATGACACCACCCGATTCATCCACCGAGCCATGAAGTATAATATGATCCGTTTCCAGGTTGATTTTAAAGTCAGCCCCTTGTACTAGCTGGATAGGATGCACCATAACTAGAATATAAACAATTCAGTTCAGTATAGATATCAATTGGGTGAGTATGTATTGTAGAATGATCAATAAGGGAAAGAAGTGGTAAAAGAAGAAGGAGAAGGAATGAATGAAAGAGAAAAAAGTTAAAATTGAAAATTTTATGTGATGGGAAAATCACTCATCACACTAAAGCGGAATTTAAATATTCTTGATTTAAAGTTGAAACAGAAATGCACCTGTCAACTCACTGTATGGATGTAGCACATCAGACAGATAGGATATTAATACAACTAGTCTTTACAAATTTGATTAAGCATCAATCCCCCTCACAAACACACAGACAATAAAAAATGACATAGAAGGCACGACCTTGGGGCCATGTAGAGTGATATTGATAAAATCGAGTAAAGATGATGTTTTATTATTATCTATTTTACAAATAAGCCAAGGAAATAAAAACAGTCTAAAAGTAAGGTATAACAAGAATAGAGACCAGATAAAAACCAATCACCTAGTAAACGCCTTTGGGATCATGTAGTTTGGATTTCATTAAAGGTTGTCGTTCATTTATAAGCAAGCCCTTGATAACACCTTCACCTGGTAGATAGTCCTGTTTCAGTACGTTGATTGCATTACCAATGATCAATGACCCAGGAGGACGACTGCCATCAGCATTTCTTAATAAGTGCGGAGATAGTTGCCAAAGTACCCTTTGATCGATACAAGCTAGCTCGTTCCACACAATTGCACATGATATATTAGAAGGATATTGCTGTTTGTCAATGGAATCCACCACCAAAGCATCCAATCGATAAATCGCCATAAGAAAAATGTCCGTACGAGAGGGTTCAAATAGTGGTAGTGCCAAAAGTTAAGAGGGTTTTTTTTTTGTCCTGTGCCTGTTGATACCAAGAATTGAGTTGCCACCGCTCAAAAGTAATACCAGTCAATAATGGTGCTTGCCACTGATGATGATATACTCGGGATTACCTTTGTTTTCGTATCCATGTTTCCTAAAGAATATCACTTCTTCACCATAACCAAACAAGAATAAATCTATGGGAAATGTGTGTTAGTAAGTATGTATTGTATGATGGCCTTTTTTCTTCAACGCTTTCTTACCTTCTTGTTTTAACTAGACGACCTTTGCATTAGCCAATCCACCTGATGATCCCCGGTCGAGTTTGTTCATATCATCGCCAAGAGGAGTAGTTTCAATACTGATGTGTCCTTTTTCATCTTGTGGTTAATATCCACATACCCGCATCTGAGAGTCTCGCCAGTCGATCCAAACTCCAGTATTCCGTTATTTGTCGAGTCATTTGAATCCGATGGCTGAATTGTCTTGCTTAGTATCCCCAGACGATGTACTGCTTGGGCCAGTTTAGCAGGTAGTCCACTGATAGCATGTCGCCAGATTCGATTAGCCAGCTTTGACGCTTGACCATTAGTAGAGACAGCCATTTGCAAAGACTGATCTCGGTAAGTGCATGGCATGTAAAAGTCACAGAGGTCGTTACAGTCGGCTACATTCACAGGTATAGAGAGTTGTCGACATTGTTGGGCCCGAATACCACCTTTTTCTTTTGCGTTGACAATGAAAGGCCACCATGAATGAAGCACCACTTTCAGGAGTAAGTACACTTGGTACAGTCGCTGTTGTATTGTGACAAGTACCAGTGGATCATATCATGTGTAGGGGAAGCAGATTGTTGGGAAAAGAAAGAAAAATCATTTTCAAAAGTTTGCGCGGTTATCAACGAAAAATTCCCATCATCTGATTGGTTGAAATCAAATCCCAACTTGCGATCACCATCCTGCCAAATGAATACCCCCTTCAATCAACATTGAGCTCAAAACAATGGGACAATGGATATAAATACGGTATTCTCGAGTAAAGAAACATGATGATGGGAATTTAAAGCTGATTGTTCCGTGAGGCGACGAGTCATGATGGGGTGGTCCCTGAGCGGCGACTCAATTGCATAAATTCAGCCCATGGCACGCAATCACCAAAGGTGTTCCAACCCCTATGCTATTGTAAAGAGCTTGCGCCATCTACTTTTTTTTTTTCTTTAACATTTCGAAGGCATCATCATTCATTTGCCCCAAGACATCAATGCATAAACAACAGAGTAGTAGAATTGTTTCTCACGATTCAAACTAGGTAAATTATGGCTGGTGTTGGTGTCACATTGTTATAATAGCATAATGATACGTAGATGTTGAGTGGAATTCAGTGTGTAGCAAGTAAACCTGATGAAAAAGTTGTTTGATTCAAAAATTCGGTGACATGATCCGAGTGGTTGATCTAAACGGTATGCTTTTGATTACCGATAGAGAAGATTTCACTTCAAGTGGATTCTTTTCTCTTAAAACTTGATACCCGGTAATTAAGTGTTTTCTTGCTGTCAACTCACAATCAGGTTTACTTTGGTTTAATGATACTCACACAAGAAAGGCAACCAGTTCTTCATTAAATATTCAAACCCCGTTCATTAGCCTCAAATAAGCGTTTGCATGCGATCTTCCCGCCTGGTTTTTGTCATTAATTGTAAACTTCGTCTTCCTCTTATAAAAGAAGTACATGTAAAAAAAAAAGTAGTCTAATGATGACGACTATCTTCTGGTTAAACCATAGCCAAGTGTTAAATGAAAGAAAAGGATCCCGAAATGTCAGTTGCATAATTGAAATCCCGACAGGTAAAAGAAAGGGGGAAGCTTTTTTTTTTTGTTGCTCTTTTTCTTCCATTCATCATCATCTCATTTGACCTCCATTGTTTTATTTATTTGTAGTCAACAAGTCTTTTTTATTATTTATACTACTTATCTTATAATACGTCTCTCATTAAAACCTCTACTCCCTTCGTTTATAAACATTCACGCCTCCCCCAAGAACAACCAAGATGAACGGTAGCCCTATTCCTTCGCCAGTGACTAGCTCACCCAAACCTAGTGAAATCCTTACTGTGGATGGTAAACGGATTTTATGCACAGCCGACATAAAAGGTAAAACAACAAAATAAAACATAAAAACACTGATAAAGTGCAGGACAAGGATGCTCTCCTTTGAGTTTTATAAAATGGACACTGTACTAATCCTTCCTTTTTTAACCTGATAGGCTGTCTCTCTCAACTGAATCAGTTGGCGCGTGATGCTAAAGCTCATTGTATAATTCATACTGGTGACTTTGGATTCTATGGCAAGTACTCACGTGAATTGAAGAAGGGCTTTATTAACGTGTGTACTTCTTTATATCTTTTAATAGAGCGGTCAAGTTTGGAACGAATCAGTGACAGGTAAACTTTTTTTTTTTTTTTTTTTTTTGTTTATATGGAATTACTTGTATACTAAGTTTTATCTCTTTATTACCACTTATTCGAATTAGAACCTTGAAGCATTTAATTCAATACAGCACACTGATCCCTCCTCATATGCGAGGCCGACTCAATAACTCACCCATTGATCAAGTCCGCCGAACGATTGAAACCGCTCCACAACAACTCTATCTGTCTGAATTCCCTGACTTTCTCTCTGGTGAAAAGCAATTGGAGGTACCTGTTTATACCGTATGGGGTGTTTGTGAAGATGTGTCTATTTTGGAAAAACTACGATCTGGAGAATATAATGTCCCTAATCTTCATATCTTGGATGAAGCTTCTTCTTATTTGCTTGATATCGGTGGTGTCAAGTTACGACTCTTTGGTCTTGGTGGAGCAGTGATTCAACACAAGTTATTCGACAATGGTGAAGGTATGTGACTATCGACAAAAAAAAAAGGGGGGGGGAGTAAGGAGAAATCAGCTTGTTGATTCTTTTATTATAGGTACTGATACAATTGCTGGAGGATCTGGGATGATGTGGACGACTGCTTTACAAATCGGTGAACTGGTAGAAACTGCTCAAAAGGTAAAAGAAAACGAAGGCTTGACAATAAGTGTAGAATATCAGCTGATTTGACGTTTTAATTTGTTGATATTTATATTAAATAGGTATACGATCCATCTGAAACAAGAATATTGGTCACTCATGCAAGTCCTGGGCGTGAAGGTTTATTGGCCCAACTGTCACTGTATTTGAAGGTAAGATTAATAACAAGGATCATCAGGTCTGTGTTTTCTTTTCCTTTTTTTTTTTTTTTTTTTTTTTTTTTTTTTTTTTTTTTACTAACAATATATACTTTTGTAGGCCGATTTTACCATTTCTGCTGGTCTCCATTTCAGATATGGTATTATCTACAATGAATTCTCATGTCAATTACATCAAGATCACTACAGGGAACGTTTGGTCCAATCACAACAGCACTTTCTGCAACTTTGGGATGCTATTAAAGACCAAGTGGAAAGCTACGTAGAGTAAGTCACCACATGAAATATCACAATATCTATATATACTAACAAACTCAAATCTCTATCTA
Organism: Chlamydoabsidia padenii; assembly: GCA_025330725.1. Taxonomy (NCBI): domain Eukaryota; kingdom Fungi; phylum Mucoromycota; class Mucoromycetes; order Mucorales; family Cunninghamellaceae; genus Chlamydoabsidia; species Chlamydoabsidia padenii. The sequence continues at coordinate 827,653 of JAIWND010000006.1, read as the reverse complement.
GTAAACATCAGGCTCTATTACTTCAAAATACATTGGATGTTGTTAACCGTTTACCACCTTCCTTGAACGACTCTAACGACGATGGATCCGAACACAGCCAAAGCAGTCGTGATGAAATCGCATTCAAAAACCTATGGAACTTTAATCTACCTGACGCCGCCATGGGTTGGATTGTCCTGGATATTAACAATGGACACGTGGGCGCAGAAATGAAATCCCAAGGCTTCAACTTTGCTTATCGCCGCACCATGTCAACTAATCCTTCCAACAACAACAGCCACACTCATTCACCTTATGCCGGATCCTCTCCTGCTTTATCCAACGCGACCTTCCCACCAAGACCATTCACCTCTTCTGACAAGTATAAATCACCTGATGCTCAACAACCTGGACCCACCAACCTATCTCGTAATAATAGTATGAATGGTGGAAACGACAGTAACTCTGATATCAATGATGGCTCCGTTTCCAAAGAAGAAATGAATAATCATCGGCAATCAAGACGACAAAGTAGCATGGTAAAACAAAACAAACGATGATATGGAATGGGTGTCATGCCCAATTTACTAACCTCCCCTTTTTATTCTTCAACATGGAATAGCAAAGAAGTCCTTATGCAATCTTTGTCGGAGGTCTCACCAATGGTCAGGTGACAGAGGATGATATACGTGACTTTTTTGATCCTAAAACGGTAAGGGTAACGAACCAAAAAAATCCGGGCACTTTTTTTTTTTTGCTAACAAACTCTTTTTTCTCTTTTTGTTTAGGTGGCCGATGTGCGTATCCCAATTGACCCAGAAACCAAGCTACCCAAATCACACTGTTATGTCGATTTGACTGATCCTATCTCTTATGAAGCTGCCTTGGCGAAAAATGGACAGGTAAATCAAATAATCAAAAAGCAGTAACTTGGTTGTTTTGGTCATCTTGTTACTGCATTGTTTCTGTGATTCTTTCTTACTCATGACTCTTACTTCAGGTATTGAACGATAATAGATTGACTATTAATCGATCAACACCACAAGGATACAACGATAATCGGCGTGGACGTAATACAAGAGGCCGCAGTTTCAGACCACCACCAAAATGAAGCCATATCGATGATCTTGTTTGCCCACTAGTGTAGGATTAATCCATCTTAATTAGTCTTATACTTATTTTTCTTTTATCCTCTTTTTTTATACATATCATATACACATGCTCTTTATATCTATCCTCTTTTAACTGTAAATGTTGTGCCTCTTTCTCTCTTTAAACCAATTTAATCGAATAAAAACCAATTTGACTACTGTGATGTTGTTTATGTCGATATTGTTGCAAAATAGGAGCAAATGGAGTAACCATAGTGGGTTATATAAAGTCATGATGTATGACGTTGTATAGTGGGAACAGCATGAATCAATCTCAGGAGGGGGGTAACATTTCAAACGCCGTTGGGATTTGGTCAACTGACAAAAAAAATTAAAATAAAAATGTCGACCTTTTAGTTGCCTCTCTTCCCCTTTATCTTTTACTTTTTCTTTTTCTCTTTTTATTGTTTTTAACTATGAAACTTTTTACATTAACAACTGCTATCGCTGCTCTTGCTGCAGTTGAAGCTGCTTTTACCAGGTAAACCTCTCCCCTAGTGTCCCTTCATTCCACTTCCATTCTCATTACCCCTTACGTATTTTCACAAGTCAATATGAAACACGTTTTATATATCACCCCGTCTCATGCCCCCCTTCCCACCCGACATATCACCAACTTTTTTTTCTCTTACACTTTACTTAGGATCCCTATCAAAAAAGCGCATGAAACTCCATTTGAAAAGCTCAACCGATACTCTCACACTGGCGACTACTTGAGTCAAAAGTACTTTGGAAATCAAATGCCTCACACCAACATGATGGATGCTTATCAAGTCAACACTGGTGGTGAAGCCAAACATGGTGTACCTTTATCAAATTATATGAATGCTCAAGTAAGTGATAAATATGGTGATTTGTTTGTGTGTGCTTGGCACAAAAAAAAAAAAAAAACCTTCTTGGTGGATGACTCGGAGTTTTTATTTTTACTAACATCTTTTATCTTATGTAGTACTATGGTGTGGTTGAACTAGGTACCCCTCCTCAACCTTTTACTGTTGTCTTTGATACTGGCTCTTCCAACCTTTGGGTACCTTCTACTCATTGTACCTCCATTGCTTGCTTCTTGCACAAGCGCTACGATTCTAGCAAATCCAACAGTTTTATTGAAAACGGTACTGAATTTGCCATTCAATATGGTACTGGTGCTTTGGAAGGCTTCATTAGTCAAGATACTCTTCATGTTGGTGGTATTTCTCTCCCTCATCAAGGCTTTGCCGAATCGACCAAAGAACCTGGCTTCACCTTTGCTTTGGCTCGCTTCGATGGTATCCTTGGACTTGGGTACGACACCATCGCCGTACAACATGTTGTGCCTCCCTTTTACAACATGGTCAACAGGGAATTGTTGGACGAACCTGTGTTTTCATTCTGGTTGAATGATGCGGGTGATAATAATGATGGTGGCGAACTGGTGTTTGGTGGAACTGATCCTGCTCATTATCAAGGCGAAATCACTTGGGCTCCTGTGACACGAAAGGGTTACTGGCAAATCGAAATGCAAGATATCAAATTTGATGGTGAATATGTTGATCTTGAACCTATTGGTGCTGCTATTGATACTGGATCGTCCTTGTTGGTTGCTCCTACCACCGTGGCTGAATTGATCAATAAGCAATTGGGTGCCGAAAAGAACTGGTCTGGTCAATACACCATTGACTGTGCCAAGGTCCCTGATTTGCCTGAATTCTGTTTTGTGTTTGCTGGAAAGGACTTTTGCTTGGATGGTGAAGATTATATCTTGAATGTGCAAAACCAATGTGTCTCTGGATTTATGGGGTAAGGGACTTGATATTGTCATGAAACAAATGACTCACTATTAATATCTTATTTTAATCTAGAATGGATATCCCTGCTCCTGCTGGTCCTATTTGGATTGGTAAGTAACAAAAAAAAAAAAAAAAAAAAGCGGGGTGGGAATGATGTTGCATAACTAATCTTCTTCTTCTTCTAGTGGGTGATGTCTTCCTCCGTAAATACTATAGCGTTTATGATCTTGGAAATGATCGTGTTGGTCTTGCCAAAGCTAAATGATTACCTCTTGGCATTTTAACTGGTTGTAGTATACTCAGATAGTTATAGGAATGTCCGTATTATTTATATATATATATATATATATATATATATATATCTAGTTTGACGTTTTTTGTGTTATATGTATTTTGATCTCCCCCCCCCACTCCCCATTTACTTTTATATATAACATTTGTTATATATTACTCTTTTTAAATAAACCTTCTTTTATTGATCGTCCATGATTTGTCTCTTGCCATCTCAGGGGATCATCAATCAAATGTAAAATGCAGCCTCGTCCCAATGTGTAGGCAAAAGGGTGAACGGATGTTTACGCGCCGACTGAAATGTCGGGGGTTCTTAACGGTAGGGTGGGTTTTCGCTATGTGGGATCTTCCTTTCACTTTTACATATCCAATATGGTAATGTCACATAGAACGAAAAAAGATAACGTGGATAGGATAATCGGAATAGTGGATAGATGAATGGATGGATGAATAGTCAAATCAAATAACTGGGATGCATTAAAATATGTGAAGTGGGATGGATGGATGGATGGATGATTGACAGCTTGGGAATGGGGGGGGGGTGACAAGGTCAATTCAGGTACATTGAACTAATATTCTCTTTTATTTTTTATTTTTTTTTAACCAATCGATGCGACAATAGACTAAGGGTACCTCTTCGTTTGGTAAACGCCACACCAAGTCGCATACTTTGTGCCGTCGTTGCGGTGACCGCTCTTACCACAAGCAAAAGAAGACCTGTGCTCAATGCGGTTATCCCGCTGCCAAGATCCGATCCTGTAAGACTAATCCATATTCATATATATACAACAATTATCGACTCACACCTATTATTATCATCATCCCCCCTTTGTTTTTATATTATACATAGTCAACTGGTCCGAAAAGGGCAAGAGAAGAAAGACCACCGGTACTGGTCGTATGCGATACTTGAAGGTTGTCCACCGTCGTTTCAAGAATGGTTTCCGTGAAGGTAAGTGGAACTATACAAAAGGGGTTGGGGAATACTTGGGACACTATCTCAATCATCTTTTTTTTTTTTTGCGTGTGTATAGGTACTCAAGCCAAAGCTGCCACCACTGCTTAAGCACAACCCCTCCTTCCTATCAAGATTATCTCTTATAAACTTAATAGTATCATCTCTTCCCTTCTGTTTTGTTGATTATGTTGTATTACAAACCAAACAATAAAGCAATCTTGATGTTACATTCTTTGACTGATGTTGACCCTTTACATTATTCTATACTGTTGTTATGCTTAATAAAGACATATGTCCTTCTTACTATAGACTACATATAAAAAGACTATTTGACTTTATAACAGTGGCCAACTTGATTCCTCATGTTGTAGTCATGCCAACTCATTCAGACATGCATGTCAAAAAATCTCGATCGTAGGTAAATTCACATCCCGATCACGGCCTTTTTAATTTTTTTCTATTCCGATTCTTCTCCTTCTTTCTTTTTGCTTTATTCAACTTTTTTTTAAAAAAGTGGTTACATTCCTTGAGTTTGTTTGCCAACTTTATCTCTTCTTATTCCTCATCTCTTTTACTTTTTAACGTCGTTATTGCAATATCATCCTTTATAACACTTCTTCTTGTTTTTTAAAAGGTAATGTCATCCATCTTGCTTGTCTTTTGGCTTTATTCGGCGCGACTAGGTATCTTGGTTATGTGTGGACTTTTTATTTATTGTCGCGTCGTTTTAAGCCACTTTTTTACTTTTCTCGACTTTTTTTAACCTCTCTCTTCTTCTTTTTTTATTTTACTCTCATAGACATGCCTCTTTTGAAACGAAAACAGTTTCCTACGATCGATCCACCACTACTTGATCGCAAAGACAAGGTATCCAGAAAACGATCTGTTTGGTATTCACCCTTGACACATGAAATCTTTGATGATTATCCGTAAGTGCCATGTTACATACTAATGTTACAATAGACCAACTCGTATCCTAATAACTCATTTTATATCATAGACAATATCTCGAACGTATCACTCTTTACCGTCAACCTATTTGGCAATGCGAATCAAGTGGCCGATCCAATCTCACTTATGCTGAAGCCTTGGAAAGTGAACGTATCGAAAAAGACAAGGTGCAGAACAAGTTGCCAGTGGAATTACAAAAGGCGATCTTGAAACGCGCACAGTTTCGTAAGTACTAATATCATGTCTTTGTGTGTATTCTATTCGTATATATACTAAACCCTCCTTTTGTTTATTGTTTTAATTAGAAAATACTCGACTGGATGCTGTGGTGGAAGATGTATACAGCTACTTTATCAATCGTTATTTGCCAGGTGAACAAGTTGGCTGTATATGGGATGATGGGGAATTGTAAGTAATCTTCTTGATGGGTGGGATATCAATGCGTGTGTTTCTTTTTTTTGCTAACTGGACTATTATTAATTAGGTATACCGCTAACATTCTACAAGTCCCTAACCTTGAAGACCAAACCTCCGATGACGCAAAATACAAGGTGCAACTCGTGGACGAAGACTTTCAGGCCATGGATGATTATATCGATACGGTCACTCGTAAGGACATCAAGTAAGTCCATGATTAATTACTTATGTTAATCTTAATACTAATCGGAATGACTTTATTGTTAATAGGCGCGACCGACTATCCTTCTCGAAGAATCTGCTTAAAAAGTTTCTACGTGAATCACTTGTTAAGGAAACTTACTTGGGTGCACCATGGACTGTAAACGTAAGTTAGACCAATAAACCTAAAAGTAATTACTGTTTGATCTCACCTATTTTCTTTGCAGGACCAATTTGCTGAACGATTCCAGATCGACACTACACTACCAGAGGAATTGGAAACAGCAAAATCACTCGCCTACAGCAAATCACGAAAAATGCGATCACTAGCAGCAGCCGAAAGACGAAAGGAATTGGAAATGGCGGGTACAACATCATCAACAGAAGGTTCAACGACTCAACGAGTGCCTACTGAAAAAAGTCGTATGGAACAATTTAGAAGACTTGAAATACAGCTCAAATACCCTATGGAAGATCTCGACATACCTTCTTATCGACGCAACCCTCCTCTTGTGAATTCAACCGTAGTCCTAGACATGTCCATTGGCTCTGGTAATGAAAACAAGGAGGTGCCGAATCCTACAGGCGATCTACCACCTAGACCGAAGGCAACTCATGAAACGGTGGCGACTAATTACTTTGGTGCATTTTTAATGGTGTGGAGCTTCCTCAATGTCTTCTCACGCCCACTGCATCTGTCTCCCTTCACTTTGGACGACTTTGAATCAGCACTCCGTTGTACCTCAGTAGACGAAAAAAGGGAAATGGTGTATGAAGTTATTGTCTCCCTCTTGAATTGTATCATCCGACACCGAATCAAGACCGGTCATCATCAATCCTTCTCGACTTTGTCTCTTCCTGGTACTATTGCTTCCACAACTGGATATCCTCGGGCTCTTCGTTTGTCTTCTCTTCTTCATCCACAACATACCACACAAGATTTCAGCAGTGACTCGTCATATTCACCAGAAAACAGTGACGAAGAAGATGACACTGATAACACAACAAAGGCAACATCTCGACAAAACGGAAACTCCACCAAAGCTAATCTCTTACACAACAACTCCAATACTACAATAGGGGCAAAAAAGCAACAACATCCATGCTTGGTACGAGGTGTTGCCAGTGAAGAGGTGATCGCTATTGGTAATGGATGGGACTCCAAGCCTATAACTAAAGGAAACGACCGCGAAGGTTGGGAAGATGTCTTGATTGGTTGTATAAACGATGTAAGTAATTAAATGATAAAGGAAACACTACAATAATCTTACTTACTCTCTTTCTCTTTTAACTAGTTGGCTATAGAACTGGACGAAGATATGACTGTATATGACAATATACTGTGTAGCTTGGTGCCTCGACTAAACTCATCTTTGAAGGAAAGGGGCCATGCTTACCTACGTCTTGGTTTGAAAGACAAACTGGCCATTCTACAACTACTGGTTCATGCGGTGAATGAAACTTCGGATATCAAGTAAGTTTGTTTAAAAGGCTCAAAAGTGCTTTTTGTACTAACACTTTGATGCTTTGGTAATACCTTAGGGATTATATTGAAGAATGCCAAGAAGAACTCACCGAACTACGAAAACAAAAAATCGAGGTCAACAGGGATCGGAAACGTCTGTAAGTTACATGATCAAAAAATAAACAGATGTTTAATGAATGTCTAATGGTATACTGCCTTCTTTTGTAGCCAAGCTGAACGACATGAACTTGAAAAACGATTCGAAGATGTAACCAATACCAATGAACCTACCAACTCACCGACCGGCCAGACCGAAGATAGTAGCGACTCTGGAGGTGATTCGGATCAAGACAGCGCAAATGAAGAAAATATGCAAGTGGATGATAAAATGAAAACGAATAACCGTATGAATTAACACTTTTATGTATAGTGATCGAATCCAAAAAGAAGCTGCTCATGTGTCCAGGCATGAAACTCGCCAAAACATCCTCAAACGCAAGCAAATGGAACGAGAACAAGAAGAAGCCAAACGCAAGAAACTCTACCACCAACAACAACAAGAAGCACGAGAAAGAAATCAAGAACTACGGGCTAGATCTGCAGCACGCAAGAAACTGGAAAATGAAGAACGCTTGGTGCAAAAGAAGGTTTGAAAAACAAAAAGGGGGATACAATGATGTGATATACTAACCCACCTTGTGATGATTCGAATAGCTTGATCAAGTTGAACGGGATATGCGAAAATACAGCACACTACGATTCAAGCCATTGGGGCGCGATCGGTTTTACAATCGGTATTATTATCTGGACAACATTGGTGGTAGCCATGCTCATGGATCAGGAAAACTCTTTGTACAAAGCCCCAGCATTGCTGATCTCTCCATGCTTTTAACCAGCTCTACAACAACAACAACAACAACAACAACAACAACGGACAACACTGACAGCACTATTAGCAATAAAACGACAACAGAAGCCACCACTTCTTTATGCGGGCATGGAGGTGGATTGCACTTTATTTGTCAACTGATGAAACATCAAGGGTTATCTGATAAAGCTACTCTACTGGAAAACGAAATCGACCGCATGATTGGAAGTGACCATTTGGAGTGGTGGGAATCCTTTGATGATCCAGATGCTGTAAGTATTTAAAAAGAAGAAGAAGAAAAAAAGAAACGAGTGTGATTATACTAATTGATGAATGATTAATACATAGTTGGATGGTTTGTTAGCTTGGATGAATCCGAAAGGCGTACGCGAATACCTACTCAAGCGGGAACTGCAAAAGCATCTACCTGAACTAATGGCTGGTATGAAGAAACATTCATCGGTAAGTTCGAAATGGAAAAATGAAAAAGTACTAATGAAAAGCATCTTTTATATCATAACTTGTAGGATCAGCAGGCATCAGCGGTGGAAACGACACGGCGTAGCACAAGAACCAAGACGATCTCTCATTACACTCCTGGATCCTGGACCTCTTACACCAACAAGCTTGCGAAATAGAATCACCTTAATTACATATAGATCTAGTTATAGTTGTGCCTTGTTATTTATTCCCACATTTATCAGTAACAATAAACATAAACATTGACACTGTCTTCTCTCAAAAAAAAAAAAAAAAAAAAAAAAAAAAAAAAAAAAGATGATTCCGACTAGGCTATTGATGACAATAAAGTGGGGTGGGGTTGATTTTACTAATATTGGGAAAGTGATTTTAGTCTGCCTAAAACCATAGCCGACAGGGATGATCCCTCTCTCACACGCGCAAATTACCCCTCTTCAAATCCAAAATAAACCAAAAAAGGAAGCTGGACTTTAATTTGCGCAAAATGGTTAATAGACCCCTGCCCTCCCACCATTAAAAGATATAGTCAAAGGATACTGAGCAAAAGTAAACCAAAAGCAGCATCTTGTCTTGTAGGAAGTTTCTTCATGCTGTGTGGCATCAGTCAACAGTTAACAGTGAAAGAAAATAATTCCCACGGGGTATGTTTTAAAGTTGCGGGGTGAGAGAGTGTGATTTGTCACACAGTGCATAAAGAACGAAAGCTTTCTATCGGCGTTTGAAATCACCAAACCGCACAGTGGGTCTTTTTAGCTCCTTTTTTTTTTTTTTTCGCTCTTTCTTTTTTTTCTCTCTTCTTCACATCAATCCACCCCTCTCTTTTTTTATATATATATATACGTGTATACTACATATATATCTCAACATGGCAGCAGCAGCTTCTCGTTCTAATGTCGTCAAACTCTTGGGCCTTTTACAAGCTGGATCCAACAGTTGTCCTTGTCATTCCCACGCCCATTCACACTTTGCACCTACTGCAGCATCATTCAGCAATATGCTCAAATATGGTCGCAACTATGCATCTGCTCAAGACAACAACACTGATTATGCTTTTGAAATGGCTGCTAGTAACATTCGCTTTGGACCTGGCGTCACAAGGTAATTTTAAAAAACCTGGAAGAGGGAGTGAACCAAAGCATCCTAAAGAAGTTATTCTTTTTTTTTATATATATGTGTTTTATAGTGAAGTAGGTCAAGATCTCAACAACCTTAAAGCCAAGAAAGTAGCTGTTTATACTGATGCAAACGTAAGTTGTGGAGTACTTAAAAAAGAAAAAGGCTTGAACTTCGTTTTTATTATTACATAATGATAGATTGCCAAGTTACATCCTCTCAAGGCGGTGATTCAATCTTTGGAGAAGAACAATGTCAACTATGTGCTCTATGATACTGTGCGCGTAGAACCTACGGATGGTAGTTTCAAGAGCGCCATTGATTTTGCTCGTGAACACAACCCTGATGCCTTTGTCGCTGTCGGTGGTGGCTCGGTGATGGATACTGCCAAGGCCGCCAGTTTGTATAGTGCACACCCTGAAGCCGATCTGTTGGACTTTGTCAACGCTCCTATTGGTAAAGGTCTTCCGATCCGCAAGAATCTCAAGCCCTTGATCGCGGTGCCCACCACGGCTGGTACTGGATCTGAAACCACTGGTACGGCTATCTTTGATTACGAACCTCTCAAGACCAAGACCGGGATTGCTCATCGTGCCCTGAAGCCTTTGTTGGGTATTGTTGATCCTCTGAACACTCGCTCTATGCCTGCTCAAGTCCATGCTGCTTCTGGTCTGGATGTCTTGTGTCATTCTTTGGAATCTTATACTGCTTTGCCTTACAATCAACGCTCTCCTCGCCCTAAGGATCCTATCGAACGTCCTGCTTACCAAGGCTCTAACCCAATCAGCGATGTTTGGTCTCTACACGCTCTTCGTATGGTCGTCAAATATCTTCCTCGTGCCGTCAAAGATCCCAGTGACTTTGAAGCTCAAAGTCAAATGTTGTTGGCTGCTACCTTTGCTGGTATTGGTTTTGGAAATGCTGTAAGTTGGAATAGGGCAATGATATAAATAGTAATGGTGATATTAATAGTAAATTAACTGACTGATTGACTTGATGATACTTAGGGTGTCCATCTTTGCCATGGCTTAAGTTACCCCATCTCCGGTTTAAACAAGACATACAAACATCCTGGTTATAATGTTGAACACGCCATTGTGGTAAGTCAAGAAGAAAAAAAAAGGGGGGGGACAGTGATACAGGGTTTACTGAAGACAATATTATCATCATTAACTTTTTTTTTTTTTTTTTTTTTTTTTTGGTTTAGCCTCACGGTGTCTCTGTAGCATTGACTGCCCCTTCCGTCTTCCGATTCACTGCCGCTGCTTGTCCCGATCGTCACATTGACGCTGCCGCCGCATTTGGTGCCGATCCTGCTCACATCAAGGAATCCATGGCTGGTGAAGTCTTGGCTGAAAAATTGACTCGATTCTTGCAAGATCTTGGTGTTCCTAACGGTCTGGGTGCTCTTGGTTACGATTCTTCTTATATCCCTGCCTTGGTGGAAGGTGCCTTGCCTCAACATCGGGTGACTAAACTTGCCCCTGCTGGTGAACCTGCTGCCGAACAAATCGCTTCCATCTTTGAAAAATCAATGTCCAACTACTAAATCGACAACTGACAATATCCCCATTTGCTTAGCTATATAGTTTATTCTTGTTTTAGTTTAGATAGGTATTCATCCTTAATCAATCAATAAACAACTGTTTTTTTATGTCACACTTTTAATTCAATTATATCAACATATGTATTTGATATACACTTTCTAAACCAAAACTGGTCATTGTCATGATTTGCTATTAGACCACACCATATCAAAGAGCAGATAACTCACCAGACATGCATATATTAATGCCGTTAACCCCAATCCCTCTTCATGATACTGGTAGCTATACATTATAACATATATTTGGGCCATAGGGCGACAAGGGGGGGTGGGGAGTTCCATAGACTAGCGCTAGGGACTCATCGATCAAGCATAGACCAACTTGATTTTTTTTTTTTTTTTCAAATTACCGTTGACAGCCGGTATCCTTCCCTCTCAAGGAGAGATGGCGGCATTTGAAACCTCGAAAATCCATGCAAGAGGTATAAATTAAAACGCAGACCGCCCTGGCGAAATCTAACGCACCCACTTCCACACCCACACACAAACAATGTGTTTAATCTTCTAGATATAGTAGTCAATCATAAAAACATATAAGCAAAGCCAACATAGTGTACTGAGGGGTAAAAGTTTATTTTTATTATGTCCTCATATAAAAAGTCTATACTATCTACAAATCTATACACGTCGATCCATCCTCCACCACATCCAATACTCTGTAAAAACTATCTTCGATGCCATGATCCTTAAAGATGGCTTGAGCTGCCTTGGCGATGGTATCAAAGTTCTTGGTAGCCAAAGCTAGAATCGTAGGTCCAGCACCTGATAAACAGATACCCAATAACCCGTCATACTTTTTAGGCGTGATTGTTGATAATATTTCAGGCAATCCAGGAATCTATCATTGTAGAGTATAATCGTAAGCTCGGTTTCCCTTTATATATGTATGTGTGAATATCTTACCAAAGTTTTGCGATAAGGTTGATGAATCTTGTCTTGCATGGCGTTATAAATAAGGCTAGCATCAGGAGGAGATTGACCAAGAGCGGCTGTCAATACAGCTAATCGTTGGAAGTTAAAGATCTAACAAAAAAAAAAAAAACAGAGAAAGAGTTTCGATTTAGTAATATACATACTCCTCCCCTTCTGAATTTACTTACCACATCCCGTCGTTGATAAGAAGTTGGTAAAACCGATCGCGCTTCAGCCGTAGCCACCTTGAATTGAGGTACAATAGCAATACACTTGATATCCTTGTTCCAAGGGAGGCGTAGATAATGACCAATACCAATAGGAGGATGACGAGAGACCTTGGTGGGAGTGATTTCAAGCAAACTTTCCAATTCCGGCATATCTTCACAAAGATAGGAAGCAACAAAACCTCCCATTAAAGCGGCCGCCACATTATCCGGATGTCGTTCGATCATCAAGCAGTAGTCGAGTAGTCGATCCCGTGACAAATCCAATTGACCCAGTGCATTGCCGAGAAGAATACCTGCCACCACTGCTGCACCAGAAGAGCCTAAACCGCGGCCGAGAGGAATCGGATTGTTGACATGAATGTGAAGAGGTCGTGGTAATTGCTGAATCCCATGGGTGGAAAGAACGTAAAGAGCAGCTTTGGTGATCATGTTGTCTTCTGGGGTTAATGGCACTTCCTGGGCTCCTTCCCCCGAATAAGTCATTTCGAATGCTTGGTTGTTGCCACCCACCTTGACATCCAGAGTCAAATACAATGATAATGATATGCCAAGGACATCGAAACCAGGACCAATGTTTGCTGTTGAGCATGGTGAAGAGATACGGAAGTGTCGAAGATGTGGAACGTCAGTCATCTTGCCGGTGTTTCCCCCTTTTTATATATATATATCTAGAAGCGAAAGAGAAAGAAGAAAAAAGGAATGCCCCTTTAGTTTTTAAATAGCGGGTTAGTCACGAACATTGTGATTGGCTTAAAAAGAGGCGGAATGTAAATAATCTGGCAGAGTCCAGTTCATGCAAATATCAATAAACGTTAATTTTTTTTTAATGGCCGGTAAACCAACCTTTTTTTTTATGTATTTTATTATTTTGAATGTAACTAAAAAACTAAAAAACTGAAAAACTAAAAAACTAAAAAACTAAACTATAACTAGCTAACTATACCATAAATCATAATAAACTATTGTTTCTTGTGATCACCGAGATGCATTTGGCCAAAGGATTCTTCAATATGGCCAGGGTGTGGGAAAGGACGGACAGCAGAGGGAAACATAGGTGGACCATGGAAGCCATGACGATGATCAGCAAAAGAAGTCGTAGGTGGACCGTGGAAGCGATGATGTTGATGATGACCATGATGGCCATATGGTCCTCCATGGTGACCATATCGTCGTCGATGTTCTTTTTCGAATGATTTCCAAAGCTTGCGATGTTGACGATGTCTTGATTCTGCTTCCTTTCGATCTGTTTTCTTTTCATCGTTGTCGCTGTTACTAGTCGTGCTGCTGCCATCACTATTATCGCTGGAAGATGATTCAGTACTTGTCATGCCACCATGATGATGATAATGCTGTTGTCGTCGTTGTTCCTTCCATGCTTTTTTCCAACATTTATCAGGTCTAGAGTACATCATAGGACACCCACCAGGACGACCGCCAAATCCAAAGTAAGGGAAAGGAGGACCACCGGAACCAAATTGATGAGAATTGTAAGGTGTTGTTAAATCGGGACTAGTAGGATCCACATTTCGGCTGGCACTTGGACCAAAGGCTGGGTAAAATGGAGGATGATGATGTTCGTGATGATGATGATGATGTTTGTGCTTTCCTCCACCAAAGAAGTTGGGTAAGAATCCAGGATGAGGACCATGTCGATGATGATGATGATGATCCATCCAAGGGTGTTGATCAGCTGTATCCGAACCGTGGTGACGATGGCGAAGACGACGACTGAAAGCTGTTGACAAGAGGAATTCAGAGAGTTCTTCAGGGATAGTGGCGATAAATTCACGACGGTCGTTCAATTCATTTTTGTATTGCTGATGACGACCACAACGACCACGACGACAATCCTTGTCTTTACCATGACCATTTCCATCAGTATTTCCATCATCATTGTTGTTGTTATAAGTATCCAAATATTGATCCAATCGAGATAACATGTCCGCATCAGGTGTTGTCGCAAGAGAAGAAGCAAATCGACCAATAAGGATACGAAGATGAGGGTTTGATTCGATCAGAGCACGATGTTTGTGAATGAGCTGACCAAGTTGTTCAAAAGCAGTCGAGAAGGGAGTACCATCAATAGAGGTTGAGGAGGATGGATCGATTCCATTTTGCGCAGTCGTTTCTTCTTCAGGAGCAAACACCCACTCCCCCTTTGATGTAGCTGTTCCACCATAATTCCTATCTTGGTAGAGTCGAATAACATTGGTACCCATATTATTTGCTTCCATTATCACCTTCGCAAAGTCGGAATCCCCCGTTATGGTATGGCTGATGTTGTTCCTGTCCAAATAATAAAGAGGTGTTGTTGAGGTAGTAGTGGCACCTTGTTGAAGTAAAGTGTTCAGTAGTGATTCACAAAAGACATCCCAAATACAAAGTTCCTTGGTAAGTTCGAATTGATAGTCCTGACCATTGGACAAGACAATAAAAGTAAGTGTTGAAGACATTGGTTTGTAAGAATAAAGTGGTTAAGTTTAAAAAGAAAGTGGACATTGTTTTAATTAGTGGTCCTTTTTATACCTTTTAAAGTCCTAGACATTCTTCCAATTGTGATTGTCTTGGCAGGAGGGAAAAAGGTTGAAGATTCAGAAAAAGAAAGGAATCCGAGAATCCGCCAGTGGGTTATCCGAAAATCCGCTCACCAATGGCGCAGTGTCAAATTCACACCCCGCTTGTGCCTGCCCTTCATGCATACGAATCAAAGATTTGAATAACCGCTTTAAAAGACACCATGGCGTTACAAAGTGATTAAATTATTTCGGCGCCCAGTGCTGTTATATGAATTCGGCACCTGAGTCAAACTGTTTCGGCGCCCTGTACTGTTATATGAATTCGGCACCTGAATCAAATTATTTCGGCGCACCTCGGAGAAGACATGCTCGTACAGACTCATTTTATGATCTGGCAGATCAAACAATTGGTAGTTATAACAACATTAGTAATAATTTATATATACATTTTATTAATAAGAAACAAGCTATTAATCTAATAACAAACAAATGGATTATCTAAACAACATTAAACTACACACTAGATTTAAACACAAGTCATTCTACCTTCCATTCGATTGTAATCTTCGTTTGACATAGCCTTTGACACTTTCATGACCACTAGAATAATAAATAAAAAGTACTTCAGTAGATAATACTGTGGATAGTATATTTGTCGAGGAAGATAACTTACGTTTGTGTGATAACCATGGATCGTTTTTCAGGATTAGACCATAACAAGACACCAATGTCTTTTGCGTGCTTTTCTGCAGCATCAAAGTCGTTTTGCACATTGAATTCATGGTATAGATATGCTAAACAAATGATAAGATATAAACCGGGTGAGTGTCAAGAGCTGTCTCCTAACCTGATTTGAATCTTTTAGGTTACCTGGTGTCGATTTGAGTCGGTTTCGTTCCATCTCCCATAAGCGTACTTGATCCACTACAGTCAACGGTAATATTGGTACCTATAAAAGAAAGCAATATGGATTAATTAATGCCCCCCTATCCCCGATTTCACTTACCCTTTTCCGCATTTGGGGATGGGCATGTGATTGCAAGTAAGAGATGATCTATTTGAGAAGTTGTTAGTTACTTGATCGCATTTATTATTGATTTCATTACCTGATCCGCTGTGATACCTTTAATCAATGCATTTCTAACACTATCTCGAGTAATCACACCTGCCACCATGTTCCTAAACCGAGATTGCAATTGCACAAAGAGATTCAACACTGCGATCTGAAGAGGCGAATCTATAAAGTAATTCAAATCTCGTTAGTTCATCTACCTGAGCTTTCCACCCGCATCATTTTCATTACCTGTATATGCATAAACACGATAGTTGGTTTCCAATATCACAAAGCCTTGTTCTTCTTCTTCCTCGGTGTCTATTTTACTGCCCGTAGAGTTTGATGGTACATTAGAAGCATGATCTTTGTTTTGGGTTTTCTTCAAGGATGATCCAGCAACAGCAGCATTCCCTGATGTAAGAGTTGTCGCCAATCGTGTTGGATAGTATCGTCGAGACCCGCGCTATTAAATAATTATAGTTAAACGTTAGTTATCATTCCCACTTTTTCCATCCATCCACCTTTACCTTTCGTTGATATACAATCCCATAATCTCGTAAATCTTCCAACATTTGTTGTTGTGTTAACGTCAAAGGTTCTACAGAATAGTTCTAAATCATAAAAACATCATTGATTAGTTGTTAATATATAGGCATATTACTACAATAAATTGACTTACTTCCCCCAATTCAGATGACCCCAATTGGAATAAAAAGTTCAGTACTTCTACAAGATCCATTTGCAGCACCTATAAAGATACAAAAAAAAAAGGAGGGGGTATTAGTATGTTCATATTTCATGTTTCAATTATTACTGAGACTTACTTCCGCCATATCCAGGTACTGAAGCAAGAATGCCCAAACTTGTGTATTGACGTCTTGTAGTAAGAATTGGAATCCTTTGTTTGTGATTTGTAGATTGGATTCATGGTTACTATTATGAGAGATTAAAAAGAGAGATGTTAATAAGTATTAACTTTGACAGTATCCCACTTACCTAGCTTGCATCAGTTTACTTCGTTCCAAAAGATTTAAAACCCCACCACTAGGTTTTTTTGTCAACGAGGTACCCACCATGTAATGTAAGATAGCTTCCCATTGTTGTGTTGCATACTGATCCAGGAAGCCGATATCCACACTGTGTTTGTCAGGAGTCGAGCAAGGTTGTCCAAAAGATTGCTGGGTGCCACTACATTATAATCAAATAACTTGGTCAATCTTGAACCCACTCCCTTTTTCTTATGTGTGTGTTTGTGTGTGTACTTACCCTCCAGTCAAAGCATTCTGGAATTCCAAACGAAAGGTATCATTCATCACTAGAAAGTCACCGTTTTCTTCTAGTATACGCAGCCTTGAGAGTTTCAATAGTGCCTCAGAGAGCTTCCTACATAAAATCATCAAGTTAATATATCACGTTCAAGTAAGTCAATGGATGGAACCAAAAGAGGTTTCATCCATATTTTACCCATTCCATATTGTTTGATCTGTTCAGCCTGTTTGTTCTGCCTTACCGTTGTCCATCTTTGTTCACCCAGTATTGTAGATCTTGAGTGGATATAGGCGTTTCAACATATAATAAGGACATGGTAATTTGACGACCAATGGTAGGCAGCAACCTAAAACAGTAAATTGATATATAAAAAGAAGGATCAGCGTTAAAAGAATCTTTATGGTTTACTTCCAGGTGGGAAGGGAGATGTTGATTATTGTGGATTCGTTATTAGGGTCCTTTTTTATATTTTTATTTATTACCTGAAGATGGCTAAGCATGTGGCAGGCTTTTGGAAAAGTCGCAAGAAGGTATATTTAGGTAGTGTTTCAAGATATTCATAAATGTTGGTCTTGAAATTGTCTGCCGACATTATATGGGAAAGAGAGCCGCGTTCAATATCCAAACGAAAAAAAAAAAAAAAAAAAAAAAAAAATCGAAGCGCCATTATTTGATGGCGGGTTTTGAATTATATAGGGCTCATCGTTGGTATTTGCTTTCGCATCCCGCCTCGAAGCAAGAACAAAGAATCCACATTCAAGTAGTCTTGTTCATGCAGTGTTTATATATAATATGTTGTAAAAGCAAGTGTTGACTTTTTATTATGGTGCATGTCATCTATAACCGTCATAAACCTTCTAATAAAACCCATAACTTGGCCTCATTGTATGATTGATGATATGCAATGCGGGGTTTAAATCCCACTCCATATTTTTTCTTTCAAAGGTGATCCTTCATGCCCTTCTTGTGTCACGAATACGACACCGTTAGAAAACAAGAAGATGACTGGATCGATTGGTCTGAAATGAATTTGGGGCAAATCATCTGGCTATTAAGGTCTCCAAAGTGGACTCATGCACGCGGGGATTGAAAACAAAGAATGGAATGGCTTTTTTTTTTTTTTTAAAAAAATCTTTCCCCTCTTCTTTTTTCCACTCGCACCTTCCACATTAGCTATACCTTAATCCACTTGACTTCAACGTAAGTATGCTACTGGTCTGTCTTACTTTAACTGATTAACACTTCTTGTTTAATTAGTTATAACACATGCCTACTGATGATTGCTAATTCTTGTCGAATTGTAGACTACTTTACATCAATCTTTGATCAAAGGTAAGAACGATAACTGCTTCTTCGTTTAACTGACTACTCACCTGTTTTTATCAAGTAGATGCCACTGAAGAACCCTGCTAAAGTGAATATATTCAAGTATAGCTACGACGAGGTCAACACGGATTCCTCTTTACACCTTTGATTTCAGCGTCGCGGTTGTCTCTTCCTTTTATAGGTAAGATAATCGTAATCTAACCTGGCAAAACGACAATGACTCACCTCTGAACAATAATTTTTGTCTATTCAATAGATTAAATACTCTTGCCTGGATTTATATCAACAAACTATAGTATAAGGTCTTAGGTTGTAACTTCGGTGGCTTCTTCTCGAACGGTTGTATTGCAAGATAAGGTAAGGGGGGGGAAAATCGGTGAATGATAATATGATGTGTTAACCAACTGTTGTTTTTGTATAGGCCCAGTTTGTTTACCTTTGCCAATATCATTGATTGTGGATTTGAAGTAGTGGATTAGATCTTCTATGATTACCATGCTGGAACGAATGAAATGTGGAAACAAGGTGATTTACAGGTACAGTTTAACTAAAAAGGATTGTTTGGTCAGAGACCATAACAATATACTAAAACTCTTACTACTCGTTTTATAGGACTCTTTGTGATTGTACTTGTCATTGAGGTTGCACTGATAATTGTGCAGTATCAAAGACAGTTGGAAATCATTACGGCGCATCCTCGAAATCGACTCGACTCTATACTTACCATCACATCAGCAGAAGCAGGCGTAATTGATTCTCTATGACTCTGAAGTCCATGTGTTGATGGGGTGATCGACAGTCTACAATTGGTGGGGGGGATGTGCTACGGAACATAGTTATTCTCTCTTTGGTGGAAAACAATTAAAAGACATGGTGGGTATTATTGGTTGGATGTTTACCACTTTGACATCTGCTGGTGCTAATTACGGAATGACTCTCCGAAACCATATAACTCTTGTGCCATTGAAGAATCTTGTGCTGGTGTGAATGACACCTCCAACCAAGTGCTCAGCTTAAATACTCTTTAGAATAGTCTTTATTTACATTTTATATTAGTTTCACTGTATTGTGTATTATCTAGCTTTGTGTTTTACCTCACTTGTAATAAAATATACTTGATTAAAATCCATCCTTAATGTGATTCATGCATTGATTTGATGTTAAACTCCGACCATGCCCTTTTTTTTGGTGGGGCTGTCGTTTTAAAAGTTCGAATCAGTGTGTGTATGTGTCTTTTAAAAGCTTGTCAGCCTATATATGGTCACTTCATGCATCATAATTACTCTTCCAGTATGATGAAATATACTTGTATTTGCTTTATTGGTAGGTGGGAGCTAAAAGTTTTGATGCAGAAGAACTAAAAGTACAACTGACAATACTTGACGAGCTATGATTGCCATATTTGCATTTGTAGACAAACATAATTCATGAATGTTTAAGCGACGTTTCAAAAAATAGACAGGCATTATTCATAAGGCTCATAAAGACATTATTGTTGTCATTATCAGGCGGAAACCATTTATGTCGTTTACATAGGCAAGTCTATTTAATTTTTTTTTTTTTAGTTCAGCAAAGTTTATTGATGTGTATAAAATGATAAATATAAGTAAAAAAGTGAATAAACATATTTGTGTACAATTGTAAGCAGACTAGATGGGGGTAGATCTAAAAAGGTGGGTCAAAGAAGTATATAGCAGAATGTATGTAGGGGAAAGGGCTACAAATAAATGGGATAACTAATAATACAGTGTGTTGTTATGATCGTGCCGTTTACCAGCTTTCCCATAGTTGATAGTTATAAGAGACTTCCATGCGTCTTCGTACAAAGGCAGGAATAGAATGTGATAACCACATTTGACGCAGTTGTTCATATCGTTTGTTGTTGAGATATTGCGGCGCCCCACGTCTAATAGTAATAAAAAAAATAAACAATAAAAAAGAGAGAGAGAGAGAGATAAAGGTGAGTATTTGGTTCGACATGATTGACTCATTTTCATACTTACTTTAAGAATAAATCCACTTCACCGTGTGCATCCAAGTAAGGCGCATTCATGATAGTGCCACCATTGTCGTGCAAAAACAGAATAAAGCATTCTTTGATCACCATGTATATGCCAATTTCACCACCACAACTAAAATTAAAAGCATATTAGTAGGTGTTCCCGGTCCAGTATCTTTTTTTTTTTTCCTTCCTACTTACGTTCGCATGTGAGTGTTGCACTCACCACGCCCATCATCGGTACAGCAATACCGTTTTGCACAAACAAAGGTTCCACACATTAAACAAAGAGCTGGATCTTCAGGCACAGTTTTGCAGTTCCGACAGACCCGTCTTGAGCTTTCATCAAACAAGTGATCCATGCGATAAGGAAGAGATACCATTGAGAAGGGAGTTGGCAGATTGAGATGAAGTTGGACTAATCGAGCATACTCTGGAGTCTGACCTGACCCTTTTACGGTTGATGATTCGCCAGAAGATGAGCCATCTGTTGATTGATTGTTAAGAGAATGCTTGCGATAATGTTGACACCATTTTTCCAGGATATGCTGTTCAAAGGGTGCCAATGATAATAGTTGATCGAGTTCAGGTAATCGCAAGATAGAGAGTAAATGGTCATATTCTTTCAAAGTCGTGTTTTTATGTCCATCATCGCTGTCCATCTCCGCATCATTTGTCTCTTCGGGAGGCTGAGGGACAAAACCATAGTGCACCACCATTAATAACAGACACTTGCGCAAGAAAGGCAGAGTAAATGTTCGGATTAAAGTCACCAGCAGCTTTTCATTGATTTGTTGGAAGAAGTCGTTCACAAAGCTCGAGGGGACACCCAAATATTGCATCACCTTTTCCGCAAGTTGTCGAACGGTTGTTGTTATCGAAGCCCCAGTATTACATCCATCGTTTTCCAATACTTGACGGAGGCTATCCACCACACGAACATCATCTAGTTGTTCACTACCAGTTAGACCTTGCATTAAAGCGATGACAGTTTTGGTGATTTCGGCAATCAGTAATAGTCGCATTACATGATGTATATCAATTCCTGATCCATCATCGTTCAGAACACCACAGAATCCAAAATGTACCAAAACACGGAATGGGTCGTCACAAAGAAGAGGAAGAGCTTCACCAGGATCTTGATAAATTATCTTGTTAAGAGTTGACAAGGCCATTCGTTGGAGGGAAATCCGTTCATCCGACAACCAGTTATCATCATCATTTAGCACCTTTGGAAGCAACACATTCGTCTTGGCAAGAATCTTGAGTAAAGTTTGAGTTTGTATAGAGATGTCATCCAAAAAGGTACCCGTATGTTCCACTGTTAGGTCCCTGGTCTTGTTGGCTGATTGTTCCGTACCACGTTGAGCTATTTCAATAGATGAGATGGTGTATGCATACATATCAAATAGTCCTTCGCCTTTCGAATTCATATCGAACGATGCATGTGCCTGTCGTTTGTAGTTGACATTAATCTTGGTCGTTTGAAGAATGTTTAACAGTTGAGAATACAATGTACGAAGGGAGTCGAGCTTATCGGTGGTGAGATTGGTGTCATAAGCACTGCAAAGATTGGCAACAGAGATCGATGTTGTTGATGATGAGTGGAATGCCCCTGGAATTTGATCAGTCGAGTCATTTTCGCATCGATATTGGATTTGTTGCATGGTATCACTGAGGCGTTCGCCAATGGATTCATATGGAGAATGAGGGGCCATAACACCAGGGTAGGATTCACTTTTGCCTTTCCAAACAACAGGAAGAAGAATATTGCCGAGAGCCTTGCAAAGAGGACATAAGAATCGTCGCCGGGAAGCAAAGGCAGGTATAAGAGCTCCTAAAGACTCCATTAAGTCATTACCCTCCACCGTAGCTTGATAGTTGTCGAAGCATTGCGCATGCATCAAGTGACCACAAGAAGAGACTTGAACACCAGGTGTATGAGCATCAGAAGGGAATCCATGAAGATCAGTTTTTCGCCCAGGTAAAGCTTCGGCATGTTTCAAAGCAGGGTTTCGTCCTAGGGCCCGATCACAAATATCCACCAGTATATCCGCATTCTTCAATGGCGTTTGTCGTTGAATATGTGAGTTTTGAGCAAGACCAAGTACACCATAGAGTCGATTGCTATCCAGCTCTTCTTGACAGACAATACATGTTCCAGCAGGGAAGTGACAGACCCGTTCGACTTCTGGTTCACCATCGGATGTTTCATGACGAGTGTCCGCTTTGTTCTTGTTGCTATCATCATCATTCATAGTATGGTCGTATTCCGCATCATCTTCGTCTTCATAGAGTTCACCGTGTTGGGACATGAATTGCGATTGTGCTTGGGCGAATTGAGACATGATGGCGGCTTGACGTGCTTTGGCTGCTGCTTTTTTTCGTTCATATTCCGACTGGGCGCTGGTTGCTGATTTATCTGCTTGCGCTGCTGCTGTTGCTTTGTCGAATGCCCACCGCCATTCACTAATGATGGATTTAGCATTTGCTGCTCCTCGTGTTTCAATCTGGTCAACAATATAGAGGAGACGCCTATGTGCATGCTTTAATTCCTTGTCGTCCAAACACCGGAGTAAAACAGTAAGTAAAGTTGCATGACCACGTTCAATTTCATTGACCCGGATTTTGTATTCGTTTGTCGTAGCATTATGAATGAATCCAGATTGACCCAAGTCCATTGTCGTTGTTGTTCCAGCACGTTGTTTCCCCTTTGTATCCCGAGATAGATGTGTTCGGTCTTCAGTGTTTACTGCCAACATAGCCAAGTAGAGTGTAGTTTCGAGGATAGTATCACTAGGGTTCGAAGACATTTTGGTGTTCCAAAGAGCATGGGTGATGATTTGACAGAAGGTTTGAGAATGCAAAAAGTCGCTGAGATGGGTGAATGGTCCAGATTGAATGTCGGTAAGGCGAGGCAGCACCATAAATTCATCCTTATCGTTGAGTTTTTCTTCGGGATGTTGTTTCTTCCAGTGTTTGCGAAGAGATACCATAGCTTCTTCATGTTGGTTTCGAGTAAAGTGCCAAAAGTAGGGGTCCAGTTCATCGTAAAATTCATCCTTGAGCTCATAAAGGCCATGATCATTTAAACCATCAGGAGCCTTGTAAGTAGCCAAGGTGCCAAGTGTCGTTTCGAAAGATTCATGGTCGCTGAGACTTTCTGGTACCATTTTCACCAATCCAGAGTAAGACATACTGGAGATACCAAGATATTGGATGATGGATCGACGAATATGGTCTTCAATGGACATAGCAGACGCATACCCCCGTTCAGTCGCACAGATAGCCAAAAGATTAAGAAATTCTTCAATAATATAGGTCAGTTGGCTTGGTTCATAATCGATTCGAGATTTGGTAGTCTTGCCATTGAACCAGTCCCATAGCTTGAATCGATCCAGCATTGTTACCAGGAGATGGTCAGGATTGGTGGCCACAAAACCAATTTGTAAAAGATAGATATCCCGGTCAAACGTGTTTTCGCGGACACTGATATCACGATATGTTCTTGCCTATGCACAAAAAAAAAAAAAAAAAAAAAAAAAAAAAAAAAAAAAAAAAGTTAGTACTGGTCATTATCAACAAATGTTCTATTTTATATCATTCATTACCTGATTTCTGATACCATAGCCATTTCGGACCCAGACACCACAATTGATTTGAGCCAGCATCACAATAGTACGCAAAGGATAATCCAATATGGTCAAGAATAAATCATACGGTGATTGAGCAGAAGACGTTTGAATCATTTGCTTGAATCCGCCGTTCCATCCAATTTCCGCCAAGAGATCATCCCGTAATAATGATATGTGTTCCAAGAGTTCAGATAATAACCAATGGAAAGGATGGTGGAATGACACAGGTTCCTTCGTTACATCATAATCAACAACATCAAAGGTACCAGAGTAAGGTGTTGATATAGACCGGTGTTTTTGTTGATTGACACCTTTGATAAGTAACTGATCACCACCGCTATTTGCCGCCGAGTTATCTCCTTCCACGCTTTGTTGTTCTGTTGATTTGTGAGGCTCCCACGAAGCAATCTGGTGTAGTACCCTGTAGATAGACCGACAGAGATTCCTTGATGCTTCAACCATAGCCATTTTATCCACCGAAGAAGAGATTTGAAGTGGTGAATAGCAGCCAGCAAAGAGACGACACAATTTCGACACCTGTAAAGTGACATTAAAGGCGCTAACCCAAGAGCTTGATTCGTATTCCACGTGAGTATCCACCTGACGCTCCAAAGGATCCATGGCTTGGAACTGGTAGAGCATATCCAAAAAGTACCGCAGATATATTGGCCCTTGTGACACCTCCGACTTGACAAGATCAGCATTCAAGACATATCGCAAATCAAAGAAGGTATAAGCATAACGATGTCGAGTGATAGATCGTGATCGGCAGTCCACTTGCATTGTGCGGTAGTTTTCAGGTAGCAGCATGTGGATATGGTCAGTCAAGAAGAAGTTGGAGAGGATCGAGCTGACGATACCAAAGAATTTGTAATCCTTGACAAGCATCCAAGCAACTGTAGGCACCGTCAATAGTTGCACCGAGAGAGAGCTGACAGAGTGTTCAGGTTCACGATCCTTGAAGAAGAAGGCATCCACCAAGTCTGGATAGTTACGAGCAAATCGAGTGCCTAGTATATATATAAAATAAAATAAAAACTTTAGGTGCATTGTTCACATTATGTAGAGGGGGGGGTTCTCCTTTACCCAAGATAGGCCGGTAGTCAAAGTTTGAGATCAAAGTACCAATGAGGATGTCCTTGATAGAAGCACGAGCCAATTTCCATAATCGAAGGTCGAATTGCAAAAGATAATCCAGTCGTAGTTTCCGCTTGAATTCCTTCTTCAGTTGTTTGTTGGCTTCAGACATTGATTTAGAAGGTAATGACAAAGGTACACCGAGGGATTGAGCCAATTCACGTTCAGCCGTATCCAGTTTCACAGTGTAGGTGAGCCATTCATCCAAATCATAGCTGAAATCAACGATATCCATAGGTTGTTTCTTTTGTTGTATTGTTGTAGCTGAAGATTGACGTTGACTTCGAGGAGAATGGTCCGAGGATGCCTGAGTAGGTGATGCCATTTGAGAAGTGGATTGATTGATGTTGTCAGTCGATGTTTCAATGGGATTGGTGATAGGTGATGTAATTTGATTGAAGAATGGTGTCAAGCCAGTAGAGTTTTGAGAACCAGCCGAATCGGATTCACCCATTTCCACATCATCGTCAATAGTATCCTCCGTCGTTCCATAGTGACCTTCGTCTGCGTCTTCATATTCGTCATCGTCATCAGTGCTGTGGGTTTGGTTGTGTTGTTCATCTTCTTCATCAAAGCTTTCCCAGCCTGCATGGTCATCAGCAATTATTTCGTCAATGTCCTCCATATCCAGGATGTGATCTTCCAAGAAAGGCACAGGTTCCATCAAGAAGTTAGGGTTACCGTTTTCGTCAATATCTTCGTCACCATTATCGTCCTCCGGCACATCTAATTCTTGAGCATCAAAGTCATCATCGCTATCAGTGTCCGTTGTCCGCGCGCGTCTAGATCGAGTTGATAAAATAGCCAATTCCGGTCGTAGAGTCCAATCTTCACATAAAACCTTGCAGATCGTGTCCACCAAAATCGATGTGCCGCCGTCCACAGAGGTAAAAAATTTGTATCGCCCACTGATAAGATCCTTGAGCCATTCCAACAAAAGCCCACATACTTCTTCCCGGATTGTGTTTTGAGTTGATCGTACTGTTACCGCCAGATTGATGGTCTTGATTTGCATGGCCACCAAAAGAGCTTCATTGAGATTTTCCGAGGTAAAAATGACATGTCGGCCATAAGCATCCACGTTTTCCGCAACCTTTTGAGCCTCTGCCTTTGTGCACTTTGTCGCCTTTACCACAATATCATTGACTTCTTCAAAAGAGTGTCGTTCATCGTTCCATAAAACACAAGCGTAAGAAGGATGTCGTTCACCAGAAGTATCACGGATTCCGAGAGCAGCATGGGAGTCTTCACAGTCCCGCATGACATCATTGGCAGTGGTTGGAGAGACGTCTTCGGGAGAGGCAGCAAAGGTTTCCAAAAGATAATCGAGTACCACCGAGATAGTATTGTGAATAGAATCAAGTAAAGCAGGAGGGACAGTATCAAAAGGTTCCATGACAGGACGTATCACTTTTCGTCCAGAATCGTCGTGTGTTGCTGATAAAGAATGAATTCGACATTCGAGAGGTATCTTCCAAGCTTCAAAATCACCACAATCGCAGCAGCCACCAGCACCTCGACTAATCCATATCTTGACATCGTGACCTTCATGGTTGGTAGCATGGAAGCATCTTGAGCACATTACACAGGTATCATCAAGCCCACAGTTTCTATTAAAGTAAACAATAATAAATCAAGTTAGTACAAGGTACTTTTTATCAATCTGCCTGTCTCTTTTTTTTTATATATATATATCATGGTTCATAGACTCTTACCTGCACCGATAAACACTTTCACCCTTCTTGAATAAGTGACCGCATTGTTTCCCTCGTTGGGTTTCCCAGTATTCAGGTTCATCTTGAGTAGGATCGACAAGGACGTTATTATCAGGATTGTTTTGTACAATTTCCATCGAGGAGCTTTCACCGCGTAATCCAGACCCGCTAGAGATGTGTTCGTCAGCAGCACTAACCAATTCGTATTTTTCCAATAATTGTGTTAAAGATTCGTTTTCGCCAAGACCTTCTTTAAAAAAGTATTGTTGCATCCATTCACTGTTGTTACTCCATAAAGCACGATAACAATTGGTGAGGATTTGCTTTTCGGCTGTTCGATTGAGTTTTTCTTTGAATACACTGGGCGTATCGATCAAAAACCTCCTCAACGAGTCAGGCGTCACAGAAGCAGCTTGACTGGTTGACGCAGACGACATTTTGCTTGCCGTTGCTGAGGATGTCGACATTATGTTGGTTTGTAGTATAAAGATATATGTGAAGAAGAGAAAGGAAGAATGGATTAAATAAAGAAGAAAGACGTAAAAAAAAAAAAAAAAAAAAAAAAAGTTAAAGGATTATAGTTTGTTTTTTCGCGGCATTTAAAAATAAAAGACGGCGCTTCAAATGTCAAACAGCATCTATTTTTTATTAAAGGAAGCCAGTATAAACTATAATTTGGAGAATTGGGCCGGTTTCTTTTCGACAAAGGCAGAGAATGACTTTGGAATATCCTAAATGAATAAACAAAGGACGATTAGTGTGAGATGGGTGACATCAACATATAGTCTACTTACTTCTGTGTTCAACATGGCGGAGCTCCAAGTTACGGTGTAAGCAAGACCTTCAGCTACAGAGTGATCACGAGAGTAAAGTAAGTTGTGCCTAGAATAAAAGTGTTGATTAATACTTTTATCAAATCAATCGATGTTGATTAATTTTACTTGGTGCCGACAACAGCTACAGGTGATTTGCTAGCGATCAAAGCAGCCATTTTCAATGATTCGGCTACAAGAGGGAAAGTTAAAAAGAAGTTATCATTACGATTGGGTTTGCCTTACCGATTAACTGTTCTTGGTTGTCATAGACACGGTTCACCAAACCATGTTGAAGAGCTTCATTAGCGTACAAGCTATTTATAAATAAATAAATAAAAAAGAGACGAATCAAATTAGTAAAGACAATGTAAATGCGTTGATGTTACTACTTACTTGCGACCTGTATAACACAATTCTCGGACCAAACTTTGACTTCCGATTACTTTAGGCAAGCGTTGTAATGTGCCGACATCAGCAGCCAACCCAATGTCTACTTCCTACAATATACTCCCCATAAAAAAAAGAAGGGAGGATGATTTAGTTATGCAAATTGTAGTTACCCATATTTATTCTTACCTTCACACAGAAGAATGCATCCTTGGTACAATAACGCATGTCACAGGCAGTGATCATATCAACACCAGCACCAAAACAACCATTATGGACAGCTGCAATTACGGGTTTTTCACATTCTTCAATGGCAGTAAAGGCATTTTGGAAGTCCTAGATGGTTTAACAACAGGGTCAGTCCATGGTAAAAAAAAAAAGCAACAATGCATACAAACTTACCCTGATGTGCGCACGTTTATTGTAAGCCAAGCGAGCCAAATCACCTTCATTTTGGATGTTAACAGCAGTATCAGTTACTATTATAAAGAGAGAGAGAGAGAGTGGGTGAGAGGTCTTTTTTGAGTTATACCACTTACAGTCCAATCCAGCAGTAAACATGCGACCTGATCCAGACACAACCACAGCACGAATGTCTCGGTCTTTATTTAAATCTTGAAAGACAGTACGAACATCGCGGATCAGTCTAGCGGACAGCGAAGAAGAAAAATATGGATGAGTACGAGCATATCCTGATTAGTTGGGGGTTCATTTTCTTACCCTGGATTGAAGGCGTTGAGTTTCTTGGGTCGATTCATTTGCACATGGGCCACATGTTCAAGGATGGTCACAGTAAGAGTTTCGTATTGGTAATTGGGCATGTCTAGATTGGCGGATGGTGTTAATGGAGAAAAAAAAAAAAAAAAGAGAGAGAGAGAGAAAGAAAATCAGGCCAACCCCCCTTTTATAAAAAGTTGAAGAAAAAAAAAAACGGAGTGTGAAATTGATTTGTGGGGAACATTATTTGTCATGCTTTTTATGATTATCATAGGCATATGAATCCGGTTGTATAAACTGAGCCAATATCTAATGTATATGATAGATGGAAAAAAGGATGGCCAATTATTGTGTTTCATGGTTTTGGAAAGAGAGAGAGAGAGAGAGAGAGAGAGAAGGCGGATCACGGCACGGCACGGCATCAGGTCCGCTCCGCTTTGACAGCCTTCACACCAAAGCTTAGTCAGGTGAATAATCGAACGCATACATGTAGACAAGAGAGAGTATATTGGTCTAAGAAGTATGAATATCATGATTTTATTAAGAATGAGATAAGAATGATTTTTATTGATGATGAATGAGGGGCAAGCTATCTATAGTGTATTTGTGTGTAGTGAGTGAGTAAAAATTAAACATTAGACGAGGCCATAACAGATCGAGCAAACAGCATATCTAAAGAAGCCACTACTTGTAATATATCCTTTTGTAGTTTGATTTCATTCGAGACCTTCTGCCGGAATTGGGAAACCAATTTATCGATCAAAGGAGATTCACCAAACACCTTTTGATAGACGTCTACGCAATAAATAAATAAAATAAAATCAGTTGAACATCTTCCTATTCCTCCCGCCCTTTTCCATCCCGGTAACTTACCAAGTAACACTTCAGAGACATCCACTATCACACCTGTATATCTAGGGTTATGAATATGTCGAAGTAAGAATCGTACCAAAGGTTCCAGTGATACATCATCCCGACCCGCCAGAGCATTCGACAACGCATCCCGGTGTATGAGTTCTTGTAACATGGTGATAATAATGTTCGGGTTACCTTGTTTGATAACTTCGTCTAAAGCATTGGTGAATTCGAATCGTTTCAAGAATTTGTCGTAGGCGGCAAGATGGATACGCCGTGTCTTTTCTACTGTAAAATCAGTGCCTGAGGGTGCTGGTTTCGATGCTGGTTTTGCCGATCCTGATGATTTTCCACCCTTTACTGATGATAAGTGTGCAGTTGTATCCATACCGGAGAGAAGAGAAGGATGTGTGACAGGTTGAGGAGTAGCTTGACCTTGCATAAAGTATTTGTAACCACCACCTTGCATGAACTGCAGATTCTGTGCCTTGGCTGATTTTTCCGCCGAGCTGACTTGACGTTGACGAATCGATAATAGACCATTGGCCATACCCACTGCAATATGAGTATCATTGGGCGAGATACCCACACTGAGGATAGGAGCGGGATATTTCATGCTGTGCACCACCTTATAATCTTGCACATTATAAATCTTGACATGGTGATCCAAGGACCCAGTAAGTAATCGATTGGCCGATCCGTTAAACGCCAAGCTGGTCACTGTCTTTTGGTGATTAGACAAAGTGTGCATACATCGACCGCCACTGAGAAGGTCCCATACCTTCAACGTAGGTCCACCTGCTGATACTACAGATCCACCACCAGGATACATCAAGATCGATTCCACTGGAGCACCATGTTGCATCGTCATCACACAGTCGTTTTGTCGCATATCCCATAGTTTCACTGTTTGATCGTATGAGCCCGTCATCACCAGGTTGGGATTGTCGTCGCTGACTACACCGGTTCGTACATAATCTTCGTGTCCTTCGAATACATTTATACTGGTTTCCGTAGGTATATCCCAGACCCGTACCGTTTTATCGTCGGAGGCTGACATGAGGTTGGTTTTGTTGTTAGAGAACTTTGTGACATGGACAGGCCTGTGGGTATAAATATGAGAAAGAGACAGAGATTAATTCATCTATTGGTCTGCATACTTGTTTAGTATTTACTTACATTGTGTGTTCCCTGAAGGTTCTAAGAATTGCCCGAGAGTTGACGTCAAATAGTTGGACAAGACCAGTCGCATCACCAGCCACAAGAAGTTTACCATCATGACGGAAACAAGCAGAGTAAGCCAAATCCTTGAATCGAGAGATCGTCTTTTTAGGTTGGTGAGTTTTAGATGAGTAGATTTGGACACGGGTTGAAGAGGACAAGGCAAAATCGTAAGGTGCAACAGGTGAAAAGTAGATAGATGGAATACTGGCATATTCTTTGATCAAGATAGGTGACTACAATAGCATATGTCAAAAAAAAAAAAAAAAAAAAAAAAAAAAAAAAAAGTAGGTTATTAGTAAGTCGAATTCCGTTCTTGTGTTGATATTCTTACCTTGAAGCTTTTCCAATACTTTCCTTCACCAGATTGTTTGGAAGGGACTTTGGGGTATTTCTTTACAACAATCTTTTGGTAATCCATTGTTGTATATCTATACAAAGTAATTTAAAAAAAAAAAAAAAAAAAAAAAAAAAGAGGAAGGCAAGACAAGACACCAAAAAAAAAAAAGTTGGATATAAAAATTTACCAAAGCCACTTGTGTAGCGGCATTTTAATGATAATAAAGTATAGAAGAGAGGGGAAATAAAATAAGAAAGGTCTAATCTACGGGTGCATAGAGTCTAGCTCTAAGAGATAATAAACGATCACTTTGGACTATACGATCTAATTTGGCCTTGATTTCTGGATCATCTTGATAAAATCGACTTGTCCGCCGAGAAGGAATAGGGTGCCAGGATACAGGTCGTTGGGGTATGTCGACAGTTGAAGTGGTGGTATGAGGCAAGGAAGCACAACGCATCAAGTGAGAAGGTGTTTGTAATGTCAAAGTGTTTGTTTTTTTAATGGTTGATGATGACAAGTCAGATGGTGGTATGGTGTGATGTGGAGGTATTGGTGGCGGCGGTGGTAATTCCAATTTTTCAGTATGAATCGAAGCATCTTTCCCCCATATATTGATATGATTCTTTCTTGAGGTATACATGATAATCGCCTTTTAAGGAGAGGGTAAAAGTTGGTTTAAAAAGAAGAGACTATTTATATGACTAGGAGAAGAGGAGAGAGAGAAGAAGAAGAAGAAAAAAAAAAAAAAGGAAACAAAAAGGTTATTACCATCGATCATGCCCCCCTGAGCCTCACAAAATCCAAAATTAGAACATTTAAACGCCGATATATGTCATCCCGTTGACAACACATCTTTTTCAATCTATGTGCCTGATAATTAACATACAAAATAATATCTTAATCTTATTCATCCATTCATCCGATGTACATTAAATGCACCCCCCTTTATGATAGCAAAAGAAGCAAGATTGAAGAAGTTTCAGTGTTACAAATTAAAATGAAATGGAATGTGTATGACATGAAATAAGCTATCTTTCCATACACAGCAGTGGCACACTCTATTACAATGTCATCATAGCCACTCTTTTAGACTCATGTTATTTTCCTATAGAGTATTGGTACCAGTCATTAATATTAAGGGCATCCACAGTGGTCCACTTGCATTTCCCACTAGGCTTAGTGACTTTTAATGGGTCGGGTCTTTAATTCGGAGGGAAACGAAAAAAAGTTCTTTTCCATTTTTTACCCCTTTTTACGTCTTTTATTGATTCATAATGCAACAACACGACCTCTTCACTCTATCCACTGACGATGACCACTAAGTCAACAAATTATATGTCTGCACCAACGAGTAATGACTATTGCAGTGGCAATCTCCTGATCTAGTAGGAATACGGCAACAGAAGACAACAGGAGTAGATGAAATACCATCGCATTAAAAAAAGGCTAACATTAGAGTAGACAAATAGTAGTAGGATAGACAAATATTAGAATAGACATATTTATTGATAATAAACAGTGATGATACCATTCTATTGATGATGATGATGATGATGATGATGATGATGATGATGATGATCAGTTGGCGCTGGTGTTGTTCATTTTGAATGGTGGACCACTGTGGATGCCCTTGAGGAGACGGTCGGGATTTGAAAATGAAGTTTGCTTCTGTCGGCAAAAAAAAAATTCTTTGTCCCATTTTTTTTTTTTTTTTTTTTTTGCAAATGACAGGTAAAAGTCATCTTGAGCTTGCACTGAGTGGCACAGGGGTTTTGGTGCTTAGCTTTTGTAGTAAAGTATGTTGGAAATGGGTTATAGTATGCCCATCATCATTTTAATCATTAGCACCTGTTGACAATTGAGTGAGCAGAGCCCTTCCGTGTGTCTAGCATTTCCCCTCTTCTTTTTTAAAATTCAACCCCCGCTATTCATGCCTAAACCAATGCCTGCATTAACACCACCCGCCATATCCCAATTACCAATTAAAAGATACCCGCCATATCCCAATCATTAAGGGCACCCATCATATCCCAATTATAAAAGGCAGCCGTCCTATTCCAATCATAAAAGATGCCCGCCATGTCCCAACCATTAAAAGACACCCATCATATCCCAATCATAAAAGACATCCATCATATCCCAATCATCAAAAAAAAACGCCAGACATAGCCCAAATGGACGCCAGTCGACGACATCCGGTTGTTTATTAAAGTAATAAGGATAAGGACAAAAAGTATTTAACTGTATATATATATATATATATATATAATAAACTATAAATAACATTGTAAATAATCTATTCATCATCTACATTATTGTTAAAAGAGTGTTTGCCAGGTTGTTGGTAGCTAGTCATACCACGGCCACTACCTACCACACCAACTGAACACCAAGAATAAAAACGAGAGTTAGTTTCCATCCATTCCTTTTCCTATAGTAGCTTTCCTATATATATTATACATACCTTTGCTTTCAGGATTATCGGGAGTCTTGAAGATACTTTTCTTGTTAATGGGAGCCACCTTTTGTTTCTTATTTTTCTTCTTGTCGCCCTTTGCAAAGTCCAACCAAGCATTTTTCTTGACCTCGGCTTCAGATACCTTCTTGACCTTTTTCTTCTTGTTGGATCCCGCCAAAACATCATCACCGACCGAGACGACACCTACAGAAGAAGGGGAAGCAGTCCGTGAATCCTCTTTACCTACCTTGATGCCTTCAAAGATGCCTTTTCGTTTATCCTTTTCCAATGGTTCGATATCAGCCAGGGACACCACTTCGATATCTTTATAGCCTCGGAACTGGACCGAGAAGATTTGATCAGCACCACCTATTGCCGTAATGGTTGCCTTGTAATATTGTCCGTCCTGAGACCATTTCGCCTTGACTTCTTGACCCACTGAGAATTGATGCGTCACTAAGGCTGAGGATGGTCGAGATAGCGTACGTGGTGAATCAGTGGTAGGTGATGATGCTGAAGGTGATCTTGATCTTTTCCTTGAATCGGTGGGTGTCCCTTTGTTGTTGGTATCTTTGGTGGGGTTGTTGGATGAAGTGGTTTGTTGTTCGTATTGTGTCGTCAAAGCAATCAATTCTTTCAGATCATTTTGCAATTTGAGTAGTTCTTCGTTGGTGGGATCACTAGCCAAAGCATGTTCGACTTGCTCCAGTTGGAATTGATACATTTCAGTTTCGTTGTCGCTCATGGTGGTGTAATAGATCGGGAATGACAAGTATAGGTGAAGGGAAGAAAAGAAAATAATAAACACCCCACTGCCCACGGGTTATATGCGGGAATTCAAAATTTTCCAAATCGGGTTTTGAATATTTTTTCAATGGTGGCAAAAAAAAAAAAAATTCTTGACGCTCTTTTTACTTCTCTCTCAAATACACGGCTAATGAACTTGCTATTCGAAAAAACTAAACACGTCCGCCACAGTGAATTCCAGGCGGTCATTTTGGCTGGTTATGGAAGCAGCAATAGGTAACGAATCTTGGGGTGAGAAAAAAAGGAAAGAAGGGAAAAAATGAAAAAAAAGGCGATACTAATGTCTTCGCTTCTCTTTAAACCCACTCACACTCACAAATCACTTCTTACTTAGATTGTATCCTATATCCGAAGACGATAACTTACCCAAAGCTCTATTACCGGTTGGCAACAAACCTATGATTGCTTATACTTTGGATTGGTTAGAAAAGGCTGGCATTTACGGTAACCAAGAAAAGCAAAAGATTGATATTGGGGGCAATCATAGATCTATCAAGGCTACACATACTAATCCACTTTTTTTCTTATTGCACTACTTAGATGTGATTGTTATTATTCAAACGACTGGAAATGCTCAACAAAAGTTATCGGGCTATCTCTCAAGAAACTATACAGGCAGTGTCCACTGTAATGTCGTTGGTGTGGAAGAAGACTGTGAAACAGCAGAAGCGTTACGGGCTATCAAGGACAAGATTGATGTAAGTAATGGGGGGACATTTGCGGTTGTGACATGCATGAATAACTAACCTTCTTTTCATTGTATGGACATTCAAAAGCGTGACTTTTTGGTACTTCCTTGCGATTTGATGACAGAATTGAACCCAAAGGAATTCCTTGATCAACATCGAGTCAATGGATCGACTATGACCGCCTTATTCTATGAACCTAGCAATTTGGAACCTGCCAGCAAAGACGATGGTAAGTTAAAATAAAAAAACAAGGAGGGGATGTATAAACTAATGATACATTTTGTAAATCTCTTTTATAGAACTCCTTCCTTATGTTGGTATTGAACCTACCCGAGATGCTCTTGTCTATAAAGCCAATCGATCAGATGAGGAGGATTTCTCCATGCGCATGTCTCTTTTAACAAAGTAGGTATACATAAAAAGGTGTAGTTGATGCGCTATGATGTACTGACTCTTTTTTTGGTGGTATCACATATGTATTCTAGGTTTCCACGTGTCCGCATTCATACTGATCTGCAAGACGCTCATCTTTATATATTCAAACGATGGGTTATTGATATGGTGGCTGACAAGGAATCTATTGCAAGCATCTCTGATGACTTGATACCCATGCTGGTGAAGTGCCAATATCAAAAGAAGATGGTGGAACGGGAAAATGTTGAACAATGTAAGTATGTTGTACATAGGGTCAGGGTCTTTTTTTTTTTTTTTAACTTCATAACTTTTTTTTTTTTTTTGATCATAGATGCCTCTACCTACAAGAACTTACTACAAACCGCTCTTTCGTTATCAACTACGGCTTCCGACGATATTGATGAAGATGTGTTTATGCCTGATCGTATTCATCCTTCCTTCAAAAGTCCAGTAACAACTCAAGTCTTTATCTATCGAGATGGATTCTGTGGACGGGGTAATAGTATGACAGCATATACTGAACTGAATCGTCATGTAAGTGATATTTTGTTTGTAGAAAAAGGAAACAACACTTGACTCCTATTGACTTACTCCTTTTTTTTTATACATTATATATTCTTCATGTTATGTAGGTGATCAAGCAAGGTAATGCCATTCCTCGCATTCCTCCTACCGCAGAAGTAGCACCAAAAACCCAAGTAGGCAATGACTCCATTATTGGCGAACATACCAAGATTGATGAACGATCCTCGGTAAAGAAATCCTCTGTCGGAGCTCACTGTATCATTGGAAAAAACGTCAAGATTGCCAACTCTGTGATTATGGACTTTGTGGTGATTGGTGATAAGTAAGTCTAAAATATTGAAAAGTCATAAACGATCATGTAAAACTCATCCTACTATTCTATCACTAGTGCGAAAGTGGATGGTTGTGTGATCTGTAACAATGCGAAGGTATTGGACAAGGCTGTGTTAAAGGATTGTGAAGTAGCTAGCGACTTTGTAGTGGAGAAAGAAAGTAAGTACTGAAAAGAAGTAGGAGTATAATGTCTTATCCATACTAATTAATGCGTTTGCTGTCTAGGTCAAATCAAGGGTGAAAAGCTGGTTGCATTCAGAGAAGCCATCTCATAGAATGTATACTGATAAACTTTTAGTCTAATAGATTAGATTTATTATAGTTTAGTTATAGTTGCTATGTTGTTGTTGTAGTAGTAGTAACTTTTTTGTATAGAAATAAAGCAAAATTCTTCTTTTGGTGGACTGATTTTTTAGTGTTTAGGGTTATATGGGATTGGTGTGATGGATAGTAAAAAAAGAAAAGATGAGGGAACGCTCTATACTACATTTGGGCTTGACGCACAAACAGGATCGTGTAACATTATGTGCCGTGTATTCTTATGACGCACTGTGATAGGAGCGCAGAATGGGAGGAGTCTCCTCTTTTCGGGATTTGAAAATCCGGCCGCTTTGCTATAAAGTTTGCCTTTTTCTCTCATTTCTTTTTTTTTTTTTTTTTTCCCTCTCTTTTTCTTTCTTTCTTTTACAACTTTCTGTCAAACTACATTTTTATATCAAACTTTATCAACAATATGTCTTTATCAAGCTATAGCAGTAGTGGTTACTCTTCAGGTAAATAGACAGGTCATACTTATGAAGGAACAAGTTTTTCCTTATTATGGTTGAATGACTTAGTAATGGACATGATGTGTACTAATCTTTTTTTTATATCTTCTTCTCTTTTGATAGTAGGTCGACTTGAACAGTTTAGGACACAGCACGAACTGGCAAGAAACTTTTATGATGATGTGGAATTCTGTCCACTATCCAGCTTTGAAGAGGTATAAAAAAAAAAAAAGACAATGCTTATATGATGATAGTGAACTAACTGTCAAGTGTTATTGGTTTTTGTTTTTTACTGTTTGGTTTGTTTGTTAGGTTGCAGCTCATCGTAACCGGATACAACAACGGTCACCTTACTCTTCTCCAAGGTCGTCGCCACCTGTTAGCTATAACTCTACCACGCCTCCACCCAAGCGAAAAGCTATACCTATCATCAATCCGGAAAACATGACACCAGTGGCAATAGGTCAACATCATCAACAAGTCTATAGTCATTATCATCACCAACAACAACAGGATTATTTCCCAACAACCCAATGGCAATCATATACTCAAGAACGACCTTCCTCGGCATCTTCCTCATCAACATCCTCATCTACTTCAATGTTTTCACCTTCTATGATCAATAATCATGTTATTCCCATCATCAATCCAAGTACTGGTCAAGCTCTATTGCATCACCCTATGTACGATGTCACTGTCCGATAAATATATTGGTTTGTATATTCCCCCCCCTTCGGTTACTTTTGATATAGTCTCATTATTTATTTCCTCTTACTATCTGTCTGTCTGTCTGTCATATATTTATATATACATCATGTATCATTTCCCCTCTTCCCCTTCTACTTCTTGTTTTTACCCCTTGCATCTTCTCTCTTTTATTTATTCATTTGACTCTCTTTTTTTTAAAAAAAAAAATAAAAATAAATAAAAAATTAGTACATACAAATCTACAGTTACACATTGTCATTGGTCACGCTGTTATGTAGTTTCACTGTCTTGGATTGCAATGTGTAGTGGGTAACTTTGTTACTGCTAATACTGTATATATACATCTTGTCTTCTTACTATACAATATTATCTTTTGCTGCATAATAAAACACATACAGAATGTTAATTGCCTTTTTATAATGATTGTTATTGTTATTGTTATTGATGTTCACCTTGTTTGTGTAAAGGAAAAGATTATACATCTCGTGCAAGAATGAGTTTAGCATGGTTTTTCTTGTTGAATGGCTGGTCATGTTACTCAACTATCCTAAAAAAGCGACTCAGCTGGTTTTCAATGGCTATAGGTGGTTCAATATGATATGCTTCAAAAAAAGTTTAGCGCATTCTCTGTCTTTGCATTATGTGCTTTCATCAGGTAAAAAATTATGAGACTAAACTCTTTCGGCAAAAAGACATGGTTGGTTTTTTAATCTCGGGGATTGAAAAAGGATCATCATAAAGTAAAGCAAATCATCATTTTAGTTATTGGGCTTTGAAATCAAAACAGAAAAAAAAAAAAAAGCAAAGCTTGATATTAATCATTTAGTAGCAACCCAACAGTTTATCACTTACTTGATAATAGGGGAGAGCGCATAGAATGGGAAATTAGGACTTGATAGCGAAGGATTTTCCTCAAGTGGTACAACCAGTCAAAATGTTTTATTCAACCCCCGATGATTTTCAATCTGAAAAAAAAAAAAAAAAAAAGATTTCCAATTTTCTCGTTTCCCTTCTTTCTTTCCTGTCTTCCTTCCATACCACTAGATCCAATACTCAAACTTATATACACCTCCACTCTCTTACTCTCTTTATATCCTTCTCTTTATTTTTTTACTCCTTCCTTTGTTGTCTCGGTATTGTGTCTTCTCACGGAGTAAGTACAATGATCGGCTTTACAGTCAAAAAAGGAACAAAACGGGATTCTTTGCCGTTTATACTAACTAATGGAAACTTCTTTTTTTTTTTTTTTTTTCAATAGACTTACCGAATCCAAATGCCACGAAAGACCTTATTCAGTAGAACTCAACGACAAGATAATGGTAAAGGCTCAACGAAAATTAGGGGTGCGCAGGAAACTGGTCATTCTCAACCGACGAAACCATCGGCTATGGTGAATTCTTGGACGGAAGCTGCTCTGGAAAAGGCGAATATGGCAGTTCTCTATGATTTTACTGGATCACCAAAGCAAGCCCTCGATGCTTACACTGACGCTATCGCATTACTCGACAAAGTGTTTGATTCAGCTACAGGTGAATATATGGACCAAACTCGACTGAAGAAGATTGTAAGTCAGAGGAACCAAAAATCAAACCTGGTGGTTATTAACCAACTCTTATTCTTTTGAAAACAATAGTATGATTCTTATTCAGAGCGTGTGGCAACTTTAACTCGGCAAATTAACAACAATGAACTTGACCTGAATCCATCTAACAGTATTCCCGTCGCCCATTTACAGCAAAATCCAGCACCTCCGATACCAGTATCAGTAACAGATCCGCCAACACCGATACCAACAAAGCACACTCAATCCCAACGACCTTCCTTAACTTTTGGTTCTTCTCAAGTAGATCATGATCTACCCCAACCAAATATACCAACTGGATCATTGAATACATCGTCTTATATGGATATTAGAATACCGACAGATCCACCACCACCTGTACCTAGTAAATCTCCTAAAGCACCACCACTACCACTACTACCGAAATCACCTTCAGGGTCACTCTTTGGGTCTATGTTTGTCAAGAAACATCTCAGTAAAGAACATCTCAAGCCGGCATCTCCACCAAATCCCGTATTTGCAATGCCTAGTCCATCCAAGAGTACTCCTACATTATCGATGAACAAGTCAACAAAATCTTGGAAGAAACAATGTAAGTAATAACTACCTTATTTAAAAAGAAATTAATTTTGTCTAACTCACTAGTATTAATGTCTTTTTATATAGCATCCAAGAAAAAACAACGACACTCATCGGATTTGAATGCACCAGAAGAAACGACACGACCATCCTTCAGCTCATCCAAGATCGACTTGACATCCTTGACATTACCTGATGTGGGAATAGCTACTGGTGACGATTACTTTGACCTTCAATCAACCTTGGAAACAAAAAACCTTTTGTATTCAAGACCGGAACCGATGATGGCGTCTCTTCTTGATATTCATCAAAAGGATACTGGTAATGATTCTGATAAACAACAAGATAATGAACATCACTCTCATGAAATCACCGGCGACTCCAGTTATAATGATGACAACTCGAAAAAGAAGTATACAAGTGATTCGACAAGAACAAGGTCCTCATCATCCTCATCTAGTAACACAGCCAACATTAATGAACCACCATCAAAATTATACACATCCTCTCTTATGACCGGTAATTCCTCAATTTATTCACCATCACGATCATCCTTCTATTCCACCACATTCACCTACCGAGATGAAGACGATTACTCGATTGCTTCCTCAAAGTACCTACCATCACACTCTCTCCTCTTACCTGATACCAACATTGGCAATAATACATCCTCCTTTTTTGACGAAACATCTGATTGTGCTATGGAAAGTTTGGCTAAACTTCTTGCGGATTCTGCAGCTACCATGCCTGATCGATCCCGTCGTACAAATTGTCCTAGTACTTCTATTGCGGCTGTTATTGAAGAAACGGAACCTGAATTGTCATCGTCATCATTCCTGACTACATCCTCATCAACAACGACAACAACAACAACAACTAGTGCCAATAATCCTAATCCAATTTGTCCTCCGTCGGGTACTTCCTTGGACAGGTCAGCCAGCTCAAAAACTGTCTCTTCTACCCAATCTCGGGATTCAGCTCATAGCAATCGTAGTGGTGGCAGCTCAAAACACAGCAACAGCAACAATGGTGGTGATACGACTTTAATATCACTCGATCCTTCGACACCTTTACCTGCAAACAGCTCGAAATCAATCTCGTTTTGGAACAAGCGGAACAAGAAATCATCAAAAACGACTAAACCGAAGACTCTCAAGACATTACCACCATTGCACATGAATACCGCTGAAACTGACTATCTATCATCATCATCCAAAGTACTATTATCACCATCTGGGGGTTCTAACTCCGCACCTACAACACCTAGATCAATAGCGACCAGCATCGGCCAAGCATTCTTATCACCTACAACGCCAACAGCCTCATCAAAACGGCCGACAACAACTCATCATGCACATAACTTTGGAGCCGACATCACCACGGCCACAAGAAACAAGGGCATCGATGTGGATATTATCATGGATCCTTCGACCAACAACGAAAGTAACAAGCAACCTAAATTGATGGCAAGATTATTACAAAGCATGGAAGAAGGAGGATACATCACGGAACGGATTCATGTACCAAAACAACTCTGGTACCAAAATCAAGTCCGTCTACCTGCACTCGATGCCAAGATATCCTCATGTGAACAGCTCTTAGGCCTACTCCTTCGGATGCATACTCATACTCCTCACTTTGGGGCAACAAGTGAGCAAAAAGATATCACTAATGAAGCTTTACATGACCTGGGTCGTCTGGAACATACCTTGGATCAAATCAAGCAAACCTTTGGTAAAGTCACGTATGATTCTTCTTCAGCACCA
Source organism: Chlamydoabsidia padenii (assembly GCA_025330725.1). Taxonomy (NCBI): domain Eukaryota; kingdom Fungi; phylum Mucoromycota; class Mucoromycetes; order Mucorales; family Cunninghamellaceae; genus Chlamydoabsidia; species Chlamydoabsidia padenii. The sequence goes on along the minus strand of JAIWND010000006.1, from coordinate 785,669 downwards.
CAACAGCAATCATCAATACCTCCTCAACAGTCTTCGTTATCATTACTAGCATCAACCACATACCAACAAACATCAACATCACAAGATCATTCTAATCAACAACATTTGAAATCTATCACGGATCCCATGACATTATGGAGCAACAAACTATCAAAATCCGTTGAACGGATGAGGATTGAAGCCAAACCTTCGTAAGTATATACAACTTATACACACAATGAACAAGATGACTGATCTTTTTTTTTATTTATATATAGTGAAGAACAAGTCCATGCCTACATATCATCACTTATCCGACTATTCTCCATGGCTAGCGTTTTAGGTAGGATCGACATAAGGAAAAGGGGTACACAACACATATCGGGTTTGCTAACAATGGACTTTTTTTTTCGTATAACATAGATGAATGGCGGGATAGGTTGATGGAAGTCTCTAGAACGGCCCCAATGAATTCTGCATACATTTATGATCATCTTTTACAAAAAACCATGATGTGTACTGGCACTCTTCATTCTGTAGTTTGTAGTTTTGTCATGCGTGATTTTGCCATCTTGTTGAACAAGTGGCTGAAACGTTGCCGTGAATGGACTTTGGATGATTGATCATTTCTTCTTTTGTCATACTATCTTACATTATTATATCTATCTTGATCCTTTAACGTTATATCTATATATCATCTAATCTTTTAATAAAACGGTGCAGGGTTTGATCATCATGTTGTTGTTTACACTTGTGGAAATGATGTGTTATTACTTTTATAGAGGGTAGTCAGTAATGGATCGAAAACCACATAGCGGGTTTCGAAAAATGTTCCTGAGAATCTTATAAAGAACTTTTTTCCATCCACGTTTTACTTTTCGACAATGTTCTATTTGCATGATTCATGATGTATCTGTACTTTTTAGCATTGTGTTGGTTTGTGGTGATACTATCTGTAGGTTTGTCTCGAGACAATGATTTCAGATCAAATCAAAGAGCGTTTATATGATAGGACACCCTGGTTGATACCCTTGCTTCCTTGACAAGGACAAAAACTAACTTTTTGAAAAAGGAAAAAAAAAAAAAAAAAAATTCTCAAAGTAATGACTAGATAAATCATATGCCTGATACACTCAGTCGGTAAAGGTAAGGGTAACCTTCTGGTTTATATAGTCCAGAGGCATTGAGTCAATGGCCTGTTAAAGAAAAATAAAGTCACCACGGCGGGATTTAAATTAATTTTTGACCTGACTTTCTTCGTGTTGTTTTTCTCCTCTTCCCTTTTCATTTTTTGCTTTCTCCAGTGGTCATTCTCTTTCTTCTTCCATCTCCCCTCCTTCTTATTTTATATCTTGACCCTCAAAGTAAAGGAAACCAAACGATCGATTCGCTTTGCTTCGTTTTTTTCCTTTCTCTTTGTCGCTTATTTTTTTTTTTTTTTTTTTACTTCACTTACAACCATTCTCTCTCACTCTCTCTCTCTCTCCCTTAATACTATTGTAATTGATATCCCACCCTTCACAGTCTACTTTTATACTTTAGCATGTCTCAACAATATCTACAATGCTCACATTCACTTATTGTCAACGTCCTGCGGGCTATAGTCTCCAGATCAATATCAGGCTCACCTACCTCCTCTGCAACAGTGACAGCTTCAACCTCACATCGGACAATCTTCAACTTGGGAAGGACCTTACCATTACCGATTCTTCTTTGGACAAGAACATCAACAGCCTCTAGACATAAACTTCTTAACACCGGATCAAGTCGACATTTTTATTCTACCTCATCAATGTTAACCTCTCCAACCCTCTCCAACTACACGGCATCTGTATCTGAATATGACAGCGATAGTGATATGTTAGATTCACTTGGCAGTAGCAGCAGTCAACAAAATTCCAAGACAACAGCAATCAAGAACAAGGAAAGGAACTACAGAATGGTATATCGACCGAAGATTGAAAAAATAGTCAAGGCCAATCACTTCAAGGAACCCAAGAGGAAACATATTACGGTGGAGGATTACAACAAACGTATTATCTATGCGGTGCTTAACGATCAGCAAAACAAGGCCATCAATTTATTAAGGGAAATGGAACGACGTGAACTGAAACCGAATACAATCACCTATACAACCATCATTAACGGATACAGTAGACAATCGGATATGATCAGGGCGAAAAGGTGGCTCATGCGGATGCGGGCAAACTTTGTGCGACCCGATGTTTATACTTACACCAGTATGATTGATGGCTACATGCGACAATGTGATGTGGATAGGGCAGAAGGGGTGTTTAAGACGATGATGCAACAAAAGGTACCACCCAACTTGGTGACTTACAACGTTCTCATGCACCATTCTGTCTTACAACTGGATATGGAAACTGCTACCAAGTTTTGGTCCAAGTTATATCAGGTGGGATTGGAACCAGATGTATACTCTTATGCGATATTGATTCAAGGACTTGGGAATGAAGCACTGGTGGACGAGGCATGGCGAATTTACGACAAGATGAAACAACAAAATGTGAATGTGAATCATGTAGTGGCTACTACTTTGATGGGGATTCATGTCAAACATAAGGACAACTCTTATGCGGTACAACTCTTCCAGGATTTCTTTGGTCAACAACCTCAACAAGAACCTTTGGTGCCTACTGGACATACACGAAACATCATTCTTAATGCAGCAATGGGACATATCGATCTGGCAAAACTCAATGGATACTATCAACAATTCAAATCACTATTGGACGACGATGACAACACGGATATGACAGTATCACCGATATGGGGGGATCATCCAAAAGCCAGCAACAATGTTTACACCTATACCTCTTTTATGCGGGCCTTCTTACGACATAATGACACTGGGATGGTCAGTCAAGTGTATCAAGACATGATGGCAAGAAATATCAAACCTACTCTGGTGACATTTGGTACATTAATGTTGGCTCATGCTTTTGTACCTGATCCTCATGCTTGTGAAAATATGCTCAAGGAACTCAAATCCCATGGGATCAAGGTGAATGTGGCTCTCTATACAATCCTGATGCGTGCGTGGGCCAAGGCGAAACAATGGGAACAAGTCAAACGTGTTTATGATGAAATGAAGGCGGATAATATTCAACCAAACAAGATGACCATGGAGGTTTTACGATGGGCCAAGGAAAAAGCTGCTATTTAGAATCTTCCCTGTCTCTCTCTCTCTCCCTACACATATATACACTATTACATTATCTCTCCTCCTCTTTTTATCATTTGTACTTTTTTTTTTTTTTTTTTTTTTTTTTTTTTTTTTTTTTTTTTTTTTTTTTTTACTTTTATTGTATATAATTTGTTTTACTCACTCACTCACTCACTACTCTTCTTTGATACCAATAAAAGTACCTAGAGTCATTTGAATCCATAATATAATAATCTTTAAATGTGGCTTTTGGGGGTGTCGGGACCTCAGGGTAAAATTATATTTTATGCGGGAAATCACAATTCCCCCTTTCTGTCTCTTCTCACTTTAATTCTTTTACATTCCCGATGCAGTCAACCAAATGGTCAACGTAGCTTTTCTCGCCAAGACTTACACAAAGCTAATAAACATTAAGGACCGGCTTGGCTAACCTTCTCTTTTTGACCTTATAGAAAGAAACTGGGTGTTCCTAATATCACTAATGCTACTCTCTCCTGGTTAAATTAGGTAAACTTACTATGCACAACAAACCAACTTTAACATACTAACCTTCTTCCTTGTCAATGGTATTGTGATAGGTGCGACATTCGATAACAAGATCACCTTCCAGTTGTTGAAGATGGTACTGAAGTTAAGATCCTGCCTATATAGCACATGAAACAAAAAAGGGGGGTTAAACATGACACTGATACTATTCTTTTGGTTTTTGTATGTATCCATCCATAGATGCAGGTGAACCCATTCTGCCGAAATACCGAGAACGGAATTCATGCCGAAGTTCCCGATATCACCAAGTTACGGTTGTTGACTTGCTGACATTTTCTGCGCATGTTCTCTATTATTATTATTATCTTATTTAGGTTATGGACATGAAGAAGATCTTATGGATTCAAGAACTGGATAATGGCTTCTCGGTGTGAGTATACCAAATATTCTGGGGGCGTAGATTGGTTCTTTGTATCACAAATCTGGTGTAATTAAACTAAGAAGCATTTGGTCAAACGAACATCTCTTCTCGCTCTTGTGTTTTGGTTTGGTGATTGGGTACTGGGCGCGAAAAATCATTGACTACATCTTACCCTCAAGTGTTGGTTCTTTTTTTTTGTAAAGGGGGGGGGGCTGTCATTCTTCCTTTGCTGACCATCCACCTAACTTGGTCTACTGATTGGGCGATTTATAACTAATGGTTTATCATCTTGGATCCAAGCTGTCTATGTCTCTACCGATGATTGGATATCACCACTGGCTCTCTTCCTGAATCCACCTACTACTAGCATCACGAATCCGGAAGTACTTGCCAAGGAAATAGATTAAAGTAGTTTAGTGCAATGTTTGTTTATCTTTGTCTTTTTTTTTTATTAACATTAGAGATCAAATACAATAAACTTATGCGTTGGTGCTCGGGATTTGAAAATCGGCCATATAAAAATAGCACATGAACCTGATTTCCCTTTTCCTCTTCCCTCTTTTTTTTTAAAAAAAAAAAAAACGACATTCTTACTCTCTCTCTCACTTATTGTACATTTTATATATAATGGCGGTCTCACAAACATCACCTTACCATACACCTACACCTACAGCTATATCCAACACTTTTATTATCTCGGATAAGAACAATCCAACCTCGGTCAGGTCGGCGACGCAACCCATTCCGGTAAAGATGGTCATGTCGAACGTGTGTGTTGAACCACAACAAGGGGTACTCATTGACACAGCCAGCAACACACCTGTATCTTCAGCAAAAGCGACAACAACAACAATGGATCCCACCAACATGAATGTCACACTACCAAGCGAAGGATTACTGAAGACTGAAAACATTATCGACGTCGGCGTCGGAGCAACCAATGGAAATGGAGGTTCGACTATGCCGCGATTTGTACTACAACAAGCCTCCCTGTCACCTAACCAGCTACAAGTATTCTCAACATCATCTTCTTCCCTCTTCTTCGACAAGTATAATAAAAGAAGTCAAGATCAATCCTCACCAACTACAAGTGCAGCATCATCATCAACGTCATCGGATAAAGCAGTAGAAGCAACAAAGCCAAAAAGTGCAACCCTTGGTATCATCCCTTCACCACATGACAATAACAAAACTTTCAAGTCTATTGTCGGAATACCTTGTTTGGTGAAACAGCAATCACCTGCATCAACAATAAAAGAAAAATCCAGTCATCAACCGATCATCCTCGACAATAGTAGCAACAATGATCCGCCTTCTCCTTCTCAACAAACACCTGGATCAACAACATGGCTTCACCTACTGAACACCTTGAAGGAACAGATACAGCAAATCCAGCATGAACGGCAACAAGAGAAGATGGCATACTTGGCCAGGGAAATGGAAAGGCGGGAACTGGAACAGAAAATGTTGAATGAAATACAGAAAACAGGGGAACAATTGGCCATGTTTACTCGGGAACTACAACACGACAGAAAACAACATCAACGACGGTACCGATCTAAATCAGCAGAAAGGCAACAACAACCATCTTCAACAAGTCTGGATGAGAAATTAAATTCAGCTCGACCCGGTGGCCAACCTCGTCCTCACAGCTTTTCCGCGACAACAATATCAACCCCTTTTGAACAACAACAGCAGCAAAGTGACTATCATTCGGCAATGGAAGACGATAGCGATCATGACAACAAATCATCAAAAGGGAAGGGGAAAAGCAGCAGATCGACTCACAACAATGGGGTATCATCACTCGTCACAATCTCTACCTCCTCCTCTTCATCAACAGCATCTTCCGGTAATATATCCTCTTTAGCATCTAATGGTGAATACGTCAATGATGATGATGATGATGATATGCAACTACATCAAAGAAAGGATCATCATCAGCGACATCGACCTTTATCTAATCATCGCCATAATGAAGAGACCCGACGATCTCGTGGACAAGGGTCACCATCATCAAAACTACCACCACAAAAACACAAGTCGCAACGCTCATCTCTTCCATTATATACATGGACAGCAAATCCGGGTTATTATCCTCCACCTCCTCAGATACATCCACCTCATTTACCACCTCATTTACCGAACCAGTATCATCATCACCCTTCTACACCTTGGATGCAGCAGCAAATACATGGAAACAACAATAGGAATCCACCAACAACACCATCCTCTTATTATACTTTTCCACCAATGATCCCACCACCACTAACTAGTAATGAAGGCCGGCGATATCATCCATCTTCTTCTACGGCTTCTCAACCGCCGCCATCGTCTCTCCAACAGCAGCAACCACCAAGTAGCCACTCATCCACAACTTCCTCAAATCAGTATAGATCTCTTCCCCCATCCTCTTCTTCTTCTTCTTCTTCTTCTTATCCTCATCGTATGTCAAGGCATATACATCCCCCCTTTATTCCTCCTTCTTTATTCCTCCCTCCTCATCCAACCGAGAAATCGGGTCTATTTATGTAGTTTAGTTTGAATCTGTTGATATGTATTGTAATAAATAAATAAATAAAATATGATATGTCAAGTGATATATTTTCAATATGTATATGGATGTGTGTCTGGACTATTGTAAAAGAACAATCGGGAATATTGTCTGTCAAGTGATGTGTACCTTTGTACCAAGGAAGATCGGCCCCAAAAAAGGTAAGAGCGGGGTTTCTTTGCATTATGGCTAAAGAAATAGAAAAGATACTAACAAAACCGAAAAGTGTAAAAAAAAAAAAACTTATAGATTGAAACGTTTTATTATATCTCTGTTTTATTAAGAGACAGTTTGCATAAGTCTGGACTTGAGCGTATAGTCAATGTGATTGGGAGTGTAAAAAAAGAGCTGTGTGGGAAAATCGGGATTTGAAAACGGGTACCTGAGCTGTCAAAAAAAAAAAAAAGGGGGGGGGAGGGAGAAGACAGGCAAAAACAATCATTGGTTTTGATAAGTATCAGTATATATGTAACATGCCATTGGCTTGAAATATCAAATAAGGTGGAAGGTAGTGGAACAAAAGCGAGGCATACCGAATATGCAAAGGAGGACAAATCATATAGCTTGAGTAAACCATGGCTCTAACTATGCTGAGGGCAACCAGTCCAAGTGAATAATTCAAATCCCGCTTTTTTTTAAAAAAAAAGAAAAAAAAGGTACCTTGAGACATCACCTATCACATCAACCTCCGCATAACCAATACATCAAAGTTTATGATTTAGAACCTGAGAGATAGTCCAAATTCATCATACAACGAGGTATCTGAATGGTAGAAACACCTTTCGTAGAACTTGAAAATTTAAAATGCCGCTTTTTCGGAATTACATCAAAAAAAAGTAGCTCGGCCAAATAATACCCTTTCTCTTTCCTCTTTGTGTTTTTATTGTTTATGCTCAAATCCATCCAACGAAGCATTCATACCACCAAAAAGCCAAACCAATTACTTTATGGTTGGGGAAATACACATGCTTTACCATTGACACGCACACCTAGTGTTCTGACACAACCTACACTACTTTACAATCAAACCGATTATGCCCTTCCCGTAAGTAGCCCCCCCCTTGCACTTTATTCTTTGTTAACACTTATAATACTTTTTAGATAACAGACACTGTAAATCATATTGCTACTGGTTGGGGTCACTCACTCTTGGGTACTAAGAATCATGTGTACGGATTTGGTGTGGATCAGTCTCATCAATTAGGTAAAAATAAAGTAAAAGAACTTTATCCACGACAGATTGGTAACACGTCTTTTTCTTTTTTACAAACTATCAATAGGTAATCAGGATTCGGATCGTATATCCTTTACTTTGAAAAATGGCGACTGTTTGCGAGGCTTGGTGTGTGGCCGCGAACATTCACATATCGTGGTGGGCGATTCTCAAGACACAAAGGATACAATTTACAGTATGGGCAATAATATGTATGGACAACTGGGCACTGATGAAAACAAGTCAACAAGACCTGGCGATCTCATGACTCAACAACAACCAAAGGCAATCCAAGGTTATGAAGGTGATCGAATAGTAGATATTGTTTGTGGCATGGACAATACTGTGTTTACTACAGGTAAATGAAAAGAATAAGCTATTTTAGGGAGGCACCGGCTCACCCTCCCCCCTTTTTTTTAATACACTAATTGCGTATGGATTAGATAATAACAAGATATATGCCATGGGATGGGGTGCCGATGGTCAGCTTGGTCAAGGTGATGATCAATCCGGTGATCGATGTGTACCAAGTTGTTTACCTCTCGATGGTCCTATTCAAAAACTATCAAGCTCAACAGACTTTACATTGGCACTAAAAGGTAAATAATCATTAGGATAATAGGGGATATATATATATATATAAGGGAGGCAAAAAGTTAACGTAGCTTAATTTTTTAATAGGAGACGGTCAATTATGGGTATGGGGTAACTCAGAATATGGTCAAGGTATGCAGGGTAGCAAGATAGATCGGGTAAAAAAGTCAAAAAGAGAGAACCAAATTCTGTATGAAAACTTTTTTTTTTTTTTTGTACTAACGTCATATACATTCCCACCTCCCTATAGATCTTGGCACCTCTTCCTGTTACTATATTGGATCAAGTCATTGTGGATATTGCTGCTGGTGGACCATTCTCCGTCATCCTAACACGTAAGAAACCCCGAACGAAAAAAACAAATTTTGCTGATCTTAATAGAAATGTACTAATACGGTTATATTGCTAATATAGAGGACGGATCTGTATATACATGCGGCTATGGAAGTTTGGGACTAGGAAAGGAGGCGCTTGAAACACTCACCCCACGAAAAGTGAAAGGTCTGGGTAGGGCCATTCGGGTATTTGCTGCTACTGACTATGCTGCAGCTATCACTGGTAAGAAGAAGGGAAAAAAAGTAAACAAAAGCAATCTACAAATTATTTATTATTGTTTGTATCTTTCCTCTCTCTCTTTTAGAATCTGGTGATTTGTTTACATGGGGGCTTAACGGATCAAGTGGTAGATTAGGATTGGGACATCATCAACACGAATATGTGGCCAAACAAGTGGATATGGAAAACAATACGGTGGTGGATGTCGCTCTTGGAACCAATCATGCTCTGGCCCTTTGTATATAGTTGTTATAATAGATTAGATTATTATCCTTTTGTACAATAAAAAACATATATTTATATAGGGCTTCCTACCATTTTAGATCACATGTATATATTGTTGTATTTTAGATTTTGCCCGCCCTTCTCCCCTTTTTATGTCTTCTCGATTCTACCCTAGTAAACATGTGATGGCAGCATGTTACAGTAAAGCCTATAGGGGTTACAAAAAAAAAAAAAAAGGAGGGAGATAGATACTCTATTTTGGTTGATTGAACCGCCAACTCTCCTTTCTTCTCCTCCTCCTTTTGTTGATGCTCTGTGATCTAAAAACAAGGGGTAAAAAAGGGGGGATGATGTTGACATTATGATAACTTTTGCCATAACAGGATACTCATCGGTCCGTGCAGGTAGCTTACACAAAACACAGCAATGCATGTTGGCTGATTATCATCATCATGACCTATAAAAATGCGCCCTCTTTTCCCTCTTTTTTTTTTCCCTTTTTTTTTCACTTTGTCTCTTTGTCTTTTTTTTTTTTTTTTTTTTTTCTTTCATCTGCTTAACTATGCCATACCATCATAACACAGGTATTAAATGAACTCTTTTTCTTCTTCTTTGAAGCTGTGGCTGATTTTGAATCTGTATTTAAAACATTCAATGCATATATAGGAAACGCTTCGCCTTCCTCTTCCTCCTCTTCTCTATCCTCTTCCTCATCCTCATCCTCCTCTACATCCAGATCCAACTCAGCCAATAACAGCTCACAAACAAGTCGATATGATTCCTCTTTGGGCCTATTGACGAAAAAGTTCATCTCTCTTTTGAGATCGAGTCGACATGGGGACCTGGATTTAAACACCGCCGCTGTGCAACTCAAAGTTCAAAAACGACGCATCTACGACATCACCAATGTACTCGAAGGTATCCGGCTGATCGAAAAAAATTCCAAGAATCATGTTAGATGGATGTAAGTATTCAAACATGGATCCAAAAGAAAACCGCATTTACTAATCTATTACTACTCAAACCAGAGGTAAAGATTTGTCCATCAATAAAAAGATCTCTGGATTCACAGCCGCAGAAAAAAGGGCGGAGTTACAAAACAGACTGGCGGCACTCCGCAAGCATAATCTGGCGCTGGAAAGAGAACATGATCATCTGATGCACATCAAACGCCAAACGGATGATCACGTTGACCATACATTGAGCAATCGTCATTGTTACATGACCATGGACGATATAAAATTTTGTAAAAAAAGAAAAAGAGCATCTTCCAAAACAAATGGTGACATGGTGTTGTTAGCAACTGCCGATTTTGGTCCATCTTATCATCGCCAACCCCGTATATCATCTCCTACAAGGTAAAAACAGCTCCACTTTTTCCCCACCTCCTTTTTTTTTTTTTCTCACCCCCTGACTTACTTTTTGAATCTAGAACAAATGCTATATTCTAGGGAGGATCAGTTTCTTTATCACCGCACCATGGATCGTTGTATAAAAGAACCTGGCCCTGCTGTGTTTTCAAATTCCGCCCCGCACTTTTTTTTTTTTTGGATGATATCTCCTGGAGAGATTAAGCTTCATTCTTTTCTTCTTTTTCATCTCCTTATAGTATATATTCTCCTTTTTTTTTTTCTTCTTCTTATATATAATAATTCTATACCATTTCTGTTTGTTTAGGGCACGTTTCAATAAAAACGCTCCGTAATGATCTTTTTCATTTTGCATGAGTCGGAATGTGAAAACGGGATTTGAAATTTGGCGCTGGTGACTTTATTTTGTGAGGGAGCGGGGGGGGTCGAGCAAAAAAACCTTTCCACCTTGACATTTCTCTCTCTTTCTTTAACATCTATGCCTGCTTTTATGGACAATACACCACTTCCACGTCTTCCCGTGATCGAATTACCTCCTTTTCTGGAATGGCTTAAATTAAAGTCGTTTCCTTTGAAAACATATCCAGCTGTCAATCAACCTGAACGGATTCAAAACGACACCTTGTATATCTACGGACCCGGCCCTCGCGATACACCCACCTCTAGTTTTGATGTGGAATGTCTCCAAGTACAGGTAAAAAACAACAATTATTTCTTTAATTGCTTGTATATTATGGGGCAACTGACTTTTTATCTGTTTGATAGACATACTTCAAGTTTTGTAACATCAAAGTGGATATATGTAACAGCAACGAACCTGATGCCTCTCCGTCCAATCAACTTCCCTACCTCGCTACTGTAGTAGGTAAAGTTTTAACTGGTACAGATATCACCCAATGGGTCAAGGATAATGTAAGTAGGAAATCAATCTAATCCCCTCATATAACCTACACTTACCTTTTTTTTTTTTTTTTTTTTTTTTCAATAGAACAAAGCTACCAGCTTAGGCGATAAACAAGACGAAGCGACTGCATTTATATCTATGATCAAATCAAAATTACATTCGGCTTTGGTAAGATTGAAGAATGGGGGGGAGGGACAAATAGGATTGACCTAACTGTTTTATATTTTGAATAGCTCTTCTCCATATGGCTGGAACCACTTAATTACAATCAACATACCTTCAAATTGTACTACAATCATATCCCAACACCCATCAACTCTATCATGGGCAATCGAAAGAAGGATCAGGTGGTGGAACAATTATTGGCAGATCGTGATATATTATCTCGTGAAGAGGTAGTTAAACTAGGAAAACATAGGATAGCTTTTTGACTCACATCTCTCTCTCTCTCTCTTTCTCTTTGTTGTAGATCTATACGGAAGCGGCTCAAGTACTGGAAGCTCTGTCTGTCAAACTTGGTGATCACACATACTTCTTTGACAAAAGGTAGGCATTCTTAAAAAAAGAGGGGGGGGTGAAAGAATAAGACTTTCAGACTGATACTGATTTTGTTTTGTAGCGAACCCACTTGGATGGATGCAGTGGTATTCTCTTATATTCATGTGATTGTACATATCCCCGCTATCAAGAAACCCGATGTCACTACTGAAGAAAAGAAACAGGCCGCTACATTACGAAACCTAGTCTTACAACACAAAAACCTTATACGTTATGCTACTAACATAAAAGACCAGTACCTAAAACAATAGTTTAATTAATTTTAATCAACATATAAACATAATCTTTATTACAACTTGTATGAATGTCTTTATTATAAATGTGTATGTAGGGGGGGGGGAATGTATGACTACAAAGTAAAGAGGATGTTATGTATATGTTAAAAAAAGGCGGAGGATGTGCAATCATGCAATATGTAATGTGCTATAAATCTAAACTAAATGCTATGGATATCCTGTTGTTCGGTATTTATTTTGCATGACCTTGAGTTTTCTGTTTCTTTTGCTGTTTGTTGTTGTCCTTGTTCTTCTGTTTCCGTTTTTGTTGATTGCTGGTGTTTGAAGACTCTGTTACTTCTGTAGGTGGATCAGAGGATGGTGATTTATTGATACTGATGGCGGCAAGAATCGTATTTTTCCGGGTTTCTTAAAAGATGCCAAAAGTTGGAGGTTAGAATAAAAGTAAAAAAAAAAACCGTCTATCATGTGTTTCTTACCTGCTTTTCGTAACAATCGTTGATAATTATGTCCCACCGCATTTTCAGCCTGTACCTCGGTCATGCCAAACATGAGAGCCCTATATATATATATATTTATAAATTTAAAGATCCTATCTAACCCCCCCCCTTTTTTTTTTACTTACAACATTCGAATATCAGAAGGTCGTTTAATTTCAAGAGCCCGTAAAGCACCACTCGACAAGATAAGATTGTGTCCACGAGTGTGTTGGATCAATTTATTGACATTGGAGAAGAAGACCGAGCGTCGTTGTGGATCCTGAATGGCTTCAGTGTAGCATATTTCAAAAAAGATCCCTCGATTGATCGCGACTTGAGCAGAGGCATGACCAGGAAGAAGTGGAGGTTGAATAGTTAAATCAATCGATACCAAATCTATTTCGTGGACGAGGCAAGTATGTTTGAGGGCGTCTTTGGTCGTTGGTTGGACAGCAAGAATATCAATAGTCTGATTGGCAGGATTCGCTGATACCTGGACAAGAAAACAGTTAGAGTCCCCATTATCATCTAGTTTATATACATTGTTATACTTACAAGTTGGTAGTTTTTCTTTGGATCGGTTACAGTGACAGTCGCACGAATCAATTGTTGTATGTTCTTGAACACCGCTGGCTGGTGTGGTTTGACATCCTACGTTCACAATCAAAAGTAATAAAGTAGGTGAGTAGGTAAATAGACCAAGTCAGTATTTCATTCCAGTACCTTTAATGGTTTGAATTCAACAGAAGACACATTCCACGCGATCATCGCCCGATCAACTACAATTTAAAGAAAGAAAAGAAAAAGTGTTGGTCAGTTAGTCAAGTTCTTGGTTTGGACATTCTTCTTTTTCTACTTACTGGACTGTATTCTTTTCAAGATGACATCAAGCTTGTTGAGGTCCTTTGGATTTTTGGTTTTGGGATATGGTAAGTTAAAGTCGTAGTACATTAATGGCTATAAGAGTCAAGAAAGAGTTGGAAAAAGAAGCGGGCTGTTTAACAAAAGGAAGTAAAAAAAAAAAAAAAAAAAAGCGATATTTGAAAATTATTTTTGTTATCCGACATGCTGTTTTTTTTTTTTTTTTTTTTTTTTTTACTTCTCTTCCACTTTTTTTATTTTTGTCAATTCACGCATAAACAATGAGTGGACAATTATCTCGTTTACTACTACACCGATCAACACTTTTATACAACCGATCACTACATACAACAACAAGATGTTTGAAGGCTCCCGTGCTCACCGGAAAACAAGCGGGTGGTAAAGATACCCTGGCTCCTTCTGGTATCGACAAATGGAAACGACCCACCTCCATGGACTCCCACCCCAACCGATCTGGACAACAACAACGACCTACAGGTGGTAAAGAAGGCGGACGACCTATTAAACGAAACTGGACCAAACCTACCGATCGTCACGCCGAAAAACATGAAGGTGAATCAGCGAAGAAGGTCGAACGACACATTAACAAATTCTCAAAACCTCCTCGTGAAGGCGAGACGGTGGCTCAACGGAAGGAACGCAAACGCAAGGAAGAAGAACTCGCCATTATTATGAAACAAGAAGCTGCCGCTAAACGACATATGGAACAACGACAGGCGAAACAACGAGCAAAGGAACTGGCGGAAAGGGAAAACCGTGTACGTGATGTCTATATTCCTGAAATCGTCAATGTCGCCAACTTGTCTAAGATACTAGGGATTCGTATAGGTAAGAAAGGAATATGAAAAAATAAAAGACAAACTACCTATTCAACTTATCCTCCTTTTATCTGCACATAGAACAAGTCTTGTCAACCATGGAAGAACTGGAAATGGGTACTGCTAAACATGATCGAAGTAAGTTTTATTATTTAACATAAATCATCTTATTAACCTCATTCTCCAATATCCTTTTTGTTAGTGCTGAATGCCGATGAATCAAGTTTGATCGCTATGCAACTTAATCTAAACCCTATTGTTGACGAAAGACAGTCATTGGATCTTTATTCAAAGTAAGCACAAAAGACAAAAGAAAAATCTAATCACTAACTACATTACTTTTTTACTTTAGACCACTTCCTGAAGACACTTCAAATCTCCCATCTCGACCTCCCGTGGTAACCATTATGGGTCATGTGGATCACGGCAAAACAACTCTTCTTGATACTTTACGAAAAACATCTGTGGCTGCTGGTGAAGCTGGCGGTATCACTCAACACATTGGTGCATTCTCAGGTAAACTATACATACTTATAATGAACAACGGAAATGATAACTCATACACATTTTTTCTCTTTTTTTGAATAGTTGTACTACCATCCAAGAAAAGTATTACCTTTTTGGATACGCCAGGTCATGCCGCCTTCTCAGCGATGCGGGCTCGGGGTGCGCAGGTGACAGATATCATTGTCTTGGTGGTTGCAGCAGACGACGGTGTGATGCCCCAGACCCAAGAAGCAATCAAACATGCCCAGAATGCTGGTGTACCGATTGTCGTTGCCGTCAACAAATGCGACAAACCAGGTGTGGATACGTCCGTGGTGAAACAAGAACTTGCTCGTTACAATGTGCATTTAGAAGAAATCGGTGGTGATGTACCCTGTGTTGAAGTATCTGGATTGACCGGTCTCAATTTGGATCAATTGGAAGAAACTATCTCGACTCTATCAGAAATTTTGGAACTCAAGGCGGAACAAGCAGGCATTGGCGCTGAAGGAGTGGTATTGGAATCGCAAATTGAAAAAGGTCGTGGTAATGTGGCTACAGTCTTGGTGCGTCGTGGGGTCTTGAAACCAGGTTCCGTCGTAGTCGCTGGAAATACGTGGTGCAAGGTTCGGTCTATGACTGATCATCAAGGCAAACCTTTGAAACAAGCTCTACCTGGTACTCCCGTCAAGGTCATTGGATGGAAGGAAGTCCCTAATGCTGGTGACGAAATGTTACAGGCGAATGATGAAGTAAGTCGTAAAAATAGTAATGCATCATTAATATAAGCTAATCCTATGTTTATATCTTCTAAGGGTATGGCGAAGGCAGTGGTGGATAATCGTATCACAAGACAACAAAGAGATCAACAACTGAATGACTTGGAAATCATCAACCAAAAGCGGCGACAACAACGGGAAGTCCTGGAACATGAACGACTGGTGGAAAAGCAATACCAAAAGGAAATGGCGATGTATCAGCGCGGCCTCTCTGATCAAGTCCCTGATTCTCTTGGAAAACGACTCAGTGCAGTACAAAAAACCTTACAGGAGGATGGAATCATTGACGTCCAAGACAATACTCTGGAACTCCGTGCCATCGTGAAAGGTAAATATAACAACAAATAAAACAAACAAATAAACCGAATCAGGCATGTGCTTATAATTCCTTTTGATAGGCGATGTTAGTGGAACAGTAGAAGCAGTGATGGATTGTCTCGGTGGATTACAAAACAAACAGATACGCGTCAAGGTAGTACATGGCGGTGTGGGTCAAATCTCGGAAGGTGATGTCCAACTTGCAGCTGCATGTGAAGGTCAAGTTATTGGATTCAACGTCAAAGCGGACAAGAAGGTGATGGCGGAAGCTAGTCGACGGGGTATCACAGTGAAATCTTATTCTGTGATCTATAAACTCTTGGAAGAAGTCAAGGATCAACTGGGTGACATGTTACCTCCTATCATCTCAACTCAAGTCATTGGTGAAGCCTCTGTCCTTCAAGTGTTTGATATCAGTATCAAAGGTCGGGAAACAAAACCAGTAGCTGGGTGTCGGGTCACTAATGGTGCTATCTCACGTAACGGACGAGTCAGAATTGTCCGGGATAAGAACACAATCTGG
This sequence comes from Chlamydoabsidia padenii, assembly GCA_025330725.1. Taxonomy (NCBI): domain Eukaryota; kingdom Fungi; phylum Mucoromycota; class Mucoromycetes; order Mucorales; family Cunninghamellaceae; genus Chlamydoabsidia; species Chlamydoabsidia padenii. Next base: position 769,102 of record JAIWND010000006.1, on the reverse strand, counting down.
GAAGGTAAAGTCACTGGTGTTAAAAGGAAAATAGGCTTGGGCACAAAAAGATTTACCTTTTTATATATATATATGTAGGTGAACTGGATGCACTACGACAAGTCAAGAAGGATATCAGTGAAGCAAAGAAGGGATTGGAATGCGGCATGTCATTTGAAGGATTTGATCAATTCAAAGTGGGCGATATCATTCAACATGTCCAAACAATAGAAACCAAGCAAAAACTGTAATCAGATTAGACTAGAATACACCTTTAGAATATCATTATGCAAAACAATAAAATTACATTTTTGGGTCTTCCCAAACATGATGTCTTGTTGTGGATTATACTTGCTCGTTATTGGTCAACTTTAGTAACCCTTTTGTCATTAGTTTACCAGGCCCTTTGAACTAGCAATAGTCAATAAGACCTGATTCCAATTGTTCCATGTGAGCTGAAGCGCCAGCACTAAGAACAGAAGCAGTAGCCAAAAGAAAAGAAGGCTGCATCGTACTTGCATCGCCTTGCTAGCATGCGAGACACATCGACTTTTTTTCCCCTTTTTGAAAACTTTTCGTTGTTATGGCACGGTATGCAAATGATTATGAGGTAGGTTTCTTCTAAAATCCTTACAGTAACTTTACCCCCACTTTTTTCTTTCTCTGTTACTGTGCGTGTACAATTCATTCGTGTTACATAAGATAATAGATCAACGGAATGTGCGACAAATTCTCACAAAAAAGGTATATTAACCCTTTTTGGGAACCCAAAAAAAAAGATCCATTCAAGAGTATTTTTTATTTTTTTATTTGTTTCATTCGCAGTTTTTTCGTTCGTCTGAGAGCTGATCTTGGCTTCTTGGCTCATCAAATTCAGGAGGATAATACAACCCAAAGCACTTTTTTATTCTCCAATAATAGGGCAAGAGCGGTCTGGGCATTGTCAGATGAACGATGTCCTTTGTAGTGCCATCGTCATAGTTTATGCGAAGGATGAATGGCATGGTTTTGCATACGTTGTTTCGGGTGAGAAATGAGATAAAGTAGAAAGGGTTAGGATAAAGTAATAGGTTTTCTTTTGATTATTGAATACACTTATAAAAGACAAAACAAAGTTACGTTACCCAAAAAATCTTTTTGCTGCGTCCAATCAAACCTCCCTATAAAAGTCAAATTTGGGGATAGCCAATCTATTCTTTGTGCGTTATCTAATAAACCTAACATATTCCCAAGCATGAACGGTCTACTGATTGCAGTGACATCCACATTTATTCAAAACTTCAAGTTCCGACAAAAATGATTGGAAGAGAGAAGGATGGCTTTACTATAAGTATGCCTTCTTCCATTCATGCATTTCGTCCATCTCATTCCGACTTGATATAGAGGCGCACGGAAATTTGGTGTTCGGCGTCTGAAAATAAAGTTTCCCTCCGTCTAGAAAAAATAAAATTATCTCATTGCATGGACAGGTAAACGTCATCGCAAGTCTGAACATACCGACAAAAGGATCTTGTAGCTTGACTTTGGCGGTGACTTATGTTGGAAATATGCTATAGTGTCCACATCGCCACTTTAATCATTAGCATCCGTTAACAATGGAGCGAGTAGAGCCTTTTCTAAATCTTAGTAAAGGCAGACGGGATCTGAAAATGATATCTGGTTTATTCTACATCCTTTTTTTTTTTTTTTTTTTTTTTTTTTTTTTTTTTTTTTTACAAAAGTCAGGTTAAAACGATCTTGAGGTTATACTGCTCCATACAGTGGACTTGGTATATTGGCCATTATGTAAACTTTGTTGGAAATAGGCTAAGGAATGCTCATGACCACTTTTGTCATTAGCATCGCTTGTTCATTAAGGCAGTAGAGTTTCTCAAGTTTCCAGGCGAGAGTAAGCGGGTTTTGAATTAAGTTTTATCTTGTGTGTCAATTTTCATTCTGCAACCTTTTTTTTTTTTTTTTACAAAAGTAAGGGTAAAACAATCTTGAGGCTATATTGCTCCATACAGTGGACTTGGTACAATGGCCATTATGTAAACGTTGTTGGAAATAGGCTATAATGTCCACATCGCCACTTTAATCATTAGCATCACTTGACAATTGGAGCGAGTAGAGCCTTTCCAAATCTTAGAAGAGGCAGACGGGATCTGAAAAAGTACGAAAAGGAACCAGACTTTTTTTTTTTTTTTTTTTTTTGCAAAGGGCAGGTAAAAAGTCATCGCAAGCCTGAACATACTGACAGAAGGGTCTTGGAGCTTGGCTTTGGCGGTAACTCAAGGTGGAAATATAATATAGTGTTCACATCGCCACTTTAATCATTAGCATCTATTGACAATGGAGCGGGTAGTGGTCTTTCAAAATTCTGTGCTTTCTTTCCGTGCGCCCAGTATTCCCCGAATACATGGGCATTCTTAGCTGTTAGCGGGATTTGGAAAGTTTATTTTTGAAATGCAGCCACACGGTTAGAAATCACGCCCTTCTCATCCACTCACTTAGAAAAAGTGGGTTCTTTCTTAGCACCCCTGGATTATGCATGGACAACCACATTCGATGAATTATGTATCTCCATTATATCATCCCCACATGATCATATATATTTCCTCATTTGGAAAACGCACAGACAAGACAGATACATTTGCATTACCCAGCCTTCCTCCCAATTAACTTTATTCGACTAATCTCATATGAAATATGTAATACATTGAATAATATATTCTAATTTTTTTGTCACGTTGATTTTATGGTCAAGTTATTTCTATAGTTTTGGTGTTAAGGGTATTGATTTGTTCTTGATCGATAATGGGTATCATCAGTGCCCGACAATGCAGATAACGACGACCACACCAAATCAACAAGATCTACTAGATTGATATTACTCAATGACCAATGATTACTATAATGATTTGAAGACCAATAATCAAGGACAGGTACATCCTCACTATCCGTCTTTGGTTTCAAGTCAGAGGATGTAAATTGAGCCCATTCCCGCCTTGTATCACTGTAACATGAAGGATCGCGAGGGTCATCCGTAAAAGAAAGTACGGTATGTGTGATTAGGGCTGGTGAGTGTACGTTTTCACTTGATGTGGGTAAGTAGTTATAGTCATTCCAGCCTGTTGGTTCGGGTAGTTTGAAGGTGGGATCCGAAAATAATGCTGATGCGTCCATGTCGGAGGGAAATAAAAGTGGTGAAGCTAAAAAGTCAATTGTCATCTGTAGAAGCAGCTGTATGATACAATTGATGAAAATACTTTGATGGATGAGGAACAAAAGAATAAGAAAAGAGAAACAAAGCAAGTGTGTTTCATTTTAAAGCAAATGATTCGAATCCCGCCATCTCGATTTTTTGTTTTCAAACACCGTGTTTCAAGCATGCTTTTCCCATAAGGTTGCAAGTTACTGATATAACGTTTTATAAATCGATTGTGCAACTGACTGTTGATTAAAAAAACAATATAAAGTTGGGTAGAAATGCATGTGTTATAATGTGATACATATTCGGTCGAGGACAAGATGACATATTGATGAAAAAGTGCACAGGCTTTTTTTATCTGTACTGTACAAACCATCCGAGGCAAACACATGTTTTGTACTTTAATGGTTATATTAATGGAAAAAAATTGACAGCATTTACATGATACCCAATCATCCATATCGAGCCCAGATCAAAGTAGGAAATCGAGTATGATCCGCTCTTTCCTATGAGTACCCCTCTTTCAAATCAAATGCCATATTCTATTGTCCACACATTGTCATATAAAGTAGTATAAAGCAAAAACCATATGTTTATTATGATAAACCTCCCCACAATTACTAAACTAATCTATATTGTTCTAAACTAATCTAATGTACACCTATTGATAAAGCCGGCCATTGTCTGTTTGGTGCCAAGTCATCATTCATTATTCCGCCCTATCCATTTTATCTTTTCCAGTTACTCGTTTTGTGAAGCAATCCATAAATCCATTGTTCTTGGAGTGGTCATAGTCCTGTTGCTGTTTTCGTGTTCATCAAGCCATTCATTGCTGCCAGAGTTCCCTGTTGACGATCACTATTGTCACATTGTATTATTAGTACCTGCCATTTTTTTTTTATTTTATTTTTTTTTTATTTTTTATTTTTTATTTTTAAAAGTTGGTCAAAAGTTATTCTCGTCACCACCGGAGCCGTCCTTTAGATTTACCGTCGTTGGTGTTAATTGCCTGATGAGAGTTGATGATAAGAGGATGTCGAATGTAAGTTATATAAAAGGGATACCAATTTAAAAAAAAAAGACCAAGAAGATTGTTGCACCCGATTCTTCAAATAGGTGCTTGAGTCCATTCATCAATAGCAATCGTTATAAAAAGCCATGTTATCTTTGTCAGGCTTTCATTACTTTATCGCCAACCAGTGTGTTGTTAGTAGGATTCATCGCTAGAAGTGTTTATAAGAATTTATCGCAAAGAAGACGTAAAAAGTTAGTTATCGAGGAATGCATCGTAGATATTTTAATGGGATGTGATTTTAAACAACCTACCTTTCAAATTACTTTACAGATTATGTTGGTCTATTGTATTTTGAGACAAGTGTAGCAAATGGATTTCAAAAGAAAGAAGAGGAGGACGAAGGCAACAAAAAAAAATAAAATCAAAAATAAAATCAAAAAAGGAATTTCAAATTCCGATTTTTTTTTGTGTGTGTAGAATAAAACTACAACCAAGTAGTAATTCTTTCAACCATCACCATGTAGAGATAAAACTATATTGACGATCATTCCTTCCGAGGGTCTCAACCACTGGACAGTGCTTCTTTTTTCACCTAATATCGACTGGAAAACGTAAAACTCCGAAATTGTGCTTTGTATAAAACATTGCAATTTTTTTTTGTCGGTCTCGCTGACCCTAGTGAGGGCATTCAAGTCCCGACTGTTGACCATCGTGGAGTACCTTTGATAACCGAAGGTACAAAGCGGAGAAAGAAACGGCCAAACCCCCTCTCCGTTAAACTCCGCCATTGAATGACCGATCCACAAGAATATCGTGGTAGATTCTACAACCTTCTTCATGATTAATACAACACCAATAGTTTCACCTCGAGTATATATTAGTAGTAGACATAAAGGAAGTTGCTAGAATTATAGAATAGTATTAAAATGTGTTTATTTTATTATCAATAAAGAACAACAATTAACAATCGCTATTTTAAATTTACAAACCCCGACATGTCTGCTTTATATATTACATTGAGATTTTAATCTTTGTCAGAATCGACACATCTGAAGACATACGATTCGACGATCGCGGAGTTCCAATGGTCAGAAGAGCTGGATTAAAGCGGCGAAAGAAACGGAGATCCTCTTTCACATTTAAAGCCCGCTTCTCTGGATAGTTCTACAGCATTCTATTATACTTTCACTTCCCCAAATCATAGACTAGTTAGTAATGAAGCCCTGGAGACAGGTAGAAGTATCCAGAAGACATATAATAGTATAAATACATGTTTACTTTTATTCAAATAAATATTATCGATCATTTTTAATTAACAATCGCTATTTTAATTTTATAAACCCCGACCAATCTGCTATATATACTACATAGAGATTGACATCTTCAATAAGTCCCATATGGTCTAGTGGCTAGGATCCGGCGCTTTCACCGCCGTGGCCGGGGTTCGATTCCCCGTGTGGGAACATACCTTTTGCATATTATTTTTTGCCAGTCGGAGTAGCGGGGATTGATTAGTTTTCTTTTTGGCTCAAATTCCCTTGACATTGCTTTTAATGATGCTTCTTCATTCTTGCTCGATGTAGTCTTTTTTGTTCCCATCACTAGATTGGTTTCAAAAGACTCGGTTGATTCCATTGAGCAACATTAAATGTACTTTGGCAAACTGTTAAACACTGTCCCTGAAAAGTCTTTTTTTTTTGACAGATAAAGAAGTTGCCTATATATTATTGTTTAAACACTGAACTTCTTAGATCTACTTCTAATCCTTGAAGAATGTGTAAGAAAACTAGAAAAACTCTTTTCAGTAAGAGAGGTATGAACAATATAAACCTGCAACTTGGAAGATATTGTTGCCTAGGTGAGGATACATACCTACAACCCCTTCCGACTACCCTATTGCTTAATTTGCTGGATTACCACCCTTTCACGACATACCAATATAGTAATAGCCTAATTCCATTATAGCCCTGTAGTTGATTTAATGACTTCATAATAATAAAAAAAAAGGTGATTTAATTATAGTATATCATGTTATTGTGCCTTGTCTTTGTTGTGTTTTTTACTTTTTACTTTTTTTTTTTTTTTTTTTTTTTCAGGTCCCATCTTGTCATTTTTACATTCCGCCACTCTTGGAAGGCGGCTTGGATATTTTTCTTTTTTGAATCCGTCACAATTTTTTTTTTAAAAAAGGACTTCCCGCTTATTTCAATCTTTTTGACCTCTTCCTTTACTCTTTTTTTTTTAAAACAATTATGGTTGCCACTACACCCAGCAAAAAGACCAGTGGTGGTTCAGCACTCAAACGATTAAAGTCCTCTCTTCAATCCGCCGGAGTGGTGGGTCAACAATCCAAAGCAAGTCGGTCTAAGAAAGATCGCAAAAAAGGCAAACCTAGCGAAGTGGGCAAAGTGGATCATTCAGCAAAACTGGCTCTTATTCGTGGGGAATTCAATCCTTATGAAATGAAAACTACTCGTACCAAGTTTGATGTTGTTGGACGCAAGGTGAAGGGTGTCATGGGAAAACCCACCTTATCAAAACAAGTGGGTGAAGACAACGTAAGTATCAACTACAAGTATAATTGATCAACTAAAGGGATACAAATACTCTAACCACGATCTATCTCTTTGTCTATAGCGTAAGAAAACTCTTTTAGTAGAAATGCGAAACAAGAATCGTGTAGGTGGAATCATTGATAAACGTTTTGGTGAAAACAACCCCAACCTGACACCTGAAGAAAAGATGCTGGAAAGATTCACTCGTGAACGACAAGTAAGATAATCAACAAATAAAACCATCAACTATTGTAACACTAACTTGCTCTTTATTATTTTTATTATTTTTATTATTTTTATTATGATAGCGTACCGCTAGAGCGTCATCCTCTATGTTTAACTTGGACGACGAAGATGAAATGAACTTGACTCACTATGGACAATCTTTGGCTGATATCGATGACTTTGATGATACGGGATTGGCGCTTAGCGACGAAGAAGACAATGGACAATTGGATCGCACTATCGTCAACAAGATGCATTTTGGTGGTTTCGACGATGATGAACAAGAATCCAAGGACGACAACGACAGACCTAAATCAAAGAACGAAGTCATGAAGGAATTGATTGCTAAAAGTAAAATGCATAAGGTAAGAAAGGAAAATGGGCTCTGTATACACACTCTTTATATATATTCAATCATACTTACATACTTTTTTTTTCATGTGTAGTATGAACGACAAATGGCCAAGCAAGAAGACGATGATATCCGTGCTGGATTGGATGAAGACCTCAATGATATCCGTGCTCTCTTGAATACCGACAAACGCAAACCTCTTCCATCACAAACCCGTATATTTGCTAGAGCCGAACTCGAAAACAACAAAAACCAGGAAGACGCACAAGGGGACAATGACAAGAAGGTGGATGATGACTATGAAGATTACGACAAGGCTCTCCGGGAATTGGCTTTTGACCGACGTGCTCAAGCTACCGATCGAACCAAGACTGAAGAAGAACTGGCGCTCGAAGAAAAGGAACAATTGGAAAAGGCTGAACGTGCAAGAAAACGTCGTATGGAAGGTCTGGATTCTGAAGATGAAGATGAAGGTCGACACTCTCACAAACGTGGTGGAAACAAGAAACAACGTAAATCTGGTGCTCCTCAAGGTGATGATCTGGACGACGACTATATTGAAGAATTGGAACATGACAAACAAGAACTTGGTGCTGGCTTAACCTTGGACGACATTCAAAATGGTGCTTATGATCTTAATGCTGACATGGAAAGCGATGATGATGATGATGATGAAGAAGAAGAATCTGGTGATGAAGAATCTGAAATCGATGACTTGGAAGGTGATGAAGTACCTGATTTTGGTGATGATGATGATGACGATATGAATGAAGTGGGTCAACAAGGAAAGGTGGTCAAGAAATCAAGCAACAAAACCACGGCAAAATCATCTGGTACAGCAACTGCTGAAATTCCTTATACTTTTGAATGCCCAAAGACTCATGGTGAATTCCTGTCAATCATGGACGGTCTCAATGTGGAAGATGCTTTGGTGGTGGTGAAACGTATCCGTGTCCTTTACCATGTGAAGATCTCTCCCGACAACAAGGAGAAGATGGCTCAATTCTTTGGTGTAGTGGTAGAACATTTGGGTTATGTAGCGTCAACTGTCACTCCTTTACCAACAAAAGTTTTGGAATCCCTTGGTCAACATATCTTTGAAATGGCTCAACAAGTACCAGATGCCGCTGCTGGCGTATTCACCAACAAAGTCAAGCAAATGCAAAGTGATATGTCCAAAAAGTTACGCCTCGCCCAAAAATCATCATGCTGGCCGGATGTGGAAGACTTGGCTATTTTACGATCCCTAGGACAGGTATTCTCTACATCTGATTTGACTCATTTGGTGGCTACCCCTGCTTCTCTTTTTATGGCTCAGGCTTTGTCTCAATGTCCCGTACGCACTGAAGTTGATATGGGACGTGGTCTCTTTTTGACTCGGCTTTTCTTGGAGGTACAGTAACAAAAGGTCAAAAGAAAACAGGAGACATGATTTACTAACAACCTCTCTCTCTTCCCCCCCCCCGCTAACATGTAGTATCAAACAATATCCAAACGAATTGTGCCTGAATCTCTCAACTTTTTACAACGCTCATTGGCTCTCTTGACTCCGTCATCCGCTTTTAATGATGACATCCCCGGTTTATTCCCTCTAACTGAAGAAGTATCATCATTGGAAATTCAAAACACCAAAGGCGACAAGTCTCTGGATTCAATTCCTTCTCTTACATTGGATCAACTCGTAAATGAAGGTGACGGCGACAAAGACAACCAGGTCCGATTATCTCTTTTACAGGCTACTTTGCGCTTGATGGAACAATACCTTCAACTATACTCCGCAACTCCGGCCTTGGTGGAAGTATTCGAGCCAACTCTATTGCTTATCAAGCAAACCCAAACAGTGGAATGGCACAACGATATAAAGGTAATGAAGGATGTGTAAATGGTAATATTTTTCTGATACTTACATCCATCTCTCTTAACAAATAGACATTGATGAACCATTTGCAAGATCGACTCGAACGCCAAATCAAATTCTGTATCGAAAAACGCACCAAAACACCTCTACGAATGCAACAACATCGCCCTGTCCCTATTGCTCAACACTTGCCCAAGTTTGAAAAGGCCTACTCTATGGATCGCCATTATGATCCTGATCACGAACGATCTGGAACTGCCAAGCTGGAAGCACAACTGAAGAAGGAAAAGAAGGGCGCCATGCGGGAATTGCGAAAGGACAACATGTTTATGGCTCGTGAAAAGGCGAAGATGAAGAAGCAAAAGGACGAAGACTACAACAAGATGATCAAGGGTGTCATGACTATCCTCGAAGGTGATCAAGCGGAAAAGAACAGGTTAGAACGGGAAAACATGCGGGCCTCAAAGAAGTAGTGGCTATCTTACTAGGTTTAGTGTACTTTATTACCCCTCTTTTGCATACACATTACTATCTTATTTATCACACTTAAACATTTTAACATCTCTTCTCATTCTTTTTATTTTTATTTTTTATCCCACATCATCATTAACTAGAAAGCACTTTAGTTTATCATTTTATCAATGTACATAGAACACAGTTTACTATTGCTATTACTTTTTTAAATAGAAATAAAACAACGGGGTCACTTTGCCCTCGATTTGATTGACTCTATAGGAACTAACTCATACCATGACCCATCAATGCTACATCCCTTTTTTTAAACACATACCACACCTGTAGATGGTTTGTCCACTTGATGCATTGTGGAAAACCGTTCATGCAACTTTAAATTCAAATCCCGATATTTTTTTTTCTCCCTCATTTGTGACAATATCAGAGTACAGTTTTCAGGGTTACACACTGTAGATGTCATACCATTCTACTCCTCGAGTTCGTGGACCGAACACTGCATCACAATCATTGAAAAAGTGCGCGACCAAACACCACCCTTGACGTAAAGCACTATCTAGATTTTGATTTCTTTCAGCAGTTTAATCATAACCCATCCTACCATTCAAATGAATGAGACTATCCCTACAAAACAAAAATTCAAATCCCGACGCCGAACCCTGTTAGCATGAACAAATGTTACAAAGTGTCTGTATCATATAATATCATCTATGCGCATAACTTGAGGTTAAAGAAAAAGGTAACCTCTGGCGACATCGAATAAGACATGATTCAATCATAATCGCCCGAGGTTTCCATACATAACAAAGTAAAAAAAAAAAAAAAAAGTGATAAACCAATCCATCAAAGTCTTTTATTATAAATATAGTGATTTGTACAAGTATAAAACTAAACTATTCTTCGTCAGCATCAGCAGCCTTCTTCTTATCATCATCACCAGTGACACGAGCTACAAGAGAAATAAAATAAAATAAAAAGTCAGTAACCAATTTGTCATAGTGTGGAGTAAAACTTACTGTAGATGACTTGAGCGTGGTGAATGGTGAGAGGCTTGATAAGACCTTGAGCGGTGAGTTCCTTGAGAGCGACACGAGCAAGAGAACCGTTCAACTTGAGACGATCGACCAAAACAGATTGACTGATGAGCTTGTAGGTGGGGACTTCCTTGAAGAGGCGTTCGTAAGTAGGCTTGTCCAAGACGACCATGTTGTTGGCCTTGTCCTTGACCTTCTTAGCAGACCACTTCTTCTTGGCTTTCTTTCCTCCAGATGAGGAGCTAGGCTTAGCAGCGACGTCCTTCTTAGCCTAATAATAATTCATCGAGGTTCAAGATTAGTCCAATTGATTCAATACACTTCGTCGTTTCGTATCGTAACGTATCCATCCATCCATCCATCCATCCATATCATCAACTAAATATCAATCTGATCGTATTCTTGAATGGGTGACAGTAGTTTCGTAATCCATCCATTCTTTTTGATGCTGTCATATCTATTCTTGTTATTTGCTTCCTTACCATTATGGATATTCAGAGGAAGAACAAAATCAAGAAATCGAAATTCAATCGGTTTTACGGGCCCCCGCTTGTCGGGAATTAAAAATGATTAAAATTTGACCTTCTGCTATATTGGAAGAATATATTAAACATGGCCAAGTATAGTTAAAGCAGTTGACATATGATAACAATCAAATTAAGCTGTTTGAGAGTTAATCATATCAAGAATCATGGTAAAAAGCAAAAGAAAGATGTTGAAGACGACCGACGGCGGCATTTGAAATCCTGCCTTTTTAGGATGAATAGAATGGATGATGTGAACGTTCTCCCATTGACAACTACACTTTAATCAGCATATAAATACATGTATGGTCGAAAGAAAAATAGCACTGACAACAATTATGTGCATGAGCTATGTGAATAAAGGAACCTGAAGTCCCTGTCTGTGCAGCTGGCCTTGCATCTGTGGTGTGAATCCTCTCCCGAATAAAGTCACAACCGGTGGTGTAATTGATTCTTGTCTCATTTCACCAGGTAGTCATTGTCACTTCATTATCATCTTGAATGTTTCATTTCAACTTTGTTTCAAGGACTGCACCCCAAAAGGAAATGTTGTCAGCATCATTGTTCTTACTATCCAGGTCCCCTGATTTAGTAAGCAACGAATGAACCAATGTTCTATTTTCTTTACCCTCAGAAAGGAAATGTCCATTCATGAATAGAACACCGGATCAACCCTAAAAACACAATGCTTTTATAATTTCCAAATATCGCCTTTTTCAGGAGGTCAAGTCTTACACGGTTTAGGAGGGGTTCCTGGTAATTGATCACTCCATACCCTATGATATAAATAATGATTGATTCTTTCCCTCCCCCTCTCTCTTTCTTTTCTTTTCTTTACTCTATCTCTTTATTTTAAACATGCTTAAAACTGTGTTTTTGTTTTTCCTCTCACTTGTCGCCGTGATCAGTGTCGTTCATGCATACCCTGTTGGCGGAGTTGAACAAGATTCCTCACCTCACTCAGAAAGTCGATATGTTGCCCGCGCTGGTTGTTTCCAAGCCAGAGACAATAGAACACCTATCTGCACACAGCATCCTTAGTGGCCCAATATACATATATACATCGAACCTTAGAACTTTTTCTTCATTCCTTATCTACTAAAATACATACAAACTTAAACTGGTTATTACGGGCTTTTTTGCTTATAAATATTTAAACCCCGCCAAAGGAAGAAAAATAAATGTTCAAAGTCTGTCTTTTTTCATTCTCTCTTCTTCTCTTTCTTCCTCCACTTGTTTACAATGATTGTCGGTAGACTTGTAACAAAAAAAGTAAGCTCAATGATATTATGTGTGCTGTATTAACAAAACTCGATCATGTTTTGAAACTCTTTACCTCCTTTTTTATGTACATTTGCGTTTTTTAGCACCTGTTGACGACAATATCAAGGCTATTGGCGATACATAAAGGTAAACCAGGTTAATTAACTTCCCAACTTTGGGACACCATTCATTGTGCTATGGCCTTGTACTAACACGGCTCTTGAAGTCTTAAACCTTTATGAATAGATTGACGGAACCACTTGATTCTCTGACTTTAATGATACCTGCAACTAATAAAGGCGCAATCAACACAATACCCAAGACACTTTTGAACAATCGTCAAAACAATATGATTCTGCCTCTGATAAGGTAAGGTTATTGCAAACTACTGAACCCTTCATACGAACCTTCGGGGTATACATACTAACCCCTTTATTCTATTTCAAATGGTCTAGACTACACAGCTCAACTCTTGGAGGACCAATACAGTTACTCTCCTTGCTATTCCTTTTGGTGTACCTGTCATCGATGATAAAAAAAAACTGGGTAAGGAAACATAAAAGGAGGAAGAAGGGTGAAAAGGACAAAGGGGACGGATGGGTAAAAACGATCATGGTGGGGATGTTTATTGAAACAAATGTTTCCTATATTAATACACCCACTCAATACTCCTTCTACATAGACTATTAAAAGAGTAACCAGGTGCTCTTGAAACAGTAAGCACCAGAAGCAACAAAGCCACAACATCACAACAAAAAAATGGAACAAAGGCACATGCATCAAATCAAATCACCATTACTGGTCTGCTGTTAAACCTTGGAAACTCTGGATATGGATTCTTTCTCAAGCAATCGACAACAACTTGTAAATCAAGGCAAAAAGGCAACTATGGTACTAAATGCTTCATGCGCTTCCAATAAAACTCAATGGACTCCTTCATTAGGTAAGCCCCTCTATAATCCAATTTTTCCTTTAACATCATCTCTTTAATTCTTATCCTTGCATATTATAAATAATATATATATATAGAACACTGAACAATGGTGTATAGGTGCACGGGTTAGTTGGTACATGGTAGCTTTCGGAACGTTGCTTTTATGGCAGGTCAACAGCATACCACGGAAAAAAGGACTGGAAATCAACAATTCAAGGTAAATATAGGCACATGAACCATACAAAAAACGCGGCAATTTATATATAATTTACGTTATTAGGAATGCACATTGATCCCTCATGGCTACCGAAGCAAGTCTCATCAAATCACACTAACATATTACACACAGCGACAATCTGAATATACGACCCATTACAACTAGGTGGCTAAAAGCAACAATCTCAACTTGGTATGCAAGGTGACACATTCGACTGGGATTGAAGGGTGATCGCCAGGAACAATTTTCATTACCACTTGAACAAGGCTCATTTTTCCTGGGTGGTTCCTTTCTCACATTGGATTTTTGATCTGAAACGGTCAAGCTATGGTGCTTCTAAACTATTGGCTTAAAGACACTGGTGCCAATCACTATCGGAACTTATTTATCCGACCCATTTACCAAATACATCTACGACTATCAGGGGAACGGCTCGAACTTGGACGATGACACCAACACAGGATCATTGATCATTAAATGAAAAGTAAGTCAATCAACCAAAAAGATATTTAACATGCAGTACTCACCTTTCCTTGTATTATGGCTCATTAGGATCCATTAAGAAAAACCGGCCCGTCGCTTCCGAACAATTGTACCAATTCCTATTCTGGACATGGTGTGCGTATCCACTTCCAAAATCACCTGCGTGGAGTTTTAAAACTCCCTACATCTACACACCACTTACACATTTCTCTCTCTTTTTTTTTTTTTTTTTTTTTTTTTTTTTTTTTTTTTAATTCTTTATAGTACTATGAATACAGCAAAATTTGACTGGCTGAATCAATTTGCACCTATGGATAAAAGCGACAATGATATTCTTCGATCTCTTGGATTGGAAATAAATGATCTTACAACAGCAGCATCTACCCCTGATTTGGATGTTAAATATCTATTTAATTCGGCGCAAATATTACAAAGCGTCAGCAGCAAAAGTGGTAGTAGGTCCTCGACAGATGGTGATAGCCCAAGATTACTCTCTACAAGCAACATCCACTTTACAACAATGCCTGTGTTTGACGGCGACTGGCTTCAAGGTGTAGACCAAGTAGTATCTTCTGCAACAACAAAGACCAAAACAACAGCACCTTTCATGTCTAAAGGCACCAAGACTATCTCCTCCAATCCAAGAAAAATGCGGGTCAACAAGAGACACAGACCTATTTTTGTCACTGAATCACCACAAAATGCATATAAAAAGAAGGCCGAAAAAGCGACACTTACCACCGGAATACCTCACACCATCTTCTCAACCAACAAGAAGAAGGAACAGCAACAGCATGATTACTCTCCTCCTTCTACTGATTTCGGCGACAATGAAGGTATCGACATCAGCAGATTATCAGCTAAACAACATATGACTGCCAAGGAACGCCGACAACTTCGGAATAAAATATCCGCCAGGAAATTTCGGGTTCGGAGAAAAGGTAATGAAAAGATCGGCATACTCAAAAGAAAAGGCTTGACTAATGATGTATTTTGATTTTTGACTAGAATATATCGTTGAACTGGAAAACACATTGGACGAACAAGATGATAAAATCGATTCACTGAAACAAGAGAACAAGCGTTTGGCCAGCAAAAACCAACTGCTCTTGGACGAAGTAATGCGACTACGAATCCAACAACAGTCTACAACATTGCAACCAGAACATACATCATTACCTCAAAATCGCCAGGATGCATATTCACCACTAGTGTCACCACCTAACACTCTGAATAATTTATTGGATTTCGGCCTTTTTGACAACAAGAACACCTACTTGTCATACTCACTGATGCCCAGCCCTGATCTGTCAACAATTCTTGGTGATAAGCTACGAATTCTACCATCATCACTTGAATTGGATAATCATCATCAGAAAGCGTTGACTATGTATCCTTTACTGGCGCCTGCTCTTGCTTCCATTGTATTACGACATACATTCTCTCTTCATTATGCGGCATATCTCACCAACGCATTCCCATACAATGCAACAACCCGACCAAAGAATGAACTAATCGATATAATGCGCCTTGATGATTGGATTTCTGCGGCCTCTGACACAAGTATAACTAGTCCGCTTGTTGCTTCTGGTGGTGGTGATGATGACCCAGACAAAAATGGATCTGGTGCACCTGTGCCTTCACATAGGGTTGAACAGCAAACAGGGTTTTCAACATCAATACTATCATCCACTAGCAACACTTGGACTGAGGATTTTGAACGACAAGTATTGCAGCAACATTATCCTTACTATGCATTAATGCGACTACGCGGTCTCTCACACAACGAAATTATCCAGCGATGTCGGGCCAACATGGAACGTAGACTGATTGTTGAACGACAACAACGTATGAAGGCGGCTGCTTCTTGTAGCAAATTACAAACTCTCCGGGCATTTACATCTGTTGCTTCTACTCTGGTTCGGCATCCTTCTCGCTCTCCCATGGTTGCTGTTGTCATTCAAAATACCAAGGCATGTCAAGTTACTTACAAGAATGGTGGTACTAGGAATCAAGGTCCTTTTACGGTAACTTCGTCCGTCCGTAATGCTCTCAAGATTGGTGGTAGCAAATCGTAATTTCACAGTAGTTATGATTATAGTATAGATATGTTATCATGGTATAGTTGTGTCCTTTTTTTTTTTTTTTTTTTTTTTTTTGTGTGTGTGTGTGTGTGTGTGTAGGTGCATACTTCATTGTATAAATAAAGTCATTTTATAAATAAAGTCCATTATTCATTATATCTGTCCTTTATACTTAACACTTTATGATAAACTGGTTATCCTACATCCTATTTGTATCACAAGTATCGTCCATGTCTGGATGTTAGTGCTCACTCACCTTGATCCTCAGTATCTACGTATCAAAATCTTGTTCTTCGAGATTCAAACTTTATACCGGGGGTTATCGTTGATTCGACAAGAAAGGAATAATAATTACCTTTGAAAGACTAACAGTAAACTACCCAGTGGGTTCATGTGAGAAGGGGGGGTCGAATACTTACCAAGCATGATTTTAACATTTAAACACCGCCATATCACCTCGTTTGCACAGATGGTTAAAATTGACTTTATGGACCAACATGGATATGAAACCAATAAGGTTAATAAAAACAAACCACAGTCATTTAATGTCAGATGACAACATCATAACTTTAGAACATCAACTAAAGGTGTTTTGTTTTTGTTGTTCTTTGACCGCAGATACCAAATTTGGAGGTTGTTGTGCCTTCCCTGAAATGAAATAAAGGGGTGAAATTTATGGCCGCTTTCTTTTTCTTTTTCTTTTTCTTCTTCGTTTCCCTCTCTCATTATTCTTCCTATCTTTTCTTCCTGTTCTTCTTCTATTTCTCTCCTCTTTTTGTAATACTACTACGCTTGACAAGAATGGGTTATTGTAATCGATGTGGTGACATTATTAACGGCAGCAAATGTCGGAAATGTGGCGGAAAGCCTGTGGGTAAGTCAATGGAATAAAACCAACAAACAAGCATACACATACTCACTCTTCATTTTATTCCTCATTCGAAATAGAATCATTGGCTAAAGGTGCTGTTGATCCCAAATCCTCCGTTGTAGATCGGTGGCAAAACCAGTAAGTTGTTATGATAATGTTGGGAACTTTTTGATGCTCGTACTAACGTAATTCTTTATAGATATGCTAACAGTATTCTTTCTGGACCTGAACCTGTTGGCACCACCAGTACTCCTTCGAAAATGAAAAGGAACTCTATCGCATGCTTTACCTCAAGTTACAACACTCGGTCACCTTCATCCGTCTCTGTCCAGCCCAAGACTTGTATTTTATGCCATAAAGCGGTACCTCTTGGAACACAACTTGGGAAGAATGACTATTGCCATGAATGTCGGGTCAAGATTTCCAACAATAAATCATCACCAAGTATCACTAATTCATCCGAAGCAACTACAATCGAATGGTAAGTGGGAACATTTTTAGGTAAAATCGCATAACCATCATTCTAACCCCTCTCTTGTTTGATTCATTAGTATGGGCTGCTCACAACCAGTCAATCCTGAACAACCCAAAGTACAACATCAAGGTCGCGCTTGGCATCAGGGCTGTATACGGTGTAGTTTGTGTTTGAATCCATTACCCAACCCTACGGCATTGGACCTGCATGGATCTTCAAGGTGTCTCTCCTGTCAAGAAAAGCAACGACCCACTAACAAGGTAATGTCTTGTCAGCAACCACAAGCAGCCACATCACCTACATCTACTGTTAGCAGCAGTATCAGCTCTGCCAGTCGATTCAGCCCTATTCCTCGGTCTCTTCAAAATGACAAGTATGGTAGCACAACAAGCATTAGCACTTTTGGCGGCGACTCTACTTCAAGCGACACTCTCTCAACTAGGAAGAAATCAATGGATGGCATCAATTCCTCTATCAGGCCACGTCTGGATTCTCAATTATTCCAACAGTATCAGAAATCACTAAACCAACAGCCACCCTTATCACCACTACTCAATGGCCCTGTCAAGCCCACTCGATCGTTGTCATCACAACTATCCTCAACTTCATTGTCTTCTTACAACGAACGACCAAGAATGGCGATTTCTTCTTCAACAACAACAACATCATCATCTACACAACAAAAGTCAAGGCAACGGCGGTCCTCATTTACACCAGACAAACCTCCATCTACCAAAAAGACCTGTCGTAAATGTATGCAGGTTCTACGTGGTCCTCGTGTCCGTCTGCCTACGCCAACTGGAGATACCTGGTACTACCACTACGACTGTCTGACCTGTGCGGCTTGTGGGGATCATTTTACTGAATCTGAATTTGTGGGTGATGGTAAAGACGTCTTTCATTTGCATTGTCGAACGCCTTCTCCTGCCCAATCAACATCTCCACCACCATTATCACCGACAACATCACTATCTTCAGATCCTATATCACCATCCATCTCACCTATTCCTGCAGCCACCAAGTTATCTTCATCATCTACATCAACACCTTATCCACCTAAAAGCCGGGAACGTTGTCTATCAAACGCATCAACACAACAACAACAACCTTTGGACTATCGATGTCATACATGCTGTCTCCCCATTGAAGACAAATGTTTGAAGAATGGGACAAGATTCTTCCATCCTAATGTAAGTTACTTTTGTTGATGTACTTTTGGGGCTGACAAACTAATTATTTTTTCCTGCTTTTTTATTAGTGCTTCACCTGTTTCTCATGCCATGAACACCTACCCTCTGACCGACCCTTCTATGACATTCAACAAGAAGCCCATTGCGAAATATGTACAAAGTTAATCATCAAAACAGGATCTACTGTCAGAACCGGCAGCGTGGCGGATCGGCGTAAATCCATGCCGAATGGTCCCAGCCCAACTACTCTCACACCACTCTCACCGTCCTCCTCATCTCCCCTGGTGGCATGGAATGAAGAAAAAGGTGATACTCCCTCACGGATCTGGATGCAACGCACACGGGTCTTACCCAAGCTGGGGGGTAGTAAGATCTGTCCGGGTTGTAACAAGAGTATTGCCGTGATGGATGATACTCCGGGTCCTAGGGCAAGTCGATGGCACAAGAAATGTTTGAAATGTACCGGCTGCAAGAAACAAATGGATTCGGGGGCCAAGGTGACGGAAGCAGATCAAAAATGGCTGGTTCGATGTAGTGATTGCTCAGTAAGTCAAAAATCATTGCTTTGGTAGGGATCATACAACTCACTTTTTTATTTTTATTTTTATTTTTTATTTTTAGGACAAGAACCCCAAACCACATTATGTTAGATAGATTTTTTATTTTTTTTAGTTTAGTATACTTTTTAACTATTGTGATTTTAATAAAAAAAAAAAAAAAGTGGACTGTATCTTTTATTTGACTCTTATGCGTGCTTTATGCTCTGAAAACCGGTTTGAATCGATGATGCAGGATTCATGCATGGTCATCAAGGTAATAGAATTGCATACAAGTGACAATGTGTTTCAACCATTGTACAGGAATCTTGTCATTCCTGAGTTTTAATAAAATGTTTGAGAGACGTATTTGAGAGTGTCCTTGTTACCCAGGTGTCAAAACTGATGTTGAATGTATTGTTTCGATTTGTTGGTTCCGCATGTTTAAACCCCGCGAAATAAAAATGTGTTGACTTTTTTTTTCTCTTGTTATTTTTTTTCCCTCTTTTCTCTTATCCACCGTTTCTTCGAACAACCTTTGATTCTTCTTCATACACTCAACGCCAACAACTTCCTTCCTTCTCTCTCTCTCTCTCTCTCTCCTAAAAACACTACTTACGCATATAACCTTATCTCTATATACGACTCTTCTCCTTCCGTTTGTAAAAAAAGAAAACTTTTGATCCTACACTTTAAAACTACCTTCCTTAATCAACAAACTAATGTAAGAAGAACAAGAAACAGAATATAGACAGATATGGACCAGACAATACTAATGATTTCTTCTTGGATCTTATAGATACAATGTCTCAACCTCACGAAACTGAACAATACACCAACGATCTCGGTCAATACGATCAACAGCAACAACACTTTGATGAAGACGGTCAATTGACTCTTCGTGCTCTTGTATCCACCAAAGAAGCCGGCGTTATTATTGGCAAAGGTATGAAACTTGAACAATAAAAAAAATTGCAAGATGTCACTAATTCTCTTTAATATCTCTAGCTGGGAAGAATGTTGCCGAACTTCGTGATGTCACTGGCGTCAAGGCAGGTGTCTCCAAGGTGGTGCAAGGCATTCATGACCGTGTCCTGACTGTTACCGGTACTTTGGAAGGTGTGGCACAGGTAAGTAACAACAAACGGATATTGCAATGAACAACCATGGGATTTCTTCTTATTATGCATTAATATATATATATGTGTGTGTGTGTGTGGGTGGGTGATGTGTGTATGTGACATAGGCTTACTCTTTGATGGCTCGTACTTTGTTAGAAAACCCTATTGCCACAAGCGGGTCTCCTGTATCCATGACCTTTGGTGGAAATGCTATCATGGATCCTTCTTTGGCCACTCTGCGTTTATTGATTTCTCATAATATGATGGGAACTGTGATTGGTCGACAAGGTGCCAAAATCAAACATATCCAAGATAGTACTGGTGTACGTATGGTGGCATCCAAATCATTGTTGCCTCAAAGTACTGAACGGGTAGTGGAAGTACGTGGGACGGTGGATGCTCTTCAAGCGGCTGTTATGGATATCGGTCAATGTTTAATGGAAGACAAGGAATGGGCTTATGGAACTATCTTGTACAATCCTTCCAAAGTGGTGGCTAGTAATGGTTCTGAACATCATCGGTCTTCCATCACTCGTACCGGGAATGGCTCTGATTTTAGTGGTGGTGAATTTGCTGGTGGTATCAATCGCCGGTCATCCTCTGCTTCTCAATCCAACAGCGACTTTTACAATAACCCCAACATTCGTACTCAACATATCTCTATTCCTAGCGACATGGTGGGTTGTATTATTGGTAAAGCAGGTAGCAAGATTTCTGAAATCCGTCAATTGTCAGGCTCTCGTATCTCCATCGCCAAGGTGCCTCATGATGACTCTGGTGAACGTATGTTTACTATCCAAGGAACTCCGGAATCAAATGAACGTGCTCTCTTCCTTCTTTATGCTCAATTGGAAAGTGAAAAGGAACGTCGATTGAAGGTGGTCAATGAAGAAGGTGAACATGGCTTCGAACAACAACAACACTCTTTGGATCAAGATCTTAATCAATCATAAACCTTCTTCCCCCCCCCTTTGTGTGGGTTTAATGTAGTCTTATATTCTCCTTCCCCCATTTATAATTTACTTTTTTTTTTTTTTATATATATATACATATTTTCTTATCGCGTTGTCCCCCCCTTCCATTAGGATCTATTTTGTTACATCTACATTCATTTAAAACATACTGATTTTTATTTTACTTTTTAATAAACTTGTTTTGATATTTTTTAAATATGGATTTGGTTGGACGATCCCAATGATTTAAATACTATGCAGTCTTTTTTAACTTGATTTTGTTTGTTTCAAATTAAAAAAGAAGCCCCCCCCCCACACGCACATTTAATAGACAGTGATAAAATAATGCATATATACAGTTTATTTGATATGATAATAAAAACACTAGTAGTAGGTGATGTAGAGGAAAGAGCTATACTAAAGTAAGGATCGAACAATGGCAATAATCAGGGGTATGGATGATGACGGGCACGAGAAGAAGGTGATGAATGTGTTTTTCCCCGTGAAGAGACACGATGCCGATGTTGTAAACGATGCTTTTGTTCCGGTTGGATCTGATAAAGATGATGTTGATCGTATAGATGACGAGCCGCCGAGTTTGGGGAGTGCTGGTTTGAGTTCAAGCCAATCACTGACATACTTGGTCTGCGACTGGATGATTTCCGTGTAGGAAGTGGTATTTGTGTTTTCTGAGGATGGCGTAAAGTATCGCGTCTTGTTGGGTCGACTACACTTGGTGCCACTAGACTTGGTGCCATCTATTTCACGAAAAAAGTTAGATTGCATAATCTTCTAGTAACTCCGCTTTTTTTTTTTTTTTTTTTTTTTACCTGTCGATGATTTGATGTAAGCCTATATGAGTCGATGGACTGGTAAGGTTGATAATGAGAATGATTTTCAAACTCGGGAATAGTGCTGTTTGCACGATTGATTGGAGGTGGGTTGAAAGAGGACAGATTATCATGTACGGATTGTTGTATCATGGATCCCATCGCCTTTCGCTTTAGTTTTTCATACATTTGCTATAATAAAAATAAAAAAAAGATTTATATGAGTAGAGAATATTGTATCAAGATAGATCTTTCATTTTATATTACCTGTAATTTTGTAAACTGGGTTGCCTTGCTCTGTATTTCAACTTGTAGATCATGATTCCGGCGTTTTTCCTTTTCGAATTCGTTACTGATTGCTATCAAAATAAAACAGTTGTATTAGTTGATCCCACACTGTAACTATTGCTGTTTATGCCTTACTTTGTAATTTGTCCCGTTCCGCTATACAAAGAAGTGAGTGACAAGTGATGTAACAATGTATTAACTAATACCTTTGAGAGTTCGTTGGTGTTCCCTTGTTGCATATTGAAGATTATTTTGGTGTGTTTCCAGTTGTGATTCCATCATTTTCTGGACAGAGATTCGATAGCATAGTTCTTGTGATACTTGGTAGTTGTAGAAGGATAAGGCACGATTGCATATATCCATGATAACATCAGGTTTCAGTCCTGCAAGTATAGACTACAACAAAGTAAAAACATAAACTCTTCTAGTTAGTTATACTCTTTTCTTCTTCACTCCCTCCTTTCCTTAATGACTTGCTGATTTGTATTCTTCAGTTGGTGATAACTGGATCAGGACAATGTCCTTTCTATAAAAAGAGTAATGAAGAAGTAAGTAAACGTAATAATGTAGACAAAAGAGATGACTTACTTTTGTGTGAGACCAACATCACAGGCAGGACATACTTTTGCTTCACTAAACTTGTCATTGGCGCATTGTAGACAAAATATATCTAACAAAAAAAAAAAAAAAAAAGTATAAAAAGTCATTTACTATAAAATAAAGTTTTTCGTTCCTTACGAGAGCAAGAAGTGACACACGCCTATATAATGGAGAGAGAAAAAAGTTAATCATGAGGGCAGATTCTTTTGTTAGCATTACCTTTTGTTGACCTATAACCTTTCGACACTTGAAAAAGTTGCAATGAATATCAATGTCAAAGCTATTCATTTTTTTAATTGAGGGTAAAAAGGGGGAAAGAGAAACTGATTCCGCTTTTTTTTTTTTTTTTTTTTTTTTTTTCATGGAAAATGTGCCAGCATCTGTCGGGATTTGAAAAACCCGGGAAAAGTTGATCTCAAATTAATGCCATGGGGTTCAATGAGAATGTAGTACGACGATTTAGTTGCTTTGATTGTTGAGAGACCAAAGACCTAAAAGGAAATGTGGTATTCTTTTTGCTCAAAATAGCACTAAAGATAAAGGCAGGTGCTCACTGAACCTACTGACCTGAAGTACATACTGAGTAAACAGAAATATTAATACATCATGAATTTATTTGCAATAGTTGCTTGTTGTATTCCACAGTATGATTGGATTTCATGCCAAATGAGACAAACTAGCCCAATCATTACCCCATCCTTTTTGTGGTTCGTTCAATTTCAGTACCCGACATTGACCATCTGAGTTTGAAAATGACATCATGTTTATTTTCTCCCCTCTTCCTTTTTTCACTCTTTTCTTTTTTTCTTTTGACTTTATTGCTTTTCATTCTCAGTCTATAAAACCTTTATTGTATATCTTCTTCTTCTTCTTCTTCTTCCTTTCTTCTTTTCTTCCTTCCTTCCTTCCTTCCATATTCCTCAAACAGAACTACAAACTTGCAACAATAATCAATGTCTGTCTTCTCCAAATTCTCCAACTTTATACGACACACAAAGAACTCACTAAATGGGGACAAATTCGAAACGGTACAAAGAATTGTTGACGAAGAACGCCTAGCCAAACAACTCCTTCCTTCTTACAGTGGATTGGAACGATATCAACTACTACAGAAAATAGGCGAGTAAGTCAACCAATGCTACTAAATCATTCTATACAAAGTAACGAAATCGATCTTAATTGCTTTTGAATAGTGGCGCCTTCTCTATAGTGTATGAAGCATTAGACACTGAAACTAACGAAAAGGTGGCGGTTAAAGTGGTAGACCAGACCAAACTCAAGCGGGAACAGGTGAGCCAATCAAATTCTATGGATTTACACTTGATACTCATGATTTGACCCATTTATAGAAAGCCAGTGTCTTGAAGGAAATACGAATCATGCAAACCCTCAAACATCCCTCGATTGTCCGTATGTTGGCTTATCATGAAACATCGACTCACTTCTTTTTGATCCTGGAACTATGTCAAGGTGGCGAACTCTTTAATCAAATCGTCAAGCTGACATACTTTAGTGAAGACTTGGCAAGGCACTGTATTCGTCAAGTAGCAGAGGGATTACGATACCTTCATGAAGAACGTGGCGTGGTTCACAGGTAATGAAACAAAGAAAAATCATGAATTGATCATTAACTACTACTTTACTTCATTAGGGATATAAAACCCGAAAATTTACTCTTTGATCCTATCCCAATTATGGAACGCACTAAACCTCGTCCTCCTTTACCTGATTTTGATGATGAATCCAAGATGGACGAAGGTGAATTTGTCCCAGGTATTGGTGGCGGTGGAATCGGTAAAGTTAAAATTGCTGATTTTGGATTATCAAAGGTGGTGTGGGATCAACATACAATGACCCCTTGTGGTACTGTTGGTTATACTGCTCCAGTAAGTATATTTAGGTAAATTCTAATAGAACCGAGAATTAAACCTTGTTTTTATTAAATTATGTTAATAGGAAATAGTCAAGGATCAACGCTACTCAAAGTCAGTCGACATGTGGGCTCTTGGTTGTGTCTTGTATACTATGCTTTGTGGATTCCCTCCTTTTTATGATGAAGATATCACCGATCTTACTCAAAAAGTAGCCAAAGGTCAATATGAATTCCTTAGTCCTTGGTGGGATGTCATCTCGGACAGTGTCAAGGATCTAATTTCGCATACTTTATGTATGAATCCAAGAAAACGATATACTATTGATCAATTCTTGAATCATCCATGGATGCAACAAAAGGTAATTATAAAAGAATCTGCGGAATGATTAATCAATGTATCAAACCAACTAACTGACTTTTTTTTTTTCGAATCCAGCCATACTCAGCAACAGACACAGCAACGGAATCAGCCTCTACAACAGAAGAAAGTCATCAACAAGAATCGGAAGCGGAATTATTCAAGAAAAAGTATCGACAACGCACAACTAACACATCATCTGGTCAATCTACACCAACCGAACGACGACGTATTCTCGAACCATCAATGAAGGAAATCTATGGTGTCTGCCTGGATATGGCTCGTGGGGTTGAAGAAAAGAAACTAAAGAAACGGGCGAAGAAGCAACCACAGACATTTGCCAGTCAGATTTATAACGACGACGACGACGACGACGACGACGACGACGACGATGATGATGAATCCAGTAGCGACAGTACAAGTTACAGTGAAGATGACTCAACAAGCGAACCCAACACCGATGATAATGCTCAGACAGATTTGGAAATTGAAGCTTTGCATGAAAAACTCAACCAAATGATGTCAACAGCATACCAAGGCAATCAATCACCACTATCACCATCTTCAACTCTGGAAAAAAGTCAACAACGCTGGTCCGTTAACCCTACGACAACTCCACCAGAACATATCAAACGGGTCAAACCTCGTAAACAACAAGCACCTTTTGAACTCAAGATAGATAATGCAACACTGCTGGAAAAACGACGGAAAAACCTGACATTGGCTGAATAGGATCCCTTCTTTTATTAGTTGTAGTCTTGGTATCAATCACCCCCCGTTCCCCATTCGTCTGTACCCGTAGGTTTATAGGTCCCTTTTATCTTTTTATTTTTATTTTATATATATATGTATATTTTGTCCCAATAAAGAATCAAACATCTGCTTTTATTATCTTTGTTTGTTTAGTTAAATACGAGAATGCATGACTGAGCCGCCCTAAATAATACAATAGGCATACAAAGGGGGTTTTTTTTATTGATGTGTATAAAACTAGTAACTAAGTAATGGCTATAGGTAGAAGTATGTGTAAAAGATGTGTATGGTAAATAATGCATAGGGTTGGTATGAAGAAATAATGACTATAAAGTAAACAAGGGAAATCATAAGTATAAAAGGAAAGAATACAAGTAAAAAAAAAAAAAAAAAAAAAAAAAAGCACATAAAAACTATCAAGGTAACATTTATATATAGGGTGACCACAAGTCATCCTTTCGAAGAATATCTACAACAAGTTAAAAAAAAAAAAAAAAAAAAAAAAAAAAAAAAAAAAAAAAAACTGGTAAGTCATTGGTTCCTCATCACCCCCATTTCGGCTTTTTTTCTTTTCTTTATTACATTTAAGATTTCCATCGAGGGTATCATCCATCACATCAGAAGAAGTAGATTGCTGTTGCCCTGATTCAATCACCATATCGACTTGTTCCTGAGTTTCTGCCATATCTATATCCAAATTAATAGCTGCGCATATGTCATCCACCAACTTTTCCAATTCCTTTTCTTCCTTCTGTGTCCTGATCATTCTTTTACGTTTAATGATAAAGTCTTGAGGGCATTCGATCACACCTTCGGGAAGGATATCCACCACCAGACTCTGGATAGTAGTACGATCAAAAGAACATTGATAGATACCATAGGTACGGAGAGAGGAGCTTGTTCGGGCACAATCCAGTAGCGCCTTGTTCGAGACTTGTACACAATTAAACAGCCTGAGTACCTTGAGATGAGGGAGGGTGGATAGTAAAGTCATGACGGTGTCAGTCATCGCATCCGCATTGTAGGACACATCCAGAAGGTTGAGTTTCGGAGCTGCCTTGATTAAAGCACAAAGACCATGTTCGGTTACACCAGGACTAATAGGGATTTCCAAGGTTTCCAATTGACTTGAGCCTAAATGAGCAAGATATATCAGATTATTATCATTCAAACAGGCAAAGAGTTGCTGGAGAGTGCCGTGACATTGATCGAATATAGTATGTAAAACACCGTCGTCTAGTTCAGTATGGAATCGTAGGGTTCGCATATGTGCCATCAATTGGAGTTGATTAGGTTCGAAAGCAACAGTTGGATAAGCTCGGACAGGACTGTATTCCAAATAGGTCAAAGAAGGACAATAGCGAGCAACAGCTACCATAATGCGTGTCAATGTCAAACTAGTATGCATTGTACGGAGCATAGTCAATGCCGGACACCGATAGAGTAACCATATTAAGGCAAATATTGACATGTCGTGGATAGATGAGAGACCCAAGATTTGTAGTTTCGGAAAGGGTGTAGCCGGTAAAGTAGATATCGAGTATTGAGAGGGTGTGATGAGTTCGGCACCTGAGAGATCAAATCGTTGTACATTCTTGCTAAAGGCATATCCAAAAGAACAACCATCCAAAACCAATTGAGTAAGATTCGGTAATGAGCCACCACAAATCATGACATCCACAATAGATATATCAGTATGTGACAAGAATAAATGAGCGATATTGACACATACATCTTTAATCATCATCCTAGTCCACGTCCTATTCGTGAGATCGCTATCAGACATATCTAACCAAAGTAAAATAACAGTATTAGTCATTAAAATCCTTTTCATTTTTCTTCTTTATACTTACACAAGACATTCAAATGTTTACAATCCTTTGCCACCAATAGATCCACCACATCATACATAGTCATCTTGTTTCCCACCCAGAGTTCCCGTACACCATTTGATTTTGTCGCATGAGCATCCACCGCCCTACCTAAACATTGAGCCAATGCATTTCTTGGTAACCGTTTTTGTGAAGGATAATCGCGCAAGTCAATAATTCGCCAAAGATCAGGACAATGGATAGTAAATTGTCGCCAAGATTTAGATACCCGAGTACATTGCACGAGTGAAGCCAAAGGAAGCATCCGGAAGATAAACCGAGTGACTTCATACGGTAAATCGCTGACAAAGGTCTTGGTTTGAGGTGAGCTTCGGTTTCGATAAATTTCCAACAAGTGATAACGAGGATCGGTGGGTGGTACCTTGGTGGCCAAGGCGGATTGGAATAAGGAGTGAGCTTCATGGGTCTTTTCTTGTGCCAGTAAAATCCGCCCTGCTCGAAGATAGCCACGAGCATCTTGAGGTGCCAAGTTAATCATGTATTGTGATTCGTCGTAGGCTTCCTTGTATAGTGTCAGTTTTTCCAGAATTAGTACTCGCCGCATCAATATGTCGAGATTGGTTGGTTCGAGTGAGAGAGCTACTGTTGTGTAGGCATTGGCGAGATCGTAGTTTCGGTCCCGAAACGCCTTTTCCCCAGTTTCCATCAGGTGAATGAGCACAGTTTGTCGATGTCGGTCAAGAGAACCTTCCAGCGCTTCTGAGATTTGCCGTCGTTTGACATGATCAGCCATGGGTAGTGTTGTTTATTTGGATATAATGGCTGCTTTTGATATATCCTGTAATCAGTAAAAACAGAAGGAAGAATAAGAAGGAAGAATAAGAAGATATATAATAAATGTTTAAAGCAGTAAAGAAGGAGAAAGAAACAAGTTTTGAAAAACAAAAAAAAAAGAAGCAAATTATCATAAAACCAATTTCATATCCCGCCGACTAGTCGAGTTGGATTCTATGTGTAACAAAATAGGTTGGAAAGTTGTATTTCAAATGCCACATTTGTGAGCGATTATTTATTAAAGTTATGAAAGGGTAGATTGGGGTAAAAAAAAAAAAAAAAAAAAAAAAAAAGCCAACAACAACAACAAATAAACCAACTATGTATATACAAATAAAAGAGAGGAAGAATACAGATACAAAAAAGAAATGGCATCCTTTATGGTGTAATACAAACCTTCATACCCAGTCCATCCTTGAAGACATCCCATGCTTGGTCGAATTGATCCAGAGTAAATTTGTGAGAAATCAGTTGGCTCCATTTGATTTTACCATCAGCGAGAATGTTGACAGCGCGTTCCATACCATAAGGATTAGTGTAAGTCGATCGAATAGTGAGTTCCCGACGATAGACATCAAAGGGAAATACAGTGACAGTGGCATCGGTTTTGGCCACCCCGACCCAGACCACAGTAGCTCCCGCCTTTGCAAACGTCAAAGCATCCGTCATTGTCTGCGCACGCCCCACACATTCAAATACCACATCAAACCCATCACCACGAAGAAGATCACCCGGTTTCAATTCACCCGGCGCATAGGCTTCACTAGCACCAAAGATATTCACAGCATTGGCTCGTCGCATTTCATTCGGTTCGATCACCGTCACTCGAGCTCCCCCAGTAGAAGCCAAAGCCATCGTCATCAACCCAATTGGACCCGCCCCAATCACCAATACTCGATCACCCGACTTGATTTCGCCCAGATCGACAGCATGAACCACACAAGACAATGGTTCAGCGAGTGAAGCAACCACAGGAGACACGTTGGAAGGTACAGGCACAGCGGCACGAGCAGGCACAGCGACGTAGTGAGCCATACCCCCGTGGATGGTCACACCGATACAGGATAAGTTGAAGCAGAGATGATATTTACGGTTTCGACAAAATGTACATGAATTGCAAGGCATGTTGGGATCGATTGCCACCAAATCGCCTACCTTGACATTGGTCACACAGTCTTGATGGATCGCTTCAACATGACCAGAGAATTCGTGTCCAATAACTACATTCCTTGACGCATGAGGTGTTTCGCCATGACATATATGCATATCAGTTCCTATTAAAATGGCAAAAAGGCAAAGTCAACACTTTTTCATTTAAAGCTGCGTTCATTCTTTTCTGCTTACCACAAAGTCCAGACGCAGCTACCTTGATCAACAATTCACCTGATTTTAAAGTAGGAATGGGGCAAGACGTGACAGTAATAGCACCTTCTTTTTCCCAACGGGCAACATTCATTTCAAGCAGAGTCATTATAGGTTTGTGTATAGAGTGGAAAAGAGAGAGAGAGAGAGAAGAGGAGAAGAAAAAGGTTCCCACCCCTATTCTATTTTAAAAACGAAATATTCAAATCCCGACAGCCAAACGCCATGCAACGACTCCATTTGGTGAATAGAAAACTCAGGTGTCCGATTAGTGTTTATCGATCACTTTTGGAAGGTTTCATTCAAATGGAGAAATTGGACAATTATAAAAAACCCCGAGTTCCCCCACCCAGACTTACCGTCTGTTTTCATCATCTTTAATTTCAACACCCTCTATGTTCATGCACAAACACCTGATTGTTACCCCAGGTTTTAATAATCATGTGGTCAATTCAATAA
The DNA here is from genome assembly GCA_025330725.1 of Chlamydoabsidia padenii. Lineage (NCBI taxonomy): Eukaryota > Fungi > Mucoromycota > Mucoromycetes > Mucorales > Cunninghamellaceae > Chlamydoabsidia > Chlamydoabsidia padenii. Next base: position 738,583 of record JAIWND010000006.1, on the reverse strand, counting down.
TGGTTTACAGTATTAGTTTATTATAAAAAGTTTAAAAATTGGAATATATAAAATGGATAAAAGAGAGGGGGTAAACAAAGACTATACACAGACTATACTAAGTAACGACAAAAGTATGGTTAAAAACAAATTAACTGTAACTACAAATAAAACACAAATCAAATCCTAGTCGGTCGCATTATCGTTGGACATTTTCGAAGACAATCAAATCATCAAATGTGTCGTGTGGAGTGGTGATGTTTGGGTTGTAATATTGTGCCCTTGGCTGCATATCCCGATTCAACATCATGATACCTTCATACAAGTTATTGGCGATCTTGATGCTGTACTTTTCATGACCAGTGACTGGTATAAATCGTGATTGTTGATTTCCTTGTTGAGGCCTAGTTGATGATTCCTTGTCGTCTTCGTTACCCGTGATCGTCTTGTTATTACCCGTATCCAATCCTACCAAATCTATGCAAGTGCCGTTGTGTTGTTCATCCGCCACCGAGAGAATCTGTTCAATCTTTGCCAACATTGCTGTGCAAATATGATCATGCCAACGGACTTCTGCCATAGATCGAAGCATTCGAGCGGCACGCATCAAACCAATCCGAGATCGAGAAGCCACCACCGGATCACCGTATTTGAGGCAAGACATGAGCATTTCAACCGATCGTTTCAGGTCCCCAGGCCATGTTTGACATTTAGTAAACGCCATCACCGACTGTCGAGTAGTAATCAATTCAATAGAGTTATCGATCATCGTCAGTACCGCCCGTCGTTGTAGTTGTGTCAGGACCCGCCCGTCACGAGGTAATAGTCGTAGAGAGATCAAAGCTATATCAGTGCATTTTTCCATGCTGACCGTCAAACATGCTTCGGCCAAATTGGCAAAATGTTGAGAATCCAAAGCCACATCAGGTTGCAACATGGGAGGAAGTTGTTTAGACCATTCGTCGATTTCTTGCAAGGCACTGTCGTAAATACTTGTAAGCCGCTTTTCATCGTGAGGATCCACCGTTTCGATCGTTGTGGTAATACGCCGCCGTATCATCCATATCTTTAAAACATTGCTCCAAACATGGACACCAGCCGCTTCATCCATTTCATCCAAGGTGCATATTGTCGGTAGTCGTAGTTTCGAGAGTGCTTCATAGTCGTCAGAGGGGGGATCCAACATGGAGCAAGAGATGGTGCCTGATTCTGTTAAAAAATGATCAATCTGAAACAGGTACCACCACAAACGAGAGTCCAATTCAGCCCGATCATTTTCCACACCCGTAATAGAGTCATTCACCGTGAGAGGCCTGATTCCCAAGGCTGCCGCCATTCGTACCGCCAGCATATGATTAGTCGCCTTTTGTTCTAATGGTAATGCTGTTGTCATATTGCAAAGACACAGAGAGTAAATAGAGTAGACATGAGGTTCATCAAAACATTCCGCCAGAGCTTCACGGGCCATTCTTGCCAGTTTGGATTGCACAGTGTCGAGAATAGTCGGATCAAAGATATGCTTGAGTTGAGCCATAGGATGATGGATAAAGACATGTCGTACCCAGAATGAAGCAATCGAGAGTACCAGTGGATCACTCGATGGATCAGCCAAAGAAGAGTACCATTGCACCAAAAGACGTTTAGGACGTACTGGGAAATAGTGATTCATGCAGGTGATAAAAGTATGTACACAGTCGTCCAACAAGACGGGAAGGATAGAGACAAACCGAGGCCATTCTTGATTGTCCATAAAAATTGACTGGGCATATAATTCGCTATGAAAGTGAATATAAGGTAGATTCATAGGTTCCCATTTTTGAAGACATTGTTGTTCATGTTTACCAACCGCCAAAAAATCGTTGCCATGGGTATTGTCGTCAAAGGACATGTACTTGAGATTCATCATTTGAGATTGTATTGACGAATGCAAAGAGAGTCGGCCAAGAGAATGAAGGAAATTTATAATATCCTGCATACTGTGTACATTGATTCGATATTGCTGATCGTCATATTGTTCTATAGTCCATCGAGGGTTGCAACTGTTATGGTTGCCTAGTTGTTGCAACAAGTTGTCGATCATCAACTCATCTAGGTCGATAATGCTGTTTGAGGAGAAAGGTGGCGGTGTGTCATTGACATTTGTAGTTGAAGTGTCCCTTTGCCTAGAAGCATGTCGTTGTGATTGTGATTTGGTAAGTTTCAGTTGCAAAGAGGGCGCCCTTCCCTTTAAACCATTCCGCACCTTTGGTCGCCGAGGTCGTTTTCCTTGTATCGTTACACCATTGAAGCTTCCAAGCACAAGTTCCATGGGCACAACGGTTTAACAGTGATGAGAAAGTAAAAGAGAGACAAAAAAAAAAAAAAAAAAGGAATGAATGAAGTTGTGTGGGGAAAATTAATTCGAATGGCGGAACTTGAAACTCCACAGCACAAAAGTTCATAATGGTCAAGTATATTATTGTTATGTGAGATTGATGATATATTTTATTAATAAAGCTGGAATAAGTAATAGTAAAAACATAACAGAGCTATAAATAATAATAAAACTATATTTATATATGTATATATACTATTGATGATCCTTCCTTGTAGAGTTTTGGAGTTTTGCATGATTGACGGCTTGGATCTTGGCTTGGTAAGTAGATGGCACGGTAGGTTTTCGTAGAGATCGAATATCGTCAGAGGCAAACCCAGGGATTCGAATATTCCAGTTTCGTTCTATCAGTTAAACACAGGTTGATCAGTATAAAACAAAGGGAGGATGATATTAGTGAATTCTATGTGTCTTACCCAAATGAAGTTGCAAGTCTTTCACTTCTAGAGTATCCGACTTTCGGTGTTTCGCTAGTCGGCATGCGAAGGTTGTAACTGATTCAATAAATTCATCTGCCACCTCCAATAAGATCTATAAAACAGAACAAACAACATTAGTTCCAAGCTTGTCGTATACACACATACCCCTTTTTTTTAAAAAAAAAAAAAAAAAAAAAAAAAAAAAAAAAAAAAACTACTTACATCCTCCACTTCAGGTTCTAAACGTTCAGCTGGATCAATTTGTCCTACCAATTCTTGAATTTTTCGCTTCGCCAAGACCCGAGGCACACCATCAGAATCAAGTATGTCGTTCGAATTACTGGATCCTTGAGCCTGTTGTGCTGCCTGCTGTGCTGCTTGTTGCGCTGCCTTCTTTTGTTGTTTGACTGTGTTTGCTGTCAAAGTGGATGTACTGACTGGTGTAGATACATTGCTGCCTGAGTGTGATACTGGGGTGGACATGTTGTTATTCGAGTTCATGCCTGCAGTAGCTACCGCTGCCGCTGCCGCTGCCAAAGTAGTCGCATTAGGAGGTCCAGACATTTGTGATGGTTGCTGCTGTTGATTTTGCTGTTGCATACCAGTCCCCATATTGAATGAGTTTCCTAGTTGTGGTTGTGATTGTGAAGTTAGGACAGGAGCTTTGGACATGGGAGAAGAATTGGCCATGGTGTTAGAAGGAGTTGACGTGGTGGGCATCAAATGATTCATATGAGTTGGTGTCATAGCTGCTGTTTGTCCTGCGGAAAAGGCGAACATATTAGGTGATGCGTGTTGTTGCTGGTTTTGTGCTACTGGTATATTGGTGTGTGTCTGCATAGTATTTTGATTTGTCGTGGGTGTTGTAGCTGCTACCATGAGAGGCCGAGGAGAGGACATGGTAATGTTGTTGTTTCGTGGTGAGGCATTCGCAGCTGCAGCTGCCAACGCAGCATTTCCTAAAAAAAAAAAAAAAAAAAAAAAAAAAAAAAAAAAAAAAACACAAAAGTTAACAGGCAATAAGATAATATACGGTTTACTTACTTAATTGAGCAGGAGAGAAGGCAGGATTAGGAGCAGAGTTTCCTGAAGGAAAATGAGCTGGTGATCCTGGAGTTGAAGAGCCTGTATTGTCCATCTGTTGTTGCTGTTGCTGTTGCTGTTGCTGTTGTAATTGTTGTTGCTGAATTTGCTGCTGTCTTCTTAAGAGTGCAGCCGCTTGTTGCTGTTGCTGAAACTGTTGAGGGATGATGTTGTTCAGGAGCGATTGGTAATTCAATAATTTCTGGTGTAGGTCGTGCTCTTGAACACGAATGTGTTCCCGTTCTTCGTTACTGATGTCTGTCCGTTCCGCACGTTGTCGAAGCTGTAAAATACTATTGTTTAGCCCTTCAATGTTTTGTCGATATTGTTGGATAAAGGCAGGCATTTGTTGAAGAAGTGCAGCTGTAGCTGCAGGTGTATTGGCCATGGTGGTTTAAAGAGAGAACAAAGTGCGGCATGGGATGAAATTCTTTTTTTTTAAAAAATGATGTGGCTGCTCAAATTACATTTTAAATCCCGATATGCTAATTCTCTTTTCATGCATTGCCTTGTATACAATCCCAGTAATTTGATACACTGTTTGCTGATTCATTCAAAAATTTATATACATCGAGTTGTTAGAAGTATCTTTACTTTTGTCAAAACGAGAACAGGCATGAATTCGGAGTCTGAAGCCAAAAGTTGAAGGATCCCCAGAGGCGTTCAAATCCCGACACCACTCAATTTGTATAATACTACCACAATAAGAGAGTACCAACCAGTATTCAGTTTTATTAATAATATAGTCAAATTATCTACATAATGTAAAATACAAAGTTGGAGTGAAGAGAAAGGGAGGGACTATAACTACAGGGAATATATAATAGGTGAAGTGTATGTCTAATCCATGTATCAGTTATTCTTGTCGACCTACGTTATCAATATAAAATCAATGTAAGTTTTCAATTATTTAATATACCAATACTACTTACAGGCAGGAAGAGTTTGAATTCAGGGGGAAGATCATCTTCAGCACACAACCGATCGGCAAAATAGATCCTTCGTAGACGACAATTGGCGTGTATGGTGACCCGGCAAGTTTCTACATAAGTGGTGGCATAGGCACGTTTGACAAGATCAGCCAGGTCAAATACCATTTGATTCCAACCGGATTCCAATCGAAGAGGCATGGTCGTAATGTTTGGTTTGACTCGGGTCTCCAGTTGATAGTTTGAGCATCTAAATCGTCGGGTTTGTTGTTGGTCATCCAGCACCTGTACTTCGAATGATACATAGAGATCCATGTTTTTCACCAAGAAGATCAGGTACGGTAATTTAATCCCTAGACTAGTTGTGCCTCGAGAGGATAAAGGTGGACAAGTAATGTAGGTTGTTGCAATATTGTTAGAGTAGAGTTCGATCACCCTAGAGCTAATCATTGAGTCTTGTACACATTCTACTTTGGAGACTAGGTTGGTATTGTCATCTTTGTCAGTGGCTTCGGTACTGGTTGGTCTTGTTCGATTCGTCCCATTTTCTGTGTGTACTGTCCATAGTTGCAAAGGTTCGTTTCTAGAGTGAGTTGGAAATAAGTCAGATCAGTGAGCGTGTTGTGCGTTGAGTATACATTACCCTATGCTATACAAGATGGAGAGGAAGCCCGCCTAGAAGCCAAAACCAAGTAAGTCAAACGATCAGTAATATGAATATACAAAGTCATGGTGTACCTGGAATGTATTTCTAAACATGAAGGGATGAATAAAAGAGCAGACCACAAAATTGAACACTCTTCTTTTTTGTGGTATTTTTTTAAATTCCGCCTTGGGCCCATGTCTGCAATATAAAAGTTCCTATTTTTATTTTTATTTTCTCTTTTTCTACATCTCACCATGTTGCGAACACGTACCCTTCAACTCAAACGTCCTATTTCTCGATGCTTCTCCACTACTTATCAAACCAACAACAACAACTCACAACCACCAGTCTCCACTCGACCTTTGACGACGGAAGAAAAGGAAAAGTTAGCACCCATGATTCGTGTGGATCAATCAGGTGAAGTAGGTGCGTATTATATTTACAAGGGTCAAATGGCAGTACTAGGAGGTGACAAACACTTGCGACCTTTGCTTCAAGAAATGTGGGATCAAGAAAAGAAACACTTGGAACTATTTAATGGGTTGGTGGGTGAACATCGTGTACGACCCAGTCTCTTGCGACCTGTCTGGGAAATCGCTGGTTTTGCTGTAGGTGCTGGAACTGCCTTGTTGGGGAAGGAAGCCGCCATGGCCTGTACTGAAGCTGTCGAAACTGTGATTGGGAACCACTATAATGATCAACTACGTGAACTCTATGGCTTCAAACCTCATAATGAACAATTGACTTATCTCTCAGAAGTAAGTTGTATATAGTCTTATTATGATGACCTAACCTAACCTAACCTAATCTTTTTATTTATTGTAGACTATTGCCACTTGTCGGGACGAAGAATTGGAACATCATGATATTGCTGTGGCGAACGATGCTCAAAGAGCCCCATTCCATACTGCTCTTTCGGCGGTGATCAAACAAGGCTGTAAAGGTGCTATTTGGATTGCCGAACGGGTCTAGCTTCTCTTTCTCCCCACCTTATCTTCATTACCCTAGTTAGTATCTTCCATCTTGCATTGTATAGTATTTAGTAATCCCCTCCCTTATTGTTGTCTTTATCTTTTGAATAAAATCATAATGTTGTTTTTACCCTCTTTTTATTTAGATATGTCTTGATAAATAGGATGTTACTTTTAACACATATTGTCTGATCCCCCATACGGAATTATGAAAACCTTTGACCCTCTTATGATACCCATCACTGATGACGAATGTTTTATGTAAAGAAAACAAAGGTAACTTGTCTAGTCATCATGACCTTTTTACTTGAAATCCTGTTTCTTGCAAATAGAAGAGTCGATAACGATAAAATTCTCGAGTCTTGCATGAATACATTTTTAAAACCCGATAATCATGAGAGAAAAGACCCCTTTCAAACTAGATGGTTGCCTTGATCAACCCGAGCCGGTATGATAGACTTATGATAGGTACATATAGTGTTTCATTTTATAAAAGGGGGTAGCACCAATGTACAACCCATCCACCATGTGCAGCATCTGAACAGCGAGAGGGGACCCCATAAGGTATTAATAATCATACCAGTTCTACTGAATGAGTAATGTGAGCTTCTATTACTAAAAGTTTCTGTAACAGAGTACATTTTATGGGAAAACAAGCTGATTCGGATCCTAATGGTGATACGAACTTGCAGGAAAAAAAGTATCCCCTTGTATGAGAATTAAAGCGCCGAAATAGTTCCCGGCTCAATATAAAAAAAAAAGGGCTCTAAATTAAAGTTTTTCCTCTTTCTTCCCACTTTTTTTTTTTTTAAAAAAAACCATGACCAACGACAAACTCTATCCTCAACCCGTCTACAAAGCTGCCTTTGAAGCTACTAAGAGTACTGGAATCCATTTGCATGATGAAGACTATCAACGAACACGTGTTATCATGGACTCCAGTGGTGCCCCAGACGAACTTCTTCCTCCCACCATTGTTGAAGAAAAGGTGATTCAGGCCGGTGTGAATAACACTTCTTCTGTAACATTAACCATTGTACGTCCTGTTGGCTCAGAAAATGAAACACTTCCTGGTCTTATCTTTTTGTAAGTTAATCCACTTTACAAATTACTTGTAATCTAACTCCATCCCTCTTTATATGTATTATAAAACAAAAAAAAAAACAAAAACTTAGCCATGGTGGTGGTTGGGTCTTGGGCTCCTTCAAATCTCACGAAAAACTGGTCAAGGACGTAAGTTGTGCTCGTCTTCATAAAATAAAAAAAGTTTATAATGATACTAACCCTTCTCTTCCTAGTTGGCCGTCCAAGCTCATGTCGCTGTTGTCTTTGTGGATTACAGTCTGAGCCCTGAAGTCCGATTCCCTGTTGCGGTAGAAGAATGCTACTCCTCAACACTTTGGGTTCATGAAAATGCTGCTTCAATCAAGGTGGATCCTACAAAACTAGCTGTGGCCGGTGACTCTGCCGGCGGAAATCTTTCGGCTGTCATTTCAAGTAAGGTCTAATCAAGATTTGGGGGGGGGACCTGCATACTCACACAACACTCTTTTTTTATATATATATGTATATAGTTTTGTTAAAACAACGTGGTCATGGGGATGTCGTAAAAGGACAAGTGCTACTCTATCCAGTGACGGCTCAACGACGCGATCACTACGAATCCTATCAAACATATGGTGATGGTGATTATCTCTTATCCGTCAAGGACATGATCTTTTTCATGGAGGCTTATATTGGAAGCTCGGAAGTTCCCAACGATGTACGCGTTGCTCCTCTATTGGCGAACGAAGAAGAACTTAAAGGCCTTCCTCCTGCTCTGGTGTTAACGGCTGAATGTGATGTGCTCCGAGATGAAGGTGAAGAATATGCTCGAAAATTAACCTTTGCTGGTGTAGACACTTGTTGCGTGCGTGTCATTGGTACTAGTCATGGTTGGGCTATTATCCCAATCGAAACATCTCAATACCGTCAAACCATCGCTCTTATCAAAAGTTTCTTGACCAAGGATGCTTATGGACTCTAATTTTAACCCTCTCCTTACTGTATCCCACTTAGGATAGTCTTTTTGAAATAAATAAAAAGTACTTGCGTTTATGTAAATAAAAATTGGATAGAATAGTTTATTTGGATGTTTGTAAAGACTAATAATTACAGTTATCACAAAGACTGTATTATAGAAAAGGGGTCAATGCATTATCACCATGTGGAAGGGGGGCCAATATTCAAATCCCGTCAATATTTCGGTGTTTTAAAAAGTTGTAAAAACACAGACGTGCCCCATTAAATTCCTCTTCTTTTCTGTTTACTTTACTTTTTATCAACACCTAATGAATCCATTCATGATTACCAGACGCCTTGCTTTTACTCGTATGGCTCTTTTGCAAAGCAATAACACTCACCGGCTGGTAACAAACACCCTAACCAGTTTCCAACGTCAACAACGACTTGGCTTCCATTCTTCACGAACGACTTTGTATGCTTCTCACCAAGACGGGTTTAAAACAGGACACCCTCTAATGGATCAACTGGCCCAACATCCTCATATCATGCAACAACTCTTGGACTTTACAGCATTCATCCAAACCAAAGGTGTCGATCCTACAGGCAAGCAATTAAACTATATGCAAATCATGAAAGTGATGCAAGACCCCGAGGTAAAGTAGACAAAACAAGTGTTGTTGTGGTGGGGGGAGGAATTAACTGATGTTTATATAGGTCAAGGCTAAAGTACAACAATTGGCAGGCGATATGCAAAAGGCGGGTATCCAATTGGATATGGCGACGATTGCTGAATTACAGAAATCATTTGGCCAGGACAACAAGAAGGAAGAAGAAGGAAAAGGTGGCGTGGTGGATAAGGTCAAGGGCTTCTTCAAGAAATAGAAATCATATAGGTAAAATAGTGTCAATAGATCAATAAAGTTGTGTTTTATATTATATTAAGGAATGGTATACGTGATTATGCATTGTGGTCTTGATCTTGTCTTTACTATCATAGTGCCCCACTTGGCCCAAAGAACTCGATAGGAACTTGACACATGTGGCATATACTTCTATGCCTTATTAAGGAACACTGGGTAAGTACAGAATCATCATCCATCCACGGTCTAACCTATTCTTACTAGTTGGCACTACTTCCAATCAAATCGAAATCAACTCATCGGACTTTTTGTGCAAACCCATGTCATGTACATTTAATCCTTTTTTTTTTTATTCCTTCTCTTTTTTCACCACAGGTATTTTCTTCTTTTTATACTTACTGCTTACTATCTATCACCTTTAAAAAATCAAAATGGAATCTTCAACCCACAGTAACATCTATGGATCTTCACAACAAGCCGATTTTACAGCGGAACCACCAAAGAACATAGAAGGTAACAATGTGCTTAAAAGACAGACATATGCTAACCTATTTTCCTGTATTTAGCACCATGGCAAGCCCCAGTATCTCATAAAGGTGAAAATGAATGGGATGGATCAAAAGAATCTCGTGATCATCCTGAATGGAATACAACAGCTTATGGAACAACAAACAGATGGGAACAGCATCCTCCTTCAACCGAATCACCTTCTTCAGATAAGCAGCAGCAGCAACATCAACAACAACAGCATCAACACGGTCATACCGATTCAAACATGGAAGCGGGGCATACTGTACAACATCCTCGGTCGTCTCGATCGATTCGCCGTGATTTAAATAATATCTAGCCTAGTCTTATCTTAATTAACTTGGTAAACTTAATAAAGCGTAGGGCTGTCGGGCTCTTTTTATTGGAAATGATTAAGCACGTTGGATGGATAGATGGGCTAGTGGGAATAATACGTAGGCTGGGATGGGGACAATACTCTAACCGTATGGGGTAGATGATTATTGAATGGGACTTTATATTTGAAACAAGCGCTTCCTTTTTTTCTGACATCTAGGGAACAGGATAATGATGCTTAAATCTGTATGTTTCAACACAATAAACTGATTGGATTGAACAAGTTTTTGACTGTATCACATTTAGGCATGTCATAGAAGTTCGTACACTTTCCTTTTTCTTTTCACACCGAAGCGGGATCTGAATCTGTGCAGTAAATTTATACGCCGATTTCTTTTCTCTTTCTTTTTTTGACACGAAGCCAACTACAGGGTTTCCATTGCTATCAGGTGCGATCTAAACCGATCTGAAAACGTGGAATTACTTGGTATTACAACACTAAAAACCAACAGGTTTTACTTGGTCATTGTAATGAGATCATGATTTGTATCGACAATGCAACAACGTTTCCAAATCTAGATTCAAACCCCGTTTTTTTTGGGCCTTTCTACACATCAATTATAATGGCATGACCGAGATGATCTGAGCGGCGATGAAGGCATGTCCATGCGCTACACAATGGTAAACCCATTTTCAAGAAGAATAACATGGAGCTTCTAGAAAATTTTTCTATAAAAGGAAAAGGCTCTTGTGCAACGATCAGGATTACAACGAAAAAAAAAAGTTTTATTTATTTATTTCGTAAACAACAAAATGGATAGTATCAGAAGTTGGGGTTTTATCCCATCGTCAAGACAGGGATGACGATGGGATTTGGCACTCCACCGGGCGAGCCGTTTTGTAGCCGCGATGAATCCTGCCAGATGCAAATATGTCCACCGGTTTTCCTCCCTGAGGAGAAAACCATGACTCAGCGGGAAGAAGACGAGCATGTATTGTCGATACTTGGCTACAAGGAGAAAGAATTGAGTGATTAAAGTTTTAGGTTGTCAAGGTGTACCTTACGTTGTTATTCCCACATGAGCCACGATGTTCAGTAAGGAGCTTTCTCCCTTTGCAATCTATGAAAAAGTCGGGACTTGAAATCAATCATCATGCAGGTTTTTTTTTTTTCTTTGTATGTTGTTCATACTCATTATTCAAGGTTGAATGATAGGAAAGGAGAAAGCTAAAGAAGAGGGAAAAGAGAGAAAGAAAGAAAGAAAGAAAGAAAGGAAAAAAGACAGAAAACTTAAATAAACGAAAAAAGAAGATGCATGCCACACAACTAAACTAAAAACGATCAATTCAACCCCAGAAACCCATCTTGTTCACCCCTGAAGTAGAAAAATAGAGGTGACCGAATCAAATAGGAATAGAACAGAACAGAACAGAACGGAACAGAACGGAACACAACAGAACAGAAGAATCATTGGAAAGAAGAAATGAATTCCATTTTTCTTGGTCCTTTTGACATTGTGTTTAGCTTGATTATTTTCGTTCCTCGAACTTTTTTTCAAATCCCGCTCACGATCTTGTTACACGGGATATAGGTCGTGATGTTTTATACGTGCATGCTTGGCAGGACAGTTTCATCACCGTGTCAGTGGGTCAAGTTTGTCAAAGAAAGATGCCTTGATTTTTGTTATGCTCTATGAGGGAAACTCAATATTGGTTTAGATGGGTATTCTGTTTGATCTGCAAAAAAAAAAAAAAAAAAAAAAAGCTGATATCCAGAGATCATCCATCTCGATTTGAAACCTCGGAAGATTCATCATCACAAAAAAGAGAAGCATTCCATATTTCCCAAGTAAATACACATTATATTTGGTCAAAAGCGCAACTTCGTCATAGGTTAATATTAAGTGATCTTTATTTCGTTCTGATTTGGGGTAATTAAAGGGGAGAGGGGAGATTATCCTAAATGACTAACTATACTAATTCTTTTTTTTCCGAGAAGATCCAGTATATTTCTGTTGTAGGGTATACCTAATTCATCAAAGAGATCTTCCGAGATGCCCAAGGTGGCACCACCAAAAGTTCCATGCAGCAGGGTCCCCTTTTATCTAAAAAAGTAAGATACAAGGTTGTATCACATATCCCATATTATTTTCCCGTATTTGTATCAGTCTTTTTTTTTTTTTTTTTTTTTTTTTTTTTTTTTTTTTTTTTTTTTTCCTACTTTCCCAGATCGAGTTACAGGCAGCAGCATCATCAGGTCCACCACAAGGATTAGCAGTAAATGTATGTATATCTTCTCTCTATGGAAGGAGGAGAATCAATGCAGTAAAAAGAAGAAGAAGGGATAAAAAACACCATTTGACTAGTCAATAAAGACTTTCCAATAGACAAACAATTTATGTGCAAAACAAAATACAAATGTTAATTTAAACTATAGTTAGGGTTTGTCCACCAGTCCAGCTTTGTCCACCTTCCAAGCGTACCCATTGAGCCACCGAGCCAACTTCAACACAGATCATTTCATGGTATTCATTGTCATCAAAGTCACCCATACCCTTCGCCTTTTCGATCCAAGGATTCCAAACCACTATTCAAAAGATACATTAGAAGAAATGGGATGAGCAAGGGGTTCTAGTGATGTCATCTTTTTCTTACCTGTGTCCTTCATGCCGGATTTGTCGATAAGCACCTTTTGTTCATCACCAACGTTTACTTGGAGATGATCTTGGACATCTTGGTACACACGATCCACTTCGCTGGCAATAGTGATCTTGTCCCTGTTTTCCACCTTGGCTGCACCAGGTTCCACCTTGTCAATGAATGAATACGAGTTTAATCCTTCCACAGATACATTGGCAATATCCTAGTTAAAGTAAAGGTGAGTGTTGTTGTCTTCCCTATCCAGTTTTTATATTTACCTTGACTCGGAAGTAAGTGTGTAGCAAAGTGTTGAATTCCATAGTGTCACTATCTTCATTCTTGACATTGAGATAGGTCTTCAGGTTGTTGGCAGTTAAAGTCACAGTGTAAACCAATCGGAAGGAATGAGACCATGATTGACGTTGTTCTTTGGTGAGTTGATTATCCTTCAAAGCTATGTAGTTTAGACAAGTTCATCCAATAGAGAGAGAGAGAGAGAGAGAAAGTTAGTATTTATCGTATAGTACCTACTTTTTGTGTACTCGACTTACCAAAGCGAACAGAAACTTCATCATTATCAGTTAAGATGCCAAGATAATCCCAGTACGAGTTTCGAGCAAAACCTAAAAATAATTGTTAGCATACGTCAAGTTTTTTTTTTTTTTAAAAAAAAAGTGGTTTCTTTTCCTTACCATGTTGAGGCAAAGAAATTTGGGGCTTTGTACCAAAAATAGGGAAGACGAGAGGAATGCCACCACGAATGGCCTTACTTCCGTCCAAGATGGCGTTTTTGCTGAAAGGCAACAAAGGAAGATAAAAGAAGAAGATAAAGTTAGTTTAATTAAAGACATTGTGTTTGAGGGCTTACCTTACAAACAGTCTTTCTGTGTTGTTAACAATCCAAGAAATAACCGTAGCACCTATTATATACAAGGGTATACGCGTAAACAGATTAAACCTTTAGCTATAAATTACGGGGGGGGGGATTTCCTTTCTCCTTTTTTGCTTACCATAGAGAGAGACCTTTACAGTTGCACCAGAAGGATGTTGAAGAGTAACCACCTTGTTCGATTCAGTTGCTGGCATGGTTGATGATAATCAAGTAAAAGAGATGTAAAGAAATGAAAATCGGCTAGACATTAAAATTTATCCCCCCAAAAAAGTAGTTTAAATCCCGCCATCATGCCAATCAGCAAAAATGTCAAATCCACGTGTATTGATAAAAAAAAAAAAAAAAAAAAAAAAAAAAAGACAAGACAAATGAATGTAGTAAAGACAAATCACACAATATCCTTTTATTATTTATATAAAGATGCATGGATAAGATGATAAAAGACAAGAGAGTATAGTAAGGTCCAATGGAGCAGCACATAAACTAGAGACGACGACCACGACGACCACCCTTTCTTCTGGTGCTATCGGTAGGGATAGGAGTAGTATCTTCGATACGACCAATGCGCATACCAGCACGAGCAAGAGCACGGAGAGCAGATTGACCACCAGGACCAGGAGTCTTGACACCAGTACCACCAGTAGCCCGGATCTTGACGTGGAGAGCGTTGATACCGAGTTCCTTGCACTTGGCAGCCACATCTTGGGCAGCCAACATGGCGGCGTAAGGAGAAGATTCATCACGATCGGCCTTGACCTTCATACCACCAGTAACACGGGAGATGGTTTCACGGCCAGAGAGATCAGTCACGTGGACAAAGGTATCGTTGAAGGAGGCAAAGATGTGAGCAACACCAAAGACGAGTTCACCTTCACGGACTTGGGGACCGAGGGTCACGGTTTCAACAGGCTTCTTAACGGCAGCACGCTTGGACTATAAAGGTCGATGTATACATAGTAAAAAAAAAAAAAAGTGGTGGTAAGAATGTGTTGATTCAATAGTTGGCATAATCCTCACGTTCCATCCATGCATCCATCCTTTTTCATGTCGTTTGTTATAGATACATCCATCCATGCATCCATCCATTCCATTCCATAACATCGATTGCGCTAGTGCATGTTAGAGGTGTGATGACTTACCATGATGATTTGAAAGAGAAAGAACGAAACAAGGATGGACCTGCCAATGCCTCTTTTTTCAATGTCTGGCGGGATTTAAAAATCTGTGGGCGAGTGAGCGGCTTTGATGTGTGGTTGGAAAAAAAAAAAAAAGTAGCCTGTCACAAAACAAAAAAGGTACCCGAGGGGTTTTTTTCTTATTTTACTTCTTTTACTTCCTTCATCCTAGCCTACTGTATATACTATCATGAACGCGTAAGTGCTAATAATGACATTGGAGGGGAAATACATGCAATGATACTCATCTGTTTATAACTTGCGGTTTTGTTAGATTGCAATCCAAATCATGGGCGGACGATATGGAATACGAAGGTAAGCATAAAACAACAAACTCATTAACACAACATCCTTCTCATCTATAACACTTTAAACATAGATCCCTATCAACCCAAAGTATTCACTGATGAAAACGGTATCAAGAACATTATCGAATACAAGGAAAACGATGCGGGAAAGAAAGTCAAGGTAAAGAAAAGAAAAGAAAAAAGAACAACAGGATGGTAATTGGTGGATGGGAAAACGGACCAGAACGAATGAATAAGTGTTTTGATGATAATACTTATTTTTTGATTATAGGTTACTCGTAAAATTCGCTCGACACTCAAGACTGAACATGTCAACAAATCAGTAGCTCAACGAAAAAAATGGGCCAAGTTTGGTGAAGAACAAGGTAATAAACCTGGACCTGATATGTCGACTACTACCATTGGTGAAAACATTCCTTTGAAACTTGGATCCAAGACTGGAAAGGTAGGAAATAGAGAATAAAATGTGGGGCTCATGGTGTGATAAACGACCAAAGTCTAACGATTATTATAATACAGAGTGTAGAAACCGCCGCTGTCGAAGAAGCTCAAGAAAAAGTACGTGCCCAAAGCAAAGCCAAGAACATCACTTGCCGAATCTGTAAAGGTGAACATTTCACTTCTAAATGTCCTTACAAAGATTCCCTTCAACCTTTGGACGAAATCACCTCTTCTTTGGAAGCTGTCAAGATGGAAACCACTGCTGAACTAGGCTCCGATGCCGACGCTCCTAACAAATACACACCTCCTCATCTTCGTAACAAGGCGGCAGGTGCTTCTCCTAGTGGTGGTGAATCGATGCGGGGTGGCGATCGACGTGGTGGTGCCGATGATAACTGTACTTTGCGGGTCACCAACTTGTCTGAAGATGTGATGGATAGTGATATTAATGAACTCTTCCGTCGGTTTGGTAATATCACTCGTGTCTTCTTGGCCCGTGATCGTGAAACTCGGATGTGTAAAGGGTTTGCTTTTGTGTCTTTTGCTGATCGCGAAGATGCTGAACGTGCTCAACAAGCTGTCAATGGTTATGGTTATGACAATCTGATCCTCAGGGTGGAATTCGCTCGTAGTCAATAGATTGTCCCCTTTTCCCCCCTTTTTTATATAGTTTGTAGTCTCTCTTACTCTTTTTTTTTTTAGTCTAGTATGTAACTTTGCTCTCTTCTTCCTCCAATCATCCCCTTTTTATACTTTATACTATTTTTTAACACACCTTTGATATCAATCTTGCAGTATCCATCATTCAAAATAAACTGATCATTCATTCTTCCAATCAATAAAAATGTCTCATTATTTACTCCTTGTTTTTGTTTTTACTTTCTTGCTGGAAAATGCTTTCTTAACAAACTCTTTACCAGTAATCTATTCTCGTTTTGATACCTTTTGTTAACACCATCAAATGTTGTAACAAAGGGCCTGGTTTAGGGGTATGTGAACGGAATTTAAATTCGCATCTCGATAATTCATGCAAAATATTTCAACCCCGATGGCAGTTGATCCTTCCCGAACTTTTTTTTTTTTATTGTACATCCTATATTACCAATGTTTTCTTTCTTTTCAAACAACTACAAAGATCCATTGCGTCATAAATACGTTCTCTTCGAAGTCGATGCTGTGGATCCAACAAGATGGTTCGTACAATCTAAACATCATTCAACCAAATCAGTCCTACTTTCTTTTATCTTTTTCTTTTTCAAGACTTACTGTCACCAGCATCATGCATGCCAAACAAGAACAAGCAGTGACCATGAACAAGATGATTTGCTGATAATAGGCAGCATTCATAACACTGGTCCCACCCATGATCTGACCTGCCATGGCACCCGGGATCACAATCAAGCCTGCGATCGACATGCGCTGAATAGACGGTAGCATAGCCAATCGGACGGCTTCCTGGGTTTGGTATTGAGTCGCTTCCCAACGTGTGGCTCCCATGGCCAACAAGGCTTCCACTCGATCTCCGCCTGTGTTCACTAAATCACCTACCAAACCATTCATGGCCATCGCCATTGCATTCACCGTCAGACCCAAGAGTAATCCGATGGTGGGTAAATATACCTCAGGTGCCCAAAAAGGAACCTTATTGATGGCAAACCGGATACCCATCACGCCTACCAGGTGGATTGATACGAACGTACAAATGAAAACCGAGAGGAACTAATCAGGGGGAGATTTGCAAATGAGGATGAGGATCCTCGGCTATATCCTATTTAAAAAAACTTACTATTCCCCGGAATGATTTCTCTGATTTGTTAAAAGTAGTTTCAAACGTGGTCAAAAGAACAAGAACGACTAGATGAAATGGAGTCAAGTTTGGCATATCGGCGGGTGTTAAAAAAAAGGCACTTACAAGTAGTGGCGGCAATAGCATACGGGTTACGCTGTCGAAAAAGATCCTCCAAGATAAACCCCTGAAATCAAACAAATGTATTAATATGTTACACAAGAACGTAGATGAAAAATATGATTTATTACCATCACTGTCAGTCTTTTTTTTTTTTTTTTGAAAAAAAAAGTTTGAGGATGAGTTCATGCATATTAAAACCCCGCGATTTGGCTTACTGGACCAAGCATCGAGTTGCACTGATGATTAAAGGTCGGGATATTTTCAATTGAAGGGTAAAAGAAATGGCAACTGAAAAAAAAAAGAGTGAGTAACAAGTCACCCTCTCTTTGAAAAAAAAAAACTTTACAATCGATCAAAAAGAAGCTGCTGGCAAGTAAGACGTTGGACCAAGAAAGGTCTGGCATTTTATATTTACCGCCTTCATAAACACCCGTATCATCGCTTAGATGAGTTTGGTTTTGAAAAGATCGAAAAACATACTCCATCGCTTGACAAACCAAAATGTAAAAGAAAGTGATGCGATTGATCCTTTATATAGGGAGCCTTTTATTTATTTATTTATACGATGATAATCCCCCGATTATCATAACCCACTGTATTGAATGATATCACAGCCTCCATGTGAGAAGAGGCATGAAACTTCTGGGCAACTTGAATTTTTCGTCAAATAAGCGGAGGATGAAATATTAGTTAATATTATGTGGGAAGTATGTGGTTTCCTTTTATTTTTCACTTACCGTTGGCCGAAGCCCCGTACCCAACCCTCTCAAAGGAAGGGGTATCAGCCATATTCTCATCCAGGGATTGACTGACAAATTGTTGTTGTTTGTTAAAGAGGTGGGCATCCCCAGGGAAAGCTGAAAAGAATTTAAAAGCTCTTTTATATGGTGTGGAAAAGAAAAATACAGATGATCAAAACCCATGCATTGTCAAATTATAACAATCTTATACAGGACATTGGCCATTATAGTTCGCATTAATGGGATGAAGCCTATAGGAAGCCACTCGCGCTAAAGTTTACCCTAATCGACGAAAAACTAAATTTACTCGAAACTTCTTTTATCGGGATGTGAAAATGTTCTTTAAAAAGACCGAGTCTTTCCCTCCCCAGAAATCACGTAATGTGAACCCCGACCAGGCTTGAAAATGAGTGCCTCAAAACACAATCTCATTAAAAAAGTCAAGTTAAAACTATCTTGAGGCTATACTGCTCCATACAATGGACTTGGTACAATGACCATTATGTAAAGTTTGTTGGAAATAGGCTAAGGAATGCACATGGTCACTTTTGTCATTAGCATCACTTGTTCATCAAGCTAGTAGAGCCTTCCCAAGGTTCAAGGCGAGAGTAAGCGGGTTTTGAATTAAGTTTTATCTTGTGTGTCAATTTTCATTCTGCAACTTTTTTTTTTTTTTTTTACAAAAGTCAGGGTAAAACAATCTTGAGACTATAATACTCCATACAGTGGACTTGGTACAGTGACCATTATGTAAAGTTTGTTGGAAATAGGCTAAGGAATGCACATGGTCATTTTTGTCATTAGCATCACTTGTTCATTAAGCTAGTAGAGCCTTCCCAAGATTCAAGGCGAGAGTAAGCGGGGTTTGCAATAAGTGTTCTTTCAAAGCCTGGCGGGAGTTCAATTTACGTGATTTTTGGTGGAAGGGAAAGGGTCGTCCTTTTTGGACTGGCCTAATAATAGATTAAGGTGGTCGGCATAATGAAATAGGGCCCAGACACAACTAACCCAACTACAACGGAAACATATACAACATAGAGAGGTAACATGTTAAAAGATTGTTTTATTGTTGTGATATACATTCTATAATTATTGAATAAGTCTATGTAATCAATGATAATGGAGGGTAAATCTATGTACATTAGAAGGGGAGCATCTATTTTATCGCCAGCACGACCATATTTCTAGGAGACACGATATCATCAAACAGCGGAACCAGCCCGACCTGTTTTGTTGGACTAGGCGGGATAGTTTCATCTAGATAAAGATATCGATCCAGTAACACAAGAGATTCTATTACAGGACCAAGAAGAGCTAGTACAAAAATAAAAAACAATCATACATCAGTATTGTATTCTTTGCAGATCATCATTATTACCTCTGATTGTCCAAAGCACCGCAATACGTTTGTCGACATTAGCCACCTTTTTAAAGTGATCATAAGAAGAGGCCGCCAAGTCGGAAGGAATAGCATCCACAGAATATCCCAACCGGGTCAAAGCCGCCTTGACATAGATCGGAAAAGTATCAAAGTCTCGTTTCTTGTTAAGTCGGCCAATTACCGGAGCCTTTTCCGATACCTTGATTAAACCCTGTTCCACCATGAGCCACTACATAAAAAGAGAGATAGATGAGTTTTCCCTAGATCTGATTTACTACAAAAAAAACAAGTGTGACGTACCTGTAACAAACACCGAAAAAAGTGATGTTCATAAGCCTTGATACTTGATTCCTTCCTTTCCAGCCAACGAGAAGGAGCCTGACAAGCCAACATACATGCGGTCGATCCCAAATGGTAGTCCCTTAATGAGCTGGACATTGGAAATCCCGGCGTATCCCCTTGATGATGAGTTAAAAAATGATAACAGCAACCCACATTGACTAGAGCTTGAATTTCAGGTCGTTGAGTAAAGAGACGGAGCATCATACTAGAGAGATCACCACATGCATGAAGACCACAGATCAGCCAAGACATTGTCGCATCATTATGACGTGATTGTTGTAAACTAGCGAGAATGTCAGCGGCATTTTCTGATGTAAAGAGATCCGTGACATGGTGAATCATATGCTGTTTATCCTTGAATCCTTTGATGGCCATATTATCAAATCGTTTTGCTCCACATGTTTGTACTTCTGACCCATCCACAGCCATTACTTGTAAATCATATTGGAAGGCCACCGTTCGTGAGAGATAACCTTGACCAGCACCCAAATCAACAACGTGTTCTATATTGTTGTCCCTAGCGGTCTGATAGATCAATGGTCCCATTCGTTCCACCTAGTTGATTTTATTAATACAGGTAAGTAGTTAGCTTTTCCATTCATCATCCATTCCCATCTTGATCCTTTACCTCGTGTATCTTCTTTGTCGTCATACCAGGTTTAATATGTCTGTCAATAGGTTGTGCAAGATTACCTACATACACACCAAATCAACAATCTATAGGTTAGTATATACATGTATACATTACCTAATTCGGTTATTACTTACCACCCATATCCGATTGTCTTGATAATGCCAGGTCTCTTGTTGTTTGAATAAAGTGACAAAGTGAGGAAGGCCAGGCTGGGTCCATATTAAAGTCCTGTAAAGAAGAAGAAGAATCAACAGTATGAGAGACACAGTTCATTCCTATTTTCTTTACAAACTCACTTTTGTGAGATCAGCAGCTGTGGAGAGATGAATCAAGCTGTCCCACCAACTATCGTCATCAAGATCTTGAGGTTGCTGTTGTTGATCAGGTAAAAAGGCCTGCCGCCAAGTGGGGTCGAGTAATTCCCACTGATCCTGTGTCAAAAAGTCCACCACGTGAATGTTCGTTAAGAAGCGATACTGTTGAATAAAGTCACAGAGAGCCTTGGTATATGTGTTGATATCACCTTCATCATATCCTTTTGGTAATGGGCAACCCATTGAGATTTGTAAAAAGTGGGAAGAAAGAGTGATTTTGTTTTTTTTCGAGTCACCGCACGCATTTTATAGACGGGATTTAAAAAATCATGCATCCCAAGGAATTGGCAAGTTGGTCTGGCTGTACAAGTTCATGAGAGATAAATTGGGTCTGTTTATTGATTAATAAAACTAGTAAAGCTAATAAGAGTGATACTACATACTAGTTGGGAGGGTGATAAGGTTCTACTAACATTTTGCTAAATTCTTTAATGTCTTCGGTACCACGGACTTCCTTGGTCAATAAAGGCATCTTGACGATATGGAAGTCTTCATACAAGTCATTAATTTGTTCCAAGTATTTTTGTTGCATCTTGTGTCGCACGCTACAATGTTCACAGTTGGAACCTATAAAAAAAATAGTTGATAAATGTCAGCTATATCCCACTCCTTCTCTTCCTTGATTCTACCTACCTTCTTTAGGAAACAAGAGTTGATTCACGATGATGTTATGGGTATCGATGTGGTAAGATGTCAATTCTTGAATCATGCGTTCCGTTTCATAGAGTGACAAGAATTCAGAGATACAAACACAGATAAATGTCGTGATACTCTATATAATATAGTATAGTAATTATGTTAGTTAGTTGTATCGATCATCATTTATTTATCAACTTACAGGATCTTTGAATTGGTTATTCACTTCAGTAATCACCGAACGCATTTCTTCCAATTTACCAAACATGTCTTCTTGGTTTGCATTCATGCCCATCATCCCAGAGACCTAAATAAATAAATAAATAAACAGTATGTGTGAGCCAATCATTCACAGGATGTTAAACCTTTCCCCTATCCCTATACATACCTGTTGGAACATGGGTCCAAATCGTCCACTAAGACCACTGATCTTTGCCAATGCTTTTTCCAATACAGTAGGGAATGAGAGGAATCGGAGGGTATGACCTGTAGGGGCGGTATCAAACACGACCACTGAGTATGACATGGTCTTGACTTGTCTATAAAAGTGTAAAAAGATGAGTAAGAATTAAAATAATCATATAAAGCCATCTATCAATATCAACCTACTTCATCACTTCAGCGAAACCCATAGCTTCATCTACACCAGGAATGGCATAAGCCAAGTCTTGCACCATACTACCCATACCATTGTTTTGATCAGCTATAAAGTAACAAAAAGTCAGTCAGTCAGTCTAAACCTTTATACTTTGCTCCCTTGACTTACATTGTTCAATCATTTCTTGAATACTTGAAGTAGGATCGATTTCCATAGCATACAAGTTTTCAAACCCATTGACCAGGGTAGCTTCTTTAGAGAATTTTTGTCCAAACGCGTCAGATAAGTTGTGAGCAGGATCGGTGGAGATCAACAAAACCGATTCACGCACCTTGGATAATTGAACTGCCAAAGAGCAAGATGAAGTCGTTTTACCTGTATTGATATAAAAGGAAAAACCATTAGTCATAACATCGTCTCCTCAGGGGGGGGGCGGAAAGCGTAATTCATCTTGTTTACTTACCAACACCACCTTTGCCACCAACAAAGATCCAGTGCAAAGAATCTTGATCAAGTACGTTTTTCAAAGTAGGGTCCAAGGGTTGGAAGTCGTCATCGGAGTAATCTGACATGGTTTTCTTTTTACAAAATAAAGTGGATGAAGAGATGGAAGAAAAAAGAAGAACAGAGAAGGGCCCGCCAAAATAAGTCGACTTTTGTTCAAATCCCGCAATCACTGTCGGGATATGAAAAGTGGAACAAAGCCAATAAGGCATGAAAAAAACCAAAAGTAGAAAGACAAACAATGGGAAAAACCCGCCTCGGTAGTAAAATAGCAAACAATAAGTTTATTGTTTACATTAATGACACTTGCTCCTTTCATGATCATCCCATATAAAAAAAGGAAACAATGATCAATGAAGAGGAAAGAAATGATGTTCATTAAAAAGAAAAGGATTCATGCCAATCTTTCAAGGGTGGTTTTGACAAGTAACAAGTAAAGCTGCGCTCTTATTCCTCATGTTTCGAATAATTTTTTTTTTCACCACAAGATAACCCGAGCCTCTTTTTTTTTTTTTTTTTTTTTTGTTGTTGTTGTTAAAAAATGTTTTTTACCAGAAACCTATTTTTGCATTTCTTTCTCCACTCCTTCACACTTTTTTTGCCTCACACTCAAAACACACTAATTCCAAAAGAGAATTGATTGATTCCTTTCTCTCACTCTCTTCTTCCCATCATCATATTCAACAACATAGAAGACCTGTCACATCCTACCTTTTTTATTATTTTTTAATACACACATACACACTTTCTCTTAATACTATCTACCTACCCACCTTTTTTTTTTTTTTTTTTTTTACTTAATATTTAGATACCAAAAATGGACGAAGTGACTACCAGGATGACAAGTTCATCACCAACATCATCATCCACCAATAGTAATACAACTACTACAGCAGCTTTATCCTTTTGTTATGCTCCTTGTGCATCCCAACAATATGACCTTTGTCGAAAAAAAGATGAACATACTACAATGCTATCAAAACTCCGGGATACCTGTCAACACATCATGACTTCTACTAAATGCGATATTACAATCACCACTAATGATAAACCCACCAAACATGCTCTAGTTGATACGCCCACTGACTATAACTTGACAATGACAGGTCCTCTTCATTCCCTTGCTGTTGCTCGAAGTGAATTGTTACTTCAATGTCCGATTAAAGTAAGTGGACCATCTCTTTTACTACGTATTCATCCT
Organism: Chlamydoabsidia padenii; assembly: GCA_025330725.1. Classification (NCBI taxonomy): domain Eukaryota; kingdom Fungi; phylum Mucoromycota; class Mucoromycetes; order Mucorales; family Cunninghamellaceae; genus Chlamydoabsidia; species Chlamydoabsidia padenii. The sequence continues at coordinate 714,700 of JAIWND010000006.1, read as the reverse complement.
ATCTCTTTATATATAGATCGAACTAGTCTTACCCGTTCCTTCAGCTGAATCCCCAAGTCAAGATCAATGCGATCGTATTGCTGAAGAAACCAACACAACTGTTCGAATCACTCCACCTGAAAATCATCAATCATGCTTTGCTTCTGATCATACTGTGGCCTTGACTATCACTGGTGTACCCGAATGTGCTGAAAAATGCAGGGTTAGGCTCTTGGTACTACTTGACGAAAATGTAAGGAAACCTAAAACAATTGAAATCCCGATTTGTCTATTTCACTAACCAAACACTTTTTTTTTTCTCCCTTCTTCTTCTTCCATTGATCCTTTATTATGTCTAGGCTGGTTTGCGATCTGATGTGGTATATATGCCATTGAAGTTTCAATACTTGATTGGTGGTCGCAAACGAACTGGTTTACATCCTATTATAGAAGAAACCTGCACCAATATTTACTTTCCCTCACCTTTTGCGGCGGCGACAGTAACTGGGGAGGACGAAGACGACTCTGCGATCTATATCACAGGTGAACCTGCTAATGTGGCTCGTGTTAAAGATATGTTGAATAAATTGGCTTCACAAAAGGTAACGTATAAAAAGATATATATATATATATATATATATTTTTAAAAAAAAGGCAATCGTTTTACTTACTCTCTCTTTCTCTTTATGAAAATAGGCCAAATCTATGTATCACAAATCGGTCAAGATGGTGGCTCAGAAACTGGACTGGATGCTACTACATCGTAAAGACGAAGTTCGCAAGATTATGCACGACAATGGTAAGATAGGATAACAGAAATAAAGAGCAAAAATACTAAAACGCTCTTTTGTTTACTTTTCTGGTAATTAGGCTCGTTTGTTGGTTTCCCACCCTTGGGCTCAGGCGAAGATTCCATCTCGGTGTATGCAGAAAATCGTGTGAATGCCGAACGAACATTACGTGCCATCAACTTTGTCGCCACTGGGATTTACGAAGCAATCTTTTATTTTAATGATCACGACGGAATCATCTTCAACGGTGGGGCGTCTCATTGCTTCTTTGACTCTACCAGCAATTTGGCCAGCATGGTATCTCAACTCTCTCAAGTATCAGGTGCTCAAGTGGTCTACAAGATGGAACCTGGCTGTATCGAAGTGATGGGAACCGAGCGAGCCATTCGTAATGTCTATCAACGACTTCAAGAAATGGCGTTTTTGAAACCCTTTCATCAAGGCACCATCTTCCGGGTCGAATCCGCCAACGAACAACGAGACTTTATCAGTGGCAAGAAGAATGGTAAAATCAACAAGATCATGAAAACTTCGGGGGCCAAGATCCGATTCCTCCCTATGGCCAGCGATTATAACTTTGTCATTGAAGTCGACAGTACAAGCTTTACCAAGGTGCTAGATGGTCTCACTCTACTTCAAGAAGAACTACCGGCGGAAATCTCCTTCTTTGTACCCGAGGCTTACCATAAGCGGATTATTGGGGTGGGTGGTAAAAATATCCAACGCATCATGAAGAAGTACGGTGTCTATGTCAAGTTCTCCAACACGGAGGAATTCGCATCACTTGGTGGCTATTATGACAATGAAGATAACGTGGTGGCTCGTACGCCTATGAAGAATCAAATTAACCTGGACAATCTACGCCATGCCGTGATGGAGCTCATTCATCCCAAGGACCGCGACTATGTCACTCACACTGTACCCATCCCATTCCGACTCCAACGACTCTTGGCTCATGATCAAAGCATGTTTTTTGATGAAGAAATCGGGAAAAAGACAAACACACGACTGCTATGGCCTGATTGTGAATTGGCTACGGATGATGTGGTATTGGTGGGTCCTGAAGCTCAAATTGATTTGGCAATGGGGATGGTGCAATCGGTGGTGCCTCGTGATTATGAACTACGGGCTCTTCGCTCAGAGGCATTGACTCGTGTACTGGAATCGGACGACTTTAAGGGTGCTATGGTGCTACGATTACAACAAGAATTTGGTATCAGACTCAGCTCTTATCCTGATCATTACTGTGCTGAAGATATCGTGCTTGTATTGCATCACACTACTATAGATACATTCGCCACTGCTCTGGATAGGGTCGTCTCTTATTTCAAAACACATAATGTATCGTTTTATGAACAAAAGATCCCTGCTTCTTTAATGGCAACACCTAAACGATCTCAGGTGCAGCGGTACTCACATGATTCTTCCTCTTCTCTTCTTCCTCCAGGTAAGAACCAAAAAAAGAAAAAAGGATACCAAATTTATCTAACTGGGGGTTATTTTTATCGTTAGATGGTGCAATGTTGGGTAGATTCTCCTCTGAACCAGCAGTAGTTAAACACTCGATGCCAATGATGTCCACACCTGCTTCGAACATGATGGCATCTCATTCTACAACACCAATGACTTATCCTATGTTTAACTTTGCACCACCACCACCAGCTTCACCAGAAACAAGTCCATCAGCACCTTCCACTACAGCCACATCCCCTATGGACAATACTTGGAAGACACCGGGCCAAACAATGTCTGAAAACAATTTACGAGCGATTTTTGATGCACCTATGGATTTGACTGAACAAGAAAAAGTCGTATTGGCAAATTATCGGTATCAACGCATGAATATGCCTCAATTAGGTGGTGGTCCAGGGTTTGGATATGGCACAACAGCGTCGACTTCTCCTGCTGTAGCTACCTCTCATCAACATCAACACCATCATCAACCCAATACTACCTCACCTGGTGCACCTTCTGATATTTGGTCAACATCTCAAATCCACCACCATCATCATCAACAACAACAACAACAAACCCCACACCAACAAAGACAAATGCATCAACAACAGGATCAGCGACGATCGTTTGGTAATAGTCCACCTAGTATGCGTTCCTTGAATGGCGGGGTTTTTGTGGAATCTGGAATGTCGTCTTTTTTAAATCCTGGTTACGCTTCCATGATGGGCGAAACACCACGGTATCAACAACAACAACAACAACAACAAGGCTTCAACCCGTATGGTGATGATGGACCAAAACAAGCATTGAAATCAAGTAAATCTATGCCCGAACCTTTACTGGAATCTCATTTCCATCAACAGCAGCAACAACAACAACAACAACAACAACATACCTCTCCTCCTCATCACCCTGTACCTTCATTCCACACAAGTACTACTTCTGGATTTCCTGGAGGACTTGGTTATCCCCTGTCATCTACCAATCGGACCCGATCACCCTCATCAAATACTGGATTATTCACTAATGGAACCAATGAAGGTAAGTTTGTATAAACAACGGTAAAGAAAAGTGGACTTTACTGACCAACCTCTTTATGCATTAGAGTATGTTGTTCAAAGCATCCTGGATAACATTACATTATCTGGCGATGGTGATCAACGACACCCTACAACCCGTCCACCACCTGGTATGAATGGCTAATGACATACACACATACACACACCCTTTTTTTTTTTTTATAATTAGTCATTGTAGTTAATAGTATCTTTATATAGCAGTAGCTCTTCTTTATTATATATAGTATGTAATGTTTATTATTTTTATTTTATATAGCCTAAATAAAAACAGTTTGTTTTACTTTTTAAATCATCACCATAATAATAAAAAGTAACAACTATACTATGTAGTCAATGGAATATATCTATTTACAAAGAGGAAGGGGGGGGGAAAGACTAGTCTTGATCCAAAGCAGCCATTCGTTGTTTGAGGTGAAGGATTTGGGCATTGACTTCTTTTTGGGCAGCTTCCAACCTAGCGAGTTCTTCTTGTTCAAGCTGGACACTAAATTGTGGAATCGAGGCTGGTTTCTTGACTGGCAAGTTGGGTTGAAGTGCATTGTGTTTGGCCAAGATATCCCGGAAGGCCTCGGTGGGTTCGTTAAAAACCTACAAGTGTGTAAGAGAGAGAGAAAAAAAAAGTGAGAGTCAAAAAAGTTAGATACCCAACATCACCATACTTACCAATTCATCATACATGAGACTTGACACTGGTTTGTCTTTAGGCCAAGGCTGTCCATTGATATCGTCTTCATAAGGATGTAAACGGAGATGGTGGTAAAGTGTCACGGATTTTTCACTAGTGGCAACATGGAAATGCACCTTGATCATGATTTCGAATTCACCCCAACCTGTTTCTGTTAATTCAAAAGGGGGTTGTTCTACCGCTATAGATATATAACAGTTAGTGTCATTTGTGTGAGAGGAGGGGGGATGACTTACTTCGTAAAGGATTAGGATAGGTTTCGTGGAGCTTGAAGACCACTTTGCGAATGTAATAACTGAGATCGTCATTACCCAGCCCTTTCAGCATCACTGTCCATTGATGAGTATGATCGGAATCGGCGGGTTTTTTACCAGTGATAGGTGTTGCCGTGTTGCCATAATAGATGGGTCGGGATACACTGAGTCCTTTGATTCGTTTGTTGGACATGGGGAGAGGAGAAGAAGAAGGTGCGTCAAAAAAAAAAAAAAAAAAAAGAGTAGCGGGGTTCAAGTATTTATATATAAAGCTTTTCAATGACCGACTATATCATGCCCCTACTATAAAACAAGGTTTTTATTGTCATATCATATCCACTATTAAACTAGACAAGTACCAAGTGATGTTCTTGTTTTCAAAGTTTCGCTTCAGTTAATGGAAGAGTGTCATCAGGGATTTCCACCGACATACCAGTGATCATTAACTGAGCATATGTTTTGCCTTGACGATCCACAGTTAACGAGCTGATCCCACCACCACCTACGTAGAGAATAATCGTCAATTCAAGTCACCCCCCCATCCTTCTATTTTTATCTTTTTTACCTAGTGCTTTTGTTATTACAAAGTTAAATGCATTCAATCCAGCCAATTCGTAGCGCTTGACGGTACCACCCCGACAAAGATGTTGCATATAATCCGCCACAGCACGTTCGGTGATGGATCGTTTAATAAAAGGTGTATACCGAGAATCGCGAGCAATAATACCAATGTTACTAACATCACCCTTATCACCACTTCGACCATAGACCAGTTGAATGAGCTTTACCTTGACCAGGTGAGTGGATGGGCCATCGTAAAGAGGAAGAGGTGGCACAGGAGTAGGCGGTTGGCCGAATGAGTGATGACTGTCCCATGCATCCCAAGGGATTTCCAACACTTGATCTTCTTTGCCTACCATTACAGTCGTCTTGATGTTTGTCTTGGGAATAAGGGCGGGGAAATGGACCATGTTGGGCGTCACTGAAGGGAGGCCATAGAATCCCATAGCTGGGGCACCTGAAGTCACCATCTAAAAAGAGAGAGAGAGAGAGAGAGATTGTTAGTTTCAAAAAATTGGTAATGGTGTCACACTTGTTTTTTTTTACCTTACCGGATTGATTTCTCTTGTGAAGATTGCCATTGCTGCAGGATCGTGGTGATGTGCGCCGACACGAAGTAAGATTTCTCGAGATTCATGCAAACTGGCATGTGGGCTATGTATATAAAGTAAGGTTAATACGGGAGGGAAAAAAAAAGGCTGCTTTCATATATATATTACCCATAGAGAGATTCACCACCCACAGTTTCCACACGAAAGTCTTCAAAAGCATCTAGTCCACGTCGTTTGAAGATAGCCAAGCATCGATCACGAATCGCATTACCAATGGCGATAGCCTATGTAATAAATCAATCAATTAATAAAAACGTAATGTCAATTTTTTTTTTTTCATTACCTTTTGTTTGGCTTCATCACCAGCAATCAATAGATCACCATGAGCTTGAAACCCCTTGACAAAAATACCACAGCATTTCAACCAAGGTGTGGGTTGTCGCCCACGAGCGCCAGAAACATGGACCCGATCATGACCCACTTGTTTGAGTCGGACTTGACGAAGATCGACAATGACATCAGCCATAATATACAGTGAAGGATCCATGGTCTCATACAAGATTTGTTCAGCCACTGTGCCTGGTGAGACCACGCCACCTGTGCCATCTGGCTTTGTAACAATAAAGTCGCCCTCTGGTTGGAATTCAATGATTGGATAACCCATGTTTGCATATCCACCAGCCGCCACCACTTTTTTCCAATCCGTAAAGTTCCCACCTGTAGAATGACAGCCGCATTCAATGATATGACCGGCCAAGGAGGCTGATGCCATCAGATCATAGTAGTTTGTTGTTGTATTAACATCCCATTGATATTCATGCATGAGTGGACCTACCACCAAAGCTGAATCCACCACACGACCAGTGACTATACCCCCCTCATCAAAAAAAAAAAAAAAAGGTCAGTAGATGATAATCACTTTCTTGTTTATTTACCAATGATATCAGCACCTTCTGCCAAAGCAGCAGCAATTCCTTTGGCACCAAGATACGTATTTAAAGCCAAAATACGATCATCAGGTCCTGGCATAGTATCGGCATCTTGAGTATGATTGATAGGCGAGCTAGGTGAAAATGATTGAAGAGAAGAGAAGGAGGAGAATACCGGTAAAGAAGTATCCTTTGGCACCAGATCGTCGCCCAACACCACCGCCACTTTGAGATGTACCAAACCCATCTTGTCAAGTAGGTTTTCCACCGCCCGTTTACAACCATAGGGGTCTAACGCACCTGCATTGGTCACGAGCTTGGTACCCGTTTTTGCCAGTCGAGGTAGGATATCTGGTAAAGTATGAGTCAGGAAGAGACTGACGTAATCGATGCCTGGTTTGTCTTGTCGTCGGTATCGGTTTCCAGCAAAGATTCCCATGGTTATTTCTATTACCCCATTACAAATATTAAAAGATGAGTCATGGTTAAAAAAAAGGTTTAAGGATTATGTTTTACCTGCAAGATAATCAGCCACCAAGTAATCAAGCGTGTCTTCGTTTGCGAGTTGAATAGCAGCTTCAATAGAGTCACCCCAGAATGCACTATAGCAGCCAACTTTGATAGGTTTGGTAGTTGTGCTCATTGGTTTTTAAAAAGAATAGTAAAATGGGGAAGAAAAAGAAAAGGGGAAATTGAAAATCTCAATGCAAAAAACTTGATTGAATCGGAGGCTGAAAGGTATGACCGGGCGGGATTTAAAAATGAAAGACGATGATACAAAAAAAAAAAAAAAGTTCATCCAACCCGAATGACTTTCTTTAACCACTCCTGTACATAAATCTTTACATTCCCAACACTTTACAAGTCACTTTTTTTTTTTTTTTTTCTTCTATATTCTACTCTTCTTATACCATACCATCATGAATGAAACCAGTTTGACCCTTTCGTCCTCACACAATCTACTGCCGTTTATCTTATTGTCCAAATCAGTCAAAGGTGCCGCGCACGCCAAATTGATTATGGATACCTTGGATGCTCCTGGTGTCTATGTGTTTTCCGAGCTATACGAATCACCCAATGTCGTACAGGTAATAACAACACTGCTTAAAAGGTAATGGTGTACTAATTCGTTTTTTTTTTTTTTTTTTTTTTTTTTTTTTTTTTTGTCAAGTAGGCCTCCACTTTACCTGAAGTCAAGCCATACTATGCGTTACTGGAACTCTTCCTTTATGGTACTTATGGTGAATATACTGGTAAGTCATATTGTCTTTACTCTCACAAGACTATATTGCTTACTCACTTTTTATTTTATTTTATTTGATCTTAGCCCATGCTAGCCAACTACCTGCACTGACACCGAAACAACTCATCAAACTCAAACATCTCTCCATCGTGACACTTTCTGAAAAAAGACGGGCAAGTTAATATCAACCCTTTTATCCTCTGCCACAGCTTACTTATACCTTGATTATGTATAATATAGACCTTAAATTATCAAGACCTCCTGACCTACTTGGACATCCCCAGTATCCGCGAATTGGAAGATTTGATCATTGATGCGATATACCAAGGTGTCTTGACAGGCAAACTCGATCAAAGACGACAGGAATTGCAGGTGAATACGACGATGGGACGGGATTTGCGACCAGGACAGCTCGACGATTTGGTGGGACGGGTGACAGCTTGGGCCGATCAGACGGCATCACTGACCAATCATCTGCAACAAACTGCTCAATCTGTGATGAACCAAGTCCAGGCGAATGAATCAGTCAAGGCACAGTATACAAAGGACATTGAACAAGTACGCCAGGCTCTCCAGATCAAATCCAAACAAGTCATAGACACGGATCCGAAAAAGGATGGACCTGCACGCCAGAATGAATTTTACGAAGCTGAACGAGCTGGTGGACGGGCAAAGAAACGTCAAGTCATGGAAAAGTGAAAATATTAGAAAAAGGTAAGGTGGGTTTAAAGAAGAACAAGAAGAAACTGACTATATTTTGTTGATTTTGGGTAGGTGTCATCATTGGTCTACGCGCTTTTTTTATGATAGGGCTTTGTTGTTGTTGGTGGTGGTAGTAGTATTAATAGTAGTAGTCATCTTGTCAAACTAATACAATAAACAGCAATTGTTATTGTTATAATTGGCGTATGTGCTTGGTCAATTGGTTGAATAAGCAAATTACCTCTTGATTGGGCAGATCGGTCTCTCTTTCTCTCTCTCTCTCCCTTTACCATCAATAGAATACGCTCCTACTCGTGCTAATTGACTCATGTCCAAAGTAGGTTGGGTACATCTCCTTCTTCCTTGTTGATAGGGGTAATGATTTACATTGGGGTACACAACAAACCCGGGGAAACAACAGTACTGAAGATCCCCTCCAAAAAAGCACATCTGTCAAAAAGCGGGGAAAGAATTTCTTATCTTCGTGTGGATAGGGGGATAGGGACTATGATGTGATTAGGTGGGATAATATATATATCAAACACATATTTATTGAATACATCATGCTATTGTTTACATGTACCTTAATTTTTTAATAAAGCGGGGTTTGGGTAGTCTAAAGCGGACGATTAAACCAATGATCTGATATCTGGTATATGTTTGTAGTTTGGTTGATGATAGGGTGCCAATAGCTTTACTATAAAACCATCAGAATGGGTGATAGATCTATTTTTATACCACAGTACTCTAATTGACCAGTGATGAAAGGATGGATATGCAGGGCAGGAACTGGGTAAAGAAAAACCAACTTTTTGTACAACCTACTTTAACGAGATTAGTCGAGCCTGCCGCGAAAAGGAAAATAAAAAAATATTTTTTAACCACCGCTCTTCTTATTTCATTCTCCTCTTTTTTTTTTCTTTTTCTTTTTCTTTTTCTTTCCTTTTCCCTTTCTAAATACCCCCTTCTCTTTATTATCAATCTGCTTCGGTAACCTTCTTCTTCATACACATACACACCTTATTACAACAACAACGACGAACGAGATATGGGAAATCAAGCCAGTCGTGTTCTCGAGAAATCCAAGGACAAGAAGAAGAGAAAGGCACAACAAAGACGTCGTAGTACAATCACCATGGAAAACCGATCGTTAGGCTCACACATCTCCCACGTCTCACACGGCAATTACGACTGGATTGAACAAAACGAATTGACTACGCTTAGTGCTGGTGCTTTGACGGCTGCCTTGGAAGCTGCCAGTACACCTGTGGGTCATGCCTCTTCCACCACCACCATCAAGTGTCCTCCTCCTCAACCGCAACCTCCACGACGTAAATCAATTACTGAATATTTCACCAAACGACGACCCAGCATGATGACTCGACCTCCTACCATCTTTTCCGACTTTGACTTTAAAGAATTCGACCGATGGCAACGACAACATTATCTTTTGAAAAGTGCTCGGAAAGCGAATGCGTGGGCGCCTATTGATACGACAACCAAGGGTGCGGTGATCATCGATGTCGGTACAGGGAATGGGATTTGGGCACTGGAAATGGCTAATCAATATCCGACGGTGCAAGTCTTGGGACTGGATCGACTATTACCTAATGACCAACAGAATGGACCTGATAACTTGCGATTTGTCCAGACTGATGTGACGGAATCTTGGCCTATGGGTGATAATGCAGTTGATTTGTAAGTTTGTCTATCATTAACTACTGTCTTTGGGTGAAAATATATAGTTTTACTTGATAGTCTTTTTTTTTTCTTCTTCTTCTTCTTCTTTATAGTATCTTCCAACGATCTATGAGTGATGCGGTCAAACAAGTCGACTGGGCTCCTCTCTTGGCGGAAATGTATCGTGTATTGAAACCAGGTGGATACATTGAATTGATCGAAAATGACTCGTGGCGACATAATCCTGGTCCTGTCCAACAGGCATTTGATGCCTTTATTCAAGAACAATGCAAGACTACAGGAATTGATTATCAATTAACTGAATCGCTGAATACTTTGGTCAAGGATGCTGGGTTTGAAGACATTGACAAGAAGACAATGGATATTCCTCTTGGTGAATGGCCTGCAGATCAAGGTAAATCAAAATATACATCAATATATATATATATATATATATATATACTAATTCTATTGTTTTGTTTTGTTTTATTTACTCATAGAATTGAAACAATTCGGGTTTATCAACAAGGAAGCTCACAAGGCCTTACTCAAGAACTACAAGGACTTTTATATCAAGCAATGGGGGCTCTCTAGTGCTGACTTTGATATGGCGGTCCACGAAGTTTTAGAAGAGTTCGATGAACACCATAGTTTTACAAGATTCCATTGCTGGGTGGCTAGGAAACCTCTGTAGTATATAGCAAATCTCCTCTTTTGTTTTTGTTTTTTTTTGTTTTATAGTTTATATATCATTATTTCTTCTCTTCCCCCCCCACACACACATGCACTTATATACATAGCTGCCCCATCCCACACATACTCTCTCTCTCTGTTTCTCTTCTCATACTTTATATATACTTATATACATCCAGATAGATATTTAGATTGCCTTTTTTTTTCACCCCCTCTTTATTAATCCACTTTACTATAATACAACCCCATTAAATACATGTATTACATATATAACAAACACATATTATAAAATAAAAAGCATGTCCTTTTATTATTAAAACCAATCAACTATATCTATAAAATTTCCACAAACTAAAAAGTAAATAGAGAGTCCACGGACACCAGGTCAATAGTAGAGACAGGATTCGCCAAGCGGGGTCAAAATCAGGGCAAGTATGATCGGATCCATTAATGCTGTTCAAGTCTCAGCTCATCGTGTCCCTACATAACAAAACCTGTTTAATGCTAAATATGAAAACAGGAGTGAAAGCATTACCCTCTTTGTTGTTTGATCACTTGCTTTTTTTTTTTTTCAGAGTTCAGTCGTTGCATTCAAAGAGGTCGAGTAGTTAACCTTGACAACGTAATGTGTCATTTGGACGTTCATCCCGTGTAAGATCCGACCATGCAAGGAGGCACCTAACGTAAGATATGTTTTCAATCAAGTCGTGCCATCAACAATAAGAATATAAAATTAAGTGTTGTAAGCAAGCAAAGGAGTTGACCCTATTGTAATAAAAGCAAATCGATGAGTTCAAGTTCATTCTGGTACCTAGTACTTTTGTTCCGCCAAAGTCCTCCGTTCGTATACCTGAGTAGTAGCAGTGATGATCGTTTCAAAATACAGTTTATGGCAATAGAAATGTCTATTGAGACACATTAAAGGAGGAAGAGAGAGGTAGGAAAAAAAAAAAAGTGGGTGCGGCCAGTCGGGATTTGAATTACATTATGCGTTTTCCTTGTTAAGAAAGCGCTACCTGTTGAGACAAAGTTATATTATTTAAATTCTTTAAATATCATTATGATAGGAAGGAGTTAGTAACTATGTTTGTGTTATGGTCACAGATCTAGATCAGATTGGATCTTGCCAAACAGAGGGATTTCAAGTCAGCCAATCAGTTTGATTGACAGTGGACACGGTGTATTCTTACCTTTTTATACCCACTCTTTTTCACCACTTTGTAGCTCACACAGCTCACTTGTCATAACCTCTTCAAGATGGTATATCAGTGATTACAAATTGGTGGGTAAGGGCGGGATTCACATTTCCCGCATGAATCGGGGTTTGAAGTAAGTTTTTCCCCCTGAGCTCCACCATTACAATTCCAAATGTCAACCATCGGCAAGTCAACATTCATTTCCGGCCAACCCACTATAAAGTTAATCCAGCTTCAAAAACTCCCATTGTACTTGCTCAAAAAGTTTAACAATATCAAGAGATCTTGAGGACATACAAGTTTTCAAACAGAATATCCACCATTTAAAGTCCGCCAACGCTCTCCTGACGAAAACAAACTTCTCAGGGCTAAATTGGCAGCCTTGAAAAACAGCATATATTTTGGCAATATGCTTCATAGATTTCGCCCTGTATTTATTAATTAATAAACAAAAACTTTAACCGAGTTGTCAAAATAAAACACAACCCCGATTATACGGTACACATAATGTACCATATTGGTTATTCATCTATAGATGGTATGAAATGGTTAACGGTAGTATATCAAGTTCATCAAAAAGTATATACCGATTTTTGAATAAAAACATATACATGTATTACTTGTGATCGTTGATTTAAAATACTTGAGCATAATCTTCTTTGGATGAGGCAGTCGAGGAAAACAAAAGTGGGGACGCTTATGCAAATTAAAATTTAAAACCCGATCAGCTTTAAAAAAAGGATTTCCAATTTTGATTTTCTTTCTTTTCTTTCTCTTTGCCCTCGAATATGAGCAATAGCAGTAAGTAAGTAAGAAAGACGGCCCTTTATACTTACAATTTTTATGTCTTTACATACAGAACAGCAACAATCTGAAACTGATGGTGGGCACGATTGTGGAAACCATCTCTCTTCACCTCTCGCCTTATCACCTGTCTCCTCTTCACAGATTAAAGATAATAATGATGGGATTAATGAAAATATACCATTGGCTAAACTGAATCCAGACATCCTTGAAAAATATATGAAAGATGTTGCCGCACGAACGGAGGCACAACTTCAAGGTAAACAAAAAAAAAACTTTTTTTCTCTATCATTCCTTCATTGACCTATGTTTTTCTTGTTTAATAGAAACTAGTAAAAAGATGCACACTTTGGTCGATCAGATGATGGATATGATGGAAAAGGCGGCAAACTGTAAATATGAAAAGGATCTGAAGACTATCCAGGCGGCGATAAAGAACGTCCAAGTCATGGACAAAGAACAAGGCAAGTATTCGAAAAAAAAAAAAAAAGTTAACAAGCATTGCAATAGAAACTAATGAATAAACCTTCTTGTATGTGGTATAGATATGATGAATGATCAAATCAATCAATACACTAACCGAGTCCGCCAAGTCCATAACGAAATCTTCCCCAAATGAATGGACAATCTATACTTTTCTACCCCCCCCCAACCTAACCCTAGCTTATATAAACACCAATAGTATAGATAAAAACATCAATAGTTTATTAAATAAAAACAATATAGTCTATTCTATTCTAATCTATTTTAATAAATCAACATGTTGGTCCCAAAAGTCTTGACCAATAATATCATCATACACGGCAGCAGGTACCAACTTGGTTCTTGTTATTTGATCGCCATTCCTGGGTGAGATACTGGTGACCTGTTGTTTTAATCGAATGATGGTTGATCCTTTTCGATAGATGGGTTCGATGTTGTTGTAATTGATATTATAATTGCTGAATAAGATTTCGTTCTTATCCTTGGAGAAAGTACCCTATTCCAATAATAATAAAAAAAAAGATTAATTATCAACAGTAAATCCAATCGTTCACTTTTACCTTCAGTTTATCTTCTGCTTCTATTTCAGTATGACCATCATGCACCAGACTCCAAAAGGTTGTATTGTAAAGGTTGTTGATATGACAGTCCGCCTGACGCCATGCCAGATAATCCTTGAGGTTTTGATCGGATGGATAACAGACAGTACGTGAGTCAAAACAAGGTGGATATTGTAATGGTGTTGCTTGATCAAAGAATTGGTGCCACGCCATGACATAATTTGATGCGAATAGACTAACCACGGTAGAGGAGAGCTTGCTATTGTATGTTACAATTCAATAAAAAGTGTTAAAACAGTTTGATATTATCTATTGTTTACCTGGCTCGTCTTGAGTACAAGTTGCATTTCTTGGGAAGGACAAAACTACCAAAAAGAAAAGGACAAGGTTAGTGGATACATATTGTGAGGGGAAGCAAGTATTTACCTGTATTCATCGCTTTGACCATAAGCAAGTACAATATCATGGAGGTCCTTCATCACTTGAATTGCACAATGATTCATTAGATCAATGGCTCGACGATCGTTTGGTTTGGCAAAGTTATGCGTTTGTGAGAATCTAGATCAGGATAATAATAATAATAATAAAAAAAGTATGGTTAGTTGTGTAGATCAAGTTGTACTTGAGTGTGCATATACCTGTGGAAACCACGACCATCGATTCGAATTACAATGTATGTATTGGGTAATAAAGTGTCGTTTTGTTCAAAATGGCGAACATACTCGTATTTGGAGTTGGCCATGATCACTATTAAAAAAAAAAGGGGGGGGGAGGAAGAAAGAGGAAGGAAGTAAGGTGGGCAATTTTTTTTTTGTTCTGGCAGATTCAAATCCCGCACCGACCTTCTACTTTTTGACAGGTATCGCCTGCATGCACCATCCCCATACAACACCCTATATATCACCGTGATAGCACTCCTCATACGTCATCCTAGTCATCACCGTAATATAATAAATAACAATGTTTCTTTTTTATTCAACCCACATGTTGTGCATGTTTTCAAGAAAGGCAATAAAAAGATATATGTAAGTGCAGATGTGTGTGTGAAAGGGTAGATCAAAGGGACTATCTATATGTAATGTAATGAGAGGTAAAAGAGGGGACTATTGTAATGATGGGGGGATGCATATATGAAGAATCCACTGTTGGTGTTTGTTTGTTGTTGTTTTTACAAAGGACGAGCAGGAAGTTGAGAGAGGAGAATGTTGTATCTCTTCTTGATAGTGACCCGTTGGCGAGAGAATTTGTCGTCAGGTGAGAAACGAGCAGGGTGAGCAGACTTTGTAGCGTTTCCAAAAGGATCTACTTTCTATTTATCAAGAAAAGAAGAAGGATCATTAGTAAGATTCACTGTATAAACTTCTCCCTCATAAACATCTAGATCCCGTTATTGCCAGCCCATATGTTACTTACCTTGAGGGTGTACACACGTTCACCTTTCTTGTCCAAATAATACATCAAATACATTTTCGAGTTCTTTTTTTTTTTTTTTATTGGGAAGAAAGAAGAGGAGGAGATTTTTTCGACGAGAAACCAGTTTGGCGTGATTTAAAGTGACAGCCTTTTAAATAAGCCACAGCCCCGACATCCGCCCTGTCTATTATATTTTGCATGAATCTATACTAAATCAACTAAAATTACATATACTATTTTAACATGGTTTGCTGAGGATTTCATAATCAAACTTTTTGGCTTTTCTTGGTGATAAGCAAGCCCCAGGTGAGATTTCATCCAGTTTAAATCTAAATTTAGACACTATTAGTCCTCCATCATTGTTAGTCCCCCCCCCTATCAGTCTTACCCCATTTTGTCGGTATAGAATCGCATGGCACCTTTATTATCTATATCATCCAACCAAGTTTCATCCAATCAGTTCCTTCTTTCTTTTCTTCTTTTCCTTTTTTTACCTTTAAAGACCGTCAGCATCACTTTTTCCAGTTTCCAATAATGTCCAATTTGGAATAAGAGATCCATCAGATATTCACCCAAGCCTTGATTCCTTGCATGTTCCGCCAGTTGAAGTTCGTAGCTAAAGATCCGCATATATAACCAAGTTAGTACCAGTCATATAAAAAGAGATTGGATCTCTTACCAATAGGCTACTTCCGCCATATAATCATCATCCATTGTTTCTTCTTGCACCATCTGAAACATCAAGAAGCCTTTCAAGTCGGTAGGATCCATTGTCGATCGAGCAATCAGGTACCGAGCTTCAGGTGCTTGTAATTCCTCTTTTTTGCCTGTTTCGTCCCAGCCATCGTTGGATCGGATATAAAGGTGGTATAAATTGGTTTTAACGAGGTCAAAGGTCCAAGATATCAAGTGTTCGGGTAGGTTGGAAGAATGGTAATAGTCGATCGTGATATCCCTATCAAAGTAACAGTATTAGTACATGGCTTTGACAAGGGCTTTTTGATTACTTACGTTTTGTATGTCAAGGGTGAATTCATAAAGGCGACTAAAGAGGGTTCCTGTGGCAATAAAGAAAAAGTTCCAGTAAGTGAAGTAAGCGGGACCTATTTCTTTGTTCTATTTACATTGTTGATCGCATCTAGTTTATCCTATTGACATTTATAAAGATATGTTAGTATATGCCAAGTTGGGTATTATTCGTAACATTGATCTTGTTGTCTTACCGTGGGTGTGGATGAGGGCATCTTGGTTGGTTGTAAGTAAAAAAAAGAGAGAGAGATTTATTTTGAAGCGCTTTAAAATCAAACATTCAAGTCCCGCTTTTGGACATTTTACCCGCCCCATAATCAATAATCTGTACATAAATAGGTTTATCAGAGTAAAACAATCAGCTATAACAGCATGTGTATTTTATTAAGTGAAGAATCAAATAAAGTGTTAAGAGTCATTTTACTATGTAGTGGGTTACAAATAGACCAATGGTTAGAAGGGGTGAGAATAGATTAATGTACAAAACGGGGGAATAATAACTACAAATGAAGGGTCGATCTAAAAGTATGCTGGTCAGTTGTTAGTTATTGAGGATGAAGAAGACACGTGCATGGGTGTTGATGTAGTGGTTTCTGCTGATGTCGAGTTTGTGGTTGATGGTGCAGGCAATTCAAAATGTTGTTTCCGAAGGCTTTCCAAGCTAGTTTGCACCATTTCCAATTGATTTTGCATTTCTTGATTATCCGCTTCCAAGATACGGTCGAATTCTTCATATTGCTGGATCTAATAAAAAGGATGGTGAGAAGCAAGTTTTTGATCATACAATTTATTCATTTACCTTCATAGATAATTTATCGGTGACAGTCTTGACAGCCAATCGCGTCCAATGTTGTATTTCCTGATCTTCATAATGGGAGAGTTTCCGTGCTTGTGTAGCTGCAGCTTTAATAGCAGCAGATATTGCCGCTTGTGTTGTTTTCTTGGTGAATAATGGTGATGGTGCTGCATCCGTAGAGTTGTCTTCTTCGTCTTGTTCGTCTTCTTGATCAATGTCGATATCCACATCCATTGTTGTATCTTGGTCGTCACCCTCCTTGATTTGTTGATCTGATACACCACTAGATTCCCTCCTTGAAGAAGAGGCCATCGCTTGTGAGGATAACAGTTCCTTCAAGGCTACTTTCGCTGCTGCTGATGCCACACCAGGATTGATATGTGCTGATAGGTATGCCACTAAGGTCATCACCGGGTTTGCTGTGTTTTCAAATGGTAGTTGATCTGATTCCTTGTTGGACAGTTTGGAAGTGAGGAATTCGTCGGTGATGGGCATTTGTAAGAATTGAGTGATACATTGTTCTTTGGTGCGACTGCCGACATGTTCAGACACCATCAACCAGTCATCATCGTATCGATCCACACCTTCTAGAAGCAAGAGAGTTTCTTCATCCGTCCATTCCTCGTCCACATCTTGATCAATGCTGTTATTGTTGTTACTGTCATTAGTTTCGTCCACCCGCAAAAAGTCGTTACTTGAAAAAGCCGAGGTAAATTTTCCTTGAACAAAGCAATCGACGCATAAACAGAGATCCAACCGTTTGAGACATTGATATCGTAGAGCAGTACAATCAAGGTGGCAGTTCTTGCACCTGAACAGTTTGGTCCCATCATTCAAAGAACTTGATTCTTCAGTCTTCATTTCCCAGCTGTTGCAGGTTTTCCGAGATTTAACAGGGTCGTACATGAGTTTGCGGAGGTATTGTATATCGATCTTTTCTATAGTTTCCGAAGATCGTTCAGGGGTGAGTTCGGGATATGCATCTGGTTCACCATCAATCACAGGAAGGTATATCCGCCGGCGAGGATCAGTCTAAATCATAGAAAAGAAAAAAAAAAAAAAAAAAAAAAAAAAAAAAAGAAGATCAATCAAGTGTCATTTCATATTTCTTTCTTTGTTATTTATTACCTGTCCATTGATCACATTGTATAGTTCCAAAAAACCATGTAGTCGAACCAAAGGCACCAGATCAGCTTCAGGAAAGGCCGCCTTGCATGATGATACAGTGACATAAGTAGATGGGTTGGATTGGTATTGTTTCACCATAAAGTTTCGATACTTGATATATTCTTCAATATGGTCATCAAAGAATTCAGGAAGAGCCAGCTTTTCGATATCATCCACCTTGTTCATATCAAACCAATCAGGCACAAAGATCGAAGAGTAGTCTTGAGGCAGAGCATGACACAAAGAGGACAAATCTAATTATAAAGGGATCATCATTAGTGCCTGAGTACACAAGTTATTAGCAACGCCCCTTTGTTTTCTACTTGCCATTTTCATCGTCATTTCCAGTTGTTCCCGAAATCGATTCCCCAAGTTGTATATTTCCATGTGTGTATTGTGAGATGTTGCTAATGTCGCCATTCATGTAAGGTTCGAATTCATTTTTACGTTGTCGGCTTCCCAACAATGGTCGTTCCACTTCCACATCCCGAATGCGGACCAAAGGTTGAGCAAAAGGGTCCAATAAAGGTAGCTGCATAGAATGAGATGAATCGTCGTCTTCCCTATCGTTCATACTACCATCATCAAAATCATAATTCTGGGTATGTTGTAGATCAGTGGATGCTTCACTGGCTTTTCGTTTCGTCGGTAGTCGGACTGATGTCGTTGTTGATAGTGCTTTGTTTGTTGTTGTTGGATGGTGATTATATGATTTAGAGTGTCCCGGTTTTACTGAGGTATCCATGTCATCGTCTTCTTCGTCTTCTTCGTCTTCGTCATCTTCGTCTTCATCGTCATTGTTGTTGTTGTTGTTGTTGTTGCCTTCGTCTTCGTCTTCGTCGTCTTCTTCTGCCACTTCTTCACCTTCTATATCACCACCGATACCACCACCAAAATCCATATACTCAGAGTCCACATCTTCATAATCTTCTTCATTCATCAGTTCGTTGAATTTGATAGTATCTTGTAACCAACGACAAGTTAGATTCCATGGAGTAGTATGTTCAGGGGCATCTTCAGGATCGGCAAATTGTTCTGTTTGAGTCAACCAACTATCATAAGAGTCAGGATAGTACCACCAATGCACGAGGACCTTGTCACCTTGTTTTTCCAACGTTCTAAACCAGTCTTCTTCCATATCTTCATATTCATGCAAAGGTCCATGTAGTATATGTGTTGGATCCGCCCGCATATCCACCAAGTCACCTATAAAAGAAGAAGAAGAAGAAGAAGAAAGAATATGAGATTGCCATTCTTTTCACCTACACTGTTTTTTTTAAAAAATAAATAAATAAAGCACTTACCACCAATTCTCCGTACAATTGTTGCCAACTTTTTCTTTGCTAAAGAAGGCACCGATCCACCAAAAGCAATTCTTGGTGTCGTTATAAAACCATTTTCCGTAAGACTATCCCGTATGAGTTGAATGAGTTCCATAATTTTCGCCTTTCGTGTCGTGTTATTCAGGTCCCATTGTTTCCAATTGTTTTTAAACCGAAAAGAGTATGCTGATAATAAAATGGTATAGATAGGGTGTGTCTTGTCTAAAGGAATCTGCTGTTGCTGTTGCTTCTTCTTTTTCGGTTTTTTCTTTTTGCTGTCGTCAGTTAATGCTTCAGTTTTATGGTGTTGATCCAACTTGAATAACTTTGCTGGTATACGTAAAGGCAAGTTGGTGTTGATATTGTCACTAAAGTTGTTGCCCAGTACACCAAGATGGTCTTGTTGGAATTGTTGGAGTTGCCATAAAAAGACGGATAGATCAAGAGTAGTGATTGTAGAGTCGCCCCCGCCAATAGTTTGTAGGTCAGTCAAAAGGTGATCACGAATGGGTTCAAATCGAGAGACAATTTCGGTGGATTCATAATGCCTTTGATCCAATACGGCTCCTTTGGGATTTCTACTAGAAGCCATATTTGATGTTTAACTAATTAAAGAAGGGACAAGGAAGAAAAGAAAAGAAAGAGGGCAAATGAAATTTAAAGCATCGAAAAAGTCACGACATTTTCAAACGCCGATTTGTCAAAAGCCAAGTGATGAGGGGATGGTTGCAAAAGGAAGGTGGGCCCGCTTTTGCATTAATCCAAGATCTTCCTTATAACAATATCATCGTTAATCCACTTTTTACCTCATCATTAACATAATATCTAATTAAAACAAATCATATGTATAAAGGCAATGTAGACACACAAGGAGGAGCCAAAAAAAGCATCTAGAATAAAATAATACAAGGACCAAGTATCAATGTTTTATTAATGTGACATGTATGTATATAAGAAACTAGCTAATTAAAGAGGATAAAGGTTAAAGCTAAGGTAGATATTATACTAAATCATCCAATCAAGCACCACATCATTTTCATCTAGAGAAATCAATGGTTCATTTATACTATCAATCATAATCTGCCCACAATAGACACATTCATTAGCCACCAAATCATCCAGTTCTGATTTGATTTTTTCGATCCGTGCCTTGACCCGCCTGAATTCATCCTTCTGTGCCTCGGTAGGTCTTGAGTTTTGAGCGCCACCATTGCTGTTCCATTGCGCCTGATGTAATTTATTTTGCAGTTTGATATCACGAGACAATTGTTCTTGTAGATCGGCTAGTTTGCGTATTTGTCGAAAGGGAAGATGTTTCGTCGTCTATATTTAAAAATGTTAGTTTTACATACCATTGACCCCATTTATTTTGTAATTAGATTACCTTGTTAATTAGACAATCCATATGATAGGAGTGGTCGCAAGGGAATACATAAAACTGTCGGGTCAAGAGTGGGAATTCACAAATACAGCATTGATCTTTCTTGGGGTCCAATTGGGTAAACCGCTTTTTTAAACTCCGTACGTCCATGCGTATATTGCTGACACTTTTGGTAGCGTCGTCCATTTCCATTTTCAGTACACCAATATGACCATTGTATTCTTCTAGAGCCTTGTAAATGTCATCCTATTGATCATATATAAAATTTAAAACATTGGATTCCACCCTTTTTAACAACCCCTGTTTTTTCAATCTCCTACCTTGAATTCGTCGATCAGGACAAAATCCGGGAAGAATGGCAGAATGTCTTCGATTTTCAGAATGTTGCTTTGTTTCACATAGTCCATTGCTCTATCAAAAGAAAAATTCAATGTTAGTCCGAATAAGAAGGTGTTATTGTATGACGAATTGGCTTCTTACGTTTTGATGTCCTTCTTTTCTTGGATAACATATTTCGCAATGGCCAGCCAGAGCTTTTTCGATACTTCATCATCTCCGAGAGGTTTGTCAGCATGGATCCGTGCAAGGTCGATATCACCAATCTAGATCAATTACAATGCAATATGAGAGTTAATTACAATTTCATTTGTTGTGTTGTTCTTTTTTTATGTCGACTTACCCTTAGTGCAAGGTGTACTGCTTCTTCGTAGAGTCCCATCAAGCTATACAAATGGATACAGCTTTGTATTCGTCCAAATTGACTACAAAGTCTTAATGCATAATCGGGATTATAATACATTTCGCGGCCCTATGGTAAACACCAAATGTAGCCAGTTAGTTACAGGATCATCATCAAGCATTATCTTTTATCCCTTTACTTACTTCATTTTTCAAAAACGATAAGAGAGCAGTTTCGTCCTTGGTTGATTGTGTTGCATATAGAGCCAAAAGTGAGTTGTGGATAGCTGGATCTGTATTGGCTAATGAGGTGACAACATAAGAGAGGTAACGAATGGCTTGATGCTATTAGACAGATGCATAAAAAAAATAGTCTAGTTCGCATTGTGAGCAATTAGTATTTTATTTTCACCTACCTGAGTGACTTTGTCAGAGATGGTATTATGATCATATCGTAAGAGTGATGGGATCAATAACCGAGGATTCAGTTTTGGATGTAACATCCAGATGTCGACAGTTTCTCTTGGTACGGCTTCCATCAGAATAGGTGAGTAGGTGTAAAACATATCCAAGCTGGTCTAATTTCCATGTCCCATTGCCACAAAAAAGAAAAGAGATAAAAGTAAGTTAATATACCGTTGTTGACAATGATCTTTTCGTTACCTGTTTCCCCAAGATTTTCAGTGCCTTGATCCAATTCCGTTCAGCTATCCAATGAGACATAACCTTTGCATCATCACCAATCAATGTGGCATAATAGACTAATTCAGTGTTATGACCATGACTAGCTACCAATTTGTATACTGTTTCTTTGTGTAGATAATCCTGGTATGTTTCCAACAGTTGCTTGAGTTCATACTTGGCTTGCTGTTCTTTTTTTCGATAGTAGTCCACTGCACGTTGTTCTTTTTTGTTCTTGTTCTTACTGTCGTGATATCCATTAATGTTGATCCCGTCGTGTAGAGTTGATGTATATGCTACCGAGGAGCCCATTTCATGATATTGATTGATTTTGGCCAAGTAGATCTCTACTAACCATGTTGCTACAATTGATTTTTGTGTTTCAGCCTAATGATTATGCATTAATAAACTGAATGGATTAGCTTTTTACATTTCCTTTTATATCCTTTTGTTTCTTACCTTATCATCCAGTTGTCTGAGTTTGGCGAGAAGGTAGATCCTTAATGCATCCTTTTCATTCCGTGTGATAAATTTGAGAGCTGCCTGTTCAAAGGAAATCTGGGTCATCGCATAATACTTGGCGCTGGAGATGAATTGCCCTTTTGAGAAGAGTTGATCGGCCTGGGCAAGATGCACCTTGTTACGCTGGTCGGCAGTTTTACAGTAATCCATCGCCAAGCCATATTCCTTCTTTTCGAGATAGAGTTTCCAAACATCCCTATCTTCGTTCTTGATCACCATTTCATAGATTGCTGCTGTTGTATAAATCCAAAAGGTTTCTTGGATTGGGTCCACTGCAATACCTTGGATCTTTTCATCGGGCATCTAAAAATAAAGATCGAGTTAGTACCTTTGATGTGTACAGATTGATGTATATCTTTTACATACCAGAGGAATTGCTTCATCGTATACAATATTCCCATTCAGATGACAAAGTACCTTGACCCGATATTGGTATAATAAGATGATATGGAATGCTGTCAGTGACATTGCAATTGGTATATCTGGTTGCTGTTCTTTTGTGCCGTCTAAGAGTGTCGAAGAAGGATATCTACAGTGTAAGTGAAATGTCAAGTCAGTTTTTTCTTTTTTCTTGTTTTTGCCATGTTCCTCTTTTTACTTACGGTATCAGTTGCGCATTGTCAATCATATCATCTGTGATTTGTTGAGCATCCAAAGTAAGTCGTCCTTGATAAATCCCAGGCCCTATGATATCCAAACAAAAGTTAGAAATGTCATCCAATGTTTAATTTTCTTCTTCTAGATGCATTACCAGTAACCCAAGCAAAGAGATCCTTTGGAAGAGACCCAACCTTCTTATTCGACCTAGAGATTGTAGACGGATTGTAAAAATATAGTCCACTCCAGCCAATATCGCCGGGTAATTCTTGAAAGCTAGCATTGGTAGTATAGTTAGCAAACAAAGAATTAAACATGGTTGTAGATGATATTGTGGAGGAGGAGGATGCATTTTCATAAGAAGAGCTTGACGAAGGGTTGGCTGATCCTGTGAATTGATAAATCCGATTTGCTGTAGTCACCACCACGATATACTTTTGCGCAGCCGGAGAGGGTGATAACATTCGATTGAAATATAATCCAACGATTTGAGAAGGTGAGAGAGAAGATATTGGACCATTATTGTCGATAGAGAGGCGATAGACTAAGTTCAAGTACCGTTCTTCTTTTCCAAAATAATCATCAGTGGGTTCGATCCAAGTTTCCAAGATTTCACCTTTTTGAGTACCCAACAGTATTTCCCTGGTGCCTGTTCCGGTGCTTGTAGTCGCTATTGGGTTCCAACCAATAGCAGTAATCATTAGACCCTGCATAAATAAACGAGTTGGTAAGATTCACTGTTAAGGTCGACCTGGCCGCTTTTCTCTTACCTTTAAGCGAGTCAGATGTTTCGTCTTTTTCGCATTGCCGTACAAATAGTAGTTTTCCCCATGCTCCGTTGATAAAATCAAATGCCGCCCAGTAGGATCAAAGAAAACCGATATCAATCGTCCATCATTAGCCTTCCTGACCCATTCAATATCTAAGAAAAAAAAAAAAAAAGTTTAGTCTGTTGTATGCTTGTTTATCTTTTTTCATTATTTACCTTCTACTTGTAAAGGATTGTCCAAGTCGATGCGTAAGATACGGTGATTGCTGAGTACTGAGATAAGGATGTTGTTTGATACCACCAAATGCACAAGCAAAGCAGGAAGTTGGAACTGGACATAGTCAAGTTGGAAGATAGTGGAAGGTATAGATCGGATTCCTTTGTTATTATTGCTGTTGTTTGTGTTGTTGTCTATGTTGTGAGTCACTTGATTGACCTTGGAAGAGGTTGGATGAGAGGAAGACGAGGCAGTTACAGGTTCAGTAACAGTGCCATGACCATTTGAATTCTGGTTTTCATAAAAGTGGATAAAGTTGTTAGTAAAAAACAAGTATTGCTATTCATTCCTATTAATTTACCTTATCCGTTAAAGCAGAGTCATCCAAAATATCAGTTGCTTCATCGTTAGATGGGAGTTGGTAGTCTGTCAAAGTATCATGAGCATACTCTTGGGGATGTTCAGTCGACTCTAGGAAATCATCAAAGAGTGACATTAGAGAGTGGGAAGAAAAGGCGATGAATAGAATTAAAGAAAAATGCACACAGTTCAAAAGTTGGCTTTTAAACCCCCGCTTTCCTCGCCACACTTGCCGCGTTTTCACACTCTTTTTTCCTTTTTGTTTTTCTTCCCTCTCTTTTTCTTAAAAAAGAACAAACAACTTGAATGTCAACTGTGCAAGGTCTCCATACCCGTGTCAACTTGAAAAATGGTGATATCTTTTATGGCTATGCTACCCAAGTAGATGATGACGGCAGTATATCTCTTGAAAAAGGTAAAACGTGATTACGAAAATGATGACTTACCCACTCTCTACTATCATATACTAATTGTCTTTATTATTTTATACAATTATAGCCAAACGGTGTTTTATGAGTGGTCGTGTGTCGGAATATGCTTTTATGAAAGTCCCTGGGCATAGTGTATTGGATTATTATCCCACTGTCGAGGAACAACCATCTTCTACTGTTACTGGAATAGCGACACAAACAACTCAGTCGGCTCAACATCAAGAACAATCACCTATACCACCTCTTCCACTCTCTGGTGGCCATGCTTTTCCTCCTCCTCCTCCTCCTCCTGCACCGGCTTCTGACTCTCAAGAAAACGTTAATTGTGCTACACCAAGAAATTCATCAACATCATACCCCGAAACTTGTCTGTCTTCTTCTTCCAATCAACAATCTTCTTTTGTTGATCCTGCTATTATCAGCGTAAGTCTAAACAACCCTCGGATCCCCTAGTTTACGTAATTGGTGTATTTACAAACAATCCATCACTTATGATTTAGATATCTTCTACCGATGCTCAAGAAAAGAAACTTGGCTTGGACAAAAGGTAAAGAAAGAAAAAACTGTGTATGCGTGAAAAAAAAGGGGGGGGGAGGGAAAAGCTAACTCACTCTTACTATTTTTGTTATAAGATCGAATAAGAAACAGGGCAAAGTCAATAAAGGCAAAAAGAACACTGATACTTTGGCACACTCGGACTCCTTGGATTCTCCTTCAGCGCCGACTCCTAAATCCCAAAAATCAAAGCGTGGCAACAAAAACAAGCAGCAACAACAACAACAACAACAACAACAGGCTTCCGGGGGACCTTTTGGAGAAAATAATGATGGATCGACCAAACCAGTCAAATCACCTCCCAAATCGAAAAATGGAAAGAAGCAAGCATCTAAAAAGCAACAACAGCAACAACAGCAACATCTTGAACAACAACCCCATCAACAAGAAGAACAAACAAAGAAACAACAGCCACCCATCCAACAACATGTGATGCCTCAATTTGGGAACAAGACTGCACCTCGGAAACTGGTAGACACGGTAGTTTATGACGACTTTAACGATTTTATTGACACCTCGCGGGAAAATCAAGGGCACAGCATTGGTTTAACTAATAATCAAGACAGCACATATAAGAACAATAAGCATCAAGTGCGAAAAAACCAAGATGATCAACAAACACCTGTAGTCTTATCACCTTCACACACTGCTCCTGAAACAAGTGTACTACCATCTCAGGTAAACTTCGAAATAAATGGAATACTTGGTACGCGGAGATATAACTAAAAGACTCATCACCTCTTCTCCTTTTTTTCTTTTTACTTTTTAGCTACATAAACCGGATGATGCTGTCAATCAAGTGGCTACTCAATCCTTGCTCTCTTCGCTGAACATGGTCCCTATGGCTGCTTTTGCAAAATCATTGGCTGGGACCTCGCCTCCCTCTTCTTCTTCTGTGGTATCCGATAGATCTCAATCAACTTCGGTATCGTATCAACACCAATCTCCCACTTCTATTATGTCCCCTGTCCAAAAGATCAGTACTGCGAACCAAGGATTCAAAATGCCATTCCCTATGCCTAAACCCAGTATATGCACTAGTGATAACAACAGCAACTACGATAACATCAACGGCAGCAGTAATAATGGCACACCATTCCTTCTTCAACAGGAAATGGACGGAGGGTTTAGCGACAATGAAAAAGGTATAACTCCAACAAAAACTTTGGTCCCTGTTTTGCCAGACGTAACAGCCATGGACTCGACAATGTTAGCAACGTCATCAAATTCTTCACCAATGATAACACATCATCAAGAACACCAAGTAACATCACCACCAGCAGAAAGACTCCAAAAACCGATGGAACACGAACATACAGTACCTATCATCACCAATGGAAACAACAGCCACGCCAACGCCTATGATGGTCCTGTCATCAAATCAGTCGCCACCGGGGCCGTTTGTCCTGTATTAAGCGCCCAGCTTTTATCAAGACTGATCCAAATCACAAGTAAGTCATAATTCTTTAACCCTGTTAACCACTGTCATGTAACTCACCTTTTTTTAACACGTATCGTAGAATCCGAAACTGGCCTGAATGATTCCATGATTATTGAAAATGCCGCCCATGCTGCTACAAGCATCACCTTCAAAGCCATCGGTAGGAAATGGAAAATAGAGTAGAAACTGACATATACTAATGACTCTTTTGTTTGTTATTTCTATTTTTATCCCAAGGGGGTCAACGCCGAGTCCAACAAAAAAATCATAATGACGCACCGATTGTTGTGATTCTAGCCGGTAATCATTCTGTTGGCTGTTACGGGATTGCGACTGCTCGACATTTAGCCAATCGTGGGATCCAGGTGGTGGTGCTACTGGCAAGTACTGAATTGGGCACACAAGTAAAGGAACAGAAACGTTGCGCCCAATTCGCCGGCGTTACTTTTGTAGATGGAATCGATGGTAAGAAGTCAAAAACTTTACTCGCTGTCAATAGGAACCAACTCACTCACTCTTTTTTTTCTCATACTACATAGAATTACCTGACCCGCTGACAGCTCCAGTGGATTTGATTATTGATGCACTGATGGGTAGTGTCATTACTATGGTGGATTTGAAGAAAAACCAAATGGATCGAACTCTTTTATGGCAAGGTATCGACTGGGCTAATGGAAACAAGGCACCTGTGCTTAGTTTAGATTATCCTAGTGGCGTCAATAGTGAAGATGGTACGTGAAAAAGATATTATATGTATTGATGTGTGTGCTATGATTAACATTATTTTTTTATTTTGATTAGGTCATCCCTTCCATGTTATGCATTACATTCTACCCAAGTGGACCCTTTGTTTCGGTGCTCCCATCGAAGGGTGCGTGTCGAACAAGGTGACAGGTGGACTATTTGTTGCTGATCTAGGAATACCGGCTGTGTCTTGGCAACGCATTGGTATCAAGAAACGAGGCTTACCTTGGGGTGCCGAATCGGTGATGCCTTTGGAATACGAATGAACGAATCAAACTCTTCTCTGGTCAATATACACCCGGTGGAATACCCCTAATCCTCCTTTTATAGTTTGATTCTACTTTTTTTTTTTTATTACAATAGCTTTTGATACATTAGTCTTCCTTTTGATTTACTTGACACATCAACATTAATAAAACAACATTTGACTTTTATACTTTGGGTGTTTATGCATGATTTTCATAATGTTTTTTATTCACGATGATTGTAGGCTGATGGGAATTTATCATAAATAGCTGTGGTTCGTCTGAGCAACATCGGGTTTTGAAATCCAAATTCTGATTCTGCATGAATTTCCCAATCCGGTAAACCAACTCTGATGTTAAGAGGTAGTCTATAGGCAAAGATATTCGAGTTTGAAAAAAAAAATCTGGATTCTTTTATCATGTTATGTAGTAGTAATGTATATTGTCTCTTTCTTCTTGGACAATCACCTTACCCAAGACTCTAATACTAATACTTTTCAATTCATGTTGACGTAGAATCGATACTTACCAAATGACCCTGGACGAATCTCTTTTTTGTCTGATATAACAAACTGGGAAAAAGGATGACGTTCTCTGAATGGAATGCAATAGACTTTGGTTGTGAAAAGAAGAATGATGCTATTGCAAACTCGGTAGACTTCAAGGATGGATTGGGTGGTCAAGTGCGACGATGGTGCACCTCTTGATTGCAACTGGGGATATATATGAATGTCAAATCATTCATTGGTCCAGCAAGATCAAAAGATGATGTCTTGTGGGTAACAATTGCGGTAGATTGGTTTTATTGTAGATATAGTATTATATTTAATCTTAATGTCAATAAAGGCTTGTTTCACCATATGTTTGCTGGTCAATATAAACACGTTTATCAATGAAGGTATCACGATGGATAACACCTATATACATGATGAATTGTTTAAAAGTTCATGCTTTTTTTTTTTTTTTCCATGTAACCAAAATTAGCTGGACAGCTGAAATACCTGCGTCTCCCCCCCCCTGGGTTACCCCAATTGGTGTTGTTACTTCTGCTGCTGTTACTGTTGCTGTGTTCTTGTTGGAGATGTTGAGGTTGGCAGTGGACGAAAAGCACAAAAAAAAAAAAAAAAAAAAAAAGGAAGATGAAGATGAAGATGAAATGGATGAGGAGGATGAGGATGAAGTCAGATATCTTTCTACACCATAAGATACACCATTTGAATAATAACTCTTAATAGACGTACAGTACGTCAGAAATAATAAAACTTAATGAACATATTGTAAAAATAATAATACGTAAATTTATATTAATGTCAGAAATAACACTTACTATGTATTTGTCATTTCTTCGTTTTTGTTTGATACTGTATTTCGGAATTTGAATGGTTTTTGACCCCGGCAATAAGCATATCATAATGAAAAGTCTCTGGTTTTTTTTTTTTTCAAACGCGAATTGATCCTCTCCTAGGCTACCCCTGGCAACGACACTAGGGTTGCTGGATTGGGAAATTCATGCAGAATCGGGATCTGAATTAAAACACCGCCTTCACTTGCATGAATCAAATCTCATTGTTGTGAAGAAGAAATGGAAGATTATGATGCAAAGCAAGTACACAAGTTGATGAAGGTCCACTCCAATGATATACGAGCTCAAAAAATAAGTAGCTATTCAAGAACCGACTATTGCCGCCATGTCATGAAGAAAAAAAAGGAACGATATCTGTTGGAGATTGAACAAGTGCATAAAAGCCAAGACGATCAGCACCATGTTTACATTAGGACCTTACACGAAAGTCAGCAAAACCAACATATTCTATACACATTCTGCCACCAATCTCCATGTATCAAGAAGCAAAACCATGGTATGGAAAGACTCAATGGCAAAGCCTATGCTTCTGCGACAAAAGCATTAATACGAAGCCTAGTGGATCCCAAGTTGAAACCCCATCAAGTCAAACCAGTTGTGTTTAATGGGGAAGCTGGCCAAGGTCATGGTTTAAGAATAAAAGGATACCAGTGCCAAAGCACACCCAAGTTACAATAATTTCTCAAGGAGAAGGCAACAGTTCATGAAACTAATGAATACCTTATACCGAAACTATGTTGTCTCTGTGACTCTCGGGTTGTTCATCCACTGCGGCGGGATAGCACCAAACTGAATACAGGAATCGTGGTGTGTATCAACTCTGATTGCATTGGAAGAAAAAATGGATTTACTTCACGGGGGCGGGATCAAAATGTGGCAATTAACATTTTGAAGGCAGGAGTTTACAAAATGGCGACCAATATCGACTATCCCGCTTTTACACCAGCAACAGCAACAGCACAAAATTTATTCAAGTAAGTATTTGGTGGTGAAGAGTAAGGTAGTAATGGTAAGTTGCATGAACCCCTCATATCCGTATTATCGCTAAGAGAAGTTTTCATTCGCCAACTAAGTACTTCAAAATTAAAGTTACGCAAACAAAAGACAATACCATATCACATCAACCAATCATCCGACAAAGTAGACAAGTAAACATTCATTTATTAGGATAAAAATTAAAAAGAGGGGGGGGGGGAAGAGGACTAATACTATATCACATCACACCAGTCAATTATCCGATAAAGTGTAACCTTGACCGGGGAAGTTGGAAGGTGACCCAGATTGTTGTGTATTTACTGTATAGGGTGTTGTTGATGCTACCCTGTGATTGTTAACAGAAGAGACAGGAAGATATCCATCACCAGCTGTGTCCACACTAACAAATTTCGGATGTTTCGTCAAGAGGTTTGTCCACCGAAGGTCTTCATACTGTCGGCATTTTTCATTTGTTGGTGTTAAAATAGCTGGGAGTCGATGATTGAAATCTATGAGTATATAGAAAGAGAAGAGAGAGAGAGAGAAAAGATTAGCCCTTCATACCCTTATTCAAAAGAGATGACTTACAAAGATATCCAATGCCAGCAGCAACCAAGTGAAGAATCACAGAAGAATCAGGGACCAAAAAAAAGTAAAAGCCAATGATAAGGAATGGAATGGCCTTGGCTGGAAGTGGAATGACACCAAACAAGCTAGATATATATATATATATAGTGAGACCGATGATTAACTGGTTCGATGTTGTTCAATTTACCTATGGTTCGTAGTATCACCGTCCAGCATTGTCCATAACGAGAGACCCACTGTCCATACAGATAACCCCGAGGAAGCGATTGTGCCCACATACGCACCGATGGTCGTCACAGTGGTCAAAAGACTGATCACCAATAGATAGATGATACCCGGTAAGATGGTATAGAGACACACCAGTTCGAATAAAACAAACAATGACCCTTTCTTGCGTTCGTGTGCTGATATATATGGGATCAATAAGATCAGATTGGTAACAAGTAAGGTGGTGTTGGCATGGACCAATGGGTACAAAAACAACCTATACACTTGTTGACAAAACCAGAAAGAAAAAAAAGGATCAGTCATTAATGTATTAAAAAAAACCGTGGGAATGATAATACCTTCAAAGTTATTCATGATTCTTGTTATTGAGAGACAAAGTGATTCGTAGAGTAGCATATCTTGTGTTGGGCCAATGAGAGTAATAACATCCAATAGATTCGTGAAGAGGGGTATGATTATGGTGAGGAGAGATATCAAAGGTAAAGACGACAAGTAGTGGCGCACGTGAGTGATAAACATACGAGTTGCTTCACCTGCTCTATCCCTTCGAGAAGTAATAGATGACCATCGTTGTTGTTCTGGTTGATCTGTCTGTGAAGGTATGTCGGCCATGGCTTTTATGATTCCTAAAAGTAAAGAAAGTAAAAAAGAAAATACAAGACAAGACAAGATATAAAAAAATAAAAAATAAAAAGGTAAAGGAATATTCGAATCCCGCCAATTTCAAACGCCATAGTTTGATGAATGGTCGACAAGTGATTGTTTATTGAGGAAGGGGAATAGTTTGCAATTGGGGACTATAAAGATCTACATTATAAAAGTAAAGAGTAAAAAGAAAGCAATCACCGTAGCAAAGACCTTCATGATTAACCATCGATTGGAGCTGATGTTGGTGTAATATTTCAACAGTTCCCTTTGTGCGCCGATGACATTCATTTCAATATCATCTGTGTTTTGATCAATCCTATAGAGAATATGTTTAGTCTACAACATATCATATTTTTCTTTTCTTTTCTTTTCTTTTCTTTTCTCCTTTTACTTACCGCTGTACCGTTTCACGTTGTTCCGCCACCATGGTTGCTAATTGCTGGAAGATCCCACCGAGTTCAGCTATAGTGCTTTCGATACTTTCAATTGCCGTTGATCTGTTTTCAATATATCGATCCTGTTCCATCACTGCCAATTGTTGCTGTTCTTGTATCTGTTGTTGTGATAACATAGGTATACCTAGGGATAAGGTGGATTCATGTTGTTCATCCATAGGTTGAGATGCTATATTATTCTTTTGTACCACTTGTCCTTTCTCTTCCCCCGATCGTCGACGTGATTTAACTAGTGGTGAATTAGCTATATATACAGAAGGTAGAGAGGGTTAAATGTAGTGGTCTATTTTTCATTGAATTACCTGACTTACCTAGTGATGATTCTCCTGCTACTTGGTCAGCTGTCGTAAAGAGGAATTGGTCCCGTTTGTCCTTGGTCATTTTCATATTCTAGTCAAGAGAGAGAGAGGAATCAGTGAGACACCTTTGCATATGTATATATTCCCTTTTTTTTTAACACTAACTTCCGTGCGAATTTCCAAAACGTCCTTAAAGCTCATTGATGTATCCGCCAATTTGCTTTGTAGTGCCACGACGACGTTCGAGGTATGTTCGGTCACTTGTTTGTTGGAGGCCTTTTGAGACTTTGTGTAGTGTTGAAGCATGGCTATTTGTTTGTTGAGTTTGGCAATGTCTTGCTTGATGATAAATGTCAATTCCTATACATAAAAGAAACAGACTTTAGTATGAATTCCACTGTAGCCTTTTCCTTTTTACATACGCTGATTTCCACTGGCTTGTCGTCAAAGAGTGTTTTTCGTTTGGCCACTGTTTAAAAGACAAGTCTTGTTAGTAAAGTGGCTAAATATAAAAAGGAGGAAGGTACTTACGTTTTGTTAGTTTTTCAAGTTTGCTTGCTGTGCTTGTGATATTCCGACTGATTTCTGACGCCATGAGAGAGAATTCGGAGCGAGGAGGGTGTGTGTTGGATTTTGATGAAGGATGTGAAGATGATGATGGTAATAATGCCCGTCGTTCTAAAGTGGAGTATGGTTGTTGTGATCGATTCCGGATTCTGTCTACAACAGAATGAAACTCGTTCGTTCGATCCTTGAATGTCATCACGTATCAAGTAAAAGGTGGATTGGTGTTGATAAAGAAAAAAAGAGGGAAGAGTGACAAAAAAAAAATACCCTGAGGCACCATTTTTATTCATTTGAGTCGGCGTTTGAATAGTTCCTTTTTTGGGGACGGAAACTGACAGTGTCCCGTCCTAAGCAAAAGTAAGCATCCCTTCGATATCCATCTACTTCAAGACCTTATAGCATAGCCAGTAAAAAAGAGAGGCAACAAAGTACAAAGCCGCAAAGAGTTGTTTTATCAAGTAGTAAATAGACAAGCAAGAGTAACTATGTAGATATTAAAGGGGTTCTATAACTAGTATTACATTCTATATAACTAAAAGGTGTATTCAATCCAAAGACCATTGTAGTTCCTTAACATTATAAAGACAGGTTAAACTCTTACCCTTCTGATAATGTCCCCAGCCAGCCCGTTCAGACTTGCCGCTGCCACGCAAAGGCCAAAATTGAATCCTTGTGGTTTCCCTAGTAGTTCCATAGACCATCCAGAACAGCAAAGATTTCTTCAATAAAGCATTACAGGCATCAAGTAGGGTTGATATTTTTTGTTGTGTGCCGGAAAGTCTATTTAATTTAGTGATGTCTTGAGAAGAGACGAGGAGTCCAAGATGTGTATTCGATCCCATCGTCAACAAAGGTTGCGCTCCAATAATAGAATGAGTTTTAATACGATGTTGATGTACAAGCCTTTCCACTTTATTGTCATATGTTAATAAAGTGTGGATATATACAGTATAGACTCATTCATGGCAATCCTTTTTTTTTTTTCTCCGTGTGTCGGGATTTAAAAAGTGTGGGGAAACTGGTAACCAATGATTTAATCAGGGGTATGCCAAATGTCGGCGAGTAAGCGTAATTGCAGTTTTCATGTGATTCCATAAAGAACCTTGTATATGTACTGATTTTTCTTCTTTTTTCGTTTTCTTTTCTTTTCAAAAAATGACTACACCATCGCCACCTACCTTTAGTCTACAACATACCCTTCCTCGTCTACCTGTACCTTCTTTACAAGAAACATGTTCACTGTATCTTCACTCTCTTCTCCCTTTACAGACCCCCGAGGAGCATGAAAAATCAAAATCGATCATTCATGACTTTATGAACAGCCGCCTCGCTGCTTCTTTACAACAACGTTTGATTGATATTGATAATCACTCACCCAGGAATTGGTTGGAGGATAACTATTGGTTGAAAAAAGGTAGAATAGGGTGGTACAAAGAGAAAAGCAGATCTAAATCTCTCTATATATAGCGTACCTTGAATGGCGGGAACCATTGATGGTCAACAGCAACTGGTATATCCTTGGTAAAGACGATGATAATCATCCAAAGGAATTATTGGCCAAGAATGGACTTGGTCCAAATCAATTTTCACATTTCCAAGTCCGCCGTGCTGCCACTTTTATCCATAATGGAGCAGAATTTGTCCAATCGATCGAAAAGTAAGGGAATGCATAATAAGACCTACATAATGACTCATTCCTGCTTTTTTTTCTTTTTATGTCATCATAGCCAAACCTTACCTGTTGAAACTGTTCGTGGGAAACCTTTATGCATGTGGCAATATAGCCGTTTTCTTTGTACTACTCGAGTGCCTCTTCCTTACTGTGATGCATTAGTTCAAGCAAACTTGTCGGATATATATCATATTGCTGTTTTGGCTTGTGATCAAGTGTACACTTTAAAGGTATTCGAGTTGGTCGATGGTAAAAAGAAACGTCTCTCCATCGATCAACTGGAAAAGTAAGTTTGATTTTTTACCCCTGAAAATATTCAAATTCCGATTTTCCCCAACGCCGGCTTTAAACTCTTTCTCTTCTTTTCTTTCTATAGGGGATTGTTAGCCATTATTTCTCATGCATCCAAAAACACACAAAAGTGCATTCCATTGTTAACATCATGGGATCGAGATAACTGGGCCAAGGCAAGAAACCATTTATTGACGGTGGATCCAGTCGGGAATCGAAAATCACTGTCGGCAATTGAAACTGCATTATTTGCGGTATGCTTGGACGATTATAGCCATGAGCGGTGGAGTCAGACCGGCTTTTGTGGTCAACAAAACCGAGGACAAGGCCATAACCGATGGTTCGATAAATCTCTTTCGATAGTAGTGGAGAACAATGGCAAGGCGTTTATAGCAGGTGAACATTCCCCTGTGGATGCTTTGACAGTCAGTTACATGTGGGATCATATGCTTCGTACCCCTGTTCCTGAACCAAGAACAGCGGCGCCAGCACCCACTTGTTCTGATTCCGTTGAGGCTTTAACGTGGACGACGGATCAAACGATGGATGTGTATTTACAGCAAGCTCAACATTGCGCTGATGCGACATCGGCCAGATCGGATGCTTCGGTGACTATTTTCAATGAATATGGTACAGACTGGATCAAGCAGGTGGGCAAAGTACCTCCTGATGCGTTTTATCAAATGGTGTTGCAATTGGCTTATTTCCGGGCACACAAAACGGTGACGGCCACATACGAAACTGCTTCTACTCGGAAATACCTTTGTGGGCGAACGGAAACTATTCGAAGTTGTAGTATTGATAGCAAGAACTTTGTTGAAGCATTTGATGATCCATTGAAATCCGACAAGGTAACTCTTTTTTTGGGGGGAGCATTCATGCATGAATGACATTTTCAAATCCCGATTTTTTTTTCTTCTTCTCTTAGGAAACGTATGCTCTATTGGTGAAAGCAGCCAGTTCACATAGAAAGTATACTCAGATAGCAAGTGAAGGACATGGATGTGATCGGCATTTGATGGTTTTAAAGTTATTGAACATGGATCATCCTGTTCATGACTCATTGGAACACCGTACCGAGCCATTACATCCAATTTTCACCGATCCTGTCTTTGCAGCTTCTCAAACTTGGCGACTAAGCACATCTGGTCTTCAGGAAGGAAATCAATTGATGGGCACAGGATTTGGTGCGGCATACCCACATGGTTATGGAATCAATTACATGGCAGCTAAGAATTTGGTCAAGCTTGGGATCGAAGTCAAGAAGGATGAAGATTCTCTCTCTGCTGATGAAATGGGCCAAGTGATTTCTCAGGCTATGCGCGATCTTCGTGATCTATGTGAACGAGTAAATCTGTCGAAAGACAGTAATTCTTCCATTGCTAGATTGTGATTTTTTTTATTCATGCAGACAAACAATAAAGAAGATGGATAGTTTTTGGTCGAGAAGTCGGGGTTTACAATTTCAGGAGGTAATTCATGCAGATCGGAGCACACTCTAACAATGCCCCAACCTTATATATAAAAAGACTTCCCCCCCCTCCTTGAGATGATGTAGTACAGTAATATGGATAGTATTGGTCAACATAACAAAACCAAACAATATAGATATATAGGACTGTTTACATATAAAATAGACAATAAAAATAAAGCCCAATTACTATAAGATAGAAAGGAAGGTTTAGAGAAGGAAAAGAAAAGAAGGTGCCACTTAGGGTTTATATGTCAGATGTGTTTTTACTACCCGGATTATTCAAGTTGGGGTCATTATATTATAGCAAGAGAATCAGTGCACCCAAAGGGTTTTCATAACCCGGATGTTGTGAGTAGGGGATTGTTATCAGAAGCAAGAGCAGGAGAATCAGAGGAAGAATCAGCAGCAGCATGGTTATGGGTGAGCACAAAATGAGCAAATTTGAAAAAGACCACACCTCATTGACATCCAGAGCGGGGATTGACTACATGAAATGAAGTCTTTTCTCATCCTTCTTTCGATACCTTTACCTTTTGTTCATCGTCGCGGAGTTGATAGTTATATAGAGAAAGAAAAGAAAAGGAAGAAGAGGAATAGAGATTAGTATCCTTTTATTCAAACGTTGCTTTTTTTGAATTTAGTATGAGTAACGAAGTTTCAGCTGACACCGCTTTGATATCCCAGAATCTCCAAAAAACAAAGTCCATAGTCGAGTTCATGGATTCTATAGCATTGCTTCTATAGCGCACCCAACCACTGATTATGCAGATTCAAACCCCAATTCATGCAAATTTACATATACCCATATGGCCCGCCTAATCATACTTGCCCCCCCACACACACACCTGGCCCTAATGATAGGCTCACAAGATAGCGAAATTTAATTCATGCAAATGAAGGCGGTCTTTTAATTTCAGATTCCGATTCTGCATGAATTTCCCAATCCAGCAAACCAAGTGTCGTTGTCAGGGGTAGCCTACGAGAGGAGCAATTTACATTTGAAAAAAAAAATCCAGAGTCTTTTCATCATGCCAAAATCAATGCCTACACTATATCAATGCCCGTCATGAAACAAGTGCATACAAATGTCCGTCATAGCCCAACAAGGGACGCCAGTCGGCGACCCAGTCGTTTATTGACAAAAAAAAAAAAAAAAAAAGAAGGATGGGGTAAAAGGGACAAACTATACTAATGGGACAAACTACATTAAAAAACATTCTACAGTATTACGTCTAGGTATACCACGTTATTAGCAGGTTATTAGCAGAAGGATCAGATGGAGAAGAGGAAGAAGACAATGGGACAGCCACATAGAGGTTTGCCGGATCAGTAACACGAGACAATGCAACATATAACTGACCATGGGCGAATACGTTTTGCTTTAAGTAGACATCAACATGGTTTAGAGTTTAAGGCAGACCAAATGGCAATATGGCTAAAAGACCCAAAATTTTATTAGGTGAAGTTAAGTCAAGAATGTTTTTTAAAAAAAGGGACAAGTAGGGTAGTGGTTTCCTGATTGAGACTTTAGCGATATGAAGTCAGCTAAGTACTCTTAGTTCTTAGCAGTTAATAAGATATAAATTATGAGTATAAAGGGTGATGTATTACAATAAAAAGAAGAGGGTATATAAGCTAAAATAATGTAAGATAAATAATAATACAACTAGTTATAATGTAATAGTTAAAAGGAAGGAGGGGATCTATATCTTCATTCCAGACACCTGGAAACGAGCTTGCTCCACCAGGAGAGATCCTTCTTGTTTCCTCTTTATGATGGTTAAAAAATCATTATCGTCATCATCATCATCATCGTCGTCGTCGTCATCATCATCCATGTTTCCCGAATGAATGCTGCTTTGGTGTGTGGTGGTGGTGGTGACATCATAGGTCGGTTCATTACTTGTCCTAACCTGTTTTTTGACATCACCATCATTGACAGGTTTTAGTAGAATGGCGTTCGGGGATGACATGAGTGTTGGAGAAGTAAAAGGCAAATCCGGTCGAGGCGAGGACAAGGACCGATGGTGGGAAGATGATGTCATAAAAGATGAGGTTGGTGAGGTTGCCAAAAGAGTAGGTGATGGTGATGTGTGTCCCGAGTTGCCAAAAGTTGCTTGTGTTGTTTGATATTTCAAATGTGAAGAGGATCCAGTGAAGGCCGGAGTGTGATCGCTTTCCGAGTAAGAGTGTCGATGCTGACTTGTTGGTACCGAGTGAATAGACAATCCAGTTGTATCCGATCGACGATGTTGTGACCATGATTGTTGTTCAGATCGATTTCCTATCTTGTTGGGAGAAGCTGTCAATACAATAGCATCAGATGTTGGTGTTAATACAATGGCGGCGTTGTTGTTGTATGATTCATGAAGAGAGACTGTTGTGCTGAGAGATGTATTTCGAGATAATGTGCCTGAAGAATTATCCCACGATTGACTGGATCGATAGGATGAATATGAGGTGTTTGATTTGTTGGATGATTTTGAAGCCATAGAGTCAGAGCGGCCCATCATTTCATTAGTGGTTGGACTTGTTGGTGATGATTTTGCTGTCAATGTAATGGTGGATGATGATAGATTTGCCGAAAAAGTATCCTGTGCCGGTGTGCTTCGTAATCGGTCGATGTGATGTTGTTGTTGTTGTGATAAGTAGGATCTGTTGCTTCTTCGGTCGTCACTTATAACGCTGCTGTTGTCATTGTTGTTACTTTCTGATCCAGAAATGCTGCCAGTCACTTCAAAAAAGTCGGTATCTTCAAAGCTAATGTCGTTCGTGTCATTGTCATCGTCGTCTTCGTCGATGGGTATAGATGCCCGAGGCCAAGTACCAACCGTGATAGGGATATCCATTTTGCAGTTACCATTTCGAGTAGACTTTTTGTTATCACGTTGTTGATTTATGGCGAGTTGAGTGCAGACACGGACTTTATATTGGATCCGCATCAATTTATTCTTAAAGTCGATGGTAGGAGGTGTTGAAGATGGAATCATGAGTTGTTGTTTGATCGTCTGAGAGAAGGGAGCTACACCATTGATTTCTATATCGCATTTCAATGATTTGAGTACATCTTCCTTGACCTGAGTAGTTCTATATATATATATATATATATAAAAGGGGGGGATGAGTATGGCATTGATATTTAACAAAGTACCTACTTGTTGGTTTGTATTTCTACAGTTCGTATCAGACTAATATCAATTGCTTGAGGAAGGCTGAATGGCTCATAATGGTGGATGACCAAGGACAAAGGCACAATATCACCTATATAAACAAAAACAAAAACAAAAAAAAGTCAGTAAACAAAGCACATCATTTCACCCAAAGCAGATTATACCTACCACGAGTAAACCCTTTACGAGGTAAAGACACCCTAACAGTACATTGATTCACTGGATTTGAATTGGGCAGAAACATTTCAGAGCATTGGGTATGAGGATCCTTGTATTTGCTGTCGTTAATGTCGATGAGTTCCAAAATGTGAACAGGATATTCTGTTTTTGGACAAAGTGATTCCGGTACCATGTATTTATCGTGTACGGCTGAGAGTATATACCGCACTCTAACCTTTTTGTTAAACTGGTTTGAAGAAGGAGAGTGAGTATGAATCATATAAGGAATGTCATTACTGGTTTTCGACCTACTTCCATTGTACTTGGGAGTTGGATATCATTAGGCACCACAAATTCAAAAGGAAAGCTGTATAACTTGGGTTCCATTAAACAGTATTTGGCTTGTCCACCGTCGAGATTTACGTTGATAATCTTGGTTTGTTCAAATAGGTTAATGGTGTCCTTATCCTTCATTGAGAGTGATATGTCGCCTGTGAATTTGAGTGCAATATGGTTAGTCTTTGTGGCGCTTTTGGGATGAATATGGACAAATCCTATAAAAGATATAAGAGTAAATATTAGTTAGTCAAAGGAATAGTGGTTGTGTTATCTTTACTTGCCTTTAATCTTTTGACTGGGGAAGTAGTACTTTTCGTCCACAATTTCAATGTCGATGGTCTTTGTTGATTTGTTGAGACTTAACATGGCTGTAGGTGTTCAACAAAGGTATTAAAAGAGTGAAATGTGTTAATATTAGAGTTAAACTAAGAATATCATATAATATTAGAATAGGGGAAACAAAGAAGGAAGGAAAGAAAAAGGAAAAAATGGATCACAGCCTCAAAAGTTCATAAAATTTACACTTTTTCGCGGGCGGGCGGGCTTGTTTTTTGTTTGTGCGCGTGCTAATGTCGTACCACAAAATGGTTGGAACTGAAGCTCTTGCGCCTCTTCTATTCAATGACTGAGCCACCGACTTCCTTAAGGATGATGATTTTCTATCAATGTGCGAGTGGCACCTTGGAAACTTTATATGATATGAGAATACCAGTGGAGGGGAAGACAGAGTTTTCGGCGGGGTTTGAAAATGAAATTAATCCTGTTGCTGGTTTCCCCAATCTTTTCTTTCTTCTTTCTTTCCGCTTTAGTCTTCTTTTTGTACCTATTCATGTAAAACGTACGTTTAGTGGTATCAATTGACATATAACTTGATGCTGAACAGGGCTCTCATGTCGAACGTAAGTATAACACAGCAAAAGACTTACTTTTTTCAAAAGGGGGGTTACTGGATTAAAACAATCACTCAAGCTCATTGACGAAAGAAGGTATCCAAAGTGAAGGAATGTGCAACTGACACTTTTTTGTTTTGAAAAAAAAAAAAAAAAAAAAAAAAAAAAAAAAAAAAAAAGAATCGGATATTGCCTGGCAAAATACTTGGTTGGTCTTTACATAAATGGCCGGTTGACAAAAAGGTAAAAACCCTGGTTGAAACTATTAAATGTCAAGGTGGGAAAAGGGATCGGTAACACAACTCTTCACAATCCGAACTAACAAAGTTTTATCTTCTTTTTACAGAATCAAGGGAAATAACAACATCGATATCTTTAATAGACTAGCTTGTAATAGAATAATTGGATATAGTTTAGCTTCTAATAAAGAATCGTAATGGAATCATGATTTGTGTGGATGTAATGTTGGATCGAATAATAGGACACATATATACATAAATAGAAAGTAGTTTATTTATTATGTAGTAGTGATGGGGAAAAGGAAAGGGAAAAAAAAACAAAAGAGTAGGGTGGGGGGGTATACAAGGTTAAAACTCTTCCATGATTTTGTAGGGGTTTCCAGGATTGATCGTGACATTCTCAACCACTAATAAAAGTGAAGTAGTATTATTAGACTGATGCGATGGTAATGACGATGTATAAACAAGACATTCAACAAACAATGGGAATTGCTGAAACAGTTCTTCCATATCTTGAGTAATCAAAGGCTGACCATCTTTCAAAGAATGATAAGTATAAACATGACCCATACGGACTTTAATCATGACTTTATCTAGTCCTTTTCTTTGCCATGAGCTAGTCGATGATTTCATTTTGTTCATTATATCTTCAGCGACCAATTCCACATGATCTTGTAAAATAGGTAATAGTTGGTCAACAACAATGCCATATTCTTGATCCTCTTCCATCATCATGGTGTCATTATTTGACATGGTGTAATCTGACTCTGGGTGACAATATAGTTTGTTTGCTAGCCATTCCTCAAAGAATCTTGATATATTTGATCCGTCTTTTGCATTGGTGTTTCCCAGCATCGGCACCTTTTTGGGATTTGGGGGAGGGGATAAAAATAAATCAATGCAAGTTAGATCTTGTCAAAATCCAAAAAAGGAATTCGGGATTTGAATTAGTTACATGACACTTACCGATATGAAGCGATTACCACCGTCCATAAAGTAAGTGTTTTTAACTACACTAGATTGTAACTCCGATTCCATGGCATGTTGAAAAAAAGACATTGATAAGGACGATGATGATCGTATTGAGCTGTTATCACTCGATAGAGTTGAAAAAGAGTGAATGCTGTTTTCAAGAGTCAATGGCGGGATGGATATTGAGCTCATAGTTCGTCCTGTTGACATGGAACCATCATCTTCTTCTTCATCATCGGAATAGGAAGAGATACACATCATATTGAACTGTAAAGTCGGTGATTTCATTGATTTCTTGTGATTAGGATCGGGGCTCTATAATAGTGGCGGGAACCTAGTGAGGGGAGGAAAAGAAACAAAAAAAAAAAAAAAAAATGTTATTAAAGCCAGACTTTATATAGATTTCATTTTTTGGCTGACCGGTTAAATTTGTACTATCCTATCATAGGCTGTACATCCGTACGCACTGAGTCTACCACATAACATGATTAGTTTATTATGAATTTAAACTTTAAGGATGGACCGAAGGTGTATAAATGTATGATTTCCTAATCGAGTATCCCTTTTCTTTGCTAAAGCTGATAGATAACGAATAAAAGGGGTAAAAAGGGGGTAGGGAGATCCCTTTCAAAACGACATCAGTGTGTTCCCCATTCATGCAGTTTCAATTCCCGCCTTTTCAATTCCCGCCTTTTTCCACTTTATACCATGTGAGCCTATCGATGAACGACATCAACAATAACAAAGAAAGTGAACACGGGGGAGGACATGGTTGTTTTCAATTCATTTATTTCTGGAAATAGAAAAAGGAAAAGTTTATTCAACACTAACAAAGAGTATGGGCTATTTGTGAATGATCACCATGCCTAATAATGATGAATCGTTAGCATATTAATCATAGTGCAATAAACAATCATCATCAAAAGAATGGCTTCATTGAAGAGATCGATAAAACGGTACATGAGTAACATCATAATGGGGTTTTAATTGATCCTGTGATCTCGGTACACATCGTCTTTTTTTTTTTTTTTTTTTTTTTTTTTTGGACTTTTCCCTTGGGGTCATCTTGGTAAAAAAGAGGTTTGCTGTTTTCACGACATCTCCTTCCTTTTTTCCTCGCTGGATCATGGCGGCCAAAGTAAAGTTTATAAAACGTCATCTATTTACATTGCAACCATCCGTCAAATCTCAATTTCAGGGACAATTATAAAAAATTACAGTGAAGTCATACAAACAAGTTTCCTATTATACAGCCAACTTTTTTTTTTTTTTTTTTTTTTGAATCGTGGTACGTGATACAAGGACACTGGTGGTTTATTTTATTTTTGTTTTATTGTTTTGAAGTAGTAAAAGAGAGAAAGAGAGAGAGATAAGCTATTGTAAGATGTGATGGGAAAGGGTATACTTTAACTATAAACACTAAAAGAGGGTGGAGTATGTCCGATCACGTCCAGAGCAAATCATTTTGGTGATCTGTTACCAGTCGTAAATATGAGGACGCAGATAATGACCATAAGGGAGCCACAGCCTTTGTATACAGTAAAACCTACAATAAAGTATCCAGTTAGCTTTTTTTTTTCCCTTTCACAATAATACCCGCCTACTTATTTTGATTACTTACATTGGGCAGCATCAGAGGAGCAGTACCATGCATGACTTAGACCATAGACAAGAACAGCACGAAGACCTTGTAAAATACCTGTGGCTACCTATCCAATTCATCAGTCAAAGAGGAATTTAGTATCAACAATCATGTTACACAATCTCTTTTGTTACCAACTTACACTGCCAGTTCGATCGATCAGTTCGTAGTAATTCCAAGAATGGGTTCCACTGGAGAGAGCTACCAGTGCATACATACCAAAGACGGTATACTTGGAAGTGGTACCAATATCAATTAGCTGATCGTACCGAGGAAGAGTATAGACAGAAATCCAAATCAATGATATTACCGTAGAATACATCCCAATGTAAGAGCAGATACGTGCTGGTAATGGTGGTGGTATTTGTTCCGAGAGTACATAGTCCGAATATACATAAATGCAAGCTATTTTTTATAAAGAGAGAGAGAGACAATCAATAGGTGGAGTCACACATCCCTCCAGACTAGTTTACTTACAATAAAGGAATGTACCACCTACTGTCAACAGTGTACCTATGATCAACGTGGATGTGTTTTCTAATTGATTTCATAAAAAGGGATTGTTATAAAGTTAGTATTCCAAAGAAAAAGGAAAAAGTTCATTATAGTTTACCTGAATCGGCTG
This sequence comes from Chlamydoabsidia padenii, assembly GCA_025330725.1. Classification (NCBI taxonomy): domain Eukaryota; kingdom Fungi; phylum Mucoromycota; class Mucoromycetes; order Mucorales; family Cunninghamellaceae; genus Chlamydoabsidia; species Chlamydoabsidia padenii. The sequence continues at coordinate 670,111 of JAIWND010000006.1, read as the reverse complement.
ATGCATTTTCCATATTTCCAAATGAGCAGAGAGCCAAACCAGTACTGGTACCAAATATAGCCAACCATTGAATCTTAGTCAAAGTTCGATCCATCAAAAAGTAGGTCAAGATGGCACACCAAACAACCACACTAGAGAAGATAACTTGATACATCTAAAAAAAAAAAAAAAAAAATGAGTTTGTCTGTTTTCATTGTCTAGTAACTTACCCCACTGCCAACGATGGCAAATCCCAGTGTGACACAAAAGTTGGCAAACACGTCTAGCAGCGACAGTTTGATGACAGTAGTATGACAAACAGATCCTTCCACATAAAGATCTAGTTGTTTTTCATCCTGTTCGTCAAGACCAATAGCGTCGAATGTGTCCATATGAATAGGCTCCTTATAAGAAAGAATAAGAAGCGTGAGTATCATTTCATGCCCTACTCCACCCCTTCTTTCTTGTCACCTTTTACCTGATTCGTGGGTACCATAGCGTATTGATCACTTTTTCGTTTCAACATGGATGGAATAAGTAAGCCAACAAAAATAGCCCCAATATACTGAGCTAGCTGTGTAAAATAACTATCGCCCGCTATTTGCAAACAAGGGTTAAATAGGAGATGGATAAGTCAAGATTAATCTACTTACAACCAGCACCATGATAGAAGACCCATTGGCAGCCTAATGTCGCGGCCACACCTGTGAGTATAAAGCAGAATTGATGGAAGAGTGTATATAGGCTTTCAGCAGTACCGTTTGTTGTTTTCGAAATACCCATGGTGAAGTAGGGGAAAAGAAAGAGAAAGAGAAAGAGAAAGAGAGCAAACTTCTTTTTTTTTTGTGTAAACCGCGCCTGTGTTCGGGGTTTAAATAATGCCCAAAGTGAAAAAAGTAAGGGGCAACCACATCTTTCAAACAGCTGAAAGAACCAATGGTATACTTTTATTCTCTAGTATAGATGCCTGTCAAATCAACATTATACTTGAAAAAGCAAATGGATTAACGAGGCCCCTTCTTTGTGTATGAATATTAAAAAAAAAAAAAAAGCAAACTCGAACATGGTGGCAGTAGCGGTATTTGAAATGTTGCTTTAATTATGGGGTCTTGAAATTTCCTCCACTTGCTTTCTTCCTCTCTTGTCATCCTCAATTTCATAGGATGCGTGATCAGCAACCTTTATTATCGACACCACTCCAACAAGAAGATGATATTACTCTCACCGATATCAGCAATACTAATGACGATATTGTTGACCCACACCAAGAACGAAAACTGGTCGCTCGTTTAGATAAGCGTTTGCTACTCTTTGCCATGTTTTCCAACATGGTGAAAACAATGGACAATGTTAACTTGGGTAAAATAAGAAAAGCATGGATCAGCATGAATTTGGACTAACTCTGTTTCATTTCGTGTGCGTGTGGTTGGGGGGGGGAGATAGGAACGGCTTTTGTCAGTGGAATGGAAAAGGAACTTGGCATCGTTGGCACTCAGTACAATGTGATGTTTGTATGCTTCATGGCTGGCTACTTGATGTAAGTTGTAAATAGAATGTATTGACTAAATTTGTTGACTAGTTATTTTGTTTTTGTGTAGAATGCAAATACCGTCCAATGTATTTTTGGCACACTATCGACCTTCACGCTATTTGCCTGCTTTGGAACTCGTTTGGTGTTTGTTAACCTTGATCATGGCTGGTATTCAATCCGTACAAGCTATCTTTGTCATTCGGTTTTTATTAGGATTGGCCGAGGCTGGTTGTTTCCCTGGCGTAAGTATACTAGGAGGGGAACTGTCCAATGAATGTTATTTTTTACTCACTCTTACTCTTCTTCAAGATTATCTTTCTAGTAGGCAATTGGTATACTAAAAAGGAATTGGGAAAACGTACATGCATCATTGCTATGTTTGGAACACTTGGTGGTGCACTTAGTGGTCTTTTACAAGCACTCTTCCTTGAAACACTGGATGGTATTCTGGGGATTAGTGGGTAAGGTAGAATGGGGGATGTGTGCTTATTAGGAGGGAGAAAAAAAAAAAGAATTAGCTTTTGTTTTTACTAATGTGGTTGTTAGGTGGCGATGGTTATTTATATTCGATGGCGTTTCGACAGCTTGTGTGGCTGTCTCTGGTTACCTGTATCTACCTGATGATATCCGCAATACAAAATGGTTAAATGAAAATGCAAGTAGGAAAAAAAAAAAAAAAAAAAAAAAAAAAAAAACTTGACAAAACATGAACTACATCATTTTTTGTGTTATTAGGAACGCGAACTTGCAAGGCATCGATTGATTCAAGAAGGACGGGCAGACAGCACAACTAAATGGGATTTTATAAAAGTAGTCAGGACACTCTTTACAAACAAGTATATATATCTATTAGTATCAAGTTGGTCTTTACTCAACTTGGCTCTGGGTGCTAGTCATGTCCTTGGTATTGTAGCGAAACGATCTGGATATGATGCGATTGCTGCCAATTTATTTACAACGGTAATGTATGAAATGAAAAGACTATCAAAAAGGATCATGCTACTAACTATTTATCTATTTAACAGCCTGACATGCTTATTTCTATGGTGGCAGTGCTATGCAATGGACTTTTCAGTGATTACTATGGTACTCGCTTATGGCAAGTACCTCATCCGGGGATTTTGTCCCTGAATGTTAACACATTCTTCTTTTTATTGATAGGTGTATCATCATTCCGTCCCTTGTAGGTTTGGTAGGCTGCATGTAAGTAACATCATGAAGAAGTAGGGGTGGGTATTAACTCGATTCTTTATTAGTCTGCTGGCTATTTTTGTCCAGCCTTTTGGATTCCTCTATACTAGCTTTATATTGGCTCATGCTGGTTTGGCGGCGTCTCAACCTGTAAGTGATCATGATGAATATCATCTTCTCTGATTAACCACTTTATAATATTAGATTGTGATGACATGGGCAAACGAACTATTGATTAACCGGGATGTCAGGGCCATTGCAATTGCCATCATGAACACTTGTTCATCCTTGATGTATACTTGGAGTCCCCTTGTCCTCTGGCCTGTCACAGGTAAAGAAAGCAAAAACACCACATGGATATGAAACTGAACTTTTTTTTTTTTTTTTTTTTTTTTGAATCTTTAGATGCACCTTACTATAGTAAGCTCAGTCGGAATGGATCATACTATCTCACCAATACATTCTCATCCCTTTTTATTTGTTGTTGTCACTGATAGGACGTGGATTCACATCAAGTGTATGTTTCACAGTGATCTTCCTCTTTGGTGTGGGCCTAATAGAATGGATAAAACATGGATCTCAAAACAATCAAGTGCACCAACCTGATGATGATGCTGAACTCCAACTATTACCAAAAACAGAATCGCTTGGCAATGCATAGTCCCTTGTCGATGTTAAACCCCGTCTCCTCTTTAACCCTTAACCTTTGTATTATCCAATGTAATCTATCATCACATTTTGTAACAAATAAATAAAAACTTTTTATTTTAATCATTGTAAATTTGAAACTTGTCTCCAACTCTTATGATTATTTGACCCATAAATACAACAGCGATTTGGGAGTGACACATGATGGATCATACATCTATGTTGTAGTTTATTGATACACGAAGAATGACACTAAAGGATAATAATTTACTGACGCAATGTGTGTCTTTTTTTATTCTTTTGTGGGTATTTCAGCTTTAGACACAACGTGAATCCATTAAAGGTTCGGCCATCAGCTGGTGGACATGGCGGCGTTTTAAAAGTTTCGAGTGATCATACATATACACAAAGATATAAAAAAGGTGCTTGTTTATTTAACATATGCATAATGATATTAATGATATTAATAATATGAAGACTAGTCTATAATTCCCATTCCTGTACTGCAGAACTTAACCAAGTTGTAGTTGTCCAAGTAGGCAGAATACGTTGAATGACGCCAAGCATACCCACCCCACCAATCAATCGTTCTTCGCCCCGACCAGCAAATCCTTCCTTTTCCAAAGCTGTGAATTCGAATCGCATTTTCCATTTTCCGTCCTCGGCAAGTGATCGGTCTGCTTCGGGAACCTTGATGGATAGATCCAATTTCCACCCATCGTTTCCAAATCCTGTGACATGGCGTACAACGTAATGAGAAGAGTGGGCTAGAGGTTCTTCGTTCTGGATGCTCCAATCCACGACCTGGCCATCAAAGGAAATCACTGTCCAAGTGTAGGAAGGCGCCATACTGAAGAGAGAGAAGGATCGGACACCGGTGGCAGGATTGTAGGAGTCGTTGTGCACAGTCAAGGTCGGGAACGGTCCAAGAAAGGCGTCGGCAAGAGTGGGAGCTTGAGAGACCTTGAGATCGGTAGTGTGTGATTGGATATAAGGCCCAGTGTTCAGACGATAACCACCCAGGAAATGACTGAATGGGTAGACAGAGTCCCAATCCTTTACCCCTTCCGATCCAGTTCGCTTTTCGACTTGTACATTGAGTTCCGTCTTTAATGAGTCCAGTACCGTTTCAATATAAGGTCCTTTGTCTGCTTCGGCAATGGCGATATAGGCTTCTCCGGATGTTAGATTTTTCAAGTGTTGGATGAATCTATTCACCAGAAGAAGAAAAGTTGTGAGTTCATAGTCAGTGATTGCTTTTTTTTTTTTTTTTTTTTTTTTTCTGCCAACTTACAATCGCTTGGGATGCATTTCATCATAAGGGAAAGCCCAACCACCAGGTGATCCACCACATACAAGGACCGACAAAAGGATAGCAATTTGAGCAACCATAACAAATGCCAGAACCTTGGCAAGGCATTTCTTTCCAAACCGGTGAGTGTGAGCCAAGGAAGGCACAAATCCAAAGAAGGAAACCGCACCAAAGATGATGGCGATGATGATATCAACCGGAGTATCCACACCCATACGACCCGTCAAAGGCACAAAGATATCAATCAAGGCATATACGCTGTCGCTGTACATGAAGCATAATGGCAAAGTAGAGATGGTATAAGTCCAAATACCAAGCTTGGGTTCGGGCACCATATATTTCGCACCAGAAGGTTTGAAGCATACTTCGTTGATGATGGCGGAAACTAAAAGAATCACAGTAAAAACCCAAAAGAAGTAGGAGCTGGCCACACCTGTCAAAGTGGTTAGCAATGTCAATGCAGCAAAGGAGGCAACAAGAGAATTGAAGATTCCATATTCCATATCCACATGAAGAGGCCCCGGGAGGGAGTAGAAGAGATATTGGACACCATAGGAACCAAAGAGGCCCATGGGAATAAAGAGGAGAGCACCATACCATTCGTGAGAGAACCATGCCATATGTCGATTGATAAAACTGGATGTTACAAATAACGCAACTGTAATTGGTAAAAGAATAGCGGCAATGGCGCTTAACCAGACAGAGATTGTTGACCTAATATACGACAGTACTAGGACCTTGACGGGACGATAAGGAGTTGACCGACTGGACTTGTATATGATGTATCCCATGTATGCGTATGACAAGAGTACCGTACCCATTTGAATTTTGAATGCTGTTGCCCATGAATAAACCATAAAGAAGATACCTATGAAAAGAATAAGAAGAAGAGAAAGAGGGTTCATTGGTTAAACAATATATACTACAATATTCCCATTTCGTTGTAATTACCATGAATGTCAAAGAAGACTATTTCGCTTGTAGGTTCAATACCGAGTAAAGACGCATTCTTTGCCAGATGATCAACAATAGCCAAAGTGTTTTCACCAAGATGTTGCATTGCCCCGGCTTCCAAATGTTTAGTGATATCCAGATGGGTATGGTAAAGATAAGAGTTTTTGTAGATGGCCATATCAATTCCTGTCAAATTACCGTATTGGACGAATTGTCGAAAGTCGGTATCGGATAGAATAAGTCCAGTACGGAAGACATCATTCGCCTATGTTTGTTACAATGTTAGTTCATATGCATGTAATCATATTCCCATTTACTTTTCAATGACTTACCATTACAGTTCCATGAGGATAAGGTGCCTGTTTATAAGCTTCGATCATTTCCCGCGAATTTGCCTGGAATAGAATTTCACGCCCTGTTGTACCGCATGCATCAATATTCACCACAGATTTGATCCTATAACAATAAAAAGAAAGGTTAATTGTCGCCCTTCCTACCATGATATTGCATGAAACTTACGAGTCTTTTAGATCATGCATGGTGATAAAAGCGTGAGAGGCATCTTGGAGTGTTTCTTCGGCACCATTGAATACTAAAAAAAAAAAAAGGAAGAGATAATGTCAGATGATGTATTGTTTACTTTTTTTTCTTTTCTTTTCCTTTTTTAAATGAAGAATGACTTACAAAACACAATGGAGTTCTTGTAACCAGTCCAGTCACGTTGACTGAGAACACGGATGATTTCCAGCATGACAGCCGTACCAGACCCATCATCTGTAGCACCAGGAGATCCCAAAGTGGTATCAAAATGGGAATTGACAAGAATGGCATTATCTTCGCAAGATCTTCGTTCACCAGGGATAATATCCGATTCAGGGCATGATAGTCTAACTATAATGTTGGTGATGTTGGTATATGCCTTTAACACCACTTTTATGTTATATAAAGCAAGTTATTAGTATCCATCCATTTGATTTACAGTCCCGTTTTAAGATTTCCTTACTTACTATGATCCATAATATCAAATCGATGGCTTCCGGTTTCCTGTTGAATCCAAACATCAAAGGTAGGTGACCCAGGGGTACTTGTTGCGGCTTGTTTGTATTCATAAATCTTGGTTTTCAAGTAATCGGCAGACTGGGCTTCTTCCACAGTACCAACAATACCTATATATGTGTCGTGAAGACATTAAAATAAAAATGTCGTTAGCAATTAGTTAATTCAACTGTGTAGTTTTAGAAAAAGAAGAGTAAGGGTGAGTTTTACTTACGATAACCAAGAGTGTCACTGAGATACGATATCGTTTCTATTGCATTACGTTCAGAGAATTCAACAGCACCAGTTTCGGGATTCACGCCTAAATGAGTTTTTGGTGTAGGGAGCTTGTAATGTAAGTGTGCCGATAAGAGAAAGGCAAATAAGCAGTAGCCGATCAACCATAGCCAAGACCAACCAACACTAGATCGTTTCCCAGATGACTTGTCCATTTCAGAAAAGTTATCAGGTCTAAAGACTGATTCATCTTTTCTTTGACTGGCCATTAAAAAGTGAAAAGAAGAAAGAGATGCGTCAAAAGAAGAAAATTGAAAGACCGGGTGTTTTATCGGTTCACAGCGGACAATAAAGTTGTGAACGGAGTCAAGATTTTTTGGGACGATGTGAAATTGAAATCGGGACAAAACACCATGCACATTGGAGGTTGAGACAAATATCATGCAAATTGGGACACTATAAAAAAAAAAATTAAAACAGCAAGATTTTGCCTATAACTAACTTTTTTTGATAAAGTGTTAAGCTTTGTCCCGATTTTACATCGTCCCAAAAAAGCTTGACTCCGTCCAAAATGTTAATGTCCGCCGTCCCAAATTCAGAGATTCAATTTTTCGTCGATTAGGGAAACTTTAGCCCAAGTGGCTTCGGCGTCATTTCAAAATAATCAGTAAGTTTGATTTTTCGTTCATTAATGCGAACTGTGATGGCCAATGTCTTGTATAAGGTTGTTATAATTTGACAATACCACGTACTTCCACATAATACTAATTGATATTTCATTCTCCGCTTATTCGACGAAAAATTCAAGTTGCCCCTTACTTTCCGCTTGTCATTTTTTTTTTCACCAGTCGGGAATTAAATATTTTCTCTCATTCATGTTTCGACCAATCGTATGTCCTCATTCTCCACTGGTGACTTTTTTAACACCCAAGCTAGTGGATAGAACTGTAGCTTCTTTTCACCATTCTCTGTTAATCCTTCATACTCTTTTTTTTTTTTTAACCTTCATCTTCTCCCCCCCCCTCTTTAATAAATCTCCACCTGAACTCGCTGTTACTTTTTATCCTTCTTGTCATTCTGTCCAACAGTTGAACCACATCCCCTACCCTTTCCCTCTCATACACAGCCACTTTTTTTTTTATTGCATCAACCCCTCTATTTGTCAATATACATCTCTTATTTAGACTTAATACAGCATGTCATCATCATCTTCCTCCAAACCAGAATACAGCAAAATAACAGTTAACGATCAAGATGAAACACGTACACCTTATCCATCATCCACCATCGTCGCTCCTTCCATCGTCACTTTATCACCTGCAATGAGGGCGGCCTTGCCCATCGCCTGCTATTGTTTTGCAAGTATCTTGATGACGGTCACCAACAAGTATGTGCTTAGTGGTTATGGTTTTAACATGAACTTTATGTTATTGACTGTGCAGGTAATAAAGAATATTATACACTGGAAGAAGTAACGGGAATATACTCAACCTCTCTTTTTTTTGTGCCTGTGTATAGAACCTCGTCACTGTTGCTTTATTGCATACCTTCAAATTCTTAAATCTGATCAAATTCCGTGACTTTGACAAGGAAGAAGCTAGAAAATGGTTTCCTATTGCAGCTGCTTTGGTGGCAATGATTTACACTGGCTCCAAATCACTTCAATACCTTCGAATTCCGATCTATACCATCTTCAAGAATTTGACGATTATTCTTATTGCTTATGGTGAAGTACTTTGGTTTGGTGGTAATGTTACCGAACAAATGTTACTCTCTTTCGGTTTAATGGTAAATATGATCATGATGATGTGGTGGTATGGTATAGCTAATGATTTTGATTTCTTGTTTCATCTAGGTATTATCATCTGTTATTGCTGGTTGGGCTGATATTTCAGAAACATTATCGGAAATCGTTACCTTGGATTCGACTTTTATCGGTTACTTTTGGATGGCTACCAACTGTATCTCCTCAGCAGCTTTTGTCCTCTATATGCGCAAACGAATCAAGTTGACTTCCTTCAAGGACTTTGATACGATGTATTACAACAACGTCTTGTCTATTCCTCTTTTGATCATCCCTAGCTTTATCTTTGAAGACTGGAGTTCGGAAAACTTGGCTAAAACATTGTAAGTTGGTAACTGGAGAAAAAAAAAGGGGGGGAGGGGAAGACCATAGGTTAGAGAAAAGGTTTAACTAACTGTTTAATCATTTTAAAGCCCGGAGGACGTCAGAACACAAATGATCTACGCTATGATTTTCTCTGGTGTATCCGCCTTTGTTATGTCGTATGCTTCCGCCTGGTGTGTACGTACGACATCTTCCACCACATACAGCATGGTGGGCGCACTCAACAAACTTCCTATTGCTGCTTCGGGTATCTTATTCTTTGGTGATCCTGCTACTTTCGCCAATGTCAGCGCCATCATTGTCGGATTCATCGCTGGTCTGGTTTACTCTTATGCCAAAACATTCGGTAGCAAACCCAATAACAACAACACCCAACAACAAAGTATTCCCATGTCCTCCTCTAGTCAAAGCGCTGCAGATGCTGCCAAGGCCAATGGAAAAGTGTAGATTATCCATAGAATAGTGTTTTATTTAGTTTGCTTGTAGTCTTTTATAGTTATCGTTACAGCCTCTTACTTTACCTTATTAAATAAAATTGATTGCTTCTGGCATTATTTATCATTAATGATGTGCACGAGCAAAAAAAAAAAAAAAAAAAAAAAAAAAAAAAAAAAAAAAAAAAAAAAAAAAGTATTGACATGCTAGCTGTGTGTATTACATTTCTCAATTTGACTCTAGTTTGTCCAAACACCTGGTAACATATACAGCAGTACCAGGGCGGTATTTCAACTTCGGTTTGTTGTCATTGTACATATTTTTTTTTCAAACGATCTTGAGGCTATATTGCTCCATACAAGGTACTTGGTACAATGGCCATTATGTAAACTTTGTTGGAAGTAGACCAAGGAATGTTCATGGTCGCTTTTGACATTAGTATTACTTGTCCATTAAAGCAGTAGAGCACTCTCAAGATTCAAGGTGAGGGTAAGCGGGTTTTGAATAAGTTTGGTCTTGTGTGTCAATTTTTCATTCTGCATCCTTTTTTTTAGAAAAGCCAGGGTAAACCGGTCTTGAGGCTATACTGCTCCATACAGGGTACTTGGTACAATGGTCATTATGTAAATTTTGTTGGAAATAGGTTAAGGAATGCGCATGGTCACTTTTGTCATTAGCATCACTTGTTCATTAAGCTAGTAGAGTCCGCTTAAGATTCAAGGCGAGAGTAAGCGGGTCTTGAAATAAATGTGGCCTTGTCTGTCAATTTCAAAACACAAATCTCATATCAAAATCTCAAAACCCTGAGTAGACCCGTAAGTTCCAAGCCTTTTGGGAGATTAGTTTACGTGATTTTTTAAGGAAGAGAAAGGTTTGTAGTGTGGCACATTATACATGACTAGTTTAGTAGTCGGGGCTTATTATTCTTTATTGTTTTTCGGTCTTGCTTTTATTGACATTTTGTTCAAGTAAAATAAAGCTGAAATACATTCAAGCCAAATGTACTTTATGCAGTAAAGTATTTAACATTGAAACCAACATGGAGCCTGTTTAACTGAAAAGGTGTTATCGGGATCCCTTTTGCATCTCTGCATGAATTATTTTGCAAATCCCGACACCAAGGAAGAAGAGTTAGCAGTTGTCCTATGTATTGGTATTCTTTATACAATCATCCTCCCGTTACTTTAAAATGTGATGGTAATATATTGGTCAAAGGTCCCCTATACCCAGATAGGTTCGGTAAAGTAAAATATTGTTGACCAGGTCCATCCCACGATCTTGATAAAGATGTGACCCTAATCACCAACAAGGTACTCATTATAAAAGCTTCAATTGTTTCTTTTACAAAGGTTTTAAAATGGATAGTTAGTCATGGGATGGAGAGGTGTATTTCGGGGACTGAATTTAGCCATTGTACTGCATGCAACCTGTACGTACTGAGATTCAAATCCCGCACCCGAAGCAAATTGTTAAAAAAAAAAGTGTGTAAATGTACAAGCGCCAATTTCCTTTTTCCATTCCTCTTTTACTTTTATCTCTGTACACCATGACCGAATACATAGAGGTAGGTCAAACAATGTAATAGAATAACATATTGTCAACTTATCATTCTCTTTTACTAATCTCAATGTAGCGCCCTTGGAATGAAAACGAAAGGTTGCGGCTGCAAGGTTACAAACTAATCCACGCAAAAGATAAAGGTGAAGATGGTGAAAAATCTTGGAATTGGAAAGCAATAGGAACGGCAATGAGACGTACACCTGGAGAGTGCCTTCGTCAGCACTGCTCAATCAACGAGGTGATAGAACATGTCCACTTAAAACTAATTACAACAGGCACTATACTAACTGTCCCTACATTCTCACTCTTAAAATATCAGTTTGCCTGGACTCGTAACGAAGATATCAAGTTAATCTCTCGATTGGAAGCCGGTTGGACTGATGTCTCACATATTGCCCTTTACATTTATCCCAAAAAACAAAATATGGAAGCCCGGGTGGAGAATCGTATGAAATTGCTCGAAAGGAACAATTTAAATACAATGGCTCTCTACGAAAAAGAGGTAATAATCTGGACAAGAGGATAATCAGAAATGAAAAGTAACTAATATCTTATTTATATGTAGGCAATGGAGAATGGTGTTAGTTGCGGTGATGCCTCAGAAAAATTGATCACAGATACGGGTGCTCTAACTATCGACAGGTCCAAGATCGACGACGAAATCAAAAAGTTCTTCAAAGAGGCTCAGGTGGACATGATGGTGAAACTCGACCAGAAAAAGGTAATCGAAAATGTTACCCTTCTATGGATCATGAACTAATCCTCTTTTTTATGCTTTTGATCTAGAAACAAATCAATGATGTCAAGACTACTCGCACCCGGGATCCTCTCCGACTCTCCGACAGTAACAACGACTTGATCGAAAAAGCATTGCAAACTGCTGTAGGTGAAATTGATAGGCAAAAGGTAAATTGGTATGTGTCAAAAAAAAAAAAAAAAAAAAAAAAAGTAATCATGTTGACTCTTAATGTCTTATTAGAAACGAATCCGTACCATCAATCAGGAGTGGGTCATACAATGCACACGGGATATGGTAGCTCGTGATTACCAACTATATGTTTCATATAACATAAACTCCAAGTACAGCATACACTACCAAAAGCCACTCACTAGCAAGACTGGGCCTACTTATGAGGCGATCCTTCCCATGGTGATGAATGGTTATGCTCGATCGGCGGATAAATGCAACTACTGTGGTCGTCTCATACTCTTTTTGATCAAGGACTCCGATGAAGCTAAAGAAAAGGGTGGTGACTCTCTATTGTATGCGTCTCCCGACCATTTTGACCGATGGAGGATGGCATATACATCGGAAACCTACTTCCAATTCACCTGCTGGCCATGCAACCGGTAAATATAGCTAAAGAATTAAGATATGAAAAGAAAAAAACAACAAAAACTCATTGCCCCCTCTTCTTCATTATCAATAGTGTCAAATCTACCTATACACACAAAGACTTTAAATCCTATATTGATGGTATCAAGACATTCCACCAAAAGAAGATGGATAGTCGATATGTGGATGAAACCAACAAAGATCAAGCTGTACTAATGTGGATGGCATGGAAGACCGATAAAAAAAGTAAATATGCTGAAAAGGTAAGCAACATAAAAGAAAACCTCCCCCACTATCAACTTAATAACCGACTTGAATTTTAGATTCCAAAAGATAAAGATAAGAATAACGATCAACTGTTTATGGAAATGGTTGAACAAGTGGGTCTGCGGGATCCATTCACTGGCGTTTCTGGTTATTATTCCTCGACAAAAGATAAATATATCTTCAACAAATTCATGCTTTGCTCTCCCCGAAAAGACACCGAAGTAATCACCGGTTGCGATCTTGACAGATTTAAAAGTCTCAATGTCGAAATCATGTTGACATTCACTGATCATGCTATTAGAAAACTTGGAGGTGTGTCTGAATTCAATAGTTGGTTGAAGGTAATTCAAGATATGTGATGGACTCTCTTTTAGTTTACTAGTTTTATTTTATCATCAATATTACTATAGTCTATACACATATTTACATCCCCCCCCCTCTCATATCCTACTTTTTAAATATATCATCCTAATAAAGATACACTATTTGTTACCATCGTCTTGTTTTATGTATGTATGTTGGTACCAAAAGTTACGTGAACGTGAATCAGACTTTTACCCTAGATCCCCTTCCACATAAAAAAAAAAAAAAAGACCTGTTGATCATTAATCCCACCATCAAGTGCGCACAGACGTAACACATTGTCTTGATTTTCCCATCAGTTTATACACATTGTTTAAGATTTCTGATCCCACACACATAAAAGTTTATTTGTTTATCTAAAAAGTGATATATAATAACAAGGTATATAGTACAAGGTGAGCTAAACTAAGTATATTTTTCATCCATCATCATCACTACTAGAGTCCGAGACATCATCATCATCATCCCGATGATGGCCATCTATTAGCAACAACAACAAAAGAAGGGTATTTTATTATCAATCCACCAGTATTCCCCTTTCCTTTTTCTTTCTCTTTTGAGCCTACCTAATAGATCCCGGAGAGATCTTGGACCACCAGTTCCACCAAGAGGCAAATGAGAAGATTGTTGAATAGGTTGTTGCAGAATAGATTGAGAAGAATCGATATCTTCTTCAGAGAGTCCACGAGAGATATTTGCTGCAAGAGAATCCATATCATCATCATCATCATCATCATCATCATCATCATCATCATCATCATCATCATCATCGCTTGTACTATCACTAGATCCACCATCAGTTGAAGATCCCGATTCGTCATCGTCGTCAGAAGAAGTAGAAGAAGAAGAAGAGCCATCGGAGGAAGATGATGAATCAGTCCTTTGTCGGGTTGAAGAGATGGATGGTGTGTGTCGATGATTATTGGGTGCTGGTGTTGGTGGAGATGCATCTAATCTACGAATTGGAGCAGAAGCCATTTTCAAGGCAGGTCGTCGTCGTTTCCCAAAAGTTTGTGTAGATGGTGAATGGATAGGTTGAGGTGAGGATGATACTTGAATATCTCTTTTCATTGTTGAATCCATTGGTGGTGGTGGTGGTGGTGGTGGTAAGTGTGAGGGAATGATCGTTTCGAATTCGTCGTCATCATCATCGTCATCATCTCCATCGCTGTTGAGTATTTCATCCATGTCACTTAAAATATCGACATCAAAGGAATCATTGGTATTGTTTACTGGTAGTAATGAAGCTGTTGATTTCTGAGTATCCTTCTGCTGTTGTGATGGTTGTTTCATAGGAGGTAATGCCAATGAGATCGGTAATTGATTAGTAGTAGTAGGTTTGTGATTGTCGTAAACTTGTCTAGGAGGTGTTGGTTGATGGATAGGCGACTTTTTCATTGGTTGATTTGGTACTGCTATGGACGGTGATTTCAATGGTGTTGTCGTTGGTTTTGATACATGAGTCGATTTGATTCTTTTGGTGGAGGTGGATGATCCAGAAGAAGATTTCTTTTTCCGTGCCTTTTTCATTGTCATTTTCGCCGAAGGTCGTTCCAGTGTAAAAGTCTATCCAAAAAAGAAAAAGTGGTGAGTGTTTGTTTCTTTTATGATATAGATATATACATACATGTGTTTCTTCGTCAAAGACAAGTAGACATTCCAATTCTTGTAAATTACCCTTTGTTCCTTCATACGATTGTACTTTATCAGACTAGAATAAAATATGTTTAGTACCTTCTTTCCTAATATATCTTTAGTAACTTACCCAAGACCAGTCAGCATAATAGGTACCCTTTTTTTGTCGAAGACTGACTTTACTTGTAGGTATGGATGATTCTAGCGTTGTATTGACTGTTATAATATGTATATAAAAAGGGCATGAGTATGGGTGAGCAAAGTTAACAATGTGGTTTTTTTCATATACATTGTAGGGTATAAAGTTCATGGCCAGTGTCTGAAGGTTCCAAGAAGGTTTTACCAGTCTTTACAGAATAGCATCCAGGCTTGAAGTCTAAAGACATTGGTCACAAGTAGGGAGTAAAAAAAAAAAAAAAAGAAAAAAAAAAAAAGTGGATAAGGAGTGGTTGTTTAAATGAGTGAGTATATTGTAATATGGAAAAGAAAGACAAAAAAAAAAAAAAAAAAAAAAAAAAGGAAAAAAGGAGCTGGGTCATCTTTTCTTCTCAACCAATGGTGCATCCATGAGAAATAAATTCGATTCCCGATCGGAGTCGGAACTGAATTAAGAAAAAACATTTATAAAGGCAGCCAAGCCAAACTTCTTTTCTTTGTTTCTTCCTATATCTATCTATTCCTTCCTTCCCACTACAATGTCCTTACAAAACGATCTTGAACTCATCTATCTTCGTGAAAGCTATATGAAAAACTCGAACAGTAATACAACCATGTTATCTTGTGTGGAATCGAACAGCAGCAGCAAATCAGTTGACCTTCATCGAGACGACGATCTCACTAGTAAAACTGGTTCCTTGCCATGGTCAATAAAACAATGGTTTAGTGGGAAATCTTTGCAAGGTGACGATACCAACTGCTCATCAATACGAAAATCGACCTGTCAACTCTCAAAACCAAATGATAAACTTAACCGCCTTGTATCATTCTACTTGTAAACTAGCATTCTTCTCCCCTTCTTTGTATAAATCATCATTCACTCAACCTATTTGCATTTAATTAGTTACACCCTCTCTCCCTTCCCCTATTTTTAGTATAGTTACTTGATGAATCAATTATCAACAAATCCTATTATATCCTTTTATCTTAATAAAATAAAATAAAAAGCTCTGTTATTGAAACATATATTGTCTCTTGCTTCTTCTGAGATCAAATCATGTAGCGTGTACTTTTATAGAATCACCCGGTTTTTTAGAAATGTTGTCACCAGATAGTGGGAAATGAACCCTATCCAATACTAATGCTTATTGTCTTCTTCTCAATAGGTCATTCTTTATTCATGTATATGTCCACATGTATCAGACATAATTCTACTCAATCTACAGAAATACTGCTTCGGAATGATCTATTGTCATTAGGGGTATTTGTTTAAACTGAATTGGGTCGAAACTACTTTGTTCCCATACCTATTGGTTTTACTCAGGCACTTTTTTCCAGCTCTTTTTTGATTGGAACGTCCAAAAATAGCCATGACAGCAGAAAAATGAAGTTCAAATCCCGACACTGGCTGTTTGTTCGGATGATGAGGGACCAATCGATCATCCCATTCCTCAACAATCCAATTGATTGTGTACCACTTTCATTTTATGGAACGAGGTCTTTTTTTTTTTTTTTTATGTGTATGTGTAGGGCGTGATTCGTTTATTTTACATTTGTCGATCCACCACTTGTCTTCTCTTCATCATATCGTCGATTTTTTCAGGTACTGCAAAGAAAAACAAGCCGGTTCAATACCTGTTTTCCTATTTCTCCGTCCCCTTTCAATAATATCAGGAAATGTATATCCTATTCCTGCCCATTACAGGTTTCACGAATCTATGGTAGTGGATTGTCTTGTTGTTCTATTTTAGGTATCGTCAATGCCTCTCCCGACCATTTTCAAAACCCGCCTACTGTCTGTGTTTTTTTGACTTTTTTTTTCTTTATCCTCCCTCATACATTTACTTCTGACAGTGAAGCATCTTGTCGATGATAGTAGGAAGATGTAATCATTTGATGTAGCGCATGACTTACAGGTAATTGAAGACAACAAAAGTAAACAGAAGATACCTAACTTGTCTTTCTTCTTCTTTTTTACAGCCACGTAGGTGACTTGGTGCGACGAAACAAGTCAAGTGCTGGAGGTCGAACATTGTCAACTTTATCAGGAAAACGAAAACACCATCAAGCAAAACATGGTGGAATTTAATTCTTTTGACGATACCAATCTGACTCAATTGTTGGATCAGGTGGAGGCCGAACACCAGCAGTACATCGAAGACGAAGAACACGATGAACAGGAACTCGTACTCGAAACCTTGACTTCCCGGAACGAACTCCAGCAAATGCCTCATCATCGACTTCAACAAATAGCGAACGATTTGTGTCGCCACATTGTCTCCTCCAGGATGAATATAATGCACTGAACGAACAACAATTTTACTATCTTTATCACACCTTGGTATCACATTCGACATGAACCCAATCTTCCTTGTTATCATTTTGTCATAGGCGGTGCTAGGACAAATCAACTCATGACGAATACTATATACAATACTCAGCAATGACTCGATTCAACCAAGTCAGAATGGAACAGGACCAAGATTCGAATACTCTGCGCTACTACTGTGCTGATTATGGG
Source organism: Chlamydoabsidia padenii (assembly GCA_025330725.1). Classification (NCBI taxonomy): domain Eukaryota; kingdom Fungi; phylum Mucoromycota; class Mucoromycetes; order Mucorales; family Cunninghamellaceae; genus Chlamydoabsidia; species Chlamydoabsidia padenii. The sequence goes on along the minus strand of JAIWND010000006.1, from coordinate 652,823 downwards.
TATGTGACACGGGAACAGCAACAACAATGTCTGCCTACATCCATGTCTTCGCTACCTATCTTACGGCCCTCTTCGACCCATTGTCTTGTTTGTGGCACCAATATCATTAGAATCTACTTTTACATTTGCTGAATAACAAGACATTGCGATTAGTGCTTAGTATTAATGGTAAGCGTGTGTGTATGTGGGGGAAAGGGGCTTTTGCGTATATTATGACACATCTAACTTTTTCTTTTACTATTGTAGAACTTTGGCTGTAGAGGAAAAAAACAAAAAAAAAAAAAAAAAAAAAAAAAAAAAACAAGGGAGATTGGCACAAGCAATGGTGGAACTCATGGATCTTGGAAATTAATATACAAAAACACAATTGACCTCAGGCACCAGTCCTTTAGTACCTATTCCTGGACAACGATACTTTGGTCTTACCTAGACTACTATTACTTATCACTATTGCTTATCAAATGAAAAATAAAATGCATAACTATATTGTTACTATCTTTATTCTTAATGACAATGACTTCTGGGAAAGAGAAAATGTGTGTGGGTGAATGGTACATATTACAATATGCTGATGTTAGGTCACCTTAAAAGTATAGATTGATATGCAGTTTTATTTTATGCAATTGGTCTGGTTACACAAACAAAGATGTGTGATTTACATGTAGCCATCAAGATGTATTTAGTGACCTGTATTGAGAATCAAGTGGTATCCCATCTAATCAAGTGCATGTATAAAAGACAAGTATGTTTATTAAGTGATGATGATGATTTGTTTATTGTGTTTATTTCTATAAAAAAAGCAACAGTAATCAAAGTAAATAGATAAATGACAAAATAAGGGGGTATATGAGTGTTAGACTATATGCATAAGTAAATAAATAGAGTGACATATAACAGGTGATGGTATAAACTATTGGCCAAGATCATTATTCTTCGTTTGCCAAGTCCAATTCGAGAATACGTCGATCCAGCACATCTTTAAGTTCGTGTACCATGGTTTGACTATCCATTCGACTTGACTTTTCTTTTGCCTATCATATGATAAATATAAAGATGATCAGTTTCTTTTCCCGTTTTCTCCAAAGAGTACTTACCTCTAGTTCCCTTTTGAGTTTCATTTCAGCAATCCTTTCGGACCGTGATTTCTTCTTGTCGTTGGATACTGGTTGTTGGCTATTGTCATCTTGACAGGGTAAGGATTCATACACAGATGCCTTTGAAGGTAGTGGTAGATGGAAGAGATCGGAGGATTCATCAGAGGTGACAACAAAAGGAGGATCGTCGTCATCAGTATGGGTTGTGGTTGGCGTCATTGTTGGTGAAGGAAGGGGAATGATATCAGTGGTATCTATCATTGGTGGTGTCATTAAGGCATTTAATGCATTCCTGCCTGTTTCCCATTCGTTCACCAGTTGCTGAATATCCTTTTCCATCGCCATGTATTCTTTTTTCAATGTTTGTTGCTCCAATTCCATAATATAATCCTTGTCCGATCGGTGCGTCTTTGTTGATAATAAGATACGTTGGCGTCTCTGTAGTTCATCGTGACATAGATAAACTCGGGCTTCCATCGTCCGCAAGTGTTGATCCAATGTTGATAATTGACGAATAAAGTGGCGTGTTTCAGTGCTTGTTGATGATGTTTCGAGACCACTTTTGTCCATACCCAAAGTCGACGATTGACCTACACACACACACACACACACACAAACACACGCAAAAGGTAAGTATACAAAGTTGTTCTTTTTTTTTTTTTTGATCCATTATTATTATACTTACAGAATTCCGCTTCCATGGCATCCTTGACAGTCTTGACAAACCCTTTTGTTTCATTCCCCAGTGCCACAAGTATAGTATTGACGTTTCGCCACCCAGATTCATACCCTTTCCGCATAGAGTCGTGATTACCGGTCATGACAGACAAGGCCAAGAATTGAAGCATACATTCCCTCCGTTTCAAATGCATCAAATGAGCCAATGTTTTCAGATAATCTAGAGTAATACTATCATCATTGTCTAAAAGATCATCATGGGTGTTTTTGGTTGGTATCGGTGTTGTTGCTGGAATGGAGACTGCTGATAACGAGGCCACCGAATGAATGTTGTACATGTCAAAAAGTCTAGAAAGTGTCGGTTTATTCACCCTGTCCATCATATCCACAATGGTTTCTTCATATACAATAAAAGCATGCCGTAGTAGACCAGAGAGTTCCTTTCGAAGTCGTGCGCACCGTTTTGGTTTACTGGATTGTTCGATACGCGATATAGGTGACAATGGTGTTGATAGTCGATAGCCGCGAGAGACCAGTTCAATTTCTTGAATAGTCATTAGTGCCCTGTGGACTTTGCTGTCTAGGATTTGAGATTGTTCCAAAAGGTCTTGTAGTTGAGTCAGTGCACATTGATATAGTTTTCGAATCGATGAACGTCGCTGTAATAATAATAAAAAGAAGAAAGGATGAGTAATGCAGTTTATAAATGAGATAAAGTGTATGTTCATACCAGATGGCGATAAATAAAGTATAAGGATACACCGCCTGCTAACATCATGGTGATCGTAGGGGTGGTGATTCCTTTCAAGGCCAGGGTCGTGCTATGTTGTTGTTGCTGTTGGTGATGTTTCAAAGGAAGAATACGTTCCAGACCAAGAGCTGCCAGTAGGGCGGACAAGGTGGTCATGGTCCCAATCCGAGCTGATCGAGTGTGTGCTGCTGCTGAATGGAATGGAGGTGCTGCTGGTGATGATCGTTGTTGTTGTTGTTGTTGTTGTTGCTTTTGCTTTGGATGAGTTGAGAGTGTGTCATTCAAGAGTGGAGAAGTGACAATGAGATACTTGAATTTTTCTTCAAAAGCCGATTCTTCCTTGACCGGTAGTGAGACCGAGAAGGTATCCTACCAAAAAAAAAAAAAAAAAAAAAAAAAAAAAAAAAAAAAAAAAAAGAAAAACGATGGTTAGTATGGTCAAGTGGATTTGCTGAGCATACAAATTAATACACTTACGTGGAATAAAGATCGACGCCAGTAACGATATAAAGATTCTGATAGTTGAGCTGTAGCAGATGTCTTTGGTGTCATATTAGAGTGATGAATGCCAAGATGAAGAGGGGCCGGTTTGACGTTAGTTTCACCACCTTCAATACCTGTATTTATATATATGAAGAAGAAAGGTGAGTATGCTGAATGATGCTTTGTCATAGTATTTGTCTTTTATTAAAGGTTACATTTCAAATAGTCCGCAATGGGTGTGTCTTCATATACTACAAAGTCAGCCATATGTATAGGATACCACTTTTGAGAATGATCAAAAAGAAAAAAGAAAAAAAGAAAAGAGAAAGAGAAGAAGGAAAGAAAAAAAGTGAAATAGAAAAACCGACGGGATTTGAATTTTACAGCTTGGCTTTATTATCGTAAGAATTAAGTTTTTGCCCAGGGAAGAGCGATTATAAAGTAAGTTTGACTGGAATATTAGAATAAGAAAAATGAATAGGATTAGGTTGTAATAGTAAGGGAGATCCTAAGGGGGATGATTGACATGATTGCCAAAGGGATGATTGAAGCGGCGGTAAGTGTACTTTATGGAATCCACCTCCGATTCGTTCAATGGATTTCAAACTGGGCAATACTATTTGATGATGTGGTGCATTATAAAAAGGTAAACTTTCCTGGTAATAGAATCCATGATGAGGTGGTGATGATGGTGATGAAGAGAAGGAGGATGAGGATGAGGGAGGAGAATAGGATGGTTGTCTTTCATCTTTGTCCACCAGCAATCTTTGACGCCCAAGTCTTCGATTGATCTGTTCTCTTATAAAAAGTTCTTTCTCCATACTATCTTCATCTTGGAATTTTTGTCTAGCTAATCGATAGACTCGACATCGAAGATCATTTCTCTTGTTCTTATCCCTATTTGCAGCCCTCCATTTTCGCATCCTGCACAAAAAAGCGGAGTTTCGGAATTTAGAAATTCAGTCGAAGCATGAATGCATCAAATGGATGCATATACCTAAACCATTTCTTAATGTACAAAGTTATATTCTTACCGTTGAGCAGTTTCTTCCTTGGATACTTGCTTTTTTGCATGATTCTTCCATCGTTTTTGATCTCGACTTCGTTTGTAAGGCATATTGTGGATGTTTGGGTTTTCTGTATGTCGCTTCAGGTTGGAATGGGTAGCAAACTCTAAAATACATAGGAACAGGTGAGATTGGAAGCCATCCGTTTTTTTTTTTTTTTTCTTTTTTTTTTTTCTTTTCTTACTCTTTTGACACTGGGGACAAGGGTATAATCTTAGTAATCCCATTATAGTAATAAAAAGACAGTAGTAGGAAGATGGATAATCGAGAAAAGAATAAAGAGAAAGAAGAAAGAAGAGAAAAAGGCAAAGTAGAAAAAAAACAAGCTTTATATATACATATATGAATATATATAAAAAGAAGGGTGGTGCATAATGATATTCAAACTTACAGTACGTTTTCATCAATAACAAATATGTAAGATTATGTAGGACCTTGTCAATTGTTGCTAGCATCGCATCCCCGCACCAACTTTTTTTTAGCCTTGGCCAAAATTTGGATTCCTTAATGTGCCTCGTCGGAGGTTTAAAAGTCGTCTCTTTACTGTGTGGTGATGAAACGGGCGAACCCGCCTCCTTAGCAAGGTGCATCACTAAATAAAATCCCGGGATTCACTTTCATAAGGCAATAATAACATACCCTCATGTAAAAGAAGAGAAACAACATTAGACATCGATGTGTAAGACATGGTGAATGATGAATTACAGGGAGTTCACATCCTTCGGCGGGATTTAAATTACCCACTTTGCATAAATCGTTCTTGTACGACCTACTTGTTTCTTTTCTCTAGTCTTTCTACATTCACCATGGTATTCGAATTCGTAACACATCATGGGGATCATAGTCATGAAAAACAAAATCATGAAAAAACACAAGAAGAAAAGAACGAGCAGATTAACAAGCTAAAAGAACAAATTGGAGAGCAAGGAAAAGATCTCACTACCACGGTAATGTATTTTTCAGTGGAATAGATACTTTTTTGTTTGCATTTTATATCAATACAACTACATAACATACTTATATATACATATATTAATATTTCTATTGAAACCAAATAGCAATTGACTCAATTCCTCGAAGCAAATAACTGGAATCAGGTATGTACAGTACATAAGAACCCAAAAAGGGAAGATCTTATGCTTCCTCTCATACAACATATAATAAATGATCATCCTATCTTTTTGTTTGTTTGTTTGTTTGTATGTATATAGGATCAAGCTAAACAGCAATTAGAAGCTACATTACAATGGAGACGGGACAAGAACATTGATATGTGCCCCGTAGCTACAACTAAAAATGGTCTACCTTTACTTGTGTGCGTGCGGGGTCTGAAATACATCGAAGATGGTAATATTCAGTCTGATCCTAGACTCTCCGAATCTACTATTCGTTTATTGAACTACCTGGGTGGAGATTGCTTCCACAAGTTTGATAAAGAAGGTCATCCTATTCTAATTGATCGTATGGTAAGAAGAAGACGAAATTATCTACTTGTTACTTACTCATATATCATGTTAGGGTTACCATCAAGCAAAAGAAATTGGATCTGATGTGAGTGGAGATGAAATAAAACATTTTCAAGTTGCCTGTAATGAATTTTTGGACCGAGTAATCATGCTTGAAGCAAGTGAAAGAGCAGGTAGACCTATTCACAAAGAAACCATCATATTTGATTGTACACACATGGGTCTTTGGCGTAAGTACTATATTTGATACCATGTTAAAAAAGATCATGTAGACCTGACATGCATGAATAAATCTATTTTTAGAATTTCATATGAGTGGTCTGTTAAAGCTCAAGCAAGTGGCTGATTATGTACAAAGCTATTATCCTGAAACCCTAAATCGATTGTTCGTAGTCAATGCCCCGAGTGCATTCTTGGTGATGTGGAAAATAGTAAAACCTTGGTTAAACGAAAAGGTAAGCAAGTAAAAAAAAAAAAAAAAAAAAAAAAGGCCTTCATTTTCAAATCCCGTCAACATCATCTTGGCTTTTGTTTCACACTGTAAAATTTAGACATTGGATAAAGTACAAATCTTAGGGAAGGATTACCCAACCGAACTATTGAAATACATTGACCGAGAGGCATTGCCTTCCTTTTTGGGTGGCGATTGCACATGTTCCCATATGCCCGGTGGTTGTGTCCCTTCTGTTAATGAAGGTCGAATCCCTTTTCTCGTAAAGACAGACGACAATGAAAAGACACTATCAGTATACAATTCAAAAGTGATGAATGATGCCAAGTCTGATATTAACTTGCGTCGAGTTTAAATAAAAGCATTGTGTTCTATTTGAATCAAAAAGAGAAATATGATTTCAGCGGGGTTTTAACTTATTATAAGGGGGCGGATTTTCCAATTTTTCTATTTTCTTCTTCTTTGATTCTCTCTCTCTCTCTCTCTCTTCCTCCTTCATCTGAACCATACTATGCTCAAGTTTGGTTTCTCAAAACGAGCCATTGTATCCTTGGGTACTATCTTGACTTGTTTTACTCTTTTATTTTTATACTACCTCACAGCCAACTCTTTCTACTCATCAGACAACTTACTGGACGACGATTACAATCCTAATTATAACAACAACAACAACAACAAAGTCCTTGGAAGTAAAACCGACCATGTTACTGTAAAAGAACAAGCCAAGTGTTTAAAGAATACTGCCACCAAAGATTTTATTCAACCAACCAAAGATCAATGGGAGCAGTGCTTGGAACCTGGATTACAACCATCTTATTATCTCTCTATTGTCATTGTCACTCGTATGGATGATTATGCTGGGTAAGCTCTTTTTTTTTTTTTTTTTTCAAAAAAAAAAAAAACTGTTTTGGTTGAATATACTAAAATGCGTTTATTATAGTGGTCAACATCATCGATTCCAGAACTTTATTGACAGTGCCTTCTTACTGGCAGAATACACCAAAGAAAAGATCGAACTATTGATTGTAGAATGGAATCCTCCTGAAGATAAAAGACGGGTGGTCGATGCTTTTGTAAGTGGGAAAAAACAAAAATAACAATGATATCATCCTTATAACTAATACCTCCTTCTCTCTTTTCCTTTTATAAAGAGATTCCGTCAATCTGATTATTTAACTTATCGTATCATCACTGTACCCAAGACAATCCATGACTTTTTACCCAATCGAGGTGGATCTCCTTTACATGAATTTGAAGGCAAAAATGTTGGTATTCGATATGCTCGAGGTGAATTCATTGTCTGTACGAACCAAGGTAATGACTGGAAAATAAAATAAAAAAAAAAAAGGAGGGGAGGGAGGGAAAACAGGGGATGATCACTTTACTAAATGACTTGTAATAAACTTCTTTAGATGATATTTGGTCGCATAACTTCCATAATGCAATCAAATCCAGGGCATTTAAAAAGAATGTCATCTATCTCCAACATCAAGATCCTCATAACATGTAAGAACAATCAAATAATGACAAGACAAAACAACTATACTCAACTTCATTCTTATTTAATATGATCTAGCCACGAAAACTTCCCTCCAACCATTGTTGATCTACCGGCCTTCCCTGACGATACAACTTTATATAATGCATGTCGTTTAGAAGATCAAGACTGGGGCCATTACACTCTACCTGACCCTATTACTGTCAACACTATACATGAATCACCTGACTTTATCCTAAAGGTCGCCGATCAAGCTGGTGATTTCACTATGGCTCATCGTGATACTTGGAAAGTTCCTCGGGGTTACCGTGAAGCTGGTGGTATTGCATGGTAAGATATATATATATATATATATATATACAACGTAATACTCATCTTTTGATACTTTATTATAGGATGGATATTGAATTCATATGCACCGCTGCCTGGACCTTTGATATACCTGTCGTTTACAGCCACAAGTCATTTGCCTGTCATCAACATCACCAAAACGTATGGGAAGGACGAAAGGATCAGCATACCGACAATTCTGGGATCAACATGGGTGAAATCGAACGAAAAGAATCGACATACATTAATGAAGACAACAAATGGGCATTATTACATGTAGATACTTGGACAATGGGTTTGGAATGTTTGGAATTCAATGGTGGCCTCTGTTGGTAGTAATAGTAGTTAGTTATAGTGGTATCTTTTTGTCACCCCTTATATTGTATCAGTTACTTTGATCCCCCTTCCTTCTTTACTACTTGTAGATAGTCATACATATCAATAGAAATCCCTCCTATTTTTTTAATACAATAAACTTATGCAAACGATACATGGAACTTGGGTAGTGTGGGATGTGACACCAATCGCTCAATTATCGGGACGTAAAAAGTGCCCTGAGAATGTTACTCAATTTTATGATTGGTTACCATCCTGTATGACATGACTAGAATGGCTTTGATGGCACTATTGTTTGCTATTGGGATGGGATCACTCTATGATGGTTTCCTATCACAGGCTTTTCCTCTCTTGTGCAGGAATAATGAATTATTTTCCTCTTCCATTTGAATGGAGTATGTAGACCCTTACCAAATTGTTTCAGTGTGTTTGATCGGAGAATTAAAGTTTATTTCTTTCTACTCTGATTCGCGGAAAGGGATGTTGTTTTCCCGTTGAGGAAAAGACGAGCGAAAGGGAAAGCGCTCATTGTGAATACCCGGTCTCCATTTTTTTTTTTACCCCACAAAAGAAGTGATCGATTATGTATGGGTATCTCGGGCAAATCAGCCCATTTTCTGTTTTCTGTTAAAAAGTAGTGCTCATCAAAGTGATCGAAAATGGATAATAACCACTTTTAAAGATCTTTTTTTTTTCTTTCTCTGCAACCTTCTCCTTAAAGGTGGCCACCCGAGGCTCAAAAAGAAGTAATTTGAAATGCCGATGCTGAGGGGGGGACTGATCCAATGATTGTACAACCGGAGTTTCAAGTTTGCGTGTGCGACTTGCTCTGTTTCATTTTTCTATAAAAACTTTCTTTTCGTTCCTTTTTCTATTTTCTTTTTTTTTTTTTTTTAACGACAATTTTTTTTTTCTTCCTCACTTCCATCAACATGTCTCTTCACGAACAACAACAAATCACTGCCTCGCACGATGTCGAAAACAAATACACTGCTCCTCAATACCAAACTCCACAACCTGTCATGGCTCCTCCCGTTATTGGAAATCCTGGTCCTCTAGGTCTCAGCTCTTTCGCCTTGACTACCTTTGTCTTGTCTCTCCATAATGCTGGTGCTGGTTTGTCTGCTTCAGGTCCAAGCAATGTTGTGGTCGGTCTTGGTTTCTTCTATGGTGGTCTTGTCCAGGTAAGAAAAAGGGAATGGGTGAACATGTAACCATTAGGATCTGTATTAATCTTTTTTCTTTTTCTTTTAGTTGTTGGCTGGCATGTGGGAATTCAGAGTAAGTAACTCTTGAAATACAACATGACTAAATCCTAACAATCACTTTGTGTTATAAATATAAAAAAAAAATAGACTGGTAATACCTTTGGTGCCACTGCATTCTCTAGTTATGGTGGATTCTGGCTTAGTTACGCTTGCATTTTCGTCCCAGGATTTGGGATATTGGAAGGTTATGGCACTGATACAAAGGTATTGGATCAATCTCTTGGTATTTACTTGGTCTCATGGGCAATCATGACCGCCATCTTCTTGATTGCTTGTCATCGATCCACAATGGGTCTTGCCAGCATGTTCTTCTGTCTCTTTATCACCTTTGTCCTTTTGGCTGCTTCTAAATTCAACAATAGTGAAACTACATTGATTGCTGGTGGTGCCTTTGGTGTCATTACTGCTATTATTGCCTGGTACAAGTAAGTTGTATAAAAAAAAGTTGTAATAGGTTGTAGTCCTCTCTCTTCTCACCTTGTTGTTTTTTCTTTTTTGTTAATCTATAGTGCTTTATCTGGTTTATTGACCAAGGAATCCTCTTACTTCCAATTGCCTACTGGTCGATTGAATTAAAGCTCATATTTATTTGTATCCATTGATCATCATTCCCTATCTTAAAAAAACACTTTAATTAACTATAGTCTAACTCTTCCCCCCTCCCATTATTCTGTAATATCTTTTATTTACCCCCTTCATCCCTTAGTTTATCATTGTACCATGTTTATTTTTATCACACTTTAATAAACAAAACAGAAAAAAAAAAACCAAGTTTAAAATCATATGTGGGAAACATGATCGTAGCATTTAGATCGTTGTACAATCATATGTCTTTATTTTTCTGCCTTCCAAATTCATACACATGCTATACTATCTAATATTAATGGCAGTGTCACCCATTCAACATGTATGAATGCACACACCGTTCAGTTTATACCTAATCAAGTTACCATTAACATATCAATCTTTTTTTATTTATTTATTTGGTTATGATCAACAACAAATTTAACTACAAATCAAATCACTATTGCTACCGCTATTTTTCCCGAGTTATACCGTTCGTCCACCAGATCGTGCTTTGGACTTGTTCCCCATTGTTTGAGTACCAGCATACAAGTCCTATCCACCAATCCCAAGTCAGTGCTTGTCCTTTTTGTCCTTGTATTACCAATTATTGCCGCTATGGTCGATCCCTTAGTTATCCGCCCTTGATTCCATCCCAAGATTCTCAAGTGCAGTACATATAGATTAGACAGCCCATTATCAATAACATACTTTTAACTCACCTAGTAGTAATAGATATCTGTACCAACGCTTGTGAAGACTCATTTGGTTTTATCCACCCATTTACTTTTACAAAAAATAAAATAAAAAAGAGTGATTAGTAAAGTACAAAGAATTTCCGCACGTTGTCAATGGAATGAATGTATTGTTCCTCGTAGTGACCTACCTTTATAATAGAGAGTAGCTTTGGTAAAGTTTGCTACACACAACCTCAGTGGTGGTCAAGTATTTGAAAGAGAAGAAAAAGTGGGTTAAATGTTTCCGACGCTTGTCTTTAAAAGCGGGATTTGAAAACCAAGGTCATCCCTCTCTAATTTTCTTACTTTCTTTGTATGACCAGATAAGGCATACGTCCTTGGTTCCATCAATGAAATCATGCCGATGGATATTGGAAGCTCAAGTCACCGAGTGAGAGGATCATAATGGGGTCTCCAGTTTCAAACACCGATTCTTCTTTCATTGTCTGTTAGCGGCTTCAATTACCTCTTTTCTTCATATAGTCCCGGATAGCTACAGACCATAATAGAATTGGACACATATATTGAGAATATATTCGTGAAGGCGGGATGAATGTTGTCACAAAGGAAGGGGAAATGCATTGTATAACATAGAGCATGAACGGTGGAAATGTCAATTTTACAATCCGCTTCTTGCCTGTGACCGCGACCTTTAAAGCGCCACCTTTTTTTTCTTCACTTCTCTTCTCTCTTCTTCTCGCTCTCCTGCTTTGCAATTATCAATAATGGTGCAAACGCAAATACTGGATTCACTCTCTGTATGTATTTTGTCCAAACTGGGTTTTATTGGACTGGACTCTTTTACTGTCCTATGAAACTGTCAAACTGTCAAACCTTATTCTTACCTTATTTTTCTCTTTCTCTTATAGGAACGAATCTCAACACACTCGACCGCCTTTGATGCTTTACTAAATCTTATACCCAGCAAGTTTTACTTCACTGATCCAAAAGCAGCAGAAGTAAGTTATAAAAAAAGGGCCATCGCAGTCGGGTCGTTTTAGGGTATACTAATCATAAGACTTTTGTCTTTTATTTAGAATGATTCGAAATATATGCATAACAAGAGAAAAAGTGCACCAAAGCAGGTTGTCAAGGAAGCGTCTAAAAAAGCTAAAAAAGCCAAGGTAGAATACAAAAAAAAAAAAAAAAAAAAAGTTACAGGATCTCGTTGTGTATAACTGACTAACTATAATCGTTTAAAATATAGCTCGATCCTAGTAATCAACGAACTATAACCGAAATCCAACAAGAACAACAATTCAATCAACAAACTAACAACGGAAAAGCCAACAGTAAACAACAACCAAAGAAGACGCAAGCCGTTATTTCTACCAGTAACAATGACGGAATGGATGTAGACGAAGACGATCAATCAAAGGCAATCAACGGCCAGGCTAACTTTAGTGGACTTGTCGATGATGCCGAACCTGCACAACTCAAGCCAACTGGTAAGAAACAACAAGGAAATACAGATAAAGAAACAAGGCCATGTTTTATAAACTCACTCTTCTTCTACTAACAACTTGTATGTTAGAACCTCTTCAACCCATGCCACCAAAGAACGAAATCAGTGAACTGAAGCGCAAACTCCATGATCGAATCATCCAACAACGTGAAAAACGAAACGCACCAGGAACTGGCACCAACAAAACCCGAAGCAGGGAAGCGATCTTGGAGGAACGATTGAAGAAAAAACAAGATCGAAAGAAGGCGATCAAGTCTCAAAAGGAAAAGGGCAACAAAGTGGCACCAGAAGAACTTGTCAAGGATCCTACTAAATCATCGGTAATACATATTATTGCAAAAAAAGAAGTAACGGCTGGCAAAAGACAGACAAACAAAAAAACTCGTACTAACATTCTATCTTTCTAGACACGTACTGGAAATGCGGCAGATTCGGTGAAAATGGATGGCGACATTGTATTTGGCAAACTGTCAGTGGGTCCTGCTACTAAAAAGAAAGGTGCTGTGGATATCAAGTCTCAACTAAAGAAGATCGAAACCCAACAACAAAAACTGGACAAATTAAAGTCTGAAGACAAAGAAAAGGTAAGACTTCCTACTTGTTTTGTTACTCGACTCGCTTACCCTCCTCCCTCTTTTTTCATATTGTATGTTTTTTTTTATATCAGGCCCGAGCGTTATTGGAAAAACAAGAATGGCAAAAAGCTATTGCTATGGCTACTGGTGAAAAGATCAAGGACGATACGACTTTGTTGAAGAAAACCATCAAGCGACAAGAAAAGATCAAGAACAAGAGTGCGCAGGAATGGACCAAGCGTGCTGAAAAGGTGAAATACGACGAACAAAGCAAAATCAAGAAACGAACAGAAAATCTTCAAAAACGCATCGACTCCAAGAAGGACAAGAAATCTGGCAAGAAAGGTGGCAACAAGGCGCGGGCTGGATTTGAAGGCACTAGTCGGATTAAAGGTGGTAAAGTGACTAAACCTAGCCCAAAATCTAAAGGAAAAAAGAAATAGATCCTGTCAAATAGTTTGATTCCTTATTTTGTTATCTCCCTGTAGTTATTTAGTTTTTATGTCTTTTTATTATCCATTGTCATAGTTTTTACCTCACTTTATCTATACAACGTGCATTCCTTTTTAATACTATCATACTCAATAAAAATCTCTTGTATCATTTTATCATGTGTGTTATACTTTTTGCCGTAATTGCCCCGGGTATTCTCAAGATACCACAGTAATAAAATTTGGTATGAATAACCTAGAATGGTCAACTTGATTTGAATTCAAATCACCCAGCGACTTTGTTCACTACTTCTTTCAGAAAGAACACATTGCTTTATGACAAAATTTAAATCGCGCTCCGACTAGCTGTGCCATAGGTTCCTTTCTTGGTAAACGTGGCTATAGATCTCAGACCCTTATGTTATTCAGGTCAAATTCAAGATAATCTGCACTCGTAATTGGCCTGAACTCTATGGCCAACTTCTCGCCCAACATTTCCCCTCCGAACTGACCTGAAATTCACGTCCCGCCCATAGTCGGGATTTAAATTTGAAATTCATATTCTGCATGAATTTCTTGATTAGACGAACCTCCTTTCACGGTCAGAACTAGTCTAAATGATAAGCAATCCTCGTTTGAAAAAAAAATCCAAAGTTCTTTCACCATAATAGACACGGCAAAAAAAAATATGATTTTTACATGATTTGACCATGTAAATCATGCAAATCATGGCCCGATCATGTATCAAGTATACCGCGTACCCACCAGCTCTACGCCCAACTTCTCCTTCGAGCTGGCTTGAAAGCTATGCCTAACTTCATGCCCATGTGCAAAAAAAAAAGTCATTTTCAACTCCCGCCCATCCCGCCTGATTTGGAATCCACCTACAGACTCTATTAGTGTAGAATCATGATGAGCCAAAAAAAGACTCGTGTTATTACTTACCAGTTATATCTGTTTGCATTATTAGTTTGATATTACAATTGTTTAAGAGTAGGTTCCAGATCATATTTACCTTTTTTTTGGAACCCCGCGTTTTCGAAATCAAGTCTGTGTAACCAATTCCTACGTACCTGTAACAGATCCCTTCCTAAACCACACAAAGCAAGATATAATATCATAGATAAATGAAGATTTTATTATCGAATATATAGGACAAGTTGTATCATATGGAGAAATCGTACATGAGAGGGAAGAGGATGTGAGCGATAAAAAGGGTAATAAAAAAAAAAACTAATTATGGTTTATACAAAAGGTGCGTAAATAAAGAGGTGGGTAGAATGGACATAAAAGAAGAGTGTATAAAAAAAAAGACTAATGTACATAAATAGAAGGGGATAAAACTATTGTAAACCATGGAGAGAAGAGGACGTTGCTAATTGGTGAGATGTCCTTTGTCGAGAATCTTCATCCAGTCTTCTGGAATGATTGGCACAAGAAGACGTTCCTTCACAAAGTGTTCATGTTTCAAGTGCTGTTGTTGCTGTTGCTGTTGTTGCTGACCAGTTGTCGAAGTAGGGACCGAGAAGGGTAGCATAAATTTAGAATCCTTTGTTTCCTTGATTTCCTTGTCATCGTCATCGTCATTATCATTGTCATTTGCTTCATCTTCATTCTTGGTAGATTTCATGTCAACAGGTGAGAGAGGCAGTTCATCTAGAGACTGTTTCGGCTGTTGCGGAGCGGAATCCAATGATGTACTGATCCCCATACTTGACATAAATGAGCCAACCAAATGAGACATACTATCTCGACGTCGTGATTCGCTACGTTGCATCGAGATACTGTGAGATCTTGACAAGGACATAGAGGAGTGGCGTTGACGTTGTATAGGTATCGATGGTTCGGTATTCTTCGTCTGGTGTCTTGCTTGGCGATGGCGTACAGTGTCTTCGGCTAGTTGCATAGCATACTTTTCGATTTCTTCGGGTAGACGGGGTTCATTGACTTCATACCTGTAATTGACCACACACCGTTTTACTTGAAGTGCATTGAGTACATCAAAGGATTTGACAGTGTTGATAAAGCTAACCAAGTCCGTCAATTGAGTCAAGCATTGTAAAAGTTGGAGGAGTTGAGTGGTAGGATTTAAATAAGAGGCAAGACTTGCTGGCATGTGATTGGCGCAGATCCAGTCCTCGATTTTAGATAGATTCATACGAATTTGCATTGCTTTGGACCGACAGAGAAGTTTTTTGTTGGTGAGAATCCTGTTGAAGAGTTCGCATGACAGATAGTGGAAGAATTGAGCTAAGGCTTGGACCACAATGGTGGGGTGGACATCGTAGGATTGTAGTACAAACAATGTTGAGGATAGGAGGCTAGTGATTGATTGCGGAGAGATCGCTACAGACTTGTTGGTGCCTGGGTTCGTTGTTGATTCCATAGTATCCGAGTTACCATTGTTAGAAGACATGTGGCGTTTCATTTGGACAGCAAGAGCACCATCTGGAGGAATAACCACGGATCGACGACTGCTACGTCGAAAGAAACGGTGCCAATCATCAGTAAAGTTGACATCGTCCATCCCAGGAATTTCTTCGTGTTCGAGCATGGCAGGTCCCAGGATTTTAGCAATACGGCGCTCTGTATCATTGATCACCGCTGTATATGTTTCCGAGATGAGTTCCGAGAGGCTGAGCTGGTGATTAGCAGTGGCGACAACAAGACCAGAATCTTTCTTGAGATAGTGAAGTAGTTGTGTGAGATTGGTTAACCAAAAAGCCAGCACGTGGACATTCCTAGCGTTTGCCTAAAAAAGGTGATTAACAGTAAGCAAGTCAAGTTGGTAATATACAAAAAAAAGTTTAAAACTTGTACAGTCCTTACCTTGATAGTTGCATTCATCCTTTCCAAGGATCCATCCATGACTTCATTTAACAATTCGTCTGTGGAAAAATAGTGAGCAAACCGAGAGCTGAGGAAGATGACATTGGCGGGGATACATATTTCGTGTTGTGATCGCATTGGTAGTTGAATATTGGTAATAATGGTGTCAAGTATATAAGGCAAGTCGTCCGCCCCAAAAACAAACATTTGATCCGGTAAACATTTATCCCATTGAAAGTCATTGTTGTTAGTGTCATCTTCATCGTCATTGTCGCCGATTCCATCACCATTATCGTATTGGTCAAAGTCATCCATATCGACACCATCATAGAGATCATTGGCACCGAGATTCATAGCTGATTCCAACAGTTTTCTTCTTCTTTCAGCCTCTTCTGTCATGAAGCTGTCATAGCCTTCCACTGTTGATTGGTAGTAAAAGTCATAATCACCAGCATTGGAAGAAGAGGAGGATTGACTGCTACCGTTACGGCCAAATATACTTGATGTTGAAGAGATGCTGTCCCGAGGGTTTGTTGCCAAAATATCCACAATCTTTTGATTATCCGTGTTGACAAAATCAAATACTGTTCGACCTTTAGCTGACTTTGTTTGAGAAGAAGCACCATGTTCCAAGAGTATCTTTACCAATTGCTCTTGATTGTTGTTTGTAGCCCACATCAAAGCTGACCATCCGACTAAAAAGGTAAAAACAAGTAAAGTTAGTAACATGATTTTGTACACATATCTGGATGAGAATAATAAAACCTTGTCATACACTTACATGAGTCCTGAATATCAATTTTGGCACCCGATGATAAGAGAAGTTGAGCAATATCTGCCTTTCCAAAGCATGCTGCATAGATTAATGGAGTGGTCCCGTCGTCGTCTTTAGCATCAATATCCACAAACTTGTTGTATTGTTCGTTTTGTAAAAGAGATCGGACCTTGTCGCTGTCACCCGAAGAAGCTGCCCGCCAAAAGAGTTTGGTCATCTTGGTTCTCTTGGTAGGTTCATCCATTTCGACATTATCCACGATTTGTTGTTCATCCAAGTCATCATCTTTATTGTCCATTATATCAAGTCCCATCACTAGTTGCTCGTCATCTTCGTTGCCCCCGTTGGTGTTATTGTTTGAGTTGTCAGATGACGAAGTAGTGGAAGATGGTGTAAGGCCCCGCGACACCATCATGTCAGTTAGTTCTTTATAGTTGTCCGCCATTCGTTGTGCGATTTCATCATAGGTCATATTTTCATATTGCTTGTGTAAATTGTTGTCTGATTCTTCGTCATGCTCCTTGATCACAGTAAGACCAGCACCAGCACCACCGGGAGGTAAATCAGTAGAAGAAGATACTATTTTGATAGTATCGTTTCCAGAAGGAGGTAAAGTAGAGTTCATAAGGTGAAGGTATAAAAAGTGAGAAGAAGAAGAAGAAGAAGAATAAAATAAAAGTATAAAAAGGTAAAAGGACAATAATTGATTTGAAGGTGGTAACTAGACGGAGAAAAAGAAGAATAGAAAAAAAAAGAAGAGGGGAAATTAGTAAATATACTGGTAATGAAATCGGGAGTTAAAAAGTGCAGTAAGGTTATATAATCAGGTACCATATCAAAGTAATGGTGTAGATTGAAAACCAATCGACCTTTTCACCTAATTCTATGTGCATAGTCGTCATTTTTATTTTAATTTGTATTCATTTTTATTTTACCTGATTCTGTATACGTATATATGACGGGAGAGATTAAGATGAAGGCGTCGTCAGAGACAATGGTGCTTGGTTCGATATCAAACAGGTCCTTGATCTTTCTGCATAAATATCCAACAACAAAGATAATGATTAATAAATAGCATGATTACATTACATAAGGATGTTTTTACCTTTTAGCCAATTGGTCTTGTTCTTATCAAGTAGACCGAGATATTCACAATCAAGTTGATCATGTATATATAAATCATATCCATTAAAGACCAGTGTATGTGTACTGTCTATTGTTGATATGTTCCTAGTTTTTATAATATTGATGCCAATAGAAGAATCCTACAAGCATAAAAGAAAAAACGTGCACTTGTATTAGTATCAATTAAATAAAAGTGTCAAATAATTATACCTACCAATACAGAATAGCTTGTTTCATAAAAGTTACAGCACAAAGACAAAGAATAGTCCAACCCCGAGACAAGGTAGTATCCATCGTCAAAGTATACATATATATATATATATATATGTATTGTATCAATCTAGTTGCCAGCTTCCAAGTAGACATTTGAAGAGATTAATGAGCCTGACATATTATTATAAAGTCTTGTGGAAGTAAGATGGTGTAATTTTAAAAAACAATTGTGAAATAGAAAGAAGGAAGGGGAGTGAAACACGATTGAAAGGGTACTCCTTTATTTCGCCAGCGGAGATAACATTCTGCATTGGCGGGATTTAAACATATTAATCTCATCATGCCCTTCTTCCATCAAAAGTATTCATATGCATATATCTCAAGATGTCTATTCAAACATTTTGACTAGATGCCATGAAAATAGTGAATTGAAACTAGAGACTTTATTTATATCAACTTTTAAGGGTAATGATGTAATGGAGAGAGTAGTACTGGTGTTGGAAAGCAAAGATAACCTGAAACAGTTTGTTTATCAAAAAGGCTCCTCCTTGATTGCTCGTATTTCCGTCTCTGATAAGGGAACATAAACGAATATCGTCAATACAGTTAGAGTTAACCCATATATAAAGCTTGACCAAGCAAGAAGCAGATCAATGGACAACATGATTATTATCGGCGTTTAAAAACACGATAACCGAATGTGCATAATGCTTGAATGGTGAAGCGATTTATATACATTTAACAAATGCTATAAAAAGGAGACCACCTATAATCACACAATACTATCAAATATGATTCCCCTTTTTATTCCCACAAAGTAATCAATAATACCCCCAACATGAGTGACCCATCAACACCAACACCATTTGTTATAAGGAATAAATACATGCAAGGATTTTATTTAAAATGGAAGATTGAAAATATGGTAAAGAAGAATAACAATGAAGAGACAACAAGGTGTAGACATGGTTGAATGTTGCATAAAGGCGTATTAAAAAAAACAAGGAAGGGGAAGGGTCGAGATGATCTAAAACAAAGTATCTTCGGATCTAAGGTATTCGCCCACATCTGCTTGGTGGAAGGTGATGATATCAGTAGGTTGTAACTTTTTCATATCGACGGTAGATCTTGCTGTGACTCCAAAACCCTAGTAACAAAAAGCAAGAAAGTAAGTATACATCATTCCTATTTCATCCAAATCACTTACCAAGGGACTATCTGTCATGGAGAATATAACCACACCAGTATGTTCAGGTGTATCATCAGTAATACGTCCCAAATGAGCCTTGACCACATTGTTACCGTACAAGAAGGGCATTTCACCATTGGGTTTAATCCAAATCTTGTGCTATCAATCCAAATCGCAATGTTTATTAGTATACCATATCACTTTTTTCCCTATCCTCTAGTATTACCTTTGCATATTGGGCCAAATAATCTAATGCTGTGATATGAAGGGTGAACTTACCAGTCTTTGTGAATTTGCCAAAACAGACACCAAGAGATCCGAGTTGGTCTCTACCAATGCTGACAGCTACCCGCATCATGCTTTCACTAAACAAAGAATAAAAAAGTTAATATTATAACAAGTTGCTTTTATTTTTATAACCTACCTGAGGTAATACACTTTGTTTTTGTGAAGACGGAAGCAGTAGGTTTCGTCAGGGCGATCGATCAAGTGTTTAATGTTGGCACCAATACTATTAAAAGAAAAACAATATCTTAGTAATAGTTATTATAAACAAGTACTTTTTCAGTCCATGACTTACTATTTGGCAAGCTTTTCAAACAAAGTGGTAGTTTCTTCGCCAGTGAGAGGTCGCATTCTGACAAAAGAAAAAAAAAAAAAAAAAAGTAAAGGGGAAAGAAATGAAGTCGGCCATTTTTTTTTTCTTGGCTTCCCCCCATCCCACCTCTTCCATCAAGCCACTATCGGGATTTCAAAATTATAAAAAAATAAGGGACAAAGTTGCATAAATAAAGTATGACGATTTTATTATAAAGTATCGACTAATCTAATAAAGACAAGCATTACACTTGATTGTAAAAGGGATAATCTATATATCCAGCAGGACCAGGAGTATAAAAAGTGCTTCGGTCATAAGGGTTGAGTTTCCAATGATGTCGAATGCGTTCCACAAGATCAGGATTGGCGATAAAGGCACGACCAAAAGCAACTAAACCATTAGGAGATTGTTCAGCATAGTCATATGCGGCGTCGATGCTGTAAGTGTAGTTTCCATCCGAGATAAAAGGACCAGACCAGAGTGCACGGAAGGGAGCCAGTGAGCGTCCTTCACTCTGATGAACAGGTCCATCTACGTGCACACTGACACGATCTTCAGTAAAATGCAAATAGGCTAAATGAGGATACTTCTTTTCAAGAGCACTAGTGAGATAGCTATAAGTTGCCAAAGGGTCTTCATCCTTCATGTCTTGAAAGTCCGCCCATGGACTCAACCGGATAGCGGTCTTGTCTTGGCCAATGGTTTCCGAGATCGCACCCACCACCTCCAATGCAAATCTTGTGCGATTTTCAATAGATCCACCATATTCATCGGTACGCTTGTTACTTGACGTATGGATAAATTGATCCAAAAGGAAGCCAGCGGCTGCATGAATTTCCACACCTACATCAAAAAAATCATATTTGTTAACCTTTTAACCCATTTCCACTCCCCCTCTTTTTTCTCTCTCTCTCTCTCTTTTTCATTCTTACCATCGAATCCAGCTTCAACAGCATTTAGAGCAGCTTGAGCAAACTCTTGAGTGATCGACTTGATTCCATCCACCGTCAGTGCACGTGGCTTTTCATAAGGGAAACCAAAAGCGGAAATTCCTTCGATGGCAATATCCGAAGCAGACACAGCATGTTGTCCATCTGGTAAGCAAAATGAGAAGGTAGCGCGACCTGCATGGACAATCTGCAAAAAGATAATACCTATAAAGCACCACATTGATTAGTAATTCCACTATTCTTAAGCTATCCTCTCTTACCTCCTTTGTCGTGGACGGCGGATGTTACTTTTTTCCAGGCACCGATTTGCTCTTTTGTGAAGATTCCCGGACAGTTGGGAAATCCACCAGCATTTACAGAGATTGCATTGGCTCCAGAAATAAGTAGTCCACCTTGAGTCGCACGTTGTTGGAAATGTTCAATGTCGATATCCGAGACCAAACCATTGGCATCTGAACGAGCCCGAGTCATTGGTGCCAAAACGATACGATGATTCAAAATGTGTTGACCAATCTTGAGTGGTGTAAATAGAGAAGGAGTAACTGAGGAAGACATTGTTGTTGAACTGGAGTGAATGATAAACTTGATCGTGTATTAATAAAGAAGAAGAGTGTTTGATCTGGATTGGCATTTTTATACCAATATGTTTAAACCCCGCCAAACCTTACCTTTTTGCATTGACGCTTTGATTACATTTATTTGTCAGCTATTTACAGTCATGGTCAGCAATGGTCAGCAATCTGTTGATGTAAATGTAAGCAGGGTAATCTTCACCAACTATGATTGTAACACACACTCACACAAAAAAAAAAGAGCATTTGGTGAACGATGTGTTTAGTTTTATTGATCAATTAAATATAAAGGTAAAAGGGGGTTATTTATTTCTAGGGTGGGTGGTATACCTATCCAATTACATTATTTACCAACATGCTAAACCTTTTCCGCCAGTATCTTGTCCAACTGGAAAGTTTGAATAATCGTTGCCTGTAAAGAAGAAGAAGAAGGTTAGTATCACACCCCCTCCCACTCTTCGGTGATCGGATAATAATTTACCGGTTTTTTGCTCCATCCGAGTTGAGTGATTGTATCCTTGACCATATTTTTATTTGATCCATCTTCTTTCACAGTCAATTCTGGCAAGCGACGTATTTCGACACCATGTTTAAAGAGCACCAATGTTGGTAAGGAGAGAGACGCTGGATCAATGCTGACACCATATTCTTGAGCAATATCATTATATATTCCAATATCCACCTTACCTATGAGTCTCATTCCCCACCCAATAAAATAATATTTAGTATTCATATAATACAGCCCAGTTCTTTTGTTCAACTTACCAAATTTGATATGCGCAGCATCATATCGCAAAGACAACTTGGCGAGGACAGCTTCAAAGTTTAGACAAGCCACGGACCAATTAGCATAAAGCATCACCACCCAATACTTTATCTGATTATCATTAGTATCCTGATCATTATCCAATTCCGTAATCCGAGGACCCTTAATATCGTTGATCGGCATTATTGATGGTGATGTTGATCTAGTCGTTGTAGAGGCAGAAGGTGAAGTCGTAGTTGATGATGATACTGATGACGATGGGGAGCCAGCATACTTCTTTTTTACAGGACATACTTTGGTTCGAAACATTGATTCCGATAATTCAATCAAGTTGGTTGGACCTTGATACCATGGTTGAGGGAAGATCGTTGATAACCTATAAAAAGAGGATTGAGTTTCAAGTTCATTGAGCATTAGTACCTCCCCCCCCCTCATATACACAAAAGCATGATATCATTGTACTTACGTGATCCAACCAACGACATAAAGTAAAACACGCCAAATACCAGCAGTACAATAAATATTCCACAAAGAGTAAACCTTGGTATACAGGATTAACACGCTTGCTAATTCTTCGGCTGTTGAGGCCATCATACATTTCCAAACAGCCATACCAGCCATGAGTGACAGAGCATTTCGGTTAGTATCCTATAATAAAGCAAGTAGGTTAGATGAGGGTATCATCAAGTTGGCGAGATTAAACAGTTTAGAGTTTGTTTAGGGGTATATAACCTACCTTGGATGAAGGGTCATTAATGAGTTGAAGTAGGTGGTAGAATACAAGAGAGAACCCGTATAAGAAATGACTAATGTAGTAAGGATGTAAAAGTCGTTGCCGTAATTCGTTTATAGATGTCATTGGGTAAAATAGAATAAAAAAGAAGAAGAGCGAAAGAAGAAGGAAGAATTTTTCTTTTCGGGATCACAATTAAATGCCGACCGGGGCACTTCATACTGTAGTCTGATTTAGGTGTAAAAAGACATTCTATTTCAAATCAAAAAGTATTAAAGAAACATGTTTGCGAAATAATCACATGTAGTTATAGTATCTAGTCTGAGTAAAAGTAATGTGTCACCAATGCAACTTGTACCCTATAAAGCATGCATTTTTTATTTTATTTTATTTAACATGAGATTATTACACAGACAGTTTATTAAAGAGGAGATATATAAAAGGAGGGTTCTATTAATCTAATAGGGTATTATACTGTAAATACTAATGGGGAATGTATATATTGTTAGCTATCTGCTATTGTTGTTCTTCTTCTTCATCCTGTCGCACACGTTTCTGGAACCTGTTTTGCATAGACTTTCCCCAAATAAGTGGAATTAAAGACACTAAAGATACCACCAAAAGTTTCACCATCAAAGGCACAGTAAAAATATCAGTTGTAGTTGTGAGTTCATCAAGGACTTCACCGGCCTGAGCGCATATATAATTATAAGGCATCGATCCCAAAAATGTCGACCAAAAGAAGGGCACGGGATGAACTCCGACAAGGGGTGATGCCAGATTGATAAACCTATGATATCCAAAGTGAGTTTGAAGAAGATGACCCTGTTCAACATGTACTTACCAATAAGGTGAGAAGGGTAACAGTCGAATAAACAATAACCACCAGAATAAACCTATTGATTTCCTTTCTTGATCCATTTGTTCCTCCCAGAGTCCTACCCGTCGTTTAACACAAGGCACGTCCAAAACTGAAGGACCAATCACCCACCGTCCCAGAAAGTACGCCAACAATGATCCGAGAGCAGTCAGATAACTTGTCCATATGGATGCCACCACTACTCCATAGAGTTGTCCTGCCAATAGATTGAATAAAACTGAGCCAGGCATAGAGAAGGCTTGTTGCCAAAGGTAGATCGCAGCGAATACAACCACTACAGCAAAGTAATCCGACCAAGTCCCATGGTGTGTCATGTCGTCTAGTTGTACCGCTATTGATTGTACTTGTTGTATTGTATGAGGAACTTGCATATTTAATAAGATATGTGCAAGTTGAATGAGAGTATAAAAGCACAAGGCACCGACAACCACGACAAGTGCCAGTCTGGGTACTAAGCGCCACCATGTCCTCCAACTTGACATTATAGTTTGTTGATCTTTTGTTTCACTATTTTGTATTGTTATTGCACAAGTTGGTTTATTCCCACTAGTCGATTCTGTGTGAGTTCCATGCATAGCGTATTAAAAGAAAAAGTTGCGAAGAATAAAAAGAAAAGGGGGAGAAAATGGAACGGCATTGCGATAAATACATACCCAGATTTAAATCCCGCCTTCCAAAATAAAATAAAAACATTTTCGCCCATTCCCGCTCTTCCTTCTTTACCAATGCCTTCTTTACAAATCATCGATCAAGATAACGACGACAATACCAAGGTTGAAAAAATTAGCCAGCCTTTATGCTATATGTAAGTACTTTTTATTGACTCACGCTACTGGAAACCTGTTTACTCATACCCTACTATCCTCTTCTCTTTTCATAGCTGTCAAGAGAAGGCTTCTAATTATATCTGCCCTAGATGTAACTTGCGATACTGCTCACTACCCTGCTACAAACACCAAAAACATACCTCATGTACTGAAACATTTTACAAGGAGAATGTTATGGCGGAAATGAACTCACTTGATGCGGATCAAATCAACAAAAAGTCAATACAAAAGATTCTGCGTAAATTTGAAGCTGAAAACGATCAACAAGCTTTGGGTGACGAACAAAACCCACAACAACAACAGTATTCTAGCTACGATGATACCAGTGACGATGCCATGAAAACGATGGAACAGCGTTTTGCGGATATGGATATTGCAAATACCGATGCTTCGATGATTTGGGATATGCTCTCACCACAAGAACAACATGAATTCCAAGCATTGATGAAAATGGATACCTGGCAAGGACTGGATCTTCCTGAATACGAACCATGGTGGATAACACAAGCTTCCAAAGTGATTGATCTCGATGATGATGATGATGATGATGACAATACAATCACTGATATACCCGCTTTGCCTACTGCCATTCCTGCATTGTCTGACATTATGAAATCACCTCCTGCACCTCATTTGATCTTCCACCTTGTACATGTCTTGATGACCTATACTTATCTAGCACGACAAACCATGGGGGATTTGGCTGATGATCTCGATTATGGTATGCGATCAGTATCATGTTTATCTCAAGGTGTCCTCTTCTCATCCTCATCCAACGACAATGCCCAATTATATAACCTCAATGATGTTTGCACTGACCTTCGACGACAGATCAATGACTCGACTACAGCAGTATTGGATATAACTTTGTTAAAAGACGTGGAACATCTATTGACGAATGGGAAGGATTATGCTGTACGAGCACTGGGGGAATTATATCAGCTCTTGGACTTTGCCAGTAAAGAAAAACAACTCTTTGTATCGCCTAGTGTGAAAATTACAAGGAAAAAGGTCGGCCTAGCTGCTCGAAAGGCTTACTTTTTTATGGTATATACAAATCATCTCAAGCAACAAGAACAAGAACAACAATTGGATCTTTTGGTGGCGTCTATACGGAATGAACACAAACGACTACAGATGGATCAAGATGTATTTGAAGCTCAGCGAAAGGTGGCAAGGAATGCTATGGTTGAACAGAAACAAAAGTCAAGGAACAATATTACTGGTGATGGTGGTAGTAAAATTGTAGAATTAGAATAATAGAAACCATTTGTAGTTAGTTAAATCATTCCCCTCATACTGTATACATCTTTTTTAATAAATAATAAACTGTATTTACCTGATCGAATTCTATAATTACATGTCCATACATGATCTAGACTAACAAAGGAGTGCAAACAGTTACCATTGTGTATGAGTGTAACCTACTTTGCATATAGGCTATTGATGCAAGAGCGATGACTTTAGTTTAAACGGCGCTTAAAGTACCAATAATGGGCCTACAAAACCAGCCCCCTTTCTTTTTTCCCTTCTTTCTCTTTCCCACCAATATACTTTTTTTTTTTCTTTAATTAACAATGTCAGAGGTTAACTTCCCTTTGATATCACCACAAAGTACAGTTCAACAACAGAAACAGCAACAACATCCGTCTTACTCTACGATACCGCAGCAAAACCAACACACTTCAAAAGACGACGAAGAACGACAGCAACCAAATCCGACATCATCAACCTTTACTTTCTGGAAAAGTAAATCATATGCTTGGTCATTAGCCGGACTCATCTTATTACTTGTTGTTTTTACTGCTCTGGAATTCGCACTACTGAAACTGAACCTGCCATCTGTTGATCCGTAAGTTGACAAAAGGAGACAAAAAGAAGGCTGTAATCATTAATATGCAATTTCAAGCTATCCTGCTGACTGACTTGACTTTATATGTATTGTATTTACATCTAGGGAGGATAGGGATGCATTGAAGTTTCCTCGAAACCTCGAAGACCTGCGACAACTCAATCGGATTCTATCAGGATACATTGATAAACACTTTATCAACGTCTATATTACATTTGTGGCTACCTATATATAGTAAGTACAAGCAATAAAAAAAAATACATTTATAACTACTAACCTTGTGATATCATATTCAATAGTTTACAAAGTTTCTCCATTCCTGGTTCCATGTGGCTCTCTGTCCTTGGTGGGACTCTATTCAACTTTTGGCTGACACTGTTTACAGTCTCCATGGTAAAAAGGCATAAACTTGTCCACGTGTATCAAGTGTGTAACCAACCTTTTTATATTTTATATGTATATAGTGCTCTGCTGTAGGTGCGACCCTTTCCTTCATCATCTCTGGTAGTCTAGGATCAAAAGCGGTGATGCACTTGATTGGTGATCGAATTGCTAAATGGAATGAACAGGTAACTTGGGGATTAACATACATGAAGTCAGAACTGACTCCTTATTTCATGTTAGTTGGTACGACACAAACAAAATATGTTGAATTATATGATAGTCCTTCGAATCGCTCCCTTCCCTCCGAACTGGACTGTCAATCTGGGTGCACCTCATTTGGGTGTTCCATTATCTACATTCTTTTGGGGTACTTTGATTGGTGTCACTCCTCCTTCTTTCCTTCATGTCCAAGCTGGTGCTGCCTTTGATAGACTCTCTTCTTCTGATAAGTTGGTTATATTGACTCCTCTTAATGTGGCATGTCTAGTTGGGTTTGCCATTGCTGCATTGATTCCTGTGTTTATACGAAGATACTATCCATTGTAGATTAATTTAATACCCTCTCTCCTTGTTACCTTTTGTATTATAGTTTCATATCCTTAATAAAATCCTTTGTATGTCTATTTTATCATGCATTAGTATACTTGGCCCTCTTCCACCTTGATTTTTAAATTCCGCTTGTCCACTCGTCACAAAATACAAAAAAAGTGGATTTTTTTTTTCTCTTTCTCTTTTACTTTACACACACCAACTCACCATGGAAGAAGAAGCACGACGACGCAAAGACAGACTTGAAGCCATTCGTAAACGTAAACAAGCTTCAAACTCTTCAAATAATCGACTAGATGAAGATTCAGTAAAGTAAGCATCTCTCATCTATTTGTTTATCACTTTTAAAATGAACGCTGTTACTGATACTAGTATATTCTTCTAATTATATCTTGTAGGGATTTGACTTTTCGAAGCTATACACCAACAGATGAAACCTTGAAGAAACACGTCAATCTTGCCACACCTACTCAAATTAAAACAACAGCAGAAACGGAAACAAAAGACATACCTAAAGAAACCTTGCAGGAAGCGGCCGAGAAGGAAAAAGAAGAAGTCGTAAGTAACCAACTATTGGTATTAATGAAGGAGAGGATGGTGATGATGATTAATAACAATATGTTTCTTTTTACTGACTTTTAGGATTTATTCAACTTGGCACCAAAGAAAGCAAACTGGGATTTACGACGAGACGTGGAAAAGAAATTGGAACGACTTGATAAAAGGACACAACGGGCTATTCTGGAAACCATTCGACAACGACTGACAAATGAAGGTGGGGGTGATTTAGCTGAAGCAGTAGCCAATGCGGAAGCACAACAAAAACTGGATGCTCAAATCGAAAACGAATGATATACTTTGGTGGATTAGAATAGATTCTTTAGTATAGAGTCAATGTGTATATTTACCCCCGCCCCCTTTTTTTTTGTTTTAACTTGATATTTATTCCTCTTTATGCATTAATAAAAAACTTGATTAATGGATCTATCTTGATTAAAACAGATATAAGCTTATATATTAATCCTATGCTTTCTTTTTCTCTAGGATGTATCTACTTTTGATCGACAATTCGGTGCAAGTCTCGCGTTGGCTACTTGAGGCTAGGCTGCGTCGACTGCTAACTTGTTCTTGATCTTTGTTATCGATATCTAATGACGATCATCTGTTAAAGTACTTTTACTACCCATTTGTCTTGGTTGCTGGTCAGTGAAGAAACTAATCATATTCAAATCCCGACATTCGGTACTGATAAAAATTCCGCAGGACCCCGCTTAACCTCTTTCTTCTCTCACTTTAGATACTTTATATACATTATAGAACAATCTCATGCCGTACTCTCTTGGGTAAAGGAAAAAATTGAACACTCGTGTATATGTAGCACTCACACTTTACTTTTGCTTTGTTTTTTTTTTTATCTTATCAAAATGTAGTACTAAGGCTTCCACTTGTTCTTCTGTCAATGCTCTCCACATCCAACGTACTCATCTCAAGAATGTGAATCATGCAACTTTGGTGGTGATTCGGTGTATAATTATTCACTATGTAAGTACCCTATTCATAAATGTACAATCTATTTGAATGGGGTGACCAACTTTTTTTTTTATAGTGCCACTCCCTGTCTTAAAGGTGAGTACCGTCCTCTCCCTCTCCTGATACATTTTATATGATTACTAATTTTATTTTTTACCCGTTTAATTTTGATGGGGTCCCTTGATGATAGGTTGGAATACAAGCCTCTATACAAATCCAAAAGGATTCTCGGCCAAATCTATCAACAAATTGACAAGACCGACTATGATAGATATGATGGATGAAATGATCCATGATACAGTACACGACCCTTGTATGGCGAAATGTCTACATCGAGGAACAACAATGTTTGGATATACGAAACGACTCGACGAACGAAAAGGAACAACAAACTCTATATTATGCCACCATTGGATTCTTCTCAACAAGGTCAACACAACATTCCAATATTCGAGTCTGTATCACGCCAATGTGCCAATGTATTTTATCATGACTATACCATCATCTTTGATACAGCTCTAGTCTTATTACACTATTCAGTCAACTGTCCTACTTTACTCTTCCTGCCACTTTGGATACCATTACCGAATCCTCGGGTGATCCTCAACATGAATCAGTTCGGTGATACAAGGTTACAACATTGGGTCAAGTCTGTCATCATTAGTACAGATCGCACACTTTTATGTTTAACACATCATCCTTTATACAATAGTCATATATATATATATATATATATAGTATATCATATCTCTTTTTAACATTCCTACATACTTTAATTTTAAATACAATCAATAAACAACTGCCTTTTTATACATTGAATAATGTCTTTGATACAGTCTGTGAAAAGATAATGATCAGGATCGATTGATCGCATGAATTTCGGGATTTGAAATCATGCCAGGGTCTTCACTGTACGAATATGTTAATACGGGATCTTTGGGATCCTCGGAGTTCTTGCCCAATGTCACCGAATGGGAATGGTAGATTATTGCCCAATGTTACACTTTTATATTAAAGATGTATGATCGTCAGAGAGGGTATCGAAGAAATGATATAATAAGAGGTGGTGCAATTGCCAGATTTGGCTGTGGCGGGGTTGAAAAATTGACAAGCGAAGCAAAGCGTCAGATACGGTACATTTGTCTCTTTTAATGATAATAAAGTGTTTGTTGAATTAACTACATAATAGAGACTAGAGATAGGAGAGAATATGATATTATGTTAATGTTAATCTCCTTTAACAAAGTAAAGGAAGAGTCACCGTAGACATCTATATTCTGCAACATTTGCTAAAAGGGAAAATGAGCTCATGAGATGGAGGGCGAGCAGAATTTTTTAAAGTTTAATTCAAACACCGACAAAAAACGTTCCCATCAGAAAAAGAAAAAAGAAGATCGTTGTTTCTTCTTGCTCAGAACGCATGATGGGATAATTTCTATTAATTCAAGGGGAAAAGTAAAGATGATAAAGGGATGATCGAAAGGATGTAAAATGCCAAGAAAAGAAAGCATGTTTCACACAGAGACTGTGGATGATTTTTTTTACAATTCATGTCAAACTAAACGATATAAAAGCAGCCGATAAGTTCGGCGCTTGAATAAAAGTAAAAAGAGGGATCGACGGTTTTACATGTCCATACAATAAAGGTTGGGTTTACGCATGATCGGGAGCCTTTTGTAATACTATTTTACGATATAATCATGTATATCATATTAAATGCTCATTACTGTTTGAAGAAAGGGTGATGCACATGATAAACTATGAGAAAACAATAGGTGACACCCTATTTCCCCTTTTGTAAAATGGAAAAATGATCTGCGGTATTTCGATGAGTGGAGGAAGGGAGATCGTCTTTTATTGGCTGAATCTAAATTGATTAGGTGGTCCACATCACACCCCGCGCTATTTTAGGCTAAGTTGCTGTTTTTCAAACAGCGCAAAGTAAGAAAAAAAGAAAGGGGAGTTGAATTCTGCCTTTTTCCTTTTTCCTTTTCTTCATTCTACTTTTCTTTTTTTTTTTTTTTTTCTACCACACCGCTCTTTCCATTTTTATATGTCTAACCAATTGCAACAACAACAACAACAACAACAACGACAACAACAGCAACAACAACAAAACGATTCCGCCGTAGCTGTTGCTAGATTCTACCCATCCTCTAATTACTTTCAAGAACCCAAGTCAAATGTACCAACAACTTCAACTTCTGTTTATGACCAGCCAATGACTCTGCAATCTCAATCTGATGTGGAACAAGAAATGGTGGACGCTGTTGCTGCCTTCTCTTCAACTTCTTTACCACCTCTGTCTCAACTCTTACCTTCTTCCTCTACTACTTCAACTTCTTCAAAAACCTCTATTCAGCAATCTGTTTCAACTACACAATGTAATAAAACCCTCAACAACAAAACAGCAGATACGACTGATGCGACCACTCAAAAAGTCTACTCACATTCAACTGTCAACAACAATAACAACAATGATCATTTGACAATGCCACCTACCAGTACAACGTCTCATAGCGTCACAGGGCCATCCAACATGTATCAACCTTCACCTACAGTCATGTCACATCCTAAAATGTCTTCCAATCATACTGATATGTACTATCGATCTCCAGTAATAGCCACTGCAGTAACACCACCCAATGCAACTACCAATGATTCTTATTACTTGACAATGCATGGTTATAATCCAACGACAAACCAAATGGTCTCGCAATCAACAACAAGTAATAATAATGTAAACTCTCTTCAATTCTCATCTGCTATGATGACATCATCCTCCATATCGGCACCACCTCCAACTGTACAATCTCATCCACCATCATTTACAACTACTACTGACGATACTCAACAAATGCGACATCCAACAACAAGATATCGATATTCACAACAAAGTATCTATCATCCTCATCCTTATTCTTATTCCAATACTCACTCACATAATCATCAGCATTTGCCTTCACCACCTTCTTCTTATGATCAATACCCTATGGAACAACAACAAAATCAAAAAGTCTTCTCTTTTGTATCTTTACCTGGTGTGAATCAAAAGAAACGGCCTAGGCGGAAATATCATGAAGTAGAAAGACTCTATCATTGCAACTATATGGGGTGCTCCAAATCTTATGGTACACTTAATCATCTTAACGCTCACGTGCAGATGCAGGATCATGTAAGTAACCACTACTCCACCTCCAAGAAATACTTCAACTAACCTTTATTTGTTTTGGAATGGTATTTAGGGTCCAAAACGTCATCCATCAGAATTTAAAGAACTGCGTAAAATGTGGCGAAAACAGAAACGGGAAAATCAAGGAAAGCACAAGAAGAATGGATCATCTAATACTTCATCATCGCAACAAATGGAACAACAGCAAAGACAACAAGAAACACGACCAAGTCCTCACCATTCTGTCCAAAGTCATCATCACATACCTTTACCATCAATACCATCACATCAAGTACAACCGATGATTCATCACTCTTTGCCTCCACCTCCACCATTGCCTACCGTTTTATATCCACCTCCATCGAATCATTGGATGGCAGCAATTCCATCTCAACATCATCATCCAACAGCACTATCAAACATGACACAACTTCACCAACCACAACACACATCTCATCCTCATCATCAATCTGCTGCTGCCGCCGGATTTACAACAAATAACATGAACTACTAGTGATATTTACTTTAGCTCTCTCCCCCCTTCCTACTTCCCTTTATGATCCTCTCCCTCTCTCTCTCTGCAACATACTGTGTTATCTTTGTATATAGATACATTCCCCTTGTATTACTTTTATCTATTGCCATTCATCCTTTTTATTAGTAGTCTTTTTAGGTGGGCGTCTCAATCACTTTATGGTTGCAACACATGATACAGGGATCGATCGATTGTTGTGTCGTCTTGTGCTTACTTTTTTGTATTATGATATGCCCCCATTCTATGACTTCTTTTTTTTACCTTTAGTCCATTTATCATTCATTAAACAAACATACAATAAACAAACAATTATTATCAAGCCTTTATTATGACTTTAATAAATGCATGGGTAGATGAATTCTTTGACAGGTGGGGGACCAGTCTACTGAACAAATTAAAATCCCGCCGGTGCTGCTCCTAATGGTTACACATGGGCATCATTCATGCAAAAATGTGTATCTTGGATATCCATTACTTTGTCTCATTTCTTTGGTTTAGAGCACTGAACTTATCCTCCCTGTTATATTATATAGTATACTTTCATTTCGGGACAAGTTCTGACTCTCTGGGAGGAGAAGCAATGCGTATTTAAAAAAAAAATATCTTTAGTTGCGCTCAATGGTAATCATCTGAAACTTGACTATACTATAACTAACAACTAAAACCAACACAATAACCATCACGCAATAACTGACAACTATAACTAACACAATGATCAACTTGATTGCCGATTTATGGGATTTGCTAATTTCAAATCCCGCCATAAAACGGACCCTCCTTTTTTTTTGTGCGCCCTCTTCTCTCCTTTTTTTTTTTTTCCAACCTCCTTCCCCCCTTTTCGCCACTTCTTAAGAATGGAGTGTCCCTTCTTCTTTTACTTTTTCTCTTATTTGACAGTAGCTACTGCTCATCCCAGTCGACATTTAACCACTCTGGTATTACAATAATACCAATTCCATCAATTGAAACTACATGGTTGATCACAAGACCTTGCCAAGTCACTTCTTAGGTAAACAGGAAAAGAAGAAGAAGAAGAAGAAGAAGCATTAACTAAACTTGATTACGTTTTAAACTCTTCTCAATAGGTGGCAATTCTGTCGAAACGGCTCCTCCAGATCCTGTCAAAGATTTTGTGGCAAATCATGAAGGTCATACAGTTATCTCCAAAGTGTTGATTGCAAACAATGGCATGGCTGCGATGAAGGAATTACGGTCCGTAAGGAGATGGGCTTATGAAACGTTTGGTAATGAACGTGCAATCGAATTCACGGTGATGGCAACACCTGAAGATCTAAAGGCGAATGCGGAATATATTCGAATGGCGGACAACTATGTGGAAGTGCCCGGTGGATCAAATAACAACAATTACGCTAACGTAGATCTGATTGTTGATGTAGCTGAACGTACGGCTGTACATGCTGTATGGGCTGGATGGTAAGTAAAACGAAGATTAGGCTATATATAAAAAAAATTGGCATTAATTATTGATCTTACTTCATAGGGGCCATGCTTCTGAAAATCCACGGTTACCTGAAATGTTGGCCAAGTCTAAATACAAATGTCTCTTTATTGGTCCTCCTGCATCTGCCATGCGCTCACTGGGTGACAAAATCTCATCTACTATTGTTGCTCAAAGTGCCCAAGTACCTACGATGGGATGGAGTGGCGATGGTGTTACTGAAACTGCCTTGGACTGCAATGGTCATGTCGTGGTCCCCGATGCTGCTTATGCCTCTGCATGTGTCAAAACCGCCGATGAAGGTTTAATATCTGCTGAAAAAATTGGTTATCCCGTAATGATCAAGGCTTCCGAAGGTGGTGGTGGTAAAGGCATTCGGAAGGTGGACGATCCCTCTACATTCAAACAAGCCTTCCATCAAGTACAAGGTGAAATTCCAGGTTCTCCTATCTTTATCATGAAACTGGCTGGAAATGCTCGTCATCTGGAGGTACAACTTTTGGCTGATCAGTATGGGAATGCTATTAGTTTGTTTGGTCGTGATTGCTCTGTCCAACGCCGACATCAAAAGATCATTGAAGAGGCTCCTGTGACCATTGCTAAATCTGATATCTTTGAACAAATGGAAAAGGCGGCTGTACGACTTGGTAAATTGGTGGGCTATGTCTCTGCTGGTACGGTGGAATACCTTTACAGTCACTATGATGAAAAGTTTTACTTTTTGGAGCTCAATCCTCGACTCCAAGTGGAACATCCTACTACTGAAATGGTTTCTGATGTCAATCTGCCTGCTGCTCAACTTCAAATCGCTATGGGTATCCCTATGCATCGTATTCGTGATATCCGTGTTTTATATGGTGCGAATCCAAACGACGATTCGGTAATCGACTTTGATCTGGAAAACTCTACTTCTCTACAACAACAACATCGTCCTATGCCTAAAGGTCATGTTATTGCGGTCCGAATTACTGCTGAAAATCCCGATGCTGGGTTTAAGCCTTCTGGTGGTATTATGCAAGAACTCAACTTCCGGTCTAGTACAAATGTTTGGGGCTACTTCTCGGTGGTTTCGTCTGGTGCTATGCATGAATATGCTGATTCTCAATTTGGTCATATCTTTGCTTATGGGGAAAATCGTCAACAGTCTCGGAAAAACATGGTGATTGCTCTCAAAGAGCTCTCTATTCGTGGTGACTTTAGAACAACAGTGGAATACATCATTCGACTACTGGAAACACCGGAATTCACCGATAATAACATCAACACAGGCTGGCTGGATATGCTGATCTCCAAGAAACTCACCGCCGAACGTCCAGATACTATGCTGGCAGTGTTTTGTGGTGCTGTTACCAAGGCTCATGTGGCTTCCGAAGAATGCTGGCAACAATATAGACTCTCTTTGGAAAAAGGTCAAGTCCCGAGTAAAGGAACGTTGAAAACTATCTTCACCGTTGACTTTATATATGAAGACATTCGCTACAACTTTACGGTAACTCGATCAGCTCCTGGTATTTATGCTCTTTACTTGAATGGAACAAAGACTCAAGTTGGTGTCCGCAATCTTTCCGATGGTGGTCTTTTAGTCTCTTTGGATGGGCACTCTCACACTACATACACCCGCGAAGAAGTACAAGCAACTCGATTGATGATTGATGGCAAGACATGCTTACTGGAAAAGGAAAGTGATCCTACTCAATTAAGAAGTCCTTCTCCTGGTAAATTGGTTAGTCTATTGGTGGAAAATGGCAATCATATCAAATCTGGTGAATCTTATGCTGAAATAGAGGTAACAAAAAAAAAGGGGGGGAAGGATTCTCCAGGATCGACACTCATTTTGGTTTAAACATTACATGTCAATATAGGTTATGAAAATGTATATGCCTCTAGTTGCTACAGAAGATGGTCATGTGCAATTCGTCAAACAAGTAGGTGCTACTCTTGAAGCTGGTGACATAATTGGTACCTTGTCCTTGGATGATCCTAGTCGTGTTAAGCATGCTTTGCCCTTCACTGGTAAGGTCCCTGCTTATGGTTCTCCTCATATTATTGGTGATAAGGCCCATCAACGTTTTACTGCTGCGAAGGATTCTCTCGGATATGTTTTACAAGGATACGATAATCAAGCCCTTGTACAAACGGTGGTAAAAGAACTGACCGCCATCTTGCGTGACCCTGGATTACCATACTCTGAAATGTCTGCCGTCATGTCTGTCTTATCTGGTCGGATGCCTCAACGTTTGGACCAACAACTTCATACATTTGCCGATCAATGCATTGCGGATCAAAAGGAATTCCCTGCTCAAGAAATCAACCAGCTGATCGATGACTTTGCTCGCGACAACTTGACGACACAATCAGAAGCTACTGCATTTAAATCAGCCATGGCACCAATCATCGACATCACTAATCGTTACAGCAAAGGATTAAAACAACATGAATACGCGGTATATGTGGATTTGATGGAACAATACTATGACGTCGAAGTACTCTTCAAGGGACAAAGCCGCGACGAAGAAGTCATCCTGTCTCTCCGTGATCAAAACAAGGATGATTTGGATAAAGTGCTCGGCATCATTCTATCTCATACAAAGGTGAATATCAAGAGTAACTTGGTGCTGTCGCTCTTGGATATTATCTACCCTTCTACTTGTGCTGATTCCTTGGATAAATGCTTTTTACCTATACTGAAACGACTCTCTGAACTCGACAGCCCAGCCACTCAAAAGGTGACTCTCAAGGTTCGCGAATATCTCATTCTTTGTCAACTACCATCTTATGAAGAACGTCAGGTGCAAATGTACAATATCCTAAAGTCTTCTGTCATCGAAAGCGTCTATGGTGGCGGATCGGAATATCGTACACCAAGTTATGATGCCTTCAAGGATTTGATTGATACCAAGTTTAATGTCTTTGATGTCTTGCCCAACTTCTTCTACCACGATGACAGTTATGTTGCTTTGGCGGCTTTGGAAGTATATTGTCGTCGATCATACCATGCCTATAAGATCTTGGACGTGGCCTACAACTTGGAACATCAACCTTTTATAATCG
This sequence comes from Chlamydoabsidia padenii, assembly GCA_025330725.1. Classification (NCBI taxonomy): domain Eukaryota; kingdom Fungi; phylum Mucoromycota; class Mucoromycetes; order Mucorales; family Cunninghamellaceae; genus Chlamydoabsidia; species Chlamydoabsidia padenii. Next base: position 615,640 of record JAIWND010000006.1, on the reverse strand, counting down.
CCTGGAAATTCTTGCTTCCATCAGCTGTTGGACTGGGTGACTCGACCAAGCGCATAGCATCTTACTCTGATTTAACTTTTTTACTCGGCAAATCTGAAGAACAACCTGTACGTACTGGTGCGATGGTGGCGGTACTCTCTCTGGATGATTTTGAAGCTAAACTGCCTTGTATATTGTCTGCCTTTGAAGAGGAGCCTATGTCTCCTATGATGACGGATGACAAGAAGGGAGAACGTATGGAAAACATCTTGAACATTGCTGTCCGTGCGGATGTCGATGATGTCGATGGTGCTAATTACTGGGGGCCTAAAATTGCAACCTTGATTGACGCTCACACTGTTAAACTACGTGAGGCAAACCTTCGGCGTGTCACTGTGGTGGTCTGTCGTCCTGATCAATGGCCTGATTATTATACATTCCGTGAAGGTCAAGATTATCATGAAGATGAAACTATTCGTCACATTGAACCCGCCATGGCTTACCAACTGGAATTGTCTCGCTTGTCCAACTTTGATATCAAGCCCTGCTTCATCGAGAATCGTCAAATGCATGTCTATTATGCTGTAGCCAAGGAAAATCCCTCTGACTGTCGCTTTTTTATTCGTGCGTTGGTGCGTCCTGGTCGTGTCAAGAACTCTATGCGTACAACTGATTATCTTATCTCTGAAAGTGATCGCCTCCTGAATGACATTCTGGATACTTTGGAAATCGTCAGTCATGAATACAAAAACTCGGACTGCAATCATCTCTTTATCAACTTTATTCCGACTTTTGCTATTGAAGCTGACGAGGTGGAACATGCTCTCAAGGACTTTGTGGATCGACATGGTAAACGTCTCTGGAAACTGCGTGTTACTGGTGCTGAAATTCGATTCAACATTCAATCACAACGACCTGATGCTCCTATCATCCCATTGCGATTCGTGGCTGATAATATATCTGGTTTTATTCTCAAGGTGGACGTGTATCAAGAAATCAAGACGGAAAACAATGGCTGGGTTCTGAAATCACTGGGCAAGATACCCGGCTCCATGCATATGCAACCCTTGTCTATCCCTCATCCCACTAAAGAGTGGCTGCAGCCTCGTCGCTACAAAGCTCATTTGATGGGCACCACTTATGTTTATGATTTCCCTGAACTCTTCCGCCAAGCTGTCAACAACCAATGGGCTCAAGCAATGAAATCGGATGTGTCGCTGAAAATTCCCAATCAAGTAATGGAATCGAAAGAACTAGTATTGGATGATGATGACAACTTGCAACAAATCGATCGGGCTCCTGGTACTAACACGGTGGGTATGGTCGCTTGGCTTTTGACTCTTCATACTCCTGATTATCCTCATGGCCGGCGAATTATTGTTATTGCTAATGACATCACCTTCAAGATCGGATCCTTTGGTGTACAAGAAGACCTGGTGTTTTACAAAGTCTCAGAATACTCTCGTCAATTAGGGATTCCTCGGGTGTATCTCTCTGCCAATTCTGGTGCACGAATTGGTCTTGCTGAAGAACTGATCACCCGGTTTCGTGCTGCTTGGAAGGATGACACAAATCCTTCACAAGGATTAAAGTATCTTTATCTCTTGCCGGACGAATATGATGATCTTGTCCGCAATGGGGATGGAAATTCTGTGATGGTGGAAGAAATCGAAGACTCGGGCGACAAGCGGTACCTCATTACTAATGTGATTGGTCACACTGATGGATTGGGTGTGGAAAACTTACGCGGATCAGGTCTGATTGCTGGTGCTACCTCTCGTGCGTATGATGATATCTTTACTATCTCTTTGGTGACATGTCGGTCGGTCGGTATTGGTGCTTACCTGGTTCGCCTCGGTCAACGTACAGTGCAAATTGAAGGCCAACCTATTATCTTGACTGGTGCTCCTGCTTTGAATAAGGTACTTGGTCGTGAAGTATATACCTCGAACTTGCAGCTTGGTGGTACTCAGATCATGTATAAAAATGGGGTGTCTCATTTGACGGCGGAAAACGATTTAGAAGGTATAATCAAAATCACTCAATGGTTATCTTACGTCCCTGAATGCCGTAATGCTCCTGTCACAATGCGTATTGGATCTGACCCTGTGGATCGGGATATTGAATACACTCCTCCTAAAGGACCTTCCGACCCTAGGTTTTTTTTGGCTGGTAAAAACGAAAATGGTAAATGGCTTGGTGGATTTTTTGATCATGGATCCTTTGTGGAAACTCTCAGTGGATGGGCTCGTACTGTTGTTGTGGGTCGTGCTCGACTTGGTGGAATTCCTATGGGTGTGATAGCTGTGGAAACTCGTACAGTGGAAAATATTGTACCCGCTGACCCTGCTAATACTGATTCTCAAGAACAAATTCTTATGGAAGCTGGTGGTGTCTGGTTCCCCAACTCTGCTTACAAGACCGCTCAAGCTATTAACGACTTTAACAAAGGGGAACAATTACCATTGATTATCTTTGCCAACTGGCGTGGCTTCTCGGGTGGTCAGCGTGACATGTACCATGAAATTCTCAAGTATGGTGCGCAAATTGTGGACGCTCTCAGTAATTACAAACAACCTGTCTTTGTCTATGTGGTGCCTAATGGGGAACTCCGTGGTGGTGCGTGGGTAGTAGTCGATCCAACTATCAATGAAGATTATATGGAAATGTACGCTGATGGACAAGCTCGTGGTGGTGTACTGGAACCTGAAGGTATTGTGGAAATCAAGTATCGCCGTCCTCAGCTTCTGGCAACTATGGAGCAACTTGACCCTGTTTATGCAGATTTGAAGCGCCGCTTGAATGATCTGACTGGTGGGGACAATCCAGAAAAGAAGATGGAACTCGATCAATTGGTGGATGCCCGTGAACAGGAACTTTTGCCTGTGTACCAACAAATAGCTATTCACTTTGCGGATCTGCATGATCGTGCTGGACGTATGATGGCCAAGGGTGTCATCCGAAAACAACTGGAATGGCGCACTGCTCGACACTTCTTTTATTGGCGTGTCCGTCGGCGATTGATGGAAGAATACACTTGCCGCAAAATAGTGGAGGCCGACAGTCGGCTCTCGCGCAAGGAAACACAATCCTTACTACAACAATGGTATCTTGCTGACACGGATAATACGACAGTGGACTCTTACGATGACGATGATCAAGGCGTGGTTCTCTGGTTTGAAAAACGGGCCAGTTTAATCGAACAGCGTGTGGCGAAACTCAAATCACATGGTATAACAGAAATAGTGGCGTCTTTAGGTGCTTCGGATCAAGATGCCCTGGTGGAAGGATTCAACAAGCTCTTAGATGGGATGTCTATGGAAGATCAAATGGAAACTTTACGGAAGCTAACCGCCCGATTCTAGATAATCATCCTACTTCTTATCTCTTATTTGTCTTTGTATTCTATGCCCCTTATTTCTTTTATATGTTACTTGTGTCCTCTTTTTTTATAACTATCATCCACAGCGTTTAGCAATAGTTACATATATATATATCGAATTTAATTTAATAAAGTAAATAATCTTTTACTCAAAAAATAAATAAATAATCCATTGATGTATATATAGTTATTGGGTGGATTAGGATAAAAGGAAACTCCATGTAGGTCACCTCCCCTAGGCCATAAGCGAACCATTACTAATTGATCATCAGCAGGTTCCTCACTCGCCGTTGATGCGCGCAATGCCACTTTGGGTGACAGTGATCCATTTCTATGATTGGTCTAATGTTGCGTGGGTTGAAAAATCACCATTTAGTTGGCGTAAAGTTCCATTGGTGGAGGGCGAAGAATTTATCCGCGCCGAATGGGGACGTAAAACCATTTGTCCGTCCTCGTGTTGTACGCCCAGATTACGGTATTTTTGTGATCTGTCAGGCGTGTATTTAAAAGTGCTTTTTTTTTTTTTTTCCTTCTTGATCCAGCTCTCTTCTTTATCTTTTTCTCACGCAAAATATCATGTCGACAAATAAAACTGATGAAGAAGCATCTTTAAACACTACTATTTCAAACAGTCATCATCAACAACAAAAGACTGAACAGCAAGACTTTGAAACGACAACAGATCAACCCGCTGTAGATCTGGCAGACCCACAGGTACTATAATAAATAGATCGACCTGCATCTTTTTTTTTGGATTTTCAAATCCCGCTTATCCCTACCCATTTTTATTTCCCTTCTTCAAGATTTCTAATTGTTTGCTCTTCTTCCTCTTTTAGAATTGGTCCAGCAACAAAAAGTTAACCAACTTTACTATTGTCTTCTTCAATGCTTTTATATCATTCTTTAGCAGCTCCATTTATGTGCCTGCCATCTTGTCGGTCCAAAAATACTTCCAAACTGAATTAACCGTGATAACAGCAACCATCGCCCTTTATATCTTGATAAGTGGTATAGCCGTAAGTAGTTGTAGCTGTAATACATTCACATTATTATACTAACTTGTTTTTTGTTTTTACTTGTGTCTTTTATATATAGCCATTATTCTGGGCTCCATTATCTCAGCGGATAGGACGACGACTTACCTATATTATCTCCATGCTCCTCTATACGGTCTTCTCTGTCATTTGTGGTGTCTCAACGAACATTGGTATGTTTTTTGTATTTCGAATGTTACAAGCCGTAGCCGCTTCTGCTGCTCAAGCCATTGGTGGTGGTAGCATTGCCGACATGTATAACTTCCAATCAAGAGGTAAAATGATGTCTATCTTTTTGCTGGGAACTGTATTTGGTAAGCTGATAAATAAAGTAGTGGTGTATATAATAGTAAATGTTACTGACTTGTTTGATTTAACCATGTATCACAATAGGTCCTGTACTTGGTCCCATTGTTGGTAAGAATCGATCTTGATGATCCCTTCCCACTTTAACAAGGCAACGTTAAAACCTGACATTCTCTTTTTTTTTAAAAAAAAAACTTATTTAGGGGGATATATCAACATGGACCTGGGCTGGCAATGGATCTTTTACATCAAGGCTATCATTGGTGGTGCGATTTCGCTGTTGAATATTGTTTTCCTAAGCGAATCTTTGTATCAACCCAACTACAAACCCGTCCATGATGATTCAAAATCAAAATTCTCGAACTGGTGGGCAAACTTTAAATTCAATCCTGTAAGTGGAAGGGTGAATAATATTACATTACATTTTCTCACATACACACGCCTTTTTTTTTTTTTTTTTGTAGTTCTCCAGTCTCCTCCTCCTCCTTCGCGTAGATGTGTTGCTGGGCTGTCTCCCCATGTCTGTTGCCTTTGGTTTATTCTATTGTCTGGTGACCGTATTAGAACCCACGTTTGGTTCACAGTATGGATTCACATCAGGCTCTGTTGGTTTGTCCTTCCTCGGTGGTGGTATTGGTAATATTCTGGGCGCGACTACAGGTGCATTGACCCTGGATCGACTTCATATGCGACTGGTTAGTGCCAAGCGTGCTGAAATCGAAAAGAATGGAGGTGAATACAAGAATGGTATGTTGTCAGAACTACGATTGGTGCCCACTCCTATTGCTATTTTCTTTATCATGTTGGGATTCCTATTTTATGGTTGGTTTTTGGAGACCGACATGCCTTGGATTGCTCCTTTAGTTGGCGTGGGTATTAGTAAGTGATCTGCCAATCTGACTGAAGAAGGAAAATCATGATTATTAACTCGTCATTTTTTTATATATTATTATTAATAGTGGGCTTTGGTCTCTTCTTGTTGATTAGTATGTCTACAAACTATTTAATTGAAGGTTACGTTCCCCAAGCAGCAGCAAGTAAGTTTTGACCCACCACACAAATGAGCATACGTGCAATTCTGGACATACCATATGTTAACTAACCTTTGCTCTTATAGTGGCATCTATTTCCAACTTTTCTCGATGTCTCCTTGGTATGGTCTTCTCACTACTATCTACGATAATCACTGCTTCTCTCGGAAATGGATGGACATAGTAAGTACTAAATAGCGAATCATTATCTTTTTTAATGACATGTACTGACATATCTTTGCATAGTACCATGGCGGCTTTGATCACTCTAGTGGTCTCTTTAGTGACCATCCCTTTGCTAATGAAGTATGGATACAAGTGGCGATCTAATCCGGTATTTGCTCGATCTGCTAAAAACTAAATGGTGATCAAATTGAACTCATGTTGTATCCATTACCCCAACAATCATTACTGTTTTCATCCATTATATAGACTACTTATAAATTATACACTCTAGTTTTATCACTATGTATTGACTAGATTAAACCCCCCTACTCTTTCCAATTTACCTTGTATATGCTATTTAATAAATCTGATCCATTTGATTCCTTTTTTTTTAACATCAGCAGTGATAACACAATAAACAATAAAGATTTTTATTTAAACATAATTATCATGACTATATGTAACAATAATAAGTAGATAAAGCGAGTACAATTACGCTTTGTAGGCTCTGTAGAAAGCCACACCTTGGTCACCAGCTTGAATGTTCAAAGGAGTTCCAGCGCCAACAAAGTAGACAAACCCTTCTTTAAGAGGGAAGTTGGATTCGGTTTTCAAAGCTTCACCAGTCAGTTGTCCAGCGCCTCCGGTGACAATCAAGATACTAGGTCCTTGGATCGAAGGATGTTTTTCGTCTTGGTTGGATTCAAGGTTGGTAAGAATCACAGAGAATTCATCGATAGGAGGATCATACAACAGAGAATGAGAGGCATAAGGGACAGGGACCATTTTTTGAGATTCAGCAGAGCCATAACGATAAGTGAGCATGTCCACCAATACCTTGACGTCCTTGAACTTGGGTGTCAAACCAGCGCGCACCACATTGTCACTGGCAGCCATACATTCCACACAGTCTATTAGTTTCAAAAAAGAAAAAAGGATGACGAGTGAGTATTCATATCTCTGCCTCTCTTCCTCCTGTTACTAAATATATGCGTATATAACTTACCACCAGATAGATAAGCATGAGGTTCGTTAGCACCTAAAAAGATAGCTTCTCCAGGAGCCATCACCACATAGTTTAAGAGCAAAGCAGAAAAGATCCCAACATCACCTCCAGGGTATTCCTTGTCCAAACGCAATACCAGTTGATCAAGGGTGGTCAAGGCAGAAGCAGGGCTTTGAGAGAGTCGTGTGATCAGAGTAGACAAATGGTTAGTGACATTATCTTGAGAGCTGTTCATTAATGTCGAAAAGAGTTGTTTGAGCACATGCTTGTTCTTGTCAATGTCTTGGTCCCCAACAGTATTGATCAGATCCTTGGTGATTTGACTTCCGACGAGTTGGCTGAATTCAGGGTACTTTTCCAAATGGTCGGCGATTTCGTTCAAAGGTCGGAATCCACAGAGTGCTTCGAAAGGAGTCAAAGCAATAGCCATTTCGGGCTATTCACCAGAAGCAAAAAAGTAAATAAAATAAGAAGGAATGAGTTGACCTGTTATCACTTTTTTTTTTTTATTTCACTAAAACTTTTACCTTGTGGTTAGGATCCTATCAAAGAGAGAGAGAGAGAGAGAGAGAGAGAGAGAGAGACAACCAGTTAGTTATACATATTGTTTGTTTTTGTTTTTGTTTGATTACATACCTTGTATAAAGAAGGGAATTCCTTGAAAAGGCGCGCACCAAGCACCTTATCAGGATGAGCTTGAATAGAGAGAGCCTTTCGGATAGACAGAATCTTGAAGAGGAAGGGAAGGTCGTGGTCGAATTGGTCATAGATAGCTTGAGTGCTGAGTTCAGGATTTTGTTCAATAAGAGTCTTGAGAGAGAGTTTTTCATCAGTCGAGTTTCCCAGTACAACAGAAGGCGCGTTGGGGTGAGTGCCCATCCATAATTCGGCATAAGGTTTGGTAGTATCCACCGAGGCACCTGATTGACTGGCAAAGTGAGCAACTTTAGATTCGCTGCCTAATTTACCCCAGTCATAGGATTGTGTTTGACATTGTAAGCGATAAATACCAGGTTGAGACATAATGTAAGAAGTTGGGAAAGAGAAGCGGGAAAAGAATGGGAAGAAAAAGAAAAAAAAAATGGAAAACGCTCTTTGAAATTTATGGGTGAAGTGACAGGACTTAATTTTTCCGAATGGTACTTGCACGTGGACGATCTGTCCCAACAGATCTATGATAGCCAAACACGTATGAAATCAAAATAGATGCTCTTTTAAAAATGATACGTGTTCGTTTACATTTTTACATGTCAAGTTATAGTTTCCAGTTACAAACTTCCACGTCCTTGTCACCTCATTGTTTAAACCCCGTCAATCTTATATCCGTCCTAATCTTTGGGCCAATCAAAACAGCCAGACACGGTTGACATCCTACATCACTTTTGGCGCACTGATTTAGGAAATCCAGTTGGAACATTCTTGTTAGATCCAAGAACATTATGCATGAAAACAAAAAGTATGTTCATGCGCGATTCTGGTAGATCAAAGTGGACAAATCACAAATCAGTAAACTCCGCCAAGTGACCAAGATTCATCCTATCACAGCCAAAAAAAAAAAGAGTCTATCTTCCATAAACGCACTACAGGTTATTTTATCAAGTTGTTTATTAAGTAACGAGTATAACTATATAATACAATAAAAAAAGTATGATAGAAGTCTAATGTAAAAAGGAAGGATACAATAATAGCTAATAAAAAAAAAAAAAGGTGCATGCATGCCATTATGATATAAAGAAGGGACCATGCAAGTTATGTAGGGTGGAGAGAAAAAGTGATTTGTTGTATCGAAGGTAGAGAAGGAGGAGGTGCTGATTGATCGATGGCGGTCCTCTTGAGTTGGAAGAGGAATAGTTGTTTTTGAAGTTCATCAGACATCACACCGAAAATCAAGGGAGCTTCGGTCTTGTGTCCATTGTTGAGACATTTGATATGAGATCCGCGAATGATTTGCTCTAGTTCGCCCTATATAAAAAATTTAATATTAGATAGTAATCCCCATACCTGCAGTTATTTTTGTTTTACCGTAATGATATGTCGGATTTCGATAAAGGATGGTGAAAAGGCAATAACGTAAGGATACTGGTATGCAAACGCCTCCGGATTCCCTTCCCATTCAACTAAAAAGTTAGGGTAGAGTCGATTTCCTTTTCCGTCAATGTAAAATCCATATTCTAAAAAGGTAAAGAAGAGAGAGAGAGAGAGAGAGAGAGAGAGAGAGAGAGAGAGAGAGATGAGATCAAGCTATGCTTTTTGTTTTTAGTACCTACCATCATAGCATACAAAGTGATCGCCCCGAGATGTTCTAAAGATGGCAATGTGCTTCAAAGGTTGTCGAATATGAGATGATTCTTCTCGTTCTCGATCTGTAACAAAAGTGAGTTGCTTGTCATCAGGATCAAGAAGTTCTATAGGACAGCATGAGGAGAATAGGTTGGTACTGGTTTACGTTTTACAAAGATAAATCCATGTTGATACTTACGTTGGGGTTTGTCTGTTTTCATATCCAGCATGATCATACCACGAGGAGATGTAATCAACATTTTACTTGGTGACAAGTCAATAGTCCAGATTTCACAGGGCACATAAAACACCTTGAGTCGCTGGAGTCGTGCACCAATCTGTCCTCGTTGCTGCTGTTGATATCCCACACGCGATGCCACTTTATCCAAGATTCCTACCGATATTCTTTTACCAGAGATACCCATATTGCCATCCGAATGTCTTTTGTTATGTAAAGGATTGCCGGATCGTCCATTCACATTGCCATCAGATTTCCCATTATTGTTCTTTTGCCCGGTATCCTTTCCCGCCGCAAGGAGAGGTTCAAAGGTAGTAATGGTGGAATTTAAAGTCGAGACCCGAGGGATACAGACCACCGTTCGTTGTAAAGATTGCCCGACATGGAAAAACGGCACATGAGTTTGCACGCGTGTTCCCAATGGTTGTGATTCTGGTTTTCCATTGACGACATCCAATCCATATTCCCATAGAGTTTTATCCGATAAGACCAGAAGCATTTCAGCCACCTCCACGACTTGGATTTGAGTGACTTTAGGTAGATCAAGTATCTTGTGAGGTTTCTTCCCGCCTGAATTATGTCCAACGTAAACACCATCATCTGAAGCAAGGATGTATTGACGACCATCATCTTTATAAAATATAAAATGGGTGAGTAAACAAGTAGTATTCCCTCTTTTTCTTTTTCTTTTTGTGCAGTGAGTACTTACTAAAGGTAATGATGTGATTGATTCGAGAGGTAAGTCCAAAATGACCAGGCTCCACTGCTGGCAAAGTTTCAAATATAGGCTTATTCCTTTGTTGTCGTTCCATTTGTTGCTTGATGATCTTGTCAATCCATGGTTTCCGTATAGCGTCCGAAGTAGCGTACAAAATTAACGGATCTCCATGACTGTGCCTACCAAGATAATCAAATACAATAGGATATCCATTTTTTCGGTCGCGATCATGAAGAATAGTTGTTGACGCCATATTTAAAGGTAAAGACATGTCGCCAGAGTTGTTGTTGTTACTTTGCTGTGACAGATCGTTAAATGGGCGCAATACCATGGGTGAATTGGGCATGTTGAGATTGACATAAGGTACTATGGAGCTGGGGCGTTTATAAGCTTGTGGATCCATTGTATTCGAGCAAGTATCATCATCAGGCCCGTCATTATTGTCGCTGCTGTCGGTGTTGGATACACTGGTTCGCTTTTTGTAGTTGCTTACTGGCGATTGTTCCTTTTGTTCAGTAGGCACATATACTGTTAAGAGATCAAGCGCCATGGGTCGATCTTGTATCACATACTTAAGCACATTTCCACGGCCCAATTTTACTTTTACTACAACAAGATAATGGTCCAAGAGGATAACTTGATATTCCGTCGAGTCTCTGTTCTGTGTTTTCCGCAAAGTACCTTGTTTGATGATCACCCGGGAGTCATTGAGTAGACCAAGATCCTATGAGTGAGAAGCATAGAGAGTATTAGTAACAGGGTTTTCTTCTTCTTCTTCTAATTTACTTACCACCATGTCCGCTTTATGTTTGAATATCAAATTATCATGCAGTCGTTCCAAATCAAATCTGTTTTTCATCCGACCAGCTTGAGTGTTGACCCTGGTTAAGAATTGCTTGATAATGTCAATGGCTTTTGGTATGTCCGTGCAATCAGGGTGGCCATCAGGTGTCCTTTTCAAGATTTCTTGGAGAAGTAAGAGATATTTTCCCATTCGTGTTGTTGGTTTGGTCAGATATCCATTCAATTCCAATTTGTACGAGGCAGGATGGCGTTCAGTGTCATTGTTAAACCAATCAAAAGTAGCGTTGATTTGTCGTTCGTATTCCAAGGCATATTTGGCTTCATGTTGTCTGGCACCATACTTGATATAAGGATCAAAGTCCACTACAAAGTCTAGCATAATATCACCAATTGCATTAACCACCAGTCGTTCCTTTTGTCGTGCCAATAACGCTGTAGCCAAACGCACATTGATAGCATAAATGGAGGATATGTTGGAGAATACAGTGTCGATAAAGTCTGCCCGCCTTGATTCTGGTATAATGTCTGTTTGCACCAAAGGTTGTATCCACATCTATAAAGAAGACAAGGTGAGATTAAGCCACATTTATAATTGTCACTTTTAATCGACTTACTTCATCCAAATACTCGAGATCCTTGACGTAATTGGCTTCGGTGTAAATCAATTCATAGATGCTTTCTTGTCGTTTTCGTTCTTTAGGTGAGATTGAGCTGTATTCTGATTCTGAGACCAGATCCGACCACAGAGGATGTTTTTGAGGATTTAGCAATTGATTATAATGACCTGCAATCACATGATGCTAATAAAAGAACAAGATATGTCAATATATGGAATATGATACCATTTCGAGTTGAATGTTTTGACAATGATCACATTGTTATTACCTTGTTTGATTGGCGTTTTGGGCATGTGTAGCTATAGCAAGGAGTGTTGCCTTGACATGTACTGGAATAGCACCATGTTAATTCAGTAATGACCGCATTTGGGAAGGCCACAGTGTGTTGTCCTAATCGAGCCAAGTGATCAGTATGTTGAGTACTCAAGTCGTTGACATTGACATTGATGCTGAGTATTGTTGCATCATGAGAGGCCACGGTTGTTGGACTGCCACAGTAGTCTAATTGAGAATCGCCAGAATGATTCAAGAATGATACAGTGTTGTTACCATAAGTGTTCTTGTTGGATTTGTTGATAAAATCATGCTCCTCCAGTTGATAGAGTTCTTCGGCCGAGTCCATAAGCCGATTTTCATAGCCAACATCATGGAAGAAACGTTGCGATCCCAAAGCACGACCAATCATAAGAGCCAAAAAACGATCATTAGTTGATATAACTCGAGCAAGAAGATCCTACGTAACATAAACAAGTTGAGTGAGCTAAAATAGAAATAAAAAATAAAAAAAGTGGTAATTGAGTATGATGACCTATCTATTTCTAAATATGACCAACCAAAACCCAGACCTTTTATCATTATTAATATTTATATTACCACTGCTTCTTGACCAGTAAAGGAGTTCTTGTATTCGATCCCATTCTTGTAGTGATCAGTTATAATCATATTGCGCTGGAATTCATAGGCCACACGAGATAATAATGCTGGATAGATGATAGGTGGCATGATTGTCGGAGTAGTGATTGTTGTGTTCAAAGGGGTGATAGTAGGTGAATAAGGCTGTTGGTGACCATAGGCGAAACTTTTGGAGCGTCTAATATCGTTTGCTGGAGTGGACTTTCTGATAGGCAAGTGAGACGAAGAGGAAGGTGTTGGAGCTACAAGTAATCAAATATAAAGTAAGAGTTTAGTATAATGCCCTCTACTCGATTGTTAATACTTACAACTAGGGTCTTTCCATTTATTGCCATTCGAGTAAGGTGATATAGTGGTTATGCTTTGCTTGTGTCGAAGATACTGTTCAGAGTTCCGTTTTGTTGCTAGTCGTAGAGGATTAAACCACTTTTCAGAGGCTTTACGAGAGAGTCGTTTCAATCGTGATGGAGTAGATGTGATATGAGTGACAGTGTTGTTACATAAATGAGGTGGTGGTGGTGGTGGTGGTTCCATTCTATTCGCGCTATGTTCTATAATAGAGTTGTATGTTTTAATGGTGTGTCTAGTCGATTAAGCTTTGTTGCTTTGTTCTCCTATCTTGTAAGGAATGTTGTAAGGGAGGATTAACAGGGTGAAGGAATCAATTGACAAGTAAATTAGGGTAATGTTGAGTGTAAATAAAATAAAAGAGGGTGAGGGTATTGGAGGATAAAAGATAATGGAAGAGTGAAAGAGAAGCGAATAAAAAGAAATGAAGACGGAATTCAAAAAAAATAGGGGTCAGTCGGCAGTTTTTTTTTTGAAAAAAAAAAAAAAAAAAAAAAAAAAAAAAAAAAAAAAGGCCCACCGACCCAAAACAAATAGGTACATGAATATTGATAATGACATGTTTATTAAATAATCAAGCAGTAATAAAAAAAAAAATGAGGGAGGAAGAGTGGAAGATGGAGAGAAGCTATACTACAAGGGTAATATAACTTATTGTTCAGCAGCGACCTTTTCTTCAGAACGTTGCTTTCTACGTTCACGCATAGCCTTGTTCTTGGCACGGAGAGCAGCAGCTTGTTCAGCAAGACCCTTGGTACGGATTTGTTCAGCCTTGGCCTTGTGAATGTATTCCATGAGGACACGCTTGTTCTTGAATCCGTTACCCTTGGACTTCAAGTAGAGAGAGTGGTACAAGTGCTTGTCGATCTTGCCAGCTTCTCTGTACTTGCGGAGAAGACGACGGAGGACACGCATACGGCGCATCCAGAGGACTTGACGAGACATACGAGCATTGGCAGTACCCTTGCGCTTACCATGACCCATGTGACGACCGAGGCGCTTGGCGGCATGACGTTCACGGACACGGAAACGAGAGACACCGATTTCGGGCTTGCGAATGACCAAACCATCCTTCACCAACTTGCGGACGTTAGCACCTAAAGAAGCAAACAAACAAAGAAAAAGACGTTAGAAGTTTGCTATAATAGAGGTTTGTTTGTTTTTTTGTATCAAGCTGATTGTGTACTTACGAGAGTTGGCATTGGAGATTTCGTTGACTTCGTTAGGATCGAGCCAGATCTTGCGTTGACCACACTTGAGGACGGAAGCGGCCAAACGTTTTTGAATGCGCAAATTGACCCTATTAGATTAAGACAATGAGATTAGTCTATGAATATTAAAGAGTATATCTTACAGCTACCATCTTCCATTTCAACATTGCCCAACACCAAATAAAAGTAAAAGCATGAAGAGTATCTTTTTCAATTATTTAAAGTGTTCAAATATCGTAGGAAAGATAACAGTAGCCTGGATACTTCATTTAAGAATATAAAACGAGGTCCAAGTTGTTTAAACTTACATGGTGATGATATGGGATGAATAAAAGAGGAGGAAGAAAGACAGGTGCAAAAATTCAGAGGTCAATGAAATACCCTAAAATTTTTTTCTTTCTGAGTTCACCCAAACAAAGCCACTTTCATTGTAGGCCCGAGCGCCGTTTTAAAAAAAAAAAAAAAGGGGGGGGGAGACCAAAAGTTGAAAGAGATATTTTATTAAAAAGAGAGTGAGGGGGTATAAGGATAAAATCTACAATACAAATTATAATATGATCATAATAAAAGTAACAACTGATCCTATTAACTAATAATCGCCTTCGCCCATGTATTCTACTGAGTTATGGTCTGTTTCATAGATCTTGACTTTGTATAATCTTGCTGTATTTGCGCTTGACCAAAAGTCCTTTTGTAGATGATGATTAAAGTTGTCCCAGATGAATACCGCCAGATTTTCCACAGTGCTATAAAAGACAAAGTAATGCATAAGAGGAATGATTCGATTTTATTCGCCGTGTTACACACACACACACGCCCAACCCTGTCCTTCCTTTCTTTACCTTGGAGTATGTTTAAAATACTCTACATCCATATCCTAATTATATATATATATATATATATATATATATATATGAAGAGTGAGTATATACATTCTTTCCTTGACATTATTATTGTTCTCTTACCAAGTTCCGGTGGTCCAGAGGATCCATAACTGCCTTGTTGATACACTTTTTCAAATCCACCATATTCATAACCATACCTGTGATAGGATCAATTTCACCCTTGACGGTTATTTCAACTAGATAAAAAGGTAAATAAAAGGTATGTATTAATAAACCCAAGTTCTTCTTTACCCCCTCCCTTTCCCAGTCCATGTGCTTGTATGTTATTTCTGTTTACCTTTATAATTGTGACCATGGAAGTTGGGATGATTACACTTTCCATATATTGCAGCGTTTTCTTCATCGCTAAGTTGTGTTGAGTGGAGTCTATGAGCGGCAGAGAAGGAAGCATTCCGAGTAATGTAGCTGGTCACCATGTTGTCCTAGAAGAAGAGAGAGGAAGAAGAAAAGAGAGGGTTTAGAATAACTTTTTTTTTTTTTATTATTATTATTGTTTATCAAATTGCCACACCGCCGCCGTCGTCCTAACCCCGTGGGAAAAAAAAAACGAGTTATCAAGTGATAAGCAAACCACCTTGTCCCATTCCCCATACACACATTAAAGCTTACCTTGAAGATCTGTACTTTTGATTGGATTGTTTTGTAATAGTATGAAGGGTCAAGTGGATGGTTAATCCATGATTTCCACTAAATCCAATTTGTGCTAGCAAATCCATCCTCCTTGCTTGAATTATCACGTCTTGGTTGATATTTCGGTTGCACATCAAATAGGAGTGGTGATCAATGCTTGTAAAGGTGTGTTTCTAATATGAATGACTTGTCACAGGAATAACTGGGTTAGTGTCATCAATGTGGATATTCTTAGTTTTTTTTATACTTACGCATTAGTCCACAGGCATGGTGTAGCACGAACATGTTGTTCGTAGGATTCAATAAGAGACCCCCTTCAGTTCTTGACATTCCCAATGTATTGCATCTATTAATTAAAAGAAGACATGAATAAAGAGTATCAGCTAGTTTATTCATATAGCGTGTGTGTTTTTCCTTTTGTACCTTTTTCCAAACTCGGTCAAGTCCAAAAGTTCATTCTACCATGAATTGATTGATTGTTACCGGAAATGAGTGCCAATAGTATTATTAACGAAGGCTACGTTAATATCATAATATGAGAAGAGGAAGAGAATGAAAGACAAGTGAAAGAAAGAAAAAAAAAAAAAAAGAAGAAGAAAGGAAAATTATGTAACCGTGTCGGTATTTAAATTTCTGTTCACTTCCCAAAACATGATGAACTAAAAAAAAAAGTTCATAGAGGTCACTATGATCTATATGATTTCGTCTGATCAAACAACCAGGTATTTTGTTTATTTAATAAAAGTAGAGGGTGTTGTGAGGAATATGCTATAACTATGCTAAACTAAATAAGTGGCTATATTAAAGTGTATCCCATCCAGGAGTCTTGTAGAGCCTATCCAATCCCAATAATATAAAAACATCATTGTTTCTTGTTACCACCATCCCACTAACCATGCATAATTCATATTATTGTCGATTTGTCAAAAAGAGCCATGCACTTTTGGTGAAGCAGAAACCTATGTTAAAGCATAAAGGAAAGGAAGTAGAAAATCCTATCCGAGCGGCATTTGTTTTGCCTCTGTTGGGATTTGAATACAAAACCTCCACCGGTGAACTGGAAGATTTGCTTAAATTTACCACTTTCACAGAGCTAAAAAACTCTATTTCTTTTATGAACGCAATCTTTAATGTTAAACTAGTTGTTTCGAGTTGATCCCAAAGACATAATCAATATCCATGTATAAAGGATTATCATCTTTTAAGAAAGTCAATCGTACACTACCAAAACGAAAAAATCGATCTCCTTATTTTCGCAAATGAACATGGAGAGGATTCCAGCTATCTATGACAAACAATGTATATTTTTTCGTTTTTTATCATGGAACTGCACCCTACTTTTTGAAAAGATCTACTCAATTAGAATATCTGAGTTTGAATTTGATTCATGCCGCTTTCTTTTTCAGGGGAAATGGATCTTCCCGTCTTTACCCCCTGAGCGGCTTTGAAATCATATATGGCCATGATTTTTGTTATGATAGGAGACAATTGGGGTATCCATTTCGGTTGTTTCATCCGGATTCAATTCATATCGTGCCATCTTGCCATATCATATCAATTTCAATTCACTCCACATAAGCCTGTAAAAGAATCACATAAAAGCTACACAAAGAAAGAAAAAGAGACCACTATGTATAATACAAACATTATGGAGGCTAATAAAAAAAAAAGTATGTGTACAAACCATTTTTATTTAGAGTAAGAGGGAAATAATATAAGACAGTAAAAAGAAGGGATATGTATATATAACGGGGGACTAGATACAATTAAATAAAATAAACAAATGGTAAATGACAAATAACTACACTAGTATAAAAAGGGAAGATTAAGAATGACTATTTCTTCTGATTAGCATTGTATTGTTCCAAGATGAGCTCCAATTCATTCACACGTTGCCGATATATGGCTGCTTCTTGTTGTAAAAGTCGAATATGATCCACGGATTTCCGCAAGATAGCGCCTTTGTTTGGTTTTCCAGCATTACCATTATTATTGTTGTTGGATGAAGGAGAATGAGCACCATTGTTACTTGCATTAGTAATCTCCTCCAACATGGATTCTGGTAGTAGACAGCCTAATTCATGAATCCGATCATTGATGTTTTCCCTCCGTCTTCGTTCCACTATAGTCACATAAAGAAAGAAGAAGGAGGGTAAGTATATATGGCAATTGGTTGACTTGATACGTTACCTGCGTTATGAGATTCTCGGCGGCGGCGTCTTTTTTCCATCATGGCTTGTAAACTAGAAAAGAGTATAACAAAAGAGAGAGAGAGAGAGAGAGATTAGTTAATTGGTTTATCTTTTCCCATTACTATCCAACTTACTTGACTTGTATTGTATAATCATCATCCAAACTTTGAGTCAGACCAGATAACGATTGTTGTTGAAGCTGCGGTGTCAACGTCATTGGCATATGACCTTGTGATGTTGAATTTGTAGATGAGGACCCAATCGAAGCATTGTTCATCGGCGATCGAGTATTTAGATGGAAATCATAACCAATGTTTGCAGGGGCTGACATGGGAAACCCAGATGGACCGGCAGAAGGTGATGATGATGATGATGATGATGATGGATAGACAGCATTGGAAAGATAACCAGAGGATGCATGATAAATCGATTGTTGTTGTTGTGGATAATGTACCAATGATGATTGTTGTATCTTGTTTCTTTCATTCATAAACTTGTTGTTTCGTTGAGGATGATGGTGATGTATATCCATAGGTCCAACATAGGCAGATCCAATATCACTGTTTAATGTATGTGGCGAAGTTCCAAAGTCGTCATACACACTGTTGTTATCACCCAAAGAAGCCAAGGAATAGTCAGAAGGTGATTCTCCAAACATGGGTACCGATTGAAGTTGTTTCTTTTTTCCGGGCGAAGGTTGGTAATCCATGTCATCCATGTCTTGTAATGAGCTGGACATTGGTGATAGAAAGCTTTGTGAGAGTGAGTCAGTGTAGTCAAGATAGTTACCACCCATCGTATTATTAGCATGCCAGTGGTGTTTACTGTCAGTAGGGTTGTCGTTGTTCATGGTTTGTTCAAATTGTTGAAGCATTAATAAGGGTAAAGGTCACTGTAATGTTAGAGTATGTGAAGAGTATAAGAGTTGAAGTAATAAAAAAAAAAGATATTGGTATAGTATATACAAATGTAAAAAGTTAAATAAAATAAAATAAAAAGAAAAGAAAGGAAAAAAGGGGAAAAGAAAAGAAAAAAAAAAAAAAAAAAGGCACGGAGAAGGGCATTTTAATTCTTCCAAAAAATGTGCGCAGGCCAAAAGCGGGATTTGAACATTCGCAGTGGAACACTTTCTCACTCTTATGATTGGTTCAATAATGCACCTCTTTTTGTGAGAGGTGAGAAAAAACTGAAGGACTCTCATGATAGATCAAATGAGACTTGATTGATAAAAACCAATGTTATTACATTTTGCTGTGAGAGAAAACGTGGTCAATGCTTTATCGCTTGAATTAAACAAGCGATCACACCCCTCTACTTGTTATATATAGCTCAGCTCATCTGTTCACAAAATGAGTTATTTCTCCCGGGTAAGGCTTAGCAGATGACCCACAAAGTCACCCTTTCTCCACGATCTGGATATACAATGTGAACAGTGCACTTTCAGGTACGGGAATGATGATGATGAGATGATGATGCTATGTCCATGGGGAGTATCTTCATAAACCCTTTGACAGATAAATTTGCATTAGCCTCATTTGTACTTTTGCATGAATTTTATCACCGGCTACATTTGATTTCATCATCGTCATCGTCATCATCATCATGTTTTGCATCTTTCATCTTGACTATCCTACCCTTGATGTGGTATTAGTGTCATCTTCAAAAGTTTCATTTCATTTCTTCTAATTAAAACATACAAAACGTCGATCTTTTTCATGTAGGTTACAACAAGATCAAAACATCTTATCCTGTACCTGTTTTTCTTTTTCGTTATCAAAGAGATAACCTTTATTTTCAATCGCCGATTCAAATATATATATGCCGCCACATGACTACTGAAAGGGATTCATGCCTGGAACTCTCATCCCATTGTCGGGTTGTTGAGAGGCTCATTCTGTTTACTTGCATATAATTCTATTTTATATTTTAGACCAATCAAATTTGTATTCGCTATCATCATTTGCCTGAAGCATTCGTAATACCCAATTCAAAAAGGAATGTCGTCAGTATACATTCGCATAATGCATATATTCATAATATATAAAACAAGATGAGCCGATCGCATTAATCCAAGTTTCATCCAGTAAAAGGTTTCATTTCGATACCTGTTATTTATTTTCATACATATTAATGTAATGTATACATATAATAAAGGGACAAAGAGGTGCTATCATACAAATCATTCTAGAATAGTATACAGTATCTATATATATATATCATGGGAGTGAGACAGTTCTTTATTGGTATAAATCATAAAGTGTGATATAATAAACTAAAACAGATCGAGACTAAACTAAGGGAAATGAAGATTAATATGCTTTTTGGATATATGATGATGTAGTAGTAGATTCTAGTCCATGTCCTGGGAATCCTATTTCCAATTCACCTTTTTCATAATAATAAAAAAAAAGCCATGTGATGATGATATGAGATTATTGGATTCGATCATTGGTTTTGTAACACTATTGGATTTCTATGTAGATAAAAAGTTAAATGTATAAAGTGTTAACAGTTTATAGTTGTGAGATGACATGGTCTTGTTTGTTATCAATTTGCCCCGAAATCAGTATGACAAAACCGAGAAGGATATGTTTGCAGATCAGGATATGGTTATAAACAATAAAGAAGCAAGTGATCAGTAAAAGCATATAGAGTTTCTATTCATAAGTGTTTACCCTACCTGTTTCATAGTAAAAAGTTACAAAAGACCGCCAATTTTACCATTTAAGATTTCTGCATCAACCATCAATGAAGATCAAACAAAACATACTTGTTAGTCTTCTCGAATGCACGCCCGCACAGTTTTACCTACCTAATGTTTGCTTTTTTAATCCACATGTACGTCAGATGACTGGCATACAAAAAGACGCCTTGAACCATGTCAGATTTTCTACATAAAAAAAAAAAAAAAAATCAAAGTAATCAATCAATCAATCAACCAATCAATAAACTTCTTTTAATAGCCAATCATTTTACCTTTGGATCCAAACAGAGACATTCCCATGACAGAGGGGTTCGTGTAGAGTCAACATAAGCATAGTAGACTACCACACAAACACATGTCGTTTGTTCGTTCCGCGACCAAGTAATTGGATCTCTTGATGGTTCCGCTTGTTGTAGTGGATAGTGTAATGGTTGATTGTAGATGTTGTTTTTCTTTTGCCAAAAGTCGGGTTACTTGTATTGATAAAAGATGTTAAGTCGAGGGTAAGTAGACGCCCGCTTTGGTTGGCGTTATGTAGAAACCATTAGGATACTAGTCAAAGTGTTATGGTGATAATCGAAGCGAACCCATCGTTGGTACTTTTTATAATAAGTATCATAGCTGGTGATGGTTGAATGGTGCTAAAATAGAATGTTACAGGGAAGAAAAGAACGAAAGTGAGATCAAAAAAAAAAAAAAAAAAAAAAATCCCACCTTGGTCGGAATTTCAACTTCCAAAATGGGATGGACGAAAAATTTCTCTGAACGTCAGCTCCAAAAAATGTTTGGGTACTTTTCCTTCTCTTTCTCTTTCTCTCTTTTTTTTTTTGCTTTAGTCTTGCTGGAGGCACAGACGTGGATTCCTTATTCGTCACACAACTCTTTGATTTTATACTACTACTACTACTACTACAACTACAACAACAACAACAACAACAACAACAACAATGGAAATCGATACCAGCACACCACCTGACATGATGGATGAAGATATGACTACCACCATGGAAGACACTGATTTGTACGGTATTGCTGTCCTTATTAGTGAACTCAAACACGAAGACATCCAATTCAGGTTAAACTCTATCAGCAAACTCTCTACTATTACTGATGCGCTTGGACCGGAAAGGACAAGAACTGAACTTGTACCCTTCTTACAAGGTAAGGACAAACTTGAAACAATGGTGATATACGCGCGGAATGTTTATTAAAGGATACTTATATTTCTCCTTTTTATTGGTTAGAACTTATCGATGATGACGATGAAGTGCTATTGCTTCTTTCCCAAGAACTTGGTCAACTCTCTATGGCTGTGGGTGGTCCTCAACATGCACACGTTTTACTTCCTCTTCTTGAAAACCTGGCGGCGGTTGAAGATGTTTCTGTTAGGGAAAAGGTAATTGAACAAGGATGATGAACCGATGGAAGGGGGGAGAGATACTAATTATTTTATATGATATGTTATATAGTCAGTAAACTCTTTATGTCAAGTGGTCAGCATCTTACCAGAACAACACTTGATGGAGCACTACCTACCTTTACTGAACAGGCTTGTTTTAGGTGAATGGTTTACATGTCGTACTTCGGCTACGGGTCTTTTTGCCATCGCCTACACCAAGCTCCCCAAAGAAACTCAAAATGATCTCAAATCGTAAGTATACTATTAACCCCCCCCCTTTACATAATCACTAACTATGTTTATTATAGAATGTTTAAACACCTGGTAGAAGATGAAAGTCCTATGGTGCGACGTGCTGCTGCCAAAGCTTTGGGTGTAAGTACACAGTAAAACGTTGATCCGATCACCTTTTTCTTTTTTTTTTTTTTTGGCCAACTTGATTCATCTTCTTGCTTAGAACTTTGCCACTCAAGTCTCCTCCGAAGATGTCTTTACAACCATACTACCTTTATTCCAAACCCTCTCAGAAGATGATCAAGACTCGGTACGATTATTGGCAGTAGAAAATTTTACTCCCTTTGCTGGATTCTTTACCAACGAACAGAAAACTGGACATCTGTTACCCATGTTCAAGCGATTAGCCGAAGATAAAGCTTGGCGTGTGCGATACATGATTGCATCCAAATATGTAGAGGTAAAAAGGAAATCAATAACACAACACGATAGGTCAGGACTAACTTGACTCTCTTTTTCTCTCTCTAATTATATAGATCTCTCAAGCTTTTGGTGATTCTCTGGTGGAAGAATACTTTACCTTGGCTTTTATCAACTTGCTAAAGGACAATGAAGGTGAAGTACGAACTGCTGCTGCCAGCCAGCTCCCTGGATATGCTAAACTGGTGGACAAATCTGTTATTTTGGAAAAACTTTTGCCTTGTGTGCGCGATTTGGCGGTGGATGAAAATCAGTATACTCGTGCTGCCCTTGCCAAAGACATGAGTGGATTGGCTCCTATTGTTGGTCAAGAAGCGTAAGTTAAAAATAGTCATTGCTATACTCGAATGATCATCGTACTAATCTTCTTTTCCCTTTTTATTTGATAGTACAACCTTATATCTCTTACCTACATTTCTGCAACAACTTACTGACGAATTCCCCGACGTTCGATTAAATGTGATTTCCAATTTGGATGTCATTAACAATGGTATGCACAAAAAAAAAGGGGGGGAAAGGGATTACTAAACAACTCATATTGTGTCTTTATTTGATGAAGCTATTGGTGTAGAAAGGTTATCTCAAGCATTGCTCCCGGCTATTGTGGAACTCTCAGAAGACAAGCAGTGGCGTATCCGTCTGGCTATTATCGAATACATCCCTCTTCTGGCAAAGCAATTTGGGCCCGTCTTTTTTGAAGCAAAACTCTTGGATTTATGTATGTCTTGGCTCCGGGATCTTGTCTTTTCCATTCGTGAAGCTGCCACCATCAATCTACAGAAACTGACAGATGTCTTTGGTGCTGAATGGGCGAAATCAGTGATCATTCCTCGTGTGCTCAAAATGACCTTGGATGAAAACTATTTACATAGGATGACAACTCTGTTTGCCTTGACTGTAAGTAATAAACAAAAAAGAAGGGTGAGTGAGGATGTAATATACTGATCTCTTTATATCTATCTATAGGCGATGGCTCAAGTGCTATCAGTACAGGTGATCCGTGAAGACGTGCTACCAACAGTGATCAACTTATCGAACGACCCTATCCCTAATATTCGATTCAATGTAGCAAAGTCATTGGAAGCTTTGATACCCCTCCTAAAGAACAAACAAGAAGCGGCTGGATTATACGAAACGACTGTCAAACCTGCACTAGAAAAACTCACTGAAGACACTGATGGTGATGTCAAGTTTTTTGCCAACCGAGCCTTGGAACGTGGTCAATAACCTGGTACTAGATGGTTGGTTATATAGTTGTATGCTGTTGTAGTCTAGTGTTGATGACTTTATAATTTATCGGAAATATTTGTACAAGTGTGGTCATGTCCCCTTTTTTATTTTACTTTATAACTAAGCGAATAGCGCTTGGTTTCCCTTTTATATCTATTCTCAATTTTTTTTTTTTTCTACAATGTGTATTCCGTTTGAACCAATAAAACAAAATAATCATATAATCATCATAATGTTAATATGTAGATGTAAAAGATAGTGGTATGTATGTGGATGTTACCGAAGTGGACCTGTGGGCTGATGAAGAATTTACTGCTATCATGTGTTTTGTCCCCTAAAGGTATAACTTTTGTCGCTTTTTTAATTCTCCGAATTGGCAAGTATGAATGTTCCTGGATGTCCATAAAATGAAGACAAGGATCTTCCAAGTCTTTTTTTCTTTTACTATATATCCTAAAAAAGTGAATCATGTCCAAATTTGCATCTCTTAAAAGACTTGAAGGATTGGCAGGAAAGAAAGGATTAGAAGATCTGCATTTGCCTACGATAACAGATGCTCATGCTGAAGACGTAGTTGGTAGGAACAGATCATGCATATTACTTTTCATGTTTGTGTAACCTTTTTTTTTTCTCTCTCTCTCTCTCTCTCAACCTCGCTCGGTCGGTAGGGCTTCAAGGTAAAGCAATCTGCTGTTATTGAGTCTTATGTACTAACAATCTATTGTCATAATAGGACGTATTCGTCTACAGAAAGATGATCGAGTGGCTACTAGTACTTGGATTGATGCCCAAAGAACCAATTTGTTAGCATATGAGTACCTTTGCCATATCGGAGAAGCCAAAGAGTAATTTGAAATCCCGATAGGACATCTTGCATTGTGGAACCTAATACAGTTTTTTGATGGCTTATTTATAGATGGATTGAAGACTGTCTTCAAGAAGAAATACCTCCAGTCATTCATCTGGAAGAGTCTTTAAGAAATGGTATTGTTTTGGCAAAACTAGCAAACTGGATTGTGCCTGGCTCTGTTCGTAAAATTTTTCATGTAAAGATCGTCGCTTCTTTTCAAATCCCGCTTGTCCGCTCATTTCCTTTTTTTTTTTTTTGGTTTGCGATTAGGGTGGCAAGCTCCAATTCAGACATTCTGATAATATCAATTACTTTTTTGTTGCCATAAAAACAATGGGATTACCCAATATTTTTTGGTTCGAGTTGACTGACTTGTACGACAAGAAAAATATTCCTAAAGTTATCTTTTGTATTCATGCTCTCAGGTACGCCAAGTCTTAAAAAAGTATCATTATACATCTTAACAAACAAACCAAGTAACATTCCATCTATCTATTTAACTTTTCTTGATGCTAGTCATTTGCTCTCTCGGCGGAACATTGCGCCTGATATCAAAAATCTAGTGGGTCATCTTCATTTTACCAGTAAGTCGGTCAAATATTCAAATCCCGCTCATGCTCATATTCCCACACTTTTTTATTCTCTACTTCTCTTTCTCACTTGATTCACTCAAGATGAAGAAATCTATGCTACTCAAAAAGTATTGGATTCATCTGGGTTTCCTATGCCCAACTTTGGAAGTCTGGGGGTATCTTTACGAGCTGAACTACACGAACTGGAGCACGACAATAATGGGGCCAAGACTCCTGAACTGGTGATTGGGGAAGAAGAATCCGACGAAGAAGACTTGACTCAGACTAGTGTACATAGTAAGTATATAACAATAATAATATCTTCCATGTATAAAACTAACTTTCTTTTTTTTTTACTGATTGTTTCATTAGAATGGCAACAACATTGGTCCTCCGTGGATGAACAACGTTTACAAAAACTTGTTACCTGTCAAACTTTAATTAGACAATGGTTGACCAAAAAGAATCAGGCTCAATTGAGGGCATCCATTCATACTCCATCTATTGAACGATCCACTGTGCAACTTCAAGCTCATGTCCGAGGTTGTATCGCCAGGTATCAAGCGTGGAAACAACGACAAGTTTATGACAGCGCTGTTGAAGTGATATGGAAGGTTTGTTGGGAAAGGGACTCAAAACATAAAGTGAACTGACACATTGATCTGTTATTTAATAAAATGTAGTTACAAACAGCTTCTCGTGGGTATCTTGTTAGGAAAAGGCTGATCTCAAAGGCTGATCACTACCTAAACAATGTGGACCACATAATCAAGATCCAAAAACATATCAAGAAACGCTATTTGAATAGAAAATATGAAAAACTCGGTAAGTGGGTATTAAAAAAGAAAAAGCATAATGTCTCTCTTGACCTACTAATCCAATTCGTTTTTTTTTTTTTTTTTTTACTAGCTACTGACAACAATCCTTCCATTGGCACCGTCAAAACTTTTGTACATCTACTGGATGACAGCGAATTGGACTTTGACAGTGAAATCAGTAAGTCAAATCGACCGTGTATGGTTGGGTTTTCAAGCTAATACTGATTTTTTATAGATTTGGAAGAAATGCGACAACAGGTGATTGAAAGGATACAAGAAAACAACCAACTCGATGCTCATATCAACACCTTGGACATCCACATTGCCCTCTTTTTACGGAACGCAACAACCATGGAGGAAGTCATGAAACATTCGGGTGCACTAAAGAAGAAGAAACAGCGTATATTGAAACAACAAGCTCTAGATGGTCCTCTTCCATCAAATCCACACTCTCTGACTGGTATCGACAAGGCAAGCAGGCAGCGACTGGAACATTATCAACATCTGATCTATCTATTACAAACCGAACCCAAATATCTGGCAAGACTTTTATCTGCCCTCACACTACATCAAGTCGTTGGACAGCATACAAGGTACCCATTGATTGAATCCTCTGTTTTATCGATATTTGGCTATGCGACAAATGCGCGTGAAGAATACCTCTTGATCAATCTGTGCAAAGTAAGTAATGGTTGGAAAAGTAATAAATACGTCTATAACATACTCACCCTTTGTTTATTAATAGTATTGTATCACTGAAGAAATCAAGATGGTCCATGATGTCCAGGAATTTCTGCGTGGTAATTATGCTTTTATGAAATTGATTGTACAAACAAACAGGTAAATAGGAAAAGAACATTATTCTCTATGTAATACGAAATGTTTAGTATCAGGATCATAACGTCTTTTTTTGGGGGGGTCATAAAACTTAGAGGTGCCAAAGAACGGAACTTCTTCAACAAGCTTATCCGCCCGCTAGTCAGCATGGTGATCGAAAACAAGGCCTTGGATTTAGAAACGGATCCAGTAAGCATCTACCGGAAAGTCATCAACGAAGAAGAAACAGTGACAGGGATGCCAACGACTCGACCCACTCAGGTGACAGCTCAAAGTGCTCTAGCAGATGAACAAGTTAGGAACCGGTTTATCTCTCATTTGCGTGATGTCAGGGAAACCACTGAAGTCTTCTTGGCTGCCATTACCTCAAATGTCGACAACATACCGTATGGAATCCGTTTGGTGGCTCGTGAACTACGTATTACTTTGGAAAACTCCTTCCCTATGGAATCTCGCGACCAAATTGCTAAAATCATTGGTCACTTTATATACTACCGCTATTTAAATCCGGCTATTGTGTAAGTGGGTATATAAAAAAGAACGATGGAAAATTGCCAAGTATAATTAACCTCCCCCTTTTTTAACTTTGAAACAGTGCTCCCGAACAGTATGATGTTGTTGATGCTATCATTAATCCAATTCAGCGCAGGAATTTGGCAGAAGTAAGTAACACACACAAAAAAAAACCCTCGTCTTTTAAGTAACTCATTCTGTATTCTCAATAGATCTCCAAAATGCTCCAATACATATCTAGTGGCAAAACCTTTGATAAGTCCGAGCACTTTATCAGTCCTCTCAATGATTATGTTGTAGAGGCTGGTGATAGATTTGCAAACTGGTTTATGGAAGGTAAGATACTCAATACATGGCAGTACAGATGCTAACTGACTTTTTACATATAATAGTGACAGAAGTGGAAAGCCCTGAAACCTATTTTGGAATGGATACACTCACAGATCACACAAGAACTCAAAAACCTTTGGTTTACATGACACCAACCGAACTATTCCATCTTCACTATGTCTTGGAAAACAATATGGATATGCTGGAACCAGGAATGAAGGATGATATGATACGCCAAAACGAAGGTGGTACTCCTCTCTACGACCTAGTCTCGGCCATTGGACCAGCTACATTTGGACCTGATAAAGCAATACCTAACGACATCACCGTTTGTCTCACATTAGGTAGCCATCGTGACGACATGCCTTCAGACTCTGCTTCATGGCTCCGACAAGCGATCTTTGACACTAAACGACTGGTTGTCTATGTTATCAAGCATCAAACGGGACCGACCTTACGCGACATCTTGGAAACTTCTGTGGAACAACAACATGAAGATAGTTGGGAACGCTTCAAGCAACAGGAATTTTTGGAACCCTCATCTCATGGGCCGAATAGCAACAGTAAATTCAGTTACAGTATGGATGTGATGGCATCAAAGCGGCGATTCTTACAATTTACGGCAGCTGAAGCAGCTCTTGACTTGATGGGGTAAGTACAACAAGACCATAATAATCAATGCTAATATTATTTTGTTTATCGTATAGTGTCACCTTTGATCAATTAAAGCAACTGGCGTCTAGACTGGTGATTCATCTGGAACGATGCGGTGTTATTGGATCGACAGGCGGTTATCAAGATGTCATCAACATGATTGCTCGTGATATTACTGGGAAAAACTCTCGCCGGCAGCAACGCACCAAGGAAGTGGCTAGAATGAAATCAACTCTTAAACATTTACAAACCAAATGCGATTATCTATTGGAACAAGGGAATCAATACGAAGACTATCTCACTGGATGCATGACGGCAATGGCGACGAAAAGAACAAGGAACAACAAAAAACATAAACGAGCACCCATCATATTTAGCCGACAATACTTTCATATGCGTGCGCTCCATAAATCGGGCACGGCGGTCCCTCGATTTGGATCTTACAAGTACACAGCAAAACAATTGTATGACCGTGGTGTACTACTCGACGTGGACTATCCTGGTGTCAAGAAAACCAAGTACGATCGGATTGCAATGATCTTTTCCATGGATCAAGCTGGACTTGTTACTGTGGAGGCAAAGTATGCTGGGTGGGGCGGACTTGCTAAAAGTGCAACGAGTCCGTCCATCTCCTCTTCAACAACGTCGTCCCATGGCTCAGTGGCAACCTCATCGAAAATGGCGATGCGGGTGAATCTACGGTATGAAGACTTATTACAGGCTCAATTTGAAGGAACTAGTATGATCAAATTACTGGATGGTGCGGTAAAGATAAATCTAAACTTGTTGATCTATCTTATTAACAAAAAGTAAGTGAAGGAATGAAACTTTGCTGATTGTTACTTACCCCTTTTCTTTTATCAATAGATTCTACTCTTAGGCCATTACACTTTGTCCCCTTTATATCATTTGTTTTAGCCTTTAATTAACTAGTTACATATAGTATAATATATCTATTTTTGTTAACATAATGAATAAAAACCTCTTTTACCTATCTATCATGTCTCTTTATACAATTCTCGTGGATGAATAGTTATGGTTGTATACAGGGCCAAGAAATCAGGCCGGGGGTTTAAAATACGGCTTTTGGAAGCCCGCGCAGGAATTTAACATTTGGGGAACAGGTTTCACCATGGTGGTTAGTAAAGTGATGAATACAGGGCATACCATACCATTATGAGAGTTGTAGTGATAGAAGAAATATTTATTAATGTGTATATATAAAGGATTAAAAACTATTAAATTAATTCTAGTAACTATCATCACTTGGTATATTTCTTCGCCCGATGTTTCGAGAATCCATAATCAGCAGTGTCACTTTGGTGACCTTCGTAGAAGCATTGGGCACAAAACCGATCATGATCACAGTCTTGACATTCTATAGTAGCATCTTCATTACAAACACCTAAGGAGAAAGAGAGAGAAGAATGAGTATTCCATAGTTACCCCCACCCTTCGTGTTCCACTTACAGCACCAATCATCCATTTCATCATGTAGATCAGTCATGGCCAAAGGTTTCGGAACCCTTCCGGGAGGCAAAGAAGAAGAAGATGTGTTGGGACTATCCTTGATAACCGTATCTTTCAAAGCCAAATAGCGTCGTTCCAAATCCTCGTCTTGCTGTTGTTCCAAAGATGCATACTTGTTTTCCACCGCCACCTGATCCTTGAGTTGATTTAAAAGTACTTGACCTTGATCGTCCAGTGTGCTGTCCTCTCCCAAAAAAGCATCCTGCCAGGTTGCCAATGTTTCGTCATGAGTGGTGGGGGTGGTGATTTTCTTGTAATTGTTGGGTTGATCGTTTAGAATATGAGCAAGATAGTCGTCGTCGTCGTCGCCGTCGGATAGTCCAGCTTCTAAAAGATATTGTTCTAGCTAGACAAATGATAAGTATTAGAAGAGGCTCAAGTCCTTTTTGGTTGCTATTTTTTTTTTTTTACCTCTTCATCAGCAGCGTCCTTGGGGATAGTGTAGTTTAGTTTCTGTTGTTCATTAGTTGTTGGTTCACTATCAAAGACTTTTTTGAATCGGTGAGCCAGTTCGTCACTATACAAAAAAGGAGAGAGAGAAATAAACCATCAGTTATCGGGGGACGTGTTACTTACTCCTGTGGCAAATGCTTATCATTGTTATTCAATAATCGATTGATACGGTTTATAAAGTCCCCACTGTTATTTTTATCAAAAGACATTAGAGGGAAGAGTTAAAAGAGACGGTGAAAGAGTGAGAAAGACATTTTTAAGTTTTTTTAAAAAAAGAACTCGTTTGTCGGTATTTAAAATAAAAGGCTTGACCCGAACCTGATCTTTTTTTATCCTTTTTTTTTTTTCTTTTCGCTTCCCCTTCCGTCTCCCTTATTTACGAACATGACCTTGGAAAACTACCATATTGTATCACTTGAAGGTGGAAACGAAAGCTTTATTATTGATAAACGATATCGGATTCTACGCAAGGTCGGGTCAGGCTCTTATGGCTCAGTATGTAGTGCCATCAACACAGAATCAAAAGAAGGTAAAAGATACAAAAGAAAAAAAAAAGACTTTTCACTCCCCTTTTCACTGCCCTCTTTATTGTAACTAACTATTCTTTTATTAATGGCTATAGTGGTGGCTATCAAAAAGTGTTTCCGAATCTTTGATCGAAAACTGATTACTAAACGGTGCCTGCGTGAAGTCAAATTACTGCAACATTTTAACGGACATCCTCATATTGTTGGGCTTTGCGATATGGATATTGTGGACTATAACCTATTCAATGAAATCTACTTGGTGCTGGAATGCTGTGATACTACTATGAGTGACGTCATTCACTCTAATGTTGAACTTGAACCTGTCCATTATCGGTGGTTTATGTATCAGATCTTCTCCGCTTTGCATTATATTCATAGTGCCAATGTAAGTGAACATCAATAAAGTGGGAAAGGGGAGGTTGAATTATGATATCATATTAATGCCTGCATTTTGTCTTATTTAGGTCTTACATCGTGATCTGAAGCCCTCCAATATCTTGGTAAATCAAAACTGTACGTTGCGGATCTGTGATTTCGGTATGGCGCGTGGGTTTGTAAATTCTACTTCTTTGGATCATCCTTCCATGACACATTATGTGGTGACTCGATGGTATAGGGCTCCGGAAATCATGCTCAGTCATAGCTCCTATGATAAAGCCAGTAAGTGACAAAAGAAAAGAAAAAAAAAAGGAGTGATATTCAACTCTTTCTCTCTCTTTGATCTATATAGTTGACATGTGGTCAGCGGGATGTATATTTGCGGAATTGCTGGGTAGGCGGGTGTTATTCAAGGGCAATGACTATGTGGATCAACTCAAGAAAATCATCAGTGTACTTGGATTACCTCAGGATACATCATTTTGGGACGAAACCACCACCGACTCTGTGATCGAATATATCCACAACCTTCGAACTGCCGATGGATGTCCTCCTCCGACCGAATGTATCAACTTTGCCGATCTGTTCCCCAACTGCCCGGTGGATGGCATCGACCTGATGATGGCCCTACTTCAACTGGATCCCAAGAAACGACTGACGGCTGAAGCAGCACTCTCTCATCCTTATGTAACCGAAATGCGTGATCCGGCAGAAGAAATGGCGTGTCCAGTTCAATTCGACTTTAACAGCTTTGAACATATCGAGGACCAAGATCAACTGCGCGACTGTATTATAAACGAGGTCAAATCATTCAAATATCGATCTGATCAAGCAGATATGGACTACTCTGACGAAGACGAAGAAGAGGTGGCTAACGATACTCCTTCTTTATCTAATGACAGTCTGTTGGCGTCTAGTGGATCGGTACGAAGCAATAGCAATCTGACAACCTTATCCTCCTCCACCTCCTCATCTGTACGAATGAATTCAACAAGCACCTTATCAAAACGACGATACACTGGCGGATCCATATCGACACCCATCTCATCATCAGCAACGGAGGCCCATCTTCATGCCCTGGCGGCGGTCCAAGAAGGTCGTGATGTGCCCATCATTATTCAAGACAACGCCTCTGGTACAAACACAATCATGGGATCTGGTCATATCGTGGGTGAACCTGAAGACATGGATGAAGATGATATACAGGTTATGAACAGCGATGAAAGCATACACATTGATTACCAACGCCGACTACTGGATCCATGCGATACCGATGTTCAAGCCATCGAACGACACCTCAGTAGGGACTGGTAACAGGTCCTTCGCATTATACTAATCTAGTCATTGTCATTTATCTGCATCTAAATATATATTGTTTGTTTGTTTTTATATATTATATCAATAAAAAATTCGCGGTTTATGCCCTGAAATCCATTTTAAACTGCATTGTCCAATGTACTTTGTACATTTTACCCCGCATTTACCAAATCAGCAAAAGATTTAAACGGCGACATCAAACCCTTTGCCTTGAATCTTAAAAGAGATCAACATCCTCAATGGACAAGTGAGGCTCATGACAAAAGTGACCATAAACATTCCTTAATCTATCACCAACAAACTTTACATAATGGCCAATGTACCAAGTTCTTTGTATGGAGGTATACAGCCTTACGATGCTTTTAACCTGATTTGTGTAAAAAAAAAAAAAAAAAAGAAGAGAATGTAGAATGAAAATTGATAGACAATTCAAAGCAAAGGGTAAGCGGAATTTGAAACAAGTTTGGTCTCGTCTGTCAATTT
This sequence comes from Chlamydoabsidia padenii, assembly GCA_025330725.1. Lineage (NCBI taxonomy): Eukaryota > Fungi > Mucoromycota > Mucoromycetes > Mucorales > Cunninghamellaceae > Chlamydoabsidia > Chlamydoabsidia padenii. The sequence goes on along the minus strand of JAIWND010000006.1, from coordinate 582,573 downwards.
TCATTCTGCAACTTTTTTTATACGAAAGTCAGGTTAAAACGATCTTGAGGCTATACTGCTCCGTACAGTGGATTTGGTACAATGGTCATTATGTAAACTTTGTTGGAAATAGGCTAAGGAATGCTCATGGTCACTTTTGTCATTAGCATCGCTTGTTCATTAAGGTAGTAGAGCTCTCTTAAGGTTCCAGGCGAGAATAAGCGGGTTTTGAAGTAAGTTTTGTCTTATGTGTCAATTTTCATTCTGCAACTTTTTTTTTACAAAAGCCAGGTTAAAACGATCTTGAGGCTATGCTGCTTCATACAGTGGACTTGGTACAATGGTCATTATGTAAACTTTGTTGGAAATAGGCTGAGGAATGCTCATGGTCACTTATGTCATTAGCATCACTTGTTCATTAAGATAGTAGAGCTCTCTAAAGAAACTTAATTCATTTTCAGAGCCCGCCTGCCTCTACTAAGATTTGGAATGGGCTCTACTCGCTCCTAGTGTCAACGGATGCTAATGAATAAAATGGCGATGTGGACACTATAGCATATTTCGAACATAAGTCACCGCAAAAACCAAGCTCCAAGACCCTTGTGTCAGTATGTCCAAGCTTGCGATGACTTTTACCTGTCCATTGCGGCGAAGATTATTTTAGTTTTTCCACATTCATAGACGGAAGGAAACTTCATTTTCAAACAGCGAACAGCGAAATTCCGTGCGCCTAGTAATTTCCGACGGAGCTGGTATTTGGACTTGTTACAGAGGGTCCTGGCAATGCTGTTACAGATACTTTTGGTATAGTAGAATTAAGTTGGATGTGCTATGGCATGTATTTATTTGAGTTTGTAACGAGTACCAGATTTTTTTTCTGTAAAGTTCAACCTTTTTTGTTTGTAAAAAAGGGAGAAAGAGAAGAACAACCGGACTAAGGAATCAGCGAAAATTTAATCTCAAGTTTTTGAGCTATAAAATAGGACAAGTAAAAGAAATAAACGCTATGGGTCAGTAAAGTGCATCTTGACACAAAAGATAAAAGAAGAATTGTAACAGTCAGTGAACAGAGGTTAAATACACCATAGAATACAAACATCTACTTGGATCAGTGATGTGAATAAAGGTGTTTCAAATTAGGACTATGAAATATGCCTACTGCCAACCAAGGATACGTGGGGCTTGAATCGTTTTTCCTTTTGATTCAGTTGATTAAGGATGCCTTGGTTCCATTATTTCTCTGCACTTTACGTGGAGATGGGACCCGACTTCTCCTTTTTTATTTATATAATATCATATCAGCTACATAATGTTATGGTTCAAAAGTTTTTATTTTCTTCATACAGTCAAAAAAAAATAATCTATAATCTAACATGTATATTTGAGTAGAAGGTATGCGTAAAAGAGCTTGAGCAAATAACAAGTATACAAGTAGTTATGGGGAGGAATACAATAATAGATTATAATTAAAAGAAGAGAGAGAGATGAGTTAAAAAAAATCCATCGTCTGATCCAAGCGACAAATATAGTTGTAATCAATGCCCGCCGACCCTGTTGATGATCCAATTATACTGGATAGAAAGAGAGAGAGAGAGCCGCCTGATCTATGGTTATGTGGTTGTTCACCCTAATCCTGCTGAAGAGTCCACCCGATCTTATTAAAGTAAGGACCTTCAACATCATGCCGGTTATATAACTTTGTATGTGTCATATAGTTAAAAACGGTAATCTGCTGCTTTAGATCCTTCAAGAGACATTGTATCTTGTTAGGACATACCCGGTAGTTATTGTTTTTGGTGAATGGTGATAGTGGTGCTGTAGCTGATAACTGCAATGTCAAGGTTAAGAATGTATCGGAAGGTTGGAGGTGATTGGTGCTGCAGGATTTATATGAGGTATACGACTTGACCCAGAGTATTCACTGCGAACCGCCTTGAGAGAGCTGTTATGAGATGGTGATGACCTATTACATTAATGGGTGTTGCAATGTTTTAACTAAGGTATAAAGGTCAATTCAAGAGAATAGTAGTTAATAAAAGTAACTTGGAATCGTTTATTTTATTGTGGATCGGGATTACCTGCTTGTTCAACATAATAGTCGTCAAGTGCTGCTACTACGTTGTCCTTCCGATGACCAGCCTTTTCCGGATTCATCAAGTTACAATAAGTTTGGCTGTTCCTACAAATATATACAAAGATGTCAAGATTAAGCATATTTACCATCAGCTAAAGTCTTTGTCTTACCATTAAAAACAGGTCATTGTAAAATCTTGATAGTATAACATCCTACACAAACAATCCACCGACAGACAAGGAATCATCATATATCCTATTTAAGAAGAAGAAAAAGTCGTTGGTCTTCCACCTGCCTAGTTTACCTTTTTCACACCCAAATTCATGAGAAAAAGTGAAAGGATAAACTGTCAAGTCGTTGTAGTCGAATCTTCAGAAGACTCTGTTAGTTATCCAGTATTTACCTTTCGCGTGGAAGAGAGAGAGAGAAACTAAAATTGGCTCCTCTGATTATGTTTTTCTGTGTAATTTTCAAATACCGCCGTTCAAAAAATGCATTAAAGACATACACAAATCCCTTCCCATATTATTATAAAATATATATTATTTTACATTTGTTTTATTAATGATGCTACATTAAAGAATAAAAGATAGTAGGTTTAATCTAAATCGAATACCCAAAACAAAACCTAGAGACTACGTGCATGAGGGACATCAAAGTACCGTGGAGGGTTTGCAGTCAGGACTAATACGATAATCCATCCAAATCAATGAGCGTGAGCTTGTTACCGATGCTGTTGTTCCCTTGTTAGGCAAAAAGACTGATTGCAATACTCTGTGTCCTTTTCCCGATCCAGCTTAACAAAAAAAAAAAAAAAAAAAAAAAAAAAAAAAAAAAAAAAAAAAAAAAGAAGAAGAGGGTCAGTATGATGCATTTGGTAAGTGACAGTTGATTTACCTTCAAGAGAAATAGTAAAGGAAGGCCCCTTTTCCACATTTGTATATCGAATGTCCCTAAATAAAAAAAGGTGGTGAGTTGAGATGTTTGTTTCAATTTCATATACCACTTTACCAAAAGTTCAGTCTTGTCTCGGCAGGACTGCCACACATCACAGTATAACCATTATTATGCCAATCCGGTTTCGCATATCTTTCCATCCTGTCGGTTTCATGCGCCCCAAATAGTAAACTGACCCCTTTTGGATGAGAGCATCTTTGATCAAAGATGACAAATTGGCCATCGGATTTCGCTAGCCTATATAGAAGTGAAGAGATGAAGAGATGAAAGTGTGAAAAGTCGTGTTACTGTTAGATGGATGGATGTTTTATGGTCTTACGTGACAAGGAGGTAATTCGGGTTGGTATTGTTTTTTTGGATATCATGGATCTACCAGAATATATTTAAAAATGAAAATAAACCAGTCAGTACCAAGTTATCGTTCATCATTTATACTTACCATGTGACGCAGATTCAGTTCACCAACAGCACGCTCTGCTTTCATATCAAAAGCATTGAGTCGAAAGTCAGCACCTCCAGTATATAGAATACCTGTATTCTTGACCATACAAAGCGAATGGATTCTATTGGTGTGTTTAATTTCCAGTGGATGGATCACTTCTTCGAATATATCGTCCCGGTTTTCGCGTGACAAGTTCCAAAGGCACTAGTTAATATCAATGTTGTCAGTCAGTATCCATTTCAAATGCATTCATGTTGTTACTTGAACAACTTACCACAGTCTTGTCCCCGCCAGATGTCACAAATGATATCCTCTCTTCTAGAGCCTTTCCACCTTGGTATCCAAAGTCGACAGATGCGATGCTTTCAAAGCCCTTATCGTGTGGCATGCTTGCCATGGTCTGGATATCCCCTTTCACAGAAGTCTATTACGCAAAGAGTTAGTCCATCAAACAAGAATCCTATTATTGTAGCTCTTACCCTTTTCACCGATTTCAAATCCAATATGACTACAGATTGTCGAGTGGAAGTTGCATTTTTTTTGTAAGGGGCCAAAGTAAGTGTAGTCGGTGATGTCCAACAAAGATCCTCCACCCAAGTATCCTTGAATATGACCCCACTGTCGAGTTTGTCGATTTGTCGTTTATCGTTTGCGTTCCTGTATATATAAGAATCTTTGTCAATACATTCTCCGTTACCTTTAAAGAGGGACTAACCAGAATTGTAGTTCACCATTCAAGGTGCATGAGACCATCAAATCACGCATATCTTGATCTGTAATGTTTTCATTTGTGTTACATAAGAGTCGTCTTGCCTTCCGGTCAAATCCATCCTTGAGCAACTCTAAACTTTGCCGCATTAATACGTCAAAGGAATCCTTGTATGCCAAATCCGACGTTATCTACACACATTATTATTCAACATGTATATATATATATATATTTAAAAAAGGGAAGAAAGCTTTAGTGAAACTATATGAGTAACTCGATCTTTTTGTTTGACTTACCTGGTGTTTTCGGCGAGAAGGTTCAGCTTCAGAAGTATCCATTAGCAAGGAGGAAGAGGTGGCCTTTATTTTCGTGCTTGGTGCTGGTGAGACTTGTATGGATGGTGCAGATAAGAGTTGGTTGCTTCGTGATTCTCTTTTGGCAGGAATCTTCAAAGAAGCATTAGTCGGAGACAAGGAAGGTTCTAGTGTTTGGTGTTGATGTTGCTTTTTTATCAATAGTCGAGTGAGTAGAGATAGCTTTTTGGTGTTTTTCCGAATCGTCTTCTCCAGGGTGATGGCCCTTTTCAAATGTTTCCTGTGCTTCGTTTGTTGGTGCTGTATCTATAATGCACAAAAGGAATCCACAAGAGTTAGTATATGAATGTTATCAGCAGTGACTATTGTTTCCTTACCTGATTGAGAAGAGCACCAATGTCGTTATAGAGGTATGCTTCGGAGTATGTTTCGTAAATGTCAGGAAGTTCATTGTCACTGTCACTACTTGAATCAGTGGAGGAGTCGCTTTCGAGGACATCTTTACGATAAGTTGTTGATCGTCGCCGCTTGTTTGATGCTATAATAAAAAAAGGACAATTAATCCATCAACTTTTTTTTTTTTTTTGCTTTTTCTTTCTTACAGGTAGATATTTCTTCTAAACCATTCTTTAGACTTGAGGCAGATAAGAATGAGCGGGGCAACATGATTGTGAGGGGAAAGGAAATAAAAGAAGTGGGTTGAAACTTTTTTTTTATTACAATTTCCCCAGGTATTTAAAACGCCGACCAATCAATATTCCAAAAAACTATATGATATCAATATGTTTATGCTTAACAATAAAACTATACATATAAAAAGATAAAATAAAACAACAAAAAGAGAAAAGAGTATCATTTGTTTCCTAATGCCCATCAGAATGGCTAACCTAAAAAGAAAAAAATCAACACCAGAACCAATCATATATAGGCGGTCTTTAAAATTTAAAATCTGATTTATATAGTACATTAAAAACTTTTTTTCATCAAGTCCCATATGGTCTAGTGGCTAGGATCCGGCGCTTTCACCGCCGTGGCCGGGGTTCGATTCCCCGTGTGGGAACATACCTTTTGCATTTTTACCCCGCTCAGCGGAGTTTAATTCGGTGCTTCCTTTTTTAGTGTTGGGTAAATTTTTGGAAGAGTCTCTGATAGCATCGTTTAGAGAAACGAGATGTCGAAATACAACAAACGATCTTTTTTTTTTTTTGAATAAATCTCAATAGTATCGGCTAATCTATCCTTTTCACACGTTCTCAACTTTTAAAGGCAAGTTCGTGCAAATTTACACTTCCAATGCCATCTTCCTACTCACAATAATCATTTTGACATGTCAAATGCAAATATATTGAGTGTACCATCAATCATTGAGTAGATGCTTATAAAGGAACATCAAAGTGTTTAAGATATTTTGCATGAGTACCATTTTAAAAGAAAAGTCGACCTTTAAGGGAGTTAGGGAATATTCAAATTCCGACTCCTTTTCCTCTTCAAAATAATGGGCGAGTGGGATTGTTCCTTTCTTTCCTTCTTTTTCCATTCCTCTCCATCTGGCCCACATGATTGATTCATACATCACTGACAAGGACTATATAGGTCTTCTGAATGCATGTGAAGACTATGAACTAAAGGTAAGAAAGTTTAACCAGCACCAAAACATTATAAATATGAACAATGGGGAGGGTTGACTAATTCACCTTTTATTTTTTACTTTATCAAAATAGTACGATACATTACCCAATCCACCAATACCTCTTACACAAATCTATACAGCCTATCTTGGATCATATATCATTGCCGATGACCTGTAAGAAAGAACGACATGAATAACCATTAAAAAAAAAAAAAAGTGGGTGGGATGGGGGGGCATGATGACGCACACAGACACGGGACTAACATGCTTGTTTCAATAGACACTCAGCGCGCTTTGTACGAAAAAGAATGTTGAAAAAAGTGGAAACTAATCACTGGATATTGGAGGGTGAAACGGAGAACATGTGGCAAGTATGTGCAGCTTTATGGAAAACTGAATATAGTGCGGCGTATGTCATCCTCAACGACTCCTCACGCTGGTCAACACGTATTCAACCAATGATCAATGATATTCTAGGTAAAAAAGACAAGAAAAGACAAGAAAAGAATAGTATTTTAACTCACTATTGATGATAGAATCGATTCGAGAACGTGTTGCCCTTTTACTCGCCAAAGCCTATACCACCATCACCATGGACAATGTGATCAGCTTCTTCGGGATGCAAGAACAGGATATTATACAAGGTAAGTGGGGATCCACCAAAAATGATAGCGTAGACCACTTTAATCATCTCTCTCCCTCTTCATCAGCATTGTCAACCAAGGGGTGGACATATGATCCAACATCAAGCACGTTCACCACATGTAAACAAGGTAATTAATATTGGAAATAAAAGGATCAACCCCATTTATACCTTATTTGTCATTCTGATTCTTTATCCATTATCTTCACTTGTAGAAACGGCCAATCACAAACCATCCAACTTTGATCAGCTCTCCGCGATGTCTAATATAGTTTTACATTTAGAAAAGTTTTAAATAAAATCAATAAACAACAATCTTTTTATCACCATTATTATGATTACCATAGTTGATGAATGACCAGCGATATTTAACTTTATATAACCACTTTATCAATACAGCCATAAAAATGATATGGATAAACTGTAGGGCACGGACAACTGCTGTAAGGATTTAGACTATCAAGATGATGTTGGTATTCTAGGGATCAAGTTCCTTGTGACAACAGTACCCCTTTCATCGTCCACTCCAAAAAAAGAAAGTCTCAAGGCATGGTCTGCATGAACCTGTCAAAGCGGCGTTTGAAATTTGAAAGGTCGAGCTTAAAAGATAATCTCGATTTCATTTGGAAATGAACTAGCCCCCACATTCTAAAAAAGAAACAAGATGTAACCCACACGGTCGACATACACTCCCATTATTCTTGTTTGGGATAAAGGGAAAAAACAGTGAAGGAGTGGAAGAAAGGGCGTTACGGAGACTTCAAGCCGAAGAGAAGCACCCCTAAGACCACACATTGACATTTGATATATATATAAAAAGGCCAAATGGAACTTGATTGGTTCCCACGATGTAATTCCTAAACCATCAATCATAAAGCTGCATGATAGTCGCATAGACTGTTCCCCAACATTTTGAAAAAAAAAAAAAAAAAGACAAGACAAATGATATGTGTTTGTATGTTTTATTTTATTTTTAATGATATTAAAGATGGATGATAATGCAGAATGGGGATGCCGAGATATAAAAACAACATACAAAAGGCGTAAACTAGTAAGGAGACTAAATAGATAAAGGGGGAGAGAGAGAGGGTAAATAAAATAAAATAAAAAATGAATCAAATGCAATGCAAACTAGGAAGTAACAGAATAAGGTAGTTAAGTAGGTAAATAAGATAATATAAGAAGGAGTGACCAAATGACCCACATCATTGATGAATCACCAATTACCGAGATGATGTTGATGATAGCAAAGTTTTCGTAGGCGTAGTCGATCTTCTGTTATTGTTTGTTTTGGTAATATTGTTATTGTTCGGGAACTTGTTTTTTTTTGACATTGGTGCAGACGGTGTAGTTGTTGATTTTGGATAATTGTTTGTTGTTGTTGTTGTTCTTGTCGATTTTACCAAAGTAGATGTTATCCTACTTTTATTATTATGTGGCATGATAGTGTTGGCGGTAATTCCGGAAGCAGTGGACTTGACAACCGATAATGCATTGGGTCGTGCAGCTGGTTTCGAAACAATGTTGGTTTTCGATGACGAGTTGGTCACGTTGGAAGCGGATACTTTGGAAGCACGACGATAATGATGATCCACAATAATAGATGACGCCTTTGTTGTTGTACGAGAAGAAGATTGTGTTGCATCACCAGTTGTTAACTTGTTGTTGATATCATAGAGAGCTTTATCCAAAGTAGTCTGCATTCGTGATCGTTCAAGAGCGTCGTCTTTAACATGTTGCTGATGTTGTGCATGCAGAATATCCAGTTGATCCAATACATGCACCATGGCTTCTTCCAATTGTATACGTGATGCTGTTTCTTTTTCCAATTGGGCTTCAAGAGGTTCAACATGGGCCAAGATTTGCTGCATCTTGTGTTCATACGCCTGACGCATTCGTATTTCTTGTTCCAATCGGTCATAGACTACTTTTTGTTGCTGGTCTATTACTACCGTCATATCCTCCATTGCTTTTTCAAACGCCAGTCGCATCGCCCGTTCTTCTTTTAATTGTCGTTCCAGGTCTTCAATGCGGTTCGCCCATTCAGCTTGTTCTTGATAGAATCTTGTCCATGTAGCTCGTAATCCCCATTGTGTAGTATTATCGTCCATGGAAGAAGTAACACTTCTGTAGTTAGAAGAGGAGGAAGGAATACAAGAAGGTCGAGAAGGTGTGTTGTTGCTTTGTTCTTGAGCCACAGGTAAAAAGACAGAGGCCGATTCGATTTCACCAAGATTAACAAGGCGTTTTCCATCTCGATCTTCATCCACATAACCTTCATCACTTGATAAATGCGTCAAAGAAGTAGGGGACCTGTCTTGTTGTTGTTGTTGTTTAGTTTTAGGTTGCTTGCTGATCTTGATAAGAACAACTTGCTGTTGAGGATACAAGTCGTCGCTAGTCATGCTGTCCCTGTCAAAGTCATCATGGTATTCTTGTTGTTGTTGTTCCAATATAGGTGAGGTTTCACTAATGATAATAGGTAAATCCACCAAACTATCCAAAGAAGAATGTCTTGGAGGAAGAGAATCTAAAGAGAGAAGGAGAAGGAAAAAAAAAAAAAAAAAAAAAAAAAAAAAGAGCGGGTGAGAAATATTAAAAAAAAAAAAAAAGTGCCCCATCCCGATCGGCCAACCAATCCGTGCCCCACCGAAATGCTTTGACCTCCCCCCCTAGATAAAAGTGACTTACTGGTATCGATTTGCGTAACATGATAAGATGTGGAGTAGTTGTTGTTGATGGATGGTGACAGGGTCAAGTAAGAATGAGGGGCAACAATAGCATTCTTTGTAATAGTCGAAGTGGAATCATAGGATTCTTCCCTTTTGAGAGAATGTTGTGGTTGATGATAGAGTTGTGATGGTAATTGAAGTGGTGAGAGTCGATGATCTTCAATCAAAGGAGGATGTTGTTGGAATTGTTGGGTAATGTTGGTAGTAAAAGATGGCGGTGGTGATGTGGAGGGTGATCGCCCCTGAATCTCATGATGATAATCATTCATTTGGCGCCATAGGTGTTGATGTCGAGAAGAAGAAGAAGAAGAATGATTGTTGTTGTTATTGTTGATGTTGAGCATGTGATGGTGAAGTCGGGTAAGGTCAAGGTCATTCTTATTTCCATCGATCAACGATGTATAATGGTGGTGATATTGTTGATTCCTGTCGGGATGTGAATTCCGTGTGGAGACCAAAGGTGGAGAAGGTGTCATGATAGATAAAGAATCATCTTCTTCCCGGTGTTCATCAAAATATCCCGATGAAGAATCATTGGAAGAAGACAAAGTGGTAAAAGAGGTTTCATCAAAATAAGAGTATTCTTGTTCCAATTGATCCAAGTAGGCCAATGCTTTAAGGTGTGATCTAGGCGGGAACTCGTATTTGATTTGTTCCGAATCGAGGTGTTGAGGCACAGGTATCATCATATCTTCGTCCTCTTCCTCGTCAATCAATTGGTGGATATTATAGACTGATGATGAAGAAGTCGTCTGTGATGTCTGTTTGGTATAATACGAAGAAGGTATATTTAAATGAATGGTGAATAAGTAAAATGCAAGTGGGGAAATAAACAAAAAAAAACAAAAAAAAAAAAAAAAAAAAAAAAAAAAGAGAGGGAAGAAAGAGAGGGAAACAAAAAAGAAAAAAAAAAGAGGTTTATGTAGGCGGGATTTGAAATTAGAATTCCGATGAAGACGAGAATTGCAGGACAATGCAGAGGTAGCATAAAAGAGAATGAAAGGTTGAGATAAAGTTTGTTAGTTTTGCTCATCAGCCACTCTCCACAATCAATAACCATCCTTGATCAGCTTACATGATAAAACATGCCACTGTCCTCTTGTTCAGTAAAAGATGGGTTCATCCTAGTTGGAGACGGAGATTGAAGCATGGTGGATGCAGCATGAAAAGACGTTTCAGTCATCATTGTAATTTCAAATGGTGATGATGAAGAAGTTGTACCAATTAAAAAAATAGAGAGAGAGATAGAGAGAGCAAAGATAGTGATAGAGATACTTTTTTTATGTCTACTATATATTTTTATGTTATACAGAGGATCAGCGTATTACAATGAAAATACGATTCAAAAGTCAAGACAAGGAAGAGGAAGAGGAAGAGGAAGAAGAAGAAAAACAAAAAAAACAAAAAACAAAAAATTAATGTATAAAGTAGAAGAGTTGTGGAAAAGAAGGAAAAGACTGGAAAGGGAAGGAGGGATGGGGCGGAAGAAAGAGGAGGAATCAAGAAAAGGGGGGAGAAGATGACCGGAAGACAATCGCATATAAAGTCAGCAACATAAAGTGGGTCCAAAGAGATTATAGTTTGTATAGAATGATCATACCATCATTCAAAAAGTTTTATTAATTGTCAAACGATGTGTAAGGAGTAACTATACTAAGAAGAATAAAGGTACCAGGGAGAGAGAGAGAGAGAGAGAGAGAGAGCCTATACAAAGAAAAGGAAGGGTCGTGTCAGTCTAATAATACTTTCAATCGTAAACCCATTTCTATTCTATGCTATTCTATTACCTGTAGATCCATCAATCACAACCATTAATTATTTCACTATAAATATAAAGAAGAATGGATCAATTAGACTTCATGTTCACCAATCACAAACTTCACTGTCCATCCCCCCTCCCAAAAAAAAACACCGTGCCTTCCCCCCACACCTACACACACATTCCACCCCATAGTTTTTAATACTTACTACCTATTTAGTCATGATGGTATCATAGTGCCTTTTTCACTGGTGGAGCTTTTCCTAAAAGATGATAAAAGAGGAGTGAGTAAGAATCAAGATACCTTTTTGATGTACATAAATAAAGTTGATCTCCATGATAATATGGTAAAACTTGTCAAATAAAGTTAGGGAGTCCATCACCTCTAAAAAAACAAATATAGTAATACACATAATAGTAAACAAAAGAGTAAGGTGAGTACATCATCTTGGTAGTGCATGGGCGTCTGTAGTACGGTTCCTTTGAGCTTGTTGAGATCACTTTTCTGCTTATTACCTGTTCTAATGGCTTGTTTGTTGAAATTATAAGAGGATATATACAAATGAGAAGAAAAAAAGAAGGTTGGTATCCCGAATTCATCAAGAACAACAACGTTTTTCTGTTCAGCACCCTGATTACCTTTATTTGCCGGAATCCTTTGTAACGCATAATAGTTGCCTGCAGATCTCGACACCATTGATAGGGATTCCTAAAAACAAACAATATCATCATTCTATTCCATCCGATTATCGTTCATAGTTAGTTCATACATAGTAACGTCTGTCATTTAAAGTTTCCCTCTCCCTGTTTTTTTTTTTACCCTTACCTATCATGTTAGTTGACGTTTGATTTCATCAAGTTGCTTCGTGATAATTTCCAATAAAGATCCAAAGTCTTGATATTATTGTCAAATAACTAGTTAATGAGTAGATCCAATCCAAGTCATATTGAGTAATCAGTCTTCCTTTATGACTGCTTTACCCTTAATAGGAGCCTCCTGTTCCAAAAGTGGGGAGAGAGAGAATCACCATAGGCCACCGTCGTCATCGTCACCATCGTTCGTTGGTATCCTAATAGCGCACACACACACACACACACACACACACACACACACACACACATACCAATTGTTTGCCTAAACCATCACCATCCAAGAGTTAGTAGGTATAAAGTTTAACAACATCCAACCTTGTTGCACACAAATCCATTGTCTCCTCTTACCTTTTATATACTCCTACCTTGTCCTACCCCGCCCTGCCATGCCTCTCTCCTTGTTCTTTTCAGTCCTTCTCCTTCTTTACCTATTGTTTACTGGAGACAGTTTAGACTTCGGCCATGCTGTCATTGTTGATGCTGTTGATTTTATTGTTGTTCTTGGTGAGAAGAAAGCTGATTGGTGTTTGTTACTGCATATACATTTCCAACCAAGAGAAGGTTAGTTCACTAGGTTATTGAGTCGGGCATCTGCAGCAGTTAAAATGTTGTAGCTGAGGAATATATTTAGGGTGTGATCACCATGTTGTTGTTGATGTAAGTGGCGTTCCGGATGTATATACCGTTACCTTGATTTGATGGCGACAGGATGACTAATGATAAAGAAGTCTATTAAAAAAACTACAATAATCCATTAGTATACTATCTTACCGTTAATTCCCAGACTTGCCTAGTTTTTTTTTTTTTTTTTTTTTTTTTGCTGGGTCGAGGTCATACTGCATAAATATATCATCTACATAGAAAACAAATGAATGAGAATGTGTTAGTTAGCCATCAATGCATAAAGTAAAGTAGGGGGAGGAGGAGGAGGAGAGAGAGTAGATTGGGAACGTTTCTCTTACCTATAGAGAGCCAACAATGGGACAGTAACCAACTTTTTGATCGACCATTTGGTTTTGAGGAGTGGATCAATCATAAGACAAAACAGGAGATTAAAAATATAGTCCAATAGGCGTGTTCATGTTTTTTTTATTTTTACCGCGACACAGGTTTTTGGATTCTTACTAAAAAGATATAGCCCATTAGGTGACGAATCACACTAAATGAAGTCCAGACTTGATTAGTTTGTCTTGCTCTTGTTGTTGTAAGGTGGCAATAGTATCTAGTATCGATAAAAACAAGTCGATTATTCCCCACAAATGTCATTACCTAATATTGTCAGTTAAAAATAAAAGACACCTGTCAATGAGCTTCATTCCTAAGACCTAAATAAAATAAGTAGAAGAATAATGCGAGTTAGTTCTGCACGTCAAAAAGCATTTGTCTGTGTATTTGCTTGTGTATGAGTGAAGGGAGGAGGAGGAGTTATGTGATAAAGAAGGAGGGTAAAATGAAGGAGGAGGAAGAGGGATATACCAGGAGAGGAAATGATATTCCGACATACTTACCCCACAGTTTTATTTAAAATAGACTATTCCTTGTTTTATAAAAATATGACTAATGCCAGTGAAGAGTGGTAATTATCAAATTAAATGGAGGGAAGAAAAAAGAAGAGAAAAAGAAAATCGGCGGAGTTAAAATCAGCCGTGATGCCGGGATTTGAAAATGTACGTATCAGAAAAAGAAATAGATCATCCTGCCTTACATGATCCCAAGCAGTAAAGAGTCAAGTGAGTGGGTGATGATCGGTTGGGTCGGAAAGCTTGAATAACGATACCTAATTAAAATAGTCAAATGATTATTTTTTTTTTTTTAAAAAAAAAAAAAAAAAAAAAAAGTTGAAAAAGAAGAGTAAAGCAGTGTGCCTGAATAATCATGGGCGGACTTTATGTATATTAGCATGATAAATGTGAGAAGAACGGATGGTTCAATGAAATTAGTCAACCTATTATCCCCTCTCTCCCCTCAATTTCATTTACGGAGCTCCATTCATTCATTAATTGGTTTATGTATATGACTCAGTATATGTGTGTACATGTATGAATAGATGATTATATATTTAGATTTCATGTATGTATGTATGAAAACCAAGTTTGTATTGTTCTGTATTATATAATGCTTTCGCAGCATTGTAGGTACTTTTTGTTTTTTTATATAAAACACTTTAATGTTTTCAAGACAAGGCAGGATAGGTGATAATGAGTAGACATTATACGTAATGTGATCTCCTCCCCCCCTTTCTTTTCCCTCTATTCACCCCTTGTTTTTCTTTTTCTTTTCTGATGTATGTATCTTATATTGACTTATTGATAAGCAAGTGGAGCAATTCTAATGGAAGATGACAAGATGGATCCTAAATCGGGAAACTCCGCCCTCCTTTTTTTCTTTTTTATTTAAAAGCTGGATCCACGTTTTTCTTCCTTTTTTTTTTTTTTTTTTTTTTTTTTTTTTTTTTTTTTTCCTTTTCTTTCCCACTTTTTCTTCTTTTTCTTCTTCTTCTTCTCTTTTTCTCTTTTAAACATTCGCCACTAGATCAACCAACGAATGACTCAAGTGATGGTCAATGATAAAGTGCGATTCTCCTTTAGTAACACTGGTTTGACGACTACCTCATCCTCATGCTCCTCTTTTGCTCAACTCACTAACAACGAACTCTATAAAGAACTGGACGAACTGTTATCGGCATTTTGCTCAGACGCACAACAACAATTCTGTGTGGATCAAGATATACTTGGCTTGGATGATTTGAAACGGGTGCGACATACAGTACAACAAATACAATCATTATTACCCACCACTTGTAACAATAACGATCACCCCCTTCAACGCACCTTGGTACGTGTCATTCAAGAAATACTAAATCGTTACGGTGAAGCTTGCCATAAACGGAATATGCGACTTCTGGATGATCTTTTAACAAACCAGTCAATTGGGGAATGGCATCAACTGAAACGACAATGGGAACACAAGAATATGGAGAATCAGCGACTCTTGTTAATCTTGGATGACATTACTCTTTTAACACAATCATGGCACAATGATCACCATGGTAATAAAAACAACAATGTCAATGATGGTAGTTATAAACACCTGGTGCTACTCCCCTCTCTATCAAACTTGCCTCATCGTCTATCCTCAGCAACAAAACGAGCATCCTCAGGCACCAAACATAGCAAACCTATCAATCGGGATACTTTACCCACTTGTCCTTCTCTCTTTACTTTCTCACCACAATCAACTGCCGAAGATATTCTCACATCCTTATTGACCACTTTTGTATTTCCTCCTGGTGCTTACACTGTGATGATCGACAAGCATAACTATCGACAATTGGGATTACAACAAGGTAAAATTGGAACACGACAAATCATCTTTGATGGTCATCAACTATCCACCACTGATATGATTGATATGATTAATCAACTATGCGACCTTTTTGCCTCCTCTTTTGCCACCACAGCTCAACATCATTTATCACAAATCGACAATCAAATGAAAAAGGCTCAACCTTTTTATATGCTCACACAATCAATGAAAAGACTCTCGGCACAGATCTCGAATGCAACATCATGGGGTGACGAACAGGGGAAGGATCACACTAAAGACGGTAATGATTATAACAGCAGTAGCAGCTCACGGACTCCATCACCTATCAGTCTCAATGGATCAGCCAGTACTTGTCCACCGACACTCATGCGATCAACAACAACATCCACCATGTCTGTACTATGTCCTTTTAGACTGACCAATTCGACACCACAGATGCCTTGTAATCACACCATTTTACCCATACCTTCTTTTGCTCCTGCACCGTGGCAAATCCCCGACTTGTTAAAACCTCGGCACCCATACAACCCTGTCTTTTTTGGTTTGATTCGACGAAGGACACATATCAACATGGATAGCAGTATCAGTACACCCAGACATAGTACCAGTAACAAAAGTACTTACACCAACAACAGCAGCAACAGTAGCATTAGAAACAGCAACCACCAATCCAACTTTTTGAAACATGCGCAACAATATGAAACAGTGGTGAAAAGGACAACATCCGTACAGCAAGTTAGAAAAAGTGAGCATCCATCGACACCAAGGACATCTCTGAACAATAAATATGCACCTCGTAATGATAGACATGTCATTCATGACAGCATCGATAACAGTTTCCAGCAACCTATACGACCTCGGGCATCGGTATCTACTGCATCTGGTTTACACAACTCCTTTGACAAACCTCGACGATCATCTCCGGTATCTTCTATATCAACTCTAAAAGACCATCATCACCATAATCACAATGAAAGCGATGACGATGATGAAGATATGATGATCAATCAAGGAGTTTACTTGGCTTCTCCGATGGCTCCTTTTACTAGTGTTTCGGTGGACAAGCTCTCGTTCTATCTTGGCAAAATTGCTGGTCAATTCTATCAAGATCTACTAATGCATACTCGACTACGATACCAAGAAACTCAAGATACATTACAAGATATGGAATTGCAAATGATGGATTTGTATCGGCATCTTCAATTGGCATCTTCAAGGGCGGTGATGCATCGGGCGATGATGATTGTACAGGAATTGGATGAACGGCACCAGCAACAACAGAAGGACAACTTTTACCCCTATCCACCTTTATCACCCAACAATCCTCATACAATTTATCTTTATCAACAACAACGGGCGAATGATAATGATCTTGCTGAAGATAATGATGAAGAAACCAGCAGCAGTAGTAGTAATGATACAAGCGATAGTGATAGTTATGAACAGCAACAGGCCAGCAAAGCTACTGCCAGTCGTTGGCGACCTATTTGTATTGACAACAATCAACAAAGTAACAGCCCACCTTCATCAACGATCCGACAGAACAGCAAATTATATATCAAGGGTGCCAATATTGCAACAACCAAGGAAAAACAACATCAATACCGATCAAGGCTACCTACCACCTCTCTATAGACATAGTCGCTCTCTTTTTTTCTTCTTCTTACTTGTTATACATTAGTCCATATGTCATTTTTATTTACTTTATATGCAATAAAACTAATAAACCTTGTTATCTTCACTGTCTTTGTCTTTTTTACACTTTTGCATGAATTAGCGGGATTTGAAATCGGAAATTTATTCCCTATTTCAAAGTTTGGGTCCCTTCTTTTTTTTTCTTCTTCTTCTTCCTCTAATAATTATTCTACGAAATGGTATGTGAACATTACACAACTTGGCGTTTTAAACGACATAATAATACACTCTGGATTGAAAAAAAAAGGACGAATGACGGATGGATGGATGGATGGATGAAATCGGATGGATGGCAAAATACGGGGTGCATCAATATGATGACATGTAATAACCAACTTTTTTTTTTTTTTTAATTCATTAGGGTAAAGTTCACGGTAGTTTAGCTCGTGCTGGTAAAGTCAAGTCTCAATGCCCCAAGGTAAGACTATAACTTGATTCACCATGGTCGAAAACCCTTTACTTACATCAATCTTCCTCTTTTAAAAATAGGTCGCCAAGCAAGAAAAGAAGAAGGCTTTGACTGGTCGTGCCAAGATGCGACAAGTTTACAAGTAAGTCTCAAGTCAAAAAAAAAAAAAAAAGTGTCCAGATACCTGTTATACTAACCATTGTTTCCTTCTCTTTAGCCGTCGTTTTGTCAATGTCACCTCTCAAGCTGGTGGTAAGCGCAAGATGAACCCTGCTCCTACTGCTGGTCCTTAAATTAGTGTTTACCCCCTTATCACAATCACCTTCTTTAGTCTTTCTATGGTACCATTAGATTTATCATCTTATTATATGCATATAATTACTACTGATTGCAAAACAAAAACTTGTTTTATAAATAAAGGCTCACTTTATTCAGTTACATCAAATTGCATAATTTTATCATGATGGCTTGCACGGAAATTGGGTCGGGATATTAAAACGCCGATTCAAATAAAATCCAAATAACCGACCAATCCTTTTTTCAAAGGCTCTTTCTCTTTTTTTTATATATATATCTCATCCATTATGGGTAAGTCTAGGAACCATCCATCCATCCACCCATTCATCCATCGAATACTCATCCTTCTTTGTATTAACTTTTAGCTGTCGGTAAAAACAAGCGCCTCTCAAAAGGAAAGAAAGGTTTGAAGAAGAAGGTGTAAGTACAAATATGAACAATCTACCTGTATAATGCAACAAGATGGGAAAAGGGCATGTGGATACGATAGGAAGGCACTAATTCGACAGGTAGTCGATCTGTTTAAGGTGAGCAGGTTGATTTTGAGCGAAAAACGATATCATGACCGACATATTATTTGCAACAACACTTCTGGATCACCTTCACATACAACATTATCACAGCACTCTCAAACACTCGTTATTTTAATCCTGCCCCTTTCCCATCTTATAAAACAACTACTACCTTGGGACATCTAACTAACTTTTGTTTTATGTATGTGTGTTTGTGTAATATTATAGTGTTGATCCCTTCACCCGCAAGGACTGGTATGACATCAAGGCTCCCTCCATGTTTGATGTCCGTCAAGTCGGTAAGACTTTGGTGAACCGTACTCAAGGTCTCCGTAACGCCAACGACTCTTTGAACGGTCGTGTTGTCGAAGTCTCTCTTGGTGAATTGTCCAAGGACGAATCTCGCGCCTTCCGCAAGATCCAACTCAAGGTGGATGAAGTCCAAGGCAAGAACTTGTTGACCAACTTTTACGGTATGGATATGACCTCTGACAAGCTCCGATCCATGGTCAAGAAATGGCAAAGCACCATCGAAGCCTTCGTTGATATCAAGACCACCGATGGCTACCTCGTCCGTGTCTTCGTCATTGCCTTCACCAGCCGTCGTCGCAACCAAGTCAAGAAGACTACCTATGCCCAATCTGCTCAAATCCGTGAAATCCGCAAGAAGATGTTTGAAATCATGGCTGAAGAAACTGGTGCTTGTGACCTCAAGGAATTGGTGACCAAGGTGACCTCCTCTCACTCTCAATCTGCCCAAGATCTTATTGCTACCCGTATTGAAAAGGCCTCTCAATCCATCTACCCTCTTCAAAACACCTACATCCGCAAGGTCAAGATCCTCAAGGCTCCCAAGTTTGATGTATCTGCTTTGTTGGCTCTCCATGGTGGTGCTGCTGCTGCTGGTGAAGAAGTCGGTGCCAAGATCAACAAGGACTTTGTTGAACCCCCTGTTTTGGACAGCGTTTAAATGGAAAAATGTCATGGTGGATTCCTTAATGTAGTCTCTAGGTTTTGTTTTGGTTATTCAATTTAGATTAGACCTACTATCTTTTATTCTCTACTATAGCATCATCAATAAAACAAATGTAAAACAATATAATGTGGGAAGGGACTTGTGTATGTGTAGTCTGTCTTGTCTGTTAATGCAAATGTGTTGAACGGCGGTATTTGAAAATTACCCAGAAAAATATAGTCAGAGGAGCCAATTTAGTTTCTCTCTCTCTCTTCCACGCAAAATGATAACTAACTGAGCCTTCTGAAGATTCGACTACAACGACTTGACAGTTTATCCTTTTACTTTTTCTCATGAATTTGGGTGTGAAAAAGGTAAACTAGGCAGGTGGAAGACCAACGACTTTTTCTTCTTCTTAAATAGGATATATGATGATTCCTTGTCTGTCGGTGGATTGTTTGTGTAGGATGTTATACTATCAAGATTTTACAATGACCTGTTTTTAATGGTAAGACAAAGACTTTAGCTGATGGTAAATATGCTTAATCTTGACATCTTTGTATATATTTGTAGGAACAGCCAAACTTATTGTAACTTGATGAATCCGGAAAAGGCTGGTCATCGGAAGGACAACGTAGTAGCAGCACTTGACGACTATTATGTTGAACAAGCAGGTAATCCCGATCCACAATAAAATAAACGATTCCAAGTTACTTTTATTAACTACTATTCTCTTGAATTGACCTTTATACCTTAGTTAAAACATTGCAACACCCATTAATGTAATAGGTCATCACCATCTCATAACAGCTCTCTCAAGGCGGTTCGCAGTGAATACTCTGGGTCAAGTCGTATACCTCATATAAATCCTGCAGCACCAATCACCTCCAACCTTCCGATACATTCTTAACCTTGACATTGCAGTTATCAGCTACAGCACCACTATCACCATTCACCAAAAACAATAACTACCGGGTATGTCCTAACAAGATACAATGTCTCTTGAAGGATCTAAAGCAGCAGATTACCATTTTTAACTATATGACACATACGAAGTTATATAACCGGCATGATGTTGGAGGTCCTTACTTTTAATAAGATCGGGTGGACTCTTCAGCAGGATTAGGGTGAACAACCACATAACCATAGATCAGGCGGCTCTCTCTCTCTCTTTCTATCCAGTATAATTGGATCATCAACAGGGTCGGCGGGCATTGATTACAACTATATTTGTCGCTTGGATCAGACGATGGATTTTTTTAACTCATCTCTCTCTCTTCTTTTAATTATAATCTATTATTGTATTCCTCCCCATAACTACTTGTATACTTGTTATTTGCTCAAGCTCTTTTACGCATACCTTCTACTCAAATATACATGTTAGATTATAGATATGGTTTTTTTTTTTTTTTTTTTTTTTTTTTTGACTGTATGAAGAAAATAAAACTTTTAAACCATAACATTATGTAGCTGATATGATATTATATAGATAAAAAAAGAGAAGTCGGGTCCCATCTCCACATAAAGTGTCGAGGAAATCGAATGTGGCAACATACAAATCTAAATTGGGGATTAACTAACTCTGACGCTCAATCTGACTCTCAACTACTTTTTACCTATAGCCAAGATCTAGATATTTGTTCATTTCGAAACAATATCTATCTTTTGACAATGACCAATAACTAGTTTTGGTGTACCTTACCCCTGAATTCTGATAGTATAAATATCACACCTCTTTTCTCAGAATTCATTTCTTTTTTCTTTAGTTTGATAGTATCTCAATAAATAAAAACGATCTTTTCAAATCAAAAAAGTCTTTATTACAAGCTACCTCTCTTACTATCAAGTTATTTAACAAGTGTAACTATAACAAGAGCCCCTTTTTATTATATTTTCAATTTCCGACTTCCTTTTTTGGATTTTCTGTTTTCTCTCTTACATTTGCAAGTACATTCAAGTACATCTTAAAGGTTGAATATTAACAAAAAAATTCTGGTGCTCACTACTCGTTTATAAAACAAAACCTACTTGTTGCCATAACTCATACCAGTTATAGCCGCAACACAATGCAAGCCTGTTGAGCCTCAGGCTCAAAATTTCGGGCCTAATATGGACGATTTCCTGCAAGCCATCTTTGGCGTTAGTGCTGCTTTGGGTTGGGCGACCCAATAATCTATATTTTTTTTAATCTATATTTTTTTTGGCTTCTCATAATTTTTTTGCCGCACTTACTGTCTTCACATTTTCTACCGTACTCACCGCAATGACCGCCCCCTTACATATAATTACCCCTTATTTCATAATTTTTTTACCGCACTTACTGTCTTCACATTTTCTACCGTACTCACCGCAATGACCGCCCCCTTACATATAATTACCCCTTATTTCATAATTTAGTATAAATACCCCATCTTTCCCCACAATTTATTCTTCTTTAGTTTATAAGTATAATATATTATTTACTCAACCCTTTTATATAAAATTCAGTACAAAGGACTTTGATCCACCAAAACTACTGTCTTATTTTACTTTGTTTCTATCATCTATATAGAAACTTGATTTGTTTTGACTCTATCATTGATATAGAAGTCCTTTATTTTATTACTTCAGACTATAAGTCTTGACTTTATTTTATTTTATTATTTTACTTCAAAGGTTGAATATTAACCACAAATATTCTGGTGCTCACTACATTTTAAACTCAAACGATCTACTTGAATCAATCCATCTCTACAAGAGAGAAAAGAAAATCAATTTAACCTCCGAACCAAGCACACTTTGACTGGTTCCTGAATTTCCTATTTGGACTCTATAAACGCAAATTTACATTATCTAAAGATAATAACATATCTACAACACTCATATAAAAACACAAAAACCACAAAAACACACCCACGTTACCTAAATCCATACACATTTAGCCGTAACAAGCCCCACAAGAATCCAGTGTTATAACTCCGCATTTACACGCCGACCATCAGCAAAAGCAAAAAAGAATTGGAGAACCTGGGCATTGATCCCAGTACCTCTCACATGCTAAGCGAGCGCTCTACCATCTGAGCTAGATCCCCTCCTTGTTGAGGGTAGACTGATTGGTGCTATATAAATCACGTATGTTATATTGAAACGCCGCGCCAATAGGAATGCATACCGAGATCAATTTCATGCGGCGACTATTTTTGCGTGGGTGCCACCTCGGTACGGACCATCCGAATTGAGTCCTATGTAGCGGAATTTGAACTTTGTGATGCAGGGTCCAATTCCACGTGGTATTTTGCTACATCATGATGAAAAGTCTTTGGATTTTTTTTTTCAACCTCGAATATCTTCACCTGTAGACAACCTCTCATTGCCGGAGTTGGTACGCCGAATTGGGAAATTCATGCATAATCGGAATTTGAAGTTCAATTCCCGACTTCATTAGCACGGCTCATAACCCGAACTGTCCCGTGAGTACCAGAGTTAAGGGAGAGAGCGAGCAAAATGATCTAAGAAAGATCATGTTTCTTTTTCTTTTTTTGCTTGACCAACTAGGGTTTGTATATGGTTAGAATTTATTTTATTATTTCGGATAAGATAGATGGCCAGTCTATTCATCCTAACATGTTGAGACAAACATCAAACAAAGTAAAGCGGCGTGTTAAAAATGACAACATTTGACCAGTGCCATGCACATCATCAACCTATACATCATCGAGGAGCATGTGTATCATAGACCATCATTTTTTATTCAAATATGTAAATAAGTATATATAACAAAGACGGGAGTTAGGGGGACATGGTAATAAAAATAACAATAAAAACAAATGGATACTAAAAACCATAAACTAAAAAGTAACAAAACTACTACTATATGGGGAAGGGGAAAGGGAAAGAGGTATTCACAATAGAGAGAAGATAATATACGGATCCAGTTGAGTAACAAAAAGAAAAAAAGTTGAATGTTCAAAGAGAAGAGCCTGGTTTTATTTTATTGTGCATCGTTTTCTTGTCCTTCTTGTTCTTCCAAAGTTTCTTCTTGAATGACACCTTCCAGACGACGTTCCTTTTCAGATTCCAATTGACCATACAGCAAATAAAGAGCACGTTCATTGGCTTCACTAGTTCCTTGAATAGTAAACATGCGTTCACCGGTTTCATCGTGAGGAATCTTGGCAATAGAGATACGGGAGCCCGAGAGTTGACGAATTTCCGAAATCTTGCTACCACCTTTACCAATAATACAACCCACCATGTCACTTGGGATCGAGATATGTTGAGTACACACATTAGGATCATCTAAAAATGCCGCATGAGAAGATCGTCGACGATAGTCACCATTACGTGCATCCAGATCGGCCACTGTGGTCACCGCCGTACCAGGAATCACCGAGGAGCCTCGTCGAGAAGAAAAGTCATTAGCAGCAGGAGGAGGCACACCGGCCTTGGTAGGGTTGTAGAGAATAGTACCATAAGCACGTTCCTTGTCTTCCAATAAACACCGTCCGATTTCAAGCATGGCCATGTGAAGACCTTCCACCGTTCCACGCACATCCACCACACGTTCGGTACTTTGAGGTAGTAATGTCTTGGAGGCAGTCATACGTACACCCGACATGTCTTGAATATGCTTGATCTTGGCACCTTGGCGTCCAATCACCGTTCCCATCAGATTATGTGAGATCAGAATACGAAGTGTTACTAATCCGTCGGTACTGACACGAGAAGGAGTCATCATGGTGCTGGCAGTCGAGATGGGGTTGTCTAACAAAGTTTGAGCCATGGAAGAATACGCCTGAGGGTAAAATAATTCAGTTTATCATTCATTCATACCATTCCCTTTTACCACCTATTCTCTTTTCCAATGTATGTTACCTTTGCAACACCTTCCAGAGTTCCATTGATAGTCAAGACACGATCAGGTACGCCCATGACTACTTTGGATACACCAGCCTTTACACCAGTAGCTTCTCGTAATTCGGCCACGTTTTTACCACCTAACAATAAAAACCAAAGAGTAAGTTTCCCCTTTCCCCTTTATACTATAATGTTGTTTATTTAATCCTACCTTTGCCAATGATAACACCAGCTTCTTTAGTAGAAACCAAAGAGCGCAAAGTCAAGAGTCCGTCGTCTTCTTCGGTGTGAGAGCTAGCATTTCCTTCATGTTGAGAGTAAGATGGTTCAGAGTAACGATCGTCGAGGTGTTCAGTGTTATTAGATGGTTGAGACATGGTATTCTACTTTATATCAAGATCAAAAAGATTAGACAAGAAGTAATTATTGGTTCATACCTTTTTATATTGTTGTGTATAAAAGAAAAGCGTTGAAGCGGTCAAAGTGAGATGAAATTAAAGAGATGTAAACGAGCAATCGAGGTCAAAATGTGAAGATGACAGTTGAGGGAGTGGACGTTTTGAAAAAGAATGAATGAGAAGAAAAACCTTTTTTTTTTTTTTTAGGATCGCGACCAAAAATTTTTTAAAAGGCCCACCGACTTTGAGGGTAAAAATATTCCACCAATGAAATCACAGGGATTTTTTTTTTTCAAAGGTGGGGTCAAAGTACCAGTTTAAGAATAGCAGGAACATCAGCTTGAATAACAAAATCAAATAAATTATGGAATACGACGAAAACTGTACCAAAAAGAATTTTCACCAGCTTTTTCTTTTCTTCGTCTTTCACCACTTGCCAGCCAATTTGGTTGACAATCTTTCACCAGCTTTTTTTTCGTCTTTCATCACTTGCCAGCCAGTTTGGCTGAGGATCTTTCAGCAGTAAAAATGAACGCCATATGAACACGATTTTAATTTTTGGATCAGCCGACATCATTCTTGGACACGAGAACTTTTTATGCGCGACATCCATTTCAAAATCAGCGACTTTACTTTTTTAAATGACTGTAAGTCATGCTGTATGTGTAAAAGATGTATTTTTATTGGTTGATCATCTATAAAGGTTGCCAAAACATGTATATAAAGAGACAGAGAGAGAGAGAGAGTGTGTGTGTGTGTGTGTGTGGTAAAAACAATATGCTATGTATATATTAAAAAAAAAAGGTGATGAAGGGTTTATGTGATGATGAGAATTGGGGAGGGGGGAGATCTAAAACTATTCTTCCATGGAATCCTTTTTGGGCACACCAGTTTCGACATACTGTTCATCTTCATCCATTTCTTCATCACTGTCGTTCTTGGCTTCTTCTTCAATCATAGTGTCCAGGAAGAATTCGGCGATCTTTTCGTGGTTGCGTTGTTGTGCTTCGTAGATGGGTGTCTTTTCTACAACGTTCTTGATCTAATGCATAAAAAGTGACAGGTCAGTCAATGCACACATATCCCCCCCTCTTTGTTTTTCATTACCTTGCAATCAGCCCCGTTAGTGACCAAAACTTTTACCACTTCCAAGTGTCCATTGAGCGCCGCCCAGTGAAGAGGTGTGTTGCCTTGTTCGTTTCGCACATTTACAAATCCGGTCAGTTGTTCAGAGCCAAGTGTCTTTAATTGTTCAATAATAAAGTTGACAATATCTATAAACAAGGTTAGTTTACATGTATAGTCTTTTTCTTTCTTTCTTGTATCTTACCAATATGATTGTTAGCAGAGGCCATGTGTAAGGCAGTATTTCCATCTTCGTCCTTGGTAATGTAGAGTTCAGGTGCAGCTTTGGATTCCTTCAGATCTTCAAATTCACCATATCGAGCACAATAGATGAGATCTTCAAGGAGTTCTTGGTTGGCTGCCATGATTTGGGTTTTTTGTGGTAAAAGTGGAAGAGAGTGGAAGAAAGAGGCTTGGGGAGTCAAAAAACTGAAATACAAAAATAAAAGTCGGGGGTTTAATTTTTAGAGTGATCTCTTTGACCACCACAACCTGGTGCCTTCCACCCTGTCATTAGATCATGATATCAATGCCTATCTGCTAATGGAAAACACATTGTATTCAATGCATGATAAAATTGATAAAGTCAATCTTTCATTTACGAAGATCCTCACTCACCTCGTCTTCTGTCTTCTTCCCCCGTCCCAGTCCGAGTAGGTTCCTTGAATTGCACTCTTTTATGTGTACAAGAAAGTAGTTAGAGGGATATAATCTGGGCCACATTAATGATGATAATCCCATGTCTGCGTTCAACGTACAGGAATCGGGGTTTCAAAATTCCATTTACGCCAAAAACCAAAAAAACCAAATACTTTGCAATTCCTTCTTTTTCTTCCTTCTCAATTAAACAAATAATCCACTATACCATTCTGCCTCTTTCAAGAAAAAGCTGAAGCATACCTCAGCTCAGCACTCGAATACTGGCATCACCACTCTCCTGCATCGCTTAATGAACCATGTCTGCACTCCTCTTTGACTTTTTGGGGGAGCCCACCTCGTCAACGTTAGCATTCCAATAATTCACCAATGTGGTCTCTGTTAGAGATGTACTTTCAATCTGCAACTTTATCAGGACCAACAACAACAACAACAACGATGAATCCTTCTCTGGTTTAACAATAATGGGTGCAGTCAGGGTTGTGAACTATAGTCAAATCTCCCTCTGGTCAATGACGATCTTTTGTCTCAAATAGGTAAGAAAGCGGGTATATATACACATAGATATGAACTGATTACTAACATGATATTTATCTATTTTGACACTACCTTCCTATTTTCAAACTTGTTAATGTGATAAACGACTTTCTACTGTCTTTTGTGCTACTGGTACCTGAAATAACCGATGGGATGGCATACTCAAGCCTTTTTGTTTTGTGTCTGTGTAACGCAAATGCAAAAAAAAAGAAAAAAAGAAGACAAGGTAAGAATGGTGTGTTTGTATTTGTCGTTGATGGTGCATTGTTTTGAATGTCTCATCTTCTTTGTCTGTGTGATGTAGTGATGGAAAAACCGTCCATGTCATATTTTATACCATGATAATGGTATTGTTTTTATATTTAGGTTTATAATCTTATGATGCTTTAGTTTATGTTTCTTCTTTACTTTACATAGATTCTTAGTTATAGCCATTACTTATACAACGTTTACCCCCCCATTTTATAATAATGTATCTTGTTTTTTTTTTAACCATTAATCTCTTTGATCAATAACATGTGCTTCGAATAAAGTAATTTGATTATATATGTATAGGATCATAACAATGACAGATTTCATGAAACCTGGAACCATCACCCAAATAATCGTCTCGAAACGTTTCTTGATCGTTAGCGGGATTTGAAATAGATATATAAAAGCGAAGAGTCACCGAATTTTCGCTTTTCTTTCCTTTTCTTCCCACTTTTTTTTATATATATCTAAACTTCACTTTGCACCCCTGCCCCACTTTTTTCTTCTTCTTCTTCTACTAGTTGAACTTTTTATTTACTCTTATTGATTGTCATGCTTGCTATACGTGAACACAATCAAACTCCCCCATCTTTTGATACACTCTTCTCTCAAATACCTGCCATTCTCCTTACTCAAACCAAAGGCATTTATCTTGTCCATTTGATTGACATTATCCACATTTACAACCAAACACCTCTAGATAACTTGGATGGACTAAAACAAGAACTCGTTCGGTTACGTGGCTCCACTTGGCGATTCTTTTATTTGGATTTGGAAAACCTGATAAAGTCAAGTTACCTCTTGCTCGACTGTCAACATGAATCCAATCAATTGGCGGCTTTTTACAAAACGTTTACCTTTGAACTTAATAAAGTAAGTTTATGAAAATAAATAAACATAAACGCCAAAAAAAAAAAGGGACAGCGTGCTAAAAACTCGTTTTATATTCTCCTTAGGTACGAGACTTTTGCTCAGTCAAAGGTGGGGAAATCGACAGAAGACTGGCCTTTATGAAAAATACACCCTGTGGTAAAAAAGGAATGGCTCACTTTATGGATATACATGATACTGTGGATGAACTGACTTATGACATACATGATCTATGGCATTTTATCAAGGTGAACTATCGTGCTTTTTTGGGAATTGTCAACTTTTTGGATGGGGCGCTTGGAAATCCTGGTGGGCGTAAATCGATTCCTCAACATCAAACCCAAGCTCATCTCCTATTACAACGGCTTTATCGTCTCTTGACTCCTGATCAATTCTTGGATTGGAATCTCTTTTTACATTGGTGCCTGGATCTGGGGAAACTATACCAGGATCAACTACAAGATGCTCGGGCTATCAACAATTACAACTCGGGTTATGATGATCATGACGGATCACCACTCTTTCCACCACCTTCACCACCTCATACTTTGTACGCACCTAGGATGACGCGTGATTCATCAAATGCGTCTACTGGCTCCTTGTTATCTTCAACAGCTCCACCATCTCCGACATCGACGACTTCATCACATGATATACCTTCTGTCACTGGCCCATCCGATCAACACATATATAGTGACGATCCACTCAACATCTATGATCATTTTACCCCTTCTCCTTCATCTTCAAGGTCTTTGTCTCGAACTGATTGGCTGGATAACATTGACTTTGATTCTCCTACACCGGATGTTAAACATGCTGCTTTTGGAACACAAGACTCGGTCTTCAAATTCTGGGTTCATCCTAACAATCTCCTCGAGGTGACCATGTACTTGGCCAAATACATGAAGGCTATGAATCCTCAACATATCTCTTCTTCTTATCCAATGGCAACTTTTGAAATTGACAGCCCTGAACATCAAGGACGATACCATCATGAAGATACCAACCATCCGAAACATGCCACTACTGATTCCTCAAGTCATCATCATCAACATTGGCAACCCATCACCACATTATATCTTGACACCGACAGGGTCAATGGTAACAATGCGGATAACAGCAACTTGGTCAATCATAAAACAATACAATCCACTTTGCGACTACGTCAATACAACAACATCAATGATAACAAGGATAACAAGTACAATAATGTGATCAGCAAAGGCAACAACACATCATTACCTACTGCACACTTTTATGCTCTCGAAAAAAAGATCTATAGTCCCATGTCACCTTCCACAGCATCAAGTCGCGTTACCGGCAGCAGAACAAGCACAGACAGTAGTGATGGAAGCAGCAAAAAGTTGGGGAAAAGGCCATATCGTCATCAACAACAGCCA
Source organism: Chlamydoabsidia padenii (assembly GCA_025330725.1). Lineage (NCBI taxonomy): Eukaryota > Fungi > Mucoromycota > Mucoromycetes > Mucorales > Cunninghamellaceae > Chlamydoabsidia > Chlamydoabsidia padenii. Next base: position 553,191 of record JAIWND010000006.1, on the reverse strand, counting down.
TTGCGCCGTCAACCATCATCTTCTTCCACCACATCTACTATATCAACATTATCTTCTGCACCTTCGGTCATCAATAGCGATCAAGATAAGGAACATTACCATTGCCTTCATCGTCGGTCTTCTATGGATCCTATCACCAAGTCATCTCACTCTGCTATCCAAAGCCGTATCTGGTTGAAATCGAAACGGTGTAAACCTTGGCTGAATCATCAGTGGTCTCTCAAGAGCATCCTTGTCAAATCCTCTCCATCACATCATTACAAAATGAATGGCAAGCAAGATCCTAATAGAAAACTCATCGAACAGCATATACTTGATATGGAATCGGACTTGCAAGAACAACTATTAACTCCAGGTGAACAAAAAAAAAAAAAAAAAAAAAAAAAAAAAGAGGGGGAGGGGACATGGATTCATGCTGTTACTAACATACTCATCTCGTCACATGATATCTAGTGCTCAAGACATCTTTTAACCGGATTGGATTCAAATGGACTGCTGATCATATCAACATTGGGGAAGATCAACAACAACAAAGGGATATGGTCATTACAGTTGACACTGACATTACTATGGTACGATCTGATGATAATGATGATGATCAACTGGTGGGAAAGGACCCTTTGCAACAACAAGATTACCTCTGTACTACCCAATCGTCCAATGATCTGTCTCGATTTCCTTATGCGGTGTTACAAATCAAGCTTCCGCATGATTTCGCTACTATGGGTGATGTTAAAACATCGTCTTTTTTGGCATCTTTACCTTGGTTAAATCAACTCCTTTCTTGTCCAATGGTAATAGAAACCTTTTTGCCTCTTTAACTTGCTCTATTAACTGTCTTTTATTTGTCATCTAGCTGGAACCGGTACAAGACTTCTCTCTATATCTTTATGGTATTAGTACTCTTATGGCCGACAAAGTAGATGTGCATCCAGAATGGGTAAGACCATGAAAAAAAAAAAAAAAAGAGGGGGGGGTACTATGCAGTTACTAACAAAGATTTTTTTTTTCCCACGACGAATAGCATGACAAGATCGAACTAGATCTACGACGACCGGAACATCAAGGGTATCTCTCAGGAACACGCCGAGTCTACCCTCCTCAGCAACAGCGTCAATACAGCAACAGAAGCAGCCGACAAGAAGAAACCACTCCAAACGATTCAACTACATCCTGGGAATTCATTAGCAACAACAATCATGCATCAACCAAAAACAGTGATCATACTGTCCCTTCATCCCTACATCCACTTTCACATACCAACATCCCCACCATCAATTACTTTACATGTACAACCAACACAACACCTCCACCCACACTACAATTGGAGAGTGATGATACTCGAAAACCATCCATCATCCTCTCACCAGCTGTCGACGAACACACGCCCTTGTTACCCTCTCCTCGAGCCTCCACCAAAAGCGGCACTTCATCCATTCGATGTGATTGCAACCATCCATCGTCTTCTCACGGGCACCCATGCGATACTTATCATCAACAATCCTTACTCAGCCCGTCTTCTTCTTCTTACCATGTATCCACCACGCCATCATATCTTGCTAAAGCATTCGACTGGATTCAAACTAGTGTCGTGGCATGGTTTGAAGGCGATAAAATAGAAATTGTGAATGGGGAACAGCAACAATGTCATGATTATACCGCTATTGATATACCAAAGGACGATGGGGAAGAAGACACGCAGATGGATATGATTACGACATTAGAAGGAATATGGGAAAAGACACTTGTTATGGCTAGACGACCTATTCATCTGACTCTTCTTTGTGGTTTTGGATCCATTGTGGTTGCTTACATCCTTTATTTACTAGTTAGTATATTATAACACCCTTTTATTATTGTATAATCTACTAGTTTTATTGTTATTGTTATTGTTTTGTTAAATAAAATCAAATCATTTGACCCACTTTTTATGCATCTGTATCATCTTGACTCTAAACCAGCACCTCTTTTTATTTTTATTTTTATTCTATACACAGGGTCATTATATCATTATCAAATGGTAATAAAGTAATCATTTATTTATTCGTTATAGTCTACCAATACATATATATATTAATTAATGTTTAAAAAAAGGTTCATGTTTGAGGCATCAAACACAAGACCTTGTCAAATCGGTATTATTAGTTTCAAAAGTAAAAAGAAGATTAAGAAGGGAAGGGGGGGATCTATTCTAGAGAGAATGTTCGTCATACAATACATAAAACGAATTGGGGGGGGGGAAGGAGGGATATTACTAATCTTGTTGGATCAACTGTTTGACCAATCGTTCTAATTCGAAGAGATGATCATCTTTGGCGTTGGGTGAGATTTCGCGAAGTGCTTCGGCCAAATTCAACAAGTATTCCGCGTTCCAACCAGAGGGTCCTAAGAAAAAAAAAAAAAAAAGTGAGTCGGGAGATTCATTCAAACAAAAGTGTTCAGGCTTACCGTAAGTTTCATATATTTGCTTGGCAATGGCATCCATAGGCGCTGGTCCAACATAGGCTTCATTGTCTGTGGTGGCAATATATACCATAGCCTAAAACAATATCACAAGTCACCACACATACATTGTTACTATTCTTACTTACGTTTTTGACAGCAGGGACAGTATCGTCTTCAGCACTATAGACATCCACATTATGCACCGTATATCCATTCTATCCTCCCCCCCCCCAAAAAAAAAGAATAAATCGTCCAGGCCATTATTATTGTCAGTCTACTATAGTTGTCAATTTACCTTTTCACGGTGATCGAGGTAGGCACGAGTTGCTTCTACGTCTGTCGAAGGGATTTTGAATGCCACTCCCCAAGTGATATTATCGTGTCCATGCTACCCAAGAAAAAAAAAAAAAAAAGTGAGAAAGATAAACATGTTAGTCAAGTATAACATTACTACTTTCATAGTCCTTTCTTTTTCTTATTACCACATCTTCAGTCAATACCCATTCGTCGTGAGGAATCAATGTCACCACCCGTCCTGGCTTTTCAGGTGTACCACGATGGTCATGACTTTCCTATGATAGTAAAGAAGAAGAAGAAAAGTGAATTAGGCGTTTTATTAAAAGAAGGAACAAGTTTAGTTTACCTGCCAAAACCGACGGACGTAGTTTTTGATATATCCCACCACCCTGAGATAATTGGGTTAGTTAGTCTTCTTTTTTTTTTTTTTTTTTTTTTTCTTTCTCTCTATCGTACTTACTTTGCTTCATAATGAATAGGTGGTTTCCAAATAAGGGATCCATAACCAAACACCCAAATATCTTGTGAAGTGGCCAAGGTAGTTGGGTCTGATGACATGATAAAAAGGGAGAAGAAAAAAGAGAGAGAGAATGCAACTTGAGTGTCATTCGATTATTTAAATCGGCATTTGAAATTATCACAAGGCATATCCAGGGGAACCACTCTTTCAAGTACATCCTTGGTCTTGGGAAATAAGGAAGTTTGGTCAAGAATAAAAGAGCTTATTGACATGTCCAATTTAAAAACAAAAAAAAAAAAAAAAAAAAAAAAAAAAAAAAAAAACAAGCAAAAGGTTCAAAAGCAAATAGCTTTCTTTTAGAAATAAAATCCCGTTTATGCTAATTACATCAGTCAAAGAAAGAATTTGTACATAGGAGGGGTGTGACTTTTGATTGAAATTTTTGATGTGCTACGGGTGGAAATTTATGCATCTTATTGGCCTGATTCCTTTCCCAGACATCATTATCCGAGACAAAATCAGTCCAAAAGAAATATTTTCTCATTGTTGTGTGCTCTTCTACCTTTTCTTCCTTCTTCCCTCTTTTTACTACCTTTTTTCCTCTCTCTCTCTCTCTCTCTCTCTCTCTCTCTCTCTCTCTTTACTACCTCCCTCACCCCTATCATCCTATGCGTTTACTCGATCGATTTATTATCTTTTTGACCTTCTTACTATTATGTTCGACTGGTCGTGCCCAAGAAGGTATGCTCTTTCTCCCCACACTCGATTTACCAAAATAATTCGAATCCCGACACAGACTTGAATTTGATTTTTTTCTCTTACTCTTCTCTTTAACTCTTTAAATAGTGACCGAAGAAAATGAATGCTCTGCTGATTCACTCGAAGACTACAATATGGGTCTACGAGTAGGGTCGATTTTTATCATTCTTGTCACAAGTGGTTTAGGTAAGACGAATACGATGAACGAAACAGTTATCTACCCTACAACTTTACTAACCAATTGTCTTCTTCTTAATCCACCATTACACAGGTACATTTACACCAATGCTCATCCACCGTATTCGACCTTATAGTCAAGGTAGTTTGCAAGATTGGATTTTAACCATTGGTAAATTCTGTAAGTCTTCTCTCTCCCCCCCAAAAAAAGAAACTGGTTTGAATATGAACGATAACTAAACTCTTTACTAGTTGGTACAGGGGTACTTTTAGCCACTGCCTTTGTACATCTTCTTCCCGAGGCGATGGAAAACTTTGACAGTCCATGTCTGGATGAAGGGTGGAAACAATATGGTGCATTTGCTGGTGTGTTTTGTATGATCTCGTCTTTTGGATTACAACTATTGGAATTGGCCGCGGTCAGTAATGTGGATCGATTGATGGAAAAGAAACAACAAAAAGAACGGGATTGTGAAGCACCGATTTGTGAAACTGATCATTATGCAACAACAACTGTCAATGATACTACTACTTCCTCCTTGGCCTCTTCTACCGTCACCACCACTCAAGCTGTCCCTGAAAAACAACAAGAACATCATCATGATCATCATGATCATCATCATCATGTACATAGCGCGGGATTACTGGAGGATGGAAATGCATTTAAGGATATTAACACTGTGATTCTGGAATTGGGGATCGTGATGCATTCTATCATTATTGGGATCACATTGGCAAACACACAATCTACTGAATTCATTACACTATTGATTGCACTGGTATTTCATCAGGTAATGAGAAAGAAACAAATAAGAATAGAATAGAAATGAAATCAACTAACACTTTTCTTCTTCTTTTTTATTCTAGTTCTTTGAAGGTATTGCTCTTGGTACACGGGTGAATGAAATATGTAAAGGAAATTGGGTGCGACCATTTATGATGGGTATGTTATATATCATTATGACTCCAATTGGGATTAGTATTGGTATTGGTATTCATTCCTCCTTTAACCCAAACTCCTCCTCCAGTATCTTGGCCAGTGCTATTCTGGATTCACTCTCGGCCGGTATCCTTCTCTACAATGCTTATATCTCTTTGATGAGTATGGAAATCAACCACAGTGAAGAATTCAAAAGAGCATCTGGATTCAGGAAATGTGTCTGCTTCTTATCAATGTATGTTGGCGCTGGTGTGATGGCATTGATTGGTTTATGGGCCTAACCCTACAGGGAATCTCTCTCTCTCTCTCTCTCATATATATATATATTCTTTGTTTTATACCACTTACCCTACTTCATTTTTTATCATAATTGTATTAACCTGTTGTATTCTTCTTATCATTTATCATCTTATTGTACAAAGTATAGCAATCATCTCTCATCATCATCAATAAAAGCATTCTATATTATCATGTCATCTCATTCAATTACATTCTGCAATCTTTAATGTGGTTTCAACTTCCGCCATTCATGCATTTTTTTTTTTTTTTTTTTTTTTTTTTTTTTTTTTTTTTTTTTAAATGGAACGTGATGAAGCACAAAGGTACTGACTGATCCATTTGGACAATATATTGTACCTTTTTGAAAAAAGTATAATGCATAGAGCATCTACATGAAGAGAATATTTAGCAACAAAAAGGGGATCGCCTGAATGGGGATACCATGTACCTATTTTTAAATCACAAGGTAGTAAACCCAACTCGGGGTTTAAACATTTAGGGATAAAATTGTTTCATTTTTTTTTTTTTTTTTCTGTCATCCTCTTCCTTCTTCCTTTTTTTCCCTAACCTTTTTGGTATATAGATCTCTCATGTCCACTAGCAACGTAAAGGAAACCTCGGCAAAAGAAACTGAAACTGAAAAACCAACACTGAAAACCATTGAAGCCACCACTGAAGCCAAAGCATCTCCAACTATTGAATCCCCTGTTACATCTTCCTCGGATCGACCTTCCGTACCTTCAAGCTCAACACACGCAACACCAACCTCAGCCACGTCCGTATCACCTACTACTTCCAACGTTATGGATTCATCAAGTTCTTCGTCAATACAAGCACTCACAACCGAAAGTAGTAGTAAAGATAGTAGTGCATCTCTATCGCCAGCTACGTAAGTAACAACAAAAATGATGTAGGAGATGGGTAGATATTTGAATCAAAAGATTATTTTATAACCATTATAACTTATTTTTTATTTATAGATCATCCTCATTAGAAAGCAGCAGCAGTAGTAGCAGCATACCTATTACATCATCTGACACTTCTACTGCAGCATCCTCATCAAGTAGTATACCAATCACATCTGCATCTTCAGTAACAACAGCATCATCATCCTCAGTAACAACACCCTCACCAACATCCTTAATAACAACAACAGTACCGTCAACATCAGAAGTAACAACAACACCCTCATCATCATCAGTACCAACAACAACAATCCCACCAACATCATCCATTATAACACTGACGTCTGTAACCACACTGTCAACATCATCTGACATAGCCTCAACATCGATACCACCAGCAACTTCTCAATCCACTGCACCACCACCAATGTCAACCTATATCACATCATCAACCGCATTCCAAACTTTAACCATTCCATCTACCAGTATCATTAAAAGCACAACTATATGGACAAATATACCCACTCAAACTGTGATTGTTGTCAATGGCAGAACAACAACTGTCAATACCGTGATCCCAACAACGTAAGTATCCTTCAAACTACACGATAATACTTTTCCCCTCCTTTAATTAACCCTTTCCATTTATATATATTATATATATAGCACGGTGATTCCAGTTGTAGGTGTGATCGGACAAGGCAATGAAGATGATAATGGTGGTAGCAATCATAACATACCTACGATTGTTGGATCAGTTATTGGTGGAGTAGCAGGGATTGTATTAATTCTTCTTGGACTATTATTGTGGCGACGACGACATAAAAAAGGGGTTTTATTACAACAGCAACAACGGCAATATCAACAACATCCTTTGGGGATCATGGCTGGGGACTCGGCAGCAGCAGCCAGGGAATCGACTTTTTATGCCGATACTCGCGATTGGTCTCATCAGTATTATGTAGATGGATCTGATTATGATCGAACGACACAAACCGCCACTTCAGTCGATCGGGGTGAAGATGATCTTTATCCTACCAGTCATCAACGTCGCACTTCTTGGTGGTCTTCTCTTTCTTCCACTGTCATGAAACGGCACTGACAGCGTCCTCCTCCCCCCCCTTTATTATTATTATTATTATTATTATTATTTATATTTGTAGTTTAATATTATAGATAGTTTGTATGATGAATAAATAAAAATGGACTTGATGATATTTGTTAAGGGGGGTGTGCATTGATGGGACGGTATGTTCCAGGTGGGAAGAAAAAGCGGGGTTTGAAAATAACAAAACGAACCAAAAAGTTTTATGGCATGTTCGCCCTTTTTTTGTTGTTGTTTGCTTCCTTCTCTCTTCACAAAATGTCGAATCCGCCTCACCAGCAATCAAGGCTTTCAGTACAACTCAGGGTAAGTGGCTTGCTTTTATCACTTGTAAAGATCATTAAAATAACGTTTACCTTTTTAATAAAAAAAAATAAAAAAAAATGTATATTCTACTAATAGAAACGAAATCTCGAACGCTCTGAAGATGGTCTCCCTCACAAGAAGCATGTTAAACAAATCGAATCAACTGAAGTGAATCAACAGGCACCTGCTTTTGGTCCTCCTTTATTGGAAGAACGAAAAGTAAGTTATATAAATAGTTCATGGTTGTAAAATGGTATTAACTCTTTTTGTTTTTTTTTTATGTCAAGGTGATCAAACGTGGTAACAATGTGGAAACAACAAAGACTCTGGACGGTGCACCACAGAAAAAGCGGGACACTCGACAGTCGACTCTTCAACAATTCTTGTTGTCTTCATCACCTGTACCAGAATCAAGCTCACAAGAAACTGCCTCTGCTTCTGTTGTTGTATCTGAAAATACTGAAAAGGTGGTAGAAACGACAATACAAAAGGCATTAGAAACAGAAACAACAACAACACCAACAGGGGTATCAACAAAGTACTCTACAACCACCCTCATCACAAAAGAAGATCAACATCAGCAGCAGCAAGAAACTACAACTGCTGAAGGTCATTCCTCACCCGACCTATTAAACTCACCATCTCCTTCACCAACTGTGGAATCTATTTCCAACCCTGTCGAAACTGGACCTTCTTCACCTCACACCCAGGAACTGGCTTCTTTACCTTCACCATCTTCAACACCTAAAATCAATCGAATTGCTCCCACATCGGTACATGAAAAATCACCACCATCAGCTTCTTCTCCCACCACGGCATCTTCATCGATTGTGCATGGTAAATCACTTTTGGTAAAGGTAAGTCCAAAAAAAAAAAAAAAAACAAAAAAAAAATCTACCTCCCTAACTCACCTCTCTCTCTCAATTTTAAAGCTGGACAAGGAGCGTATTAACGAAGAACGAACAACACTGGATAAATTGGTTTCCGCTTTGGATATCACCTTGACCTTCCATGCTGCTCGAAATGTTGCTGCCTTCTTCCACAAGATCCAACCCATGTTACGGAACTCTACAAAAAAGTAAGTTATTTCATGATATCACAATGGGACCAAAACTCATACTGTTAACAACTAGGAATATCACCATCTCTCATTTATGTCAAATTCTGTATGTGGCACCCGAACTCTACGACGTGGATACGAAACTACTGAAAGAATATGGCAAAGACGTGGAGGCACATCAGGTATCGATTGGTCATACTTGGAAAATGCCTCTCTCTGGAAAAATGATTCAAGAACGGAAGGATCTGATAACAAAACGAAGTGGTGACTATTATGAACAACATACAGAGGTAACCATTAATCCCATTCATCATCATTTATACTGATCTGTTTTTGTTTGAAACCTATAGGCAAATGCAAAAATACCCGAAAAGGAATTACCAAGACTGGATAAGGTGGTGGATAAGAAGAAATGGTTACAGAATGCGAATCTCCCTGATCGGGTAAAGGAAAAGAAGAAGAAGGTTGTCTGATCATATTGAGTACTAACACTTACAATAGGTCCGATCTGTTTTAGAACTACAAGAAAAACTTAAAGCAGCCAAGGAAGAAAAAGCAGCACAACCTCGTATTGAACCTGTGGGTACAGCTAAAGACAGAGCCAAGGCTCTATTGGAACGCGTAAGTTATGGATGAACTGCGGTTACTTGATATACTTACTCTTTTTCTTTATTGTAGATTCGAAACAAGCAAAAGAAGTAATAATAATAGTAGTTATAATAGTGTTAATCATAGTGGTAATCATTCAATAAAGAACTGGCTCTTTTTTTATTTTATTTTATTTTTTACTGTACTATGTATGTAGTGTGGATGTGTCAATGCCAATGTAGATGATGGGATTGGCACCAAGCTGATCGTCGCCAATGGTGTCACAAGCCAAGACCTCTTGCCAAGGTCAAATCTAGGGCCATTGTGAAAAAAAAGTATTTAAACTCCAGCACCGGAATTCATTTCCCCACTTCTTTTTTATCTTTACTTTTTATTTTATTTTATTTTTACTTCCTTTTTATATTTGACTAACCAATGTCTCCTCGCTACTGCCCTATTCCTGACGGTGATACTGAAAAGCAACCTTTAGTGACTGGTCCCCCCTATACTGCATGTCAATGTCAACATCGTGGCCGACGGGGTCCTTCTAAATCTTCTCTCTTTATCTTGTTTTTACTCCTCTTATTGGTGTTTGGCTACAGTCATGACTCTTATTACCGTCGCCCTGACCACGTCCATTCGACTCTTACTCATGACGACGATAACTCGTTTACAACAATGCAGTACTGCAGTAATGCTTCTGACTTGGTGCCTTGGAATGGGGTATCCGTCTATGAACTGGGCAAGAATATGACTGGACTTGAAGTGGAACAATACTATCGAAAAGGCTATCACGTCTCTCCCATGGTAAGAATAATCCCTTTTACTCGACTAGTACAACATACTCAATGTTAATTTTTTTTTTTTTGTATATGATAGACTGGCACAGTCGTGGTGGTGAAAAACAAGGAACTGGAAACAACTAGAGTCACTTTTGATATCAAGGTGGAAGATGAACAATATCAAGATGATACCTGGATTGATGTAACTACTTCTAAAAACATCCTATCATTGATTGTCAAGGTAAAAAAAAAAAAGAAAAAAGAAAAGAAAGTACACACATCTCTTTCCAATACCACACTAACTTGGTTAATATAGCATAAAGAAGACGTTCCAAGAACATGTGCCCAAGTCAATGTGAAGATCGAAGTACCCTCCTCCTCCGCCTTGGAAGATCTTGGTCTCCGCTTCCCCAATAACAACATTGACATTGATACTGGTTTGACCTTGAAGCGTGGTTTGGATTTGGCAGTGGTCAAAGGCGATGTGTCTATCCATGACACTTTGAAAGCAACTACTATCCATCTCGCGACAGTCTCCGGAAACATCAATGGTGTATTTGATGTCGATCAAGTCCAATTCGATGCCTCTACAGCCTCTGGGAACATGGATATTGTATTTAATCATATCTCTTTGGAATCTACTATCAAGGCTTCTACTGCTTCTGGTAATGTTGGCCTAAAAGTGGTAAGTTGTTATGATGAAAGATGGGGCGGGGGTGGGGATGACATTAACTTTTTTTTTTTTTTTTTTAAGCCTTCCGACTTTGACAGTCAAATTGATATCAGTGTGGTGGTCGGCAACATTAATTTAGAAGCGACAGAAGTTGATAAATTACATTATCATCGCTCGGGTGGTGTTGTTGGACACAAGGTGAAAGGATACTATGGTGGTGATGCTCATACTCCTTCCACAATCAAACTCAGCTCGGTCTCTGGCAATGTCAAGCTTGATTACAACTAGTTTTACCCTCTCCTCCATTTAGTTTAGTTTATATGATACATTGTTTTAATTTAGATTAGTACAAGTTGATTGATTAATAAAGTAAAACTCACGTCTTTCGTTTACTTGCATGAACTCAGGATTTGAAAGGGATGGCAAATTCAAATCCCGATTCAGCGGGGATTTCATAGGGGGCACATTACTTTTTTTCTTCCTTTCTTTCCATCTACATCTTTCCAACATAATCGGCATTCCATAGACAACAATGTTAATCCACTTCTAAACATTTGCTAATGATCAACATTTTATAAAATTCGACTCTTATCAAACCAACCAACCAATATCTAATGGGACCATTTGGCTTTTTGGGGAAAGAAGGAAGACATTCTTTTATCAACATCTTCTTTACACTTGAATTGCAATAACCGACAAGCAACAGTATGGTGATCCTCAGCAATGGAACTATGGTAAGACATAGCTAGAAGGATGGTTGACGAACAAACACGACTTTTAGATGAACCGACTACTAGCAGCCCGACTGACCCTTGGATCACCTAGTTTAGTTTTAATTCCACTGTTTTAGATAGTCGATTTTGTTACGGACATAATAATAAACAAGGATTTTATTTACATGGACTGAAAGACTGAAAGGTCTTTCTCAAATTTGGTTATTGACACATGTGCTCGACGTAGTACAGGTATGCAGTGTCGGGGATATCATAGGTGTGTATGTGTGGGGAATAGACTTCTTTATTACTTGATAAAACATGTGGCATATAATTAAAATAGGCACCAGGATGATAGATAGGGAAGGTGAGGGATATATATATATATATATATATAAAGTACATAGGATACATAGGATGATAAATGAGAGTGATGGGGTATAGTAGACATAGGAGGATGAATTATAGACATTCGGTAGGTTCAATATCAAGACTTGGGAAAGAAACATAATCCGTTTTGAAAGAGAATTCATGTTTCTCATCTAACCAAGAGGCAGAGGTGGTTGATTGAATGGAATGAAATGAGGCTGAACGAGACATTTGATCTTCTGATCGGTAAGGTCGACGAGGTGGGTCGACTCGGTCAGGAGAAGATGGCTGTTGCTTAGGAACCCTTTTATGGGTGATCTCGGTTAAGAATTGAAACATCATTGACCCATTTAATTAAAGGGAGTGAGAGAGTGAGAGAGCAAAAAAGTTGGAGGAAAAGAAAGTAAACGAATGGACCCTCCTTTCTTTATATAGTCGTTTTTTCAATGTCAACCAAAGGGACGGTCGATCCCCTTTCTTTTTTGGATTGATTGATTGATATGTGTACCCATCAGTTTTGTATGAGCCCTCGAGGTGAGCAGCACGTTCTTTTTTTCTTGGGTTGCCCCATTGTTCCTATTTTTAAATATAAAAAAAACGTTTCAAATACCGACATTAACGGATGTTGAAATCATGCATAAAACGTCTGCCGATCCCGGGGTCTAGAAAGAGCCAGAGTGTGCAAGATATAGTCAGACATAATAGTTATTTTCATCTAACAAAGTAACACCACGTATGCCTAACTAGCTAACTAACTAACTAAAAAAAAAAAAAGATAGATATAGATAAGGAAAGGAGTGAAAATTAAACATATCTTGTTTATTCTCCAACCACATTAATGATTGGTCTTTTTGGTCAGGCACCTTGTTTTTTTGACAAGAACAATGTTTCTTTTTCGAACAATCCATGACCAGTCCTTCCACCAATGACTGATTTCATTCATTTCCTACCTGGGCCACACTACAGAAAAATAGCGACAATACATATTCAACAAAAAGACTTAATTATACCATCCTTTCCCCCCCTACATACACGCAGCCATCAATACAATCGCACACACAGGTATACATATATATCCCATATTCCTGTATGACCACATACCACATAAGACAGAATCAATTCCCCTCCATCATTTATCATAAATAATAATAAAAACCCATGATTCTTTATTCAATACACAACATAAACTATATCTATTGGTACAGAAGCTATATGTAAATCATCATCATCGTCCCCACTGCTTTCACCATGATTGGATTGTTTTCTTGATTTCTTGTTTCGCCTACTATGGCGCCGTTGTGATTTCCGCTTTTTTTGATAGCCGCCGTCATCATCACTACTTGTGTCGTATTCCTCTATATCAGTGGCAAGAAGAGTTGCTACTGTCCCTGTTGTGGTATCTTCTTCTTCATCGCTGAGTCCATGGATCGAGCTGAATCGTCGCAAAGAAGGGAACCAATGGTCGTCGTCTTCTTCATCATCATCATCGTAAGAAGAAGAAGAAGAAGAAGAAGAGGCATCGGTGTCCACATCATAGTTGGTAAGTGCTCTTGTCAACATATGTGGTGTCAAGGTCGGATCGAGGATACTGTTATTGCCAGCAAAGAGAATCCCCACTTCGCCATCATCAAGTTCACGCACCAAGACAGAAGTTGATAAAAAGTGTTGATCATCATTGGTTGTTGTAGTTGTAGTTGTAGTAGTAGTGTAGCTTTTATGTTGATATTTCATGATGAGTGTTAATCAAAGAATATGAATTAGTGAGTTATATAAAAAAAAAAGTAAACAAAAAAAGAGAAGGAGAGAACGAAACCAGTCTAGTCAGTTTTATCCCCGCCGCCAGCTAAAAAAAAAATTGCATGAACGGCTGAAACATTTTAAACACCGACCAACCAATCCCACATTTTATTTACAGAGTGATTTTTAAAAGAAGTAACTATCTATATACTACTGTGGTTCCATGTTTTTTTCCTCGGTGTTTGTTTCCTTGTCACATTTAAGAGTAGAAAATTTGTGCCATAGGTCATCAGTTGATAAAGACGTGCCAGTGGAAGCCGCTGCCATTGCTTCTTCTTGTTGTTTCTGTCCATCACGCCTCATCAAGGTTTCCCGACATCTTTTCACAGCCAAATCAAAGTTACTAGGTAGATGATCCACAATGACTGAGCGTTGTACAATGACTTCACCACACACCTGTCGAGCATTGGTCTTTTCGATCACCACTCGAGTATCATGGCCATCCACAGGGTCCAACCAGAATTGATAGATTTGTCCCGCTACATATAACTATTTACAACAGTTAGTCATTATACTTTTCCATATCAATACTTACTCTTGGGTTTTCCTTGGATGCCAAACACCGATCCCTGACTTTGTTAATCCTGTCAAATGCCAATTGATATCGATTGTCTCCAGAGGATTTGGGTCCTACCAATTTGGTTGCTTCTACACCCGCAATGATCATATCCTTGAGTGTCATCATGCTGCCGTAACTAAGTTTACTGACTATATCATCTGCTGATACAAATGAATGAATATGTTCCTACACAAAGACTTGGTTAGATAATTTATAACCTAATTTTTTTCTTTTCTTTTCACAAACCTTGTAAGCTTCTGCCAATGTGAGATCCAGACAACAAGCAGGTGCATAACCAAAACATTCCAAATTGAATCCATCGCCACATTTTTCCTTGAATTCGTCCAAATAGTCCATCAATAGCATGGTGAGAATCGATGCGGTGGCAGATCCGAGACTATGTCCAATGATATACAGATTCGAAACAGAGTATTGTTGACAGTAGATTAATAGTTGAGGTGCCACATTTCGTACAAACCATAAAGCAGATTCCTAAATCATAATCAAGTAGGGTGAATTCCAATTCCTTTTTTTTTTTCTTTTTTTTCTTCTTTTCATTACCACATCATACCTTCATTCCAGAGTGGACAATACCACCACGCCATGGTTCATAAGTGCATACCAAATCCGTCAATGTGTCAGAAACACTCTATATCAGATGAAAAAAAAAAAAAAGTGAGTAATCAGATCATTGTCATAAATATAGGTTAGTAACTTACCATGGTACCACGGATAGACAGGACAATGGCATCAGTAGATCGATCCCATGCAATAAAGTAACTTGGTCGAAACGCCTCAGCACTTCTGAATTCGTAGGCCAAAAGATCCGACTTGGGAATCGAGAGATATTCCACAATCGATAGTGCATCCGAGTTGTCACGCCAACCATCAGAGAATACCCCATTGCCACGTCCCAAAAAGTTTAACCCTTTCCATCCATAAGAAGCCAAGGCGAATTTCCAAAAATGTCCCATAAGTTCCACCTGTTTCAAATCCAGTACAATGTCACGATCTTGGTTGCGCGGAAGTTGTGCATAGTATTTTTCCAGCAAGTTAAAACCAGAGAGAATCTGTAGATTGCTGAGTTCCAGACCTTGTCCCTATAAAGAATGATGCTGTTAATGTATGATATGGTTTCAAAGTAGTACTTACAAATTGAGAGAGAAGTTTGCCAATAGCACGAAGGACCTGTCGATTATCTTTACTGTTGTCTTGATCAATACCTGTATCTTGTTGTTTATCCATCAGTGATGCATTGCTAGATTCATATCCATATAGCGGTTTCCTGCCCGCCGGAATGAGCCCAGGTTGTTGTTGGTCGTCTTTGTTGATATCATCATCATCATCATCGTCAAGATCATCCTCATTCAATATCGATTCGAATTCCCCGTCACTATCCAGTAATTTGGTCCGTTGGCGTTCATATCTTGCATACCGTTTCAGATCCGCATCCATAGCTTCCTTTTCCACCAAGTTGGTTGCTCCAGGTGGTCCTCGTATTACCCCAAGGTTATTGTTACTTTCTTCATATCCACCACTTTGAAAGTCGCCATAGTTATCATCGCTATGAGAGGACGTTGGTGGTATGAGAAGATCCGATAATCGTCGAGGCAGCTGATCTTTAGTTTCGGTCAAAAGTACTTGGTCTGTTTCAGTCGTCGTTGTGGTTGCTGTTTGATAATGATATGCCAGTTGAAGATGAAGTACGCCAAGATTGTTTTTGCACGCTGTTTCTTGTCCCACAGAAGAGCTTGCCCCAGACGATAGTTGTTTATCCCAGATTTCATAATAGTTTGTAAAACATGCCGGCATGGTTTCCAATAAGCTGATTCGGAATTCAGTGCGTCCAATATGTCGATCCGATAGCCACTTGTTGCTGTCATATAAGTCGAGTTGTAGAGTCCCAAAGAGTTGAGCATGGAAATCCACCTTCAAGTCAATGATTTCTTGAATGTTACAAGTCGAGTCGCCCGATGTCACTGTTGTTTGTTGTTTCTGGTCTAGTTTGAATAAAGTATGGGTTAGATTATAAAAGTATAAAACCGAGTGTATCATATATTACCTCCAAGAGTGATAAGAAAGTAGGGTTTCTTCACGGGGATGTTGTTTAATTCATAGTCCAATATTTGAAGCTACATTTTAAAACAAACAAAAGGTAAGTATAGTGCACAGACATGGGTAGTAGTATTTAATACCAGTAACTTACCCGTAGAATTCCAGGTAGTAAATTGGAAGGATCCCAAGAGTTGGAGGTATTTACATCAATAATATCATTCTTTGCCATGGATCAAGTATCATTGAGAAGAAAGAAAAGAAGCGTCTGTCGCTCTTAGGGAAAGTCGTAAAAAAGGAAATCGGAAATTCAAAAACCGACAATTCCCCAATGTCCAGTTAAATAAGGGCTATACTACCGTTCCATTTGCCAAGATTTTTCACATCGTATCTCATATGGAAGATGATTGACTCTCTAAATAAAATCTATGGGGTTAACACATTGACCCTGAATCCATCCCATTTTTTCAACCCTATGTCATCACCCCTGTATCACTGAAAAGTACGGTGGTGAAAGTTAAACGCCACTTCAATGCTTGTTCATGTACAAAGTCTTGTTATTCAGAAAAAAAAAAAAAATTCATGCTAATACATGCAAATGATCATACATTGTCACCTTAATAGATTAGAAAAATAGAACCGGCAAGAGCGACATGCGGGAATTGAAAATTTTCTTTCATGCAAATGTATCAACATTCATACAAACGTCCCCTCCTTGTTCGGGACGCACTTATATGCACACGTATAACTCACCCTCTTTTTTATTATATATATATATATATATATACTCATCTTTCAACATCTGCCATGTATGCCAACTTGTCAACCACTTGCAATCCAGTTTCGTCTCCCCCTCTCTCTCATTAGATACCCTAGATGCTAAATATAGTAATCTCTAACCTAACTGAGTGATGTAGGATCTGTTAAGTATATGTAGTACATATGTACGCGATGCCAAATAGAACGATCCAGTGTGATATACATGGAAAAGAAGGGAAAAAGTTTATAAAGTATTCATGATTTAACACATGACGAAATTGTCAACTAGAAAAAAATAAAAATAAAGGGACAGCAACCAACATTTCTCAAAATATCAACCCCTACGAAACAACATAGCATACCAAACACTTTCATAAGCACATACCCGTCTTTTAAGGAGTGCTGTGCCAAAAAGTCAAATCCTTTTTTTCTTTTTTCCTTGTCTTTTTAGTTTTTAGTTTTTAGTTTTTTACATCTTTTCTTTACATTATCAAGCTTATGGTTACTCCATCACCTACACCATCCTCATCTTCATCATCGAAATGCTCATTTGTTTCTTATAATGATGTTGATGCATTGACGGGACCTATGTTTCAATCCCCGCCACCAATGACAGATCCCGCCGACCCGTCATTAGGTTCACCCACCTCATTGACTGATCTATCTGTAAATCGAATGACCGTCGATGAGTTAAAACAGTGTCTTGCGTCCACACAAATAAGATTAAAGGAAACAGAGACAAATTTGGATAAATACAAGGTAGAAATGTTCTCCATCATTTGCCCCCCCCACACTACCCATGCATATCATGTTTAAAGACGTTTATTAAAAGGTTTTGTTTTATTAATCTAGTTACTAGTACATAAGGACCAAGATCAATCCAGGGACTTGGTGGATGGATTAAAGGAGCAGCTTGGCCTGACAAGCGAGATGTTCCAAACGATGGCACCTGATTTGCAAACCACATGTCGGAGTTTACGTCAACAAAGAGATCAATTGGTCGAAGAGATCCGTCTATTGTCACAATCACACAAAGAGAAGGGGTAAAGTATGAATTAAACAAAAAAAGGAATCATCATTTTAATAATGTATACATATTCTATTCACACCCCCTCTTCTTTCTTCTTCTTCTTCTGATGCCAGCCCTGCCGCATTAGAGAATGCTCTGACCATCCAATACCAATCCATCCAACAAGAGATCCAAACCGCCCGCGATGTATTGCATCAACTTGACCATAAGCGTGATGTCATTTTAGAAGAGATGGTTCTATTAAATACAAAAAATGCCGAGTTAAATACCATGAATAATGACTTGTCCCGCCACATTGCCCACCGGGAATTGGAAACCAAAGCCTTGATTGCCAGTACCCAGTTCCTCCGCTCGTCTTCTTCGACCGAGACCACAATTTCTACTGCCTCCACTTACCCACCTCCCTCCAGACCTTCCACCTCCACCACGTCGACCAATTCGTCTAGTTCTGCTACCGGTAAAAAGCCAACAAGGAGACAACAAGCCAAAAAGGATCCAGAACCGACAACAGAGACCAGGATGTTTGCTTTTTCGAGACCTAAAAACGTCTTTGCGAATCGTGGCCTACATAAAAAAAAGTCTAGCGAGTGTGAGAATGTGCAGCCACCAAAAGCATCCCAACGTCCACCTTCATCAGCATCTTCTTCCTCCGCATCTTTACGTTCACCTACTGACCCACTAGAAGTACCGCAAAAGAAGCGGTTTTCCATGACAGAGACTAGTTTACCTAATCATCTTCACCAGTTTATCGAAACAAAGTTTTTACGTCCAACACGATGTGAATGGTGTCAAGAGAAGATGTGGCGTTCCCATGAATTAAAGTGTCAAGGTAATAAAAAAAAAAAAAAAAAAAAAAAAAAAAAAAGTGGGAAAGAAGAGAGAAAAAAAAGAATTGGGGTCCTCACTTTTTTTCTTTTCTTTTGAATTCAATTCTAAATCCCGATTGACAATCTTGATAGCATGCTCTGTGGTCTGTCATGCGAAATGTGCGATGTTTATGAAAGATCCATGCAAGAACGCACCCACTTCTCAAACCAAACTACCTCCTTCAATGACCCATAGTAAACCATCTCGTAAATTCTAGCCTTTTTCTTCTGAAATCCCCTTAAAAACTTACCCCCCCATTTATGCCAAACTTAGAAAAAACGAAATTTGGTCGTGATCTCGTACTTCAGGCCAAGGAAGAAAATCAACTGATTCCTTTGGTTGTCCAATGTTGTGTTGAAGCCGTTGACTTTAGAGGTATGTTTGCTCTGCTTGTATATTTTTATCACCAACACTTTTTTTCTTTTTCCTGGACCAACAGGACTCGATTTTGAAGGGGTCTATAGGAAATCGGGTGGGGCAGGTCAGATGCGTTTGATCCAACAATGCCTTGAATCGGGAGACGACAAAAGACCTGATTTTCGCAATAGTACTACTTGGCCGGATCTTTGTGCCATCACCAGTGTTTTGAAACAATACTTTCGAGAATTACCCGATCCCTTATTTCCTTATGACTGCTATGATAGATTGATGGAGTCGGTTGGTAAAGAACAATGCAAAAAAGAAAAAAAAAAGCGGGATCTGAAAGCGGGATTTTAAAAATTCATTTTCATGCATAATAGATTGTCATGATCTCGGTAGCCGGTTAGCCAAAATGAATCAAGTATTCAAGACGATACCCAAAGAAAACTTTCATACTATTCATTATTTCATGTGCCATTTAGACAGGTAATAGAAAGATCTTTTGAGCAAGAAAAAAAAAGACCTTGATTTACTCATTCCATCATTTTAGAATCCAGCAACATAGTGATACCAATTTGATGGTGACTAAGAACCTGGCTACAGTATTCGGCCCCACTTTGATCAGAAATAGAGACGAGAAAGATGACATGATAGAGACAAGTCAAAAGATCCATGTCATTGATTTCATTCTTCACCACATCAATGAATTGTTCGAGACATCACCCCCTACTTCCCCCTAATAAATAAATCAACTAAATCAGATTTGATAAATGACACCTTTGTTATGTTTATTAGTTAGATATAAAAAAAGAGTGCAGTAAGAATAAAGATAAAAAGGACAAGTACAATAAAAAAAAAAAACGACAAGTATAATAAAACTAAACCAATAACTAAAGTATGATCGAAGGGGACAAATAATAAATATGTATATAAAAACGATGAAGGATGTGTGTGTATTCGATCTATTCCCCTAGTTGTTGTTGTTGTTGTTAAATGACTATATTACATACGTTCCAAAGGACGCAAGCCCAATAAGCGCATCGCATTACCAAGAGTGACACGAGCACACCAGTACATGAGCAAACGAGCATCAGCCACGGCAGGATCAGCACCCCTGACCCATAAAGTATCAAACACAGCAGAGATTTCATGCGACAGGTTAAAGGCATAGGTCACGACATTACAAGGTTCGTAGGCGTTCATGAGACTCTTGACCAGATCAGGGTATTGGGCTACAGTACGCAGGATGTTCAAAGCACCTTCTTCGGTCAGGAGATCAGTGTTGGCGTTCAAATTCACCTTGAGACCACTCTTGCGTTCGATAGAGCACATACGGGCGTGAGCATATTGAATGTAAGGTCCAGTATCACCTTCGAAGCTAAACATACGGTTGCGGTCAAAGGAGTAGTTCTTCACACGACGAGCAGAGTTGTCTTGAATCTTGACACCAGAGATACCAATTTCATCAGCCACGCGGAGAGGTTCAGGGACTTCGGCATACTTGGCTTCGTTCTTGCGCATCTGTTCATGCATGACTTCTTGAGCTTCGTCCAAGATATCCTCCAAGAAGACTACGGTCCCTTTACGAGTCGACATACCTTGCACCATACCAAAGTTAACATGTTCTACCCGGTCAGCCCATTCAAAGCCCATGAGTTCCAAAGTCTTGAAGAGTTGTTTTAAATGAAGGTCTTGTTGAGCAGCCACCACATAAATCATCTTGTCAAACTTGTATTTTTCGTATCGTTCCTTGGCAGCACCGATATCACGAGTGAGGTAAAGAGTGGTACCGTCACGCTTTTGCACCACAGTGGTACCCAGCTTGTATTTTTCCAGATCGATCACCTTGGCACCTTCCGAGTCTTGTAACAGTCCAGTAGATTGCAACATTGCCATGGCTTCTTCCATTCCCTGCCCAACTTGAGATTCACCAGAGTAGACATCAAATGCAATGTTCAAACGGCCATAGACTTGTTGGTACTTGATAATGGAGAAGTCCCGGAAGCGACGCCACAAGGCCAAGGCAGTTTCATCACCATCTTCCATCTTTTTAAAGTAGGCCCGAGCTTCGTCATGGATGGTAGGTTCGTCTTCGGCATCTCTGTTGATTTGGACGTAGACGTCGTACAAATGCTTGATAGGATCGTCTTGTAATTTTTGTTCATCACCATGGCGAGCAAATCCGATCGCCAAAAGACCTACAGTCAAGTTGATGAAAGGTGATTAGTATCCATCAGAGCCCCCCCTTTTCTTCTAATCCCCTCACCGTCCCTCTTTTTTTTTTTTTTTCTTCTTCTACTTACCATATTGTTTACCCCAATCACCCAAGTAGTTCATCGCAATGACATCCCAACCATTCGCAGCATAGACATTTCGAATAAAGGACCCAATGATAGTAGAGCGCAAATGACCAGCATGGAAAGGTTTGGCGATATTGGGAGAAGAGAATTCCACAATAGCCTTCTTGCCCGCACCTGATTTGTTCGATCCAAAGTCTTCCACCCGAGCACTAGCCATTTCCAAAGTGTGTTTGATCAAAAGGTTGGTATTGATTCGATAGTTCAAGAAGGGACCGACAGGTGTGGCGCCCAAAATATAATCATCCGACTTGACAAACGCCGCCGCCCATTCTTTGGCCAATTGAGCAGGATTGCCCTTCACACGAAGACGAGGTAAAGCCAAAGCAAAGTCACCATGATCCAATTGTCGAGGAATATCAATAGCACGATAAATCACAGCAGGTTCGATTTGAGTCACCTTGGAGAGTTGAGTGGCAATACGGAGACGGAAGATGTCCAAAGGATTGGTGGTAGGGTCACAACCTGGGATGGATACATTAGCCGCCGAATCAGTAGCATCTTGACCAAGTTTTTGTTGAAGAGCCAAAGTTTCTTGAATGACAGAGGTGTCTTGGACCGATGCCACGTACGCTTTGATATTATCGTCAGAGGTGGCGCCGTTGGATAATACCGACCAAGCAAGATAATCGACAAGACCAGCATTGTCAGATAAAAGGAAAGCATGTTTCTTTTGTTGTACCAAGGAGGAAACAGTTTCAGCATCCTTCAGTAATAATATATCCACCAAAGCAGCCGCTTGTTGGTTCGTTTGTTCGTTTAAAAGTTGGTTGGAACGGATAAGATATCGAGTTACATTGACGTCGCCCTGGAGCACCGTGTTGTCGTTCACCTTTATGTTGGTCAAAGGTCCAGTTAAAAGTTGTACTTTAGATTGAAGTTGTCCAAAGATAAAAACAGCCAGCACGTTCAGAGGAACGGATGTGGTTGATAAAGTCAAGTCCATTTTGAAGTTGAGTAAAGTAAAAAAAAAAAAAAAAAAAAAGAAGGAGAGCGGGAAAAAAAAAAGAAAAAAAAAATACTTTGGAGTCAGAGCGGGGATTATAAGCCACACTGACGCTGAATGATTCATTCATGCAAATAATGAAGGAATACAAAGATGATGTTTATTTATTATATAGTTGATTACAAGTAGTAAGAGTATTATTATTAGCTATAATTAAAAGTAAAGTATCAATAAAGGGACAATAGACCAGGCCACCATAATTTGTTACCAACTAGATTCGTCATAGAGACCACGGATGATCGTCGCTTCGGCCAGATCGGTCGGGCCTTTAACAGGTTTCGAGGTGTGCACAGTCCGTTCCTTCCGTTCCTTCTGTAGTTGGAATTGAGGTGGCAAAGTAGGCAGACTAAAGTAGCTTGGTGGTTCTTCATTCGATGGTGGACTTCTGAGGGCATCAGTCAAAGGACCGACCAGTTCACTAGGTAATCCTTGAGAAGCAGGTGGTTCATCCAAACTGGGATCAAAAAAGATCGGACATTCCATCGAGTCTTGGTACCGTTGTGATGCAGTCAGATCGGGAATCCGCAAAATTTGTTCATGCGGTAGGTTGGCAATAGTCATAGGTATCGCAAATTCCGCTATATGTGTCGATTTAAAGAGGTGACCATGTTCAATCTGCACTTGAAAGTAAAGGTCGTAGTACACCCGAGTATGTCTAGTTGCAAAGGAAGGCGAGACGAGTCGAGTAGGAATGTCAAAGGTGAGGATTTCAGATAGACTGGTGGCGGTACTGGTGTTGGTGAGAGGAATGGTGCCTTGGAGAACCGTGCGTGTGTGATCACGGAAAGCAGTGCCTTGTTGGACCAGCATCTTGCCTTCATGATGTTTCCTGAATTTGTAGGTGATGTTGCCAATTTTATAATCCGAGTGAAGGGTGGTCATATTCAGTTGCATTGAGAATGGCTCATCTATTGATGATTAGAAGGACATGGACATGTTAGAATGTATGACAAAAAGATTACTGTATTATAGATAGTTTCAATACCTGGACAATAGCATTGTTTGAATAGCTTCCCCCGTACTTCAGCCAAAACTTGCTTTTTATCCCGAATCAATGTGGTGCGATAGGTCCATTCTTTTTCTATATATATATATAAAAGATCTGGTTAGTTCACTACAATCCCAACAAGACTTGACTTACCTTCAGTAGATACGATGATTGGTCTATAAGGGGTAATGTATTCCCTAGTTCGCGACCCCGATTGTAATCCCGGTCCATCCAGCTGGACTGTCCATATATATCGAATACCGAACCCAGGAGGTTCTTCCATTGACGGCGGGTAATTGACATTGGGAAACTAAAAAGATACAAACAAGTTAGTCACAGTCATCAGTCATTTATCATGTTCCACCATACCTTCAAAGCAAAAGGGAATTCATAATGTCCAGCATCCATTTCTTCCCAAGCACTTTGTGAGTACGCTATAATAATAAAATGAAAGATCAGCACTTTTTCTTTAATAGTCCCCCTCCTATTTCCCTTCTACTTACTTAAGGTTTCGTTCCCAAATAGTTTGTATTCCACCTCAAAGAAGGTGGTGGTGATTTGGTGAATCCAATCGTTTTTCCCATCCGATGCCGATTCATCCACCTTAACAGTTGCAAATTCTTCCGCTCGAAACTATATATAACAGATACACATAAAAGTAGTTTTAGTTGCGATTATTAAGTATGCATGCACATCTTTTTTACTTGCCTTGATCCGAATTCGAGTCACCTGGGTTTTTTCAGCCAGATCAAGTTGGAAGGTTCCTAATAGAAAAGAAGTTTGGTCAGTCAATATGCTCCTTCTTCTTCTTTTCCTCTTACCTCGAATGATACGGTTGGGTCGTACGATGACATGTGCACCACCTTCAAAGTCCAAAGTCATTCCATTGTGTAAAGCATCCGAAGAGACTGTTGAGGAGTTACCACCGAGATTATTATTGCTGCCTGATTCAGACGAGACGAGGTGTGGGTTCTGAAGAGAAGAGGTAATGGAAGGAGCATTACTAGCGAGATCAGGTTGAGAGTGGCGGTGGTTGGTGTGTTCTGGTGATAATGGCCTTGGTAAAGAGGATACCATTGAGCTAGCACGGTTTCTTGATTTCACTGGATTCACTCTATTTAAAGCATCCATTAATCGAGTGAGATGTGTATGT
The DNA here is from genome assembly GCA_025330725.1 of Chlamydoabsidia padenii. NCBI lineage: Eukaryota > Fungi > Mucoromycota > Mucoromycetes > Mucorales > Cunninghamellaceae > Chlamydoabsidia > Chlamydoabsidia padenii. The sequence goes on along the minus strand of JAIWND010000006.1, from coordinate 528,405 downwards.
GTAAAAATAAAAAAAAGAAAGATAAGAAAAGGGAAGAAGAAAAAAGTACGAAAAAAGTTAAAACCCATGCATCAATTAGTTCAAACCCCGCACATATCCAAAATCAATGCCGTTCAGTCAGATCTCCCAAGCGGGACTGCCGCGTCATATAATCTTTGCTTTTTTTTATTTTTTCCCCTTGCTTCTTTCTCTTTCTCTTTTATTCAACCACATTCTCTCATTATGAGCTTCTTCCCTACTGCTCAACGACCTACCCACCTTGTGGAATTCAACGCTGGTAAATGTATCCGTGAAAATAACACAATTAAACCTGATGAACGCAAGGGGTAAGTAGTGAAATCAGAAAATGTAAATGATGAATAGACACTAACTAGATTATTCTCTCTTTACTTTTACTTGAATAGCACCATCTATATGGATCAGGTAAGACACAATGCAATAGAAAATAAAGCCCTCCCTCCTACTAACAATCATTGATCAATATTTGTTTTGTTGTCAACAATAGAGCGATGATCAACTAATGCATTTTTACTGGAAAGAACGCAAAGCAACTGAACCTGAAGAAGTAAGTTGTGAACCATGCAATACTCTCATGCCTTGTTGACTTTTTTCTTCTCATAAATAGGATCTTATTATTTTCCCTGATGAAGCAGAAATGGTCCGTGTAGAAGAATGTACCACTGGACGTGTCTACCTCCTCAAATTCAAATCCTCCAATCAAAAACTCTTCTTTTGGATGCAAAACAAAAAGGATGATCAAGACGAAGAACTAATCGCCAAGGTGAACCGATTGATCAATGATCCTCAAGGTGCAATCGACGAAGACGACGAAGGTACAGGTCACCATGGTGGTGCCATGGACTTTACTAATGATTCACAAGACATCATGCAAATCCTAGGTGAAAGTGGTCAAGGTAATGAAATAAAAACACACCATGGTGGATGGAATAGAAGTGTTGCTAATGTTAATGCTGTGTTTAGATATCGGCATGTCTCAAGAAAATCTCATGCAATTCCTTCAAGCAGCAGGTGGATTCGGGTAAGAATAAAAATAAAAATAAAAAGAAGAAGGAATGGTCTTGTACTCATGAAGTTTATAGTGGAGGTGTAACTACGGCGTCTCGTCTAAACGAAGATGAATCGACCTACAACAACTCGATGGATTTGGATGAACAGCAAAAACGACTTGATGATGCACAGGTGACTTCATTGAAAGACATCCTAGCCGGTGTGGTCCTCGATGACGAATCAGCATTGACCACTGTGTCGCTCTCTGATCAGGTGTTATCACAACTCAGCTATTTGTTACAAGACAAACCCGTTCGACTGGCCCTTTTCCCATCTTTCACATCGCCGCCTGCCCTGGTTAGCACAAATGCTTTGATGGCCAACTCTGATTTTCAAACATCTTTGAAGAAAATCAACAAAGCCCTGGATGATGGATCTTTGGACTCGATCTTGACATGCCTTGGTTTGGATTCATCCTCAGGTACGTATCTCAATTAAAATGATGATCCTCTTCTGACAACTAATCATCACATTTGCTTTTTTTTTTTTTAAGATCTTAATACCTTTTTGAAGACGATGGCAGAACAATCTGAAGTACGACTCCAAGACGAAGAAGATGACGAAAACGAAGCCATGGATCTGTAGTTTATAGTTGTTTTTTTTTTTAATCGGTAGTATTAGCCTTGTAAAATAGTTACCCCTCCATTCGCTTTCAAATAAATCTTTTATAATAAACACTCCTGATGCCATATAATCCTTTGTCTATAAATAAATTATCCGCTTTAGGAAAAAGTAACTTCAATAATGAATCAGGAACGGGATAAAAGATTGGTTTTGATAGTTATGATTACAAGTTTCAATCGTGATGATGCCCACTCCTATCTTATGGTGTGATCAGACCAAAGTTACAAACCTTAGCTTTGATGGAATTCTTTAGCTACTATAAGTGTCAGATATACGTAAATCCTAATATTGATTATTATGCATGAATTCAAACCCCTCTAATCAAGACTTGCCGTAGACTTCCTGGCAGTTTGGAATTGACATTGTTAATCCATCTCATTGATGTAGGGGACGTAGTTTTTTTTTGTCTGCATTCCCTAGCAACATTGTTTAGCGTAGACCCTTGGTTTGGTCAGTACTAAAACCAACATCAGGAAGGAGTAAATTTTTTCAAATCCCGCCTGTTTGGTGTGCCTGAAAATTTGTAGACTTGTTCAACACCAGCCGTAAAGATAATAACAAATTAAAAAAAAGACAGTTTTATTGATTTAATAAATGATATCAACTACGTCAAGTACTAGCTACTTTTAAAACCCTAACACATGCATCCACCATGTCAGAAGTTTGTCCGATATGTCTACAGCATATATCAAAGTCATTTTCCCATCCACTTTCGTTTTTCAAAACAAGTGTGGCAAGAGTTTTGAATAGCACTAGAGAAATCATATAAGTTTGATTGGAATCCAGCACCACCATAGTTGCATCAGTGAAGCTGAATGTTCGAATGAGATTGACCATATCCATTTCCAATTCGCCTTTGATTCCCAGCTGAGATCGTACGAGCGCATAGCTTATAGATTAAAAAAGAATGATATTAGTGGATGCTATATATATTGTTATTAGTGACCAATTGTATTCCTATTACCTCTCTAGTATTTTTTCACTAAATATATGCCCCCGTAAATAGTTGTCCTCTGTTAAACCATCTTCTTCTAATAGTTGCAATTGAGTGTTAGCACCAGGTTGTCCTTCTTCTGCTGTTGCCGCCAAGGAGGATAGGTATAGTCGTGTTGATTTTGTCGTCATCCTGTCCAACATAGTCCATATTTTCCCAAAGAGAGACATTTCAGGTTCTTTTCTTTTCTTGGCTTTTTTCGCTTTCATTGCTGCTGCTGCTGATGCCGCCGCTTCAATGGCTGCTACTGCTGCTTTGGTGTCTCTGGATGATGTCGTTGCTGATGATTTCTTGGTTTTGGATGATTGTTCCACAGGAGAGTCGACTGATGTTTTGGATTGTGCTGGTGGTACTGGTGGTGGATCGCGTGGTGACTTTTTATCGCTAGTTGACTGTGCGGTAGGTGTATGTGGTAACATGTTCATTTCCGTTTCCTCCATTGATTCCCTGTCCAGATTCAATTTCTTGAGTATCATCATTGTTTCCATTGCGTTATCCAAAAGTGAGTCAGGATCGATATCCGCAGAGCCTTCCAAATCAATTTCATTTTCCTGGATAATGGTAGAGGTATTGTTGATCGTCGTCGCCGGTGGTGGAGGTGGAGGATTTGATTTGATAGTATTGGTAAGCAGGATGGTAGTAGGTTCATTGTTGGTCTTGCTGCTGTTTTCAATGCGGTATCCTTCAATAGCATCATGAATCCCCCCAAAAGATAAGTCCAGATTTGAAGACAATGGTACTGGTACCTTTTCGACAATGGTCATTTCCAAATTGTTTGATGTTGCTGAAGGAGTGATGGCGAGAGTGTTGTTATTGTTGTTAGATCCAATAGGCACGTTTGACAGAAGCTTTTGTACATATTCGCGCCTTAAGTCTTGACTTGATTTGCTCGATTGTTGTTCTTGTTGTTGCTTTTGTTGTGCTACCGCTTGCCTATATAAAACATGGAAGAAAGTTAATTGTTTGTTATTGTATGGTGTATGTTTACTTACTTGAAGTTATCTTCCAATGGAATAACATGAATGGTAGAAGAGATGGGTGACACCAAATCACGCACCCAGACTGGATCCTCTGAGAGTTGCATGGCATAGTACTTTGACTTTTGAAGACAAGCCAAAGAGCAATAGGACGCCAGTTCGGATTGATCAAACACCTTGCGTTGGGATAAAGAGATTCTATACCTTGATTCTTGTTCTTGAGGGGTAGAGGAGCAAAGAGGATAACCACAAATGGATTGGACACACCTTTCTTCCACAACTTCGTCATAAGTTTGAGGCTGTAACCACCTTGTTGCTTCACGAAGCGTTGTCGCAGACACTGAATCTTGAGTAAATAAGCGCTCTTGCCAAGCAAACACTTGTTTCTGTATCTTTTGTCGTTGTTGTGCATTTTCTTGAATTATCTTTTGTTTGACGGTCATTTTCTGTTTCCTTGTTGTCGTTTTGGTAGGTTTTGCTGTTTTGGTGGCCATGGTAGTAGTGGGGTGATTGACTATGAAGAAAAGAAAGAGATAAAAGGTGTCAAGCTTTTATTTTTATTCTTTGTCAAGCTCCGACTGACGGGCGGGATGTGAAATAGTCAAAGGTAAATTGAAGAAATGAGGTGGGATGTCTTTTCTTTCCAGAATAGAACACAATAATGGAAGATGACTGTATTGCGCAAACGAAAAGCCACTTTGAACACTGTGAACAGGTCACTCAACTAGTAGATAACTTATGTAAAGGAACAACTGAAAATGCTGGTGAATCTTTAGCCCAACTGTCAACCATCGTAGGTGAATCTTTTAACAAAAAGTCCAAAAGGCACGATATAGGTACCAACTAACATTTTTCTTTTTTACATATCATCAATAGCTGGATCTATATCAAGAACAATCCCACCTTCTTGACCCTTACTTGGAAAATTTGGTGACTCCTTGTATGACCCGCTTACGTGACCTAATTCAACAACGGCCTATCATTCCTGAACAAAGTCATGCTTTGTTTCGGTTTCTTTACCTTTTAACAAAGACACGGGGCTACAAGACTATTGGTAAGTCATAATGATTAGCAGGACATGAAATAAATACTCAACTCAATTTATTCTTACTCACCTAGTCAAATTCATGTCTCACGAAGTAACTGATCTCGAATCCGTGTTTGAATTCTTGTCTAACATCGATGGTGCCGATCTTCAATACTGGGAAACAAGATATATATCTTTTATTTGGCTGTCACTTATCTGTATGATACCTTTTGATTTGAAACGAGTTGACAGTGGGACAGGCGTAAGTGGAAAAGACGATAATGTGAATCGTGGTCAACTGTTAATATTCTTTTTTTTTTAGGACTCCTTGATCGTCAAGTTACTGGATTTATGCAAACACTACCTCAAAGCAACTGGAAAAGAACGGGATGGCGCAAGTCTTCTGATTGCTCGGCTTTTAAGTAGGTATGTAATATAAAAATCGATGGGGTGGGGTGGGGGACCAAAGAACTAACAATTCAAACATAGACGTGATATCTGCGATGATTATTTGGTACCCTACGTCGAATGGTCCAAGGAAACATTAAAGAACGGGGCTGACGTATTTGAAGTAAGTATATATATATGTTCCTTACCAATATTAAACACCTTATCCAGACTGCCGGTATTTTATCTAGTTTATGCATTCTGTATCGACTGGCTCCTCGAAAAATCTTGTTACCAACATTGGACGACAGTATTCTCCCACTACTCTCTATGCCCTTCTTTTTACAATACGACAACAACTCCTTGATTCGGAAACTACGTATGAAGTTGACTCAACGCATTGGACTCTGCTACCTCAAACCTAAACTGGCATCTTGGCGCTATCAACGAGGTAAAAAAAAAAAAAAAAAAAAAAAACGGGAAACTGAAAGTAAAAACCACTGTATATTGACTTGTGATACACATTTTATTTGTTGATAAATAGGAAGTCGGTCTTTAAGAAACAACTTGGAACAAAAAGAAGATACCTCTACCAATCAACACGATCAATCATCCTATTCCACTACTAACGGTGACGACGACGATGAAGATATATCTGAAAACTTGGAAATCATCATCGATCTTTTATTGAATGGACTCAGAGACAAGGTAAGCAACATACTGTTTGAACATGACAATGATTAACTATATTTAAATTGAATCATTAGGATACCATTGTCCGATGGTCAGCCGCGAAAGGTATGGGTCGAATTAGCCAGCGATTACCCCAAGAACTCGCTGAAGATGTTATTGGATCTCTATTGGAACTATTTGAAGAAAACACATTCAAGGCAACCCAAGGTGGTCATCTAGACTTGACAGCAGTATCCGATCATACTTGGCACGGTGCATCACTTGCTGTGGCGGAGTTGGCACGCCGTGGATTACTACTTCCCGAACGACTGCATGAAACAATACCATGGATTCTATTGGTAAGTTGAACAAATAGACACTCAAAAAAAGAAACTGGGATGTATTAATTTGATTATTCTTCTGTGATGGGTGTATATTCAGGGGTTGAAATTCGACTTGAAGCGTGGGTCACATTCTATTGGTGCTCATGTCCGTGACGCATGCTGTTATGTTTGCTGGTCTTTTGCTCGGGCCTACGCTCCAGAAATTATGTCTCCGTTTGTCAAGGAAATTGCGCAGAACTTGGTGGTGGTGTCGGTGTTTGATCGTGAGATCAACGTTCGCCGTGCAAGTAGTGCAGCCTTCCAAGAAAACGTGGGCCGTCAGGTAAGACAACATGGAAAAATAAAACTTTACCCGTTGAAGACTCATCCCTCTTCCCCTCCCCCCTTTTTTTTTTGTATTACTTAATAGGGCATATTCCCAATGGGTATCGACATCATTCAATTGGCCGATTACTTCTCGCTTGGCAACAGAACCAATTCCTTCTTGCAGGTCGCCACTGATATTGCAAAGTAAGTACACTTGAGGATATATATACAACAATACTCATCGATTTGGCTTTTATACATTGTAGATTTGAGGATTACCGGTACCATTTGATCGACCATCTCGTTGCTGTCACATCAAAACACTGGGACAAGTCTATGCGCGTCCTCGCATCCAAATCACTCTATCAGCTGGTGCCATTGGACCCCATTTACTTTATGGATCAAGTTTTACCCTCATTGGTAAGGTAGAAAAACTGACCAGCAATAACGATACTAATCATTGATGCCCAATATCTTCCAAATTATGTTTCTAGATACCTTTGTCAACGTCCAAAGATATGATTATCTCTCATGGTGCTCTTCTCTCGCTTGGTGAAATATGCCTCTCTATTTGGGAATGTCGAAAACTTGACAAGGAACTTGAAACTACATGGAAGAAAAATGAAAATCTACACAAGGTAAAAAAACAAACAACCAAATCAGCGCGCACAGGATAATAATGGTGTATCTTTTTGTTTATCAATAACAACTTTAGACAATTGCCTCTATTGTATGTCAGCTACCTTCTCGCTCTTTGACAACATTTGGCTCTGAACATATTCGGGAAGCAGCATGTCAACTAATCGAATACATGGCCCGTATCAACTTGGTGTCTGGCGAATATAACGACCAATTCATCACTTCATGGAAACAAGTTATACAAACCTCTCTGGAGCGAAAGGAAGAAAACGTACAAGAATACGCGGTGGGTGCTTTTGGTGCGATATCTCTTACTTATGGTGTTGCACGATCTGAAGTAGATGTCTATTTGAAAAAGATCGAAACTACGCACATGATGTATGGTAGGCGTGGTTATGCTTTGGCTTTGGGAACCTTGGACTACAATATGGAGGAACGGTATACTTGGCTTCAGGATGTCGTGCATAAATTGGGATTGGCTTCGCAGATTCAGGTGAGCATTAACAGCGGGGTTTGAATATGACTAGAAAAACCATATCATTAACATTATCACTTTTTATCAGGTTGATCATATTGCCAACGATGTTGAAGCCAAACGGAATGCTGTAATTGGGCTAACAAATATACTAAAAGGCCTCAACAACACTACAATAGTGGCAGGTAAAAAATTCCCCTAGCATAAAAAAATCGAATGCAGCTATTGATCCTTTTTTTGTAGGCTTACCTTTGGACGATCATCGATTCATTCTCGACACACTTGAACTATGCTTGAAAGATTACAGTACAGACCAACGGGGCGATGTGGGGTCATGGGTGCGGTCCGCCAGTATGGAATGCCTCCGTCATTATATACCTATGGTCGCCAAATCGGAACATGGAAAGGATCTATATACCTTGGATACCAACACTCGGCTGATTGGCGTCTTGATGAAGCAATCTGTGGAACGAATCGACCGGGTCCGTGAACTTGCGGGATCTGTTTTGACCGAACTTGTCTATTCCGACTCTATGGAGCTTCCTCATGTTGAAATATTAAAACAATCATTTGCGGGGTAAGAACAAAACCTTGGATTAAATGTTGCACCTTCTTAATTTTATATATATCCTATTATCTAGGGATTTATCCTTCTCTTCTCCTGATACTTTATATCCTGTTATGGTCAAACTACTCTCCTATTCTGAATACCGTCTGGAATTGCTGACTGGAATCATTGCAAGTGCTGGTGGTCTAACTGAATCATTGGTAAGGGAAAAAAAAAGGGGGGGGACACCAAATTAAGACTTATACATATATAAACTTTTTTTTTTTTTTAATTTTTTTTTTTTGTCACAATCTCATCTACTAGGTGCGACATGCTAGCTCCAATCTCATCCAGTATGTCAACTCTTTGCCGGTGACCACGACTGATGCCCACGAATGCTCTATCGAAGACATCATTCGGACCATGTTTGAAATATTTGCAAGGTACGAAAAACAAGATCGGGTGATTATACCGCTAATGGACGTGATTGGTCTCTTGTTTGAAACTGGCACACTACCTCAAATCAAGAATGAAAATATGTAAGTACATGGTTGGGTAATGGTACATAGTGTTAAAAAAAAATCATGGGTAAACTAACGATATATACCTCCATAGTCATCTCAAGTTGATGATCGCTGTCAAAAAAGAATCCTTCAGGTCCAAGAATGTAAAGAAGCTACTATCAACAATTAAAGTGTAAGTAAAAATAACAAGATGATAGTATACAGTCCTTACTAACCTCATGCTATCTCCCTTCTTTTATAGGTATGTTGGTCTGATATCTTTGAACGGAACTCAAGTAAAAACCAAGGCATTGCAACAAATGTTGTCTTACTTGGTTCATGGATACCCTCGCGTAAGTAGAACACAAATGATGTTGTAGTTCTAGCTTTTAACCAATGTTTTTTATGTCTTTACCTATATGTAGATTCGAATGGAGGTGGCAGATCAGTTGTTTACATTCTTATCTATCTTGGATGATAATGACATCAATGAAGGAACAATGCAAGCAGAAGAAATAATCACTGGAACTGATTGGTAGGTGAAAAAATAGGAAATATCGGTGTATTACATATACTAATTGTTCTCTTTAATATATTTCTTCTATAGGTCCTTGTCTCTTGACGCTATTAAACCTCTCCGAGATCAATTATATGGCCTTCTCTCTATTCCAAAACCTGTAGTCCGGTCATCTTCATAGCGGGGATTAAATATGCATAATCCAAGCGTGGTGGCTTTTTTTTAAAAAACTTCAATAAAGAAATCTTTTTTTTTTTTTATTTTATTTTATATTGTCCCTCTTCTTCAATTGATTCTCCTCTAATCATGCCTCCCAAGAAGAAACTTAAAGCTGCTTTGGAAAAGGTCCTTGCTCAAACTGAAAACAGACGTATCCAACAACACAAAAACAAGACCTTTGACGAAAACCGTGCTCGACAAAAACAGAACGCCATTTTGAAATCACAAGGATTAGACAAGAAAACGCTTCAACGAAAACTGTCGAAACAACAACGAAAGGACGATAACTCTCCAGCAAAAGCAGCAACAGCATCAAATGAAACGACACATACTCCTAAACCCTTGGTCAAGTTCCATGACTATGATCGGGTGCTATTGATTGGTGAAGGCAACTTCTCTTTTGCAGTAGCTTTGGTGAATCAATACTATCTTGGAGGTGCAGAACGACTGACGGCGACATGTTTTGACAGCGAACAAGTGTTATACGACAAATATGGGGATGAAGCCAAAGAAAATGTGGAACTGGTACGAACAATGGGCGGCACAGTACTATTTGAAGTGGATGGAACGAAACTGGACAAGCTCAAAACCATCAACAAACAAACCTACAGCAAGATCATCTTCAACTTCCCCCATGCTGGTAAAGGAATCAAGGATGAACAGCGAAATATCGAAAGCAACCAGGCACTATTGACCGACTTTTTCAAGGCGGCTACACCACTCTTATCCATCGCTAACACCGGCAACAACAACAACAAGAAGAAGAAGGACACAGCTACTCTGGATACCAAGAACAATGACCACTTGCATGACGAACGGGATGATAAAAAGGTGGATGGGGAAATCTATGTGACCCTGAAGACTGGCAAGCCTTATGATGAATGGAAAGTCAAGTTTGTAGCCAAGTGGACTGGTCTTTTGGCTTTAAAGACAAACATACCCTTCCGACCTAGCGACTACCCAGGATACCGCCATCGACGAACTCTCGGCTTCAAGGAAGGTGTTAGCAAAGACGACAATGAAGAAATCCTCAAGGCGACTCCCAAGACATATATCTTTGTCCGAAAGCAAGTGATGGATCTCGAAATCGAGAAGGCCAAGGAAGGCAAACAAAAGGCGGCGAAACAAAAGGCGGCGGGTAAAAAAGTGACGAAGAAACGTAATCGACAAGAAGAAGGTGATGGTGACGACGATAATGATGAATAGAATAGAAATTAGAATTGTCTTTTATTATATGTATTTTTTTTTTTTTTTTTTTTTTTTTTTGTAAATGTAAATAAAGAAGGGTATAGAAAACAAGATTGTATATGCAAATGTGGATATATGCATAAGGAGTGGGGAGAAAGGTAATGATGATCAGTAGTCATGTATGGTATAGCTCTGTGCTGTAAATACAAATATAGTGCATACGTGTTACTTTTGGCAATATTGGTTTTATATATAAATTTATATATATATGATCTCAGTTGATGGAATACTTGACCGATTATTTGTAATTGTATGTATCTGATAGATGATGTGTTAATTTCATGCGTGTTAGTTTGATTTCATTCAAAACAGCAGCAATGATCGATCAGTTATCAAATTGAAACGGGGGGGGGGTTGAAAGGAGCAAAGAGAAAAGTCAGGGGGTGTATCACGGATTACCGGCGATTGAGCCACCTGATCTTTACAAAAGACACGCTACATACTTCGCAACCAAGTCATCAAAAATACAATATTACTGTCTTTTTTTCTATTATGCAAGTCTTCTGAAAAGGATATTGGGAATGATGGTTATAGCGATGGAACTATCGAAACCATACTATGGCCTTGTTACAAGTTACCATCATCAGCAAACGGCGGGTTCCAATCCACCTGTCATCTTTGATTTAAGGTTACCTCGGATTGAGTTCCGCCCTTTTTTTTTTTTTTTTTTTTTTTGGAAGGGGGGCAACTCAGATAAAGTCATTCTGACTTGATTTTCTTTTTCTCTCTCTCTTTCCTCTCTTCGTCACTTTTTTCTTTTTATCTTGATTCTTCTTTATCTTTTATTTTATCTTTATAATTCGTGATACCCTTTACCCTAATACCAAATGACATCGACTGCTGTAAGGTAGGATAACTTGTGCTATTCCACTCCAACCATGATCCAACTCCTTTTATATATATTATATATATTTGATTCATAGAGTCGCTTTACGGGTTCGACCATTAACAGAAAAAGAACAATGCAGCAATACCGGCGAATGTCTCACCTTTATACCAAACGAACCTCAGGTGTTAATTGGTTCTGACAAATCCTTCACCTACGATTATGTATTCGATACCAAATCCACACAAGCCCATGTTTACTCTTCTGCCATCGCACCATTGCTACACAAATTCATCAATGGGTAAGCAAAAAAAAAAAAAAAAAAAAAAAAAAAAAAAAAAACTACCAAACAGTTATCCTAACTAACTAAATACTCTTTTGAATCTACTTTTTAGTTTTAATGCTACTGTCTTGGCCTATGGGTAAATAAAAAACAACAAAACATCACGCTACACGCTCCTGCCACATGAAACTTTATACTTTTGTTGATATTGATTTTGTTGATGTTGTTGTTGTTGTTGTTTTAGTCAAACAGGTGCCGGAAAGACCTTCTCGATGGGATTGGATGGATTGGATAATACAAAGGACAAAGAAAATCAAGGTAAACAGAAACAATAATAACAACGATTTCCCCTCCCCCCCCCTAATCCCTTCCTTTTTCTTTTCTTCCTTTAGGAATCGTGCCTAGGTGTATTCTTGAACTCTTCCATTTATTACAAGAAAGAACGGATAATGAAGATGGTTATAGCTATGAAGTCCTGGTGTCATTCTTGGAACTACACAACGAAGATTTGATTGACCTACTCAACCCTCCGATAATGCAAAAACGACGGAGTCACAATGGTCAACCATCTCAGCTCTCTGAAGTATCTATTCGTGAAGACATTGCCGGTAACATATACTGGACAGGTGTCAAAGAAGAACGGTGTCACAGTCCTGATGAATTATTAAGGTAATGTCAAAAGGAAAAAAAAAAAAAAAAGACAACGCTTATGTTTGTTTTATCCGCGCTCTGATGCTGATCTCATTATTTTGTCAATTCCTTTTAGCTATTTGGAAAAAGGCTCACTGTGTCGCACAACTGGATCAACTGAAATGAATACTGTCTCCTCTCGATCTCACGCCATGTTTACTGTCACTCTCAAACAACAATGCCTCGAACAACAAGATGACTCCATGGTACCAAAATGTTTGAATAGCAAATTCCATTTTGTAGATCTAGCTGGGTCTGAAAGGGTAAAAGATAAAAAAACAAATAAACAAACAAACAGGCAAACAGACAAATGGAAACTAATCATTACATATACACACTTAGCTCAAGCGTACAAATGCTGAAGGTGATCGTGCAAAGGAAGGGATTGCCATCAACGCTGGCTTATTGGCTCTTGGCAATGTAATCTCTGCTCTCGGTGATGAATCAAGAAAATCAGCCCATGTACCTTACCGTGATAGCAAGCTCACTCGGCTTTTACAAGATTCCCTTGGTGGTAACAGTCAAACTTTGATGATGGCATGTGTCTCTCCATCGGATATTAATTTTGGTGAAACTCTCAACACCTTGCGGTATGCCAATCGTGCCAGGAACATCAAGAACAGGGTCATGATCAATCAAGACTTTGCTGGGGACTCTATGGAAATCAATCAACTACGCTCATTGGTGGCTCGGCTACGGATGGATATCTCTCTTCTTCGATCTAATGGTTTGGCTTTGTCAACAAATAATACAGATGATCACTCTCGGCTATTACAAAATGAAATCTCCCACCTGCGTGAACGACTCCAAACTTTAACCGACGATATGTTGGAAATCTCTACTGAAAGAGATACTCTCTTGATGGAACGTGAATCAATAATAGGCGACACAGCTCAATCATCAGCAACAAATGACGATCAGCCTTCTTCTACTGTGACACCAAACCCTCTGATTGCCAACTATCTCAAGTCTATTCAAGAACTAAATACTGATTTGCTCGAAGCAAAGGCGCGCATTGAATTTTTGGAGAACTCGAGACCACCACCAATCTCACCTTCCTCAGATTATCATCATCCACAAAGACGACGGAAATCTGGGACCTCTGGCCATTCAAAAAGACGATATGGGCGACCGGGCAGGATCAGCACCAACAACAGTAGCACCACTACGACAACAGCTACCAATCCATCTCAACACATGGCAACATCCAAACAAAAAGGACAACACATCCGGAAACGTCGATCACAACCTCCACCAAAACGATCTTCATCACCATCGTTTTTACACAAGAATCACCAACGGAGATCTTCAGACAATGGCATTGGATATTATGGAAGCAGCAACAACACCAAATATAGCTACCTGGAAGATGAAGATGAAGGGTATGTCAATGATGTACAAGACGAAAACATGCGCAACGATTTCAAGGAAAGCATTGCCAAAGCCAGGGCCGATATTAGAAAAGGGATGGAATTCTTGGAACTAATCAAGGTAAGGAAAAAAAACAAAAACAAAGAGTATATGTGATGCTAATCCTCTTTTTTACTTTATCACTTTCTTTAGCCTGGTGATGAAAACGACTTCGAAATGTGGGACAAGGAACTCAAGGTAAATTGATTGCATAGTTTGATGTGCTCTAATTATTGTCTTGTCGATCATCGCCCTTAATCATACTAAATTAAACACTCTCCCTTCCTTAATAGATTATGATGAAGCAGCAGTCGATGGAACGTGGAACATCAGATGAAGGCACATTCTCAGCATCATCTTCTCCGATACAACTACTAGAGGAATCTGATATGGTAATTCAAAATGAATGTTTTGCTTGTTAAACACACACTAACTTGCTTTTATTTTTACTCTAAACTATCTTTCTTTAGCCTTTGTCGCCATGGTTTGTTGATAGTGACAGTTCATCATTATACAAGCAGCTATCTAACGACTCTTCGGTGGATATGGACATCAGACAACAAAATCCCAAACTGGTGCGCATGCTTAGTCAAATACAATCGGATATCAAGGTGAAAGAAGAACTGGTTTGCCATTTGGAGAAGTCTGAAACCGAATATATGCTTATGCGTCGCAAGTTTGACGACAAAATCAACCGCCTTCAAGACCAATTGGCTGAATTACAAGAAGATCGGGATGTGGCTCTCAAGCGCACAAAAGGGTTCTTTAAGAATTCTTCTGGTAGTGGTAATACATCTGGTGGACTATCTTTGGATGCAACTCATCAAGCCCGTGAAAAACAACAGCTATTGGAAATACGACAAGCTTATGAAACCAAAATGAAGCATCTTTTGACTGAGATACAGGAACTCAAACGCAAATACTCTCAGACTGCCAACGCTATGCATGTCGCTCGCAATCAAAACGAATCACTCCTCAAATCTCTTCGGGCCAGTGTGGATACTCTCAAGACGGAAAAAAAGCAAATGGTGAAACGAATGAAACAAGAAGCTGATCGAGTGCGTGACCAAATAACACATCAAGAACGGCGAATACAACAGCTTCAACGGCAACATTCAGAAGCAACAATGGCTCGGCGGCGACTGGAACGTGAACGTGACCTTCAAAAACAAACACTCAAGAAAAGGAATGAAGAAGTAATCATGAACAACAGCCAACTTAAGCAACTTACCTGTATCATGAAGAAGGCGGTACGTGAAGGCGGTGTCTTGGATGAACGGCTTTTGGGCAAGATCTCTCATATCATTGGTGGCAACTTTGCGGTACTTGCACATGGGAGTCTTGGGTTCCCATTACGTGGTGGTGGTTATACTCGAAGCAACAACAATAATAATGGCAGGCGAAACAACAATAGCAACAGCAAACAAGTCAGCTCGATCCCCCTACAGGTGCGGGCAACTCGCAAAAAGATATTACTTGACAAAGCTCTCAGTCAGTATGTTCAGGGCAAACAAGCTGTGGTCGAAATGGAACAAATCTTGGTGCGCCGTGAACGCTTATCGGATGAAAAACAAGATCTCATGAATGAACGCAGGCATATCTACTTGATGGAAAAGGAACGAGCTGACGAGACTGGTGAACCAATGGATACGGCGGCTATTGACTTTATGGACGAACGGATCGAACTGGTATCTGCCGAAATCTCTTATCTGTCTTCGCGCATACACGGTTTACAAATGGAGGCTGCAGCATCTGACGCCAACAACCAACCACCTCATCACCATCACCATCGTATCGAAAAGCATGTTACTTTCGCCGATGAGATCGTGACGGACCCTCCACCAAGCGACGAATGGGCTGATATGGATGCATTTGAAGAACGGTATAGCGTTCCCAGTAATGCGGCTCCTGATTTGGCTTACGACATCACCATCAAGCTACTGAAATCTCTAAAGGCGGACGAATGCAAAAAGGTGTCTGAAGCTATGCTTAAAGATATTATGGACCTCCGGATGGCTGAATACAATCGACAAATGACCATGCAAAATCTTGAACGGTCTGTGGTGGATATGCGGCGCACTCTTATTGTTATGAAACGGGCAGCTGTGGCATCTACTGTTGAAAACGAAAGGCGCATTCGACGATTGGAAGGTGCCAGCGGGAAATGTGGTACAAATCCTCAAGAAGAATACGATGAAATGGATCTTGAAGCAATGGCGGCCATGGACAGGAAAATGGAGGAATACATCAGCAGCGGAAACACCATATTTGACAAGATTTATGAAGATGGCTTGCGTGGCATGATTTCTGACAACACGGCATCAATCTTGGACTACGATGGCGACGATGGAAGTGTGATGGACGAAATTGATCATTCACCTGATCTTTTATTGGCGGACGACTCATGCAGTGATACTTTGTTGACACCTTCCTCCTATACACAAACACCCACAACCCCTGCAGGTGGCTGGTCTGTCAATGGAGAATCGACAACACCCCAACATGATTACCATTACCATCAACAACAACAACATCAACAACAAAGAATACCATCAGGCTTCTCCTTCTCCGAAACGACAGAGACAGCAATCATAGGTGACTTGGAATGCCACAAATCGCACCTGACCTCTAATTCAACAGTCGGAAGGGTAGACACCAAGCCTTCGCCCGATCGTTTTTACAACATGATACACAAACGACTCTCATCACCTTTATCACAAGATGACGACAGTCTGATGCTGCCTCTGGGGATGACCAATCCTGAGGAATTCCGTCGCATGGCTCTTGAACAAACACCACCAACAGAACATTATCATATTGATCTGCGTGACGATTCATCTACATCATCCATTCGAAGCAGCCATGTACGACAATCTCATCCGATGGAATTGCCTCCAACACCTACTGTATTGACCGAAAAAGAGTTTGATCACCCTCCACTATCACAACATGCACCAATGCTAGGAATGACAACACCGGCTACAACACCTAACCACCAACGATCTTCATCTTTACAGCATCCTTCCTCCTCCTCGCCACTATTGAGTAAAAGCAGGCAACAACAACAACGAAACAGCCTTCCACCATCTTTTTCCTCGGTGCGCAATGATAATACCATGACACGGTCTTCTTCGGTTTCGGATGGAAATAATGTATTCGATCGATTGGCATCTGCTTCTACAAGAGCTTCAAGGGCAAAGGTACACCACTTGTCCTATTAACGATCAACGAAGCGGTCTTCCTTGTACCTGGATCAACAATTGACTTTTGTAGTTTAGTATTCCCCCTTATAGTATTAGAATAGAATATATAAATATATCTTTACTGATTGGGCTCATTATACCCTGATTCATTTACATTATTGTCTCCCATCTTTATACCTGCTCTATTTCCATTTGTTTATTACTAGTTTTATCCTGTCATTTATTTATCATAAATAAACAAACTACTCTACTATTACCTACTTGTCTTTTTTATTTTTAATAAGCCATAGACTCAACAATTTACCATGATACATTCTTGGGTCTCAACAATCGGGTATATTTATAGCATGATGGCCGGTATGAATGTTGTTTTATCTTCTTTGGCTCGATGTACCCCGGACTTCATTGACATCATAGGAAAGGGTAACTTCTCTTCTTCCAAGACATTCAGGTCCCGCTTTTCAAATCCCGACATTTGACAGCTTGGGAACCCAAAATAGCCATGCTATATGCCCAGGGTTGACATTGTTTCGAAAATAGGACGGGTAGGAGAGTTTCTTTTTTTGTTCGAGACTCTTCGCTCACGTTTCCTTTGGTGGCATCATCTTCTTTTGAAACTTGGCAAATGATGATTTCCTACATTATGCTATCATATGGATAAAAATAGATGGAAAGGGTCCAACACTTCATCTGATAACATTTTAAATACCGACATTTGGATTTTTCCACGACCCAAGGCAAGACAATAAAGTGAATAGATGGAAGACTGACTTTTTATTATTAGTTGAGGTGATTGTGGGTATAAAGAGGCATAATAAAAAAAAAAAAAGATTATCTACTTGTAAATATAATTAAGTAGACTATATACATCAAAAAATAAAATAAAAGAGATCTACATAAAAAAAAGGGGAAGGTGGGAGAGAATGTATACATCGAATAATATAAAAAAGGAGGAATAGCATAAAGTTATGTACCAGAAGTAAAGACTTGAGAGAGAATCAAAGAGCATCCATCAAAGCTTGTTGTTGTTGTTGTTGTTGTTTAGGAGTACGCATCAAAGGCAAACGTTTTCTTGAGAATTCCACCACGACCCGTTTCTTTTTAAGATTATCCCGACAAGAATCCCCCGAACAGAAGAATGGGGTAGAGGAGCGGCAAAAATCGTCGTCTAGATCTTGTTGTCGACGACATGATTGATGGTACGCCATCGGACAGCCATCACATTGGACCAAGAGGTTATCTGCCCAAGATTCCGATCGATGACAACCACTGCAAAACAATTGAAGTACAGGTCTGATACGTTGATCCATGGGTTCCTTGACAAAAGCAGTGAGATCCAGTCGAGGCAGCTTGCATGCGAATCCATATCCTTTGTAATCACATCCATGTTTGTTACAAAGCGTACGTTTTCCCCATGGTCCCGGTCGCCAGTTCACTCCTTCGGTTGTACCACAGTATCGACACCAATCCACGCGATGTTTCAACAAGTGCTTGTAGAGTCCTTGAGTACTGTATCGTAAATCCACTTCAGGAGCGCCGTGTGGTACATATATAGGTAATGGAGCTCCGTCGTCTGTCATGTTGTCCGAAGATGATTTCTTGTTGTTATTCTGAGATGATGATTTGGCGGGTTTTTCTTTGGGTTGTTTCTTTGTTGTTGTTGTTGTTGTCGATGATTTCTTTGTTTTCTTGGTGGGTTTAGGATGAGATGATGATTTGGTGCCAAGGTCATTTGTGTTGAGTTCGAATTTAATGGGTTGGTGTTGATGGTGGAACGTCGTATCATCTTCATCATCGGTCATTGATTCCATAAATGTCGGGTAAGGTTGGAAGTCCGTAGTGGGAATTGTTCTAAAAAAGAAGAAGCAAAGCCAAAGTGAGTACTTAATCATCCCATGTCTCTATTTGATATCAGATAACAGATCACACAAACACATCCATAAGACTCTGATAAACATTTGTTCCCTCCCTCCCCTCTCTGGTTCCTGTATTCCTTACCTTTCATCCATGTTGTCCTGATCTTCATCTTCGTATATATCTTGATCTTCTTCATCGTCATCGAAGTCAAACATGGGCAGTTGAGGTGAAGATGCTGATGATGAGCAGGGTGAGTGCATCAGACAAGGTCGTTTATCAGAATCCGATTGAATGCTGCTACCGTCATCGCTGCTGATGTCGCTACAAATACTGCTGTGTCGTCGTTTCAAACCCAAGTAGTCAGGAGAATCCAAAAGAGAATGAGGGGTTGTTGGTAAATCGTCAGCGTAAACAGACGTGATACGGACTTGAGGATGATGTTGTTGATAGCCAGAACCATCTTCCAAAAGTAAGGATGTAGTATCATTCAAACCAAAGACATCAGTATCGTCCAGTAAAAGATCAGAAGGAGCCACCTCCATTTTCTTGAGTTGTTGTTGTTGTTGAAGTCGATGATGGTAAGAGACACTAGGAGTTGTTGTTGTTGTAACAGTAGGAGAAGGAGGAGAGGAGGAGGACATGGGCGGTGATAAAAAGACATCCTTTACCAATAGATCCTTGTGCCATTTCATTTGATAATCCATGGTTGTATCAAAGCTAATAGTAGCATTTTCCAGTGTATGATGAATGGGTGTTGACTAGATTGGAAAAAAAAAAAAAAAAAAAAAAAAAAGTCAGCGCATTAATACATCATTCGTGTCATCCCTTTCCCCCTCTATGCTTTTTACTCGTGATCAGCCAAGCCCTGTTTCTTTTTTTATACTTACCATTGGTCTTGGCAAGCCTTGTGGTTGAAGATAATAATAGTAATAAAGTGGAATATCAGTGACCGGAGACATGGAAGGTACAATGACGGGTGACACTTCCAAAGTATCTTGTTTGGTCAAAGAGGGCACCATGGTCTCTTCTTGTTGTTGAGGATAAGGTTGAATTTGTTGATGCATTAGAAGGAAGGAAGATATATGTAGGTGACAAAGGTGAATGAATCAAGTATATGTGTTATAAAGACTAACAACAATAAAAGGTCAAGGAAGGAGGGAAGGAAGGAAAGGAAAAAGGTGAAAGAAAAAGAAAAGAAGAAAAAAAAAAAAAAGGAGAAGAAGGGAAAAGAAAAAAGGAAGAACCGGAGGGCATTGAAAAGCAATTATTTGGTGGGAACACGGACTGTCTAAATTTGGAAAGTCAGCAAATCACAGAATCCATACACCCCCCCTTCTTTTCAAAGTTGGCCTTATTTTACAACGCTGTTAAAAAGTTGAAATACTACCCATCATAATTTTAGTTTACCATAAAAACCAAAACCCATAGCCAAATGGTTTAAATCTCACTGTCAAAGTAAAACCTGTTCTGAGCACAACTGTATGCGCACACCGCCTAATATTGTAAAACGTGCTACACTAAAAATAACTCGTTGGTTATCATTGATTGGGTGAAGGGATGATAGACTTATTAGACTCAAGTGGGGCGCCGATTAAACTTTATGGCCTCGCCACCTCAGCACCCATCACTAGTTTAGTGTCTCGACTAGTTTTTTTTTTTTTTTTTTTTTTTTTTTTTTTTTTTTTTTTTAATTTTGCCGATCCTTGGCTAGGAATGGAGAACGTTCATGATGGAAATCAACTCGGTGTCATACAGAGCAATTTCATGTACCTATCTTGTTCCGGCTAAAAACAAAGATCGCGGGAATCGAAAGCACGGACATCTTCTCTTTTGATAAATTTATCGCATGAGCATCACTTTGAATTTCAAACACCGCGAACCCTTTTTTTAATTTCAGGCTATTGAGTGAAATACATATCGTGTCATTTTGGCAATGATAGACTCCATTGCTCTTCATCATATCATTTTGTTCATGGGTGCCTCTTTCCTGTGCTATAATGTTCCCTGATCACTCCTTTGAAACGGGGTTTCTTTATCTAGTGAATGAATGATTACTTCTTTTACGGTCTGTACTCATGTATGCATTCATGTATTATATATATGTGCCTTTTTTTTATCTACTTTTGTTTTACACTATTAATTGCAACGCATTAGTTGAATGTTACACGTTTATATAATGAGAAGAAAGGCCTCACTGGGAAGGTTTGTGTAATTTCAAATCCCGCCGTCCAATTATCGTACAAGCATATCGCATACATTTCCTCTCTACCTTGATTGACAAGTATATCACAATAAAGGTAAAGAAAGAGAAAACTTCACTCTTTCCAAGTCAATTGCATAAAAGAAGGACTTGATTGAAGAAAGGAAAAGTTAACTCTGCCCTGACATGTTTTGATATGAGGTCGATGCATGCATGCACACCATCGGCGGGGATGAAAGTTAAATGTCCCAAGAAGGCATTTCGTTTTTCTTGTCTTACCTCGACTTCATATAGAGTATTGACCTCCGAGATCACGTTGTTTTCTTTTCTCTGTATCCATTATAAGAAAGAATAGCCATGTGTTGCTTCAAATAACATGAAACTCTGGGCTATTCTCATCCACATTGCTTGCACGACGTACTGTAGCTATTAGGATGATCATCTATGTTTAGGACAATCGAATTAAAAAGCACCAAAAGACAAGGTAAAAAAGTGCTTCAATGTGACACAGATAAAGCATACAACACTAAAAAAAAAAGTGACATGTTTTATTTCATACATTTAACCAAATAGCTATATCTACACACAAAAAAAGGATCGCCATCAACTGATGTCTATACTACAAATATATACACCCATCAAAGTTTTCTATTTCTAAAACTAGACCAAAGCACTAGTGGCAATTTCCAATCTTTGCGTTGCAATTTCGGTTCAAATACATTAAAGTTATGTTGTTCTAATCTTTCCAGATAACGGACATGAGGGATCTAAAAAAGTAAGCATTAGATTAGATGGTTGTTTCTTTTTTTAGAGTTGTTCACTTACCGATGATAAAATGACCGGGAAGGTCTCAGGGGTCACAGTATCTAATAAGGACCGAGCTGTCAAGAGTTGATCATAAGCTGCCGTTGCCACTTCAAACACCGCGTCTTCCATGCCATCTAAATTGCCCCGCATGACATTTTCTTGGGATATATTATGCTACATCAATTAATTTGTTAGTTACTTTTTCTGCCCCAAGTCATACTTTTTTTTTTCATACTTACTTTTGCAGTTATTTGAGCAGGTAGTACCAGTCGTTTTTGGCCCAAGTGGAAAGGTAAAGAGCGTAAGAAGGTGGAGATACCCATCATTTTGCCTAGATGACTAACCACATGATCCACTTGCACATCACGTACACCAAGTGATTCGAGTTGAAGATAGAGAAGACTTGATGCCGTATTTTCCCCATAATCCTCCATTTCCTTGATTGTCATAAAAGCATGGTCGTCGAGATTGGCCATTCGTTCGCTGATGATTCGTTTGAACCACATGGAGGACAGATCAGAGTGTTCCAAGGCTTCAGCAAGTGCCAGAGCGATAGGTTGTTGTGGTGCTTTTCCCTACATAAGACTGAGATCAGTAAGGTATTCCTTATATTCCATAATCATGTTCTGTTGTTTTAAAAGATACTTACCGCATAGACTTTGTCAATGGTATCCTTCCAAAACTGCATTCGCATTTTGCCTATTTCTGGTTTTGACACATTTTCCCGGATCGATGCTAGTTCCACATTAAAGGCACGAAGGGCGTATTGGGTGTTTCGTAAATGATCAGGGAAGAAGGGAACACATAAATACCCATCATAGTCGCCTTTTCTATAATTAAAAAAAAAGAAGAAGAGCAAGAAGATTAAGCTTTTCTGGTGACTTTATTAACGGTTGATGATTTACCTGACAGAATCTACACAATACTTGTGAGCCGATTGCAGTTGTGCAGCGCCTGCGGTGGTATATGACGACTTTGTGATATAAAGATAAGAAGATGAGAGAACCGATCGTTTATTCAACCGAGTGACTGTATTCATGAGAGTAGGGGGAAGAGTTGAGATTAATGTAAGTAGAAGAACAACAAAAAAAAAGTCGGTGATTGAATTATTTTTATAACTTTCGAGAAATGGCACCTACAAGGCCAGAAAAAGCCACAAGTGAGCTACCTGGAGTTGGAGCAAAAAAAAAAAAAAGACAGACAGACTTGTGTATAGTGTAAATAGCTTTGAGGAAGTTATTTACCCTTTGTATACATTCTGTATAGTCAATGTGAGGGTGCTTGTCCAGAAAATCTTTGGAAAGCAAAAAATGGGCTGACCAATAAAAACATGCGGAATTTGAAAATTACTTTTTACTCAAACTAAAGATTGGGGTTGGCCCTGAACATGTCAAACTTTTTATGGCATAGATACAAATCACCTGAATATCTTTCTTTAAATGTTAAACCACTATTAAAGTAAAACTTGTATTAAGACGGTCATGATTGCAAACGATTATCATAAAACGAAAACCCTTTAGTCTTCTTTGAAATTCTTGGTAAGAACGAGTAAAATGAGTAAATGGAAATGATGTCACTGACTATCATATACTATCATAGTACTTTCATGACATTACATCAAACAACAAGTACCGTAGTATTATGTATGATACGATGTTAGTTTTTCCAAAGAGTGACCTTCGATGCACCCCTAAAAGGAAACTGTCAAAATCACTGCATGTTAAAATTCAGACCCCGCATTTATGCAACTTGTTTTTGCAGGGCCCTCTTTTAAATTAACATATATGTGTTGAGCATGTATGTTACATGTATCAAATGATGTGCAGTGCGATCGAGAAAAGAAGCACGATGGAACAACACTTTAAGAAAAAAGGCAAGATGAGAACCTGATGGATGCATTTGTTATCGAACGAGTTATGCATTTCTTATTGGCGTGGGGGGTCTTAAAATGTAAGATCCACATTTTGGGAAATGCTGTTTGAGCATAGACCCAAAAAAGAAGAGATCAAAAAAAGTGAGTGATCGACACCACATATTGACCTCTTTTTTTTTTTTTTTTCTTCCTTCCATGCATAAGTGAGATTCTCTGTCGATCTGTAGAATGAAAAGGGTGAAAAGATAGAAAGTACATCAATACAAAACAGGATGGCACTAAATTGTTTCGGTTTGAGATATTGAATATTAAGAAAGATGAAGAAAAAGACCAGCAAGAATGAGTATTCTCGTCTGGTTCAAACCCCGCCATTTACTATTGCTCATTCTTCACAACCTATGGCATATAATTCATGCAATACACAATTCATGTTATTTTTTTTCTTTCCCTTTTATTGATCTACTTTTGTTATATATTATATCGATCCTATTATCTTGTTGGTTGTCAATCGTTTCCATTGATCGAAATCTATCTCCGCCAATCCTACAAGAAAAAACCTCCTATACTTTTCTGTCGGTATTGAATCATACCAACCATATATATATATATATATTATATATATATACATATATATAATATACAAAGTAAGTCAAGGGACGCAACATTATACACAATATCATTAACAACTATATATAAATATATTTATTCAGGAATCTAATCTAGGCACCAATAATACTATAATACTATAATCTAATTCTAATGGACACAGCTACTTCTACCAACAGTTCCGGCACCAGTAATTACGATTCAAAGTTCTTTGCGCCCATTGATTTGTTTGAGGAAGCACCATCAGCACCAAACACTTCATGTCCATTTGATGATACCATATTGTCCAACCACCATGATATGTTGACTTGTCCATCTTCAGGATCCCAGCATCCGTTAGACCCAACACCAAGGAATCCTTTTTACTTACAAAATAATTCAAACCAGACACCCGTCATCCATAACCACTTTATGGATAGTTGCCATTTACCTTCATCGCCTTTGGATTTGAATCCCCTTGATCATTCCTATAGCCAATCAGTTCTTGTTCCGTTCCCGGGCCACCTCGAGGACTTTTATGGATCTTGTACACAATCATCGCCTTCATCCTATCTTCAATACCTACAGCAGTCGCCCAAGTCGTCCAACAAGCTCCATCATCCACACCCATCGCATTATATATTACAATCATCATCATCCACCAAAGCCAAAGCTGACACCACACCATTAGATATTCTTGACCCACCATCATCTGTGTATAACAACAACAACAATCCAATGTTTTCTGCTGATAATACAAGCAACAATAAGCATTTGTCCATGTCGGCGGCATCGTCCCTTGATTTGAGTCACCTTGCCATGGATCCACCTTGTCCTTCTTCGGTCGAGTATATGGATACCAGTAAGCCTTCGTGGATGCTTGATAGTTTGGATAATACCTACTTGACAGCCACGTTGGATCATTCATTAGATTTCTATGATAACAGTCCAAACAATGAGAATCTATTCTACCTTGGTCATTCCTCCTACCTTTCCCAACCAGATATGGCATCATCCATGTCATCTAATTCCTTACCTACATCTTCTTCTTGTCAGCATGAATCCAATGATTTGTCATCCACTTGTTTACCACGAGGCTATGTCAATATGAGTGTAAGTCCGATATACCTATAAGATTAAAAAAAAAAAAAAAAAAAAAAAAAAAAGTGATTAATAGTAATGAGTAATCATGACCATTCATTCAATAGGATGTCAATTCTTTTGTGGCCGAAACTGACTCTATCAAACATACCACTTCATTCCCACATCTGTCCATTTCACCGTCAAAGTGTAGTAATGGATTAAATGGTGGAGGTGGACCAGTAGATGAATTGCAATCCTTGTTGGGTGATATATCCCCAGCGACGCCATCCAACAATAACAGTAGCAGCTTTTTATCCCATGCTTTTGTTGTTCCCTCTTACCTTAATCCACCATCAGCCTATTCGTATTCCGATTCCAATGAGAGTATGGATGATGACTTATCAGATAGTGATACCACGACATCAACCCAAAGCTGGATGGTACCATTTCCACAAGATCCATTCTTCAGTTGGCGTGATAATCCATCGGGGGCTTCCAATTTCTATCCATTAGGTTTAACTTCATCCATGTCCACCCCAGTTGTTGGTGCAGGTCATAACCACCCGTATCCGCGTCACTCCCATCCATTTCCACAATACCATCAACAACAGAATAACAATATGAGTTTTACCACCGGTGACACCATCAATGACATGGTAACCAATAAGCGAGAGAAGCCAAACAACAAGAGAAGGACCAAACAACAACAACAGCAGCAGCAGCAAGGCCAACCAGGAAAAGCTAGACGATCTACCAGCGGCATGATTCACCCAGGAGGACGAAAAAAGTCATCCATATCAAGTGTCACCAAACGCAAAGAATTAAGACGCCGAGAGAGTGAGCCCCATTCATTAAGTGCCATCAGCGCCTTTCCTTCTTCTTCATCCGGTAAAAGTTTCCCAAGCAAAGGATCAGCCTCCAGTAACATCACATCCTTTTCACCAGCAAGATTATCGGTATCGGAAAGCATATCCAGCTTCTTGTCGCGCCAAAGATTGTCGGATGATGAGGAAGAGGAGGACACCGAGCTTAACGAAGGTGACGAGGAAGAAGAAGAGGATGATAGTGATCAAGGTGTTTATCTACCCCATCAATATCAAGGCCGGTTATCTAATCGTAATGGTAAACAAACAAACAAAAACGAAAAAATAATAATCAGTATCCCACCCACAAAAGTACTGATTTTATCCTTTTACCTTGTAGATAATCCATTTTCACAAAAGCACCACCACCATCATCACCAGCAGCATGACCAACACAAAGACTTGAATACCAAAGTAGGCTTGCAATATCATTCTAGTTGTAGTGGCGAAATGGGAGGTCCACCGACAAGTCATCCAAAGAAAGGCCGTAATGTTGATAAAGCCTGTAACCATTGCAAACGATCCCATTTGAGGTGTGATAATATGAGACCATGTCGCCGTTGCATTGCTACAGGAAAGTCAGGTTGCAAAGATGTTGAGCATAAACCAAGAGGACGACCACGATTACATAACACATAAAGTTTTATAAGGTAAAAACACCATTAGTCTACCACCTTTTTTTATATTTCCCCCTGTGTCCTATCACTAATCAGTGCTGTAATAGTTTTCCCTTAATTGCTAACATTTACTTTTTTAACTTTACCAATCACTAATAAAACAAAGAGCAATTCATTTGCCTTTCAACTTTGTAATTTATCAGGAAGAAGAAGGTTCGCGGGAAAAAAAAAAAAGAGAGATGAAAATTGACTCCCTCAACATTTGAAACGCCGATTGAACCCGGAGGTTGTCAGTGCATGAATGACTCTGTTTGAATGACCAATTCCATCTCTTATGGTGGGGCCCTATCTTAATGTCATGACTCACAAGCTATCTTCATTACTATTACGGGAAAGGAGGCTCACCGATCCCATATTAAAACAAGAGCCATACCTTTTTTGATTCAATACGCCGAAATACTAAACAATAACAACCCCATATCCACCAATAAGATTGATGATCTGAACGGTGGCACTTTTTGTTAGCGTGGGGAGCAATCTTCTTTTCTCAAACTTTCCTTCCTCTTGGGTAATTACCACTATTGTTGTCTAAGGCCTTTGATAACAGAAAGGAGGAAAAGCAAAATGAAACAGAATGCTTTACACGAGTTTATTTTTTTCAAGATTATAACAAAGCACAGATAGCTTCAAAAAAGGGGCGATTGGATCGTTCAATAAAAAAGGGTCCAGTTCAATTCGGCCGGGGTTTGAATTTTGACACCTTTGCAGGACTTAGTTTTTAAACAATGATCTATTCATTCTCACTATACATCATTTGGCAAATCGATTTAAAAAAATGTATGCATTGTAGACCACACACTCCATTGTTTGGGTTCCACTGCAGCATAATTCATGTATAGTTCATTACTGAGACTACTACAGATCCATTTAATGCTCATCGGGACAATCATGATAATGATTAGGTGAAATGTCATGCTATGGTATCTAATAGGAGTCTATTAGCACGAGGCAAGTAATGTTTTCATTCCTCCTTACCTGAAAGGGAGGGAATACACTCCATTGATGCTAATATGGAATGGCATTCATCAATGACGATTCACTTTTTTGATCAATGCGCCGGGGTTTGAATTCACTTTTTTTTTTTTTTTTTAGTCGAATTCCTCAATCGCCAAGTAAGAACCAAGATAGCCCTTTGCCTTTTAAAGAAAAGCACCAGTAACGATTGGTGATCGAGGTGCTGAGAAACAAAGAAAATGCTATGAAAAAAAAGGAGAGTAGGGTGATTTTAATAAGGGAGGGAAAGCATGCTACAGTTTTGCATGAAAAAAAGGAACATGCAAGATCTGGTTGAAACCCCGACTAGTGTCTTTTTTATTTATTTTACTCATGAAGAATGTTGTCTTTAGTAACCACAAGGTAAAAGAATGAGTCTGATTCTATGGATATGACATTGTATTCTTTAAGGAGTAAATAGGCCGTGGAATCAATTGGTGCCTGTGATCATGATTTTCTTTAAGGGGATGAGTTTTTTTTTTCCTTTTTTCCACTGTAAAGCTCCTCCTATCTGACACATATGGACTATTAAAGTTTTGTAGTTCTATTTTATCCTTTTGGTGTATGCTTTAACACGATCCCTAACTTGAATCAACCTCACATTGTCGATCAAATAAGCTCATTGGCCGAAAATAGCTGAAACGGAGTTTAAATAATTTATAAAGGACAAACGTTCCTTTTTTTTTTTTCTTTTTCTTTCTTTTTCTTTCCTCTATTTTGCTCTCTCTCTCTCTCTCTCTAACTCTATATATACTTTAGCAATTCTTTTATTCCTATTTTAAAAAAAGTATCCTTTTAACGAAATTTCTCCCCAACATTCATCATGACCCATTATGATCCCTACCCCGAAAAGCTACCCAATATTACCATGATATCTCAACATCAGCAACAAATCATGGAAAATACTTACTCTCAAGAAATGACCTATTCGAACTTTATGACCAACCCTGGATTGTACACCAACAGCACCAATCAGCTCTCAACAGACAGTGATATGCAGCTTGATTTATACAACCAACAACATTTATCACCTCCACTGACACCTGCTGTTTCTCCACCTTCAAACATAGTTGATCCCTATAAACGAAAACACTCGGTTGATGTGGGACCATTTGGTTTTAATGCATCATTGGCATACGATCAAGATCCATACCGACGTAGTTCATGCTCCGCCATGTCGACTATAGACGAATGCGATCAGTCTCAACAATATCCACCCAACTATCACGACTACACCTACTTGAACAGGACCGACGATTTGACCAACATTACTACCATGGACAGTAAAAACACTACTCATTTCACCAAATCAATCGGTAAACGTAAATCAGGTCATTGTCAACAGGGACCTAATGCACCACACAAGCATATTTGCAAGTACTCTTACTGTGGATGGAGCTTCAAGCGCTACGAACATTTGAAACGACACATGTTGGTGCATACTGGCGAACGACCTCATGTATGCTCTTTTCCTGGTTGCGGTAAAAGCTTTAGTCGATCGGATAACTTTCATGCTCATTATCGTACTCACACCAAGAAACATTCGGCGGTATCTGGCATCCTGTCATCTCCACCTACTCGTCGGGGGTTGAAAAAATTCCAACCTGGCATGGAAGTGCATTTAAATGGGGGCGGGACTTCACCTTGCTCCATCTCTTCCTCCTCTTCCACTTCCAGTCAACAGGATCTTGTCCATGGGTTTGGTTCCTCTCATTCTTTTGGTTTTAACAATAATAAACCATTCGAATTGGCTTACAATGAAATCTATGACCAACAATCTTTTACCGACGATGTAAGCGAAAAAGAAGAACAAGAGAACACTCCTTTTTTTTTATTTTTATTTTTACTAACTTTGCAATTATTATTGTAGGTCATTGAACAGTATTCTTCTGTAGAATCACCTCAGTCATATATACGTATTGGGATGGCTCCTCATGGTGGTGTTACTTCTTTATTAAATCATGATCAAGTATCTTCGTCCCTGTTTGCCAACGATGGGGTGACACCTTATGACCTTCCTGACGAATATACAGGTTTCCATTCAACAACAGGAATGCTACCTCCTTCACCCACCTCACCTACTACTTTGGTCAACTCTGGAACAACAACAACAACAACAACAACAACTATCAAGAAACAAAAGAAGGTTCGGTCTACTTTATCACAACGAACAAGTCCACTACAACAACAACAACAACAACAACAACAACAACAGAAATCACACGTCTGCCCTGTGACCGACTGTCAACGTCGATTCAAACGACTGGAACACCTGAAACGACATATGCGGATTCATACTTTGGAGCGACCTTTTGCCTGCAGCTACCCAAAATGTCATAAACACTTTTCAAGGTCGGATAATCTATCTCAACACATGAAAACCCATTTACATCGACAAGATAGTAAACGCCGAACTACTGAATCATCATCACCTGCTATCATGGATGATGAATTTGCATCTCCGAATCATCAACAATCTTCTTCATCAATGGGAACTTATACAGATGCCATCTCCTCTTCTTGTTGGTCATTATCATCGGAATTCTTGGGCTGTTAAAAGGGATCCTCTCTCTCTCTCTCTCTTTCTCTTTGCATCATTCTTCATTCTTCAACCTTTTTATACATATATACCATACATACCATCACATACCATTCAAATTTTTATTATGTCCATTTATATCATCTCTCCCCCATTTTTTTTTTTTTTTTTATTACGTTAGTTGATTCCTCCTTACTTTTTTTTTTTCTTTTTTACTACCCTATGATTGAATCATCTGCTCCCCCCTCCCCCATCAAAAAACAACGCTTGTTTGGTTTGAATCACACGTACCCCTTAATTTAGTACCCTTTGTATAGACATCCTTTTATTTATGCTATTCCATTACTCTTTTTATTTTATCTTATTTGCATGGTATCCTTCTTTATCTTCCCCTTTTACTTTTTAGTTTATACAAACCATTCTTACCTTTAAGTATTATATGTCTTCTTCTTTTTTATTTTTAGTATATAAACCATTCTACTTAATAAAAAGCAAAAATAAAAACATGTCATTGTCTAAATAAACCTTATTACATACTATAGAAACTCTTAAAAAAAATGTCTCCTCAATGCTATCCCCTTGTTTTGGGGTGACCGATGGATCTCTACTCTGGCTTTAATGCGTACCTCGGATGACTTCCAAATAAGGAAGTGGTCCGTCTATCCATAGTTTGACAAGGTCTTTTTGTCTGATTATACTGGCAGGGTGAGCTTGTTTTAGTGTTATCTAACGTGCTCACTCTTTTTTATTATCGTCCTATCAAAATGATTGCTGGGGTTTGACGTTTGCATAGCTTGAGGCTCACTGCTGCCTCTCCCTCCACATCCCACTCCCCAACAAAACTTAACTCCGACAGGTATTTAAATTTTCTCTCTTTTTTTTTTTTTTCTCTTTTTCTTTTTCTCTTCATCCATTTACACATTCACCACACATCATGTCGGCTAAACCTATTAGAGAATACGATGGCAAGCTCTTGTTAGCCTATCACTTGCTCCGTGCTCCTTTATTATCTAATGACCAACAAACATCTCTCTTTACACCTGCGGCGACAAAGTTGGCTCAAGTGAATGTGGATACATCTCTCAAACAAGGTGCTCCTGGTGCCTTTGAAGCTGCTTTGAAACAACAATTGGACAAATTGGAACAATCTCATCCTTGGTTATTGACTGACAAATTGGTTGCCAAACCTGATCAACTCATTAAACGTCGTGGGAAGCATGGTTTATTGACTTTGAACAAACCTTGGTCTGAAGCTCGTCAATGGATTGAAGAACGTGCTGGTAAAGAAATTCAGGTAATACATAATGATAATAGGTGGATAGAGCCCAAAAAGATTAGATTATCTTCGGAACTTGACGATAGTTTGATCTTTTGTCTGGGTACAAAAAAGGATATTGATGACAGATGAAATAGGGGTGTTTGTGTTGAAACTGAAGTTAAAAATCTTGTTTTTTTATATATATATATATATTTTAGATTGAAAGAACGACTGGTGTTTTAAAGACCTTCTTGGTGGAACCTTTTACTCCTCATCCTTCCAATACTGAATACTATATCTGTATCAACTCTGAACGTGATGGTGACTATATCTTATTCACTCATGAAGGTGGTATTGATGTGGGTGATGTTGACGCCAAGGCTCTCAAATTATTGGTCAAGGTGGATGAAGAATTCCCTTCAATCACAACTATCAAGGAAACTTTGTTAAAGGATGTGCCTGAATTCAAGCGTGATGTATTGGTAGACTTTATCACTCGCCTCTATGCTGTCTATGTGGATTTACATTTTACCTACTTGGAAATTAACCCTTTGGTGGTCACTGATCCTGTTGAAGGTCAAACTCCTCAAGTCATGTATCTGGATTTGGCTGCCAAATTGGATCAAACTGCTGAATTTGAAGCTGGACCTAAATGGGCTGTGGCTCGCTCTCCATCCAACACTGGCGTCATCACTTCTGAACAACATGTCGATCAAGGTCCTCCTATGGTCTTCCCTGCTCCTTTTGGTCGTGAATTGACAAAAGAAGAAGCTTATATTCAAGAATTGGATGGTAAGACAGGTGCTTCTTTAAAGTTAACTGTCCTTAACCGTGAAGGTCGTGTCTGGACTATGGTCGCTGGTGGTGGTGCTTCCGTCGTCTACTCTGATGCTATTGCCGCTCTTGGTTTTGCTAATGAATTGGCAAACTATGGTGAATACTCTGGTGCTCCTACTGAAACTCAAACCTACGAATATGCAAAGACTATCTTGGACTTGATGACTCGTGGGGATGTCAATGCTCAGGGCAAGATCTTGTTTATTGGTGGTGGTATTGCCAACTTTACCAACGTAGCTACTACATTCAAGGGTATCATTCGTGCTTTGACTGAATTCAAGCAAGCTTTGATCAACCACAAGGTCCGTATCTTCATTCGTCGTGGTGGTCCCAACTATCAAGAAGGTCTCCGTGCTATGCGTCAATTGGGTGAAACTCTTGGTGTAGAAATCCAAGTCTTTGGTCCTGAAACTCACATTACCGAAATCGTACCTTTGGCTCTTGTTGGCAAGTCTTCTGACATCAATGGTGCTGTATCTGGTGCTGCCTCTGGTCAATCCTCTGGAAACCTGTTCCAAGATCAACTCCTTGGTTCTTCCACCCCTGCATCTCAATCCAACAGCCCTAAACTCAAGATTGCCGACGATAATGCCACACCATCCGATATCAGCAACCGTATGCACTACTTTGACAATGACAACAAGAATGAAACTCGTGAATGGTACCGCCCCTTCACCAACAAGACTCGTGCTTTTGTTTATGGTATGCAACCTCGTGCTGTCCAAGGTATGCTCGACTTTGACTTTATGTGCAAGCGTGAATCTCCTTCGGTGGCTGCTATGGTCTATCCTTTCGGTGGCTCTCACGTGCAAAAGTTTTACTGGGGTACCAAGGAAACTTTGATTCCTGTCTTCACCTCTCTCAAGGAAGCCGTCGAACAATTCCCTGAAGTTGACATGGTGGTTAACTTTGCCTCTTGTCGATCTGTTTATGAATCTACTCGTGAACTCTTCTCTTACTCTTCTCAAATCAAGACTATTGCCATCATTGCCGAAGGTGTCCCTGAACGTCGTGCTCGTCAACTTTTGCATGAAGCCGAACGTCGTCAAGTCCTCGTGATTGGTCCTGCTACTGTGGGTGGTATAAAGCCTGGATGTTTCAAGATCGGTAACACTGGTGGTATGATGGACAACATTGTCGCCTCCAAGCTCTACCGTGCTGGTTCAGTGGCTTACGTCTCCAAGTCGGGTGGTATGTCTAACGAATTGAACAACATTGTGTCCCGTACAACTGATGGTGTCTATGAAGGTGTGGCTATTGGTGGTGATCGTTACCCTGGCTCTACTTTTATCGACCACTTGCTCCGTTACGAACAAGATCCTAACTGTAAGATGCTTGTCTTGCTTGGTGAAGTGGGTGGTGTGGAAGAATACAAGGTGATTGAAGCTGTGCGTAATGGAACTATCAAGAAACCTGTTGTTGCTTGGTGTATTGGTACTTGCGCCAAGATGTTTACTACTGATGTGCAATTCGGTCACGCTGGTGCCATGGCTAACTCTGATTTGGAAACTGCTGATGCCAAGAACAAGGCCATGCGTGCGGCTGGTATTGTCGTTCCTGACACCTTTGAATTGATGCCTCAAGCTTTGGCCGATGCTTTTGCCAAGCTCGTTGAAAATGGTACCGTGGTCCCTCGTGCTGAACCTGAAGTTCCCAAGATCCCTATCGATTACTCCTGGGCTCAAGAATTAGGTTTGGTTCGTAAGCCTGCCAGCTTTGTCTCTACCATTGTCGATGATCGTGGTCAAGAATTGCTCTATGCTGGTATGCGTATCACTGATGTCTTCAAGGATGATATTGGTATTGGTGGTGTTTTGTCTCTTCTCTGGTTCAAGCGTCGTCTTCCCGATTATGCTGGCAAATTCATTGAAATGGTCCTCATGTTGACTGCTGATCACGGTCCTGCTGTCTCTGGTGTAAGTAGATAATAAAGGATAGGATTTGGGGGGGGGTAGAAATAACTCGGTACTGATCTTTTTTTTTTTTTTTTTTTTTTTTTTTTTTTTTTTTTTCCAATAGGCCATGAACACCATCATCACAACTCGTGCGGGCAAGGATTTAATCTCTTCTGTAGTATCTGGTTTATTGACTATTGGTGAACGATTCGGTGGTGCTCTCGATGGTGCTGCTACTAGCTTCACCAAGGCATACGACAGTGGATTGACTCCTCGTGAATTCGTTACTTCCATGCGCAAGGCCAACAAGTTGATTCCTGGTATTGGGCACAAGATCAAGTCTCGCACCAACCCTGATATGCGTGTAGAATTGGTGAAATCCTATGTCAAGAAGAACTTCCCCAACACTCCTATTTTGGACTATGCTCTCAAGGTGGAAGAAATCACAACCAGCAAGAAGGATAACTTGATTCTCAATGTGGATGGATGTATCGCCGTGTCTTTTGTTGACTTGTTACGTGAATCCAACGCCTTCACTCCTGAAGAAGCCGAAGAATACATGCGCATCGGTACTTTGAACGGTCTCTTTGTCTTGGGTCGTACTCTTGGTTTCATCGGTCACCACTTGGATCAAAAGCGTCTCAAGCAAGGTTTATACCGACATCCTTGGGATGATATCTCATACTTGCTGCCTTCTTTGGAACCTGAATCTTTGGATCCTCGTCGAATCACTGCTCGTGTCAATGTTGAACCCAAGAAATAGGTTGCCTCTCCTCCCCCTCTCTCTCATATACACATAGTTTTATATTTTTTAGTATCATCCCATTAGTCTTTTTACGTATAGTCCCTCTCCACTCTTCTCTTGCTCGTCCTTTTATTTAATTCATTCTTTGTATACACCTTTTAATAAACTCAGGTTAAATGATTTTGTAAATTTATGACTTCGACTGATCATGATTCTTATAGGGTATGTTGATGGGATTGTCAACAGATGATTCATCCTTATGTGAAGAGTATTCATGGGTTTGTTGTTTTTGTGTAAGATGCATTGATCGGGATTATCTTCCGGAATTTCAAATCCCGCTTCGGGGAAATGGACCTGGCCCCCTTTTTTTTTTAGTTGTAATATATATTCGCTCTCATAACACCCATGCTACTATTCATCACCAATGTAAAATTTGTGATTATTGCCGTTACATACATTTATATGTATAATGATAAAGCCTTCTCTCCCTTGTTTTTTTTCAAGTCCAGTAAGGTTCTATAAAGATTGGTTAATATAGCGGCACGTGAATAGAGGCAGGGAAGAAGAAGAAAAAAAAAAAGAGAGAGAAATCAGCACTAACACATCAATTCTACATAATTGATTTGCATCGTTCTTAATTAACTCTTTGTAATCACCCATGTGTGTGGTGTGATTGACTTTATTCAAAAAGTATTCGATCCGTTAATAAAAGTATCCGCACCAAGCTATTTTTGAAACGCCGACAACTAATCCCAAATGGGATTTCCCTTTGGGGGTTTCCAATTTACTTCTCTTTCCTCTCTTTGTAATTCATTTGCAATGTCTTACTGCAAGAATGCTCAGAATATACCAAACAATATTGATTATCAGCATACTCCTCAACAAGATGCACATGCCGTGGAGGATCTCAATACTCAAGACGGTGCTCCTTTGGAACAGTTTGTGTATGACGGCGGCCCAATACCTGAAGCTGCAAGGCTAAGCTACATTCAACAAAAACTTCCTGTCCGTAAACAAAGTCTGGTAGCCTATGGTCGTAATCATTCAAGTTGTCGTCAAAAGTCGCCACCAGCAAAGCTACTGGACTCCTCTCTCCGTCACTCTGATAGACTGGCGCGTGCTCTCACCATTGGCACTGCCACTTCAGCTCCATTAAACACAGCTGTCTCTGATAATGGATACAGAACACCTATACGAAGCGCCACAGTTACCTCAACACCCTCTTCTACTCTTCAATCTTGGTCGACATCTTTGGCGCCTTCAAGCAGTAATGACAACAACGGCAATAGCCATTCACAAGGCACAACCACTTCAACAAATGACTTGCACAGCAGCTTACCAACTATTCACTCGTCAAATCTATCAACCAGTACTCAACATTTGCATTTGTCAACATCACCTAATGTAGTGGATTCAATAACAGTAACTGAACATAAGGACGACAGAACGCCTTTAGCAAAGGATTGTACACAACCTCTTGTATCGACACCATCAATCATGCCTCTTTATGCAACAACAGCCACAGCAGCAACACTTGTAGACACCGTAATTCGGAATGACTCTCCCTTGGATCAACAAAAGGAAATAAATCCAACTCCGTCTACCCAGCAGGAACATGGACCAGTAAAGAATAATGACAACATCTTCGAACACATCACACTCTCATCGTCAGTACCTGCAATCACTAGCAACAACAGTGATAGTAATCAAACTGGATCTTTACCGTCAATACCGATATCATCCTTGTCTAAAGCTATAGTCACTAATGATCATAATCAAACCAAATGGGGCAGAGGTAGCTTTGAAGGTAGGTTGTGTTTGTGATGTCATGCGAATTATTGATATTTGACACTAACTCTCAAAACAATCTTTTATTATCCATTTGTTCAAGATACCGTCAGATCTGCAACATCATCTTCTAAAACCGATGACCATCACCACCATCATCACTACCAACAACTTGCTGGTGATGACAACACGACAGATCTATTTGCAACAGTGGATACTTTACCAGAGAAAATCCAGGAACAACTTTGGAAACAAAACTCACAAAAGTCCTACTACATGCCAGCATTATCTCCTACACTATCTACACCATCATCACATGTAATCAAATCAAGCCCACCGTCACGATCGTCTTCTTTGATGTCTTCTCTCTTGTATCCGGCATTGTTATCACACGTGGCTCAAGGATTGCATCGGCGATTATCCATTAAGACCCTGATCAAGTCTGGTATTGAATACCCTCTGGCGTTTAATGGCAAAGAAGCTGTGGTAAGACAATGATTTTTTTTTTTTTTTTTTTTTTTTTTTTTTGCATGAATGTGAAATCCCACTAATCTACGCTCTCTCTCTCTCTCTCTTTTTTTTTTTAAGGATTGTCTTTTACAAATCCTCCGTACAAATGATCGAAACCTTGGTCTTTTAGTAGGTCGGGCTTTGAGTCATCAACACTTCTTCCATGATGTTACCTATGAACATCATCTTCGTGATTCTCAGGACAAGATATACCAATTCAAGAATCCAATAAAATCATCTCGGGTGGATTACCAAACAACTACTGGGATAGAACCCTCCTCTTCAAGGGCAAACAATGGTAAGATTAACAAACAGAAAGATAACATAAAAGGACAAGATTTAATCAGGGATGACTTTTACTTTATATTACGCATTGTAGACATTGGTGAAAAGGATCTGCCAAATGGTGTATTTGTTTTATTGACCATGTGCTACTCACCAACATGTACTCGAAATCAAGGCTGTTACAGTACCTACTGTCCCAGAAAAGAAAAGGTAATACAAACAAAGCATATCTGCATGTTTGACTCATTTGTCACTTGCCTTCAATCTCCATAGTCTGCCAAGCGACACTCCGATCAAACACCATCACCAGAAAAGGTAAAGAAACATACTACTCCTATCGTTATACAAGGAGTCATATGTCTTGGTACTTACTATCTTTCTTTATATGATTGAGTGGGCATAATAGGAGGACAAATGTAGTCTATGGATCCAGTCAGTACCAAAGGCTATTGTCGATATCACAACAAAAGAAGAAATAAAGCGACAAGAATGCATATACGAACTGATCTACACTGAAGGCGACTTTGTGAATGATCTTCACTATATGCACAATGTAAGTTAATAGGGGTATATAGGGATCGGCATATCAACTACTAACATAATATACTACGACATTATACAGTTTTGGGTGAAACCATTGATTACTCAAGATATCATCCCTGACGAAAGGCGCGAACATTTTGTACAAGAGGTGTTTTGGAACTTGGCGGATATTGAAAAGGTGAACTTGGCGCTATACCAAGCACTTAAGAAACTACAAAAGAAGCGACCCCTAGTCAATAGCATTGGTGGTGTCTTGATGGATTATGTCTGTCACTTTGATCCCTTTGTTGCTTATGGATCACATCATATAATTGGCAAGTTTAAATTGGAACTGGAAAAAAAACGGAACTCGGTGTTTGCTCGATTTGTCCACGACACAGAACGACGACCAGAATCACGACGATTGGATCTCAATGGTTTTCTGACAAAACCTATCTCAAGGCTAGGAAGGTATTGATTTTGGGGAATAAAACGAGAAGGAGAGAAATATGTCAATACTAATCACTATCCTTTCTTTACATAGATACAATCTTTTCCTGCGGGAAATCTTACGACGAACACCTAAAGATAACCCTGATCACGAACTTATTCCAAAGGTGATGGATACTATTGCGGGCTACTTGATGCACTTGGACACCGAAACGGGGAAATGCGAAAACATCTTCAACTTGCAACAAATCGAAGAACGACTCTGCTTTAAATCAGTAATGGATCATGTGGTAAGATAAATAAAAGCACTAGGGCTGTGAATCCGAGTACTAACTATGATTTTTTTTTTTGTTTTTTGTTTTTTTTTTAGGATTTGACACTTCGGGATCCTCGGCGACGGCTGATTCTTCAAGGGCGGATGAAACGAAAAGGAAATACATCGTCGGAGGCATCTGATTTACAAGTCTTCTTGTTTGATCATTACTTGGTCTTTGCAAAAATCAAGTATTTTGATCATCTGGAATACTATAAAGTGCACAGGAAGGTAAACATAATTATAAAAAAAAGCACAATCCACTCATTATCGATACTTCCCTTCCTTTTATAGCCAATTCCTTTGGAGCTATTAACCATATCAACATCTTCTTCCATCATCAAGGCCAAACGAGCCAGCAATCTCTTGGCCTACAGCAGAACGAGTATTGGAAACATGAACTCTCAGGCATCACTACAGCATTCAACACCAGACACTATATCACCGAGTAGATCAATATTATCCAACAGCATCACCTTTTACCATCACGGACGTAAAGGATCACCGCCAATGACTTTGTATGCTCATACTCCTGTCTCTCACAAAACCTGGACGGAAAGGATATATAGGCAGCAGAATACTTTATCCACCAAACAAGCTGTTTTTACTCTACGCCATCTGGTGGATCACCAATTCTTGACAAGCCATCGGATATATAATTCAATAGTGATAAATAACAACAACATTACGACAAAAACAACTGTCCACTACAACAACCAAATTAGCAGTACTAATGACTATACAACTTACACCTTGTTAATCAGCACAGACATAGGGATTTACATGAAATTCACCAATAACATGACTGGTGATATTGGGTTATGGGACCTTGATAATCAGCAAACAACAATAAAGCAGGTCATCCGTTTGGATCGCATAACACAAATGGAACTTTTGAATGATTCACACTTATTGATACTTGCGGACAAGACACTATGGATGTTTTCATTGGGCGATATTTTGGACTCCTTTGACAAACCATTATCTACGAAAAAGGGGCGGATCATCAGCACTAATACGACCCTATTCCATATTGGTGAATGCATGAACAAAACAATGGTGTGTATCGTCAAACCAAACACACTGACCACTACTACCGTTCGTGTACTGGAACCCTTCGCTAATGATGCAATCAAGAAAACCAAATCTAGACCAAGTATACGTCCGCTGGTGCGAAATGGACCTGTTGGATTCAAGACATATAAAGACCTCTCTTTGCCAAGCGAATCGTCATCTATCTGCCTACTTGGAAGCAAAATGTGTATATCTTATCCCAAAGAAATTGGTGTAGTCGATATGAAATCCTTTGGTGTGCAAGCTTTATTGGATCCTGGTGACGATAATTTGTCCTTTGTATTCTCAAGACAAGATATTCGACCTATCACGATCTACCGTGTGCACCATACTAAGTATCTTGTTTGTTATAATGGTAGATTCAGGGTTGGAGGGGAGGCTGAATACAAGAGAATGGGTACTAACTCATTGATACTTTTTTTTTCTTGATCTTGGTAGAATTTGGATTCTTTGTTGATCAGAGGGGTCGTTGGATTCAGTCAAGTCATATCATGGAATGGGAAAGTGAACCAGATTCTTTTGCAATGTCTTATCCTCATGTATTGGCTTTTGAACCTGGGTTTATTGAAGTCCGCAACATCTTGACAGTAATATGAACAACAACTACAATAACGAACAAGAATCTGGAACTAACTGACTTTTTATTTCTAACAGGGAAACGTAGATCAAATTATCCGGGGCACAAACATACGGTGTACAAATTCCAAACCATATACCATCCAGGGATCAATGAACGCAACTGACATTCAAGGACATCAAATCATATTCCAATTGGATAGGATTAGCCCCAGCAAATAATTATATCCCCTCCACCCTTGTATGATAAAAATAATTATCACTTACTTATACTTGATACTTATACATATATCCTAGATTAGAATTAGTGACCAATTTACATTAGTTCTATTAATAAATAAACTTTTATACCATATCCTCTATTATGATTATCACTTTATACTACAACAATTTTATAGGTCACTTTTGCATGATTTAAAAAACCATTCAAACACCGTTCCTAATCGTCGGAATATGAAATTGTTTTTTTTCAGTTTTGGTTTTTAAAGATGAGAGTATCAGTCCACATCTTAAACATGACCCGACTGACACAAGAGTCTAGGTACTTAGCTTCCGGAAAATTTGCAGGTGATGCACTTTGAGAAAACGGAGATCCATTTTTTCTCATTAGCATCGGTTGTAATTGAATGAGTAATGGTGTTCAAGTCGGCGGGACTTGAAATTTGTTTCGGGGAAGGAACATATTCCCCCGCCTGAAATCGGAATGTGAATTTCAAAATCAGATTCTGCATGAATTTCTTGATAGACGCACCCCCTGTCACGGTCAGAGCTAGTCTACACGACGAGCAATTTACGTTTGAAAAAAAAAATCAAAGTCTTCCCCCCTCCCGAGTTGGCCTGATTTCCACACTGGTGTGCCAGTAACAGAATCCATACCATGCATTAAGTATGAGAGTATATAAAAATAAGCATGACATTAAGCTTTCAAAGATACAATAATGATATGGATGCCTTAGATGATATCAAACAGGGTAGAGGTTGATATTCCAAATCAAGACATATAACTTCATTACTTGATAACAAAAGCTAGATTTATAAAACTGTTAACAGAGTACATATTAAAAGATTTTTTTTTATTATAGTTATTATTATGTGGCAATATGATATAGCTAGGGGAGGAGGAAGGGAATGTGTTGATGTAAGATTAGGTGATTGTGGGATATGAATCAAGGGAGGGTGTCAAAGTCATCAGATATGTTGAATGATTGGTCAAATTGTTGTCGTTCCATACCAAGTTTGTTGGTGCAGTAAGATTGGAGACCCCATACGTTTTCTATTAGATAAAGACAATTGGTTAGCGCACTTCTTTTTTAGTTAATGTTAGTACGGTAACTTACCTGTCCATCGATTCACGGCATCCTTTGCTACCATCACGGCATTTTCTTGAATAGATAAAGTGAATAGAGATTAGTTTACTACCTTTTCGTTATCCCATATGTTACCTTTTAATTCAAAGTTGACTGATCCTGATTCTTTATACTGTTTCAGTTCTTGTTGTATTTTAGTTTGTATATCCAAAGCCTGTTGAAGTTCTGCCAGTAACTTGTCTCGATCATCCTAAAAAGTAGATAAATAAGAAAAGTTAGTTATACTACATCAAAACCTGTGCTGTTTTTTTTCTATTACCGATGGTTCACGCCCTAATTGTTCCAGTTCGATCGTCTTTTCCAGTTGTTCAGCAAGGACTTCTTCTTGTCGTAGAGCCTTCAGTTTTGCTTCCAATTTGTTTTTAGTCTACAGCAGTAAAAATCAAGTTGGGTGAGTCATACGTTTTATTTTCTTCTACTTTACGTTTTGCGCGGTTGCCGAGGGGAAAGACCAATAGTAATTTGATATACCAATCTTGTCAGTGACCACCAGATCGTCATCTACTAGACTTTGCACCACGTCCTTG
This sequence comes from Chlamydoabsidia padenii, assembly GCA_025330725.1. Taxonomy (NCBI): domain Eukaryota; kingdom Fungi; phylum Mucoromycota; class Mucoromycetes; order Mucorales; family Cunninghamellaceae; genus Chlamydoabsidia; species Chlamydoabsidia padenii. Next base: position 485,822 of record JAIWND010000006.1, on the reverse strand, counting down.
ACAGATTGCGAAGCTAAATAAAAAGTTGAATACATCAATACAATCGTCCATTTAAAGGGTGAATCAGTGTCCCATACTTACTGATCCCTTTTTTTGGTGCGATCTTTTCCAGATCTTTCAATTGGTATACATCACACTACAAAAAAAAAAAAAAAAAGAAAGGAGAAAAGGGATTAATCAAGATTGATCAAATTTGTATGGTTGTCGTTTCTTACCGTTTCATGGAATATGTTCAGCATCCGAGTTCGTTTTTCTTCAGCGGAAACACCTTTTCGAGACTATAATAAATCAAAAGCAAGTTTAGTAGTGATCAAAGAATGCATAGTTTACACACACCATGGTACAGGATGACAGGAGTAGAAAGACCCATGAAAAAGTCAAAAAGAAAATGGGCCAAGTCAAGCGCAGCGGGATCGGGGATTCAACATTCTACTGTATATATTTTAAATCCCGATATCATGCTCGCCGTTTCGTCGATTAAAGTAAACCTTAGCCCGAGTGGCTTCCTATAGGCTTCATCTCATTAATGCGAACTATGATGGTCAATGTCCTGTATAAGATTGTTATAATTTGACACTACATGGGTTTTGATCATCTGATTTTTTCTTTTTCACACCATATAAAAGAGCTTTTTAAATTCTTTTCCTTTAATAAACAACAACAACTTGTCAGTCAATTCTTGGATGAGAATACGGCTGGAACCCCCCTCCTTTGAGAGGGAAGGGTACGGGGCTTCGGCCAACGGTAAGTGAAAAAGAAAAGGAAACCACATACTTCCCACATAATATTAACTGATATTTCATCCTCCGCTTATTCGACGAAAAATTCAAGTTACCCATGCTCACCTTGAGAATGACCCAAAGACGGGAAAGAAGCAGTAGTTCAAATGATATAAGAATCTCATGCAAGTTATAGCATGATATATAATTTTTAGCTTTGCGTTACCAATCATTCAAATCTTGATTTTCTAGATCGTAAACAGGAAATGAAATACATTTGGATCGAAACTTTATTCTTTTCCCGGTGCATCCATTTATCCCACACATATATCAATGTTATGTATTCAATTTACTTTTTTATTGGCTTTATATACTAATAGATAATAATTATAAACTAAACTAAATGATAAAGGGAGGGAGGAGGACACTAATCTAATTTCCAGCAGAAGCATTAGGGGCCTGTTGTTGTAGAATGGTGGCAAGATGTTTCCATTGATCAGCAGTTTGATAGTTTGATGTGATGGATTCCAATTGCTTGATCTTGTCGGCAGCATCAGGGAATCGAGTGGCCAAATCGTTGGTGAAGGTGGTAAATTGGGTCTTTAGTGCATTTAAATCGGCTTGAGGATTTTGTAATTGTGACTGAATGTATTTGGCTTCATCATTTACTGTTTTAATGTCGTTAGAGTTGTTGCTTGTATCAGTGCCATTGGTGCCTGAAGAGGAAGTCGCTGAAGTATCCAATTCGTCCAATACCGAGTTGTAAGATGTGTTGGCATGTTGTTGATCTTCACCATCATCGCCACCAGAGGCTTCATTGCCGGATCCGTCAGTACCAGAGCCATCATCACCAGGAACAGCGGGAGCAGCCGAGCTTGAAGGAGCAGCACCAGAAGCCGAAGGACTACTTGCATCAGATTCATCACTAGGAGCAACCGAGTTGGAAGGAGTGGCACCGGAAGCAGAAACCGAAGGACCACTTGAGCCAGATTCAGTGGCACCACCACCAGATTGATTCGAGTCAGAAGGAGGCACATCATCAAACGCATTGTTTTCATCATAATTACCAGGAGTCACCACCCGAGCACAACCATTTTGCGAGATACCGGTTTTACAATCATCAGTGTTTTGACAGCATCGAATACAGAAGCGGTTGTTGGAAGGTTCTATCATGCTGACAAAGTAAGGAAAATGTTGACAAGAGCCACCAGTAGGTTTATGATTGGCATGAGAATCGTATTGACCACCCCCATCGGATTGACTGAGATTGTATTTGGATCGATCAAAGAAGCCTGTGATTTGAGTGTAGCTGTCGGTTTGGTGATAATGAGCTGTGGTGATAAATCCTTGAGGGAAGGGTTGTGATCCTTGCACCGTGGTTGGGTTCATACAGAAGGGTACACCATTGTCTTCATTCACAGCCACTTCAAGACCAGGTTGAGGTGGTAAAAAGAGACAAAAATCATTGGCACTGGTAACTTGGACTTGAGGACCATTTGTTTGTGTGCCATTTTGTTGTTGAGCTGCCACCATTCGCGAGCAAGTGGATAGTAAACCGGTGCCAAGAATGAAGAGTTGACTAATGGAGGGAGTATACATGTTGTAGATCGTTAAGGTTATAATATAAAAGTATACAAAAGTAGAGATTTAAAAAAAAAAAAAAAAAAAAGGAGAAAGGAAAAGAAGGTGAATGAATGAAGAAGGGAAAAGAAAAAGAGAAAAAAGGAACCCGGGTTTTTATAAGTGGAGAGAGAAAAAAAACCCTGCTATTTTCAAATCCCGCCGCGGGGATCGTCAATAGCTCGAGCGATCTTTTTCGTTAGCATGGTTTTGCCCAGTCTTCTAAAAATAAGTTTCTTAGTTTCCCCAATTGAATGATTCACTTAATTTGTGTTGCCTACTCTAATAATCAAAGATGAGGTTATCGTTTTGAGTATAGGGTTGTATACTGTCGTGTATTATTATGTACATAGCAGAGACCACGTTCATATAATACAAATCCATAACAACAAGATGATGGTACATACTTTCCTTTAACACATCATATGCAATCGACGCTACAGTTCTTTTTTAATGAATAGCATCGATCTAACTCTTTTTATTGTTGAGGTCAACTTGGCACCCCTTTTTTTCGCAGATTTGAGATGCCGACAAAAATGATCCAAATATAGAAAAAAGAAAAACTCGGCAAATCAACATTACCGTTGTTCATCAATGGGTAAAAGACAGAGGAAAAAGACCATTTGTTCTTGGCCTAGCGCATTGATAATCTAATTTTGACAAGTCATTGTCTAGATAGCTTGTGACCTAATTTGACACTCATCAGTTCGACCTACAAGATACATACACCATGGCCATATCCCCACAAACAAGTTAACCACAGTTTACAGTATTACAACCAACATTTATGAGACAATCATAATCAAGTTTATTTAAAACAAAACAATAAAAAAGGTATATAGTAAAACAAATTTACATTGGTGTGAGGGGAGAGGGGATCTATACTACTGGTCAGTCTGTTTTTCCATCCAGTGGACCAAGGCATTCAATTCGTGTTCAGTAAAAACCGGACCTGTCCCAGAGCATTTGGCAATTTTCTTCAGTTCATCACACAGCAGATCCACATCAAATGCATCAAACTTGGGATGTGCCGATAGCGTTTGCCATACCCGAGAGCAAGGAATCAGTTTGATATCAGGTGTCAAGGTATCAGGATGAGGTGACGACACATCGAATCGTTCGGTTGCCAAGGTTTCCGTCAATCGATCCAAAAAGTACATTGGATCATCGTACATGTTGAATCTGTGCTGTTGATCCTCCTCTTCGTCGTCTTCATCCATACGGTCAGTGACAATGGGTACTGGGCGGTTGGTGACTGTTTCGTTTAAAGATCCCGAGGCATCAAAGAGTGGTTCGGATAAGAGTTGATTGTACGCTGATGAGCAAACTTCGTCCTTGAGTCGTTCGCAGAAAGATACCCCATCCTTGTCACGTATACAGGCCACAGCAGATGAGGTGGATTTCATAGGTTTCTTGTTGTTGTTGTTGTTGTTGTTGTTGTTGGAATATAATAACATGGTATGATCGTCAGTTCGTTCACTTTGTTGTTGATAATAACTTGTATCGTTCGACGAATCCCCATTACTGATTGTTGTCACTTTTAATGCCAAAGTCGCCATATCCACCGCCTTTTCATGTTCTGGTGTCGTAGACTGTAATCCCAACGCTTGTTCCAATCGATTCACCTTTTCACAAAGTTGTTGGTTTTCTTGTTCCATCGCTGCCAGAGCCTGTGCATGTGATTTTTCCATCATCTTGATCTTGGTTTCCAATTCCTTGACATATTTTTCTTTACGGTCTCGGAAGGCACGCTGAGCAGCCCGGTTTTGTTCTTTCCGCCTGGCCCGTTGATCGGCAGTCAGTGACTAGATAATAAATAACATTAGTAACTTGACTTGATTAAATCTTGGTTTACTTTTACCTCGTTTGCAGCATCTATAAAGTATCCATAATATGTATGTATGTGTGATACAACACAACAGAGAAAAACAGTAAGTCTTGTGAGTTGTTATTGTTCTTCTTATACACGACTTACCTGTGTCAAATGTCGAGTGCGCCGTATATCCACCATCACTGTTTTCTAAAAAGCAAGTAATCAAAGAGATAAGGAAGTCTATTTGTGAGTCATGTTGTTACTTACGGAAATGCTTTGCCGCTGGTGAATCATTCGTAACAGGGTTTTCTCGTTTACGAGTTTCAAGATGGTTGACAGTCCATGAAGTAGGTGAAGGTGTAAGGGAAGGTGCAATAGGTCGGAAAGAAGGTGTAATAGTTTTAGGACGTAGTTGTTGTGTCATCCCGATTGATTAAATAGTGGAAAGAAAAGAAAAAAGAAGTGAAACTTTTTTTCTCAGGAAGAGGTCCGGATTTCAAACACCGCATGTTGCGTTTTTTACCATATTGGATCATGAATCAACTACTCCCCTGTGATGTACTGTAGTTTTTTTCATTTCAAAAAATAACCATACATACTAGATACAGTATATAATACATACAAAGAATAGTTTAAGTAAGATATAAAAATGGATCACAATGAACATCATACATAGTCCAGGATCAGCTACTATAGTACATTTATGCGCGGGCGTACGGGGAAACACCAAGAAGAGGTTAAAAAATGGTTTATTGGTTGCACATATACATATACTATACATCTATCTAATCTATATATAAAACTATCACGTAGTTTTTGGTTTTTGACCCCATACAGCGTGGACATTGGTAAAAGCCTTGACGTGATCCAATTCATCCTTGTAACCATTCCACAATACTTTGCATTCGGCGGCAGAAATTCCTAAAGCCATTCCAAGAGCAGGAGCAGATGATTCAATAAACGCATCCAAGTTTTGTTGCCAAAGTATACCAATGTCCAAACCCCAAGCACCTATTGGCATAGAGATCTTCTTTTTTTCCACATTCACCAATCCATTTTCAATCAGCACAGTATCAATGTGGCTTGCCATTGAGGGTTCTAATTTCCTTGTTTTCGAAATGAGTTGGTGCACTAAACAATAAGAAAGCAAGTTAATGGTCTGTCATCAAAGAAAAAAAAAAGATTGATGTGTAACTTACGTTTATCTTGCCATGCTTGACCAACAGGTCCAAGGCCTTGAGAATTATAGTCGATTTCAATGAATTGTAGGTATCCACCAGGTTGAGTCACACGTATCAATTCATTCACTACAAATTTCCATTGATTGCTTGTAAAGGATGGAGTTGATAATCGCTGCATAACGAATTCAAAGCTGTTGTCGGCAAAAGGTAAACCATGATCACGAATATCCAGGGCATAGATGTCCAAGTTGTTAAAAATAGAGCGTGAAGGTATTGTTCTTGAGAGAGATGAGTTTGTGGAAGAGGAGCCGATGCCAGAGAAGGATGAGGTTGATGTAGTTGGATCATTCAATGAGATGGTGGAAGTATCACTGATTGGTGTGTTCGTATAGATTGTGTCATGTATTTGTGGTTGTTGTTGATTTTGTTGATGCCAAGTACTACACGACATGGTGGGAGGTAGCATTGGATGGAGTGGCGAAAATTCAAGATAAGATGATTGATTGGTTGATTGGACAAGACGAGTGTTCGATGGTGCATTATTGTGATAGATGTCTTGATCAGGTAATAGGTCCAATACATCAATAGCTGTAAAATGAGAGTTTTTGTAATCCAGGGCAAAGTCTATGATAGGATGGCCAAGCTAAATAAAGAGTAAACAAAAGATCAATCGTGAGTATTATACAACTTTAACCTTCTGTTTCTATTGTTTCTTACCCAGATGCCGGGACCACATCTATGGTAACACAAATGAATAAATGTCAGTTTTAGATGTTAATCAATATTTTCCAACTCCGATTTTACCACTAAATCAAAAAAAGGCACTTACCCTACGTTCAAAACATGTGCTCCATCCAATAGCTTGTCTTTGACAGGTGCAACAACGTCTCTATAATTTAAAATGAATTGCATCAGTTTCTACTAAGCATCATTTCTTGCTTATTTATGATTACCCTTCAAAAGCCCATCGTAATATATAGTTGAGTACCCGTAGTCGGTCCAATTCCCTTTGATCATTTGGCAGGATCGCATCATCCTAAAAGTAATAAAAAGATAGTGTGAGTAAAAAGTCACCAGTACTTCATTTTTTGTTTTCCCGATGATAAATAATCATAATGTCAAGCCACAGTAGTATTGTATCTTTTTACCTGGTTTTGATATCGCCGACCTTCGAACCATTGGAATGCACTTTTAGGACATTCGTTATTGATGATCATATTGGCGGGTTGTTGTTCTATTATCGTAACATCTTCTTTTGGTGCAAAGTGGACTTTTCGTACAAAGTCAAAGGATTGTTGATCGTGTTGATGCATATTCATAATGTTGTTAACAGGTTGGTAAGGTACTGCGATCCCAATAGACTGTTTCAATCCTTTAGTCTGTTGTTGTTGCTTTTCCCATTTTTCGCGTTGATTCTTCGTTAATGGTTTTGTTGGTTTCAGATGTTTTGGTATATGAGCCACACTGGAAGATCGGTTCCGACTGTGTTCAGCAGTATGATGCGATCTTGTGGATGATGATGATGATGATGACCGAGAAGAAGAAGAGGAGATTGAGAGATTGTTGCCCATGTTGATGATATTAGAGAGGGGGGTATATGACTAAATGATGGAGAGGAATGAATGGGTATATACAATAATAAAGTAAAAGAAGCGGGGAAGAGGAGTAAGGACAAAGGGTGATATATAAGTAAGGCGATCAAAAATAAAGTTTTAATTAAACATTACACGAATTTGTAGGAGGATGGAAAGGTAAAAATGAGAAGATAGTAGAGGGAGAAGGGAGAGATAAAAAACACCGATAAGGTCCATTGTGCAACTTGACTGAGACTGAGAATCAACAATAGAGACGGGTTCCCATTTAGGATGATGGCACATCATTACCATCGTCATTACCATCATTGACATTTGTATCTTGAGTAGCATTTGAAGCAAAAGTCGAAGCCATTCCAGAGGTATCATTGTTGTTAATGTCGTCGTCCTCGTTACCAATATCTGTATGATTGATGTTTTCTTGAGTTTCGATTTCCACACCATCATCCATTTGTCTATTTCCTTCTACAAGCCAACGCCTAAATACGCATACATGCATATATATGGTAATAAAAACATTCGATTAGACACACACATGATATACCAAAGCCATTTTGTCTTTCCTTCCATATCCGCATCACTCCAATATGTTTTTTGCTTACACAATCCGTGGCGTGGCCAGTAATCGTCTCCCACCACTAGTTGGATCTTGAGGCCAGACGTCCTCAAAAAAATAATAAATGTGACCCACAGCAATGCCAAGAATGTCGCCTGTAGGGATGTCACCACCGAGGGCCAATGAGAAGCAGAGTAGCACCCAAGGTAAATATGGAGCACTAAACACCAGTAGGCCCAAAAAGTTTAAGCGGACATAAGGATTACGACGTGCCCAAATATATACCATTGTAAATGCTAGTGGTGATCCAAGGAACGGCATATATGCAAATGGTAAAATGATCTACAAGAAAATAATAAAGTGGTTAATACTTATCCTTTCATCTTGTCTTGTTTTACTTACTGATGACACAATAAGTGTTCCTGCAGCAAATAACAGTAGCCATAGATAATCCGCCGGTTTACTTCGATAAAAACCTTCTTCCATCATACGACTGTATCGGGCTCTAATGATGAAGAAGAAGAAGAAGAAGAAGAAGAGTCATATTAGTTCCATTTCATTTATCATTTTTTATATACTTACAAAAAGAATATGTGGAATAGAAAGTCGATAGATAATGGTCCAAAGTATAAAAAGTTCGTAATCAGTCGCCACCACTAAAAAGGGAGTACATGGTAGACAGACGCGCGTCAGTCAAAAGGTGAGTATACTGTATTAAATCGAAACACTAGTTTACATTACCTGACCATTACCAATGCTGTCATAGTTGAGCCATAGATGTAAAGGGTGGACAAAGCCTAGTTGCTGTCAGGAAGGAAGAAGAAAACAATAGAGATTAGTAAAAGTGTCATCTAGATTCCATTATTATTATTATTATTATTATTTTTTGGTCAACTTACAACTGCCAGGCTAGTTAAACATGCTGCAGTGACGTATATGCGTGTGATGGGTGGTATATCTGTGTACCATGTTTCAATAGGAGTAGGCATATTGATTCAAATGTACAAGTAGAGTATAAAGTAAAAGAGCCACGAGTGAAGAGGGAGGGAAAAAAAAAACCTGAGGGAAAGAAAATGACTTTATTTTTAAATCCCGCCCAGGTTGCTATGCCCCTTTTTCATAACATCATTTACATATACCTTTCGCATCGTATTTGTGTTTATCTCTTTACAAAATAAAAGTGTAAACTTTGTCTGTTTATATTCATCGGACAGGAACATAGAAATGGACACACTTCAAACAGCTCAACAAAAATGGCCAAATTGAATCATGTAAAAGGCATAGTAAGCGGTGTTTTAATATTGGGATCTTTTTTAAAAAAGAAAGGATTGTCGGCGTTCGTCTCTTTCTCTCTTTCTTTCTTTTTTCCCTCAATACATTGTTTAACCATTATTATGTCTGATATCGATACTGATACCCAATTAGAAACTTCTTCTTCTTCTCTCATAAAAAGTAAGTAGTTGGATGGACAAAAAAAAAAAAAAAAAAGTAGACTGTATGTTTTACCTTGACACTTTAATACTTTTGTTACGAATAGATATTATTGAAGACCTCTTCTCTTACGATGCTTTACGACGAAAACGAATCTTGGAATACTACTTTTTCCCCGATGCTTCACTGACTTCTCCGGTGATGAGCACAGATGGTGTCTTAAATATCCAATAGTAAGTACACTCCCCTCCCCAACAACAACAAGAGGTCAGGTGGGAACTCATATGCACCTCTCCTTGGTTTAACTTTGATTTGTTTGTTTTGATCCATTTTTTTTCTTTCTTTCTTATGTAGTGTTTATACGGTGTGGCAAGCTCTCAATAGACAAGAACCTGTTATTACTAATATTGTCTTTGATGGGTAAAGCTTTGGCGTATCATTTTAAAAAAATAATAATCATAATATCAATATTCACATGTCGTCCTTTATTATGTATGATCTAGAAACACGGCGGTGGTACACTTGATTCAGAACATATCACCTCGTATCTTCCCTTCTTGTATACGACTACGAGTACCATCAATCACAACATTACACTTTAGGGAGACCGAACAAGCCAGTGGTCTTTTGAAAATATATCGACAAGAAGACAGTTGGACTTTGGAAGGTAAAAAAAAAAAAAAAAAAAAAAAAAAAACGAAAAACGAAAAAAGGAAAATCACATGAAACTTATTAAACCACGTTTTTTATTTTGCTTTACTTTGGATCTAAAGGACTTATACAATCGGTGCCTTTAATATCATTTTGGTATAATTATGTGCTACGAGTGGCGATGGGTAAATTGGTGACAGCAACGGGTGACCTATTGGATGCTGCATTCCAACATGCACAGAAAATGTCAATGCGTGGAAGGGAAATTCAACGTCTTGGGCGTAATCTGGCAATTGAAAACATGGAAAAATTGGACGAATATAGGGCAAATCTACATGAAAACTACTTGGAAGGTGTCCGTGGATGGCGTGAAACTTATATTGATGATGATCTGGATGATTACGATCTTCCTCATCATTCGACAAAGGAACGCGGTAATATGATTGAAGGTATGGTCATCTTGAAGGAATGATACACTAAAACAACAACAATAACAACAAATCAACAATAACAACAAATATCAAGCATAACGAGCCAACTCTTCTTGTCTATCTTATCTACACTCAATTGCACTAGTCCTTCCTTCTTTAGTATACTCTATTTGTTATGTATTAGCTTTCCCCCCTCCCACACCCTTCTATATCTATTTATCTATATATCTATTTATCTATTTATCTATTTATCTATTTATCTCCTCTCCTTTTTTATTATTACTATACCATCGCCCTTCTTACTACCCTTCATTTAGTTTACAATCCTTCCTTCTCCAATCATTTTTTTACCACCCAATCCTTCTTTTTACCTTCATTCTATTCTATTCATCAATAAAGATAATGTGTTTTTTATATCTCCAACTATATAGTAGTACTTGGTAAAACCAACCTACCTGACTTTATTATAAAAAAAAAAATGCAGTTTTATTTATTATAGACAATATAAACAATCTATTCTATGTATCAATCAACAACTAATATCCCTACGACCAGCATCCTTCGGCATCCAGTTTTGTTCATAGCCAAGAAGATAATCCCAATGAGGATTAACATGGTTTTCTGTTTTGTAAGTCCAGAAGAACCAGCCGACGGTAGAGGATTCAAAGGCATACATTTGGCGAGATACAAAGTTTAATAAAAACCGTTTATACTTGTCGTCAAACGTTTGCCATTGTTCACTGTCACCACAGGAGCATCCATCACATACAGCCGGTAGCGTTTCACCATCCACCATCAAAGTACCTTCATAGCGAGTACCCAACCCGACTCCGTTAAGATATTTACCACAATCATTTGTCGCCACAGAGAATTCACCCACCATGGTCAGACCATCGTCTTCGCTGGCTTGTTTCAGGTCATCCATCCACCCTGTACAAGGAAACTCTGCTTGTTCATCCCGAGGCATAGATACCAATCCTTGATCAAAGATAAGATAAGTGTGTGTTTCTAATGATAAGATAATAAGTACATTTGTTTAATAGCATATCATTTCCCCTCCTCCACCGTTTACTTACCAAGAATGGTACGTTTGTAGTGATTGTTATTAAAAAACCCATTCCAAGAAGAAAGACCCAAAAACCCTTCATGATAAGTAAGCCATGGACCATTATCTGTCGTGTTATTCCCATTTCGCAAAGAATCATAACTATCTTGATACCATTTCTGCACACGAGACTTGTCCAATCGATAAATCGCCGGTTCGTTGAGCACCCCAAAGAGAGTAGCCACTGGGGCCCATTCAGGTTTGCTAAAAAAAGTCACCAACTCCTTGACCACCTCCAACGTAGCGGCGGCGTTTTCATCACCATGGGTCCCATTCAAAAACCCCACGGAACCCATCCGACCCGAATGATTCCAACCATTTTGTGATCCAGGAGCAGTATGAAGTTCCACCATCACCCGCAATCCATATTTACGAGCCCATTGGATACCACGGAGTAAGTACTTGAAGCTGAGATGTGAGACAAAGGGTTGGTCTTGACGGACAGCCCAATGACCCACAGGAATACGCACATGATTGAGACCCATTTCAGCAATCTTTTTAAAGTCCTGTTCGGTGATAAAGGTGTCATAATGGTGTTCCAATTGTCGTTTGGCTTGATCGGGTCCAAGTTTTTGACACAGTGTCCATTCATCCACCACTTTGTCCGAGGGATGGAACTGATCAAAGAGTCCAGGTGTGATAAATGGTTCGATCACGAGCCACCCACCCAGATTCACCCCATGGATCTTGTGTTTGCCACCATAGTCAAAGGATTCAGTGAGTGCTGGAGTCCATGCGTTCACCCGACCAGAGTTGTTGAATTTGCCAGTGCCATAGATTTCCTCATCGCCTTGGAATTGATTGTCAAAGTTGGGTTCTGGTGCTGAAGAGGGATTCACAGTGTTGTTGTTGTCGTTGTCACTGCTGGGTGTCGAGGAAGAAGGTGCTAAAGTGGAAGACTGATTTGCTTTGCTGACTATCACCGTAGGAATCACAATGGCACATATAATGACCACAATAAGAAGACCAGAGAGCGCTATCAAGGTTCGTTTTCGTAATCCACATACACGCCATTCCTTCAACTCTTGTTGTTGTGTCTTTTCTTGCAATATAGTGTCCTTGGTGTTGTGACCATTAGCATCCATTGGCATCTTAGTGTCGTTATCTAATGTGTAATAAAGAAGTGGTAACTTGGTTTAGTTTACTGTGCATTATTCAACACCCCCCTGAGACTTACTCATTGTGCCAGTAATGCCATATAAACAGTGCGTCGGGTTTGTGATTGATGATTGATGGGATGTTAAAGAAGGGATGTAAAACAAAAGAAGCAACCATTGTAGGATAGCTTATTCTGAAGAGTGAGAATATACCGCGTTAAAAAAAAAAAGTAAGAGAGAGAAACAATGTACCGAAACAGGATTACGGGATTTGAACTTATAGAAAGTCGGCGTTTGAATATCCTGCATTTTATTGCATACACCATTCAAACTAATTTCGAGCATTGGGCAAAGATGAACACAGGCGGAAATCCATAGGATAGTAACAACAGGATTAGTATATAGTAATCACCACGCCAATAATGCTGCCTAAAAAGAATAGTCAGATGATTTCACATTAAAGGACGATGATCTGTGCGCAAGGGACGACCCAATGTATACTGCCTATCTTTGTCTAGGAGCTTCAAATCCCGACACAGTTTAAAAAGAGAGACATGTTAAAGACTGGAACAGTGATTATATTTTGATAATGTTTTATTTGGTAATCAAATGATAATGAGTTAACTTTTTCAAAAAAGTTATAAAAAAACAAAACAATAACAATAACAAACAATGTGAAGGAGTGATGATGGATTGTGAAGGATTAAGGGCATAAAGACAGAGAAGGGTGAGGGGGAAATCGTACAACCAGTATAAAAGAATACATAATCGTAGGATGGGGAAACAACAAATAAAGACAATAAAAACAAACTATCCTAGGGGGAGGAAGGGGAATAAACTAAACAAACAATGGGAAGATTCACCGTAAGGAAGACACCGAAGCCAGCCGTCGTAAGAGCCCATGACTTGATTTTTGACACAAAGACAGCATAGATTGTTTCGATTTTAAATCTATTTTCGATGGTGACCTTCGAGGATAAACATTATGTGATGATTGTTGATTATTTCGATGATAATCAGATGATAAAGATGCTGATGATGCTGATGAAGTGAGTAGATGCTGATTTGTTCCGTATAAAGTAGGAGATGTCGGGTAATGATGTGTTGAAGGTGTTTTTGTTGTAATGCCTGATGTTGCTTCTTCTTGTTTTGCAGCAGCAGCAGCCAGTGAAGAGGACCAATAGAGTAGAGAAGGAACAGGCGGTGGTGGAGCAGGTGATCCGACAATAGATGTGATGGTATCCTTATGAGTATCGTCAAGTAAATGTATCGACCACGTACTATCCTTATTAAATGGCTGATAACACATTGATTCTGCTGATGGTGATGATACTGATGTTGATGTAGTCGTAGTAGTGGAGGAGGAAGTAGTAGTGGTACCTCCATACGTGTTTCGTGTAGAGAAAAGAATGACATGACATTCTTCAATCATCCATTTCCATAATAATGTCCAGTGAGTATTCGTTCGAATGAATTGCTCAATATCCAGAGTATTGATACATTGTCGATAAGGATGAGTATGTTGCTGCTCTTGATCCTGTTTCTTGTTCCTTTTCGATGGCTTCTTTGGAAGGATCTGAATGGTTTTTTCAATCCCAGTACAAACCGGCGCCAATACCACCGCCAGGGCTTCGGGGTTCATCATGTTGATATGAGCATAGTGTTGGATATGTGAAGCCAGGGTCAAGATGGCATGGAAAAGATGACGATGGGGATGGGGCAGAGTAGCAATAAGATCGATGAGCAGAGGTATGGCTTGGTCTTTTGATAATGTGACGAGACGGAGAAAGTCATCATGATTTTCCAGTGGGATGACAGCATTGGGTAGATGGTGAAGGTATTTCTTGATGAAACTTGTGATGGAATGTATGTCGTAGCCGGTCAAGTCGATCAGTTGGTGGTAACCTTGATGTTCAAATGCCTTTTGTAGTTGTATTACTTCGGAGGTGGCACCAGAGAGTCGAAAGAGTCCTTCTGTTTCGAGTCCTATCATGTAAACAAAGTGTATTTGAGTAAAAAAGAGAGAGAGAAGTGCCCTTTTTCTTTTTTCTTTTGGCTACTTTACCTCGTTTAATGATTTCAGTGAAGCAGAGCTGGACAATGATAGGAATGGTCATGCCTTGATTATTGTATTGAATGACTTGTTCCAAAGGTGTACCAAAAATATGTTTATGAGTCATTGTTGTCGTATTAACTTGGTCTTTGTCTACAAGGAAGAAAATGGTTAGTTTACCATAAAGCCGTGTTTTTGGTCCCAAAGATCCTTTTTCCACCAAGACTTACCATCATGAGTAGACTGATTCCACTTTGTCCATAAATAATACAGTGGACTTTTTAATCGCTTTTCAGAAGGAGAGGTGATCAAAATCATAGTGTATAAGATATAAGGAAAGTGAGAAAACAATAAAAAGAAAGAGAGAGAGAGAGAGGGGAAAATCAAATGGGTCACCTCACTCTAAAAATAAATGGATGGCAGTGGGGCGGGGTTCCAAAAATGCCGAGTTTGCATTAGGTTTTTATTTGTGGCAAGAAAAAAAAAAGGTGGCCCGTTTCAATGTCTCTGACTCTGCTTGAAAAGGAGTTAACAACAACAGCCTACCTTATATAGACTATGTTACACAAATTCGTTCAATGAGATCGCGATGTTGTATGATACAAACCGATCCAACATACTCGTTAGCGATGAAAAATGTGAATACTTCATTTTTCATTGCGGCATGGTCATTTTCCAATTTCACTTCATTTGCTTACGACCCCCATATACATTGGCTCCTATTTACGATAATACAGCTTTGTGACACACATGACATGGTTACTTTGGCTTCCTCGATATCATCTTCCTAAACATGTTCGAGAAGGAATCGACTATCATGCCATATTGGGTGAGCATATGATTCCTCCACATGAGATTTTTTTTTTTTTTTTTTTTTTTTTTTTTTTTTACGCTTTGTTCGATTTGCAATCGCCCCTGCCTTCCTCCTTGTTTGCCCAATAAACCCATAAACCAGAAAACCCGCCCATTCCACATTCCAGCTTTGAATGACTATAAATACCTTTGTTCTTGTCATTTCGTTCCTTCTTCTTTTTACATTCATCATCCTTGTTCATGCGATCATGTCATTTTCAATCTCCGCCGAGCAACCTTTTGGAATCAAACTTTACCCCTATTTTGAAAAGGTATATGAAACCATAGTTGGACAGCCTGCTAGTGCATTTGCATTTAAGCCTGGTGCAACACCGTTGGCTAGCTTTAATGAAGGTAACTGAAAAAAAAATCTCCGCATAGTTGCCCTTCTCACACACTTTTTATAGTGGTCATCAGCTGTCTTTTATACTTTTTTGTCATATTCGGTGGTCAATTTGCCTTGAGACATCTCCCAAGTTTTAAGCTTCAGGTGCTCCAGCTTCCTTTCCAGATCCACAATGTTCTTTTGACTATTGTTTCTGCCGCCTTGTTAGCACTGACTGTCGAACAAGTGTTACCAAAGTTCCAAGCCCATGGGCTGTTTTATACCATTTGTGAAGCTTCGGCTTGGGATCAGAAACTGGAATTGTTATACTATATGAACTATCTTGTCAAGTACTGGGAGCTTTTGGATACAGCGTTTTTGGTATTGAAAAAGAAAAAACTAGGTAGGGTATTTTGTAAAAAAAAAAAGGGGGGGGAGGTACTTTCAAAAAAGGCGGAATTTGAAATTTCTCGATCATGCATTAATCGGTTCAAATCTGTATTCTAGAGTTCCTGCATTACTTCCATCATAGTATGACCGTGGTACTTTGCTATACACAATTGGGTGGAAAGACACCAGTGGTAAGTAGTGATGGTGAGGGTACAATGACACAAAAGAACTGATCGCCTTTTTTCCCCCTCTTTTACACATATAGTCTTGGGTCCCCATTACATTGAACCTTACCGTCCATGTATTCATGTACTACTATTACTTCCGTACATCATCAGGTGCTAAGATCTGGTGGAAGAAACATTTGACAACCATGCAAATCATCCAATTTGTAATTGATCTGATCGTTATCTACTTTTGCGGCTATACCTATCTTGCTTATACGCATTATCCTTCATTCCCTAACATGGGGACCTGTACAGGAACAGAAGTATCTGCTATTTTTGGTACCTCTTTACTCACTTCTTACTTGTTCCTATTTATCAACTTTTATCGTATCACTTACAACAAGAAAAAGGCCGCCGCCGCTGCAGCTGCAGCACAAAGAGATCATTGTTATCAACAAGTTCCAACAAAGTCCATCAAGCAACATTGATGCGTAAACTATGCGCGCCTTAGATTCGTACATATTCCTATTTCATATAATCTTTTTGGCCACTGATATTCAAATTCCGCACCCCGCATAGCATGATAAAAAAATAAAGTTTGGCTGTTCAAATGAATTCTGAAGAATGAAGACCAATGTAGTTTTTTTTTTTTATTAATTAAAAGTGATACAAGAAAAAAAAAAAAAAAAAAAAAAAAAAAGAATAGTGACAACAGGGAATAATCTATGACAAGTAAGGTTTAATGTGAGGGGATAAGGAATGTCTATATAGCTATAAGGACCAAAACAGATTTACCCCAAAGAAGCCAGCACTTGGTATAGAATGTCCATCCAAGTATCCAATGGACCAGGAATACAATAACGTAAGCAATCGTGACCTCCTACATGACCATCTGGTCGAGTATCCGATAGTGCAGCCAGATCGACAAAGACCCCACCCGCCTCCTCGACGATCACGCGAGCAATAGCATTCCTTCGTTCCAACTCAGCCCATCCAAAAGGCAACCGTTTCCGTTCACCATCCTTGAGAGGTTTTGTTAATGGACCGTCCGCATCATCACAGTGAGGATGACCAATACCCGAAGATCGATAGATGATGAGAATGTCAGGTGCCGTACGTCGAATATAAGCCATAGTATGAATCAAGCTGGTGATAAAGGTGTCGTCATCTTCGACAATAGGTGATCGGTTCAAGATGATGATTGGGTATGCCTTGAGAATGTTACTTGCTACAAATGGCCAGGTCACTATTGATCCAGAGGGTGATCCATTATTATTGTCGTGTTGTCGATTATCGGCAAGAATATCATTTCGAAGGTATCGTAATCTTGTATCCATGTCTGAGCATATTGTATGATCTATGTAATCATCGAATCGGGTTGAATTTCCCTGTGTCCCCCCTCCTCCTTTCCTTTATTACCTTTGCAGTTCAGTTCACCAAAGCATACGGTGGGTCCATCCCGAAGAGAATCCAAAAAAAGTTCATGGAGTTGATATTGGACCAAGTCACCCACCACAAGAATATGTCGACCATTTAATACTTGACACCATTGTTGAGGAGTTGGTTTGGGTAATACCATGCGAGAACATTCACCACCACCACCAGAGAGTTCCCACCGATATTGTGTTTCAGGTCGAGGTATTGATGTGGCATGAGATTTGTAAAACCGCTTGTCGCAACTACTGTAGAGAGGATCTTGTACGTGACGAATTAACTTGTTGCGAGGGATTGGTGATGAGGAAGGAATCCATTGACCACGAGTCCAACATTGGAGTCTTGCCCGCAAGGAATCAGCCGCTTCTGTTGTTCGGATACTGTTGGAACCAGGTACAGGAATCATAATAGGTGGTTGGATTTGACTGAAGAATGTTTTGGCTTGTTTTTTCGCTTGGTCGACCTTGGATTCTTGTAGTTTGATCCGCTGTGCTGTGGTAAAATGAGTGGTGCTAATGTTGGCGAACATGACCACTCGTGGGTGAATGTCTTTATACCATGGGAAATCACGATAAAGTGGAGTAAATGTCTTTATAGCTTGATCATCGTTATCATTGTTGTCCACAGAGTCCTTTTGCTGTTGTTGTTCTTGTTGAGGAGTCTGGTTGTTAAAAGAGGTGTTGGATGGTTTGAGAATGGTAAAAGTATAACATAGAAGGAATACAATAAAGATATAAATCAAAAAGCGCGCCCACTTGAAGAGAGGCCTTAAACCTCTGTTGGCCATGGGCTGGTGAATGCGCTGAGACATCAAGATGAAGAAGAAGGGAAAAGAAGTAGAACAAAGAAAGAAAATTGGAAGACAAGTTAAGAAAATGCGGGATTTGAATTTCAAATTGGAGAGCAAAACCCCACAGCCGCATTCAAGATGTTGTCAAGACATCTTTTATTTTTTTTTTTTTTATTTTTATTTATTGTTGTAAGAATCTATTATATTATACATAAACTATAAGGTAGAGGCAGTTAAAGATCAAACACTACAGGTAATTGATTGGGTTGATATCTATGGTTTGAAGTACAGGCATTGATATAAAGGATATCGTTCTCTATTGTATAGCCATTGGATTCATGTATATGACCAAAAATGGAGACCTTGGGTTGAATAGCTTGTATTTTATTGGTGAGAGAAGGACAGCCAACATGTAATCCACTTCTTGTTTGATCCAAATAGCCACGAGGAGGAGTATGAGTCACTAGTATATCAATCGACTCTGGTATATCTTGCCAATAACCTATAATAAAATGAATGAGTGAGTTGATCATGCTAGTTATATATAAGTATCCACTTACGCTCTAAACTGCCCGTTGGCATAAATGCTCCACCAAGATGCATGGGAGCGTAAGGTGATACGAAGAGTCGATGACCGCCCAAAGATGCTGGTAGTTGATATGATTCATGCTCCAGATAAGTAATTCCCGCCTGCTGGAATTGGGTGAGGACATGTTGTTTCCGTGTGATTAACCCAAATACTTCGTCCAATACGTGGTCGTGATTTCCTGCTGTAACGATTTTTACCCTAGTTCGAAAAAAAAAAAAAAAAAAAAAAAAAAAGGTTGGTACACGTCAATGTAGTCATTCAGCCCTAACCTTTTCTTTCTACTTACTTGTGTGGTAGAGTTTTGATCCAGTCAATGGTTGGTTCGAATTCACTGGCTCTACCATATCTTGTTAGATCACCAGCATGAACTACATTAGTATAAAAAAAACATAAAGTGAATTAGTACTGGCGTGGGATGGGAGTCGACCAACTTACTAAATACATCGCCGTCAGGTACATCAAACTTAAAGGAGGTTTTGCCATGAGTATCCGACATGCATACGAATCGAGTAGTGCCGTCCTTCTTTTCAGGCAAGTCGTCTAGTTGGTTTGTGACAAACATTTCGTAAAGAAAGAAAGAAAGAAAGAAAGAAAGAAAAATCGAATAAACCCGCAGCTTTGAAGCATGAATAGGCTTGGACTGGAGCGTCGGGAATTGAAATATTTTAGTCACCTTGGTTTATGTGATAACCTCCCCTTTGCGCATGATGGTCCATGTCTTCAAAAGATAAACATTTAACAGCCGTATCACAATAACGTTTATTATGAATTGCGCATTAAAACAAAACTGGGGTAATACATTCAAATTTCCCAACTTACTCCTTTTGATCGAAAACAAGCATCCAAAAAAAAAAAAAAAAAAATCAATTTTCGGGATTTGAAAAGCAAATGTTTGGTACACTTGTGCTTCGAATCCTTTTATATCCCTCTCTTTTTATTTTTCCTCTCTCTCTCCCCCCTTTTTTCTTCTTCTTCTTCTTCCCTTTTTAATGCGATGAATGAAACACACAATAGTTTACCTACTTTACAGCAAGTATTGACTCGTAAAACGTTACCACCAATATGCCTTTATAACTATTACATTGTTATGAGGGATCGACTACATATGGAAGAAGTATTGGATTTTTACCTGGACGTACAACATCATGAACAATTGTGGCGACGTTATATACGATCGATGCATAGAACAGGACGACTCACTGAAGATGACCTAGTAGAAGGATTCCACTCGCCACGTGTCCTTAGTCGTCTATCTCATCTCTCCAACCCCAACCATACTGAAAAGCAATTAAACGAAGGTGATACTGAATCGGTCTTGTCACCCGAAACAGTGGAAAGCAACGCCAAAGTACCTAGTCGACAAGACGTTAGTGATTCAGCACAACACATTCTTCTTCGATATCTAGTACCTTCTGCCGCCAAAGAACTCACACAACTACCTTTGGGATTAAAAAACAGCACCAGGGCCTTATTGGAACAAGAACATCGTGATGATCCTGCAGTATTTATGGAAGCCAAAGAATATCTATTTGAATTAATGCAACGGCAGGCTTATCCAAAGTTTTTACGTATCAAGGTATGGGGGAATGTCACTTTATGGCAACAATTAGGACGATTGGTAATTGGTTTGGTGGCTCTCTTGGCAGCATTTGCAACTGGACTCAGTTTGATCTTCTTGGGCTATTCTCCTTGGGGTGTACGATGGTGGGTCTTATTACCTTTCTGGATTGGTGTATTGAACGTATTGGTCTTCTTAACCGGATTGGACCCTCTGTGGGTATTACTATTCAATACAAGGTAAAAAGGAAGAAAGAAAAAAAAAAAAAAAAAAAAAAAAAAAAAAAAAAAAGACAAGAATGGATATATACAAAGAAGGAGTAATGAAATTGAAACTAATCAAACTCATGTTCTTTATTGTTTTGTTTAATAGTGAAACGACTACCTTCCATTTTAATAAAATCAAACAACCTCAAGTCAAGCGTATACTATGGTCAAGGTCTATTTGGTTATTGGTCACTAGCTTTATCATTGCTATTGTCCTCACTGTCATCTTTTGTGCTGTCCCTTCAAAGAGACTATGATCCCCGTTACCCCTTTTTTTTTTCTTTTATCTACCTAACTCACTTTACCACCTACATATTACTTGTTACCCTCTAGATTAGTTTGTTTTATCGCTTTTTCTTTTACTTATTTTTTATCCCTAGTTTGTTACTACTCTTTACTAGTTTATAAAAATCATCTATTCTCTTTTTCATTACCATCATTACCATTATCTCTTTTGAATAATAAAAAAAAAACCACAGACATGATCATGTACTGTGCCCATTAGTGATCTCTTTGGATCGGAATTTAAAATACTGTATAGCTGGAAATCAAATGTGCCTTACTTTTTTTGTAAAAGTTGCCGCCATTTTTTTTCTTCTTTTCTTTCGCTTCTCTTTCACTTTTCCAATCATTATGCTCCCACCATCTTCTGTTTACCCTTTGAAAGGTATTGCCTTCTTCTTTACCCACCCAAAGGTAAGTAAATTAATAACATCCCCTTGCTTCAATGCTGGTTTTCTCTCTCTCTCTCTCTTTTTTTTTTCTTTGCGGGGGAAGGGAAACCCAATGGTGTTACTGTCCTTCTTCAAAACTCATCCTTTTCTCTTTTACTCATATAATAATAGGAACTATGGCTCAAGACCTTGTTACCGTTCCTCTTGACACTTGGTTTTGGTGTGGCCTCTCTCGTACTTGCTGTGGTCTATTTTATCCCTTGGCAAGCTCACGCTTTGGAACAACATCATTGGCCAGGTGTATTCGCTTGGATTGTATCTGTTGTCCTTGGTCTTCTTGAATCTGCCATCCTTGACCTTCTCTGTTACGCCATCTTGCTCCCCTTTTTCCAAGATGCCTTATTTGACGCCACACTCAAGGCCCGCGGATTGGATCGGATGTTGAATAACGGGCAAGAGATTCCAGGTCTCGTCCGTTGTTGCCGAAGCTTATCCTCTAGTCTCCTCTTGGTCTTTTTCCTGGTTTTGGCTCGGGTAAAGTATATTCCAAAATGGGGATAGATTATGGCTTACTAAAGAATACTTTTTTTTTCTTCTTCTCTTCTTCTTTGATAGGTATTGGTTTTGATCATTACTTTGCCCTTGACCTTGATTCCTGTAGTTGGTACTATTATTCAATGCTACATCACTGGTTTCCCTGCGTGGTAAGTATGGAGGTGGTATAACAAAAAAAAAAAAAGAAGGAAACTAAATGATGCTTATTATCAATGTAGTTGGGGTTTGGTTATTCATCATGATTTGGAGCTGAAGGGTATGACTGTCACCGAATCTCGTCGACATGCATGGAAACATCGTTGGTCATACTGTAATTTTGGTGCCGTCTCTGTGGGGCTCGAATTATTACCAATTTTCAACTTGTTATTCATGTGGACCAATATTGTTGGTGCTGCTCTTTGGCTTGGTGATGCATTTGAATTGGCTGAACAAACCTCAGCTCAATCCAATGAAGCATCTGTCACATCCATCTATCCATCTGTCCGTGGCTCTAATTCGGTCGTACCTTCCATTGACAGCAACGAACATTCCCGCCTGCTTCAACAAAGTAAAGACC
Organism: Chlamydoabsidia padenii; assembly: GCA_025330725.1. Lineage (NCBI taxonomy): Eukaryota > Fungi > Mucoromycota > Mucoromycetes > Mucorales > Cunninghamellaceae > Chlamydoabsidia > Chlamydoabsidia padenii. The sequence continues at coordinate 463,417 of JAIWND010000006.1, read as the reverse complement.
AAGGCTATGGTTCTGCAGTTTAGATTACCTTGCTATTTTGTTACCCATCCTCTTATACACATAGTTAGTATACCTTTGTTATAGTATATTAGATATCCACTTGTATACATCTTGTTTGATAACCCTCACAATAAAGCACACTTTTATGTTATTGTTGTTTTTATTCTGGATTGTTTATTAATGTTTTAATTTGAATGATACATTGCATATGGGTTATAATAATGATATGACGAACTACATACTTCTACATCTATACACCAAAGAGACCCCAGTCTTGGATGTCCAAGCTTTGTACAACGAGTTTGATTTCTTCCAATATCCGAGCAATAGGTGCCGCAGGTTCCACAAGATTGACATCCTTCATTTCGCTACTATTGGGAGCCACTTTAATAGGGGCGTTGAGAGAGATGATCAAATCAGTTTCCACCTTTTCCAGTCGAACCACAGCCATCACCAGTTCCACATGATTGACGGCTTCTTCATTGAATTTGGCAACGTTTTGAATCCCTCGTACAAAGTATATCGTGGTATCAAGTCTACGCCCCCAATATAATTAAAGTGTATCAGTTGAGATGAGTAACAGTTTGCTCCTCCTCCTTCTCCTCCTTCCTTGTTAAAATGATTCACTTACGGTAGTTTAGGTGCTGCAATATCTACACTTTCATGTTCGATGCTTTCGATGGAGTAGCTAGTAGCATTATTGTGTTCAGCAATTTGTTCAAAGTGGAACCTAGTAAAAAAGAAGAAAAGAAGATCATTAATATCATGAGCACAGCACTGTAAGAGTACCAAACCCTATAATTACTTTGCACAGTCTTCATCCAGTTGTTCCACCTTTTCCAATAGTTCTATAATAAGGCTTTGTTGTGTTTGCATATCGACAAATACTTCTTGGTTATCAGGAATCTGTCGTATTTGACTAATCATAAAAAAAAAGACAAGTGGTAAAAAGATGAGGTCGAATTAAAAGTTCCTACTATCAAAGTAAGCTTTATTTACCTGGCATCGACATACGAAGACTTGATTGCTGTATAAATTGCACCACCATATAAGCCTTGTTTATTCATTAGGATAGACAAAGAAGAAGGAAGGATTCTTGCTTAATTCTTCTTTGCATGGCGTGTCTCTATCGGCGTTTGAAAATGTGGCAAGAGCGGAGAGGGGTGGCTTATTTATCTTCAGCTTCTAACAAAAAGTTGGGAAAATTCTCTTCTCCTTCTCTTTCTTCACTTCTTTCATTTATATCCACTCACAAACCATGTCTGATAACGAAAACAACGAAATTAACGAGTAAGTAAACACTATACAATGTCTAGATCAACATTCTTATATTTTCAACTCATTCTTTCACCTTGTTTACTCTAGCTACGAAGGCGCTGGCGACAACGTAAGTTGAAAGAGGGATACAAATCACACCTACATTGATAAAACTAACTGATGACTTGAACTGCTTATATTACTAGTTCGATTACGATGATTATGAAACCGAAAACGTCGATGTGGATCATGAAATGGAACAAACTCAAGAACAGGATGCTGTCATGATACTTGAAGAAAACACAGTAAACGGGACGACAAACCATCAAGGAGGCGAAAACAAAGAAAAGACCACCACACCTTATATGACGAAATACGAAAGAGCGCGTATCTTGGGAACTCGTGCTCTTCAGCTTAGGCAAGTTCAGGGACAGTGAGGGAAGAAAGGATACTTGACTCACATGCTTGTTGATTTTAATATAGTTTGAATGCACCTGTGACGGTAGAACTGGATGGTGAATCTGATCCTTTGGTGATTGCAATGAAGGAATTGCGGGAAAAGAAGATTCCATTGATTGTACGGCGGTTTATGCCTGATGGGACTTATGAAGATTGGAACGTCAAGGATTTGATTGTAGAATAGATTTGGTAGTTATATAGATGGTTGTTATGCCTTTTTTTTTTTTTTTTTGAACAAATATTAATAAAAACTTGATGATTCGAAGGGATGCAACTATCAAAACAGAATGTATTGATGATTAATAGGATTTGACTTGATGAATGACTTTTTTTCCCTCAATGGGATTTCATTGGGTGCATGATTTTAAAGGTGGGCGCATGTCTGGATGGATTGTTTCGGTGATCGGGAATTCAATAAACATCATTGATACAATTGACTCAAACCTTTCATCGGGCAATCCGTTCCTTTTTTTTTTTTTTTTGGTAAAACGGACGATGGTCCGAAAGACTCTTTCGACTTTATTGTTTTGGGGAAAAGGCCCTGTTTCTCATCCTCCTCTTGTCCTACAATATTCCCCAATGTCAAAATATCCAATGACTCTATCAAACATTTGATCATGAGATCCAAACATGCTATCACCTCATCCCTTGTTCAAACTGCTGTATGCTTCGAATTGTTAAAGCGCCGATTGAATATTCTCGATCTTGAATCGCATAAAAGGGAGTTACTTTTCTCTGGGTCGGTCCATAGAAAATAAAAAGGTATTCTATTTACAGCAAGGGAATGATTCAACATCATATAGGATATATATATGTGATGATTACAAAAAAGTTTCGTCCCAGTTCCATTCATTCGCCTTGATCTAAAAAAGGAAGTGCATGGTTACAGGCAATTGATCTTCGTTTACCAAATACAGAATGGGTTGAAAAGAAAAGAGATTCATAAACCCTATTTTTTTTTCTGACTCGGGAACACCTTTTTTTAACGTTCAAACGTTTTTGTCACACTAAATCGACCATCACACCCCCCATCCACCAACCCTCTCCTCTCCAATAAACAACAACTGGTCAAATACCTCACCACACGTTATATCTTTTCTCTTTCTCTTTTCCTTTTCTTTTCCCTTTTTCTTCTTCTACTTCTTCTTTTTAACATATTTTACTTTATCCTTCTAAACACGCTTCCCTTTTTGGACTCGAACAATCCATCCTAACAACGGTAACTAACACTACTACTGATCAACATCATACCTTTGGACTTCTCACAAGGTAAGTGCGATAAGAAGTATTGGGGATTGTTTTTTTTTTTAATACATGGTTGGGTTTATACATCTTGGTTGGACTTTGAATTTTCTATTCTTCAGAGATGATGCGTGGGTCGGGCGGTGGGGGTTGGATTTTTGGGGGGAGGGCAATTTGAATTTTTTAGGGCTGTGACGTATAAAAATCTTTCACACTTTTTTTTTTGTCTCTCTTCTTCCTCTCTTGTTGTTAATCTTGTCATCCTCATTCCCTCCCCCCTTTTTTTTTACCCTTCCCTAGATTGTATTCTCTTTGGTATCAATTCCTTCAACAACCTCATCAACAACAAGAAACAACAATAACAACAACATCATCATGGCTGCCACTGGACCACCACCGCAGCCTACTACCACGGCTCAAAAACTAGCAGCGATTAACGAACAGACTTGGCTCACTATGGGTAACAAGATATTGTTTAATGGGTGTTCCATCTGATAACTAACTATATTTTATTGTTATTTAGGAAACCTTGCCGAAATGATGACTGATTATGAAAAGGCTATGAATTGCTATGAATCTGCCTTGCGACATAATCCTTACTCCATTGTCGCCTTGACCCAAATTGCTTCTCTTTGTCGTGGGCGTGAACAATTCGCAAGGGTAAGAATGGCGTATGCTTCATTGTAATGTATAGTAGACCACTCACTAACAAACTTTTCTTTTTTTTTTTGTTAGGCTGTTGAATACTTTAAGCGCATTCTGGCCATTCAAGAAAACAATGGTGAAACATGGGCGGCACTGGGACACTGTTATCTTATGATGGACAACCTTCAAGAAGCTTACCATGCCTATCAACAAGCTTTATACCATCTCTCCAATCCAAAAGATCCTAAACTCTGGTATGGTATTGGTATCCTTTACGATCGATATGGCTCCTTGGAACACGCTGAAGAAGCTTTCTCTGCTGTCATGAAAATGGATCCCAAGTTTGAAAAGGCGAATGAAATCTATTTTAGGCTGGGGATCATCTACAAACAACAACAAAAGTTTGATCTCTCCCTTCAGGTAATTGAAAATTGAATAAGGTTAAGGTGGTGGTGGTGGTGGTGGTGGTTTGTTAACTCTTTTATTATATAGTGCTTCCGTTATATCCTTCAATCACCTCCTCGGCCTTTAACAGAATCTGATATCTGGTTCCAAACTGGTCATGTTTATGAACAACAAAAAGAAGTAGGTATCAATTAAACAAACTGACATCTCAATCATGGCAAAACTAATCAATTTTTTTTAAAACAGTATGAACAAGCAAAAGAAGCATACGAACGTGTCTTGGCCGAGAATCCTGATCATGCAAAGGTGCTTCAACAACTGGGCTGGCTCTATCATCAACAAAACACCTCATTCTGTAATCAATCCTTGGCTATTCAATACTTGACTCGATCTTTGAAGTCTGACAGCAATGATGCTCAATCCTGGTATCTCCTTGGTCGGTGCTACATGGCGGAACAAAATTACAACAAGGCGTATGAAGCTTATCAGCAGGCGGTTTACAGAGACGCTAGGAACCCAACTTTTTGGTGCTCCATTGGTGTTTTGTATTATCAAATCAATCAGGTAGGGGAGAGTATGGAAATGATGGGAACGAACTGGTCAACTAAAGATTGCCACTCTTTTTTTTTTCTTTCTCTCTTTACAGTACAGGGACGCGCTTGATGCTTACAGTCGTGCTATTCGATTGAATCCTTATATTAGTGAAGTCTGGTATGATCTTGGAACTCTCTATGAATCCTGTAACAATCAAATTCAAGATGCCTTGGATGCCTATCAACGTGCAGCTGAACTCGATCCTTCCAATCCTCACATCAAACAACGGTTGGAACTGCTGCGTAAATCTCAATCACATACACCACAAACGTAAGTTAGTCTTTGGGTACGTGTCTTTAACCTTATTCCTTATTAACGAACTTTCGATTCTATCTATAGACCTGGTAGTGCACCTACTCCTCAAGATGTTAGTAACCCAAGTCAATACCAAAGTGGGCCTAATGCGCAACCTCTTAATGGGCCAGCTTATGGACAGGTAATGATTATTTCGAAAAGAGTCGTGATATGAGAAAGAACAAATGAACATGTTATTAACTTTTTTATTCTTTGAACCAACATTATAGAGTCAAGCACCTAGCGGACCTCCAAGTGGTATGAGTGCTTATCATACCGGCCCGAATCCTCCACAACAACGATCTGTCGAAGAGCGTGGCCCTCCTCCTCATCTACCTATGGTAAGTAAAGATTTAAATAATTAAATCGTGGTGACATTGTATTCATTTATCACACTTCTGTTTTCTTTTTTTTTTTTTTTTTTTTTTTTTTTTTTTTTTTTGTAGTCTCTTCCTCCTCATGAAGGCAATGCTGGACCTGGGCGTGATTTGCCTATGCCTAGTGGCCCACCACCACCATCTCAGCAGCAACAGCAACAGCAACAACAACAGCCTTCTTCAGGTTCTGGTCGACGATCACCTGGACCTTATCCGCCCTCATCTTACCCTCCACCTACAACTCGTGAAGATGTACGTATTCCCGACATTGGTAGTGGGGGAGGACGTGCACCAACACCTTCTGACCGATCACAAATGAACCCAATTATGCAAGATAATAGTAGATCTTCTCATTCTCAGCATCCTTCGCCTATCTCTGGTCCTCATGGTCCTCATGGTGCACATGGTGGTGGTGTCAATGGTGGGTTACCAAATCTACATCAATCTCCCTACGGAAAGTCTCCAGGTGCTTCAGAAGGACTTCATTCTCCTAATGTGTCAAGTGATAACAGACCACATTTGGCTTCACCTCGATCAAGACCATCAACAAGCTTACACCACGTGTCCTCACCTAAACAATACGATGCTATGCCTTCTCAACAACAACAACAACAACAACAACAACAACAACAGCAGCAGCAACAGCAACAACAACAACAACAGCAACAACAACAACAACAACAACAACAGCAACAACAACAACAACAACAGCAACAACAACAGCAACAGCAACAACAGCAACAACAGCAACAACACCGTCACCGATCTCCTGCCAACAATCATGCTGAACATCAACAACATCATCAACATCCTCAAGCGTATGAAATGTCACCTCATCATCCTGAATATGATCACTCAACTCGTCAAAGTCATGCATCTGGTAGACCCATTGGTGCGGAAGGTCATTATCCACCTACTCGTCAGGATCCTTTGCCTCATTCACCATCTCCAACAACTTATTCTCGACCTAATCATCCGTCTGAATCTTCGTATCATCGGGGTCCTTCTTCAAATGAAGATACACCTGATATGCCTCCACCTCGACAACATCACAGTGAAATCAAGCAAGAATACGAACGACCTCCACTTCGATCTCCACATCAAGAAGGTCCACCAACCACACAACAACAACAATCATTGATGAGGGATACAAGACAACATTATAACCATGAAGCTCATCACCAGATCCCAAGACGTGAACCTGAACGACATGATCATCACCAACACCAGCAACAACATTACCATGATAATAACCAAGAATCAACATCGACATCTCGTTTATCTGGTACTCGGGCTACAACTGATGATGATTACGATGCCAGTGCTGCTGATATGCTGCTTAGTATTGGTCAATCTCGAGGTGACAAGCGTGTTTATCCTGATGAAACAAAAGATATGGAGGAAACAAAGCGAATCCGATCCAACCCTGACGAAAATAAAGGTACCGAACATCATCCAGCGGCTATCACCACAAACACCTCCTTGTCATCACCTCGATCAAAGGATATCTCTCACCAACCGGCAACAATAACAACAGCAACAACACAGATGGAAGACAAATCCACCTTGTCACCTTCAGTATCTTCACCACAACCACCTGTTTCCTCTACTGTACGCCAATCATCATCGACACCACCTTCAACATCAACACCATCGTCATCAACCACACAGTCTACTTCATTACCGGCAAACATAACATCCTCATCCAAATCAAACTCACCTCCATTGAATCCTACAGCCCACGAACAATCACCTGCCTCATCTTCAAGGGAAACACACTCAACAGGCGACAGGGAAACATCCACACCAGCACCTCCCTCAATATCACCTACGGAAGAACATTCAACAAACACCAACCAAAGGAAAGACGACGATGATGAAGAAGAAGAAGGTGAAGTACGGGACGAAGCGGATCAAGCAACGAATGACGATGTTGAAATGAAGGATGGTACACCACAACAAGATGTGAAAGAGGATGAAAAGGAAGAAGGCGAATTGACATCTGGGATCCAAGAAGGTGGTAATGATAACAGCAATCAACCCGAATCCCTACCATCAACAAACACGACTGCAACCACCCAGCTATGAATCAAAAAGGTCCTTCCTTTTTAGTTTAGTATCCCCTTGCTCATACTTTGTCTTTTTACCTTATCATTATTTATCATTAGAAACACAAAATAGTCTTCCCCCCACCATCATATCCCCTCTTCTCCTCTTATTGCATGTAGCAAAGGTTATCTTACATCGCTCAATAAAGTAAAATATAATATTTGGATTATGTCTCTTCCTTTTGTGTGTATATATATCTATAAAGTGGATGTTGCATATATGATTTTTATTGGATGGATCTAATAGTAGTAAAATGTATATAGGTGGTGATGGCAAAATAGGTTTACAAGGTAAATGTTGGTTATGTGACTAATAAATGTGTGTATGGGGGACAGGGCATGCGTGTGTTATAAAACAGGTGTTGTGGATACTATTTCTATATACTAAGGGGAAATAAACAAATTTATTGTTGTTGTTGTTTTTCGATACCATGTTGTTTGATAATATTGGCTTCATAAGGATGTTCGGCACCTTCAAAGATCATCAATCGGTTCAATCGGACGTCGCGAAGTCGGTTTTTTGGTAACATGCCAGACACAGCTTTACGAATAGACTATCAAAAAGAAGAAAAAGGTACCAGTCAGTATGTTGTTTTGTTTGATAACCTCCCCCTCCCTTTTTTTTTTTTCTTACCTCGGTGGCATCCTTTTCCATCAAGTTGGCAAAGTTGATTTCTTTTAAACCGCCAGGGTGTCCTGTATGGTGACGATACAGTTTTTGCTCGGCTTTTTTACCTGTGACCATGACTTCTTTGGCATTCACAACGACCACATAATCACCACAATCCGCTACAAGTTGATTAAAAATAAAAAGAGGGATTCGAGTCAAGGACATTATTGGGATATAGAAAGACTTACAGGCAGGATCGTAAATAGGCTTGTGTTTTCCCATTAAAGTGGTGGCAACGTTGGTAGCGAGGCGACCAAGGACACGTTGACGAGCATCAACAACATGCCATACACGAGCATAAGCAAGGGCGGTCTGTCGTTTTCGAGGTTGTTGAGATTGTCCAGGGTCGGTTTATAAAATAGTTGGTGGGAGATCCATATATATAAAAAAAAACATAAACAAGGTTAGTATCCACATTTATTCAATTATAGTTCCTATTTGATGTTCTTTACGTTTCCAACAGCTTGAGACATGGTATGAAGTAATAGGATGGAATGTAGAAAGTAAAGATACAAGAGGAGGGAATTGAAAAAAAATACAAATACTAAGCGGGGGGAGTCAGTGGCTGAGAAGTCGGGATTTTAGAAAATGTTCAAATCCCGACTTTTTCAACAAGCATGAACACAAGGAGACATGTCGACTACTCCCCCCCTTTTTTTTACAGTGTTGGCATAACATGCATGTGGGTAGAACCAAATGAATCAAGGTGCTATTACCCGCATGGCATTACGTATTTCAAAGAAGATAAACAAGCCTGGATTTGGTTAAACGGTGTATCATACATGAATCACACACAGTTTTATTTATTGGCAAAGAAGAGGGATCAATATTAGTTCAAATGGAATGTTTACAACAAAAGAGGTAAAAAGTAAAAACAACACTAGTTATAAAAAAGAAGAAGAATGTGGGAGAGAGAGGGGGATAAGGGAGAAAGATCATATAGTGAATAGAATGATACAATTCAAAGAGGGGGGTAACAAGGGTACAATAAATAGGCTGTAATAAAATAAAGTACTAATATATCAAGGGAAAGGGTAAAGTGCATGAGAGTTGCCAAGGATGCCCATATTGTAGTTCAATGGAAGACCTGCCATTGCCGCCATAGAAGAGTCATCTTGATAAGACACATTAGAGTATAGATTCCCAGTCGAAGCAGTACCAGTACTACCATTGATTGATGTGGTTGGAGTAGTAGTGGGTGGATTCGCCGAAGCTGCTGCCACCGCCCGTAAAGAAGGCATGCTTTGATAATGTAATTGTTGCCGGTTTCCATATCGTCCCTGTTGTTGTTCTCGTTGTATTTTACTGTGAATCCGTTTTCCATAAGGGGTGCTACGGATAGATGCCAAGTGAGGTCGGATACGATCAACCAACTACCCAAAAAAAAAAAAAAAAAAAAAAAAAAAAGAGGGGAATCAGTATTTTCAAATCCAGGCATTACCTTTTTTAGTTTAATTTTTAATTTACCTGCACTTTTTGATCTTGATCAGCATAATCCAGACATGTTTGAATTACATAGTTGGCAAATGAGTCGCATAATAGCTTTTCCATGTTTGATTGGGTGATGAGTTCGGCAATCAAGGCTCGGCGGATTTCAGGTTCTGATACACGGATGCACTACACATAACAGGAATGTTAAAAAGATGTATGTATCATGTTTTTTTCTATCTTTTACCTTTTCAATCACGTTGGAGCTAAACTTTTGTACGGACAAGTCGCACACACGTTCAATTAAACAACGCACCAGAGCATCCGAGTACTGTACTTCACCAAGATCCAAGACATACTGGACCACATAGTTTCCAAAGGGATCTTGAACCAAAGGCAAGACATTACATGTCACCACCTGGACCAGTTGTGTCTAGAATAAAAGAGGACGAGTAAGAGTCCAGATTCTTGAATGGCATTCATGGCACTTACCTTTTGTGCATCCACAGCGTGATCAATACATCTTTGAAGGACACAACAACCATGACGATGAGTAGCCACTTCGATGCAATGTTCACTAACAATGTCGTAGATAAATTGATTGTGTTCGGCGGAGAGGCGATGAAGACATTTCTGGATAACATGATTGCCGTTAAGATCCTTGATAAGAGCCACCACCTTTGGGCGTAAAGCAGCTGTCACAGTTTTGATTTGATGGCCGGAGGAGAGGTATTCGATCAATTTCTGTATCGCCCTGGTTCCATGCATACTTAGGCAAATTTGCAATAGATCAGGTGAGATGATGTCCACAATCGCCGACCTTTGTGCATCATTACAGCGTTCCACCAATTTCTGGCAAAGGTAATTTCCAAAGGGATCTACCGAACGGATAAATCAGTCAGTTACCCAGTCATTCTCCCTATCCCCTTTAAGTTACTCTTACCTGTCATCAATTCCACAAAGTGAGGGTGGATTTCATCAAAAATTGTTTGCAAGTGTTGGCCATTAGGATCCTCTAGCTTTTTTTGTAAAAACCGACACCCATTGTGATCTTTACACAGATCATACAATTTCCCATAAAAGTCTTCTAATTTGGCCCCCAAGAATCGATTTGCTTCTGGATCAGCGATGGATCGACGTTGTTGGCGTTGTGACAAGTCGGACATCATATCGCCAGTGTTCTTATTGTCCAAAAACATTCCATTTCCATAGCTGTTATCCAAGGCACCAGTCATTGTGATATCTCCAGTTGCTAAAGTAGTTGATGTTGGTGTTGACACATAACGTGGCATGAGCTTGCTTGTTGGGAAGAAGGACGAGTTTGGATCATAAGCCAAGTTGTTGGAAGCAAAGCCCAAAAGAGGGTGAGTAGCATTGTGATTGGCAGTTGGATGAGGTTGTGGTTGTTGGTATTGCTGATAGTTGGATAAAGGATGTGGTGATGGTGGAACAAAGTTGTTGAATGTCATGTTGGTGGAAGCAGAAGTAGGACTGTGAGAGTATGGACATTGATCATCAAGAGGACACATACCATACTGGACATACTGAGGGCAAGGAATAGAGTCTTTCGCCTCAGTGATGTCATAATGAGATGGCCGATGTTGAGAGTAGTTCTGTTGATAATGATGAGAATGATGCGAGTTGACGTGGTGAGGATGTTGAGAGGCAGTAGTGTATGACCGAGCAGCAGCATGCAAGTCCGAGTAAGAATGAGAAGTAGTCAGGCGATTCTTGTCATTGGTGAAGCAATCATAAGAGGTAGGACCATCCATAATAGAATTCGAAGACGGTATATTGGTGTTGTTAATAGTAGAAGGAGGCCAACCGTAAGAGAACCGACGTTGTTGTTGCTGTTGTTGTTGCTGTTGCTGTCCAAAAAGTGCTGCTTGACTTAATACCGCATCCCTTGATCCATTGCTCAAAGGAGATGAAGTGTTATCCAAACATTGTGCCCAAGATTTGCTTCGTAGAGATTCCACACTTTTGTTTTGTCGAGTCGAGTTTTTTCGAAGAGAGGACACCATATCCAGATCATTAGAGCCAGAAGAAAACTATAAAATATAGTCAGTCATGTTAGTAAACAAGTTGGATTATATAATATATGGTTTGCTCCACTTACCAAACCATTATAAGAAGATTGATCATTCACCAGAGAGCATAATGTGTCAGTAGATCCGTTATATCGCTGCAAATAAGGATAGCCTTGTGTCACCCTCGGAGTCTCTATATCAAAAGCAGAGGGAGAGGTTAGCATTGAATTACCGGATCAAGGCATTGTACAATTATTTTACCTGCGTCATTGTCCAACAAGAGACGTTGTGTGCCGTGAGGATCCGCCGCTTCAGCCGCTGTTGAGCCGACCGCTAGTTTATGTTTCATTGCTGCTTCGTCAATACTCATGGACCGGTGTGGAGTTCCCAAAAAACCGAGTGAGTCTTGTTGATGGAGTTTGAGTTTTGAGTTGAAGGCTTCAACAATGGCCGCATCCTCACCATCGATAGAATTCCTACGCGATCCAGGTACAGAGAAAGAGGCTTGACTTGTGGTTGGTAAACTGTCTGAAGAGGAGAGTAAAGGATGTTCTCGATGAAGTACATCATTAAGGTTATTGGTGTTGATATTAGTGTTGCTGCTGTTGTTGTTGCTGTTGCCAGTCGTAGTATTATTGTTCTTTGCAATAAAACCATAAGGTTCTACCTCAAACAGTTTTTCCCTTTCCATCATTACAGAGGAAGTATAGATAATTAAAAGAAGAAGAAGAAGAAGAAGAAAAGAGTGTATAAAGTTTAAATAAGTAAAGTAAAGGAAGGGTAGAGAATGAGTGGATGAATGGGTTAAGAGATATAAAAATAAAAATTAAAAAGTGAAAGAGAAAGGAGAAAATGTAAAGCGGCGGAGAGGAATTCATAAGAAAAAAAAAAAAAAAAAAATAGGGGTGAGGGATCGGCACAGGCTCTGTGAAGTTTTGCAAGTTGATGTGATGGAATCATTTGCTCATTTGCACACACCCCTTTCTTTCTCCTTAACTTTAGGGCCTAAAAAGAAAAGAAAAAAGGTTAAAACACAAATCATCATTCCCTTCCCCTTCCACGCAAATACACATATCATATCCATATCTCTTTAACCGGTCACATTAAAACAATGAAAAGACAGTTTGCAAGCATTCTTTAATGTGATCCATGTTATACATATATCCCTCACCATACCACATCATACCATCATTCACTTTTTTATGTACCTATTCACGGCGGCTCAAAATCAAGCATGATTTTCATTGGCTCTTTTTTTTTTAATTTTTTTTAGACACTTTGAAAAGGAGTTTGAAAAATTGGAATATGCCCTTCTCCCCCCCTCTTTCCTTCCTTCTTCCTCTTTCTTTTTTATCTCGTGTACCCCTTCTTCATATCATTATCTCCCCATCTCTCTTTATCAACATACTTGTCTTTTACTACCTGGCACCTCTCCATTTGTAAATTATATTTTACTGTATAGATATTCTACTTCTTAATGGGTGACTCTTATATTGGGTCAAAGTTATCTGTAATTATGTAAATTGGTCTTGGACACTTGTTTATGAAAACTTGTATACTAACCCTAACCACGTTATATCTTTTTTTGAAAAAAAAAAAAAAAAAAAAAAAAAGCTTATATCAAAAAGTGACATTCGCTATGTAGGTATTCTTCAAAACGTGGATACTCCATCCTCTTCCCTCGTCCTTGGCCAAGGTAAAAGTACCCTTTTTACTCCTTAAATCTTTACCACTTAACTTGCTTTTTTTTTTATTTAATTATTTTTATATCTCTTGTCCTAGTCCAATCCTTTGGTACAGAAGGTCGTCGGGGTGGTGGTGCTCAGGATGAAATACCTCCTTCTTCCGTCATCTTTGAATGCATTGTATTCCGTGGCACCGACGTGAAGGACCTTCAAGTCTTCGAAGCTCCTCCTATAACTATGACTAGTGATGATATTGTAAGTAATAATACTCACACAAGCTCGTTTTAAAATGACAACTAACATTTGGACTTCTTCTATTGTAGACTAGGTATGCATCTCCAGTATCATCAGTATCACCAGTACCACCAGCATTTTCAGCCTATTCCAACAACTATCCAATACCAGTCATATCACCTTATGGAGCACCTGTGACCTACTACTCTACGGTTACATCATATATGCCACCTGACACTCACTTTGCTCGACCTATCAACACCACTCTAACCATGATGACACAAAAACATCAGGTCCCTGACGATATCATACTTGGCTCAAGAGTCTCTTCCGAAACTTTGATACCTGAAGTAAATTTTACATACATTTATTGATCCTTATTTTGTGTTGACTAACTGGTTGTTGTTTTTTATGCAGCACAAGACACAAACGCCTTTGTTACCATTTGTTGATGGCAAGAAGCATTTGATGATATCTAAACCTGATACAAAGGATAGTCCAATTCCTTCATCTAGAACTATCTCGGACCCTTTGGATGCTGTATCAAATAGAACCAAAGTAAATGGATTAACAAGGCTGGTAGATGACTTGGATATTGGCAATATGAAAGGTAATCATTATGCATACCATCCCCTTCCTCTCTCTATTTAATGTGTGTATGTATCTCCTTACTAACTCCTTTTTTTTTTTTTTGGATTCTCCCTACGACTTCTCTTGAATAGGGCAATCTCCTACCGACAAGACAGACCTTTCTGACAAGGACAGTATAATCCCAAGTAATGATACGAAAACCCGACACAATGTCGATCCTCATGTCAATAGGAGATCCAAAAAGACAACCTCCAGCAGCAAACATAAATCGAAACCGGGAAAAGGCAAGATAACAGCGATTCAAGAATTTGATTTTGCTTCCTCCAACGCCAAATTCAACAAGGAAAGCGAACAAGTGGAGGTAGATTCGGTGAACATCTTTTATGATAAAGATAAAAGCTTCTTTGACAACATATCATGTGATGCCAAGGAAAGGACTGACACTATTGTTAATAACAGGTAAGAACAAGTAAGAATAAGAGGGCTGTTTACTCATCTTTTTATGATTCAGGAACCATCGAACAAAGCACAAGGACGAAAAGCAGTTGAACCTTGAAACCTTTGGACGGGCATATATCCATCCAAGACGAAAACAAGGTCGGCGGGGTGGTCGTACCAATAGTACAAGACACAACAATGGGAAACGACAACAGAACCGGCAACGTGGTGATAATAATGATGAACATCCTGTACTATAACTAGCCCTTTTTAACTTATACACCGTTGTAGCTTTAGTCTTTATTCTGTACTCTTTTTTAATTGATTAATAAAATTCTTTAACCATGTAACCCAAGGCAAAATGATTCTTGCTACTTTTTTTTTTTTTTGAAACTAATTGACTCAATGCAAGAACGGTGCAACGGAATTAAATCGCCGCTTGAACAATCACGGCTGTTGTACCAGAAAATTTACTGTCGCTCTAACTTTTTTTTCTTTCATTTATACCCCTCTCCTCCATTCTTCTTGCCTCTTTCACTTTACCCCACTCTCTTTCATAGTTGTTTAGACAGCAACTTTCTTCTTCTTCTTCCTCCTCTTTTTTCTCTTCTTCTTCCCTTATATTTCCTTTTACATTACCTCCCCCCCACTTGATAATCAATTAACGTGGTCTTATGCTGTCAAGTCGATCAAGAACAACTGCTTTTAATTCAGCTTCTACATTGTTTGGAAAGGGCGTCCACCATGCTACCAAACTATCGTCTCGTGGTCCGATTGAAATGATTGTCGTTATTTTGATACTGGGGTCCTTTTGCTACTTTACCTTATTCAACCTGGCGCGGTCCTCTGATCTCTTTTCTGGCACTGTTACTCGTTTATATCCAACAACTGTTTACGCCACGACATCTTCTTCTCGGTTTGCTCCCCTTCCTGTAGACACCAATGTCTCTTCTATGGTGGACAACAATGCGATCATGGTGCAGCTCAAACAAATCGTGGTAACTGATCCTCAACATGGTAATGTCTTGCTCAAGTCTACTCTCCGGTCTGTGTTACAATTCCAAAAGGTCATTGAAAATGAAATGTATATCCCTGATGGTGGTGCTCTTGGTGGCAAGCAATTTGTATATTCCAAAGACTTATGCTACAAGATGGTGAACAACAACATGTGTTTCTCGCCTTCGGTTACTGATTTCTGGCAACATAATCCACAACAACTGAAGGATGATCAACATATCTTACAAACTGTCTCCAAACACCAAGAACAGGCGAATTATCTTGTAGGTGATTTGAAATCAACAGGTGCTTCTTCTTTGGTATTGTTTTATGCTTTTGACGCATCCTCTAACGCACATCAATATTTGGCTGATCTTTGGACCCATAAAGTGGCGACTTTACCTCCTGGTGACTTGGTGTCTTTATCAAGTTCTGCAAATGGTATTCAAGGCAACATCTGTGTTTCACTCTTTATCTTAACGCGAAACATCATTTATCGCATCAAACAACTGTTGAAGGTAAGTATTATTTTTTTTAAAAGCAAAACAAAACATGGCAGATCTGGTCTGTATCATCATACTCACTCTTTTCTTTTTTATATACTAGGCCGCGGATAAAGTAGATATATATGTTATATTGATGGGCTACTTGATGATGATAGCGACTTTTGTATCTCTTTACATCAATATGCGCGCTATTGGATCACGATACTTTTTAGGTAATAATGGGATACATATCTAATTACACATAAGATTAACTCTTTACTTTTGTTCAATAGCATCTGCTGTTGTTATCAATGGATTCTTTGCCTTTATGCTCTCCTTGTTGACTGTCCGATGTCTTGGTATTAACGTCTCTCCTGATGTTTTGGCGTAAGTACAACATAATACCCTTCATGATAAGAATGAATTCACATTGTACTCACTGTTGGGGTTTTTATTTAGTGAAGCCATTCCGTTTTTGGTGGTGACTATTGGTTTCGAAAGGCCGTTTAGGCTTACCAAACGGGTATTCCAATACAGTAAGGAAACGTCATTAACCAAACAAGAAATCCAGAATACGATCATGCGGGCCGTGGACTCTGTTGCTTTACCCATCGCACGCGATTACTTTATGGAAATCACTGTGCTCGTCCTTGGTGCTAAATCTGGTGTGGTGGGTCTGCGTGAATTCTGTCTCCTTAGCGCTATACTCTTGACGTATGACTTTATACTTTTGTTTACATGGTATACTGCTGTTTTGGCATTGAACTTGGAGGTAAATATTCTTAATTATGTATAGACGTAACACTGACTTTTTTGGGGGGGGGTAGCTTCTTCGTATCCGGGAAATCAATGGCACTGCAACAACCAAGAAAGAATCACCCGAATCTCACGCTACTAGTTATATTTGTCGTACGTTTATCAAGGCGTTTAGTGATAATAATGTTTCCGGTGTCAGCGCAACCACTCCTCAAAAATACGATGATCCTCTTATCGGTCAAGCCAAATTGATGATGGTAAGTGGAAACGGGATCCCCCCCCCCAAAAAAAAAAACTATTCTCACTCTTTTTAATTCTTCATCACAATAGATTGTGGGCTTTGTGGTGATGCATATATTCAAGGTTTGCTCCACCTTCCAAGCGCCTCAAGTTAACATTGATGAACCCTCTGTGGCTAGTATTTTGGATCAACTCTTAGAACAACATCGATTATCTCCTGGAGCGTCTCGCCCGATCTTGGTGGAAGTCTTCCCTCCCTTGGTATTTCAAATTGCACTGTTTCACACGACTTTTATTCCTGCCTTTATCGTCGAACCTTTGGATCTGCTATTATCGGTGGCTGCTGGTTATGTGCAACATCCTGTCATAAGCAAATGGCTTACTCTTGGTCTCTTTGTATCTTTATTCCTCAACACTTACTTATTCAAGATGGTCCGTCAACCTAAAACCACCAACTCTCAACAAATAATAACATCATCACCAATTGTCGAATCCACAGCCACTCTACCTACTGTTGCTGTCACTCGGACCCGCTCCCAGACAATCACTCGTCGTGTTACACAACGTCACAACCACAATACTTTCAAGATTGTCCGACCACTGGATGAATGCATCGGTTTAATGGTTACCCCTGAAGATTTGACGGACGAAGAAGTGATCACATTGGTGCAATCTGGTAAACTGGCTTCCTATACTCTGGAGAAGGTGCTCGGCGATCTGGAGCGTGCTGTTGTTATCCGTCGTGCTTTGATCTCTCGTGCCTCGGTGACAAAAACTTTGGAATCAAGTGCTCTTCCTTTGTCCAATTATCATTATGACAAGGTGATGGGTGCTTGCTGTGAAAACGTGATTGGATATATACCGATCCCTGTTGGTATTGCTGGTCCCGTGAACATTGATGGTGTTAGTGTGCATATTCCAATGGCAACAACCGAAGGCTGTCTGGTGGCATCTACTGCTCGTGGATGTAAGGCTATTAATGCGGGTGGAGGTGCTTCTACTGTAGTGATAGCGGATGGTATGACTCGTGGACCCTGTGTGGAATTCCCCTCTGTGTTACGTGCGGCTGAATGTAAACGATGGATCGAACAAGAAGGCAACCTCATTTTGACCGAAGCATTCAATTCGACCTCCCGTTTCGCTCGACTTCGAAAACTCAAGGTTGCTCTGGCTGGCAAACTCGTATTTATTCGATTCTCGACCACAACGGGTGATGCGATGGGTATGAATATGATATCGAAAGGATGTGAAAAGGCTCTGGGCGTCCTGTCGGATACGTTTGGTGACATGCAAATCATCTCTCTCTCTGGCAACTATTGTACTGACAAGAAACCTGCAGCGATCAATTGGATCGAAGGACGTGGTAAATCGGTGGTGGCGGAAGCGGTGATTCCAGGTGCGACTGTGGAAAAAGTGCTCAAGACAACCGTGGAGATTTTGGTGGGACTCAACATTAGCAAGAACTTGGTGGGATCAGCCATGGCAGGCTCGGTGGGTGGATTCAACTGTCAGGCGGCGAACATATTGACGGCGATTTACCTAGCGACAGGGCAAGATCCTGCACAAAACGTCGAAAGCTCGAATTGTATTACTCTGATGAAGGCTGTGAATGGGAACAAGGATTTGCACATCTCTTGCACCATGCCATGTATTGAAGTAGGTACTATTGGTGGCGGTACTATATTACCTCCTCAACAAGCCATGCTGACTATGCTCGGTGTCCGTGGTCCTCATCCTACTGAACCTGGTAAGAATGCTCAACGTCTTGCCCGGATCATCTGTGCTGCTGTGATGGCGGGTGAACTCTCTTGTTGTGCTGCCCTGGCTGCTGGTCACTTGGTGCAAGCTCATATGGCTCACAACCGCTCTGGAGCTCCACGTCCTACATCTGTTTCCGTACCTACTCCTGTTATCTCGAATGACAATGAACCAGGCACCTGTATCAAGTCTTGAAAACTATCCTTTGGTAACAACAATTATAACATCATTGTCATATTTTACATGTATACCTTTTTTTTTGATTCCCATTATATAGTCATCCCTCTTATTTAATAGATAAATTTAATCTAGTTTTATTATTTTAACCCAAATAAAGTGATCCTTGTTGTATATTATCATTATTAATATGTCTTGTCCACTTTTGTATGATGGTCGGTGTATTAGTCGGGATTTGAATATCGGATATCGAAGCATGACAAAATTTGTAATCCCGACTCGCATGAATGACCGAATCCTTCAAGTTTATTTTTAGAACAAGACGATTAGGTAGAACGAAGTTGATCATTTTCCATATTTCCTGGTTGGTTCTCGCTTGGAATGGGCACGGGTGTGGTATCAGTCTCTGCATGAAACATTTCCTCGATGGGTGCTTTTTCCTGCTGGTATTGCTTGATCTATGTTAAAGAAAAGAAAAACTTGGACTTAGTCATGGTCAGTGGGGGGGAGGTTATATGTTGCATGAATACCATATAAACGACTATAAACGAGAAAGAGGTGTTAGTTTTTCAGCTAAAGAGAATCCTAGAAGTCTACCTGAAGAGCCTGCTAGTATAACGGTTAGTGTTTTTCGAATGTTATTAGTAAACGGCATATGTTAATTGTGAGAAAGAAAAAAAAAAAAAAAGGAAATGGGGACTTTTGAAAGATGCTTCAATGATATAAAAACCATCCTGTGAAACATCGTTTTCAAATCCCGTCTCGTGTATTTCAGTCTAGTTTTTCCTTTTTTTTCCCCCGCTCTCTTCTTCTAAATATTTAATGAACTAGAACATGATAACCACCTCAATACTACGACCAACTACTACACTCTTGATACAAAGTCGTACCCGAAGATATCTACGACCGATACCTCACATTCGTCAAGGCTATTCGACACAAACAGGAAACCACGATGGCAAATTAAAGACATTTATGAAAAAGTACGGCTACGTGGGTGTGGGCGTTTATATTGGCTTTAGCGTGGTGGATCTAGGCTTGACCATGGGATTAATACATATAAAAGGGGCGGACAAGGTGGAACAATTGGAACATTGGGTGATTACTACCGTTCAATCGAAACTAGGTATGGCGACATCGCCCTTGAAACCATCTCAACAACATCAACCATCATGGACATCGATCTTTGTTTTGGCCTATGGTATACACAAAACCATCTTGTTGCCTTTCCGTCTCTCTTTGACTGCAGCCGTCACTCCTGCTGTGACCAAGAAATTGGCTAATTTGGGCTGGATCAAACGGCGCTCTCTTCCGAAATCAAGACGATAAATCCTGTAGTAATAAATGGACCATCTTTTTTTTTTATCAGCAGTAGTGATGTAGATTGTTTATTACCGGTTAGTTTTATAGATTTGTAATTATAATAAAATGGTGATTGTTTGGACTTGATTGGTAAAGTATAATAAAAGACAATACAATATAGTGTTTTATTTACAAAAGTTGTTGTTGGGGGTAGTGTAGGGAATGCGTAAAGGGATCAATATTTAAAGAGTAGGGGATTGGGGGGCCTAGTTATAATAAAGCAGCAGGTCTTTTTTTTTTTTATCTTAAAGATCGAGTTTCATAGGGTAATAGGATGATACAGATGCCCACAAGAATAAATCCTACCACACTAACATAAAGAGGCAAGGCTGTGTTGATGGTCAAAAGTATACCAGATGCAATAGGACTTATGATGCCTGCCACACGACCCAAACCAGATGAAGTACCCACCGCGGTTCCACGCACAGATGTATCAAAGACTTCAGGGGTATATCCATAAATCACCGCATATAGAAGAGTCGCCAAAAAAGACACAGAAGAAGAGGAAATCAGCATAGTCATACGAGAATCGATAATGGAGAATAAAAACAATGCCAAAGCTGATCCAAACGCCGAGAATGCCATGGTCCCCTTTCTTCCTAGTCGAGTTTCAATCATGTAAGAAGCCATCTATTTATAAAAAGAGATAAAAAGTCAATCCAAGAGAGAGAGAAATAAAAGAAAAATGGTCTACTTACCACTGAGCCAGGCACACCAGCGATTGAGTAAATCATGTAATCCCAGTATACATCCTTTCTTGTCGGAGTTGCTTCACCCTCGAATCCCAAGGTTTCGAGATATTTTGGTAAAAAGACATTAAACATGGTGAATGACATTGCTGTAAAGGTCCAAATCCCCCACACCAAAAAGAGAGTTCGTCGCCATTTGTTGTTCATAAGAATAGACCAGCTATCCATGGTATTAGGAGGTGAGGCAGGGGAAACCCAATGATCACGTCGTTCCTCCTCGTCAAATTGTCGGCTGTTACGATGTTGCGTGGTTGATTCGAATGCTGTGGCTGTCAAAGCAATGTCTTCCGAGTCTGTCCCTCGAGTGTTGTTAGTAGTATGTTGGGTGGCTGCTGCTAATAGCCCATCTTGTTCGTCCAACCCGTAACTGTCGTCCTCGTCTCCATCATCCTTGTCACTAGTGTTATTGTCGGTTCTTTGTCCCCTTGCTTGTAAATCCGATGTCTGAATATCCACATGACCCTTCCCATTCATTTTTGCAATATCTTGAAGGACAATGATTGTTTCCTGGTGCTTATTGTTGTTGAGTAGATACTTTGGTGTTTCGGGCAGACGTAGACAAAAGGATCGAGCCGTCAACATCAATAAAGTGATGATACCAACAGAGAAGAGCATATATCGCCATCCACGGTTTTGAGTAGCCAAATCACAGGTAGGTAGTGGTGTCTCCATTGTCGGTTCAGGGCAGCTGGTGGAAGGGAGGATGATATAACCGAGGATCGAAGCAAAAACAGCACCAAAAGAGAAGAAGACTGACATGAACGTCAAGAGGTAATGATATTCCTTGGGTAAGAATTCCAAGTAGAGTGCACCTAGATAGAGTAACGGTTGAATGGTTGATTGTTTGTCTGTTTTTTCATGACACATATCATTTATTGATCCTTACCATCCGTAGGCATGTTACCACCCACGCCAAACCCCAAAAGAAAGAGCAGGACACAGAGACTCCAAAAGCTAAAGGCAAAGCTTGATAAGATGCCAAAAACAGATGTGATCGCTAGAGTCATGGTATATGGTAATCTTCGTCCTCTTGAATCGGAGAAGCTTCCCCAAAAGAATGATCCCAACATCATGCCTGTGAATAATGAGCTTGATAGAGTCCCAATCCATTTGTCGTCGACATCATAATGTTCTAAAGTGTAAAGATAAGATTGTTAATGTACCTATTACCTAATCACCCCACACCTACCCCTTTTTCTTTTTTTCTCCTGTCAAACTTACCTTGTACCCTTGGTAGTATAATAGCCACCGTCTATACATAAAGAGTAGTAAAACACTGAGCAAATTAGTTTGTCTATTTAGTTTGTTCATCTATTTACCTGTAACCACATCTATTAACCATCATAACAAAAGCCAAAAAAAAAAAAAAAAAAAAAAAAAAAAAAGACACAGTTAATAGATTGTTACTCCCCAGAGGTAGATTCCTTCTTTCCAACTTACATTATCAGCGAGCCAACCAAACCCACAAAGTATCTATATCAAAAAAAAGATAACAAAGTTTAGTAAGAGACACGTCTTATTTTTTTTTAACAAACATGACGACTTACCAGTAGAATAGTATGGAAACGACCATACCCTACTTTTGCAAGAATAGCGTCCAAGGCATCGTCAACCGTTTGATGAATGAGAGGGCTGGGTTTGTCGTGTTCCCTTTCCTCAATATCAATATGAGCATCATCTAAAGGTAGAGGAGCAAAGTTATGTGAGGATGTTGATACCATGTGTCGAGTGAGTGGGGATATATTTAGCAGAGAAGAAGAAAAAAAAAAAGTAGAAATCTAAAATTTAAAATTTTAGTGCCTTGCGGGGTCAAAGGATTTTCCTTGGCCTTAGTATTTCCTAATTAAGATTAGCGCCACCCCCCTGTTTGACCTCTCTTTCTTTGACACTGGTTGATCCTCACTTTAGGTATTGCCACTTTATTTCTCATCACCCATCAGATAAAAAGCATCTTCTTTGTGATTGAGAGCATTTTGTGTATGCAACACAAAACTTTAAAGAAGGCGCTAAATAATCCATGTGTGGATTACGTCTCCGTTTTGAACCCCGGCATTGAAATATCAAAAGTCAAGTGGTACAATGAGTTGGGTTGTAATCCGATGAAAAGGAGTATGACATGTCTTTTTTATTAGTAGGAATCGCTCAGTGGGGCTTACTATTAGGTTGCAATGAGTTTCAGAGAGTTTCAATAAAGATGGTTGCTAACTATGTACATATTATGTAATCGAGTTGGCGTGCATTTTAAATGAAGATCAAATCAAATCAGGTCTAGAGAATAAAACGGAGTTTAAAAGTATGCTTTTGCTTGTTTGAGAAGCAGATTTTTTTTTTTTTTTTTTTCTTATTCTCTTCTTTCTCTTCTTTTTTTTTTTTTTTTTTTTTTTTTTTTTTTTTTACTTTCCCCATCGTGTATGCTTGTGTATACTGCTGTGTGATTATACGAACAAGCCAATACATATTATAACATGGAGGTTACTTCATTCATAACGACGCCTCAACCAAGTTGGGGGGAATTCTCGTCTGAACTTATCACCCTGTTTGCCATTTCCGTCACTTGCAGTCTATTTGGCATCAAAACATACAACATCAATTATCGACAATTGACTTATGCTCGGTGGCTCGTGATCTTATTATATGTTTCCACCTGGTCTTTTTTGGCCTCTGCGACGATTCTTGCCTCAACGAATAATGGTAAAATATGAATTGCGGGGGGGGGGGGTGGGGAGGTCATAAAATAGACTTGTAACTGACTTTTTTTTTTTTTTTTTTTTTTTTTTTTTTTTTTTTTTTGATCCTCAGGTAACAGTACTTCTTGTTTTCTCTCCATTTTGGCATGCGATCTCTTCTATTGTAGTACCAAGATGTGTATATACTTATGGTAAGTGGGTGGGAAAAGAAAAGATTGTGGATGACTGATCTGAACCCATTTGCGTGTTATTAGGTTGATTGAACGATCTTACATTGTGAGTGATGGTAGGAATAGACGCATTGATAATATGTATTATCGATTCCATCTATTATTAATGACCCCTTATATCGCGATCTTTGTCTTGATGGTAGGTGTGAAACGTACACAATGTAGGACGATAGTGTGTCACTGACTCTTATTTACCGTTTACATTGTAGATCATCTATCACAACGCAATCATGACAACTACTGGTGAATGTTATATTGGTTTACAACCTATCGCCAACATTCCTGTTTTGGTAAGTTAACAATTTTAACTAGAGAATAACAAAACCAACTCATCTCTCTTATTTTATTAAACTATAGGTATACGACACTGTAAGGATTAATGGCGCATACTATGGGGTACAAAAGTTTACTTGATTGATTCACATCTCTCTCTTTTCTAATATAGATCTTCAACTTGTATATGACCATCTTATTTGTTATTCCTTTGATTCGGGTGGGTCGTGGTGTGAATAAGCATTGGAAACGATCGAAACTTTACGACTTGACGAAACGCAGCCTTATAGCATCCACAGTGTGCCTTGTCGCCTCCTTTGCGAACGCCCTCAGTGCCACAATCATGAACGGACAACAACGTGGATTTCTTTGTATGATGTGTTGTGCTATTGATGTAACCATCAATGTCTTTACAATCCATTGGGTCACAACTCCGTCCAAGGTGCAACATCAACCTTACTGTACAGGCGGAATCAGTCAACCATCGGTATCTACCTCCGGTAATAACAATAACGGGTTGGATACCAAGGATTTTACCAACAAGAATACTTTGACCACCACCAATCCTAATTCTTCTTCCATCACACGCGATTCGATCCTAGGCTCATTACCAACATCTCCATCAGTATCGATATCCATCTATCACCAGGAACAACAACAAAAATCACAAATCTCGGCATCTCTATACTCTCATGGTAATCGCTCGTCCATATCCATACAAGATTCCCAATGTAGTACAAAGTCTTTGACGAAATCCCCCATAGATACTTGATAATTAATCTAGTTACAATCGTTTAGAATAATTCTTAATCACTTTGCCCTATATGTAGGTTTATACCCTTTACTAGATCTCTCTCTCTTTTTTTACCATATAAACTTAACATTAATAAAACATATAACGGATGGTTGTTGATGGGAAACTTCAAAATACAGTGTTAGACAGACGGAATTTAAAAATATAACCTATGCCCCTCTTTTTTTTTTTTCAGGGTCCAGAGGCGGAAGTGATCGATCCCTCTCTTTATGCACAGAGTGGATTAAACATATCAAATGGAGACAACAGTAGATCCGATCATCATTCATTAAAAAAGACATTATTGAGAGGAAGACAAGACAGCATAGATAGACAATATAAAAAGGCACAAGTCTTGATGATCGATTTTATTATTTCATTTCAATGTATATCAATAGGCTAATAAAAAAAAAGTGTGAATGTGTAAAAGCTAAATAACGAATAGGATATATTTGTAGATATAAAGGACAATGAAGGAGGAGATAAGGGAGAGAAGAATATCAAATTAAAGAGGAGAAAGGGAGAAGGGAGGGGGGAAAGCTATAAATCTAGGTATGGGTCATATACATGGAACTAACACGATTCATATTACCTAATTCCAATTGAGGAGGTCCATCAAGTTGCAGCTGTTGTTGTTGTTCACCAGGATATTGCTCGACACAATGACGAGGGAAGACGCCTTTTGCATTGCCCCGAGTAAGATTAACGCCTTGACACCAACCATCATCATATTCCACCAAGATTTCAATATGATCACCGAGTTGAATATCAATTTCATCACTGAGGGTAGGTGCATAAGTAGATACCACATTAAAAACACCCAATGAGCCTTGAGGAATGTCTTGTTGTACCTGTTGAGGATAAGTAGTGATTGGTGGATTAGGAGGATAAGCGGTGGGACTGATGGGTGACATGTGTACAGCCTGAGCCATAGGTTGTTCTTGATAATAAGGTTGAACCATACCACTATTGTTGTTGTTGATGCTGTCGTTATTGTTGTTGTATTGATGACTATTGCTATTGTATATCGAAGGAGTTGGATCATGACTACCAAAACCCATGGTGAAAGGATCAGGGCTTACATCTCGTCGTGTTTGTTTCTTCTTTCGAATCATAACAAAAGCAGTAATCGCACCCACAATGGCAATCACCGCAATTACAATACCCGCTACTGCACCACTACCACCAGAATCATTGGAAGAAGAAGAAGATGGAGAGGTTGTGATTGATGGACTGATCGGATTCAAAGAAGAGGACGGTGATGGTATGGGTGTTGCTACCAAAGGAGGAGAAGAAGAGTCGGATCCCTTAATGGCTGCTGATTTTGTTGAAACAGAGTGTGTCGCCGCAAGTGGTTTAGTATCCTTCGATGATGGTGATGTTACTGGTGTTGGTGGTGTTGCTGGTTTATCGCTGTGAGGTGTTGGTTTGGGATCAGAGTGAGTGGTCAGTGCAGTTGATGAATGATCCTTTTTGGTACTTGTTTCTTCGGTAGACTTGCTGGATATCGGTGTATTTGGAAAGACTGGTTCTGGTGCTGCTCCAAGATTAAGGATATGGTGTTCACCTTTAAAAAAAAAAAAAAAAAAAAAATGCAAGAATTATTTTATTAGTACAAAGTAGATTACTGTTGTTCTTTTTACCTTGAATCGATGGAGAAAAGTTATGTACCATGGGTTGAGGTCCTTCGTCTGGATGCCAAAGATAGCGAGCTTCTATTGTAAGGATAAGTGTTGATAAAGTTATCCAAAGAAGCAAAAGCTGTATCGGCATGAGTGAATGGTGTAGCATCAATGGATCAGGTTAATGTGATTAATGTAGTTGGTAAGGTATAAAGTAATTGGTTATTGTAAAACGAGTGTGAAGAGAATAAAGGAAAGTAATGGGGTTTGTTGTAAATAAAAAAGAAAAGTAAAAGAGGAAGGAGAGAAGAAATAAAATACAAAAGTGCGATTTAAATTATTTGAAGGAGCAATAGACTAAAAAAAAAAAAAGGAGATGATCAAACTTTTTCGAGGAGCGAGATCAATATCATACTAGTTGGTGTAATGGATCCAATCAATTTCAACAGTTGTTTTTTTGGTGGATAGAGTTATCTTTAGAAAAAGACAATGAAAAAAAAAAAAAAAAAAAAAAAAAAGGAAGAATTACCTATTTCTTCTAACAAGACAGGCAGATGTCGGGATTTAAATATCCGGCGGTGTCCATTCCTTATTCCTGCTAATTTCCATCGCCGATTGATCAAGTATCACCATGTCCCCCAACAATCAATAACTTGGTTTCAAACTAGTTGACAATATGTATATATTATGGTGATAATACAGATGACTTTTTTTTTTTATTAAAAAAGAGAATAGATATGGTACTAAATAAAACTAGATGGGATGACTATAAGGGGGATGGGGCATGTATATGTATAATTAAAAAAAGGATGTAGTGCTGTTATATGATCTTTTACAACCATGATCATAAAAGAGTGTGAGAATGAAGAAGGATGACATATAAAGATGAATGGTGAGAGAAGAAATACATGAGGATAATATATACAGTTGTGTCTAAAAGGGTTTCATAAAGTGGGAGGAGGAGGGGAAGATGCATAAGCGATATTGTGTGTGTGTGTGTGTTTTAAAAGAAGATCTCCGAGGAATCCAACAAAGGAGAAGAGGAAGCAGAAGGAGGAGGAGTTTGTAAAAGAGAGCAACCAAAAGTAGCCAGGGTATGATTGAGAGCCGCCATATGAGAATGTTCAATATGATATTTGAGGCCATTCAAGTTCTTGTATCGTTTACCACATTCACCAATGGTACATTGATATGGTTTAGGAGTTTCATTGTCTTCCACCAAACTACAGTGACCATGTTCCTTGTGATACTTCAATCCATTAGGGTTCTTGTAAGCCTTGTCACATCCTTGGACAGCACATTTATATGGCTTGTCAGCATAAAGATCTATAATAATTAAATGACACATGAATCATCGCTGTTACCATCATCGTCATCATTATTATTTATCACTTACAAGAAGTATTTGCAGAAGCAAGGAGCACACCGGCATGAGCCAAGAATTCTTCATCAGTAAGAGCATTCAGACTATCACCAGTGGTCATGGCCAATTTTTTTGCTGCAGACAAGGTCAATAAATCCATGGCATTCGTACTAGACACTTGTTGGAAAGTCCGTTTCTTGCCAGAGATCTTTTCACCCACTTCTTCGTCGTCAGGACAGTATTCATGGGAAGGAGTAGGAGGCATGGAATCAGTATCAAAAGAAGACATACCCGTTGTTGCCAGAGAATCGATGGACCATTGACCACCATGGTTGTACATGTCCGACAGGTAAGAGGCGGCGTTTGTTGAATCCCCGGGACCATGATTTGTTGTGGGTGAGAGTGGAGGAGTGGCAGAGGACCAATAATCGTCGTCAGGATTGTTGTCACTGTTACTATCTTGTTCGTCTTCTTCACACTGGACATGACATTCTTCATAATGCTGTAACAAGTCATGGAGATCATTCAGGACAAGACCACAACAAGAGAAATCCTTGCAATAATCAGCTTCCAAACGGCGCGATTCCAGAGTTGTGTCAATGTTGGTTTGTGGATTGCATTGTTGAAAGTCATAAACACTAGATAAAAAGAGAGTTAATAAAAAAAAAAGAAGAAGAAAAAAGGGGTAAAGCAGCAAAATGGACAAACTTACTCGAAGTGTATATCTTGTTTTGGCACCGTAATGGTGCTCATGCGTCGAATGCAGTTATGGTCAATAGGTACAGGCATGGTGGATAAAAGGGAATAAGTTTATAATAAGAATATACAAATAAGAGGAAGGGGAGTCAAAGTGATAATAAAAGTGTAAGGTAGAGAAAAGAGAAAAGAAAGGGAAAGAAGGACCCCGTTGATGGGAATTAAATATTGACTTTTTTTTTTTTTTGGCAGGTCGGTATCGATTGAACTCCGTTGCTTCAACTTTTTTTCATTGGGCATGTTTCATTCCAAACAAGCGATCCGACTGTTGGCATTAAATAATCAACCCAGCTAATCCTTCATGTAACCCTATATTTTGTAAAGGAAAAACGTCCCCATTCGTTCAAGGATTATGGTTATATAATTAAAAACTGTTTTATTAATATGGTTACAACTACTACATTACATACTATTACTATAGATGATAATAAATTGTTCTATCCAGGACAAACATCATCAAGGCTTGATCATTGGTTCCATTTAGTGGGAGAGAAGGTTCTGTTTTTCTTCATTCGGAGACCTTGACGTAGTTTTGTTCATTAGAAGAAGACAAGTTTATCGGCATCCACGTGGCGAAACTCCGATTCAAATAAAAAAAAGCAGAGTCGTCACCCTAAAGCTTTGTCCTACCTGATCTTGGTCGTTCCTTGATTGTCCATACTGATCCCCCAAGTAATCCCAACCTAAACAAACAAGTTATTCCTGCCTTACTTGGTATGACCCACCTACCTTGTCTAATTTGCTTGATTCGATTCCCCATGTGAGAGTAGCACCGCATATAGTTGTCCATGTCACTAGTGCCTTGTTCGAGTCAGGTTCTGCAAGTGTCTTCATATACTGTTCGTTCTTATTTGTTTCTTGGTCATCTTGCAAGTAAATGGTCAATTAAAAAGAAGGAAGAGAAGGGGAGAAGAAAAAAAATTTGAATTCCAGCGAATGGGAAAAAACTTTCCCTGGCGGAAATTGAAAATGATTCAAGCAGGAATAAAGCAATCCATATTTGGAATCCAGCAATAACAACATGACACTATATATATATTCCGTACTTATAAAGATGATTCTCTTTTTCAGAAAAAGTTACAGTCCCTTTCTTTCTTCCAGTCAAAACAAAAACAAATTATCATCATCATTTCTTTCAAGAGTTGTACCATGATATCTCGAACGAAAACAGAAAACATTCTGACGCTGACTTTTAATTGCATGAATATCGTACTTTACTTGCTCGTCATTGCAGCCGTCATTTACAAATGCCTTTCGGCCGACTTTTCACAGATCATGATAGGAATCTATGGTGGGTAAGTATCAATAAGCACAGTCTAATCTATGTGTGATGTCTGATCCTACCCCTCCTACTTATAGTATCATTGCCGCCGCTCTCATTGTCAATGAAATCAAACCCTCAGATCTATCCATAGTATATTTTCGTTTTGTATCAATATATAGTGGACGAGGTATTTTATTTATTTTGTAAGCGAAGGAAAAAAAAATCTTCATTTAAAATGTTAGACTAATGAGGGAGGGGTTCATTGTGTTTTTCAAACCCAGCTTCGGGTGCATAGTTCTAGATACATCCGTTCTAAACATCATTGCCGGTACCTTGTGTCTTGTATTTGGATGTATGTATATTATACTCTCATTTGTCTCCAACTTTCCACCACCGAATGCCATGATCATTAATTGGCAAAACTGGAAAGATTTCTCAGCAGAAGGATTGGACTTGATTCGACCGAGTGATTCCCCTCCAGGGGCAGAGGTAATTCAAATCCCGCACAACCTGAAACTGATTTGTTTTTTTGTCTTTATAGAGTAAAACTGCATCATATTTAATTCATCATCCTCCAAGGATCAATGAAATGGCAAGAAAAGAAACATATAACGTGTAAATCCAAGTTAATACAGTAGATAGTTCCTAATGGACACACACCCGCATTATTCATGTTCAAGTCCCGCTCCGGCGGATGGCCTTGGCAAATAAAAAAGCTCGGTACATCCTTTTTTTTTTCTTTCTTTTTCTCTTTTTCTTTTCTTCACACACACACAATCCAAATGATGCACCCTCCTGACTTATCTGAACAAGAAAATACTCGCACTAAAGAGGTCTCCCTTCGAACATACACCTTACCACGTTTGCGATTCTGGCTTCATGTCTTACAAGTCATCTTCACACTCCTGTCAGTTTGTATGGTAGCACCGGTCATAGCTATACAAATTACTTTCAAGGTAAAGTGCATATACGTATAAAAAAAGAAACAAAGATCAATGATTTTACAATATATACAAAAAAAAAAAAAAAAAAAAAAACTCATTCGTATTTTATCATTTACAGGGATCTAGTGCTCCTGGGCCCAACTATACATTGTTTGTCATTATTTTGACCTTCTTGATCCCCGTTTGCCTGGCATTTTTCCCATGGATGTATGATACCAAAAACCATCTCAAAGGATGTGGTAAATTTTTCGCAAGACCAAGGACCAGTTTAATCCTTACTTGCTTTTGCTCTCTTCTTTGGTTAACAGCAGGAATCGCCATCACGACTTTTGCATTGAAACCAGACACTTGTACTTTGGAGAATAATGATTCCTCAGCATGGATCGCCCAGGTAAAACAAAACAAAAAAAAAAAAAAGGATGCTATTGAGATTGACTAATTTTTATTTTTAGTGCAACTGTGCCAAGGTCGCAATTGTTTTTGTATGGTCGACATGTCTCTTTTGGGTTATCACGATGATCATGGCTATGGTGGTGTTTTTGAAACAAAAACAATTGGCTCGGAAACACCTTGAACATAAAGTCAAGATCAATCAAGACGATCCCGTGCAAGTCGAGGTGATGGAGGGTATTGTGGATCACACTCCATCTGTTGATCCTACTTTATCACCACCTTATCCAACTTATTATACGACGTATGAACCATCAGCACCGCCAATTCAGTACCCATTGTCTTCTACACCACAGTACTACAGCGATACACCTCCTTTACAACAACCACTTGCTGTTATGCCAGATCCACAACATTATCGACATCAGCATCATGTAGTATAGATTCCCTCCTTCCATCATTCAGTTAGTTACATTCACATTTACTACACCATTGTAATTATATAGATACACCCACCGTATACTTTTTTATTTTAATAATAAAACAATACATCACTTTTGATATCATTTTATGCCAAGACTCCGGTTGCACAACACATTATAACATACGCCCACCCCTTGGCATTCTAGCACATACACACAAAAGAAGAGACATGTCATTTTTATTTATAAATGTTTATTAATTGATCTTGTTATAAAAGCAAAACTACTACATAAAATCGCCAACATCAGTAATGGCATGATAATCAATGTTTTCCTTGTCCACGAATTCCTGTAAAAGACATTTCACCATGATAGCAGCATGATTCATTCGAGCGTATGGTACCAAGGGAAACATAGGACCCACCGTGACACCCGCTTCACCACCCAAGACAATACCAGCGCCCAATTGACCTTGAATACACACATTTTCAAACGACACAGGGAATTTGTCCTGCACCGCTTCGTACGCCATGTACCGGTCTGAGTCCCGTAAGTTTTGATAGGCCGATTCGTGGTATTGTAACACCTTGTAGACCGCCGTGCTATAGTCGATCCGCTTGGCTTCATCGAATCCATCCCCATTCTTTTCGCATAATCGTCCCATTTTGTATTTCGTGAGTTTTTCCCGGCGGTGGAAGAGATGGAATTGGACGAGAGACATCATACGGAGACAGAGACCATAGAGTAATTCGTATCGTTTGTTCTTGCGGAGTTTGTTCAATAGGACCGTACCAAAGGGAATAAGAGTCTCCCAGCTTTGTTCCACCTGATGATCGGTCTGGGCGAGATCTTGGTAGTAGAAGGTTAACATATAGTTGGAGAAGGCATGCATATGATCCAATAGTCCACAGATTTCTGTTTCGGCTTGATCACCACGTCGTTTGTATGTCAATGCCAATTTGTTGAACCTATATACATACATTTCAAAGAAGAAGAAGAAAGTGAGTTGAGATAATTTACAAGTGAGGTGATTATCAGTACATACATTTTATAAAAGACTCGGTATTGATCATGTGTTTCCGCATTTTTAGCTGTGGCTGGAGGTTGTGCTTTCTGGTTGTTTGTGGTTGTCTTTGGCGTAGAGTTGTCTCTTGATTCCTTTTTAATGATGGCAGGTGATGAGATAGATGATTCCTTTTTGATGATAGCAGGTGATAAGACGGATGTTGTGGGTGTTGGTGCTGCTTCCTTTGTACGCAAATCCTTTGGTGTTGTAGGTCCATTCAAGACAGAGGGTGTTAGTTTATCCTTATTCACCGAAGAAGAGCCAGTTGTTGTGGTTGTTGCTGTTGTTGCTGAAGGTGCATGTCGTCGATATTTATCTTGTGAAGTGGATCTGGTATGAGAAGACGATGAGGAAGAGCGTCGATGAGGTGATCGGGATCTTGACATGGATCGTGATGACCGACGTTGACGAGACCCTGACGATCTTTGTGATGATCGATGCCTGCTGGTTTCTTCATCCCTGGAATGTCTGCTGCTGCTGCTGCCACTGTATCTTGATCGCCGCCTGTCGCTGCTACTACTGTCGTCACCCCCACTGATCGTACGTTCAAGTCGTTTGCTGCTGGTCGAGTTGGATTTCCTATCGTCTTCAATGGTGCTGTATCGATCCTTGCGAGATACTGATTTTGATCCTGTTGTAGGTGACCCATGATGTTGTCGATCGTCTCCATTATCATGTGCAGTAGTATGTCTTGATGTGGTGGTTGATGTAGCCGAAGATGCCGAGGAGGAGGAGGAGAGCGGTACTGACACTTCCTTCCTTGATACCTTGTTGCGACGAGTGTGTTGCTTTTGTTGGTCATGATCTTCCGTTCCACCACTATCACGATGTCGTTTATGTGTTGATTTTGATGTAGGTCGTTCGGGTGATAAACTAGGAGCACGCTTCGGTGATGGCGATGGACTGATCGTTTCCCCTTCCTCCAATTCCACAACATGAGATCGACTTGTTTTAGTTGATGCCGTTGGAGTGGGTGCAGGTACCGATGCTGTGGTTGGTGATGATGATAATGGCCCTGCTGTTATTGTTGCTGGTTGGTCGGATTTAGACTTTTTACGTATTTTCATTGACCGAATGAATTCCGTTGGGATGGTACCAGTTGGAAGATTGAATATGGATCCATCACCAGTAACCACTGGGGAAGCCTGGGTATCATTTTTTGGTTTCTATAAATGTAAAGAGTCATGTGAGTTCATTAACAATCTATAGTAATTGGAGGATTTTCCCTTTATTCTTACCATAGTGACTTCTTTAGATCTTGTTTCTTTTTTGGATTTTGGTAACTTCACCTTGACACGTAAAACAGGTCGCTTCGTAACCACATTCAAACTATTAGAAGAAGAAGAAGAAGAAAAAGTCAGTTTTAACCTCCTTCCCATCCCCCTACCATCATAAATGTTTACCTGGATAGATCTTCAAGATGCCTAGTAGCAGCCGGATCATTCAAGTCATTGATCAAGTATTGTTTCGTCATCAAGAGATCCTACAAACAAAGGTATGAGTATAAACTGTTTCAATTCCTATCTGTGGACTTACGAGATTTGCATCACTTGATATATGTTTCGATTTGGTGACCGCATCGGGTGTTTTGGAGGAGGCTTTTTCCGCAACCAATGGACGTGGAGCAGATCGAGGTGTAGAAACAGCTGTTGGAGTAGATGCAAGTGGTGTTGTTGTTGTTGCTGTTGTTGTTGAAGGCTGAGTTCGTTTTTTGAGAGTTTGTCGATTTTGAGTATCTGATGGTCTTTTGCTTGGGACAGAGTTTTGCTGTTGTTGTTTTTTCAGATTGCCATTTTGAGATTGTGTGGTGGAGTTTGGGGTATGGCCGAATTTGTTTGGTGTGCTGGAATTGGATGAGGAGTTCCGACTTACTGCTTTGATTTCATCAATAAAATCAAGTACCTTGGATTTTGGTGGAGCAGGTTGTTTTGGTGTAGGTTGTTGTTGTTGTTGTTGTCGAGGTGGCATTTTAATTGTCGAATATTGACCCCGTTCATCCTTTGATAAAGCCTTTTGACGTTGTCTAGTTAATAATAATAATAAAAGATAAACAAAGAGAGTGGTGATGAGTAAAAGTCCAGTTTAAACAGTCTCCCTTTTTTTTTCATATAGAGTCACTTACGTATCATTAACAATAGCCTCTACAGACCGAAGCTTGACACCACGACTATGAGGACGAGGGACCCGATGTTGGACGCTTTGTACAGGAGGCAGCCATTCAGGTTCTGCCACAAAGTGATGTTTAGTCATGAGAGAGTGCCGATCCAGTTTTGCAGTAGGAGGAGGAGGTGCCCAGTATTGTTCGTCGTAAACATAAGCATTTTCATTTGTGTTGTCCATATCAGAAGGTGGTGGTTGGAAGGACGCATAGGCAGTGTGTCCTTTATAAACCAGTGGAGTCCTGTTACGCATACAACTAATGACAGCGTCGCATTTGCTTTTCAACAAGTCCATCTTGCTGGTGCTATCCTGGTCCATTATGCTATTAATATAAACAAGTGGGTTAATGATAAGTTTATGTGGGAATAAAAGTAAATAAGCAAGTGTAAACAAACAAGGCAGATGAAGAAGGGTATGAATAAAATGGAGTTGGGTAGGAGGAATGTGCAAAATAATGGAGGTAGAAGGAAAAGTAACAAATTGGAAGGAAGCGTGTATCAACAACAATAGTATCCATGACTTGTTTTTTATTGTCTTACCTTCTTTTGGTCCTTCCCCTTCTTTTGGTCAAAGCTGAAAGCAGAAAGGAAAAAGAAAAAAATACAAAATGTACGGGACCAGTCAGTGATTTTGAAAAATAAATATTTAAATCCCGACAAATCAAAGCTGTAAAAAAAAGTGAGGAGGGGCAAAAATAAACCGCCCAAGTTGACCAAGCAACAAAGATCCATGTAACCATGAATCCCGGAGATAAACATAATAACCCTATTTGGATTTAAATCACATTATTAGACTATTTACTTTATTTTTTAAAATAAAAAAAAAAGAATTAAGATACGCAACGCATTGATAATAACAAAGGGATGATCAAACTAAACTACATCAAACTAAGTAATCCAGAGCAAAGACACAACAAAAGACCCACTGTGGCAGAGGGTGTCAACAAGAACCCAGCCGCCGATGTCGTACTATTGGCAGGTGGTGGTGGGGCTTCACTAGTGGCTGATGGAGTAGAGGCAGAGGAACTTGGTGAGATAGTGCTTGAGTCATTGGAAGGAGGTGGTTGCAATACTAGATACATGGGATCAACAAAAAAAAAGAAAGGAGGCATGATGTGAGTGAGGAAATTCAATCTAAATCCGATTCCCTTTTGTATTACCTTGATCAATGATATGGATCACACCTTCATTTGTAAGAATATCAGGCTTGATAATGGTAGCATTGCCAACTATTAATAATAACAACAAGATAAAAGGTCAATAAACATGATAAGTACACCAAAGAGGGGAGGGGGGGATACTTACCATTGAAGAGGGTACCGTTTGTATTGCCTTTCAACTCGATTTGGGTACCATTGAGTGTAGTCACTGTCACAGGAGTATCCGTAAAGTTGTTTGTGTAGTAAGTACCATTCACCACATGATGTTTGATGAGATCCGTCATATCCACACTTGTTTCATTGGTAGACCCTGCTACTTGGGAGGTAAAGTTACGGGTCGCTTCATGAGAAGGAATAAAGATAGTAATCTAGACACACACACACACACACACACACACACACACACACACACACACACACACACACACACCAATAAAAAAGAGAGGGGTAAGTATCCTTATCATGGCTATAACATCCTACTTACGTTCTTGGCCGAATCCAATAGAGATTTCAATTCTGCTGTCTTGTTATGATCATTCGAGTCCACCAAGTAAGTTAAACCAAGTAGTGTTTGCACCGTAGACCCAGTAGTTGAGTTGTCTGACGAGGTGGGTGAGGTGGTGTCAGTCGAATTACCAGATGTGGAGGAGTTTGAAGATCCATCAGTGTCATTCAAATACTTGCCAATATCAGTTTCGTTCAGTTGTCCAAGTGCATCAACAAAGGAGACAGGTGGCACCAATACTGTAAAAAAAAAAAAAAAGTGGGGAAGAGAAACGAAAGAAATCAAAATTAAAATCCAGATTTAGATTTATGGGTTTCACTTTTTTTTTTTACCTTTGTCGATGATATGGATGATACCATTGCTAACATTGATATCAGGCATGATGATGTTTGCATAACCGATACCATTGCCCACAGTGACATTGGTGGTGGAGTTGGTCATACTCGTACTGTTCATCGAGCCAGTAGCATTTTGAGAAAGGAAGCTGAGCAGGGAGGTGGCGGTGTTTGAATTAGTTGCCGATGCTGTGCTGTTGGACATGGTGCTATTGTTGTCAGAAGTACCATTGTTCCCCATAGTAGAATTGGTACCATTCATGCCAGTGGAGTTGTTGATGATTACCAAAGGAGCATTTTCAGCCAATGGGTAAGCAGTTTGATTAGACATGAGGGTGTCATTGACTTGAATACCATGGGTAAGGTTGGTCAGGGGCCAAGACCCATTTAAAACATGATATTTCAAGACATCGACAATGGAAAAGTTGGCTAAGCCTTGACTAATGGCAAATTGTGTAGAGTTTTGCTGGCTGTCACTGGTGGTTTGATTATCATTGCTGCTATTGCTTGAAGAAGTACCATTGTTATCGAGATGGTGCAGGGTCCATGCTTGATTAGGCTTTGAGACGGCGTTTGGCGATGTTTCATTTCCCGACCCGCTGCTTGTAGTGCTATTGGTACTGTTGGACGAGGTGCCATTCCCACTGGTGACATTGGCCAAAGCAAGCAACTGTTCCAGCGCTTCGTCGCAAGGAAGGAAAAGAGTATGGTTTTCGGGGCTGGACAAGAGATCAATCAAAGGCTTGAAATCAGGCGATGAGTTGATCAACTGGGTGAATTTTAGAACAGGGCTCGCGGTAGAGTTCAAAAATTCAAAGATCGTTTGATTCTGGTTGATTCCACCTTGTGTTGTGTTGTTACCAGTGCCAGTAGAGTTGTAAGAAGAATTTAAAAGAGGACAAGAGAATGGGCTATTTGCATCGTTTTGTTTGCCAGCACTCACTGAGCCATTCGTGGGAGGAGGAGCACAGTCATCTACTTGACTCTTCACAGCAGCCACTGATAAAAGTAGTAGCAATCCTTGTTTCAATAACATGGTGATGAGAAAAGATGAGAAGAAGAAAAGAAGAAACAAGTAATAACAGAAGGATATTTTATTTCACATTCAAATCATGCAAAAAATGAGCGGGGTTTTAATTTTTCAGGGGTTTCTCCACCTTTCCATTGGACTTGATCTGGATGAAAGGCAGGGATCAGTGCGAATACTGTCTTGTTATTGGTGGGGGCTCAGTCCTGACAGCATCCGTTTTGCCCTTGTCAATGAACTCCTTGATTCCACCAAACACTCGACTGAGAGCGAACTTGTGTTTCTTGGGATGGTCGCTTGCATGGTCTTGTAGCTCAGTGGGTGAGTTGTCTAAAACAGATAATTATGAATCACTCAGTCAGTGAAAAAAAAAAGTGGAAGGGTTTTACCTTCAATAGCGTGATTTTCTTCAGAATTCATGATGATGATGATAACATTGGTTTTACATCTTTCTTTTTTGTTCACTTTTATACACATAGGTGAGTTTGATCACAAGATCATACAAAAGTCAAGCCTCTTTGGAACACATACGCTAAAAATTTAGTTTGAGGAACGTTATTTTCTCAGGGCACCCATTATTTCATATTTGCTATAAAAGTTTTGGTCGATCTTTCTCTTTTCTAGAAAATCCACCTTATCATTGTTCACAGTTATGCTTTGATACGCCATACTTTCACAAACATCATTTGTGTCATGATGATGAAAAAACAGTAGTTATTGAACTCCCGATAATGACATTTAAATCCCGCCAAGATTCATTGTTCCCCGGTAGCAAGATCATGCATAAAAAAGACACCCTAATCAAGCTTGACACTAATAATGCTTCACAGAGTGCTAAAAATCCACTCGCTCAGTGATACTATCTATTTGGATTGATCAATCGTGGAAGTCAAATGTTACCCGTGTATGGGTTACTCTCATAATCAGCTTGGTCGAGCATCAAGTGTAAGTGCCATGCTATATTAGTCTATCCTTAGTGATATGAATCATCTGATCATACATCTATTCGATAGGAGGGAATGATTTTGCCTATGCAAAGGCAATGGTCTGCTTTGGGAGACTCTGCTTCGTAGTTTCAAATCCCGACTCCCCGATTTAGAATACCCTCCTTTTCATGTTTCTATGTTTGAAACAGTTATTTATAAGAACATATATAGTATTATTGATTGTAAAATACATAAATGATACTCTTTCCAAGGTTTATCCGTCTAGACATTGAAGTTGTAAAGACTATTTATGGCTGATGTTAGACGACGAAGCATTTTGTTTGGGTGGGAGCTCATTTTCAAATCCCGCATTTTTTTTTTATAAAAAAAATTTGAATGGATCACCTCCTCTCCTTCCCATTAAATACCACACTCGTTCCTGGGATGTCACTAATGTCCAATTACTATCAACCTGCACCTCAGCTTATATCCTCATCTCAACAACAATCGTCACAACAACAGCAGCAGCAGCAACAACTAACGTTATTGGAATACATCTCTGAACTCGTATCGAAACGGGTTACTACCATTCAATATCTCTCTCGTACTCATCAAGGCAGCACTCACTGGTTTAACACAATCTTGTTGACAAGGGATGACTTGGATGATATGTACTCGAACTCCAAGATGATGAAAAGGTAGGAAAAAGAATGGGGTAGAGAAAAGAGTCTAATATAATGATTGTAACGTAGATCTTGTAACTTTTACACATTGGGTGTATCACTTGGTAATCTCCTTCATATTATCAATCCTATTGACTTTGTAAAGGCATTATCTCAACTCCTAACCGAATTTGAACATCATACCACCGATACCTCACGACAAAAAATGGTAAGAAAGTTACCCTCTCATCTTTGTATGTACCAATCTAACCATGACCTTTAAACCCTTATTAATAGAAAAACATCTTTAAAAAGACGAACAAGGCTAAAGATGGAACTGGGCATTCAGATAATAGCGGGGAATATACTCACTTGATGATACCGCACGTCGTAAGTGGATGAAACAAATAAAGGGGATCACCCTTTAACTTTATCACTCTTTTGTATCTACATAGCCTTATGAACTTGACTACTTTGAAATCTTCTTTACACTATGCGATATCCTGACTGAAGTCTACCAAAGGTTTTTAATGGACATAGAAGGTTGTCAATATGCACAGATCTATTTTGAATTGGCAGTCAAGGTAGATGGTAAATTCAAGGTAAAAGGAACTTATGGAAGAAATGGTGTGGTTTCTATCAATCCCATGGGCGGGAACTGATTTTGTTTTATACGTGATTC
The DNA here is from genome assembly GCA_025330725.1 of Chlamydoabsidia padenii. Taxonomy (NCBI): domain Eukaryota; kingdom Fungi; phylum Mucoromycota; class Mucoromycetes; order Mucorales; family Cunninghamellaceae; genus Chlamydoabsidia; species Chlamydoabsidia padenii. Next base: position 423,171 of record JAIWND010000006.1, on the reverse strand, counting down.
TATAGAAAATACTATCAATGATCACTAAAGAACTGGACGCTTTGGCAAGGAATGCTATCAAGGATGAACTCAAGTTGATCGATCCACTCTCATACTCAAATAAAGTGACACCTATTGATTTTGATGCTATTGAATAACACCTCTACCTTTTAACCTATCATCACCCATTACTGTATTCCCCCCCCCTTCTCACCTAGTTATACATTTATAATCTTACTATTATCTTCTTCTTATTTTTTTATTACTGATTATTACTTAATAAACACAGGTGTCTTTACGCTATTTTACTCATTAAAGCAATCATTATTGTTGTCTTTGTTATTGATTGTCTAGGTACTGTATTTGAAACTTGATTGGGTGAAGGCGGAGATGGATCAATCTATGTATACGAAGGGGCAAACCTCTTTTTTGTTGTTGTATTTTTTATTTATGATACCTCTCTCTCTTCATTACACATTCACCCCCTTGGTGTTGCCGACCCTTTCTTACAATCCCATCAACGAAGAGTACCGTGCGGCGGTGTTTCAATTGAGGGACGAAATCTCTATTAGGGAATCCCTCCTTGACTTGGGGTCTTTTTGCATGATTCATTTAGCACAAAACACTCCATACATTATTGATGGTAATGTTAATCGCAAAACAAGTAAGGTATTATAGGTATAGACGGTAAGATACAAATGAAACGATTTGACAGAGATGTCGAGTTTTGTACGGAGACATGATACTTTGTGATCTCCGCCATCAGTTGTTACCCATGATCCACATCAATAAGACAAATCAACGAATAAATATATCATGTCAAGTAAATGAGCAATACATGTCTCTAGTTTTATTAAATCCAACAACAATAAAGTGGACAGACCAAACAAAAACAAAAAAAAAAAACTATACTAAACTACATCTACAAGAGTTCCATGGTGGTGTGCTTAAGCAATGGTGACTTCAACCTATAAAAAGAGATAAACAAGGAGGTTAATAAAATACAGTTATCATCATCATCCATAACAATATAGACTTACTTCGACTCCGGGTTCAATGGAGATGGAGGTGATTTGCTTGACGATTTCAGAAGGAGAGTGCAAATCAATCAAACGCTTGTGGATGCGCATTTCGAAGCGATCAAAGGTTTCGGAACCGTTACCACAGGGAGACTTGCGGGTGGTGATGCGCAAGACCTTGGTAGGGAGACGGACGGGACCCTTAACCTTGAGTTGCTTGTCCTTGGCACGTTGGATGAGATCAGCGCTGACTATAATAGGTCAAAAAAGAAGACAATCGAAAATAGGATCAGTCTACAGTCGTACAAACACAGTCAATGTTTAGGCACTTACCCTTTTCCAAGTTCTTGACGTTGCGAGAAGTCAAAGTGATACGGATACGGTGGATCCTAGTATAGCGAAGAATAGTGGTTAGCATCAGGGGGAAGGTATATCATTGGTCGTTCTACTTACTTGGCTTCGACGTGTTCTTCAACACCAACCTTTTGGGACTTTTCCTAAAAGTACAAAGGAACAAGTTAGCAAGTTCGTATAAAGAGGACTTTTCAGGCATGGTACTTACAACTTGAGACATGTTTGTAAAGAGAAAGAGAGAGAGAGAGAAAGGAAGGCTTGGAAGGAAAAAAAAAATATTTTTTATAGACCAGCAAGGACTGCGATCAAGGGGAAATATTTAAATCCCGCAAGGCAAAAAAAAAAGCGTCGATTTAATTTTTTTGGAATCTTTCCCCTTCTTTTCTTCCCCTTCATCATCCATTGTCAACTCTCATGACCACCTCAAACAGCATCCTTGTATCAGCTCCCGGAAAAGTCATTCTCTTTGGTGAACATGCTGTTGTGTATCAAAAGGTAAGTTAAAACATAAATGAAAAAGGTGCATTTTTTTTTCTTTCTGCAGTTGAACTAACCTATTACTTCTTCCTGATAGTTTGCTGTAGCTGCCTCTTTGGGTCTTCGTACCCACCTATACATTGAAAAAACACAAGACGGTATCTGCACCTTGGAATTATCTGATGTTGGTGTCTCTCGCCAATGGTCAATATCTAGCTTTCCTTGGGATCTCGTCCAAGATGAAAAAGAAGGTAGGTTGGGCGTTTTACATTCATTTTAACCTTTAGCTAACAAACTTTGGCTGGGGGATTTACTTGGTTAACTTTTAGGCGATCATCCTATCCGAGATATGAATGCAGCCTTGAAGGCTCGACTATTTGAACTGGCTGGAAACTTTGAAAACGATGCTCAAGAGCAATCACTGATGGCCTTCTTTTATTTGGTAATGTCACTGGCGGCCCCTTTGAAGGAACGCACTGGGTTTAAAATCCGCACTCGATCATTTTTACCTGTGGGTGCTGGTTTAGGTAGCTCGGCCAGTTACTCTGTGGTATTGGCAACCTCCCTGTTGATTGTATTTGACTATATCCCGGTGGACTTTACTTCTTCTCACTATGAAACAATCAATCGGTATGCATTCAAGGCTGAGCAGGTGATTCATGGGAACCCTAGTGGTGTGGACAATGCCGTGGCTACATTTGGTAATTAAAAAGAACTCTCTTCTTGAAAAGAATCTTGTTTGTCGATTGATATGATTTTTATTTTTATGTGTTTAGGTGGGGCAAAAACATTCTTGAAAGGAAAAGGATTCTCTACTCTGGAAGGATTCCAATCATTACGGTTGTTATTGACAAATACCAAGGTACCTCGATCCACGAATGCTCTAGTAGCTGGTGTTGCGCAAAGAAAGGAAAAATACCCTGACGTGATTGATCCCATCTTGACTGCCATTGATGGCGTGTCATTGCGATGTAAAGATGCATTCCTTAAACTACAAATGGGTACAATGGATTCGACTTGTCTTGTCACTGAATTGGAGGTAAGTAACGTATATATATATATATATGTATATGTATAAGGGAAGGGAATAGGGAATAGAAAAAATTAAGATAGTATGGACTTACTCATCTCTATTTTCTTTTATAGGAACTCATCGATATCAATCATTGTCTTTTGTATGCTCTTGGTGTGAGCCATCCCAGTCTCGAAAGGATTCGATCAATCACTGGCGGTCATGGTTTTGCTACGAAATTGACAGGTGCTGGTGGTGGTGGTTGTGCTGTTACTATCATTAGGGATGGTATGTATTTTTTTAATGATGCTTTTGATTTCAGTATTAACTTCTTATTTTACTTTTAGATGTTGATCAAGCAACTATTGATAAGGTGATGGACTTGCTGGGAAAAGAAGGGTTCGATTGTTACCAAACGTCTGTGGGTGGAGCTGGTGTCTGTGCTGTTAAACTTGATGCAGCCGAAGATATGGCCTGGATGAATAATGCCAACAGGGAAACTCTCGAAACCAAATTCCTCTAGATTTTTGTCCTATGCATTTACATTTGTATAGCTTATTTATTCTTTACTAGTTTAATTTAATATTACCACGATACATCTAATAAACAATACCTTTATAACATACTTTATGTCTATCACTGTGATTCCATCAATTTGGTTGCCTGATCTTGACAATTGTTATCAAGACTTGGTTTCATACGGGATCATCAACATGCTTTAAAACTCAATAGATTACATTGTATTCTTCACACTAGTTGGGAATGTTGATTATTAGTACAAATCATCTTCAGTTTAATCCTTAGTATGAAGTGGCATTTTAATCCCCGTTCTATTTTTCAAATGCCGCATGCATGAATTTTTCATTTTTGACACTGTAAAGAGAGTCAAAAGCTGAATAAAAAGGTAAAAGGCCATTTGAGACATGTATCTTTATTTATGTTTACAAACAGGGTCAATTTCCAAATACTAATTACAACTAAAGACTAAATACAATGTGTTGTTAAAGATGAATTGAGGGGGGGATGGACTAATAGAATTATACTACCATAAGAGACTTGTTGACCGAGTTCTTTTGTTTGATTTGGATAGTCACTTCATCCACCGTTTCCTTGAGCACCTTGTGAAGTTGTAAAAACAGGATGATCTTGTTGTTTCCTTCGTTACCCATAAATGCTTGTGGTCCTGCCGGTAGAGCCACTTGCACATCCTGCAAAGCTTTTAGAATCTGTTGACCAAAATGTGGAAAAGCACAAGCTAGATGTTTATAGGCGGGGATAATTTGAAGCAAGTATTCAGACGGCGTGCATTGTTGTTGACCTGTAGCAGAAGTTGGAGGACCAGATGCAGGAAAGGCAATTTTCAAGAGTCGAGGTAGAATGGTTTTCTCCGCCAATGAGCGACTACAAAGTTAAAAAGAGAAGAGTAGTTTCATTATCAGTCGCCAATTTCATAAAGTAGACAAAACAGTAACTTACTAGATTTCTGTAGGATACTTTTCACAAAGATGGCAGCCCAAGATGACGCCAAAGACCTGTTTTTCAAGTTGCGGTTGCCGAGTGAGTTCACTTAAAAAGCTATGGGCAATAACTAGAATCAAATAATAATAATAATAATAATAAAGTGTTAGTGTATTAGCGTCTACTGAACTGGAAGCTAGTCCCTACATACTTACACATGGATGGTACTAGATCAACCATTATTGGAATCAAATTGGTTGCATAAGTTTGGAAGTGGAATGCTTTGGTCAACAAACTATCCCGATCGTCAATAAAGACACCATGAATAAACCGACATATTAGTTTCCTAGCTGTAATCAGTGCATCTAACCGTAAGAATGGTTAGTGGCAAGTTGTGTTTGGTTTGACAAGAGAGAGTTTTACCTTTGTTTTGTTCATCGTCCTTCTTCTCTTGACATAGTTCCAATAAGAGCTGAAGTATTGCTGTATCCTGTGCATTGACCAGGGCCATGACGTTTCGCCCATTGATTTGACTCTATAACAAAACCCGCTTAGTTTCAATAGATACCACTTGATCATTTACTTACGCCAGAGCGAGGGTATACTGTATGAAATCGTTTCCAGATTCCATGTTTGCTGCAAGTTCGTAGACAAGATAAAACCTAATTGATGACAAGTTGGTAGTTAGTAGCTACCTTACCTTGATCCCATCCCCCACCCCCCCCTTTTTTTTTTAATTACTTACGTGTAACCACAGCAACAAAAGTTTTTCGGATCGAAAGATCCGTTGATCTGCTTGAAATACCAACAAGGGAGATCGAATCAAGTCGTCCAATTTATAAGTAGCTGTTTGATGGTGGGTGTTGTTCAAAGTATTTATCGTCCATAGCCATATTTCATGTGGTATTGATAAGTGATAGTATTCCCACGTAGATATAAAAGCGTCCACTATGCGCGGATCCATATCACTAGCAGGAAGTTTCCCATCCAAATAAAATAAAAATAAAAAACATGTTAGTTGTGGAAGATTGCTCATGTTCTGTTTCATCTTACCTGTCTAAACAAGGTAGGAGAAGAGTCGAAATCATAAGTTTCGCACAAGTTTGCATATCTTCGAGAGGCACCGTTTGTAGATTAGACAATACTAAAAAAGAAGAAGATTAAAGAGCTTAGTTATTATCAATAATGGTTGATCTATTCCTATTAATACTTACATTTTAATGCAGAATCAGGTTGGTTCTTTGCATTCAGCAGCACTTGTTCCGTTTTGTCCATTGATATACGTAGACTAGCACCTTTTAACCTACATTTTTCCATCAGCAACGGCAAGAATAAATGTGAGTGAGCTCCTATCATACTATTCCAATCATCCCCTCCCCAAGTCTTTTTCTTTTTTTCTTTTCTTTTCATTTACGTTGGATCAAAAGAAGCCTTTCCGTCGTATAGTAAAAAGCTAACCACATCCAAAAGTTCAGGATACAGATTTGCAGTCAAATTGATCAGGTCAGGATATAGCGCCGAATAAGCCTTGGCCCCTTGAATGGTTTCTACATAGTTCAACATGGCACGCAAAGGGATCTTGTTGGTGATATCCAAGAGGGTATAAGCGGTTTGGCTGTGTGGCTGTTGTTGAGAAGGTAGAGGTGGTGCCATAGTTACGTTGTTCACCAAAGACGTCAATGAGGGATCAGTGCGTATTGAAAGTACTGCGTCGTTAAATTGAAGCATATATAATGTTAAGAGAATGTGTGATGGTTGCATTAGGTGACCTTGATCAAGGTGAGGTCGGATCCATTCTTCACTAATTTTATCTACTTTGTCGGTAGTAAATACACTAATGGCAGGTTAAGACAGACACACACACAGAGAGAGGGAAAGAGAGAGGGAGGAAAAGTGTTAGCAAACTAATTATGTATGTATGTGAGTATTAGTTTACCAATAAACAAATTCCTTGATAAGTAGACTGAATTTTGGGTGGATTGGTAAGGTGGCATGAAGCATGCAGTCGAATAACCAAGAGGCATAGTCTGCTTTATAAAACACACGACTTTTCAATAGTTGATATAATGAGTCAATGTTCCGAGGTGAGTTTCCATTAACAGAGGTGGATCGTATTGGTGTAGATATGTTGTGTGAGGTTGAATACTGTTTCGCCACTTGCATTCTATAAAGGGAGAGAAGAAGTTAGAGCGCGAGAAAAAAAAAGCTGGAAAAAAAAAAAAAAAGACTGGCGGAGTTTTCAACCAATCAAATTCAGTTCAGTGGTAATCATGTTTTTTCTCTCCTTCTTCTCTTTCTTCACTCTATTATATATTATTATACCTTGGGAATGGAAGTCAACAAAGATGAAGCCCTTCGTTGCCTTACCATTGCTAAGAAACATTTGTCTAATGGAAACCAGTCTGGTGCTTTGAAGTTTGCAAAGAAATCGATTGACCTATACCCAACCGACCAAGCGAAATCTTTTTTATCTCAAGTTCAAGCAACATCTAACAATGACTCTTCTGCAAAAACAACAGGTGCCAATATACATCCTAGTCGACAAAACACCACCTCTTCAACACCAAGTACCCCAACAACTGAGAAGAAACATACTCCTGAACAAGCCAAAGCCGTGAAAACCATCCTATCTTGCGGAACCGATTATTACAAAGTATTGTCCTTGACCAAGTCATGTACGGAAATCGATATTAAAAAGTCATATAGAAAGGTAAATATAGTTGGGGGGGGGCAAAAAAAAAGAAGAAGTCTTGTTGGTTGTTAATGTTAACTTGATTACCTTTTAAAATAGCTTGCGCTACAATTTCATCCTGACAAGAACGGTGCACCTGGAGCTGATGAAGCATTCAAACGTAAGTATAAATATATAAGGGGGGGGGAGGAGAGAAATCAAAAAGATATGATTACTGATTGATCTATTGCATAGTGATTTCCAAAGCCTTTACAGTACTATCGGACCCTCAAAAGCGAGCGATCCATGATACTAATGGCGGCGATCCAGAAATGCGATCCAGTGGTGGTGCTACACGACAATATCGACAATATAATGGTGGTGCGGATGAAATGACAGCAGAAGATTTGTTTGATATATTCTTTGGAGGCGGTGGAGGTATGCGACATCCACATTACCAACGAAGGCAACAATTCAGGCACCCCTTCTTCAATGGACAACATCAACAACAACATGCCCGACAACAACAACAACAATCACCTTTGGCTGGATGGTTACAAGCGTTACCAATTCTGGTTTTATTACTTTATGCTCTTCTCTCGGGCCTCTTCTCACAAGACTCGGCTCCTCTTTATCAATTCCAACCTTCCAGGGATTATTCGCAGGCTCGAACAACATTGGATTTGAAGATTCCTTATTATGTCAACCCGAACTCTTTTACACCTATCGCCAATGAACAATACAAACTCAGACGAATGGAACGCCAAGTGGAAAATGATTATGTCAATGGATTGAATATGAATTGTCAGAATGAACGACGACAACGCTCCTTCCGAATGACTCAGGCTCGTGGATCTATCTTTGGGTTTGGTCATGACAAGGTCAAGTATGAACAAGCTCGGAACATGCCTATGAAAAGCTGTCAAGAACTGAAGGACCTGGGATACAATCCGGATTACATTTACTACTGATCATGGTTTTATTTTGAATCATTTGCTTTTCTTTTTTTTTTTTTTTTAGTTTGTAGATTGTAGTTTTAGTGATATTTAGGTTAAATACTCTATCTTCCCCTTTATACATTTAGTGATTTACTTTATGTTTATGGTGTAAATAAAATAAAATAAAAAGATGTTGATAATTGGATTACTATTATTATTATGATTATGATTTGTTGACTGGGTGACGCTGAAACATACAGAGCATTGGGAACTTTGTTGGAGGGTGAGCGATTTTAGGGGGGGGGTCCAGATTTAATAAATTGAAACTCGGCTTTTTAGTATCGGATACTTCCCTCCTACTTTATGATTCCTTACTATCGTTGGTTTATCAAACATCTAATGTATTGTATATATTCTAATGTATTGTATATCATGACTTTTATAAGAGAACATGGATGGGATGCGTGCACTCAGAGGTGGAGCGGGATTTGAACATTTTCGGCATGGAAAATTCGGAAACCAAAGCTGATTTCTTAATGTTCTCTGTAAACTATAAAAAGAACACAAGTAGAATAAATCTATTTGGGGATGAATCAAGCTGATAGCATTTCAAGAAAGTGATCAGATTTGCATAGCGGGCTGATACCAAGTAAACAAAACGTTTATTTTTATGCCTTGTCAAACTCCAACCCGATTCGTCGATAAAGTTACACAGAATAGGGAAAAAGCCAGAGTATTTAATTTCACTTGATTTTTTTTTTTTACCTCCTCTTCTTTTTTTTTTTTTTTTTTTTTTTTTTTTTTTTTTAACTTTTAACTTTTTAATCTATACATAGACAACAATATGCTCTCTAATATCTTATTACTAGGTGTGGTTGCCTTTACCACTATCAATGCTCAAGGCTTCACTTTTAAAGAAACCTACCCAGAACCTGGAGCGATTCCCACTGCAAAACCTGAATGGTTGGCTCTCCTGAAGAATGCTAACATTACTGCTGCTCCTGTACTAACGGTGACACCAGGAAAAGGTAAACAATAGGAGGGTTTGTGCTGTAGAGAGATATACTCAAAACGGACTCTTTTGTTTTATTCTTTGTAGGCCCTGAACCTCAATCCGAAGGTGACCCTCATTGTGATTGGTCATTCACAGGCTGTCTCGGTAAAGAAGATCTCTACCAATGTCCTAAAGGTCAATGGGCTCCTACTTATGATGATGGTCCTTCCGAATTCAGTGGTAAACTTTATGATGAACTCGACAAAACCAACACCAAAGCGACTTTCTTTATGGTCGGGGGTCAAGTCGCCAAGTTTCCCGAATTGGCTCAACGTGCTTACAAGTCTGGGCATGAAATCGCAATGCATACTTGGTCTCACAACTATATGACTTCTTTAACCAATGAACAAATCGTTGCTGAATTGAAATGGAATGAACAAGTCATCAAGGAAGTGACAGGCGTATCCCCTCGATTCTTTAGACCTGTAATTATCTTCTTTTGTGGAAATGGTGGTATGAAAAAAAAAATGTTACTCACACTTTTTTCTCTCTATACAATTAGCCCTATGGTGATATTGATAATCGTGTTCGTGATGTTGCCAAAGCACTTGGTTTTACAGGTAATCCCCAGCTCCCTTACATCAAATTCATGCATAAATTTAAATCCCAATTTTAAATCCCGCTCTTCTTCAATCTATTTAGCTGTCATTTGGACCCATGACACCAACGATTGGTCGGTAAGTAATTATCCTTACCTCAAACAAATAAAAGGTGAACTAATCTTTTTTTTTTTTTTGAAGTTGACTGAAAACACTGACTTTGAAGCCTCTTGGATTGATGGTAATGTGACCCAATGGGCATCCGAAGCTCAAACTGCCGCTAATGGAGGTGTTTCTTTGGAACATGATTTATACAATGTCACTGTCGATGCTGCTGTTCGGGTCCTGCCCACCTTCTTGGTAAAAGAAAAAAGACCCCTGAATGTTTAATCCCCGCTGCATTACTCACACATTCTTTTTATAGAAAGCATTCAAGGTCACTACAGTTGGGAACTGTAATCAACAAGCCTCTTATAAAGAAACTAATGCTATAGCCGGATCAAATGCTACTGTTTCTGCCTCTGCCTCTGCGTCTTCTTCTCCCTCTACATCAACTGGGCCCTCTTCTGCAACAGGGGCAAGTGGTGCTGACGCCTCCCTTGCTGTTGCGGCTCAAGCTAACAAAAATGCGGCAGGAACTTTGACAGTTGGATTAGTTAGTGTAGGTATTACGTCCCTTCTTGCTGTTATCCTTTTGGCATAATTATTTTCCCCATCCCACATATACATATAGATAATTTTTTATGAACTGTACTTTCTTCCCCATGTACCTTTTAATCCCATCAATATCATTAACAATAAAAAAAAAAGCCCCCATTTCCACACTCTTTATACATTACATTACTGTATCTTTGCTTTTATTATGCAAATCATTTAACAAACCCAAAGACTTTTTTTATATAAGACGATGATGTTACTACTGTTTATTACATAATTTTATTATTTACATATATGAATCCACTATCTATCAAAAAGGTATCAATGCTATTTCTGTTGTTATTATATGTGACACCATGATAACTGCCACGCTGTTTCTGTAATTGGATTTGTTATTGTTATTGTTGATGCTATTGGATTAGATGTTGTGTTTGCAAAAGTCAGTAAGCAAAGTTGCCGATATCCCGTAGTAGTTATATATCAAGTCGCCTTTGTCGCATTGGTATACATGTATATATCTTCATTGTCCCGTTGGTGATCCCCCTGTTGATATTGTTAATCTTCCACATTAATCGCATACCCCTTTTGCCACGTCGATTAATTCTATTGGTTTTGTTGTGATACTTTGGCGTAATCCAATGCGATGCTTGTCTATGTTTGTCCAAATAATACAATGAAGTTGGTCAATGATAGCACTATTTTCATTTATGAGTGGGATCTTACATGAATCGCACCTATATCTTCGTTGACGTCTTGATATGATAGATCATACGGAGAAGGTGCTAATGAGTAGTAATCGTCTGTTCCCAATTGGTCCAAGGGATTGATTTGTCGTTGTGGTGTCACATCTATCACAATTAAGGGGGGTAAAGAGGCGGTGAGTAAATTAAGATCATGCAATTAAAGCGCCGATTGATTTCTTTTTTTTGGGGGTTACTTACATGAATCTTCTGGGATGATGCTATTGGCATGTTCGCTGCAGAGTTGGAGTCGTCGTTTGAAGATATCAGCATATAATCCCTTGCGTAGATTGTTATGTCCGTTCTATCAAAGAAATAAGAAGATTAGATGATAATTATATGACATTAAGATTCTAATACTTACTATAAACTCCATGTTCGCTTTATGGACAATGGAATCAAAGTCTGCTTGATGGGACTTGAGTTGTGCATCGCGTCTTGCCATTGAGATTTTTATTCGGTCTTCTTTTTTCTTTTCTATCTCTTGTATCAGTTTCACTAGTTCAGGATGTGGATCTAAAGATAAAACAATGGTTATTACTTTGTTTAATGTGATTTGTTTCTTTACCTTCGCCATCCAATAGTAATTCTTCATCTGTGATTTCCAAATTCGCACCACCAATGCTACCAAAAGAGAATCAGCACCCAATTCGAGAATGTAAGAGAAGAAGATAGAGTGAGTAAACTACTTTGTGTATCATCCTATCGTGTCATCCAACTCACCTTTGTTGTATTCTGGTCAATTCATAGTTAATTAGTGGCTTTTGTAAGGTGTTTTGATAAGTTGTATCTATGTAAGAGCAAAAAATACATAAACAAGTTGGTACAATAATAACGCAATATTTGAGATGATAGTTTCAATTACCTTTTGCTTTACCCTTACTGTTTGTCGTGGGTGAGGCCTGCTGTAGAGGTGCTACTGTAGAGGTGGATATCAGGTTCTTTGTCGCAGTGTCTGGCGTGACTTGATCTGGTGAAGGACTGGGTGATATGCCAATTAATTGATATGAATATTCTGCTGGTAATGGCGATTGATCTGGTTTCAATGTTGTTGAAGAAGGCGGATCGATTGAATTTTTCTTGACGATGATAGATGTCCTTGGTGTGATGGATACTTGTGATGCCCTTTTTCTGGTGACCATACCTATTTTTGTTGTTGGATGATTGCGTTTATGCCTATTCATTAGAGCAGACGTTGCTGAACTGCTGCGGGTAGATTTTGTTGCTTTTGTCGAGCTTTCTTCAAGTGGCCATTTCGTTGCTGGTCGGTGAGACGCAAGTAAGGTTGGTGATGGAGGAAGATTCAAAGAGTTGGATTCGACTTGAGGAATCGGTGAAGTGGGTGGAGAAGGTGTAGTTGGCAAAGTCATTGAAGAAGAATCAGGACCTTGACCATTGATCGTCTTTGCTGTCGCTGTTATCTTTTCAGTTGTTGTCATTAGTGCCGCCCTTTTCCTTGTTAGCATCCTTGTATTTGGTTCTGGTGTAAGGTTTCTTTTTTGACCCCGTTGTTGGTTTGAGGCTGCTACGATGTTGTTAGTCATCTTGCTTGCTGGGTTGGTGGAGCTAGACGTTCCGCTAGTTGTTTTCATTGTTGCTAATAGTTTTTTAAAAACAGAAAGATTAGTATTAGATATAAACTAAAGTATCGTTTATATACCTGTTGTTCTAAAAGGTGATCAGGATAAGAATGGGTGATCCTTTCGAAAAAAACAAAACAAAAAAAGTTAAAGAAGAAGAAAGAAAATAATAAACAAAAAGAAAAAAAAATAAGATATATGGCAGGTAAAACTTTCAAACACCGATTCGTCACTTTTAACATCAGATACGGTAAGGAGTAAGAACCTCATACATAACATCAATCATATCGTCAAAGCTAGAATAATACATGGACTTGATACAATGTAAGTTGAAGATAGTCAAGGATTATCATCATAAAGATAAGCCGTCTTTGAGTGCGAAGAATCCCTGGAGAGAAGCGGTCTTTCAAATAGTTGTAGGAAGGCCAAGACAATTGTTCGGAAATCGGTGCCTGATAACTTTCATCCGAAATTCGATCATGTCATAGAAAGGTTTTATCGCCTTCTTTAGACTGACTACGAACATTACAAGTTGGAATATATAAATATATAGTACCATGTGTTTGTGACATCAAAGGATTAATACCGTCTCGACAGTTGATTCCTCCCCGCCCCTTGTTTCATGCAAATCAAGCTTTGGTGATGAATCTTAGTAGTTCATCCTATAAATGAGTCAATCATCTTTTACTTTCTTTCAGTAAATTAACGACATGATTTGTTGATAGGGAGACATCTTCAAAAGTATCATCCTGACCAACTGTTTTCAGACAGTCATTAAAAGACACGATCATATTGGTCTAATCTCATATACCCTATTGCAATTCATTCCAGATTTTCCCAACTCATTCATTACCTGTCACTATGTATGAGCGGGGGATAATTTATCACATGAGTCTGAGAATGAACTTTTCATATATTGTGATCCTCGGCCTTGTAGTCCTACTCCATACTTCAAGTGAGAACAAACTAGTTACAAAAATCTTTTTTCAAAAAGTGACATTGTATGAGGAGCGGGGGATTGATTTGATTTTTTTTTTTTCAGTCTGATTTTTCAAGGGCTTGTTCAAATCGGCGGGAAACAATATTTCAAACCCCGCTTGCATGAATCATCCAGCTTTCCTGGAAATCATCGCCATCAGCTGCTGATGCTTTAATAAGATACGTTCTAGATCTAATGATCAGCTTTCATAATTCTAAACAGTAATAAAAACAATATAATACAATCGATGCATAGTATCATATGAGCAAGATTTCACATACCCATTTTCTAATGAGATGTTTAGTAATAAAGACTGGAGCGCATAATGGCCACATAATGAATTTAGGACACGACTATTATATGACGGCATATGATAACTACCATTTTATCACAGACCGAAAAGTCACCGTAGTATATGCAATGTAGGCTGTACGTGATCAGGGTTAAAAGATTAGTAAATTTTTACTAGCTAGTCTTTTATTCAATGAGCAGCATTAAGTTTTGTAGGAGTATGATCGTGTACCTGGCATATGCGGCCTTTGAAAATTATAATTGCCCAATCCCGCTTCATTCGAAAACGATAAACTGATGGCCGACTATGGCATCCTTTTTTTAACCGATAAGTATTATTAAAGATGCAAATGGCAGAATAATTGAGTTGCACGAATTCCGAAGGTAATTCACGAAACAGATTATTCCATCAGATTTCCTTCTCCCTACTTGCTTGCGAGCCTAATACTCTTGCCCCGCATAATGCTACCTTTTTGTTTTGAACGCCGACCGGCCGTTTTAAAACCTGAGAACTTTTCACTCTCCCTCTCTCTTTCTCTTATATATATCATACATTTTATTTTATTATACTTTATCAAATTTGGTTTCATTATGTATCTCTCTGAACTTCCTCATGAGCTTATTTTAAAGATCTACCGATTTTTATACGATGATAATGACAATACTCAACTGAAAAGGGACAATAGGAAAAGGCGGTTATGGTCACTAGAACTCTTCTCTACTTGTATGGTGTGTCAATCGTGGTATACTGCTGGATCTGAATACCTCTTTAGGCGAATCTCTTCTTTACCTCATCTCTCTTTGGATTCCTTGATTAATACCATCGAATTTCCAATATTAACACCAACTCTTCCACAATACCAACATATTTGGATCGACTTGTTCCAAGAATCTAAACGCAACAATCTCGAATTCCATCTTCAGGTCCGACAACTTGTACTCGATCTATCCTGTATATCAGACTCTAGTGGTACTCCTTTACAACTTGCATGGGCTAGCGAACAAAGTCATTCGCCTACACAAATGACCTTGAAATCAGGTTGGGAATTAGGTAAAACCAAAAAAAAAAAAAAAAAAAAAAAGAAAAAAAAAGAAGGAGAATAGCATCTACTATGTGTTATATCAATAATTACCTTCATTCTTCTTCCTGTTATATTAAAGAGCTCTCGGCGGAAGTCAAGGGGTTATTTGCTACATGTCCCAATTTGGAAACACTTGAAATAATCTATGATCCTCAATACACAGTCAATGAACGATCATCACAAGTGTTAACTATGTTATCCAACATATTATCCAGCGTATTGACAATGTATGGGACTGATTGTCAATCTATAACAACAAAACCTATTGGAACATCATTATCATCACCTCGACAATCTATCTTGTTATCCCACTTGGTATTTACAGCACGGGAATCTATGGAACGGTGTCCTTGTTGTGTTGGCCGCGGCTGGGATCATGTGCTGCTTCCTTTATTACAACGACTACCAACTACCAAGCTAGAACTCGGTCACGTCTTACCTTCTCGATCTGTCTTGGAATTTTTATCACAAAGCAACAAAATTGATACTTTGGTAATCCGTGGTAATATCTTGGCACAAACCTCTCGTTTTACTCGTTATGGTTCTACAGTCGTTTCTCCTTCGCGTGTTCCTTTGAAATTGATATCTCAGCTACACACTTTGGAAATCTATCTGCATACTCCCATGGATGATCAACAACAACAGCAATATAACCAGAAACAGAATGATATATCACAGTATTATGAAATGGAATTACACCTAATGATTGCTTTTAAACAAATATATGATATCGTCGAACCCATCAAGTCACTACAACGATTGATTCTTCGGGGTCATAAAAGGCGCTCCGTTCCTATCAATAATGGGACGAATAACATCAACAACAGCAACATTGATGTTGCCCTTGCTGTAAACGATGCTATTATCAACAAGGATACATGGAACAAAATGGAATTATTGGCTGGGCAAGAACATTTACAATGTTTGATATTGGATAACATCCCTGGTTTCCAATGCCCTATCGCACAAGACAAACTACGAAACATATTCATGGATGCTGGAAAAAATAATGTAGTTTATATTACATAGTTTGATTATTAGTTTATATTGTCTTGTTGTTTACTTAATAAAATCCTCTTTATTTTATATTACATGACCTATGGCATATGCACTTTAATGCGTGATTTAAACGCCGACATTTGGGTTCTTTCATTTCGATTTTTCGCACTTTTTTTTATTTTTTTTATCTCCTCTTCTTCTCTCCCTGTTTCCACCTAATAGCTTAATCTTGTGATTAACCATGCCTGTCTCTGCTACTGCTTCAACTTCCTCTGGTTTTACTACTGGTGGCACCTTTACAAGACGAGCCTCACATCTATACAACGACATGGGTAACAACAATGGTGGTAATTTTGGTACAGGTAATTCTTCGGTACTTATATCTCAAGATGTGTTGAACACTCCTGTTACAAATACTGCCACTCCATCTACAAACATGATCAATATTAATGTCACCACCAATGCTATTTCCAACACCACTATCAACACCGATACCAGTACTTTTGGCAACAACAACTCTACAAGTACATCTCGCAGCATTCAACAAGCAACGAATCAGCGTGAGAAAACTTATTTGGCCTCTAATAGTGTATACCCCTCCTCATTTGGCAAGAACACAACCCACAACAACAGTACCAGGAAAATGGACCCAGCACCAACAGAAATCAATACAAAGGAAATGAACGCTATGAATACGACTGTGGCACTTCAGAATGGCGCGGACATACAATATAGCTACTATGATACTGATGATGACGACGACAGCAATGATTCCTCAAGTGACCTTTTGGATGATCCTAAAAGACAATCAATAGTACAGCACAGGATCCCATCTTTGTCAAGCCGTGGTGATGATGAACGATGGGTGGATCTCTCCAATCTACGAATGAAATCAGGGAAACTGGGTATTTTACATTGTGGATCTAAATTCACAGGCGTACAAAAAGGGTCGACTAGCAATTATGATGTAACTGTGGATATTCAGGTAAGAAAAGTCCAGGAACAATATCATGGAATATATACTTATTATTTTCTTATTTAGCATGTTGATCTTAAAAACGACGTACTTTATGGCTATCTTCATGTCACCGGCTTAACTACTTTACCACCAAAAATCACAGTAAGTGTTATGTTTGAACAGATGGGATTGGGGAAGGAATATGATAAAACTGAATTGCATGATATGTAATTAACCTTTTTTTTGTTGTTGTTGTTGTTATTTGTTTAGACCTTCTTTGAAGGGGAAATCATAGGACGCAAACATTCATTTTTGACTCGGAAATGGCATGCTGATCTCTCGGTGGACTCGAAACATTGGGTAAATTTGATTCTTTAAGAGCTTATGCATATAATTAACTAACTCCTCTTTTGTACCTTTCCTTTGAAACTAGAAACGATTCCCATCCTTTACACCCTATGCTGATACCTTTAATGATGACAACTTTACTTATGACCCATTCGACCATGACTTTATCTATATGCGATGGAAAGAAAAGTTTTTAGTACCAAATCATCATGTCAACAGTATTGATGGGGCAAGCTATGCTGGCTTTTACTATATATGCTACCAACGATCCACTAACAGCATTAAAGGGTAAGTAAACGAAGACTCACAATACAACAATGATCACTCACTTGACTTTTTTGTTCTATATGTAGATTCTACTACTGCCGGAATAACATCGAATGGTAATATTATCATCATCATATATTGCGTAATATGTCTTGCCTTTGTATCATTAATACTTGAATCTTTTTTTTTTTTTTTTCTTTTTATAGGTTTCAAGAGCTGACTCTCTCACATGTGCTTCGGCGTCAATTCGAAAGTTTCGAATTCCGTTGATGCTCATACCTTTGGAGTCAGCGGCATAAACTAAACTTTGTCTCTCACCTTCTCATCATTACCAGTTTACCCACCCTCTATTACCATTACTCTTATATAGTATCAAACTATATATAATATATCCATTTACTTTCTCCCTTCCTTTTTTTTTTTTTTTTTACTCTCTCTTTATTGCCCTCTATTCTTTGCTAATCCCAATAAAAAATGTAACGTCTCTTGTCTTCCTGTCCCAAAATGTATGCACCAATCAGAATTCATCATGCGCTCTTCACTTCAGTGGAAAGTGTCGAGGTTTGAATTTTAATTCGACAACTTTGATGAAAAACAAAAAGGCGCCTCTCCACTTTTTTTTTTTTTTTTTATTGTTTCCATTCTTCTTTTGCCTTTTATTTATTTATTTTTATATATATCTCGCCTTCTTCTCTTCTATATTCTTCTTCTTCTATCCTCATTAGTTATAGTTTATATTGTTGACTTGATGACGGTGAAGACATGCCACTTACAATGACTGATCATACTGATGAAGATCCTACAACTTCGCCACCTAAACAAATACAACCAACACCCAACACTACCTTGCGAACGTCATTATCTCCTGCAACAAACGTGACACCTTCTTCTGAATCGACCTCACAAGTATACAATGTATCACCAGACGATGCTTCCTCTTCCTCATCTAATGACAATACCAATAACACTATCCATTCTGGTGGAGTCAAGCTACGAAGTGTCCCTATACCTCAACCTCTATTGCTACGAAATCGTGCAAGTCGATCTTCATTCTCTTCTGGCGACGATGTTGGTGACTCGTTGTTAAATCCTGCTTTTTCTCAAACGTCCAACACCAAACATATTTACGCCAACAGAACAATGTCAACTACTCCAACAGCAACTACGACGAAAAGCACAGCATTTGGTATCAATACATCCATGCCCACTTCACCAACTCGATCCGTAGCCGATAACAAAGAATTGGGTACCAGTACGAATTCTAGTTTACCAGCTCACATTAATACAACTCATCGACGGTCGTTTCTTGGTGACGGTAGTGATTGGAATACTGGAACAAGTCCTGGCAGTGAACAAGGTGGGCTATCATCTACGACTCATCTCTCAACTGGCTCGCCATCCTCAGTCATCAGTAATAATCCTCTTTTGTCTGATTCATCTACTCCACCACCTGCACCTCATCAGCCTTCCTCTGGATCTTTTTCACCACGATATTCCAGTCCTCCTGCTGGAAGTGGTGGGAAATATATGGTGAAATCGAAACGGGCCAGTTGGATAGATGCCAGTGCTTCACATGTAACGCCACCTCTACAACAACAAATGCCTTCTTCTCCTACGACGGTGCCTATTGGAGGATTATCTTCTTCTACTTCGATGGTAAGTACACAATATATAGTATACCTATAAAATAAAATAATGTATCTAAACTAACCAAATTGTTTATCTGTCAACCTTAGATTACACCTATCACATCGACACCAATGGATCATCATCATCGACAAACAAGGAAAAGAACAACATCTATCAGTAGCAACAAATCTTCGGTGGGAACAGCCTCGGATCAACAAGAAGTACAAGGTGTTATTCCTGGTCACAAGTCGGGCTCATTGTCACAACTTCGGGAACAACAACAACGGTCCTCGGCGGCAGCGGCAGCGGCAACGGCGACGGTAACAACAACACCCAGTCAGTCATCAAGCAACAACAACAATTCATTGATACCCACCTCTCCTTCTTATCCTTCTGGTGTAGGGGGGCGACATCGGATACCAATTGCAGATCAAGATTCGGCTTCAACATTGCCAGTACAACAACAACAGCAGGAAAAGCAGCAACAACGACAGGGATCATTGGAGTTTTATATGGATGGAAACATTGCCGATATGGAGGATGGGATCGATGAAGGAAACAATTATCACATGAATCATTCAGCTGGATCTAGCGGAAGGCGGTCATCTTCTGGTATGTCTTCTCGACGATCTCCTCACGAACGCCATTCTTCTGTCTCTTCTGTTGTGACCGAATCCACTTCAGATGACTACTATTACTCGTCTGGGTCTTCTCCTCAAGCAATACAGTCTCCTTTGAATGTTAGTCCATTCCAATCTGCTGTTGTCACTGATAAAGGTAATAAAAAAAAATATAAAAAAAAAAAAGGAAAAGGAAAACTGGTATTTTGCTAGTACAAAACCTTAACTTACATTTTGTTTATTCTATCATCAATTAGGCAGGACGAAACTGACAAGTACCTCATCAACATCCTCATCACCATCAAGATTTAATACACCACATGAAGTCTTAGCGTCTGGTATGCCAAACACTGAACAACAACAACAAGCGATTCGACGATCCTCCATGACGATGCTGCGAAACATTCCCAGCTCAGAATTGGCCAGTATTGTCAGTGGTAACTCGCCCAATCCAATCATTGATGTACCACCTCCAACACAATCACCTATTGCCTCACCTGAGGTCATGAACACTATCACTACAGATATGGCAACATCACCATCACCAACTTCAACAACTGGTCAGGCAAACAACATTGATCCTTCAGTTACCAGTACTTTGGCCTATCAACACTCTTTGCAGACCTTCCTTCGCCGACAATTATCCAGTAAACGAAAACCTCGAAGATCTCGATCAAGTAGTAGCGGTGCTCCCATTGATTTGATGCCTTCAGAATCTTCATCAACAAGCTCTTTGTCTTACGGGTTGGATGCTGATAAGGATATTGTGGAAATTGATTTGGATGATGGCGGGGCTTCTTCGTCACATCGTGGTCAACAGCAACAGCATCAGCAGCAACAACCTTCTTGTTCGACTTCTTCAAAATCGACACCCTCAACTGATACCTCTCGGCGCTCATCTACTCAACCACGTGAATCAATGAAAAGTCCATTATATCCTGCCATGCTTTTGGACAATGCTTCTCCTACGACTACTACTCAAATATCATCAGATGGTCAGCAACACTTCTTATTACTTCCATCTCAACAACAAAAACTGATGGTTCCTGACTCAAAAATACCTTCCAACTTTATCACTTCGGCTCCGGAAATGCCTCGGTGGGGCGACAGTGATGATGCAAACATTGATTACTTTTATTCATCAAGTGGTCCAATGGGTCAACAAGGTAACCTTTTTTTTTTTTTTTTTTTTTTTTTTTTTTGTTTGTAAAAAGAGACATTTTTAACGTTTGTATACTGATCATTCTATTTTCTTCTGATGACAGATGTATCAATGGAAGGGCAAATAAACTTCCAACCTCTGGTGCGATCCTCCTCATTATCATCAATGCGTAACCGAATTGGCTCTGATGAAGAGTATGGTCGACGATTATTCATGTCTAGGTCAGCAAAGATCCGGCGTTGGTGTACACTCAAGTTTGAAAATCAAGATGGTTATCGACGTTCAGGGTCATCTACACGAAGGCGGCGGCAACAAAGACGTCAAAGTAGCCTTGGCAGCACAAGTACTCTTAGTCGTGATGGCGAAGGTCATGGTGGCTCTCCATTGGGTCCAAGGTCACCTGAAGCTCGAATTAGTCGGCGATTAACCAAGGATGGTTCTCGGATGCCTACAATTACGGTGACAGCACATGAAGATCGATCACTCTTGGAAGATTCTAATGGACCGTTTGAACAAGGTGCTGCTGGTAGCGATCATACCTCAAGTCATGGAGGAATCAATCAGGGCGGCATATCGACAACTGGCCAACTAATCAATGCTATTCCTTGGGTGGACTGGATTGAAGAATACAATATCTTGAAGGCTTCTGAAATGCGCAGGCGATCTTCTGAAGTCTCCACTCCGGCACAAACACCTTCTGCAACAACAACAACAACAACAACAGCAAAGCAACCTTCGCCACAAATGACTACTGGCGGGAACAATGACTCGGTTTTGGTGCAAAATATGCTATCTAATTGGTGGAATAATGTAAAGACCAATGCTGAACATTACTCCTTGTCAAAACGGGTTGTTTACTTTCGTCGAAGGGGTGGACATGGTACTGAAACTGATCGATTGCAATCAAGGGCTCAACACGACAATGCTTCCATGAATCGTCAAGCTGCGGGGTTTGAATCTTCGGTCACTTCACAAAAACTTGGGAATCGCCGCCATCGTCCTGCTTTGTCTTTGGATTTCCATGATCTTGGACGAATCTCCTTCCAAGATGAAATCAATGGTGGTAATAGTGGCCAACAAAAAAATGTCATTGACAGTGGTGGTAGTGGCTCTTCTTCATTACGGAGATACTCGACAGTACCGTCAAGGGTGAAACAACAAGGTGGTGGCGTCTCTTTAAATACAGGTGAAATGACGGGCGAATCTGATATTACTGACAACACACGTCCAGCTATATCAAACCAATACGTTCCCACGCCAGAAGCACCTCCTCCTTCAATAGCAACTACGTCTTCTTATCAAGGTAGCACTCAATCGTCAGTTATCGATAGTCCTTCAGTGTCACTCAACTCATTGGCCTCGACACCTGGTGGAATACAGAAAGCCAACAAGATTCTTCAACCTCCACTTACCAATCACAGTATACTTCAGCATTATAACAACAAACATCGACAACAGGCGGGGGCTATGATTAAATCAACTATTCCGACTTTACCTGTATCTCCAACTTACACAAGGGCAGTGCAACGACTTTCGACAGTGGTGGCAGCTCATCCTATTGAGCGCATTGGTTATCGGTTTTACAATGTGGGTAATCGAATGGGTGCATTTGGGAACATTATCGATCGAAACAAGCCAACCTCGCCATCTCATCTCAAAGAGGAAAGTTATCGCAGCACCGACAGAGGACAACTTTACGACACTGATCCGGATGATGACGAGGACGAAGATGATGACGAAGATGATGATAATCAATCCACACAGGTGCAACATACTATCAAATCTCGACTCCAATATGCTAAGGAAGCTTGCGACAGCGAACTACGGGAAATCATTGATGGCCTGAACGAATATGTCGAACGTGGGCTACAATATGTGGAAGATGCACATGGATATATCGAAAAGGCTGACATATCCGACGATCACGACGATGAAATTGAATACATTCTAGATGCTACACCTCCACCAATTGATAATACTACTCCTGTTTTGGATTCTGCGGTTACTTCTTCTGTCATGGATCCTACAATATCGGCACCACCATCACCATCAAGATCAGGGGAACATCAACGTTTACGACATTTGGAAACTGTTTTACATGATATTGAAGAAGAAATCATGTTGGACGAAGATCTGGGCACTGGAAATCACCAACAACAGGAACAGCAACAAGAAGAAGAAAATAATAACTTGGTGACATTGATATCTGAAGACTCTTATCTTCCCACTCCATTCATTTTGACCTTACAAGAACTTATCTCGATGGCTCAACATGTGATGGATACTTCTCTGGATACGATATTGGAATACGCTGGTATGTGTGCTGATATTGTATTCAAGATTCAATCTGTGGGGATGCAATGGGATGTCCATCCTGAATGGCCTTGTCGTGAATGGTATGTCCGTCTCTTACTTAGTGTAGCTGCCCTTAATCGTGTGCTGGAATGGTGGGAAGCCGAACGGGGGTTTTGGTTACAAGCTTGGACTTCGAATACACCAACATCATCATCATCTATTCTTCCAACACCTACTTCTACGACTGCTGCAACAAGTGATACTGAAGATGCTTCTGGTTTGCTACCCACAAGAAAGTCATCCTTGGCTTACAATCATCGTCTCCACCAATTGAACCATGATCGACAATCACATCATAAAGCTCATATCAACGATAGTCGGCGACAACTCACACTTGATGGGACAGAGGATAATACTGATTCTCACCAACTAGATGTGTATCAGGATATCCTTCAACAAGCAGCCAATAATAGTCAGAATTCGACCATTTTACTGGAACTCAGCTTGGGAACCACTACTGTCCAATATGTTAGTCCAATATGGTCGGATGTCATAGGGTAAGTGCCAAAAAAAAGGGGGGGTGATCATGAAAATTTTTACTGACCAATTTTTTGATAATTTTAGATCCAATCCTTCTCAAGTTATACACAAGAACATATCCAAATTTGTCTCGTCAGATGCTCAAGATGTCTTCAAGTTGGCGACGGAAAAACTCCTGGCAGATGACTCTCAAACGGTGGAAGTACAGTTTGGATTGACCTCGGCTGATGGGTCAACTCTGGAAATGGATGGAAAAGGCATGCTCATGTACGATCGCGTTACTGGTGAAGCAAGTCATACGATGTGGGTTATCAAACCAATGTCAACGAGGTTATGGATGGATCGTGCTCTTACTCCAGCCAATGCCGTGGACCACCATCAGCAACAACAACAACAACAACAACAGCAGCAGCAGCAGCAGCAACTTACTTCAGCAACAACCATTCCGACACCTGCGGGTGAAGAACCTTTGGATCAAGCCATGAATCCTTATCTTCGCCATCGGTCAATGTCTCTACCTGCTATCGAAACACAAGCTTTGCAAAACAACAACTCGTCGGAAGTCTCGTCATTGTCATTCGATAAACTCATGTCGCTTCCGCCAGCTGTCTGTCGTGTATGTGAACGTTGGGTGGTGGCTGCCTTCTTTGAACAACATTCTGAACTATGTGTGGAAATTCACCAAAGTGAAATGGATGTTACAATGTGCAATGATAATCTCCGGGATCTGAAACACCATATTCATGAATTACGTGATCAAGCCCTTCAAGAATTGGAAGACTATGGTAACCAAACTCCGGAAAAACGTCAAGAAATGGATCAAGAACACAAGAACAATATACAGGCTGCTCGGGAACAAGATGAAGAAGACTCCATATTTGGTTTTGAACTGCCTTTGGA
Organism: Chlamydoabsidia padenii; assembly: GCA_025330725.1. NCBI lineage: Eukaryota > Fungi > Mucoromycota > Mucoromycetes > Mucorales > Cunninghamellaceae > Chlamydoabsidia > Chlamydoabsidia padenii. The sequence continues at coordinate 398,623 of JAIWND010000006.1, read as the reverse complement.
AGAAGCACCGAACACCTTGGAATCAAAACAGGCCGAACTGGATATATATGACGATTTATTGGATGCATTGGACGTGGCGATTGGAATTGGTATGCCTGGTGAAGCGAATGACAAACTCTCTTCTTCTTCTTCTTCTTCTTCCACATCCTCTTCTTCCTCCGCGGATAACGACGATAAAATGACATTACGGTCGTTACAATCACCTCGGTCTAAACACAAAATGGTACAAGTTATGTATTGGCGTCCACCTGCTTCTGACGACCCGGATATTACTGCTTTGATTCGTGAAGTGGAAGAAGTGTCTCGGGGCAAAGTATCTGCTGTCAATAGGATGCGCGACCGGCTAGAGTACAATGAAAGGACACGCACTGACTTCCAAAAGGCGACTCAACAAGAGACTGGCTGGACTGAATTCGTATCTCGAAAGGATGATCTCGGTGAAAATACAGAAGTCAACTCGAACAATAAGGAAACGCTCGACACACCAGAAGAAACAGCAACATCAACCCCTAATGCATCTACCACCGATACAACGACAGGGAATGGACCGACAGAATCGCCAGCTAAAAACAAACGACCCCCACCAGCACCTTCAACATCATCATCACACAGCGGGCCAACAAAAAAGTCGATTCTCAGTAGGATCAGGTCATGGAAATCCAAAGGTGCCAGCAAACTCGCCAGACGAAGTCGTGCTTGTAGTAGGAAATGGGCAACCGCAATTGAACCTTTTACAACACCAGCAAACATGTCTATTGTGGAAATGGAAACGATCGACACACCTTTGGGCTCACCGGGATTACGCCTAAGTCGACCACCTTCTAGGCATGAAGTTGGCATCAGCAGTAGTGAAAAGCCCTCTTCAATTCCACCATCTACATCATCCAACTCAGTTTCAACAACAAAACCACCAACAACAACTACTGCGACAACGGGAAATGCAACACCTTCAAATCAATCATTATCAACTCAACAGCAACAACACGAAGGTAAATCACCCTTATCACCATTACAAGCATCAATCCCATCAACAAGGTCAACAACGCCAAGTATCAAAGATTTTGATATCATCAAACCAATTAGTAAAGGTGCATTTGGATCTGTCTTTCTCGCCAAGAAACGAACTACTGGTGACTACTATGCTATTAAGTTTTTGAAAAAATCAGATATGATCGCCAAAAATCAAGTAACCAATGTCAAGGCGGAACGAATGATCCTGATGACTCAAACCGATAGTCCCTTTGTAACCAAGCTTTATTACACCTTCCAGTCCAAGGACTATCTCTATTTGGTGATGGAATATCTTAATGGTGGCGATTGCTCAGCGTTGGTTAAAGTACTTGGTCATTTACCTGAAGATTGGGCTCGTAATTATCTGGCGGAGGTGACTCTTGGTTTGGAATACCTACAAAACAAAAACATAATTCACAGGTAAATCATTTATTATGCCATTGAAGAAAAAGGGGACATTCACTAACCCTTTAATATATATATATGTATAGAGATTTAAAACCTGACAACCTTTTGATTGATCATAATGGTCATTTGAAGTTGACTGATTTTGGATTATCAAGAATTGGGTTTTTGGATAGACGAGTCCAGGATGAATTATCAACACGATCACCATCTTTCGACAAATCGGCCAAGAAGCGTAGTCAGCCTCAAACCAACAACAGTACCACAACGACAACCACGACAGCCACTAACAAGGATGGCGCCAGTCGAAAAGAAAAGAATCAGGATGAACCGAGCTCGCCTATGCCCTCTCCAACAGGTACACCACCACAATCGCCTGAAACTGGATCAGTCGACAGTCGACCTGAATTAACATCTCAACAAGGCCAAGGTGATGGCATTTATCGACACTCCTACTTTAGTTTACTCTTTAACCGGCGGCGCGAGTCCTCAACCAGCCTGGCCTCTGAGGATAGGAACAGCAACCACAGTGATCACTCTTCCTCCAATAAGATCTGTATTCCAATGTCCGACTGTAGCAGCAACATGGTGGATGATTCTGGTGGTACCAACAAATCTAGATCTACTGGTGTTCCAACAGCATCAACAATCAAATCTACACCGCCATCTCACCGCCGACCTACTGCAGCAACTACTGGGTTAAACAATGTTATTGACGCCTCATCTCCTGCACGCTCCTCTACCTCTGGTTATAGGCATCGTGGTAATCTGAAAGATACTTCTATCAAACATGCGGTTGGAACTCCTGATTATTTGGCCCCTGAAAGTATTTTGGGGACTGGTCAAGACTCAATGGTTGATTGGGTAAGTCTGGAAAGAAAAAAGAAAAAAGAAACACTTACTGACAAATTTGATAATATATACTCAATATAGTGGGCATTGGGTGTTATATGTTATGAATTCTTGTATGGCTATCCACCTTTCCATGCAGAATCTCCGGACAAAGTGTTTGAAAACATTCTCTCAAGGCGGATCGACTGGCATGAAAACGACGTTCAAGTATCAAGTGAAGCTCGTGACTTTATGGAACAACTAATGACTTTGGACCCTGCTAAACGACTTGGAAGTCAAGGTGCACAATCTGTTAAGGCTCATCCATTTTTCAAGGATATCCAATGGGACACTCTTATGCTGGATCAACCTTCCTTTATTCCTCAACCTGAAGACATGGAAGATACGGATTATTTTGACGATCGTGGGGCTATCATGATGGCGCCTTCCTCTTCTTCTTCTTCCTCATCCTCAACAAAAACAGCAACAAAAGAGTTGGCCAATAAGATTATGGTTGGACATGATAAAAAGGTGGACGAGGACAAGATACAATTGGATGCCAGTGCCAAAGCAAAAGTGGATCTCGCCAATGCTATCATACAAGAACAACATCCCACTGCTGTACCCGAGCCTTCCTCATCAGGTCCATTATCTAAATCCAGCAAAGACAACAAAAAAGGGGCCTCTCAACAGACTGAACAACAGCGACGAAAATCATCAACAACATCAACCACCAAAGAAGAATCAAACGATCAGAACGAAGGCGCGGACTTTGGTACATTCCTCTACAAGAACTTACCGGTACTAGAGAAGGCTAATGAAGACACAATACGCAAAATTCGACACGACAGCTCGGCGATTCGAGATTTATCACCTTCTGGTAGTTGTAGTAGCAATGCAGGTAGTGTATCTGCTTCCAACAACAATCTTGGTGACTCAGTCGATTCACACTCTCTAAAGCGCCAAAGTGCTTTTCCACCACTACCATCAACATTTGATACCCATTTAGTGTCTGGTCCTGGCACACCGAAACAATCCTCTGGTCTACATCCTCTCACCTCTCAATCCACTAAACTCAGCAGCAGCAGTAGCCGTCGATCAATAGAGGTTAATCATCACAACTCTGACCCAGCGACCAATGGTGGAGCCTCAATCAATACACCACCATTACCACCTTTACCTTCAACACCAGGAACTACGACAATTCAACATCAACGAAGTCGTTCTCTATCAACTCCAGATTGTCGTGCCTCTTTACCTGGTGGATCGTCCCATTTGATTACGCCGGCAAAACCTAGCCCTTCCATCGGATCCAACTCTTCTATGACCATCATCACACCTACTGCTGGATCATCTAAACAATCAGATTTATCTTCAACAACTCCAGTTATTCCACCTCAATCTCCATCAGCAACTATATCACCTTTGGCTCCACGTGAAGTAATAGATCAACAACAACGAACAGAAAAAGTCAACCGGAAAAGGATCAGTACAGCACGACCTCTTGGATTCTTGGTGGTGGATGATAATCCGATCAGCTGCAAAATCTTAGAAACCATCTTACTCATGTTGAACCATCAATGCGTGATAGCACGAAACGGTGCACAGGCTATTCGATCAGCAATGAGCGATGTCAAGTATGATATTATCTTTATGGATATCCGGATGCCCATTAGTAAGTCATCACCTAAATGATAAAAAAGGAAAACTGACTAGCTAACTAACTAACTTGACTTTTTTTTTTTTTGTCTAATAGTCGATGGTGAAACGGCAGCAAGGATGATCAAATCCACCAACAATGTCAACCGGGAAACACCAATAATCGCCGTAACAGCATACGAACAAACAGTACAACTTGCTGGTGCATTTGACGAAATCCTTTGTAAACCAGTTACCAAAAACATCATCTCACAATGCATTGATCAGTTTTGTCATCAAGGCATCAAACCGACCAAAGTGTTACCCATCTCTAGTGGTTCGGCGAAATCTATCGGTGCACCATCTGGACAATCGAAATAGTGGTGACTTTACTAGTTATTTAGATACCCCTTTATCCCCCTTCATGCATTTTTACTTTATTATTTAAATCCCGCTTCCTTATATACATTTACATATCCTTTTGTGAAGTGTTTACATTATTTGACAACAATAAAATTACAGGGGTTTGAAAAAAAGTCATTTGACAGAATAAGGGATTATATGTAATTGGTGGGGATGATTTGCTGATCAATAATATACAGAGACTAATGGATTCGACGATTAGGAGATCGACGTAACCAATCAGATTGCTCGGATGGGGAAGGCGGACGATCAGTACTCTCAGCGTGTGGCTGTGGGTACCATTGGGTTGATGGAGGTGGGGAAGGCGTGGTCAAAGGCATAGTATCTGCTACATCACTAGGAGGATAATCCACACTGATCGGAATCATGGGCCGTATAAACGTTTTACTCCGATGGACGTCTTTTATATCATGCATGATCATCGCCTCGCTATCTTTCCTTTGTTGAAATGTTTGTTGGAATGATTCGGTTGGAGCGCAGTTGACTATGCGGTGTGGTTGGAACTTTTGGCCAATGAAAACGGAGGCTCTTTCACTGAATCTTTTAGATAATGATGATGTTGGCTTTACTGAATCAGCGGTAGATGTCATTTTTTTCATGGGAGGATTATCGTCGATTTTTGCGTTTATGCTAGAAACGGCTTTACTAACAGCATAATGTTTGCGGGGATGGAAAGTTGCGATCTTTTTTTGCATGATGCATGATGCATGATGCAATTTTTTTTTGGGGGGGGGACAAATAAAGTAAAAATGAATATCAACGCCCACATTAATAAGAGTTAAATGTTACTTACGAATAAGATGTATAAGAATAAATTACAAATATTGATATTAGCAAAAAGACAATCCGTAGCAAATTTATTGCTGGCAATTGTTTTCGCCTCTGTCATGCCATCCACGCACATTATCAAAAAAGAGATCGAATACGAAAAAAGACAGACTGTCATGAGAGAATTGATGTCTTTGAAATACTTGAGTTTGTTTATAACCAAAGAGTTGGCATTGCTTTTGACCCCATTGTGAATAATCCCTCCAAATCTGAAGTAGTTCCGAAGACCCAGACCGGCGATGATGAAGACTAAACAAGATGAGAGATCAGTAAAGGCGTCAATTTTTGAACTGCCGGTCTTTAAACTCCGACTTTCATGCATTATTACTTTGTGCCGAATAAGCAATTTGAGGAATAACCTCTTCCTTGACAGGATCATAATGATAATACCATTGAAGAACGGGAAACATGGCGATGGTTGCAATTGACCTGATAGAAAGAAGAAGAAAAAGAAAAGGTTCATTTAAGGAAGCTGTAGAAAAAGAAACCCCGATCGACCCGATCGATCCCAGTTTCCACCAGTTGATCTCGCTAACATTACCATACAAGATAAAACTTGAATTCGAGCGAACTCATAAAATCCCTTTTGGCAACTACATTAGAAAGATAGTTCCAGAAGCATTGTAACATAAAGTAAAGGCACAACTGTAATGAAAAGGTCACAGCTTCAACATAGTTGGAGGCCTTTGGAAAAAAAAAAAAAAAAATGAGCCAAAAACTTTCTTGTGTAACCTTACCCCACTGATTCCTGTTTACCAATGCTAGTTGTTGGTTTGAAGAAGACCAATATTGGTAAGGCTTGGAGACAATGGTTTTATTTCCAATCTCCAGATAACCTTCTGTATATTTGACATATGTCATGATGATGTCTAGATGTAATAAAAGTGAAAAGGAAGGGTGTGAGTATATGAATGTATATACCATGGACAGATATGGATATTTTTACCCCACAGTACTTGAGTTGTCATGGTGAGCATCATCAGCACTGTCAGAACAGATTTGAGCTCTCCCGAAAATATCTTTTTCGGTCTTAGACATTGGAATCCATCACTCTTCCATATGGAATAGAAGAAATAGAATAAAGCATATACATAGATGGTACACCGTTCTAGATAGCATTGGAAAAGAAAGGGAGTTGGAATTGTTCTCGTAATAACCACCCATAATTATCTTACCCAAATAGGTGAAATCACTGGCACAAAGAGGAAAGCAGGGGTCAGTCAATGTTATTCATGCATACAATTGTCTATATTTGGCATTTGTACCTGAAATGCATCCGTAGAGAAACTTTCAATCGAGAGAATGGAAAAGAAAGATTGTGCTGATGAGCTGGATGTATGAAAGAAGAAAAGAAGTTTAGCAATGAGAAGAAAGAGTTGGTTCTCACCCTTTTAGCTTTCAATATAATTGGTGTAACAACCAAGATCATCCCTATCAGAAGAAAGGCAGACTTTCGGGATTTGAAAAATTTGGGACAAAGACACAAGTATTTTTAGCTTCTAGTTCCGCAAGGGAATCATAAAATGAAATGTTTTTTTCTGGTTTTTCTTTTTTCTTCTTTTCCTTCTCCTTCTCTTTGTACTTTTTTATATACCATCGCATTACACAGCATGCAACTATATAAACTATTTACCAGTCTTGCCATAACACTCGTCTCTTCCTCTCTCTTTGTCCAAGCCGATCCCGTTAGTGATCTCGAATCCATTCACCAACTTTTTAAACGAGAAGATAAGTTACCCTTCGACAGTCTACCAGCGGGCAACTGCACCGCCCCAGCAGCATGCACTAACATTGCTCAACCTGCCACTTGTCGTTGTAACGATGTCCTTACGGTTTGTCAAAACACACAGGGGCAATTCTGTTGGGGTTCTCGATCACTTAATCAGAACAGTGGATGTCCTTCCGCGCCATCACCTTGTAGCAACTCATTCGTCGGTAATGCTTCTTGTCTTTGCAACTCTCAAGCAGTACTTTGTGTAGATCAACATAACCATTATTGTTATGGGAATATTAACAATGGAAACTCCGTGTCTTTGGCTGCTATTCCTACCGGCTCACAACCTGTCATGTCTTCTTCGTCGGTGTCTTCTGGTGCTCCTTCAAATCCTCCTCTTGCTGGTAGCCAGACCGGTACTGCTGATGCTCAAGCTACTGCTACACCTTCCTTTGCCACACAACTCTCTGTATCTACTCAACAACTAGGCTATATTATGTTGATGATTTTGGGTTTGATCTCTTTTGTATCCATGGCTTGATAAACCTCTTTACTCATGTTACTTTATAACCTTTTATTATTATCCCCCCTCCACTCCTCCATTCATAGGATATATTTATTGTTAGTTTTATATATAGAATAAAAGTAAATCTTATTAAATCACTAGATTTCTTACCCCCTCTCTTCTTAAACTTGACTAAAATCATATACTAATTAATAAACTTGACACTTCTTTTTTTTATTTGTACTTTGTATCTGTGATATTGTTTGACTTATATGGATAATCTTCTTTTATAGATGGTACTGATTTGTCTCTCTTCGAAATGAAATGACTAAATGGGTACATTTTTTTTGCATGAATCCAAAAGCTTGATCATTCTGTATATGTAAATCATTTCTACACAAAAATCACACAGCCGTATAATATGTAGTTGAATTATTCACGTTTGCTGCTACAGTCGAACAAATACAAGCAAGAGTTTACCATCTTGTTTCTAGATGATGTTCTAAGATTTTTTCTCGAAGGTTCATTACACATTCAGACTTGTGCCTGATGTATGAAATGCTTCACTAGATAGTGCCATGGGGTGCCACCCACTGAGAGGGGCAGACATCATGTTTCACGAAATGTGTAAACCCCGCTCCAGTCGACTATCATACATAAATCTTTTTTTTTTCCCACTTTTTCATTCCCTTCCTTTCTTCAAGATACCCCACTAAAATCAACAATGTTTGAACAGAACACCAATAAAAGATCGAGGTCGGCTAAATCATCAACAGTTTCGACGAAAAAACATCAGCTTGCAATTACTAGGGGTCAAAAGAAGATTGATTTGTTTTTTAAGAAACCAGCACATTCGCCACCACCAGACACAACAAGAGCCAAAGAATCTGACTTGATAGCAACAACAGAAGCAATAATAACGACTAAAGCAACGACAAATATCACCAACAACCATGGAAGTAACTTTTCTGACCTAAAAGTATTGATGCGTTTGGACTCTGCTTCACCAACACTCTGTCAACCACACAGCCACGAAACAGAACCTTCAAAAGAAGACTCAAGACCAGCATCACCAATACCAGAAACTGATCGAACAGCGACAGCAACAACAACAACACCCTTCTTTGAAAATTCTATGTATACAGATCAAGTACACCATATGCTTACGACCGTACTCGATGGGGAATCCTTCTTGTTCACTGACAACGATCTTGACCGATTCGAACAATTCAAGAAACTGCCTTTGGAACCACAGCACCTTTTCGTGCGACTATGGATGCGGAAACAAAGACGATGGCTGCGTTTGAACAAACTTGACTACTCATCCAACATACGTGATATCCACCAAGCGACTGCGGAATTGACAAAATGCGGCATGGTACAATCTTCTGAAGGAAGCGAATTTTCTGTACTGGACTGGTCTGATATTTTGGATCTTCTCACTGTGGATGAACTCAAGGATTTCGCATTGTGCTACCAATGCCAACCAAATGATCGAAAATTGGTAAGTATGACCATACCAAGATATCATTAAAATCTAACTATTTTTTTTTCTTTTTTCTTTTTTGTCTATAGAGATCTGATTATCTGGATACTTTAACAGCAGCTCGCCAGCAAGCATTGCAATCCAACTCATTGCATGGTCATAATCAAATTGACAAGTTTATGATCAAGGCAAATGAAATAGCTGGTAGGTATATTTATATAAATGTGTAGAAAAGAAATTTGATCTTACTGACATTCTCTTCTTCTCAGGGCCATGTATTCTTTTGGATCAACACTATGACACTGCCTTCCATCGACTGAATATTGTATATTATCGACTATCTGATCCGACTGAAAGCAACTCGATGCGCACCGCCATTCTCGCCAAACTTAGCCGACAGAATTACCCCGACTATGTATATTGCCGTACTGCGAATGTTTGGACCTCTAAAGAAGAATTGGATTGCTATGAAAAGGCCTTTAGACTACAATACGAATTCGAAACCAAAATGGAGTCCATTCCGTTTGAAAGAAGGAAACAGCAACAGCAAAAACGACAAGATACCGATGATACCACTGGTGGTGGTAACAGCAAAACGGACAAGGACCTTCAATCAATGGAACGACAACTCTGGATGGATTGCTGGCTCATGTGTGAAAACATCATCGGTATTTGGGAAGATCTGGTACAACGACGACCTACCAACAAAGATGACATGGGTGATGATCATAGAGGCTACTACATGCGTCGCTTTGAAGCTGGTAAACAATAATGAATAAAGGGAAGGAACCAGGAGATCTCACCTTGAACTTTTTTTATCTTTTAATAGGATACATATACACGCACATACTGGAACATGGGACAAAGGCGTTGAGCAAACTACAAGAATACAGTTTGGAAGCTCTGGTGTTGCAAAAACTGATCGACCAACGTATCTATCGACAGGGGAAACGTGGGAAGTGGTACGATCGACTGGCTCTTATACAAGCAAACTATCTGAAGGATATCCCTGAACGACAAAGAAAAAAGATGGCCCTACAAACATGTATCTCCGGTATTCAAGATCCAAGAGTGCATCAAAGTAAATAAAATAAAAAAAGGGGGGCAAACACATAGATGAATGATCTACTTATCACTTATTTTAGCTCATCTTAGTACCATACAACGAAGAATACAGCGATTGGAAAGGGATTTATGTATACCAAAGCGGGAACAACATGACTTCTCTTATCTCACCTTGAAGAAACCTTCGGAAAAGATTATACATGGTAAGTATGAAAGTGAAATCAGGCACAAAGATTCTCTTCCTCGATCTAACCAATTTCTGTTTATTGCAATTATAGCGGAAAGAATATCAGATACGATTACTGGCAAGAAGTCTTCTTGGCGTGGTGACGATGGCGCTGAAATCTCGGTCGAACATGTGGCTATACAATATTACAACAAGCAAGGGTATCAGGGGTAAGATTCTCAACACAAAAAAAAAGTTAGAATGAATGTCTTGGTATTAGTTAACTAAATTAAACATGATTATTACTATAGACTACATGCTGAAAATGGGGTGGTCATCATGTTGGTAAGTGATAAACCAAAAGCTTTGTAATAGCCCTACTTGATACTATTAAACATAATTGCTCTCGATAGTTTATGCTTCTATTTTGGGATATTGTATTCTCGCCTATACCTGGAGCATTTGAAACACCCTATCAATCGGCTCCTTTGGATCTTTGGTCTGATGCTTTTTATGTAGAACGAGTCGGTATGATCAACGAACGCTTGGCACAGATTTGTCAAGAAGGCTCCACTTTGTATTTGGATATTATCAAACAAGTAGATGATCAACATCGTCCCTTACAAACTTTATGCGCAGGTGTCAATTGGAATTACGAACAACATCATTTACTTGAAGTCGCGGAGGTAACATGGCACCGTGGTTGACAATGGACTATTATGCTGATTTATACTAAACATATATTATTACCTTTTGATAGTGTATTGGACCTCAACCTTTGTCGGCGCTTTGTAAATTACTGGCAGAAGAATTTGGCCATCGACAAGGTGGCATGCCGGATCTGTGGTAAGTTCCTATATTATATCGATGCTATAAAACCACAGCAATTGATTCCTCCAACTAACCTTGCCTTTTTTTTTTCGTCTCATTCAAATAGCTGTTGGAACTACAATGAAAAACGATGTCTTTTTGTAGAAGGTGAGTAAACTCTTTCTCTCCACTAACATCTATATCATAACATAACTCTTTAAAACTTCATTATGTCTTATATAGTGAAAGGACCCGGGGACAAACTATCGGAAACGCAAAAGATATGGCTGGACACACTTACTAACATGGGTATACCTTCCGAAGTTTGCTATGTCAAGGTATGGGATGGCGAAGACGAGCTTTTAAACTAGTACTAGAACATTATGTTAGGATATTAATAGAATAAATAGCTTTGTGTTGTGTAATTATTTATGAATGACTATAATAAAAACTATCTTTGCTCAGTAATTGATGAACAACAGGGTATGGTTATTGGTTTGTGTAACATATATGCTCTTTCCCTTGGTTTATTTTACCCCGCAAAATTTAAATCTTGCTGTCAGGGCGGTAGGATGGACGGGGTTTACATTTGGTTTGTATCAAATTTTATTAAAATCATGCAGAGATAACACCTGCAAAAACACATTAGAGTCCACAGTCGATATCTCCTCAGATACTGTATCCGGTTCTATGGTTTGAATTCCCTAATTGTGATAGATATAGTCATGTATCAAACTAAGCATACATAAGTAAAGAAATATAAAAAGACGAGTATCATTTATTCGATTTGATGTGTATTTTAAATAAACAGGGGACTATACTACGGAAAGAAGAAGGAGTTAATCAATTAATGACGTTGTAATGGAGAAGGTACTAACTAATTAAGATGAGATGTAAATGATAAGTATGTATAACTATAAACTATAATAAAGTGAGGAGGTGCATAAAAACCAAAGACGAAATCAATTAAAATGACGATTTCGCCTGTCATCAATATAATGTTGATCCATGTTAATAGAGTAGTTGCTATGATTATCACCGCCAGGATAATGATGTTGTTGAAGAGAGCTACCACTGCGTAAAGGGATATCACTGGAGGCGTTTAGTCCGACTGGATTGTCTATTACCGAGAATGTTACAGGTTGAGAGGAATAAGGATCGCGGATGGCAATCTCCCGAGTACTATAAGTCGCAGTAGGTGATGAAGGTTGGTTACTTTGGAATGATGGTCGGTATGACAAAGGAGGACTGTTAGTATAGGATTCATGACCAACTCCAAAAGCACTACCGATGCCGATGGGAGATGCTTGGCGTTGAGGATCGACAGAGACAGGGCTCATCGGTCGGATAAATAGTTTGCTTTGTGACGTAGTGCTTCCAATTTGTTGTTGCTGTTGTTGATCGATCGATGCCTGGCGCTGTTGGTGATGCATGTCAACAAACTGAGTAACACGTTGGCTGAATCGACTTTGTTCCATTTCAACATCCTGACCTTGAGACTTGAGTGCTTCATTCGAGAATTCTTTGGTAGATGATTGATTATTGGTGTTGAATTGACGTCGAGGATGGAAGGTGGATATCTATACAAAAAAAAAAAAAAAAATCAAGTTAAAAAAAAAAAAAAAAAAAAAAAAAGAGAATCAAGTTAGTTGGATATTTCCATCACTTACAAACAAGAGATAATAAAAAACCACACAAACATTGGCATTCGAGATAACAATGTCAGAAGCAAGTTTACTTTTGGCGATCACTTGAGAAGTCAACCCATCAACACAAAGGATAAAGAAGGACGCACCGTAGAAGAATAACACCACACAGATCATATTGTTACATTCCCTAAAGTAGTTGAGTTTGTTGATAATTCCCGTACTGACGTTGTTCTTTTGAACCAAACGGATCAATCGATTGAATCGGATGTTGTTTCGAATACCAAGGAATGACGTTATCAAAGCTATGTAGATAAAGAGAGAGAAAAGAGAGGGAGAATAAGTAAATGCATAACCGAGTTTTTATGTAAAGTGTAAAACAAATTACCCTAATCATCTTTTCTGTCTACTTACTTTCACTACTATAAGCCAATTGAGGTACAATTTCACGATAGAGTGGGTTATCCCGATAATACCACTGTAGTACAGGGAAGAGCACCATAGAAGAGAGTGCCCTAAAATAGAAGTTCAAATGAGCATTCGTTAGTTAATTGCATTTGTAAACATATTGATACATTTTGTTTTAGATGTTCTTACCAGAGGATAAAAAAGTTGAATTCAAAAGAAGACATAAAGTTTTTCTTTGCCAATGTGTTTGATAAGTAGTTCCAGAAGCATTGCACCAAGAAGAAGAGTCCAGTCTCTAAAGAGAATGCAATACATTGTACATAATCCATACGCTATGTGAATCATAAAATAAAAAAAAGATGTGTCAATCAGTATTAAGTATGATTCATTCGTATATCCTTTTGCTTCATTCTTACCGTGCTGAGTTCACGATGAGTGGGAGTCCAATACATAAATGGTTTGCTGACAATAGATCCATTCGGCGTTTCAATGAATCCTTCGGTGTATTTTATATATGATCCTGTTACATCTATATAAGTTGAACAAAAAAAAAAAAAAGAGAGATAGAGAGATAGAGAGAGAAAGGTAAGTTTCAAAAACTGTGTCGAACTAGTTGTATTCATACCTGCTGTCATCTGTACACAGGTCATTAATATCAGAAGTATGGTCAAGACACTTTTGAGTTCCCCAGACAGAATTTTTGATGGTCGTAAAGAGACAAATCGATCGTTTTTCCATAAAGAGTAGAGGAGAAACGCGCCCAAGTAGACAAACATGGTCGACCGTTCTATTATGATTAAAAGGGCAGCCAAGTTTAAAAACAACAACAACAACAACAGACAGCAATTAGTTTATACAAATCCATAAAACATTGCTTGTCTTTGCTCTTCTTTTAGTTACCTAAATACGAGAAATCACTATTGAATTAGTTAGTAATGTCATTCACATAACTTCAGGGGATAGTGATTCTTTATTCTTTTTACCTAAGATGAGTCATATTGTTGTCGCTTTATGTTAAACTAAACTTTGTGTCAAGTATATGTAAGTTTTAGTGTGGTGTAATAATATAAAAGGTAAAAAGAAAGAAAAATAGAGGAAGAGGAAGAAAAACAAAAATTAAAAAAAGAGAGAGAAGAAGGACTATCCGAAAAATAAAAAAAAAAAAAAAAAAAAAATGCAAGGAGCCAACAAAAGGCGGGGTTGAATTTTTAACCCCGCCCATTCTACGAAACCGCCAAAGGAAACTCACATGGAAGAAGATTAAAGTTTCTAGTTACATGAACCTCCCATTCTCTGTATTAGGAAAGCTTCACTCGTGCTTTAACTCCGATTCTCAAAAGGCAACACTAGATATAAAAGAAACGCCCATCTCCTTTTAAAGCACCCTTACAATATGCATGAAGAAAACTGCCTGTTATATCTTTGATCTTCTTAATTCTTATACGCAGTAAAGACACAATAACAGTGTGTTCCTAAACTTTAACTATGCTCTTAAGAACAAACTAATTGGTCGTGCTTGTACGACCAATCAGAAGCACGGTGCACATTCGACAAAAGGGGCCCTTCCTTGCACAAAGAATTTTGAATCCCGCCTCCCCACAATTCATGATTGGTCACCCCTAATTTCTGATCAAACTGTAATTCGATCCATCATCGTGTACACATATACCATCATGATCAATGATCACGCTCGTAAAAGTGTTCAACGGTAATACATTCCCTATCTTTTTGATAGACTTATACTTTTTGAGAAATAATCACAACATTGTTCATACATTAGCAATTACTGGAAAGAATCTATAATTGGTGATACATTTTTAAGGTACCAATGGTCGCTGAAACTCCGCCTCCTCGAGAAAAAAAGTGCAGTAATGCATAATTGGTCATCTGATGCCCCGCTTTGGAAACGAATCAATGCTCCTGCTCTACAATTATATTTCCTCGAGCAGAGTAGTACAAGCGATCCAAGCAGATATCGTTCGCATAAGTTTCCAACACTATGGTGTGTGCATAAAAGCAAAAAAACACTTGGAGGGAACTGGCCAGTACATGACGTTTTGATTTGTTGACATGTAACCGTATTCACTAAATGGAAACATTTGTTTGAATTAGATGGTAATGCATAGGTAACATGAATACAAGCTCGTGAGATTCCTTATTTTCATCAGTCAAAGGGAAGACAAAAAAGGAAATAACTACACAGGATTTCATTTCACCACCCAGTCCTTTTTGGATGGACAAAGCAGCAATTATGCACCGGGGACATGACCTTTTCACTTTATACCTCCAATTAAAATGGCAATTACAGAAGTACGAACCTTTGCCCTCCCCAAAAAACCAGGTAAATTGAACTACCGACAGGCTTTGAAAATTGACAGACAAGACAAACTTAATTCAAAACCCGCTTACCATCGCCTTGAATCTTAAGAGAGCTCTACTGCTTTGATGGACAAGTGATGCTAATGACAAAAGTGACCATGTGCATTCCTTGGCCTATTTCCAACAAAATTTACATAGTGGCCATTGTACCAAGTCCACTGTATGGAGCAATATAGCCTCAAGATCGTTTTAAAAATGGACAGACGAGACCAAACTTCAATTCATTTTCAGATCCCGCCTGCCTCTGCTAAGATTTGGAAAAGCACTACTCGCTCCAATTGTCAACGGATACTATTGAGTAAAGTGGCGATGTGGACACTATAGTATATCCCAACATAAGTTACCGCAAAATCCAATCTCCAAGACTCTTATGTCGGTCAGTCCAGACTTGCGGTGACTTTTACCTGTACTTTGTAAGAAAAAAAAAAAGGATCAAGTAACAAAACCAATTAGCTGTCCAGGTAATTTTGGTTGCACGGGCACAAAAAAAAAGCATGAATTTTACACAATTCATCATGTATATAGGTGTTTTCCATCGTGATACATAAATCATTCATGATAGAAACACCTTCATCAATAAATGCATTTATTTTGACCAGCATACATATGATAAAACAAGACTTTATTGACATTAAGATTCAATAAAACACTATATCTACAATAAAACCCATCTATCACCATTGTTATCCACAAGACATCATATTTTGATCTTGCTAGACCAATGATTGATTTGCCATTCATATATATTCCCAGTTGCAATCAAGAGGTGTACCATCGTCGCACTTGACCACCCAATTCACCATCGATGTCCACCGCATTTGTGATAGCATCATTCTTCTTTTCAACCAAAGCCTATTACATTCCTTTCAGAACACGTCATCCTTTTTCCCGGTTTGTTGTATTAGGCAAAAAAGAGATTCGTCCAGGATAAATTGGTAGGTATCGATTCTACATGAACATAAATTAAGGGGCATTAGTATTAGAGTCTTGGGTAAGGTGATTGTCCAAGAAGAAAGAGGCAATATACATTACTACCACTTTCTCTTTGTGCCTTTCTTTTACCTTTGCCGTGTTGATCCAGTTTGGATAATTTCCAAGAGAGCCCATTACTACCACAGTCAGTTGCTTCGTCACCTCTTTTTGTTTATCTTCATCATTCAATCGTTACAACAAATGGTAGTTCCCTGTTGAAGAGGACCAAGTTGAATGTTTTTGGGAAGACAAAAATCCCGCCACATTGCCAACTATAAAAACGCGATTTCAAAAATTCCTTTTCTTTCCTCTTTTTTTTTTTTTTTGTTTAAACTCCCCTATACAAAAACCTCCCCTTTGAACAAACTCCCCTTCAAGAACTTGTGCTTGACAGACAAGTTGCCCCTGCACTCATTCCTATTGCTCGCCATGATTACAAGATGGATTGATTAACACACAAAAGTAATCCATGAAATACCTAATAGCTGCCTATATGAATTACATGTTTTGTGATGGCTGCAATCTCATGGCTTCTTCCCTCTTATTGTGATTCTGGTCATAAAGGTAAGTCAATGTGTCTTGAATGATACTCTCCCAAAGTTGTTACTGTTTTAGACTCTAATTGAATTGTTAATTATTTACACTAGGTTTATGCTCCCTCTTTGCCTCTGATATGTGAAGTCTCCTGTTAGTAATCAAATGGATAAGTTGGCAGATTTTGCGAGGCGGCTACCTTTGTGTAGAATAGCGATTAGGCCTAGCCTTTTTGCCGTGGCAGGACGTAGGCGACATCGTGTCTTGTTCCACACCTGGATCTGCTGGCGAATGGGTTGTGCTGGTAAAGCGGGATGTCTGGTATGTTGAAGCATTATTGCGGATCTACCTATTCTCGGGCATGTTGCATTCACCACCAGTTACGGCGCTCCATTTGATTCTTGGGGATGGATCATGATGTGCAATGTTTATGGGTACTTTATGGTAAGTAAAAAAAAAAAAAAAAAAAAAGGAAAAGACAATGTTACTAATCACACTTCTTGCTCTTATTGCAGACTTGTCTTCCTGCATTGTGGTTGGTCTGTCTTCCTTGATCGTTGGCTCTGATGTTTCGTGGTCTCTCTTTGTTTCTGGTACGTGAAGTAATTAAAGAAGAGAAGAAAATCCAATGCTATTAATCACATTTCTTCTGGTTGTAGGCTTTGACTTCTTGTTGGTTGTTGTATACTTGTTTGATATAATGTGGCAAGGAATGACGTGAATGACAAGATCATCTTCAACATCTACTTGGAATGACGACAACAGACTAGATTTCGAACTTTTGCAACGGAAGCACAGCAATATATGGCAAGACAAGAATCTCTGGTGGAATTCTTTGGCTACACTCCTGTGGTAACGGTGGAAGAACTACAATTTGTGTTGGAAGGGCAAGCTTTTAGTTGGTATACTCGGTACAACATACTATCAAGAAGGACTGGGTGGCACTGAAATGCTAATCCTTACATCAATATAATGAAGACTCTAATCCTGTTATGGCGGCTGTTGACCAACTCAAGTTAATCAAGTGAAATAAAATGGCAATTGGTGAACTGGCTTTCCTTTATACTATTACCGAAATGTTTATTATATTGTCATATTGTGTTAGTTATTATCCCTTATCTACCATAGGCCATCTATTATAAATATCTATATAATCTTTTTTAAGTAAAACCGCTTAACTTACTCACAACCCTTTACTGTCTTATAACTTGACAGGACTAATGAACTTTTGACGTACAGCTAATTACCCATTTATATTATACGGTTTTTTGCTGGACTTCTCATTCCCATATATATCTTCACTCTATCTGCGTGTCTTGATTTTATCTATATGTCTTCTATTCATCTATATGTATTGTTGTATATAAATACCTTTATTTTATCTGGGTGTCTTTATTAATTTATATGTGTACTATATGTGTTTCTAGTGTCTACTATCTTTACCGGCTGCATTGACCTGTATTGCAATGTATCGATCGGTGTCACCATTGTTTATATGTCCTTCATTGTGGCACTAGTAGCGGATCTATATAAATTTCAACATTGCGGTATTGACCTATAGCCACCCATAATCACTATATCCGTCTATATAGACAAAAGTCGATTTGCGATGACAAAAAGGTATCGAGGTCGATTGTATGAATTTCGGGATATGAAAGAGTATTTCTCTGGCTCCTCTTTGTACTTTTTTTTTCTCACACACATGGCAGATAAAAATCATCGCAAGTCTGGACTGGCCGGCACAAGGGTCTTGGAGCTTGGTCTTTGCGGTGACTTGAGTTGGAAATATGCTATAGTGTCCACATTGCCACTTTAATCATTAGCATCCGTTGATAATGGAGCAAGTAGAGCCCTTTCCAAATCTTAGTGGAGGCAGGCGGGATCTGAAAATGAAGTCGGGCTCGTCTTCGTACTTTTTTTTTCTCTCTTACAAATGACAGGCGGAAGTCATCGCAAGCTTGAACATACTGACACAAGGGTCTCGGAACTTGGCTTTTGCGGTGACTTATGTTGGAAATATGCCATAGTGTCCACATCGCCACTTTAATCATTAGCATCCGTTAACAATTGAGCGAGTAGTGCTCTTCCAAAATACCTTGCGCACTTTCCGTGTACCTCGCATTTCCCCGCTGACTCCGTCTGAGCCCACCATAATACCTTTTTTTATTTTTTTTTTATTTCTTGCATTGAGAATCACACCCACACATACACTTTCAACTCTTTTTTAAAGCAGGATTTAAAACATGCCGATCAAAATAACATGGACCAACAAAGTCTACTTCCGACAGAGTAAAGATAATCAACAAATCGTTGCTTTTTATTCGAAAATAAAGATGGGATGTGTAAAACATGATAGGGGAATATGTACATAATATCATACAGTAAATATAAAAAAAAGTATTATAAAAAAAAAGAATGATTTCTATTCTAATAATAACGGGTCTACCAAAACAACTAAACCATACCTTTTTTTCAATGACCTTCGTTCTACATTTACCATCCAGCGCCAGACCAGCTACCAGTGGAAGCAGCGGGAGGAGCACCCCAGCCATCAGGTTCTACAGCGGCGACAGCAGGAGCAGGGGCCGGCGTAGGTTGAGCAGAAGGTTGAGGAGCAGCTTGGACCGGAGCGGGAGCAGGAGCAGCAGGTTGAGAAGCACCCCATCCACCAGCGGCAGGAGCAGGAGCAGCGGGTTGAGCAGGTTGAGAAGCACCCCATCCACCAGCGGCAGGAGCAGGAGCAGCAGGTTGAGCAGGTTCAGAAGCACCCCATCCACCAGCGGCAGGAGCAGGAGCAGCAGGTTGAGCAGGTTCAGAAGCACCCCATCCACCAGCGGCAGGAGCAGGAGCAGCGGGTTGAGCAGGTTCAGAAGCACCCCATCCACCAGCGGCAGGAGCAGCAGGTTGAGCAGATTCAGTAGCACCACCCCATCCACCAGCGGCAGGAGCAGGAGCAGCAGGTTGAGCAGGTTCAGAAGCACCCCATCCACCAGCGGCAGGAGCAGGAGCAGCAGGTTGAGCAGGTTCAGAAGCACCCCATCCACCAGCGGCAGGAGCAGCAGGTTGAGCAGATTCAGTAGCACCACCCCATCCACCAGAAGCAACAGCAGGTTGAGCAGGTTCAGAAGCACCCCATCCACCAGAAGCAGCGGCAGGTTCAGCAGATTCAGTAGCACCACCCCATCCACCGGAAGCAGCAGCAGGTTCAGATTCGGTTTGCCAGCTAGGAGTTTGGTTGGCATCCCAAGAGGCAGTCATGTTGGATACATCACCGTTAGAAGCAGATTGATCATAGCCATAGTTATTTGAGCCTGAATCACCACCACCTTCTCTTTCAGCGTGACATTTGTAACAGTCTGTGCGGCGAGCAAAGTTGACAGCGTGGCAACTGCAAAAAAAAAAAAAAAAAAAAAAAAAAAAAAAAAAAAAAAAAAAGGATGAGGGTTTCGTTCGATTATACATTATGGTCTTTTTTTAACTTACGAAGCACAATCCCAGTCACCATCACGGCGAGGAGGAGCACCACCATAACCACCTTCGTTGAAGGCAGCTTAAGTAATCATAGGTATTAGAAGAATAGCGTTAGCATGTCCCCGTCCATTTGTTTTTTCTAATATTATCATCACTTACCATCAGCAGCACCACCATTAGATCCAGCAGCACCAGCAAAGCTACCAGGTCCACCAGGAATCATACGTTCTTGAGGCACCCATTCTTGACCAGCATAGCTAGGAGCAGGGACATCTTCTTCATCCAAATCTTCTTCCCAGATACTATTACAAATGTAATAATGACACATTAGTTTCAATTCCTTTTATCATA
Organism: Chlamydoabsidia padenii; assembly: GCA_025330725.1. Lineage (NCBI taxonomy): Eukaryota > Fungi > Mucoromycota > Mucoromycetes > Mucorales > Cunninghamellaceae > Chlamydoabsidia > Chlamydoabsidia padenii. The sequence continues at coordinate 377,980 of JAIWND010000006.1, read as the reverse complement.
GTATAGAGATAACTTACGTGTTTTCAGAGACAAATTGTTGCAAGAAGTCGGGGATTTCTTGCTTGTTTTCCTTCAATAACTTGGTAATTTCGGGAGCCAACATTTCACTTCGGTCGTTGTAGAAGGAGGTAGCCAAACCAGATTTACCAACACGAGCGGTACTATAAATAAAAAGAGAGAAAGAATGTGGTTAGTTAAAAAAAAAAACATGGTTCAAGACTTTTTGATGTAATCACACTTACCGACCAATACGATGAATGTATTCGTCCATATCATTGGGCATATCATAGTTGATAACATGCATGACATTACGAATATCAATACCACGAGCAGCAACAGCAGTAGCAACCAAGATGGGACATTGACCGGTCTTGAAAGCCATGAGAGCATCTTCACGTTCCATTTGAGTACGATCACCGTGGATAGAGGTTGAGGGGAAGCTACGTTCATAGAGGTATTGATCCAAACTATCAGCACTTCGCTTGGTTTCAACAAAGATCAGAGTACGGCTAGGAGGTTGAGAGTTGAGCAAGGTACGGAGAGCTTCACGCTTTTCATCTTCTTCCACATAAAGAACCTTTTGGGTAATAGAGTTGGTAGTTCCACCGACACGGCCCACCTTCAAAAACAAGTAGTCAGGACGCAAGAAGTCACGAGCCAACTTTCGAATGGATCGAGGGAAGGTAGCACTAAACATGAGGGTTTGACGATCAGTGGGCAGACCTATAAGAAAAAAGTGTTAGTAAATCATAGATGTAATGTTCCCTTGATGACTTTTTTTTTTTTTTTTTTTTTTTTTTTTAATTCCACTAGTGTATTTACCTCGTTTTTCAACAATAGCACGAATGACAGCTTCGAAACCCATATCGAGCATACGATCAGCTTCATCCAAAATGAGATATTTGACACGAGTCAAGCTGATACGTCGACGTTCAATAAAGTCCATCAGACGACCAGGAGCGGCAACCAAGACATCACAACCACGTTCCAATTGGCGAAGTTGAGTAGAACCTTGAGCACCACCATAGACAGCACTATAAAAGAGTAGCAATATGTTAGCTTTATCATCATATACGACCAAAAACACCACATTAAAGTACTTACCAAGGACGAAGGTGACTTCTGTAAGACCAACGACGACAGTCGTCAAAGATTTGAGAGACTAATTCACGAGTAGGAGCCATGATAAGGACCAAAGGTTCGGCACAGAATGTACGGGATTCATAAACTTGAGGACGAGCTTGAGCAAGTTCAGGCTTGTTGAAGAGAGCAGACAAAGTAGGAATCAAGAAGGCGGCAGTTTTACCGGACCCTATGAAACAACAATAATAAAAATTAGGAATGACGTTATAAGCCATCTTGTTTTTTTTCCTTTGTGTATTACCAGTTTGAGCACAAGCCATCAAATCCCGTCCTTTAGTGATGATGGGTACAGAGTATTGCTAAAGTTGGATACAAAAAAGGAGTTCGTTTGTCAATGTTAAAAGAATCAACCAGTTTTACTCCTTTTTATTCAACTTACTTGGACAGGAGTAGGGTTAGCATATTTTGCAAGATTAACGTTTTCCTTCATCACGGGGTGGAGATCAGCATCCATGAACTATAAAAGGCAATCAAAAACATTAGTGACAGGTTTTCATATACGTAATATTTTGTACGCGTACGCGTCAGTGATGAAGAGACTTACGGTTTTAACAGGTTGAAGATCAATACCTTCAGCACGTTCAACACGAATAGGGATGTTTTCATATCGTGAGAAGTCCAAAGTGGTTTGTTGTTCAGCAGCATCGGTTTCAAACAATTCCTTTTCCAATTCCATATCGCGAGCAGCCATACCATTTTCATCCACATTGTTGGCGTTGTATTCATAACGAGATCGGCTAGAGGCCCAGTTGTAGAATCGATCAGGGCGATCTTCTCTAGGAGGAAGACCCATACCTTCAGGACGAGCAGCATTGCACTTGAAGCATTCAATTCGGGATCCAAAGTTACTTTGATCACAGCTATATTGATAAATTAATAGTGAATACGTGTCAGTTCATGTTTTAATGTTTATAATAGGAGATAAGAAATCAATCAGTCAATCATTTTGATTTTACCTGGGACAGTTCCAATCACCTTCGCGAGGTTCCCGTGGGGCTCTAGGAGGAGCGCCCATGCCTTCAGGTCGTGGTTCATTGCATTTGAAGCATTCAGTACGGTTGGCAAAGTTACTTTGGTCACAGCTATTATTGAAGGAGAAAAAAAGGAGTAAAGATTAGTGGCTGTTATGAGGAGTAAAGGGTCTCCTTTCATTATCTTACCTAGGACAGTTCCAGTCATCAGGACGAGGTTCCCGACGGGGTCTAGCAGGCGCACCCATACCTTCAGGTCTAGCTTCTTGACATTTGAAACATTCAGTACGATTGGCAAAGTTACTTTGACCACATCTATGGAAGAGTTGAAAGAAGAAAAAAAAAAAGTTAGTGAAACAGGTTTTTTGTTTAGGCGCCTTCTTTTTTTTTTGTACATTTCATTCACTTACCCTGGACAATCCCAATCACCTTCACGAGCTTCAAATTTGGGACGATCATTGTACGAATCATCACCACCATAACCTCCAACATCGCCATAACCACCTCCACCGTTACCATAGTCAGTATTGCCACCACTGAATCCAGCGTCACCACCAAAGTTAGCAGCACCAGAGCTAAAGTCAATATCACCACCAAAATTAGCAGCACCACTGCTAAAATCTACGTTTTCACCCCAAGACATGATTTTTGTTTTAAAAATATGATGAGGGAAGGGAAAGAGCAAGAAAAAGAAAGATTTTGCAAACTGAAATAGCGAAAACAAAACGTTAAAGCGGCGCTTGAATAATTTGACATCTTTTTTCTGTCAAGATCTACCAAAAGTACCATTAACATGTATTCCATCCTTACTTGCGACTATACGTTTATAACCTAATGTTATTAAAGGTAGTAAAAGTCATGATTGTTTTTGAATCCCTTCTAAACAGTCAAATGGTAACATCTTCTTTTGGAAAGTTGTCAAAAATTGAAAAGCCACTCAGATCGATGGTGTTTCACCCCGATAAAGGAGATCAGACGTCATGCACCGAATAGCCCAAAGACACATTTCATTATCCAACAACTATTATTAAACTTTTTCATTCTTTATTGTATAAATAACAAACAAATAGAAATAAAAAAAAAAAAAGTAGACTAAAATTACAATTTATATAAGGGAAAGGTGACTATATAGACTATTCTAAAGGAAGTGTGGTGACAGGAGGGGCCATGGCATGAGCAAAAGGAATATGTCGGAATGGGAGAGAGACAAAATGCTCGGTGCTAGGCAGATTGGCGAGGGTATAAAGACGAGAGTTTGATGCCGAGACAATACCTTTGACCTTGGAGTAAGTGCGTTGGTGATCAGCCGCTTCTGCCCGCCGTGCCACAATGTATTCCGTCACACGCCTATCCAGAGGCACAGAGTAATCCAGCTTGTCATGAATTGCTTGTAGCACCACACAAAGTTCAGCAGCATCTGGTCGATTTTCAGGTCTTGGTTCCAAGCAGGCCACATAGAGTTTTTGATACCATTCAGGCACGCCAGCAACAGGATCAATTCGATAAGGATTGTCAGAAGGGTCCACCACAGCCACCCCCATCATGGATGAGGAAGCCGAGACACCCCCATCGAGTAGCACGTCAGGTGATGGGAAAATAACCTTGCTGACGAGCTGCCATATAATCACCCCCAAACTATAAATATCCGATTTTTCCGTATACACCCCACGTCGTACTTCGGGTGCAATGTAAGGAAGTCGCCCATAGACCGCCTTGGTTAATGCTGTCACCGAAGAGGATTCCTTTGAGGGCGTTGCGTATCGATAATCCACCAAAAAGTAGTCGCTATCCGTGCACATAATGTTTCGAGGATGCACATTTCGATGACACATTTCCACCTTGTGTAGATCCGCGAGATTTTGAGCCAGTCGTAGGATAGTGCCAGTAATTGTCTTTAGATCCAAGTCACCAAGAGGGTATTCATGCATATGGTCTTCCAAGTTGCCGTCGTTACTCATCTTCATCACCATCATGAGATCGCCCGTACTTTCGCACACTGTTAGTCCTTGGAAGAGTAGTGGGAGGAATGCTTTTGACTGCACCGCAATCTATCAAATCAAACAACCATGTTAGTCCATTAATCCTATTCTTTCATCCCAACATCTTGTGTTTGTCAATCCTTTTTTCTTTCTTTCTTTTCTTTTTTGGCTTACTTCATTAAGTAGTTTTTCATCCACGATTTTTAACGCAACTTGAGTAGGTTGGACATCATAAGGAGGAGACATCGTAGCGCTATATACTGCAGAGAAGCCACCAGCACCAATGAATTGCAAATTCGAGAACCAAGTCCAAGGGAACCATTGCATATAGCTGTCCAAGTCTTCCAGATAGATTTGTTTAACTGCCTTCTTTGCCCTAGGGTTTGTTGCGTTAATCACCTGTTCTGTTCCATATTTTGATGCCAACACTTTATAAGATAATTGTTGCCGCCAAACAAAGCACCAGTGCTACAAGATGACAGTAAGACAAAGTTAGTAAGATTGTTCATAAAATGTTGCTCAATTACTTACCCAAGCATGGTCAAAGTCAATAGCATTTGAGTTGTAGTATTCACATACTTCTTGGTATAAAGAGGCCAGCTTTTCAGGTACGTTGGGTGTGTATGGAGGCGTGATGGGAATAAGATTCTCCAAACCGAATTCCAAAGGCACTTGTTCTATTAGTCGAGTTATGGCTTCCCGTGTTTGGTGTAAAAGTTCTTCGTTTAATTGTTGAGTATATAGTAATTCGAGTTCTTGATCGTCCATTCCATAAAGGTAATATACTGTAAGGTGTGATTGAAGAATTAAAGTGAAGGGAAGAAGAAGATAATGGTTAACACAGTCAACACAGTATATTGTAATTATTAACAGAAGGAAAGAAGGAAAAGAAGAAGGAAAAAAAAAAAAAAGTGAGGATTAAAATCAATTCCCGACAAGTCGGTCTGGATTGGTTAAAACATCCATGCCCCACCGAGGATGTCGGGACTTTAAAATGAACATTCCAGAAATCGGGCGTTCCTGAAAGATTTGCTTTATTGAGAAAAGAAACTTTAACTATTAAAAGAAACCGGAAGAGTAGGCACAAGGAAAGGAGAAAGGTTAAAGGAATGAATGTAAGTTTTTTGAGTGTCAGTTTTTTTTTTCTGTGTATCACTTTTGAGGATGTTTTTTGAGGGTCTTTTGAGTTTTCATAACAAGTAATGGGTGGGGTCGGGAGTTAAAAATAATAGAAGTAATAGGGTCATACAGGTGAAGTATTATAGGAGGTAAGGTTGGTGACTATGGAATAAGAATATGGGTGTGAGGGGATAATATTATGATGTAGTGTTTTTTGCTTTGTTTTTGGTTGTGCTACTTCCAATAAAGAATAATGAGAATGATGTGATTGTTTACATTAGGGAATCGGCATCCATGCCCATATCATTAACTCTTTGCTTCAAATAGGTATACATCTTATATTGCAGTCCAATTAAAGGAGAATCGTGGCGATCCACACCCACATTGGTCAAGTCAGAAATATAGGATTGTACATCCACGATCAGTTTAAGTAAAGCATCGTCTTGATAATCATAAACCATATCATCCGAATCCATCATATCTTCTTCTTCCTCTTCTTGTTGTAATGTTTGTTCGTCCTGTCGATCGTCGAGGTCATCGCCACCTGTCATAAGCTGATGATCACTGAAGCCCTGTTGATGATGGTCAAAATAACCGGCTTCCCGAGACATTGCATGATCATAGTCAGCAAAGAACGCTTCCTCGGCATTAAGAGCATCTTTTATTAAAGCATTCTGTTGATCATATTGATAGTGTTGTTGTTCATTGTAGCCAAAGATTGGATTCATGTAAACTTGACACGGACTATGATTCAAAAGACAAAAAGTAAAGGACAAAAAACAGACAAAAGAAAGCTACTTGTTTGAAAACTGGCACAAGTTTTAAAAAGTAGGCAACAAAAGAAGAGTAAGAAGAATAGAATAAGACGTCAAAGAAAAGGAGACGATATAAAGCAGAAGACTGGCAAAAAAAAAGGGGGGAGGAAAGGGGGGAAGAGAAGTTTTAACAAAAGGATTGGCTGGGGGATAGAGAAAGGTTCTTGGCGAGGGAGTGAAGAACCAGTATAATCAAATACTGAGAGAATAAAGAAGAAAAAGAGATGATAGGAAAAGTACCCTGGGGTGATCTATAAAAAGACATCAACGTCTTTATGTGACACAGATACACGTTTTTATGATTACAATCTCCATGGGCTTTTTGGGTTTAATCGAAGAAAACTCCTCAACTTTTTCTTCTCCTATTCATAGTTACACCCACGAATATATAAAGAAAAAGACTGGTTGTAAAAGCAACTAAAGATTACCGAGGAAAGGAATATTGTATTGTGTTTTAAAAGATCATCTTGCAAAAAAAATAAAAATATATGCATTTTTAATCGCCGTCCCAAAATGAAATCCCGCTCAGTTTGGCTGAAAATGCTGCTCGATGACCATACATATCAATTCAGCATGAAAAAGCAACCTCCCCCTTGAACCACAATGAAAATAGTGCTTCTCATGCTTTGTTGTCACTGATGGTAAAGAACTTTATATTGATTATGGGATGAAGTACTGCAATTCAAATGGTTTATTGAAGGGGGTCTACATGATGTTTAAAAAAAAAAAAAAAGACTGATCCTGTGCCATAATCAAAAGAGCCGTCGTATAAGTAGATATAGTAAAAGTATGATCTCCTATTTGTTAATTGTCAATGTCGCCGAATGAAATGGTCCTTTTACAATAAATCGATGTGGTTTTTTATAGCCACCTCTTCCCTTCTTCTCTCTTCTACACTTTTTTTCTTCTTGTTTTCATTCTACCACACCCATTCCTTTCGTTACTATCCCCTTCCTTTCCTTTTTTCCCTATTGATTCGTTTTCCTGCCAGTCCACACCCTAATTCATTGAAGACAGGAGAGACTCATCATGCACTTTTTATCTTCACCATGGACTACCAGTCTATTCCTCGTATTAATTTTATGTTTTAATTGCCAAAGTTTTGTAACTGCTCAATCCAGTAACGATGCGGCTACTGACGATTCAAAAGGTAATGGTATATATCTATACGATAGTACCATACATCTACACATCTACTAACCAACTGCCTCATAAATTTTCAGATCCCGACTCAGGAGGTAAAAATTTAAACCCGCAAAAAAAAAAAAAAAAAAAAAAAAACTTCTCCTTTCTTTCTTCTTTTTTTAATACTTTTGTTTTTATATTGTCATAGATTCCTCGATAGAAGACGATGCAGCTAACACTAACGATGACAACTCAGATACAAGTGATTCGCAACAAGACCAGGATGATACAACCACTGATACACCCACACCTACTGATACAACAGCATCCAATACTGGAGGACCAGCCGAAACAACAATAGTCACTCCTTCAGCGACTACAGCTTTAAACGATACAAGTATAACAGCAACAGCAACAGCAACAGCAACACCTACGGAAACACTTTCTAGCACAGAGACAACGACTTATGATACCACAGAGTCGACGCCCACCACTGATACAACGACCAATCAAGTACCAACTTCCACTACTCTCGATCAAGTCTCCACCTCTCTTGATCAAGTTTCCACCACTCTCGATTCATCCTCCAGTATATTTTCGCAGCCATCAGCGACATGGGTGCCGACTTTACCAACAAGTGGTAGTCCAACATCAATTATGGTGTCCTCTACATTATCAACTAGTAGTGCCAGCAACTCGACTCCATCCGCCACCACTCTTCCTGAACAAGGCGGGGGACTATCTCGCACACAGCAGTCTATTATTGGTGGAGTGGTTGGTGGTATCATTGGCTTTATACTCTTGGGTGGTCTTATTATATGGTGTGTGCGACGGACCAAGAAACAACGGGAAGCCGTCGATTTTGAAGCGTTTAATCCTCAACTGGAATACGATGATCATTTGGATTCTGGTGGTGGTCGCGCTGCTCGATGGTCCAAGATCCAAACATCCATGTCACAACCTTCTGGCTATGATGGTGAACAATACCATCAACATCGTTACTAACATCTTTTTGCACTTGATCCTCGTTTTAATGCCACTATCTTTTTTTTTTTTTTTTTACTCTCTTCCTCTTTTACCATCCTATCCACTCATTATTCATTTTGACCTTATTGATTCTAAAAATAAACTATACTTACAGTCTTAATCATTCTTTTGATCAATTGATCTTTGTGTGGGGGACTTTTTTATATCATGGGGAGGGACTCCTTTCTTGGTACAAATGTAGCCCTAAATGCGGGATTTGAAATTGATCCTTTTTCAATTGTTTCCGGGGACCCTCTTCTTCTTCCACCCTTTTTTCTTCTTTTTTTTTTTTTTTAACATAGATAATGCCGGGACCAGTAAAGCGATCTGGTTTACAACAACAGATCCTTACTTTGTATAGGGATTGCTTTAGAGCAGCCCGGGAAAAGCCAAAGGTAAGAGAAATAGTAATAAAAACAACAAAAGGTAAAATGAAAAAGACTTTACTGACATTATCTTTAGGCCAACCGACCTCACTTTTACAAATTCATTCGCCAAGAATTCAAAAAGTACGATATCAAGAAATCAGACTTTGCCACGATTGAATACCTACTTCGAAAAGGACAACGACAATTGGAAACCTACAGAAAACCAACCATTCAAGACATTCATGTTTGACAGTATCTCGTACATACATAGCATAAATTTTTTACCATAAGTATATACATATATCAATAGCATAGTTTTATTAATCAAATGTTTTAACAAATATAAATAAAAACCTGTTTAAAGAACTATACTAGGGTCTATGGGGATGGGGATAAAGAAGGACAAGTAGTAATAGTGGTAGTAATGGTGTAGGGGTGTCTATACTCTATCGATCAAATCAATCCTTTTTGGTTTGTTGTTGTTGTTGTTGCTGTTGGTCCTTGGTTTGTTGGTCACGGTAGGCAATAGAGGTGGCTTCCGTACAAAAGTACAATTCCTTCAAAGCATTCACACACTGTTCGGGATTTTCAGGATTGGCGTTTAAGCATTCGTCATAGGCCATGATTGGTTTCGTACAATGTTGTTTAACAAACTTGAGGATACCTACACTGCAAGAGGGTGAGGGTTATAAGAATACAGCACAAGATCAAACAAAAAAAAAAAGTTGTAAGGACAGTATACTTACTTTTCTTCAGAGCACTTTGTCAGTGCCCGTTTTTGTTGTAAGCAGCTCTTGTCCCAGGAGTTTGGATAGTTTTCCACACAGCGTTGATACATTTCCAGTTGCAAAGCACACTTTTCGCGTACTTGTTCGAGAGTGTCGTCCATTATTGATCGAGAAAGTGAAAAGAGGAAAAAAATAAACTGCCCGCTTCTTTCAGAGCCATTTTGAAATTTCATGATTTCAACTCCGATCAGGCTGTCAAACTTTCTACAAAAAGGAAAGGAATTTCTTCTTTTCTTTTTCCTTCTTGTCACCTCAATTACTCTACGAAACAGCATTATACATCTCTCAACACTATCAACCTCATGCAATTATTATTATTATCCATATCAAACGACAGTGCATTTTTTGGTGGGTCAAACTATAAGAAAAGGACATTGTCATAAACAATGGCTGCGTCGATTACTTACCCTTCCTTCTTACTTTTTTTTTTTTTCTTCTTTTTCTTTTTTTTTTTTTTTAACTAGGCTTTGTTATCACTTGTGATCTACTCTGGAAAAGATACTAACACTCTTATATAAGTCCTTATATTGGTATACCCACTTTCCGCCTCCCCCTGAAAGGTGAAGTACTGATCAAAAAGTAAATGATAATGCAATATATCTAGGTATTGAAGACGGAAGCTTCACTTGTATCCTCTGTTGACTTGTTGGGAACGAAGACAATACTATGGATGATAACTCAGGACACGTTGACTGGACTTCCTGGCGATCTGCTTGATGAAGAAACATGGATACGACCCCAAGTTCTTCCTTTTACCAGGTAAGTATCTTCAATCTATTAATTACTCGCTTACTAACTTATTGGTACTGCCATGAATGGATCAAGTAGAAATCCTCACTCATTTGCAAGTCATCAACAATAACGACCATGCTGTTTGACTATTATGTGATACAATAGGGACAACATCAAACATCAAAGGTGGGTAAAATCTGTCTAGTATAGAAATAAAGTCATAGATACCTCCAACCCATAGAATAGCTTATTACCCTTCCCCTCCTGCTGCATTATAATGATGATTCTGTGGTACCTCCTATAATCATCATCGTCATCATCACATTGCTGTTCAATATATCTTACATTACACAATGGACTTTATATCTTTATAGTATATTATTTATTACATTTGATTCCACTCGTTTAATAAAGCTACACTTTTTTATATTATATAACATCCATAACACAATCGTGACTCTTGTCACCTGGCTATATATGACAGTCGTCGTAAAACTTGCTTGAGTCATGTTTTAACACTCACGTCTGATCTCGTCAATAAATATAGAATAGTCTAAACATTATAATATTGATCCACCCCTTTTTTTGGGTGTGATGTAAGAAAACTAGATGCAATGTTACCTACAAGGTTGCCTAGTTATCTCATGCCAAAGGACCCTGCTTGCGGAATGTGAAATTTATTTTTCACATTCACTTTTTTATGCTGAGAGAAATTGAATCCCAGACAGGGACGTCCCCAATGGTTGAGGCCAAGCGAACTTTTTTTTTCCTTTCCTTCTTCTTCGCATTCATTATATAAAAGTACAACTCTCACTACTTTATCTATTATAATTCCTTACTCAACCAATAATTATACCTATCATGTCGCCTCACCAACGCCACCCCACTAGACGAAGAAACTCTGACCAGGACACCACCAGTTTATTAGACAAGAATGACAAGAGCAAACTCTTACGATGGGATGATCTACCTGCTTGGATGCAAGACAACCATTATATCACTGACGGCTACCGACGACCTACTGGAAGTTATGTTGAATGTCTGAAAACAATTTTTTACTTTCATAATGAATATGGTAAAGGGGATAACATACAAAGGTAGACAATGCTGACCATTGACTCTTTTTTTACCTAGTCAACATATGGTCTCATTTACTTGGCTTTTTACTATTTGTTGGACTTGGAATACACTTTTTATGGATGCAACCTTTCTCAGATAGTCTGACTTGGTTCGATATCATCTTCTTTTTTGTGTTTATTGCTGGTGCCCTGTCCTGCCTTGGTTTTAGTAGTTTATTCCACTGCTTCTCTTGTCACTCGGACCATGTGGCTGCTACATGGAATAGATGTGATTATGCCGGGATCACCACTATGATTGTGTAAGTATGACTAACCTCTGGATAGAGATACAACATGTTAACCTTTTTTTGGGGGGGGGCTATATAGTGGGTCCTTCTTCCCTGTGATCTATTATGGATTCCATTGTCATCAATTGCTTCAAGGTAGGAAACAAAAACATTATAGGATAAAAGTAGAAAGGGTTATATAATTAATGATATACGTGTTTTCTTTTATTTGATAGTATTCTATTTGGTCACTATATCGATCCTTGGTGCTGGCACGGTAAAGACTTATCAAATCAACTCAACAAGATTAGACCACTAATCTATTTATGAATTATAGGCTACGGTTGTATTATTGAAACATTTCCGTACACCTGCGTACAGATGGATGCGGACGACTATGTTTATTGCTCTTGGCTTATTTGGTGTGGTACCTGCATTACACGGTATCTATGTCTACGGGGTAAGTCACATAAAGGGGGGGGGGAAGAGGGGATCAACTGAATTGACTCGATTTACTAATTGAATCTATTCATTTAGCTTGCTCGTTCACTCGATACGATCTCTCTTATCAATATGCTGATTATGGGTGCTTGTTATATTGGTGGGGCTCTTCTATATGGTGCTAGGTAAATCAAGGCGGGGAAAGTATTATGATGGTACTGACAGATCTTCTTCTTTTTACATCATATAGAATACCTGAACGTTGGTCTCCCGGGTCCTTCAATATCTTCGTAAGTGATTGGATCAATATAATCAGATCAAGTAGATTAATCCTCCTCCTTTTTTTTTTTTTTTTTTTCTTATCAACCTAGGGTGCTTCTCATCAAATCTTCCATGTTATGGTGGTAATCGCTATGGTCACCCATTATCTTGGGGTGATGAAAGCTATGGAATACTGGCATACTGGTGGAAAAGACATTTGTATCGAATTCATATAATCCCCACATAGTCCCCTTACACTCCATCATTATCATCATTCCCCTTGTTTAGATAATTAAATACATGATACACTGTTTTGACTTTATTAAATAAACTTCTATATAAACTATTCTATACTATCCATGTCTATGAATACTATAGGTTCCAGTCAATGTAATTGTTTCCATGTCTTGATTCACATTAGGCGGGGAAATCCATCGTCTAGGTTAAATATGTAATCAGTCTTTAATCCATCCGTGGCATAAATCATCTTGGTGTAACCAAAGTAATCAGTTGGGTTGTGGTGTGTGTTCCAATCCAAGACATCACACTTGACCATGGTCACCACTTTTCGCTTTTTCTTCCTAGTTACTAAAAGATAATCCAATGGCAGTAATCATAGTTCGTTTCTGTATCCTTTTGTCCTTGTGATTCCAGTTTTAATGGAATTGCCCTGGTGAGATAGTAATAATACGGACCATGGTGTGAGAGATACCGGTAGCGTTAATGCATAATTGAGGACAAGTATCGTTGACGGTCGGCGATCTAATTCAACACAGTATTAATGATATGATAAAAAAAGGGGGGGACAGTGGCTTTGACCTAATTTTAAACGGGATCCCTGACAGCCATCGTCGCACATATCAAGCGGAATTTAAAAAAGCTGTCAGGCCATAAAAAAAAAAGAAGATTCGCATTCTTTTTTTTTTTTTCTGTGTCTCTTTCCGTCCCACTTCTCATATCTACTTCCATCTTTCATCCTTCTTTTTATTTTGTTTCATTCTTCCTCTTCTCATTAGACTCTTATTTTTTTAAAAAAAAGAAGTTTGATAACAAGATGAATACAACAGACCTATCCATGGCTTGGCTCGAAACTCGTTGGGAAGAAATGTATGAAGGCCGTAATCCTCTCTTGGTGACAGGTGTCGTTGCCTTTCTTATGCATGAACTGGTGTATTTTGGTCGATTTGTGCCCTTCTTGATATGTGATTTTATCCCATACTTTCGACAATACAAACTACAACCTGTAAGTATGATAAAAGGATATATCTGATCTATATACTAACTGAGGTATTATATATATATGTATAGAAACACGTCAATACAGGTGATGATTATTGGAAGTGTACCAAACATGTCCTTTATCAACACTTGCTTTATGAAGGTCCTTTGATTTTCCTCTTCCATCCTATGGCGACGATCCTTGGTATGAATGTAGCAGCACCCTTCCCTGAATGGTAAGATACTTTTTAACTTATGCATATATATACTCATCCCATCTTCTTTATAGGAAATACATTTGGCCCCAATTGCTTATCTTCTTTGTAATTGAAGATGCCTATCATTATGTGGTACACCGATTGATGCACTGGCCGCCACTTTACAAGAAGATCCACAAGGTCCATCATGAATATGCTGCTCCTTTTGGTATTGCTGCCGAATATGCTCATCCTTTGGAAACCTCGATCTTGGGTCTGGGTACGATTGGCGGACCTCTTTTTTATCACGCCATCACTTTCTACTACCTCAAGACATCCAAGGATTGGCACCTTCACCTCTTCACCATGTTAGTCTGGATCGTCGTCCGTCTTGTCCAAGCCGTCGATGCTCATTCTGGTTATGATTTCCCTTGGTCTCTTCATCACTTTATTCCCTTCTGGGCTGGTGCCGAACATCATGATTATCATCATCAAGCTTTTGTCGGTAATTATGCATCGTCTTTCCGTTGGTGGGATTATCTCTTGGGGACCGACAAGAAGTTTCGCGCTTATCGACAACGACAAGCTTTGGAAAAGAAGAAATTGAAGGCTAATTAGACTAGTATACATTGTTTAATCTCATAATCTATTTAATTTTATACACCCAACCCTTTATATATTAACACCATTATCATCATCATTACACACACAAACATTAATAAAATCCATTGTATACTACTGTCTTTTATTAAGTATATATATAAGGTGAGAGGGGGATGCTAAATGTATGTGTAATTAACTACTGGAGGAGAAGGAGGGGAATCCATTATATACCAAGACCAGGCCTTAGCTCGGGTTCATTTCGTCGTTTTAGGGCTTCCAAAAAGGCACGCAATCGACCACCATAGGAATGCATTAATAGGATGGTTTTACTGGGTGTCGGTTCGATGCCTGTTCAAAAGAAGAGGGTTAGAATTCAATGATGGTTATACTTTTTGGATTGACTTGCGTTGTATTTTGTGTTCACAGATATAGCCTTGATTATCAAAAGTATAAACAAACACCCCATCTACTTGTCGTATAATGCTGTTATCATCAGAATGTGTAATGTATTTTGGTAAAAAGGTATGAGGGGTTGCTTTTAGTTGCCACCGAATTTCTAAGGATCGGACGTTGGATGAAGGTCGATAGGTGGTCGAGGAGGAGTTATAATTCAAAGTGGTGGATGATGTTGGTGTTATTGGTGGTGGTGGTGGTGGTGGTGAGGTTGGATCGCTGGGCTTGTCAGGCACCACCCGCATTCGGATAATTTCAAAGTCCACCTTGTCAAAGTAACAGCCCAAACTCCAACGTAGCATTTCAGCGATGCCTAGGTAGGCTGTTTTGCCCTTGATAGAGAGTCGTGTATAATGTGGATCGGATAAGACAACGTGTTGAGAGTAAATATCGTGAGCTTTGAGTCCTTGGTTGAAGAATTGTGGTAATTCATCTTGCAGGATGGTAATGGCTATTGAAAAAAAAAAAAAAAAAAAAAAAAAAAAAAAAAAAAAAACGCAAGTGTGAGATTTCCTTGGTATCTTTCTTTTTTTTTTTTTTTTTTCTTATTCATTATTGGTGATATTTACCATACCCAATACGTAGTTCGTATTCGTCAGGTTGAAGATGGCCGGTATTTTGACTAAAGTATCTTTTACATTGTTGGTTTTGATGGTGGAAGGTATTTATAGTGGTTGGTATTGTTCGCCAAGAATTAACCGACAAGGGTGTTTTGTTGATGAAGGCGCATCGAGTCAATAAGAATCTTGTGGTGGTGGTTGCTGTCATTAGTGTCGATCTTGAAGGAGAGAGAAGCATTGTTGTTTAAAAAAGATACATGAGGGATAGAATAAGCCGCTAAAAAAAAGAAAGAAGAAGTAAATTACACAAAAAAAAAAGAAAAAAAGTTTTTTTATGGCCCACCACCCCTACAATGCAATTGGATATTGAAATCCCGCCAGTCGAAGTTGGTCCACACTATTCCTTTGCCATTTTCTAGAATGTTTATAGTAGTATGGACTGACGTCCATGTCACAAATCCATTCATATAGAGAAAAACGATTTAAAAGTACGTACAGTACATAGTGTATTCTAGAAGACGGTGACAACCATTGATGCCCTTCAAAAATCGGAAATGGATACTACTGTATCATCAAATTGCATAGTACAATGCATTGATTTCTACATTATTCTACATAAAAAAAAAACTGTCAATCTTGATTTTACACGGCATTTCAGACTACACTGATACTCTGATTTCATATTTTTCATATGGGGAGAAGATGGACGCTTAGCAAGCACCACTAAACAGAAAAAGGAAATTGCATTTGAAACCCCGAATGTTCTTCATGCATTGAAATTTCACCAGTATAATGTACTCTTCCTTAAAGAAAGTAAACACTTGCATCCTTTCAAAACAAGCTATAAATCCATCAACAAGTGAAGGAAGTGTTTTTTAAAAATCAGGTTTTCTTGAATAATGCATAAATGCCTGTCTTGGAACTGGTGCCTGCGCTTTATTCCAGCCAACAATTTTCTAATCCCGATTTTCAAAGCTCGTGACTTGTCAGTGCAAAAAAAAAAAAGAACTTTGTTTCCCTCTTCCTTACAATTATAATGGACGGATATCAAGGCGCACCCATTCGTCAACCTGTAGTAGCCATGAGCTACATTTGTGCTGGTAAGACCATATATATATTAAAAACTTTGGCACTTGATCTTGACTTTTTTTAATACTAACATGTTTGGATCGATAGATTGTGGTGCTGAAAACCAATTGAAGCCAAGAGAACCTATCCGCTGTCAAGACTGTGGTCATCGCATCATGTACAAGAAACGTACCAAAAGAAGTAAGTAGTATAAAGTTTAAATTGTTTTAGTTGACAAGCACTAACTTTTTATTGTAATCCATCGTATATTATATAGTGGTACAATTCGAAGCTCGATAAACGCAACGATCTCACGTCTACATTTTACTATTGCATCCCCCCCCACGCCTCATACAATTATAAACCCTCCTCTTCATTATTCATCATTTACTTTGACTAGTTATTATGCAGTCTGTTTTATTATGTAAATATATTTAATATAAAATAAAATCTATGTGTTTATCTATATCTATGTATCATGTCGGCTTAATTCAAGCACGTATTGTAATTCTTCATCGTCTTCGACATTATGTGCGTGGGTGCTTGATGTAGTGGAGCTTCCAATAGTAGGCCAATCCAAATCAAAATCCATGGGGCTAGTAGTGTTGGTTTCATCCATAGTCAGACTGGCCATGATTGCTTGTAAGAGTGCATCGTCGTCATTGTCGTCATTTAATGGAGGGTCTGTTAAAGAAGAGGGAGGACTGGCATCCATTGGTTCTTGAGATATCATCATTGCATAGGCCACCATTTCTTCATCTGATAATCCACCCAGAGTCCATTTATCCATTTCCTTTGCCGCCAATACCTTCGCCCTTCGTTCTTCAGCCAATGTTATTGCGGATGATTGGACTTGTTCCTTGATTTCATAATGCAGTTCATTCCGGATTGATGGTGATAGTGCTTTTGACTTTTGTCCGAATCGCTTTCGTCCTATTACACAAAGTGTTAGTAAGAGAAGAAGAAGTGTTGTTGGTACATTACCAAGATGGTGAGGCTCACCCGAAAAATCCCATGATTTCACTTGATGTCCAATAGTAGCCACACCACGGTATTCATCACAAACGATATTTTTGACTCGCATCAAAGACACATCCAAGCGATTGATAGGAGCATGACGAGGAATCTTGTTACCAAGAACATGTAATAGTTCACCAGTGAGAGGGTCCCAGATTCGAATCCAGCCATCATCAGTACCACTGACCAGTTTAAAAGCATCCAAATGAATCGCACTGATAGGTGATTCATGGCCGTGGAATTGTCGTAAAGGATGTATCACCACCAATTCATCAGTATTACAATATTTGTCCAAGGGCCATAGACAAATAGTACCAAAAGTATCACCAGTAGCCACTAGTTGCCGCGTGGTTGATGATCCTGGTTGACTGTTTCTGCTTTTATGATGGGTCCGTCGACGATTCATGGTTCCAGAGTGATCAGCCACCACGGTTTCGTCGGTAAAAGAGAAAGAAGGTTCGATATCCCATGTTATGGCACTAATAGGTCCCAAAGTATGTCCAAATCGATCATTACCAAATACTGCCAGTAGTCGGCCCGAATGAATGTCGTATTGATACAGTTTGTTGACTCCATCATATGTCACCAATAATGTCTGTGTTATCGTTTCATAATGTATCGACCGCACAGAGGTTTCCTTGTCGATTAAAGGTGGGTGGATCAAGCGTCGTTGCCAAGTTGTATTGTCCTCGTCATTTGTTCCCATTTCTTGTTGATGATCCAGTTGTTGTCGTCTTTGTTGAGCCAGTTTCAAAATCTGAATATCCCACAAAACAATAGTCCCATTGGCATACCCAGCAATGACATGATGATCAGAGGTAGCTTCAAGACAAGTCGGAGAGCTTGTTGATCCTAATAAATAAAAAAAAAGATTGTCAGAGGAAGAGGAGTTTGATCCATGGTGTTGTTCTTTGACTTGCCATGTAACCCAATCAAGGATATACCCAGAGTAACATTCCAAATCTTAACCAAACCATCATCGCCCGCAGTTAATACAATATCAGGTACAAAAGAGGGAAGACACAGAGCACGGACAGCACCTTGATGGAAATCAGAGAACAACCGCAGTTGACGTCGCACCAATGTTTTTGCCCGAGTGGTCATTGTCACATAGCCAGGTAAGAAACCCCACAAGATACGATTGCTATTATAAAAGTGAAGGAAAAATAAATAAATAAATTAGTGTTATTTAAAGTTGCTTTAATACTTACTTGTCCATTGTAAAGGCACCAACTTGGATTGGCATACCTTCATCGGTACTGTAAATCAAGTCGCGATTCAATTTGCCAGTAGATGGATGACATTGAACGGCAATACCTAATAAATGAGAAAGTAGTTGATAAGAATGAGACGTTATTTTTACTTTCTTGCTTGTATTTTTACCTTGTTCTTTGCTAGCAGCCATCATAAGATCTTCTTCAAAGTCAACCTGGATATCGTCTATGGATCCGATCTTTGGATTAAATGTCAGCAGTGTGCCACGCCCCTTTTCCCATTTCCTTCCAAAGACAGAAACAAGTGTTAGTGAAGGTTATTTTAGATATATCTATTTTACCTGATCAAATGAGTCCGAAGAATATATTCTGACTTCCAGCTTGATGTTTGTAGTCTCTTGTAAGGTAGGCGTCCAAAATAGGCCACAAAAGCGTTTTTCCCTAAAAAGTTTTAGTTTGAGAGAGTGAGTGAACGAGTCAAGTATTGATAAAAATAGTATACTTACAGCATACATCGTCCATGACAATATGTCTCCAGTGCCGACAAGTCTTGGCCACAATAGTCAAGCTGATAGGATCTAATCGTGCAAATATATGGGCGATCAGTTCGGTTGATAGTTGGTGTATGAGGGCCAATGACGAGAATTCATGTTCAGTGATAGTTGTACCAATAGAGGACGAGGCTCTGGGTATAGGCTTGTTAGGTCGTTTATCAAAAGTGGTAGGTCCACTAAAAGAAGAAGCAGAAGGCATGAAGATTGAAAGAAAGAGAAGGAAAAGTCGCAGCAAGCAACTTTTAAATCCTGGCAGCGGGATTTCAATATATTTTCAAAATCCGCTCGGCTGCACCTCTATGTTGTCAAGTTCTTTTTTCTTCTCTTTTGCTTTTCTTTCATCGCAAATATGAATAGACTCTTTGGTTCTACTAAAAAAACACCCAAACCCACCTTGAATGATGCTATATCATCGGTAAGTACAAGAAACAAAACCGTGGGAATGTCTGACAAATACAATTCACTTTAACTGTTTAAAACAACCTTTATCTATTATAGGCCGATATCCGTGCTGATGCAGTGGAAGTCAAGATCCGTAAACTCGACGCCGAATTGACAAGATACAGGGATCAGATGAAGAAAATGAGGGAAGGTCCAGCCAAGGTAAGCTAGAAAAAAACAAAAGAAGAGTGGACATTGGGGGTGATGATACAGGAACAATAAACAGGTCTTGGCATTATCGTATTATACTTATTTGTGTATACTAATTACACCGATTACTTGAAAACGGAATAGAAATCTGTCCAACAAAAGGCATTACGTGTACTCAAGCAACGAAAGATGTAAGTCTTGGTGAATAGATATTCGGGACAAGAAACTAATTAAACTAAACTGATATTAATAGGTATGAAGCACAAAGGGAAAACTTGCAACAACAATCCTTTAATATGGAGCAAGCTCAAATGACGACAGAAAACCTACGAAGTGTGATGGCTACAGTGGATGCTATGCAGACAGCAAACAAGGAAATGAAACGACAATACAAGAATGTCAATCTGGATAAAATTGATGTAAGTTGGATAATAAGGGAAACATTGGACTCGCACTCACACTCTTTGTAGTCTTTACAAGATGAAATGGAAGATCTTTTAGCACAAGCAGGCGAAGTACAAGAAACTCTTGGACGATCTTATAACTTGCCTGACGATATAGATGAAGACGATTTGGAAGCAGGTAAAGAAGAATGGATTATATATAAAGAAAGGACGGACTATTAATAATCACCAATCCTCTTTATTATGATATAATGATTAGAATTGGATGCTCTTGGTGATGAATTGGACTTTGAAGATGAAGAAATACCCTCTTATTTACAAGAAGACCCAGTTGATCTACCAAAGGCGGCAGAAACAGATCCCAGTAAAAAGGTATATTAGATCATTAAAAGGTAAAGCGTGTAGCGACTGACCTCTCTCTCTCTCTCTTTATTTTTTATTTTTTAATGGATATATAGCAGACGAATGTGCAATTGGATGAATTCGGCTTACCTATTAGTGCTGAAGCCCCATTGAAGGCATGATTGGCTTAACATACTTTAGTTGATTATCTCCTATTTTACCCCATCCTTTTACTTTCCCCTCCCCATCATTATGTATAGGTTTATAGTAGTTTATTTAGTTTAGTTTATTTACCCTTATTGTATATGATTTATACACACATTTTAAATAAAGAAATCATGATAAAGTTGGATGATAATGTATTGATGTGGTGTGTTGAATGAGTACTGATGATGGCATCTTACATGCCAAGTTTCATTTGCATGAATATCGGCGTTTTAAAAATAGAGAACAAAGCGAACCCACTCTTGATCGTTGAAGGGTCCCCGATCTATTTTTGAAAGTGGGAATCGGTCACCTAAGGAGGAGATCCAAATTGATAACTTCCACATTTGCATAAGTGGGAACCGTGGAAAAAAAGTATCTGATAGGTTCGTTTGACATTATGCAGCTCGAGGGACAGAGAAGATCAGGAAAGCTACTTCATTTGGCGAACAGAATTCTTAAAGAGGGTACCCTCGAGGTATTGAAACATCACCATACATAATAAAGGAGACAAAGAGGTAGAATACAGCCAAGTGCACCAAACAGTTTTTAATATTGGTGAATCAGACAATCTTGGTTTTGCCTGGTTAGACATCATCAGGAACAAATTTGTACCAGACATGAATATCAAACCAACGGATCCTACACTTATCAAGTGTCGATTGAGCTATATAAAGAAGGTTCATTACGCGGATGGTATATCCACATGGCCTGATGTTCTACTTTTTTCTTTTCTGCATGGAGCGGGATTTAAAAATAATTGACAAAGACACCCCCCAAAAGCTAAAAATATCTTTTGGGATCCAAGCAAAGACCCACACAGTAAAAATGCTATGAAGAGACAACAGTATCATAAAAAAAAAAGAGAGACAGAGACAGAGAATCAGGGGTAAACAGATGGAATATTTTATTTCATCATAGATAAGAGTGGGTACTAAAATCTAGCTATGTAACTAATAATATAAAATAAATCATAACACCAATAGATCAAGTTATAATACAGGCATTCTTTTCTTCAGGAGGAGGATTATGAGCCCGTTCAATAGTGGCAATCAAGACATCAAATATCTTGGCTATAGATATAAGAGTTGATTAGTTGATATGTTATATGATTCATGAGATCACACAAGACCTTACCCAAATACGTTGTCATCCCAGTAGATAAAAAATGTCATTATCCCCCCCCTCCCTCTTTTTTTTCTATTTACTACAACTTACCAACATTTTCATTGTGTTTAGCAGATGTTTCTACCATAGGACAGTTCCATTGTTGTGCTAAAGCTTGACCTTCTTCTTGGGAGATTTGACGTTGAATATTGAGATCCGATTTATTACCTACAATCACACAAGGTACAGTTTCTAGTCCAGTAAAATCCAAGATCTTATCCCGAATGATTTTGAGCATATCAAAGCTAGATCGAGACGATATTGAATAGACCAAGACATAACCGTGTACGCTTGAAGCATGATGAGATGATAAGATAGAGTATTCATCCTATATATATATATATATAAAGGATTTTTAATAAACACCCATTACATTCTTTATTATTTTTGATTTACCTGACCAGCTGTATCCATGATTTCTACAGTATATTCTATTGATTTGTGCATATGCATAAGTATCAGTTTTACCTTGATACGTTAATGTGTTGCCAATCATACACCCCCCAAAGTATAATGTCCCTTACCGTTTCCTCTATACTTGATCGTCTTTGTAAAGGTATTTTCAATGGTGGGGTAATAACTGTCGACAAAGTGGTTTTCACAGAATTGGATCACCAGAGACGACTTTCCTAAAAAAGACAACATTAAACAAAAAGGGCCCAAGAAGATAGATGACTATTAGTTCCCTATCATATACATCCGTTGTTTTATTTTATCTTACTCACCAACTGCTGTTGAGCCAAGGACAGCAATTCTTCTAGCTTTGGCTGGATTCGAGGCAGACATTAGTATGTAGATATAAGAGTATATAGTCAAGTAATGTTAAGGGAAGAACAAAAAAAAAAAAAAAAAAAAAAAAGTGGGAAAAAAGAAACGCACTTGTAAATAAAAAATTCATCGTCGGGATATTCCTTCCACGACCCCTTGAACGTCACGAGATTCCCAGAAAATGAAAGAAAAGAGTCTAGTTCACTTATCTTATGTTTGATATAGTTGGGTATTATTGAAATGAGATAAAGCTAGTAAGAAATCCTTTTTCAATGTCTTTATCATACACACCTCTTATCTCCTTCCTACTTCATGTGTAGACCCCATTTTGACACACAGAATATCGGAGTTTAACTATAAAAATAGACTTCCATCATTGGTTCATGAATTCAATTAGCGCCCTCGTTCATCTGTCAGGTTATCATCATCTGTAATCTTTCTTAATGCACGCATGCCACGCTGTATATATAATATACCCTTGAGAAAAGATCCAAAAGTCGGGTTCCCAGTCATTGTCGATCCACACTTTTTTTTATTGTTTTGTTCACATCTTTTACAGTAAACATTCATCTTTTGACATCATAGTAACACATGAACAGAAAAGGGCATTTTAATACCATTCAAAATAAACATTGACTTTACCATTCATGAGTTCCAATTCATAGGTATCGTTTTTCACTTTCCCTTTTGGGATTCTAATCATGAAACCTAGAGGTCAATGCATCTTCAATGTTCACATCGAGCGGGAAGCGGGATTTTAACAATTTGGGGGAGAAGGACACCCATCGGACTTTATATAAAAAGGAACTTCTTTTTTTTTCTTTGCTTGGTTTCATTTTTTCTTTTTCTTTTTCTTTCACTTTCTTTTCTCTTTTTTCTATTCTTCCAAAACCCAACCCAAACTTCACTCATCCATACTTAGAGACAACTCTCTATCTTTTAATACTCATAAAGGTAAACCAACAACACAATAATAAAAAAAAAAGGAAATCTGGACCTGTTTCATGTTTTGAACAGGATGACAGGTGACAGGTGTAGCTTATATTATGCTAAGCATTTTGCTCAACTTTAGGATACAAACCCAAGTATACTATAATACGTGATTCCTACTCTTATTCAATGCTCATGAACAACAACAATTGTACACGTAAGTCATAAAAAAAAGAAAAGAAAAAGCACACACTTCCATGCATGATACTAATCCCTCATTATTGCTTTTTAGAACACGATTCAGAATCACATCACGATACTTCTGGCTCATCAAAATGGTCGTCATCTACACATCAAGACTCAATACAAGTAACTTCCAACCAAGAAAAGAAGCGACCTAAACTACTATCTATTCACCCAAACCAAGGACAAGAAGGAACCACTGTGACTCTGACCTTAAGCGATCTACCTTTTGCCTATACTTACAAGTTGGCCTTCAACAGCATGGTGGTGGAAACAAGACAAATACAATCATCACTACAAAATGGATCGGACTGTGCTTCTATTGTATTAATTTCTACTGTACCAAGCTTCCAAATGACTCTCTCCACAACAAACAATGTCCCAATCTCCGTCTGCTTCTTGGATAAAAATGACATGGTTGAAGATACTTTTTTTGTCACCGATTTTACATACCAGCTGGACTATGAAAAGACTCCTAACTCCCAGCAACAATCTCAAGTAGGTGAAAAAAGACGGGGGTCCTCTTTTGCAGAAGATGACTTGACGTCTTCTCCAACCAAACGTGTTTGTGATCAAGGTAAACTAGAAATACATTTCATTGATGCCATGGAAGTTGACATGAATATTCTTTTCTCTCTCTTTTTTTTTTTTTTATAGATATGCAATACCGCCCAGACTCATGTGACCCACCTGTCAATTTCTCGTCATATAACAATACACATTACTCCTCTTATCAACATGGTAAGAATTACTTTACACAAAAGACATCCCTATAATTGTATACTAACTCCCCCCCCCGCCCCGCATTTTTTTTTTTTTTTTTTTGCTTATTTATTAGATGACCGGAATCAGTTTCAACGGCAACGACAACAGCATAATAATCCATTACCAATCATCATGGAATCATCACCCAACGAAATACAACAATACTACTTTCCACAACAATCGCCCTATGGCTTGCCATCTACTGCATTACCACCAACCTCATCATCATCATCATCAGACACGGGATCTCGACTCCAATCAGCTCCACAACGAAGAAAATCATCTAGCCAACATTCCACCAAACCCATCCTAAAAGCCATATCTCACTCACCTCTTACCAATGTCGCCAATTACCATCCTTACCCTGGCCAAGTCGATCACAGCAATTTTGAACTGGTGGATGATCTCGATGCTATGATGCAACATTGGACAATGGTAGAACAACATCAAGGCCGTCGTCTAGTTCGATTCTGGTGCAAGGAAGATAACACACAAGACAAGAAGATTATCAGCGGCTGTCATCCTGTCACACAAACTGACCCTGTTGCAACTGATGCGACTCATACCGTAGTATCCTGTATCTATTGGCCCGAACAAGACGACTATTTTATCACCTCGGTTGACTGTATCTTCCTACTGGAAAGCCTGCTACGAACACATTTTGGGGTGGAAGAGAAGAATCGGATCAGACGTAATCTCGAAGGTTTCCGTCCTATCACTGTGGCCAAAGCAAAACCAGCTACTGCCGAACTCTTCAAACGTGTCATGGGATTTCCTCATCCAAAACCAAGAAACATTGAAAAGGACATCAAGGCTTTTCGGTGGAAAATCCTCCCTTATGCCATCAAGAAGATCGTCGCCAAGCATGCCATGGAATCAGCCGCTCGACATACTGAACACTCTGATCCTTCCTCTTCTTACAACATGCTTCCACTCTCGTTGCATTCTCGAACCACTTCACTGGGATCGGAGGCTACTATTTACTCATCCACCTCAACGTCGTCTATGCCAACCCCTCCTCCAGTATCCGAAGACGATAGTTATCTCCAATACCAACATTATCAAACACCACACAACAAGCATAATCAGGTGTATTATAATCCTACCACCATGACTTATGGTGATCATCAAGAACCAGGGGTGCGATTCGCCAAGGTAGCCTCGCCTTCTTCATCCTCTGTCACGAATTCACCACCATCACCAAATCATGCCTATCATCAATTTGAACCAACCACTTGTAATAACTCGACTTATCTACCATCAACATATCAGCCATCCTTCTCTTCGACAACAAGCTCTTATCAACCTTTGATGATAATGAATAGCCCACTCCATACCTCAGAATCGCCTTTTGTTTCTCAATTGTTGATGGAAAATGGATCTTACAACCTGGTGTAGATATAACCCCTCTCCCGTTTTATTATAGTGTACATTAACTACATATTACCTTAACTTTTTTTTTTGCAAATAAAAAACCCAACTTTTCATTTTACTAGTTGACTATGTGCGGGATTTAAAATATTGCAGGCGGGTGGGGATTGTGCATTGACCCAACCACGTTGTCGAGGTAAATGCTTTTGATTGGACGAGGACTAACTACTTTATGTCTTTGCCATTACTGTTAATGCTTCGACATTCACAATTTGATGCATCATCAAGTATAGCTCATCCTCTTTTGTAACTTTTTGTTAATCACCAGCCGAACATTATATCGACAGATATAATCTTATTCATGCAAGAAGTTTTATCGCTTTTTGCATCCGAAATTCGCAACATACTCGGCTCGTTCTTTAGTTGGCCAGAGGCGGCTTTATTTAATGGTAGAGTAATCATGATAATCAAAGGGCAGTAAAGTATCATGGTACTTGAATGATGGGATGATAGCACTACTGGTTTCATTGCTTCAGTTTTAAATCCCGATAGTCGAATCATGCGAGCAAATAGCCATTTTCTACACAATCGAGTTGATGTTCATATTCTTTTTATCATCAATGATATGAAATTTGAGCTGTATTAGCATAATCGAAGTCAGTGGTAGCAATGTCACACATATTTACGATGTCTCGGCATGGCACGATGCCATTGTTCCTAATGGGGCCACTTTACCCATCGTTAATTCAAATCCCGCTCATCTACGATCTTTTTTTTTTTTTTTTTTTTTTTTTTTTTTTTTTTTTTTTTTTTTTTTTTTTTTTTTTTTTCAATGGCGCTTTTTTATTTCCTCCCTTCTCTTTTTCTTCCTTTTCACTCTCACACAAAATGGATTACCAAAAGCGACTAATGGACTTGCTGGATCAATGCCAACATACATGGGCTCAACTTCAACCTAACAAGGATAAACCCAGTATTCAGTCAAGAAAAGAACTTTGGGTGGTCATTAAACAATTAGTCCAACTACAAGACGACTTTGACGATATCAAAACGAAGGAGGGTGTTACTCAATGGGAAGAGCGGGCTCAAACATTGTTACAACAAGTCTCTCAACAAGTAGGACCGATAATAGAACGTAAGTAATAGGACCGGGGGGGGGAGAGGAAACAAACAGACCTGGGTCACTACTAACATATTGGATTTTTATAGTGAACAAGACTTTTCTTGGCAACGAAACTAATGATCACTTTAACAATTCTCAACCGACGATCACTCTTGAACATGACTCGGACCATGATGACACTTCTAATGAAACTTATTCAACAACAACCGAACGACCTACGACCAAAACTAGTATATTCAGTAGTCCATTCAGCCAGTCTCGATTCAACAGTGCTCGGCCATCACCCTCGTCATCTACCCCATGGTCATCGACTTTTCGGGAAGAAGAAGTGGTGCGTGAATTCCAAACTATGTCTATCGATCCTCTTGTCCCACCTAGATTGGCAGCGGATGATTTAACAACAACGACAACAACAACAAGTGAACTGGTGGGTCCAACCAAACTTACCAAATCCAATAGTAGTCTCAGCATGTATTCATTACCCTCAAATGTAATCGATGCTCCTTCTCCTCCTCAACAATCAAGAATGGGACTCTCACGGCCAATGGCGAATTATTCATTTACTGTAAGTAGGGGGGGGGGAAATCATATATAGGAAAAAAAAAAAAAAAGGGTTTAGTGCATTATAACTCACCACCGTACCCCCCTTTTTTTTAGGCTGATGAATTTCCAGAAACTGAACGACGATCTAAATTATCCTTATCATTACCCTTCAAGAAGATCAACTCCTCCTTCTCATCACCAACCCCGGGTGCTTTGGCTCAAATCAACTTTTACAAAGATGATAGTGATGGAAATAGTACCAAATCATTTGCCTCGGATGCTATTGTGGATCATCCTTTACGGATCGGTGTAGGGTATGGTAGTTATATATGCTACAGTTGTACTGTATTTAGTAACAAGGTATAAGAAGAAGAATAAGGTCTTTTTTATGGGGGATGGGAAACTTATAATTACTTTATTATAGGGTGCGCCAATAACGATACGAAAACGATATTCTGATTTTGTTAATATTCGACAGCAATTGATCAAATTATACCCTCCTATGGCCTCCTCCTTACCAAAACTACCACCCAAGAAGATTGTCAAGAAATTTGATCCTACTTTTGTGGAACAACGACGCCGGGAACTAGAATACTTTTTTAAATACATTGTTTTACACCCAACACTGGGCTCAAGTACTGCTGTAAAACAATGGATCGCTCCTTAGAATAGTTTATGTGTTTGTCAACTTCCTCTCTTTTTATTAATTGACCCTAATAAAGACATCCGCCGATGAAACCATGTTTAAATCCCGCCTGTGTCGTGTTTGGATTTTTTGGCCTCTCAAGTCACTTTTTTTTTTTTTTTTTTTTTTTTTTTTTTTTTTTTTTTTTTTCCTTCCTTCTTTCCATCCCAATATATCCTTTGAATCATGTCATCAGCTATGGATCTCGATGCTTCCCTAGACGATATCATCAAGAAGAAACGGCCTATTCAACAAAAGAAAGGAAGCAGCAAACAACAACAACATAATAATAAACCAAATAACAAGTTCCAACAGAAAAACATCACGAAATCCACTCAAAACATTGGTAGACAGCAATCACAGCAACAAAAACAAGTTGGTAAGAAGACTGGTGGTATTCTTGGTCGTTTGGGTCCTAGTGGTATACAGCGACAATCAAAGGTAAACATGAAGCAACCTCAACGACTCCAACTCACAACTGCTGCTTTGGTAAGTCATTAAAAAAAAAAGGATTCTTTGTGAATATCATCCAACTTTATAAACTTTATCAATCTATAGCGATCCAAAAGTCGGAATGGGACGTTACCCAAAGCACTTGACAAACCATCCAAGACTTCTACTCTTTCTACTTCCTCAGCAACCACGCCAAATGCATCCAACATTGTCATTACGAAACACGTATCCGGTCGACTTGATTATGATGGTCAACAACAACAGTACTCTTCTGTATATGAAAGATACCAGCCATCACAGCAACCTACGATGATACAACAACAACCGATAAGACAAGAAACTAACTTTGCTATTCGTGGTCTATCTGCACCTTCACCTGGGATATCTATTCGTGGTGAATCTGGCCCTGCAAGTGTCTTGATCAGTAATTTGGATCGGGAAGCTAACTCGGATGATGTCAGAGTAAGTGACAAAGAAGGAAGAGTGATCTATACCTCATACTCAATATGTACCTCTCCTATTTAATAGACTGCTTGCTCACAATTTGGTGATGTGATTGGATGTGAAGTGTTTTATGATCGTCGTGGTCGGTCTGTGGGTGAAGCTGAAGTGGAATTTGCCAGCAAGGCATCTGCACTGGATTGTATTGCGAAATTGGATAATGAATCTGCTGATGGTAAGTAAGGGGGAGGTGGGATCTAAAGGTACATTTTTAATCTAAATGTGTAATGTAGGTCAAATCCTCCGAGTCATCTTGCGTGAGCGACCAACCAACAAATATGTCAAACCACAAGAAACCCGACCTATCATGGCAAGTGCTATCAACTATCCCACGTAAGTAACTGGATGATGATGATGATGATGATAGAATTCTACATAACTAATATCTCTTTTGTTTGTTTGTTTGTATAGTGGTAAAATGTATGCTGATCATATCGAAACTTCTCGATATGGTGTACCTACAAGAAGATATTAACTACTGTCATGGCTAGAAAAATAGCGGGATTTAAAATGTTGCAATAATAAAAAAAAATAAAAATCGGCTTCTTTTTTTTTTACCTGTCTCTCTTTCTCTTCAATTGATCTAATTATCCTCATGTCCTTGTTACAACAGTTTATCAGCAATGTTGCAACGGCCTATAAATCAAAAAATGCTCATGCTTTTGAACTTTTATACAAACTCGACCCGAATACACCCAACCTCGCCATGATGCAACAAGAACTATCCACGGTAAGTCATCACGACGCCCCCCCCCCCAAAAAAAAGTAAAGTAAAACAAGCTAATCGATATATTGAAAACAATAGCACAAAGATGATTCTGTGTATGAACAAATCGTGGATCGGATACTCGAAGACGTGTCCGTATCTCTAGCCAACTTTACCAACAAATACTTGCACCTTATTCACTATTTACTAAGCGACGATCTGATATTGGTGTTTGATCTTTATGAAGGATTTTACAAGTAAGGGGGGGTTTTTCTTTCTCAACGACGATTGCTATTTGTAAAAGAAAAATGAAGGTACTGACTTGTTTGTATTTCCTTAGTGCACTGATACCCCTTTTTAATGGCTCGGATGGTGCTTACCTCGTTCCTTTGGTCAAGAACCTCTCTTCTGAATTAGTCAATTTGGCCTTAATGGTGGACAAGACTCTGGGTTTAAGAGGGAAATCTCAAAAGGTGAATAATGCGGCTAGACTGTTATCGAAAATGTTTAATATGATGCTTGCAGATAGGTAGGTAATAAGCCAAAGAAGAAGAAGAAGAAGAAAAGATGGTTATGACTGATAGGTATTGATACTGTTTTGGGTGGGTAGATCTGGTGTAGATACGAATAAACCATCTAAACGTCTTGGTATCTTCCATGTCACTAACCTTGCATTCAAGGTATACTTCAAGGTATGTTATTTGTATATAAAGTAAAACGGGTATGATCATTAACCCCTATCTATATGATACTAGTTAAATACGGTCAGAATGTGTCAAACCTTTATTGCGAATCTCCGAACAGGTGGTGTGGAACTCGATCAATATCCAATATCACAACAGGTCACCTACCAGTACTATCTAGGACGATACAGCTTATCTCAAAATCGACTTCGATTGGCTGAAAAATATCTGCAATTTGCTTTTGAAAAGTGTACTTTACATCAATGGCACAACAAGAGGTAAAAGTATCATCATACCTCTATATAGTAACTGACCTTTTATGATTCTTCTTATAGGCTTATCTTACAATACCTTATACCAACAAGTCTCATACTTGGCAAATTCCCTCGACCTGAACTACTGATCAAATATCAACTACTCGAGTATTATGAACCATTAGTGGCGACCCTCAAAACTGGTAATTATCATGGATTCCTGCAACATCTCGAATATCAGTTTGACTACTTTTACAAGACCTTCACCTATGTCTTACTTCGGGAAAGAGCAAAAGTCTTACTGTGGCGATCTTTACTCAGGAAAACGTAAGTAATTTGATAAAAATATATATATCCATTGACTCATCTTTTATAATCTCACTAGTTATCTTTACTTGTGTGTCATTGAACAAAAGACACTGAATACCATGTCATTAGATCATTGTCTGGTAGCATTGCAATACTCGATGAATACAAATAATTTAGATCTCGCTGATGTTGAATGTATATTGGTATCTCTGGTTAGCCAGGTATGTTGGAAAAGAGTAGTGATCATGCAGATATACATATATTTACATAGAGCAACTTGGTTTATTATTATAGGGTTACATCAAAGGTTATATCCACCACCAAAAGAAACTGATGGTTTTGTCCAAGGTGAAACCGTTCCCACGGGTAATTGACGTCCATCTCCATACTGAAGTCTACGACGAAGATGCTGTGAATCAACATTTGGCCATTATGGAGGAAGCAGCTGCGAACGTACAAACATATTAGATTAGATCATTAATATAGATACCATCCTCCTCTTATTCAACCTTATTATAATAAAGACAAATGATGATTGGCCATTGATGTTGTTGACCCATAATAAATTGACTTTATATTGTATTGATTCATCCCTTGCTTTACTTCTCTCTTTCTCTCTTTTTATTATTCCCCCTTTAGATAGATCAAATTGATTTGAACATGAATCCCGGTACATCATCCACTAGGCAAACAACAACCATGTCTGTAAAACTGGATATTAAAAAACTCTCTCGTGGAGATATCATTGAAGAGACAGCCAATCGAGAAATCAAAGAGTCTCAAGACTCCTCTGACCTTTTGATCGATAAGCGAGAGTTTCAAGCCGTGTTACGTGGTGTTGCAAGAGAAATAGATCCTGACATCCATTTCCAAAGCGCTGCCATTGCCATTTTACAAGAAGCCGCTGAGGGTCATACTGTCGCTCTCCTTCGGGACAGTCAAGTAATTGCTGATCATAATAAGCGCAAAACAGTTCTACCTAGAGACATCGCTCTGGCTCGCTACTTGCATTATCACCACTAGTCTTTGTCATCATACATGATTTTTTTTATAAAATAAAAATAAAAATATGGCTCTTGTTTAAACCTTGCTTTGATAAAAACCAACCCCATTTTCAAAAATGATCATAATCGATTTGACAGGGCAGATAGTATATGCTTATTTTAAACACCGCCTCATCCTCGCTTTGCATTCAAGATATATTATCAAGCTGGAGAAAAACTTTACTTGAAAGAAAATAAATGTTTATTTCTATTTGTTCAAGTGAGGGTGTGGTGCTTCTTTGTATCTCGGATTATTCATAGAAATCATGCAAAAGCCAGAAGGTCTTTTGTGTGTTTGAAAGTTCATGGTTTTTTTCAAATCCCGATTATAGTCGTTCATATCCCGCATGAGCTCTGCTAGTTAACACCTTACTTGATTTGAACATCCCATTATCATATTTTTCCAAAATAACAAGTCTACTGTATTCATTTGATTGATGATAAAACATGGTTCACAAGAGGCTAACTTTATGATACTGATGTTTATACAGTTTGCAATGTGGAGTTGACTTGGTGGAGGGGTAGCGGGATTTGAAAAAAGACAATTTACCACCTTCTTTTTTTTTTTCTGGCTCCTTCTTTTCCTTTTTTCTTTCTTCTCATTGATTCTATTTTATATTCAAACCTACCATACTCAATGCCTTTGGATTATAGCAAGTGGGATAATTTAGAGTTATCTGATGATTCCGATATCGAGGTGCATCCTAACGTGGACAAGCGGTCAATGATCAGGTGGAAGCAACAAGCCATACATCAAGAACGGGCGGAACGACGTGCCAAGATGGATCAACTGGAACAAATAATCCCTCAACAAAAACGAACGGTAGAACAAATCCAACATCTCATAACCATCCTGACCACTAAAGGTGTGCAAGATGTTTTGGTGGCTATTGGTGAACAACAACAAAAGGCGCGGGAACAAGGACTGGCTCAACAACAAGCAAAGGATGGTATGTCTTTGGATCAGGTCTTTGAAACCATGGTACAACAAATCAAGACTGGACTGGAACAATCTTCTGAAGAAACTATCAAGAAATCATTATTGGCTCGCCTGGAACAAACTCTCGCTACTACTCAAAAGGTCTGTGCTGATGCTCAAGCTGAACTGGATAAACTCACCAAGGAATCGAACAAGAAGATGACAAGTGAAAATATGTTTCATGAAACTTCTAACCGAACGGTAAGTCTATTGGGCCAGGAGAAATAAAAAGGATGATTATGTTATAGGTATTAATAAATGCTTTTTTATTGGGGGGGGGTGCAATATAATAGGTGTTGAATACCTCCAGTGGTCCCAAGAAAACTGTCAAGAAAAAGGAAAAGGTCACGGAAACTTTGAACCCTAATACTAAAATGAAGGATCTGGTAAGATACAAGGATACATAATATAGCTTGGACGAGGAAACATGTCACTAACGCAAGAGCTCCTCTCTTCCTTCTGACTAGTCCCTGGCCGATGCAGCTAAACCTACCAGCAGCAGCACCAAAAC
Source organism: Chlamydoabsidia padenii (assembly GCA_025330725.1). Taxonomy (NCBI): domain Eukaryota; kingdom Fungi; phylum Mucoromycota; class Mucoromycetes; order Mucorales; family Cunninghamellaceae; genus Chlamydoabsidia; species Chlamydoabsidia padenii. The sequence continues at coordinate 344,408 of JAIWND010000006.1, read as the reverse complement.
ACCATCAATCAGTAGTAATGACGGCACCGAAGCTGACGATGAAGACGATGACGATGATGATGGTGCTGATATTGAACTATCACCTCAAGCCGCCGCTTTCGCCAAACTTGAAGGCTTTGCACCCAGTCTGAAATACCTCCAAAAACACAGCGACATTGTGAATGAAAAGATTGCGGATCAAATCCTTGCCGAGGCGTTTACATCACAACTTCGTGGTGAAGCGCGGTTTGCCAAGAACTGTGTGATCCAATCCTTGACACTTCAATACTGTGGACAGCTAGGGCGGGACGGCATCAACATCTTCTTCCAACGGATGCAAGGCTCCAACGAACAAGCTCGGCGGATGTTTGCTGACGATGTGACCAAGACCTATCAACGAATCGAAACTCGGTGTGCGGAAATCATTCAAGAACAAGAAGCCAATGCTCAACCGGTGGAAACCATTCAGTTGCAACCTCTTGCTGATGGATCTGAATTGACCGTGCGAATCCCTAAAGAAGATGACCCGGAACTCGCCAATTCGGAGAATGGTGCCAAGGTTTTGGAGGTGTATCGCTCTTTACCGCCAAATTTCCGTACTGCTCTGGAAACAGGAAGCCTGGATGCTATCAACAAGGTGCTGGAAAAAATGAAGGTGGAAGATGCAGAGTTTGTGGTGGAAGTATGCTCGAACTATGGATTCTTGGATGTGGGTGCCGAAGTGGTGGATGCAACTGGTGAAGGGGTACAAGAAAACTAGGTTACTTATAGTCTTCCTTTATTTTATATGGTTTTATACTCTTCTCAATAAACTTCAAAGTCTTATATAACTCCTTACTTTTTATTGTTATACTCAGGGGGGGGATCAATCTATTCGGAATTGTTTGATTGATTACAATAAAGCCAATAATGAAAATATGTATACTGTCTTCCACACAAATGTAAAACCATCTATGTCGACCTTCTTCTCTGTCTCTCTCTCTCTCTCTCTCTCTCTTTTTTTTATTTATTTTTATAACATATGACTAATCGACTCTCATTACCTACTAGTGTTTTCAAACAAACGGAAACTCATTACACTGACACACCCTCCTTCAAGTACCTTCGACCCGGTACCTGGCCCTCCTATTTCCGTCGATCGCTTCAAGGTTGTTTCACGCCAGCTAAACCATCTTTACCCAGCTTTCTTCATCGTGACACTTGGAGTCTTTCCTCTCTGGGTGAAACCACTCGACCCTCTTCGACTTTTTCAATGCGTTTCCCACCCGTGCCCGACATTTTATGGCATCTTCATCCACGCATGAACCCTTCTCATACAATTGAATCACCGCCGTGTCAATTTGCAAAGACCGCCATTGACCTTCCGAAGAACAAGACCTTCCACACCCAATCACTCTTGTTCCTGTTTGGATTTCTATTCTTTCCTTGTTGGTGGCTAGGGTGGTACCTTAGTAAAGAACCACCTATGGAATCCTATTATGTAGTAAATCATATATTCCATGATAGTTACTGCTACTCTCGGTTTAATCGTTTACTTAGCTTTGTCTCCTTCTTTTTTCTTCTGCTCATCCTTGGTCTATTGATTTGGTCTCATTGGGGCACCCTTCATCACTGGTGGGTTTGATGGTTTTGTATTATGAACAATTTTAATAAAATGACACATTCTATGGTATTTCTCCTTTCCATGTGTCGCCTTGATTTCCATTTTTGAATTGCAATCTCTGACCCACTTTGTATTTTTCTTGTTGGGCCGCATCATAGTTGATATAGTACTATAAGAGGTCATTGTGTATAGTTGCTTTGGATATATAGTAGGAGAAAAGTAGCATCGGCTTGTGGAAACGGTGTATGTTTGACCGAGTCAATGCAAAAAAAAAGGGAGTGTTCAATTAATTTGGGCCATGGCGGCGTTTAAAACGAGATAATTTGTGCATATATGGATGGATAGTAAGACAAGTAAACAAGTTGTTTAAATATAATGTTTCTTTATTAAATGAGATAATATTTTCTAAACTAGATGATGGTTGGGGAGGGTGATATATGACTAATTATTGTAAAAGGTCAGCAAAGTAGTCTTCGAATTCTTCGTCCTTGGTCTTGTCATCCTTGTCATCCCAATCCTTGGTCCAAATAGAAGATGCTAATAAAAAATCAAACAATAGAATCAATAGTACTACATTCCCCTGCTATTCTTCTTCTACTTACCATTGTGCTTTTCAGATGAAGACTTGTCATTATCATAATCATCACCTTCATGATCACTGTGACCATTTGATCCAGATCGTCGTTTCCTTTTATGACTTGAAGCATCACTATCGCTTCCATCATCATCATTGCTGTATCGTCTCTTTCGTTTACCATGAGTGATGCCCTTTTCCATTTTCTTCGTCCGCCGTTTTTGTGTCTTGTAGTTGAGTTTATCCGAGCAACCAGGGCAGAGTCTGACCTTGACCAGTTCGTTCTTCTTCATTCCGTCTTCGAGGTAACCAAAGTTGACTTCCCAGCTGGTCAAGTCATCAGTTTCTTCACATGCTGCGCAGATAAATTGTCCTTTTCCCATCACCACTTCGTTTTCTGTTCGCCATCGTAAAGCTATTTGACCATGCTTGTACCGAGAGAGTTCACAAAGAGCATATTCCTTGAAGAGTTGATCATAGTACTTTTTGGCCAGGCGTTGTTCCCAAGTCATGGTGCTATCGTCAGTATTATCAACAGAGGATAAAATAAACCTATAGTATATAAAGTAATCAAGAATGAGTGGTAATTTCTTTTTGAGTTTATTGCTTCAATTTGCTTACTTGTGGTGTTTGCGTAAAATGTCATATTCTGGATTGTGAGCGTGGGTCCTTGAGGCCACAGCGCCCTTGTATGATTCATATCCCCTAAGTAGTTTTTTATGTCGTGTATACTATAAAAAGAAGAAAGTTTGTAAATGACAGACGGTATATTTAATACATGTATATATACTTACAGCATCCACGCCTCGTAATTCCTTGCTAAAAACAAACTTCCCCATGATTAAAAAAAGTAAACTGAAAAGAGAAGGGAAGAAAATGCGGAATTTGAAAATTCAATTTTATGTGGTTCAATTCGATTTTTCATTTCCTCTTCTCTTCTCGTCTCTTCTTTTTTTTTTTTTACTCACAATGACATCCTCTTTGCGTGATCAGGTCAATGATCTGTTAACTGAATATACCTTGGTGTCACAACGATACTTCCAATCACTCATACAGGTTGCTGAAGATTCTCCTTTAGATCTTAACCAAAGTCCGGAATTCTATATACAAGAAATGATCAAGGTGGACACACAACTTCAACTGGCTTTAGATCAAAGTAAGTAACAACAATCAGTTTAACTATCCACAACCATACTCATCTTTTATTTTACTTTACGTTTTGCTCTAGTTGGTGAGCATCAAGCCCGTCAACAACAAATCATAAAGGTACAGGATGAAATTCAAGAACATCAAGTAACACTATTATCAATGGTTGAAAAACTGAACATGGCGAATCAAGATCTTGAACAAACACTCAATGTAGCGAAAAAAGAAATCCAGGCAACGGAATATGCAAAAAAAGGTAAAAGTAACCTTCCCCACTTCTTCCAAAACAGAATACTCACAACATGCTCTCTTTCTCTCTCTCTCTCTCTCTCTCTCTCTCTCTCTCTCTTTACAACATAGCCAATATCCAATTCACCGACATTCTATCCTATGCTTCCAAACTATCCAAATATACCTCAGCACCTCCTAACTTTGACCTTATGAACCGCGATGTCAAGGTGTACTTTGAAAAACCATACCCAGACGAAGAACGTATCCGACGTGGTTTACTCTATTGGCAGCACTCATCACAACCTATCCCTGAAGACAAATGTAAGTTGATCAAATAACAATAAAAATGGATTCTTTACTAACTGTTTCTCTTCTGCTTTAATATAGTTGAAAGTTCGGATAACGAAAGCATGTCGGATGATAACAGTGATACGAAAAAGGACGAACCTACCACAAATACTGAAGAAGACGGACCAGCACCCTTTTGGCTATTGGATCTTAACCCCTAATCGACAACAAAAACTATGGACCAGAATAGAATTATAGTTGATAATGTTTTTTATTTGATGAATAAAATGCAAATATTAAAAGTATATGTTTATTGTTTTGTGTTAATAGTGATTATAAATGTAGTGGTGGTGAGAGGATTGTTTGTGGAATAAAATTTAAAGGGCAAGGACGGCAACAGCAGCAGCAGCAGAGACCATACCAAAGACACCAGCCTTCAAGTTTTCACCAGCGTTGCTTGGCTTGGCACCAGCAGATCCGGAAGCAGTGGAACTAGCACCAGAGGAAGCACCAGAGGAAGCAGCACCAGTAGAAGTGGCAGTAGGCAAATGATTGAAATCAATGGAAGTGGCGTTAAGAGCATTTTGACCAGGAGCGGCACCAATGATAGTGAAGTAAGGAGAGTAGCTAAGACCTTTGCTGGTCTTGAATACGAGAGCAACTGGTAAAAGAAGAAAAAAAAAAAAAAGTGTGAGTCGGGCATTGATTTTTTTTTTTTTTTTTTTTTTTTCGAGGGACAACTTACAAGAGGGCATGGTAGGAACGTTCTTGGGGATGCTCCAGGCGTATTGACCACCATTGACAGGAACATTGGAAGCAACAAGGAGGTAAGCTTGCAAGTTGCTTTGATCACCACCCATCAAGACAATACCATCAATAGTAGTAATAGAAGGATCAGTCATGGTGAACTTGATGGTTTGAGTGGTGCCAGCATTCCAGACATCCTATATACAATAACAAAATATTAGACCCTGAAATCATAAAGTAATAAGATCATACTTACACCTCGAGCAGGGATGTTGATAGCAACACCAGTGTCAGTGACGTTTTGAGCAAACACAGTGGATACAGCAAGGGCAAAAAGGGTGGTAATAGCGGTGAACTTCATAATAAGAGTGAGTCGTGGTGAAGAAAAGGAAGAAGAAGGAAGAGGATAAAAATAACCATCCTTTTTATTTTCAAGGGTAGGGTGGGATGGAAGAGGGAACTTGTGTAACCTAAATACCGAATTGACAGAAAAGTCCGACATGTACCTATTTTCAACCACCGTACACCAATGAGGGAAAAAGAAGAGGTGATTCGTTGCCCAACTTGTTCTTTCTTTTTTGGATAGAATTGGGTCTTTACCTAACCACAAGCTATTAATATAATTTCCTATCAAGATCATGAGGGATTTCGAAAAAAAAAAAGAATAACCAAATCAACAGTTGATGAATTTTACTTCACTGTCCCTTATTGGAAAAGAAATGTGGTTTATATATCTTGTGTCACCACATTGCACGTTTTGTTCAAACATAAGCAGGCAGAAACATGGCACATTTCCCACTCCGCGAGTTTATTTCTTCTTCTTTTGTAATGAATCACCTAGATCAGGATTCTACAGATCAACAAAAAAGTGGCTATTGATTACCACTATAAAAGATTACCTGTCAGGCAAATCATTCCCTCTTTAACTAAAGTTCTATTAATCATGCTCTTATTCAATCGGCGCTTTAATAGTTCAAAGCAGGGGATCGAGATGTCAAAAAAGGAGGGGGAGCCCACATTCCCGTGAGATTGCTAAGAATGCTATTCGCATGAAAAGAACTCTCTGGATCAACCTATAGCACAAGTATACACGATCATGCGATTCTGTTTTTTTATTTCGATGACACATATCCCCTTTCATATCGATGTATGTCGCATATTTTTTTCACACTGTCGGCGTTTGAAATATTTAATACAGAAGATTGGCATGAATGCTCGATAAGGGAGATGATGAGTTTAACAAGTAAATTAGGAAAGGACTTGATATCAATAGAAGAAAAAGAAGAAAAGAAGAGATAAAAAAAAGAGAGAGAGAGATTGTCTTCCCGATGAGCGACATGTAATTTGAAGGAATGCTCGATGTTATCAATATGGTATTGATTATACCTTTTTGAACCCCCTTACATTCAATGAATGATATGAACCAACTTATAATTTCATTATCTTTTACTCTTTCATCTTCTTTCTTTTCCGTTATTGCAAGTGGAAAAGGATTCTGTATTTGTATTTCATCGAACAATTTGAAACTATTACCAGCAGCATTATGCAACACCTGGCAACTTCTTTAAACGGCTGGTAAGTTTTTTTTTTCTTTCATACGCGATCAACCATCATGATGGATGCTTACCATTATGTATATCTATATCTATATATATATAGTCAAGAAGACCAATACCATGATAATCGTCAAACTTTTATACCCACCATGGCAAATGATCCATCCATTATAGGTAATTATGCCAAAGGCGGCGGGATTTAAATAATCGTTATTTTAACTTCCTTTCTTCCTTTTTCTTTTCTCGCTCTCTTTTCTTTTCCGTTAAATAATCTTTGCTGTTGTTATCATAACAGGTCAGTGAATAGAAAGTTAAAAGCAACAAGGAAATATGGGTTTATATGTTTGTAGAGACTAACCTCTTATCTTGATTCTTTAACTATTTATAGCTACAAAATCAACAACTTCCAGCTACAATAGACATTCTTCTACTTCAACCAACACCACCCTATTATACCCCAACTGGAACATACATGAATCTCCACTGTCTTTATCTGAAGTCGAACAAATCTTCCTAAAGTTTGAACAACACTATGGATTCCAACATGATAACGTCACCAACATTTATGACCATCTCTTAACATTACTGGATTCGCGCTCATCTCGAATGACGCCTACTCAAGCACTCTGGTCACTCCATGCCGATTATATAGGTGGTGAACATGCTAATTATCGTATCTGGTATTTTGCTGCTCAATTGGATTTGGACACTCGACCACAAGCCGGTACTACCTGTCATACTAAAAGTCAATTGTTGGAACAAGCGAAAAGTGAATGGCATACAAAAATGGTGGAAATGTCTGATCAAGATCGTATGGCTCAACTGATCCTCTACTTGTTAATATGGGGTGAAGCAAGCACATTGCGTTATATGCCTGAATTGCTGTGTTTTATATTCAAGACGGCGGACGATAATCGACAACAGCTTGATATGACCGATACAACAACGACATCCTCCCATCGGTTTTTAAATGACATTATCACACCACTTTATCGATTTGTCAGGGATCAGTCATATATTGTGGTAGACGGACAATGCGTGCGCCGGGAAAAGGATCACAACGACATTATTGGCTACGATGATATGAATCAATTTTTTTGGGATCGTCAGACAATGGCAAAGCTGGTGCTCACTGATGGTCTCACTTTACTCAACAACATTCCATTGCCGGAACGCTACACTGCTCTTCCTCACGTGGACTGGTCTCTGGCTTTCCGGAAAACGTTTTATGAATCAAGGTCTTGGTTACATCTCTTCACCAATTTCTCTCGGTTTTGGATCTTACACATTGCCATTTTTTGGTACTATATGACTGCAAATATGGGATTCTTGTTCTTTGAACAGAAACTGTATACTTTGCCGGTGAAAATGTCGGTGGTGGCTTTGGGTGGATTGGTCGCACTTATCTTGATGATCGCTTCCACGCTGACGGAATTCCATTACTTACCACTGTCTTCTCGGATCTCGAAAATACTGGTGGCACGTTTATGCTTCTTGGCCTTCTTTGCTGCTGGTCATGTGGGTGCCTGCTTTTATGTGTTATATATTGACAGGGATAGTTGGATTGCTCTCGTTGTATCTTCTTGTCAACTTGGATTGGGGGCGATTATCACCATCGCACTTGCCATCGTGCCATCATCCAGGCTTTTTCGATTCAAAAGTCAACCTCATCTTGCAACCCAGGCTTTTACTGCTCACTTTCCTGCCATGCCAAGTAATGATCGGTCTCTCTCTATTCTCATGTGGATGTGCGTGTTTGTCTGCAAATTCTTGGAAACCTACTTTTTCCAAGCCATGTCCTTTCGTGATGCGATTACTGCTATGGTGACTATGAAGATGGACAATTGTCGGCGTGACCCTTTGCTTGGAACCTGGATGTGTGGTGCAATACATGCAGTGGCAAGCATTCTCATGTTTTCGGTGGAATTGGTGCTCTTCTTTCTCGACACTTATCTTTGGTATGTTATTTGGAACACGGTCTTCTCGGTGTCTCAAGCAATGCAAATGGGGATTTCTATCATGACTTCATGGCGGACAATGTTTGCTAGGCTGCCGGGGAATATGTACACCAAGATCACTTCGACGCAGGAATTGGCGACTTCACCACTACGGAAAATGGCCTGCTGTCAAATGTGGAATGCTATTGTAATCTCCATGTATCGGGAACATCTTTTATCTGTCAACAACTTGCATTGGCTCATGTACAAAATATATAACAAAACAAGTGATGTGGATGATGAATACGATGGTGATGGCAATAGCAGCAATGGCACCACTATACATAACTCATTATCGACTAGGCGTTTGGCGGTGCCTGCTATATTTGATCTCGACAACAATGTTAAAAAAGTAGATTGCTTTCCTGCTTATTCAGAAGCTGAACGGCGGCTCTCCTTTTTTGCTCAAAGTCTATCTACTGATATTCCTCCTCCTTGCTCTGTCCAACAAATGCCAACATTCACTGTATTTACGCCACATTATGCTGAAAAGACACTGCTTTCACTCCGGGAAATCATCCGTGAAGAAGATACCACCACTCGCGTCACTCTATTGGAATATCTGAAACGACTACACCCTGCGGAATGGAAACACTTTGTCAAGGATACCAAGTTTATTGCCGAAGACAATGAGGAAGGGACGATTACTGGCGACACAACAAGGATTATCACGGGGGATATGCCACCGACAGCACGCTCATTCACCGACAAGGACGACCTACCTTTTTATTGTATCGGATTTAAATCATCAGCACCTGAATACACTTTACGGACTCGGGTATGGGCATCACTTCGGGCACAAACACTCTACCGCACGGTCTCTGGCTTTATGAATTATGCAAGGGCTCTCAAGATTTTACACCGGATCGAACACCCTGAACTCTCGGATCCTAACAGTGGCGGTTTGGATGATACAGAAGCTCATTTGGATCAACTAGCACAACATAAATTCCGGTTTTTGGTAGCCATGCAACGCTATGCAAAGTTTAGCGATGAAGAAAATGCAAACTGCGAATACCTCTTGACTGAATTCCCTCATCTTCAAATTGCCTATATTGAAGAAACATGGATCAAGGACAACAGCAACGACGACGATGGTGGTGAACATGGAAAACAGATGGAGCCGATATACTATTCTTGCTTGATCGATGGCTCATGTCCTAAACTTGCCAACAAACGACGACAACCACGATGTAGAGTACGACTTCCTGGCAATCCTATTCTCGGTGATGGCAAATCAGACAACCAAAATCATGCGATCATCTTTTCTAGGGGCGAATATTTACAATTGGTGGACGCCAATCAAGATAATTATTTGGAAGAATGTCTCAAGATTCGCAGCATCTTTCGGGAATTTGAACAGGACCAACCACCGACTAGGGATGTCTATGCATTTGATGGTAATAACACCTCTTCAACAACATCGACCACAGAGCAATCAACAAGTACGCATGAATCAAAAGACGGATCTCAACCACCGGTGGCTATTGTTGGTGCTAGGGAATACATCTTTAGTGAAAATGTGGGCGTACTCGGTGATATTGCGGCGGGCAAGGAACAGACCTTTGGAACACTGACTCAACGAATCATGGCGAAGACTGGAGGTCGACTACATTATGGGCACCCTGACTTTTTGAATGCGGTGTTTATGACGACTCGGGGCGGGGTAAGCAAGGCTCAACGTGGACTACATTTGAATGAAGATATATATGCGGGGATGAATGCACTATCACGTGGTGGACGGATCAAGCATACGGAATATCTACAATGTGGCAAAGGACGGGATCTTGGTTTCTGCTCTATTCTCAACTTTACTACCAAGATCGGCGCGGGCATGGGTGAACAACTACTATCAAGGGAATATTACTACTTGGGGACTCAACTTCCTATGGATCGATTCCTCACTTTTTATTATGCACATCCTGGATTCCACATGAACAACATTATGGTGATATTTGCTGTCCAGGTATTCTTATTCTGTATGACTGTCGTCGGTGCCATGGCTATCTCTCTGCCTAAATGCTCTTCATTGGATCTTCTCAGCAATTCTGGATGCTTTCATGGAACACCTATTTACGACTGGCTACGACGATGCATTCTCTCTATCTTTATGGTCTTTTTTATCGCCTTTTTGCCCTTATTCCTCCAAGAATTGACGGAAAAGGGAACCGGGCGGAGTTTACTACGTTTGGCCAAACAGTTGCTCTCCTTGTCTCTTTTCTTTGAAGTGTTTGTCACTCAGGTGTATGCTAATGCGGTGTTGTCCAATCTCAGCTTTGGTGGTGCTCGGTATATAGCTACTGGTCGTGGATTTGCTACTTCAAGACTCCCCTTCTCTGTGCTGTATTCTCGGTTTGCCAACCCCAGCATCTATTTTGGTGCTCGAACGATGATTATGCTTCTCTTTGTGTCTTTGGCAGTATGGATTCCTCATTTGATCTACTTTTGGGCCACGGTGTCTTCTTTGATCTTCTCGCCATTTATCTTTAACCCTCACCAATTTGTCTGGACGGAATTCATTGTCGACTATCGCCACTTTTTATCTTGGTTCACAAAAGGAAATGCTCGACATTCTCACGAAGATGCATGGATTACTTATTGCCGTCACTTAAGAACCCGGGTCATTGGAACGAAACAGCAAAAGGCCAAGAAGAAACACCGATCGGGGAAAAGCGACAAGGAACAATCAACAATGCGATCAAAAGCTTTACCCACATCAATATCGCCAAAAGCACGACTGGCCAGTATCTTTGTCTCGGAAATATTTATGCCTCTGGTGCAAGCCGTCTTGTGTCTGGTGATGTATACGTTTAACAAGAGCCATGGTCATTTACCGATGGGTCCTGGTGGTGCATTGGCTCGGGTAGGGCTGATTGCGGTGGTTCCTATTGCCTGCCATGCGATTGTTCTTGCTTGTGTCCACATTGTCACTCTGATCATTGCATGTTGTGGTAGTAGTGGTGGTAGTATGGGCCGTTGGACTGCTGCTGTTACTCATTCGATGGGTGTTCTCATTGTCATTGCTGGGTTGGAATACTTTTGGTGGCTGGAACATTACGGTGTACAATCTACTTTGCTTGGTATCCTCGCTATCTTCTCCTTGCAACGATTCATCTTCAAGACTTTTGTCGCCATGTTTTTGACTCGGGAATTAACTGATGATGCTGCTAATAGGGCATGGTGGGCTGGGAACTGGCGTGAAACTAAAGTAAGTGAATAAAAACATATCCATGTAGGTGTAATGAAGACGGGTAAGACTAATTTTTTTTTGTCTCTGTGTGTATAGCTTGGTCGGTATGCGTTACGGGAATACGTATGCAAGATTGTGGAAATGTCTGTTTTTACAACAGATTTCATACTTGGTCATTTGATTTTATTCACTCTCTTCCCAATAACATGTATTCCTTATATTGATCGACTCCACTCATTGATTCTATTCTGGTTACGTCCTTCTCATCAAATCCGGCCTTCTGTGTTATCAACAAAACAACGCCAACGACGTAATCAAATCATCCTTTGGTATGGTCCTTTATTCATACTAATGTTATTCCTGTTTGTCTCTCTTTTGGTGGTACCTCTCTTGTTTTGGAAACCCCTTTTACCCAAATCAACTTACATCTTTATGGCCTCACTTTTTTAGAATTAGTCTCTGCCAATAGTCCATAGCATAATGATTATTCTTTTACATATATTAAATTATACCCCTCTTTATGACTCTCACATTAGTGTATATCATTTAAACCTCCCCCCCCCCAATAAAGAATTCATCTCTGGAATTCATGCATAAACATAATTGAACCACCGCTCTTGACTTTTTGATGCCAAAGGATCATACGTATTTGATGTAACCCATTTATCATCCTACATACCATAAACTATAGTCTCCATCATTTACCACACAATTACACAGTACAACAATACAACAAGTTTTTATTATTATTAAAAGTCTACAAAGCATAACTAGCAGTACTAAAAGAGTAATCTTCGTCGTCTTGATACAAATTAGAATGGCTTGAAGGGGTGGGTGACGATCCATCGGCAGGCACTAGATTCCATAATTGGTTTTCATCATTGTTGCGTTCATACAAAAGCACCACAGTCCCAGGTTTTGTCCAGTTACCCTACAGAAGAGAGTGAATAACAAATTAAATCATCCTTTACCAAAGTTCATACATACCCGAATATCCAAAGCGAGGTTGGGCTCGACTTGGGGATGAATCAAACCATGTTCCGTATAATGCCAGCGTTGGTTATGAGCATCTTCTGTCATTTTTCGTTTGTATTGAATAATTTGCTTGTCACTTTCCAGAATGCCTATATCAAGTGGATCAGTTTTTTTTTTAATTCTTCCTGAGAGAGGGGGGTCAATTGGACTTACCACCCTGGACATCCAAGACTATTACACATTAAGAAGGTAAAGATGAGTTTAAAGTTAAAAAGTCCTTTTTAAACATCATACCTACCTAAACCAGAGTTTTTGTTAATGATATAGCCATGATCATACATCCATAACTGATTGTCAGAGTCCTTTCCGTGTTTCTTGGGATAAACCACAATCTTGGCTGCTTGCTAAAGAAAAGAAAGGTACATGATTAAGATTTGATGTTTTCTTACGTTGATGTAATTCTTGTTACCTTTAAAGAATCCCAAGAGACATCAAGGACCATCCTGTGAGAGCATTTTGATTCAATATAAAACCAACCTGAAGGGAATTCCATTTTATTGAGATGAGAAGAGATGGTGTTAAAAGAAAGAAATGGGCGGTATTTTTTTTTTCTCAAAGAAATATCACTAGTGAATGATTGGCTCAACGGGCGGGAAGTGAAATTTACTTTTTTGTTGGTATCGGTTTCGCGTATCATATCCAATAAAGGTTATAGTGAATGGTCGTATTGAATGCTTGGTCTTGAAATGATGACATCTTGGGTTTGCATTAAAAAATTGTCAAGTCTCAATAGGATTCCCAGTTCAAAAGTAAAAAGAAGACACCTCGAAACAAGTCTCAGGTTCCACAAATGACTTCACTTTCTTTTCTTTTTGGTATGTGTGGCGTTCTGATTTTATGTGATTTACTCAGCAAGATCTTCCGTAGCCCCCACAGTTGGTCAATGGAAGGGTATATGTGTGACAAAGCCCTCCCCAGCCTCTTTACCTACAAAGGAGTGCATAGAAGGGGAAATGTTAACATCCCGACATCGGTCTTTAAATATATAAAATCCTTGCTTGCTTCCTCTTTTTTTTTCTCTCTCTCTCTCTTTCTCATAATGCGATTCCATACCATATCTTTTCTGATACTATTATTATTTATTGCCAACGCTATCTGTAAAGGAGGAGGTGCTGGTGGAGGAGGAGGTCGAGGTAAGGAAAAAATAAAAATAAAAATAAAAAACTACATGATCTATTGACTTTAATGATTCTTACAACTTCACTCATTTTTAGGTGGCGGCGGCTCTTCTAGCGGAGGACATAGTGGTGGTTCTTCTGGTGGATCTTCTGGCGGTTCTTCTGGTGGTGGTAAAGGCTCTTCTGGTGGATCTTCTGGCAGTACCGGAAGGGGAAACGCACCTCCGAACACTCGTTCTCCAGGCGCGGGGATCGGAGCTGGAGGAGGTAGTGGTACATTCAGAGGTCAACCTCCAAGCTACAGCTCTTCAACATCAAGACGTAAGTGATATAAGAAAAGCAACCCACCAAAAAAAGAGACATGACTAGTGCTAATTTCAATCATGTTATAATTGTAGAAACCTACAATAATTACCACCCCACATACACGGGGACATATGGAGCTGGTCGTTACAGCGGTTATTATGGCACGTATCGTCCTGGCTTCCCTTACTTCTATGTGCTTCCTTCCTTCCTGTTTCTGGGTTATTATGGAGCCTATCATCGCTACAACAACCAAGGCGCTTACTATGCACCCGAAATGGCATCTCAAGGCAGTGGCTCGACGAATATCTTGATCAACGGTACGACATATTCTAGCGATAGTGACAACTTTCATTATACTTTCAACATCACAGCACGCAGTGACCAGTTTGCTACCATCGACATGGGCTACTTTGGCTCTTCCGACTTGAATACAAACCCTGCCGATTTTATTTATCGACTCACCATGGCCCATATTGTGGAATTCGACGATCTCAACGACAATGGATTCTATGATGCTCAAGAGCCAATCCTGGCCATCTCATCGTTACAGAAACTCAACTGGCAACCTATGGTTTTGACCAACCGTACGGTCCCCAGCAATCAAACGCAGACCTACCTAGAAACAGTGACGGCGGCTAATGTAACCTACAACAATACTAATCCAGTAGCATCTACTCAAACTGCCTTTAGTATTAGCCTGACACTTCGATCCACTAACTTGCAACTGAATGGAACAGCTGCGATTCCATTACAACCCAACTCGGTACAATACGACGTGCAACTACAAAATTATCCTGCCGGCAATGCCCCCCATCGACGCGTGGCACTTGCACAAGTCGTTACCACTCGACCTTTTACCAACCTTGTCATGGATGTCAACACAACCACACCTTTACCTATTGCTCAACAAACCAAGACGAATGTGACGTATGGGGTCTCCATTGGTAATTTCTCTGAAGGGCGTTTGGAATATCAACCTACAGTGAATATCACCAACATGGCGGGTATCAGCACATCGACATGGACAAACGTGATGGATCCTGCTCAAGTCAATCGACTGAACGCGCCTAATGCATGGGGTTGGGGGTCGCTCGGTGTGGATGATCGTACAAGTACAATGTTGCTAGTTACTTTGAACAACAACTCTGGCTCATCCTATCAATTCTCTGGGTTGGCTTATCTGGATACGGATGTCATCAACTCGGCCATTAATGCGGGGTGTATTCTCATGCCGTCAAGCTCTTGGCTCTTGGTTCAGGGTGCTCTCTCTTTGATCGTCTTGCTGGCCGTCTCTTAATAGATAGTACATGTATTACTTTTAGATTGTTTTTTATTTATTGTTTATATTGTATTATTAACTCTTTTGTCTATAATAAAACTATGCCATTGTAAATTATCTCTTAAAAATCATGCTTGACTGCAATTCAATATTTAACCCCGCTATGCCTGTGCATTTTAAAATTGGATCTCTCTCTCTCTTTTTTTTTTCTTTTCTTTCTCAAACATCGCTCTCACTTATACATAACTCATGTTCCCCAAAGGTTACTTTTACATTCTCTCTCGTAAAAATGGGTTTGCTTTGGATGTCTACGATGGTCAAATCAAGGTATTGAATGATAACCCCCCTTTCTCTTTATTTTTAACCATCTTTAACCTTTTTTTTTTTTTACAACTCTATAATGTAGGAAGATGCAAATATAATTGTATGGCCTCAAAAGTTTGAAGACAGTGATAATCAGTAAGTGTGGGTAACAGGATGAATGAACTAATGGTAACTCACACTCTTCTCTGTTGTTTAGACTCTGGTCATATGATAATGGTCGTTTGATAAACAAAAAGTCAGGACATGGTAAGACACTAATAATACAGGAAATATACTTTAACTAACAAAGATCGAATCTATGTAGCACTCGATATCCGATCAAGTAAACTCAGCTATGACGTTGGATGACTTGCTGTATACTCATTTATATTCACATAGGTGCCTTCAAAAAAGACAAGGCAATCGTCCAAAACAAACGCAAAGACAACAACCAATCACAATTTGTAAGTAAATACTAGGATTATTACAGGGTGAAACTTATATAAACTGAACAATAGTGGCTCTTTGATCAAGGCTTCCTATGTTCTCAGGAATATCCCAGCATGGTCTTTGACATCAAGGTAAGAAGAAAAAAAAAAAAGAAAGATGTATACTGTACTTGGTACTAATTGTGATAGGACTGGTTAGGGAGATAGCGAAAAAGGCGGTGCTCAGGTCTTACTGTACAAACGTAAAGAAACCGACAATTTGAATCAACAATGGTATCTGGAACCTTATCACGACATTGAATCATCCTTGAACATGGCCACCAAAACCATCTCATTACACAAAAAGGAAGGGTTTGGATTGCCTCGACTAGGATATGGTGCTGAAGTAGGAATCCCGCCTGAACTGACGAAACTACCGGACGATATCAAGGTGGCAGGTGTAATAGGGTCAACTTCACCAACTCCATCTCAGCCCAGCCATTCCGACCCATACTCACCATACCCTGAAGCATTGGAAGAGTCCCGTTATCAATCACCTACATCGACGTACTCTGCTCCTGTAAATGAACCTGCTCATTTCCCGACACCACCAAAACAACACCATGAAACATCATCACAACATCAACCCTTTTATCCACAAGGTCCAGGTTATCCTCCACCACCACAACATATGCCGATTCCCGGAACAAGTGGTCCCGGTGTGGGTGGATTCTATGTACCTCCTACCAATACTCCTCCTTCTTACCCTTATCCATCTTATCCTCCACAATAGTTTTAGTTGATTGAAGGATTATAGTTTTAATTTGATGCTCCCTTTTATATATATATATATGTATCCTTTAAATAAAACACGTTTATCTACTTGACAACACTTTTTTTGGAGGGGGGCGGGGTTGGATCATTTGATTCATGCATATGTAGTACTGTATCGTCGGGGTTTACAAATAATAGTATGAAGTGTATCATGACCAGTTGGTCACTCATATTGAAAATTCATCAAGCAGGAAGAATAGTGCATTGTAAAAGAATCAGATTCGTTCCGTTTCAAAAACTACACGACTACTTTATTTTGCCGTTTGATTTGGTGAGACAGAATTATAATATTTCACATCCCGCTACATCTTTTTTTAGAGAAACCGACATGGACTTCCGGGACAGCTGAACAGGTTTGTAGAACATGACTATATCCATGGCTTTAAGGATGCTCAGAAGGGTTGAAAAAAGATTATTGTTCTGCTAGCAGGAGAACTGAAATAAAAGTTATCACGATGTGTGTCGAAAAAGCAACCTGTCAATTCACTTTTGCGGATTTTGAACTTTGATACAAAAAAACCTGCCCTCGGTAGAATTCCGCCCAATATGGCAAGCCATACCAAAGACTGTCCAAGTAAGAAAATGTGCCAAGAGTCCTTCTTTGATTGTATTCCTCCGTTTGTACCGATATCATATCACGTAACGAATGCTACGCATAGGTATTATTATAGCCCATTTGGTCAGATTTGCCAAGCAGTATAATGTGAAATCAATCAATTACACCTGTTACTATATACTATATCGGTCGGAACCCTTATAGCAAATGATATTTGACCTCAAAATAGGAATCAATCTGACTACAGCGGGATTTAAATTGAAATCCTATAAAAGTTTGAAATTTTCCATTTTTCTGTTTTCCTTTCCTCATTCATTCATACACTTGCACTCTAAAACATACAATGGATACTTCTAGTTTATACAACAAAGTAGAAAGCTGGTACAAACTTTATGCGCCTCGACTTTTGGAAAAGGATCAACTGAAGAAGATCGGTGCAGGTGTCGCCATCGCTTGGCTTTTTTATAACGCTACATCGGTAAGTACACACGCACATTCATGGACAGATCTACAAGATAATTATATATACTAATGGTTTTTTTCTTTCTGTTAGAGACTTTATGGTGCCTATCTTGGACCTCTTCGTGGTATTCCAGGTCCCTTCCTTGCCAAGTTTTTTGCGATACCAAGAGCTTTGTCTGATAATCCGCGTGGTACCATGTATGTATTAAAAAAAGGGGGCGGGACGAGCTTTATTATACTTTATAAACTGACACTCTTTTTTATTTTTAAAATGCTGAAGCTATCTTCGAATGAAGGCTCTGCACGATAAATATGGAACTATTGTCAAAGCAAACCCCACAACGATCGCTATCTCTGACAAGGATTTGATCAAGGATATTCTGACCAAGGAAGATTTACCCAAAGGTCCTGCTTATGGTTTATTACAAGGTAAATACATCAATGATGGGGTCAAGTAATATGACTAACAATAAATCTTTTTTTTTTTTTTTTTTTTTTTTTTTTTTTTTTTTTTTTTTTTTTGTAGAGGATGGTAAACAAACCCTCTTTGACACACGAGACAAAGGATTCCACAAACAACGGGTAAGAAAAAAGAAAACATGATCAATAAGCTATGTGTACTGATGCCTCTTTTTATATATATTATTACTGTTAGCGCCGAGTAGTATCTCCGGCCTTCTCAGTTAAATACCTCAATTCACTGGAACAATTCATGGATTCTTGTACTGAAGCATTCATCAACAGGATCGACAGGGATATCGCCAACACCAAGGTTGGACAAGATGGATATGGGACAGTTGACATTTGGGCTTTACTAGGTTATGTTGCACTTGATATTATTGGTAGCACGGCTTTTGGTGAATCCTTCCACATGGTTGATACAAGTGATCATTTTATCCCCGTTGCCATCACAAAAGGTATGCGGTTCGCACCCAAGTTGATTCTTTATCCTTTTATTGGTAAACTGGTTAGGCTATTCCGCTTGAATCAATCACCTGAATTTGACAAGGTAATAATATTAATAATAAAAGAAGCTATTTGTACTAACACACATTCGTGATTTTGTAGTTTATGCGCGATCTGATCATCAAGAGACTAAAAAGTGATAAACGGCGTGATGATATTCTCCAAATCTTGATTGATACCCAACAAGCTGCTCATCAAGAAGATCGACTGACGGTGGATGCTATCATTGCTGAAGTTGTGCTCTTCCTTATTGCTGGGTATGGAATACTATTAATAATGGACCACAAATAACTGACTAAACCAACTCTTTTGTATATATACATTTGTACATATAGATCTGAAACAACATCGAATACCACTGGCTTTGCCATCATTGCACTTTTGCAACACCCCGACAAATTGGCCCGATTACAAGCCGAAATCGATACTCTTCCTTTGGAAAACGGTAGAATGCTACACACACATGATCAACTTAAACATCTCCCTTACCTCAATGCTGTCATCAACGAAACTATGCGACTCAATCATATCGGTGCTAATGGACTGCAACGTATGACGGACTCTGATATGGTGTTGGGTGGCAAACTGTTTGTACCAAAAAATGTAAGCTACTGGAACAAACTCACAATTATAAAAATACGGGAGGGAGAACTTATCTTTTTGCTTGTTTATATAGACAGTGGTTATCTGCAGTTTGAATTCTGCCCAAAAAAACCCCGATTACTGGCCTCATCCTGAAGAATTTCTCCCAGAACGATGGCTTGATGATGCAGATGTGGCTCCTTGTTTAGATGCATTCTATCCATTCAGTGCTGGGTAAGATAGATAGAAAATGTGTATATGAATCAGAGCTAACATTTTTTATTTTCTTCATTCCATTTAGATCCAGGAACTGTATTGGGAAACAATTTGCACTTCAAGAAATGCGGCTTACTTTGTCAACCTTGATGAAGCGATACGACTTTAAACCCATCCCCGAAGAACTTGAAGCAGCAAAGGATCTTCGCCAATTCATTACCCTCACCGTAGAAAGCAGCAGCTTCAAGGTGTTGATGAAAGAACGAAAAGCCTAATCAATGTAGTTTATGTATATTGTAGTTATATATATCATTTTTTATACACTTTAATTAATAAAAACCGAGATCTTTATATGTATTATTACTTTTAAACTTATTTGTTGCATGACCCTGATCTAGCCCATAGTTGATTTGCATTGATCGGGGTTTGCATGTCCTATTTTTTTCATGAGACTTTCCCATCCCTCAGAAATCACGTAATTTGAACCCTGGCCAGGCTTGAAAATGAGTACCGTTGAATCACCTAAAAACACAATCTCATTCTACACCCTTTTTTTTCACAAAAGTCAGGTTAAAACGATCTTGAGGCTATATTGCTCCATATAGAGGACTTGGTACATTGGCCACTATGTAAACTTTGTTGGAAATAGGCTAATGAATGCACATGGTTACTTTTGTCATGAGGATCACTTGTCCATTACGACAATAGAGAACTCTTAAGATTCAAGACGAGAGTAAGCGGGGTTTGAACCAAGTTTTATCTTGTGTGTCAATTTTTCATTGTGCAACTTTTTTTTGCAAAAATCAAGGTAAAACGATCTTGAGGCTATACTGCTCCATACAAGGGACATGGTGTAATGGCCATTATGTAAAGTTTGTTGAAAAGAGGCTATAATGTCTACCTTGCCACTTTAATCATTAGCATCACTTGTCCATTAAGCCAGTAGAGCTCTCCCAAGATTAAAGGCGAGAGTAAGCGGGGTTTTTTTTTTACAAAAGTCAGGGTAGAACAATCTTGAGGATATACTGCTCCATACAGTGGACTTGCTACAATGGTTATTATATAAACTTTGTTTGAAATAGGCTAAGGAACTCACATGGTCACTATCGTCATTAGCATTGCTTGTTCATCAAGCCAGTAGTGTCCTCTTAAGATTCAAGGCGTGGGTATGCGGGTCTGCAATAAGTTTGTTCTTTCAAAATCTGTCGGGAGTTCCATTTATCTGATTTTTGGTGGAAGGGAAAGATTTGTATTTTTTCGGAGGTATCTTGTAATATATATGTGTAATCAAAGAGTAACATAAAGATAATCTTTATTCTATTTCATGCATGACAATATTGAATAGGGAAGGAGTCGCCTAAATAGTTATCATATACATATATGATCAAAAAAGGAAGCTTTTATGTGAAATCCTGATAGTAGACACAGACTTTGGCAAGTTTGTTTTCTAGTATAAGTACCCTTGCTTAATAAAAGTTATTATAATAAGTTTCTTTTAATACAAATGTCCTGAAATAAATTATTCTCTGGGATTGACATGGGTAACTTGAATTTTTCGTCGAATAAGCGGAGGATGAAATATCAGTTAATATTATGTGGGAAGTATGTGGTTTTTTTTTTATTTTTCACTTACCGTTGGCCGAAGCCCCGTACCCTTCCCTCTCTCAAAGGAGGGGTGCCAGCCATATTCTCATCCAAGAATTGACTGACAAGTTGTTGTTTGTTAAAGAATTTAAAAAGCTCTTTTATATGGTGTGAAAAAGAAAAAATCAGATAATCAAAACCAATGCATTGTCAAATTATAACAATCTTATACAGGACATTAACCATCATAGTTCGCATTGGTGAGATAAAGCCTATAGGAAGCCACTTGGGCTAAAGTTTACCCTAATCGACAAAAAATTAAATTTACTCGATTGACATCAAAGCGGAATTCAAATCCCGATGCGGTGGGGAATCTTTTCAAAACGATCAACGGATTTTTTTTCTCTTTGTCTTTCTTTTCTTGTTGAATCCATTCTACCTATACAATTATTGGTTTACCTTGATATCAACTACTCGACTCTTTTGATACCATCTCGATTGCGAAGGCTCTTGTTGACAATGACTTTATGATGATAGTGACGACTTGCAGCAACACGAATGGAAGACTCGTGGAAACGACCAAAAGAAAAAGGCACTCTTCTAACGACAGACATGTTGATCTATAAGGTAATCTAATCTAACAGTGCATCTTGATTAATTAACCTATAAAACACTGACAATCTTTGTCCATATATTATAGGTAAAGCGACATCCTCACCACGTTTTGCTTTTTTTTTTTTTTTTTTTTTTTTTTTTTTTTTTTTTTTTTTTTTAACTAGGGGTAATGCATCTGTCTAAATGGTAGCAAGCTAATACAATAACACGAACAAAGAAAAGATGAAATAGTAAGTACTCCAAGCATGGGATATTATTAGTGTGGTGAATTAATGATAGAGTATATTCTGTAATGGGTGTTGTTGATGTATGATGTATGACCCTTCACTTTGATATACTAACCCTACTTTTTTTCTTTTTATGTAAACAGGGTCCACACACACGGGCGACAACTATGACTGTAACATACAACAACAATGGTTACCATCATCAACACCACATCCAATTGGGTTTTATGCGATGACTAATGCTTTGCTTATTTGCGGGGTCAATCTTCAATCTTCACCACGACTGAATACACCCCCCCCCCACATTAGTAATATAGACTAGGATAGATTGACTTTTAATTGTGATTTATTGAATAAAATGATTCATGTTATGCTACCATTGTTATATATGAATAAATGTCTTTTGTTTATCAGGTTGTCACTATCTATTATAAAGGGGAAGATGGTCACTTAATATATACTTGGTAGAATGCCAAATAAAAGAGATGGATAGTCTGATTACATACGAACCAAAAACATTATCCATCGATGGATCGGGTTTGTTCATGCCCCAAAGTGATAGGAAGTTTTCATGCAGGCGGCATTTGAAAATAAAATGCACCCAGCTATATAGTATCATACGAGACCAAATTGAGTTAAGTATGAAGCATGTTATACGTACAAATCGTCGGCGGATTGATCCGTTGGCCAGCCCCACCCACGTCATTCACTATATACCTGCCAACCCTACAACAAACAACTTCATATTATATTATTCAACCTAGATCGTCGCGCGAAGCGATACTCCGTTTTTATTAATAAAAAAAAAAAAAGATATAAGTAAACCGTATACGGCATGATGGTCATGTCCTTTCCCCCCGTGCTATATTAACTATTGCTATAACTATTACAAAAAAAAAAAAAACTAAAACTAAAACTAAAAAAAAAAACTAGTGATCCAAGATACGCAAGTTACCAGTGACTACCTTGTTTTCCAGCATTGAACCAGAAGGAATGTCGATACGTTCGCCATGATTAGCAACAATGATGACAGTGCCTCGAAGTTCGACTTTAGATCCAAAAGTGACATCACCAGTGACAGTAAGATGGTCCAGTTCCAAGATTTGAGGAATAGTTTTGAATCGACCGAGGAAATCACTGACCTTTTTAAAGTGATCACCCAGCTTGACCAAAGGTACGACGTTAAACATACGTTTGGGATTCACCACCAGTTCACCATGCACCAAAGAATACAAGTTGGAAGTGACCAAGAAGAGATCAGAGGTAGATTTGACAGGCAAGAAGCGAGTACGAGGCACATTGACACCATGAGCATTCTTGAAATGTTTGATAGCAGCGCCCACAGCTGTTTCCAATTGAATGACCTTTTCACCACTTTCAGTCGTCTTGTTGTTCACGATGATTTCCAATTCCATTGCCTCTTCATCCATCACCCGCTTTACCGCCTTGAGGTTGACCCAGAGGTTATTTGTGTTGAAAATCTTGAATTTCTTGATGGATTTAAAGTCTTCGACGTGTTCATCAGGCACCTGAGCAATTTCCAACAAACGAATGTGGCCATCGTAATCGATAAGAGTACCACCCTTGATATCAGCCTTGGTCTTGTCGGTGACTTCCATGAGGAATTCGGCATCGCTTGTTACCATGTGATGAAGAATGTTGAGATCCACAGTGGCACCCAAGTTATCCACGTTTGATACAAATAGGTATTCCTTGCCTTGAGCCAAGAGTTGATCTAGGAGACCAGAGGTATACAGAGATTCATACAAATCACCATGACCAGGTGGGTACCATTGTTCAATAGGTGAGTCAGGAGTACGAGGTACTGGCAATAAGGATTCCTTCTTAATTCTAGGATGACGACTCTGGTTGAAGGTGATAATATCCACATTGTGAGTAGCATACTTTTGGACAATACGCTTGGTTTCATCATCAGTGTTGAAGGAGTTCATCAAAATGAAAGGTACGCTGACATCATGTTTCTTGTTCAAGTACTACCATAATAAATAATTTTTTTGTTAAGTATCCGTTACCCCTTTTCCCATTTCCCTTTTTTAAAGTTTGTTGGGTTGCATTGTTACCTCGATTTGTCGCACACTAAGATCCAAAAAGGTCATTCCATCACGGACTTCAATGGCTGACTTTGGCCCAACACATCCCATAGTTGTACCGAGACCACCATTTAGTTTGAGCACGGCCAGTTTGTCGAGATCGCTGGAACTGGAAGCTTCAGGTATTTCTTTGTAGGGTACGATTTGTTCATGAGAAGGAGATTGGATTCTGTCCCAGTCACTATAATAAACAAGCATAAATAAAGTCAGTTGACCTTTTTTCATGGTTTTCCATTTTTACGACCCCTGTCATCCATTATAATCGATTACGGATAACTTACATTTTAGTGCCTTTTGCTTGTTCATCAAGGAAGCGAGTGAATAACATGTAGAAACCATCCATTTCTTGAGAGAAGAACTAGATATAAACATAAATGAGTTCCCTACATAACACAGTTTTTTTGTTTTTGTTTTGTTCTCTTACCTTGCGTTGTTCTTCACTGGAGATTTGTGATGCTAACTTGCTTAATTCCACCTTCATGGCTTTTGCAGCAGAAGCTGAACTGGCACTTTGGAAGTCCTATATAAAGGTAATAATGAGGAAGAATGTTTAGACTTGCTTACCTGCTACACGCGTCTTTTCTTTTTCTTTTTGTTACATTACCAAGGTAGATAAGGTATGAGGATGATGTCTATCAGCACCAACAGTAGCGGAGGGTTTTCTGGCAAAGGACATTGTTTTAAGACAAGTAGGAGATATTAAAATTGGAATAAGTGTTGTTGGGGGGGGGGGAGGTTGGGAGGTGGGGAATGGATTTAAAGAGAAGAAAAAGTGGAAAGGAAAAAGAATGATAATCCTTTTATAATATTTCCTATTCCCTTTTCGAGTTACACGGATGATTTCAGATCCCGGCGACCTTGGAATAAATCCCTGTAGTTTGTTTGATCTTGGTGCGATAAGAGCTGGAAAATAACTATGATGACAGTTGAGATCAACACCATTGATACTGTTTCAGTTAATAATAAAGGAGTATTAATATAATGACAGAATGGCCCATTCTTTTCATCTTCAGCTATCGATCTACGGGATCTACTTTGTAAGAGAGGATCGGGCGGTATTTAAATTTATTCGGTTTTTTCATTACTTTGTGGGTTTTCGTCATTCTTTCGTACTTCTCTTTCTTTCTTTCTTTCTTTCTTTCTCTCTTGGAAAACTCAACTTGACTTGAAGAAGCTCATGGAACATCTTGGTATTGTAAGTATGGAAAAAGAAAAAGAAAATACTATGGAAGGGAAGGGAACTAACTATACAAAAAAAGTACTTGAAATAATTATGAAACTCTTGAAACATTACCTGTCTACGTGTGGAGTTGATCAAGAAAGCTTTGACTAGCAAGTAGGGTGAAACAAAAAAAAAAACAGGTACTCATCTTGTATTTTTGACTTTTGATAGAACTGTAATGATACTCTGTCGACTCTTTTACAAGCTATCGTATAACCCTCCACCTTTGTGAAGATGGAGTTTAGTTAAACTACTTGTCGGGATGCTAATGAACCATGAACTCCATCTTACTTTTGTATATCTCTGTTGTTTTAGGTACTGAACTGATGGGAATGATAGTACCTTAGCAGACCAGGATCAGAACGATCGAATCGAATTACCCATGATCATCCTGTGGAACACAATCTCAACTGGCCAATGAAGGGGGACTTTATGGAAGAGTGGACAAAAAGGGGGATAATGACTGGGGGTGGGGGAAGGGTGTAAAGGTAAAAAGAATACATACTGTTGTTACATAATCATCCCTTGACTGAACTTTTATTTTTTTATTTTTTTTATCACTGTAGACAATGATACCTTTACCTTTTATATTAGACTACAACATTCAAACCAAATTAGATGATCATCATTAACTGGATATATCATCACTTTGGAATCAACCATGTCAATGCTGGCGGGGCTTTTACCAAATTCATTTTCTTTCTTTAATGGTCTATTTAATTAGGCATTTACTCTACTTTACTTTATTACTCTATTCATACTAATAAAAAACAAAAAGTATATTATTATTATTATCATTTTTGATTATTTGATAAAAGAACGTGTTTGGTTATATCTTGACAGTGATCTTGCTTGTTATAAAGGTAAATAGGGTTCAATGTGTGACAGAACCTGCCTAGTTGAATTTGATAGTCAGATCATGTCGAGGTTGGTACCTTTTTATATCCATAATAGATGTGAATAGTAAAAAGAGGAGTAAACCTTGTATAGTTTAATAGATAATTGCATTGAACTTTTATAAGAAGAAAGGATAGAATGGGCCTTCTTTCTCTCTCTCTCTCTCTCTCTCTTCTTTTAATTAATGTAATGACTTTATATGTGATAATGATGGAAATGGGATCTGATATTAGTTACTTGACTTTTGATTGAATTCAGGTAATGTGGGCATCGCAAAATATATAAGCCGTGTAACATTGACACCAGACTGTATTTTCGACCATTATAATTTTGGCTCGACCCCGCTCTGGGCAATTTTCCCTCTCTCTCTCTTTTTTTTTTTTTTTTTTTTTTTTTTTTTCTTCCTCTTCTTTCTTCTTTTGATTATTCACCCCATTCCACTCTTTATTTATATATATATATATACATATATATTACACCCATACATATCTATATACACACCTTTATAATAGACATACTTTATACTTATTTCTCTTTTTAAACATGTCTGCCCCTACAGTAGACGAGTTTAATCAGTTACGTGCTCAAAATGAACAACTATGGAAGATTATTGAACGACAACGTACAATGATCCAAAGCTTACAAAAAGAAAACTCTCACTTGGCTGCTGAACGGGATGGTCTACAAGATAATGTCAACACCTTTGAACGTGCCAGGAAACAACGTGCCTCGGTCCTCTTCTCACCTGAAGCACTCAAGGCCATGATGACGGAAACTGAAGATGAACCAAGTCCAATGCCACCACCTCGGTCTCCTTATCGTTCCAATAGCGGTAAACCTGAACACCAACCATTAAAAGCTCACAAAGAACACATTCAACGCCAAAAGGGGAAACAACTCAACTTTTCTCTCGACACTTCGGACACCACTTTATCAACCTCTCTACAACAGACTCCAACTTCTCCTCGAAACGTGATTTTGGAAAAGGATGCTCAACATGTGCAAAAATTCAAAACTTGTAAACCAGCTTCACCATCTCTCAACACCACTTCACCTTCTTTTATCATGCCCATGTCAAGTGTCTCTTCACCTATTGCCACCAATACACCAATCGATGAAGCCTCCTTATCTTCCTCTTTCTCTTCCTCTACTTCTTCCTTTTTACGACCAAATTCACCACCTGATTTTACACTTCAACGACCTGGTGGAAACAACAACAGTAACAACAACAATCGGTCAAAACGGGAAAGTCATATCTTCTTCTCTCCACCTCCTATCTTACCACCACCACCACCACCACCTGCTGCTGCTGCTGCTGCTGCTGCTGTTGCTGCTTTAGATGGTTCTACTATGGTATCTTCCTCGGATCTCGGTGAAAAACAAATAATGGAACCTACAGCAGGACTACCACAGCACTCCATGTCCTCGGCCTCAGCAACAACAACTGTATCATCTTTATCCTCCAACTCATCAACCACGTCTGCTGCTGCTGGTCCATTTGTGGGGGGCATCACTAACATTGCTGTCAAGGTACTTGGGTCCAATATTCGTCAAAATGAAAAAAGTCGTGAAGTCATCTCATTTATTATCTCTGTTGGCAAGAAACCGGATGAATTCAATATGGAATATGAAGAACTTTGGCGGGTGGAAAAACTCTATTCTCACTTTTTGGAATTGGATAGCAAGGTAAAACATCACTGTTATTATCATTATCATTATCATTACTTAATCTAATTACTCTTATTATCTGTCTAGTTGAAATCTGGTCATCGATCTGTAGCTAATCGTATTGCCAAGTTACCCGACAAGGCCTTATTCACCACCAACTCACCCAGCAAAGTGGATCGAAGAAAAGCGGCATTGGAACAATATCTTCACCATATTGTCCTTCTACCTTTGGAAGACAGCTCTGATTTATGTGAATTCCTCAGTACGAATGTGGTGGACAATGATGTAATGTATTCTCGAACTGGACGCAAGGAAGGATATCTGACAAAACGGGGCAAGAACTTTGGTGGATGGAAAACGCGCTACTTTGTGCTGCATGGATCAAGTTTAGAATACTACGAATCAAAGGAAGGCAATCATCTGGGTACTATTCGACTGATCAATGCTCGAATTGGTCGACAAACACCAGGCACTTCAACTGACGAACACAATACTTATCGACATGCCTTTTTGATTGTGGAACAAAAGCGATCGGGGTCATCTCAGATGCATCGACATATTCTCTGTGCTGAGTCTGATCAAGAACGGGATGATTGGGTGGATGCTCTGTTTAAAAATGTCACCTTGGAAGACGAAAAGCAATTTATGGGATCTAACTTGAGTGACTATGCTCCTTCTGGCGATAATAACATAAATGGTACACCTGTGATGAAAAAGAAACCAACAAAGTCCATGTCTTCCAAATCGGCAACAAGTACCAAGTCTGGCTCTTCTCATGACAATGAATTTGACAAGATACGACCTTGTGTGGCTCAAGACTCTAATGAAATTGGTGTTGCTTTGTCTGGTCCTCCATGTGTCATCAATGAAAGCTCAGAATCACTGCCTTCCACTTGGTCATCTGCAACATTACCACCACCACCTATTGTTTTTGACCAAAGGACAAGTTTGGATCAGCCTCGGTCTACTTATACGATGCATTTGAATAACAACAACAACAACAGCAGCAATTCATTACAACCACGACCATCTCATAATCTCACTCGACGTAGCTCAATGGTCAACCTTCTCAACACGGAAAATGAAGAAGAAATCATCTTACCAGCACGTGCAATGTCGCCATCACCAGCCTTTGGTCGGGAAAGCGAAGAATTACTGGGGGATGATTTACCAGAGAAGAAAACGAAGCACAAGCGGATGACATTCTGGGGTAAAAAGATGTTTAACAACAATAGCAGCGAAACTCTGGTGGTTCCTTCTCGACCTTCACCTTCCTCTTCCTCTTCTACCTCCAATACCAACGAAAACAACAATATCAACAACAACAACTCTTTGGAAATGGCGACAGGGACACAAACATCATCATCTGGTTTCCGAGGATTCTTATCTCGTCCATCACATGAAAACGGCCGATCTAACAGCAAAGATGCTCAGCCCATTCCTCAACATCCTGTCTTTGGTGTGCCTCTTGAAGAAGCCGTGCGTGTGTCTCGAGTATCTGATACCTATCAATTGCCCTCTATTGTCTTCCGGTGCCTTGAATATCTCGACGCTAAAAAGGCCATATTGGAAGAAGGTCTCTACCGGTTAAGTGGTAGTAATATCATGATGAAATCTTTGAAACAAAGGTTTGATTTAGGTAAACTAAAGGAAAAAGCAAAAAGGAAGGAGGGTGATAACTAACTCGGTTTTTTCTTCTCTATAGAGGGTGATATTAATCTATTGGCGGCCAAAGAAGAATATGATGTACATGCTATTGCTGGATTATTGAAAATGTGGCTACGTGAACTACCAACAAGTGTATTGACTCGGGAACATCGAATGGACTTTTTATATGTGATTGGTAAGTCATAAAAAAGAAAAGGGATATGGTTAACTAATGAATCAATGACTTTTTTTTTTTTTTTTTTTTTTTTTTGTATGTATAGATTTGTTGGATCGCAAGGATCGTGTCAACGAATTGGGTCGACTGGTGTCTCTGTTACCGATCGCCAATTATACCTTACTCCGCGCATTAACGGCCCATTTGATTCAGGTGGTACAACACTCGGATGTCAACAAGATGACGATGCGAAATGTCAGTATTGTGTTTTCACCAACACTCGGGATTCCAGGCACTATCTTCAACCTACTGATGAGTGAATTTGATTATATCTTTTGGACAACGGAGGATGGCGACGCGGCACCAAGAATGATCCTTGACGACGAAAACACTGTATACGAAACCCCGACCAAAGTGATTGAAGAAGAAGATCCTGTGGTGGTAGTCGTCTCTGATCAAACACCTAATGGCGATGTCAATGCGATCACAACAAATATGGAATCTGGTGGTAATAAATTGGGAAGAAAACCTACTTTACAACTTCGGGACGGACGAAGTAATCGAAACAGTGTCAACTACCGAGAAGCAGCACCGAACACCATTGTCGAATTGGAAAAACATCATCATAATCATGGTAAGGCTTTTGGAGGAAAGGGGGGGGAGCAAAATGATGTTTGAAAGATTAATCTTGTTTGTTATTTTGTTGTTGTTTTAGGACAACTGATGTTGGATGAAATTGAAGACGAAGTGAATGATTTGGCATTGACTGATGATGATTATTCCATTGTATCTTCGGATGATAAACTTCAAGCTACTGCCATCACTATCTAGAAGATCCCTTCTTTATATTTCTCTTTTTATCTTGGTCCAAATGATCATTCATTTTATTTAGTACTTCTCTCTCCTATCTCCTTCCCCTCCCTTTCTCCTCCTTCCTCATCTCCACTTAATAGTTACTTATCACTTCATGTCTTATTCTCTCACACACACTCCTCTTTAATTATAGTCTTCTCTTCTCTTCTCTCTTTTTATTTTATTTTTTTTATTTTATTTTATACATACACTTTTTTATAATGCTCTTTGTAATAAACATCATTCAAAATGAAAAAGAATAGTATTGTCAAATACATTATATGTTTGGTCCTGTTTCCAATCATTCAATACAAAAAGCTGGTTTAAAAAAGGCGGACTTCCATTTTTGGCGCCCCCTTTTCATGCTCTCTCCAATTATTTATTTCAACCCCCTCCTTTCCTTTCTTTTTTTTTTTTTCCCTTCTTTCTTCTCTCTTCTTTTTATCTTCTTCCCTTATTACTTATTCTTTTTATGGCCGGTGAAGACGCGGTCAACTTTGTCATTGGAGTGTTTGTATCCTTGGGTGCATCTTTTATGGATGCTCTAGGTCTCAACATTCTCAAACTGGATCACGTTAAAGAAGGACAAAAAGATACGAATGCACGACGGGGTGATTGTGGCCGTCCTTTATGGCATATTGGTCTTTACACTTACGTGGCAAGTCAACTCGTTGGTAGCACCATTGCATTAAGTAAGTCCTTGGAATCCAAATAATAAATACTGTACTAAGTTTTTATTCTCTCTCACTTAAGACTATCTCAAAACACAGGTAACAAGGAAACAAAAAAAAAAAAAAAAAAAAAAAAGGAGGCATGAAGGAGAAAAAAAAAAAAAAAGTTGGACTGATAAGTAGGTGATAATCATGGTATTGATTTGATCATTCTTATTAGTATTCTTGCAATAGGAAGGGGGACTCTAACTCTTCTTTATATATATATATATATATATATATTTGTATGTGTGTATAACTATAGTGGGTAGCACCTCTCGGAAGTGTGGCATTAATCTATAACTTTATCTTTGCCAAAATTCTTGTTGGTACCAACATTACACGAAAAGATGTATTTGGCACTTTGGTGGTGGTGGCTTCTGTGATTTGGATCGTGGTATTTGGTGGCATGTATAGTGGCGAAGATCGTAAGTTGAACAAAACTATTATATGCATGATCCCTTTTTTTTTTTTTTGTTTTGTTTTGTTTTGTTTATTTGTTTATCTTGTTGTTGACATAATAATATTTCCGTTACTAATCTATTGTTATGTATTTTGTATTTTAGCGGAAGCTTCGATCTCTTTGGAAAACCTCAAGGTGTTATTTACAAGACCAATATTTATTATCTACTTTAGTGCTCTGAATATCATCACCTTCTCTGGATTGGCATTAGCTATTTGGTGTCATTGGGCTATCTCGGATGAATCAAAACGAACTCTGTTGGTCGGCACGTCAGCTAAAAAGATGCGAAGAATGGTGGGGTTGATGTTTAGTCTGGATGGTGGTTTACTGGCAAGTGAAACTCTTTTATTGGCGAAAAGCGGGTAAAGAATACAAATATTATTAAGGAAACTTTTTTAACTAACACTACTTATTCCGATTAGGGTCAAACTATTTACTTTGTCAGTCAACTCTCAGGTCAACCAATTTACTGATAATACAAGTCGATTCATCATACTGGCTTTAATTGTCACTGCGATCTTACAAGTAAGTACATACTGTACTATATATCCTCATCAATCAACCTCTCACACACTCACATTTAGGTATATTGTCTCAATACAGCACTAAAACTGTATTCATCTGTTGTGGTTGTACCTGTATTCTATGGAACTTATACTGCCCTTGGACTGGTCAACACTATCATTTATTTGGATGAAATCACTAATTATCCTGGCTGGGCTATCTCTCTCGTTTTTGCTGGTATCGGCGTTTTAATATACGGTGTATTCCTATTAAGCTCCAAACCGGATATAAACTCACATTCCTACCATGATCAAGATCATGCTAATCTGGACGACTCAGTTCAAAATCAACAAGTAGTGGTTATTGTACCAACAGAACAAGAAATGTACGACATCTCCTCCTCATCCTCGGCATCACTAATGACTTCCAAACCACCACTTTATACAAAGGCAATATCAAACGATTTCAAAAAAACGACTAGCATTGATGAAAAAAAGTTATCTTATCCATTATTCCCTTCTTCCACTATCACCAAGTCAATCACAATGTACTCTCATGAATCACCAGCAGCTTATCAACAACAGCAACAGCCATTTGAATCAGCGACTTTGGTGAACGAGGATATGCATAATCACAAACCACAGGGACATTATCATCACCATCATCATCACCCAATAGGTAGACGTTGGATCCACAAGTTATTATCAAGAACACCTTGGCGAACCATTCAACGAAGTGAAGATACCTTCCTTAGTCTACACAGCACAGACACCACCGGTCGACCTATTTCGATATCAGCAGCCTCTACTTCCATTGATACCACCATCAGAGCACCACTACCTTTGGCCACTCAACATCGGTGTGGACGACGCACTTCTCACTTTTCTAATTTGTCTGATTCACAAACAATCATCTCTACTCCTCCACCTGATACCTTTGGAAAGGGACCCTAATCTCTCACTCTGCAACCTTAGGATTTCTCCCCTTAGACATTATACAAATTTTAACTTCTCTCCCCCAATCATTCTTCGTCTACTAGTTTATGTATCCTCACCCCCCCTCCTCCCCTATTAGCCACTTGTACAAAAAACAACAACGATTCATCTATACAATATAAATACTCTTTTACATTTTTTACTCATGCAGCTCCTTCTTAAATAAAACAACTCTTTGATGATACCAATTTGATACTTTTATTGAAATGTTTTACATTCAAGAAAACCCGTCTTTCTCTTTTTTTTTTTTTTTTTTTTTTTTTTGTCTTAGCATTGGTGAATAACCATACTAGTGAGTAAACTTGATCAATTAAATGTAAACCAATGCATGAAGGACTCCATCGTTGAGGAGAACACACGTGCCCTTTTCCTCCCCCATCATCCTACACTAATCACTTGTCACCCATTCACAAGACACTTTTTTTTCACGGACCAATTTTAAACCCCGCCGCATGAATCTTTTATTCATCAAGTAAAAAAGTAGATAGTCATTGTTACCCACAAGACTATTAAGTTATTATTACTATTATAAACTATAAAGACTATTTTTGGACTTCATAAAAGTGTGATTCACCAAGGTATGCATCCACGGACTTGTTTTCTATTTAAAATAAAAAAAAGCGTGTGTGTGTGAGTGATGACGGTTCTGATCCATGTATTCCCTGTACTTACCCAAATGAGTAAAGATTTCTTCAAAGTGAGGCATGAATTCACGTCGAGGAATACAAAGATTGAATTCAAGATCCGCAAAGACAGCAAATTCGTGTTCATGGATTTCCTCAGAGTCAATATCCAGTTCGTCATCAATCGCCTATAAAAGAAAAAGAAAGAGCCATTAGTACATACATATCACCATAAATTGATGTCGTACTTACTTCCAGTAAAGGGTGGCAATAAGTTCCCTTAGCTTCATTCACCTTGAAGGCTAAAAACAGGCAACAGGCAGCGATCAGTTTTCGATTCTTCTTTGTCACCACATTCTACAAACAATGATACGAATAATCAGCAAAACTTGTTTCATTTTCATTTTCTTACCTTGATCACGAGTTTTTCAAAATAAGCATAAGCATGGGCCAAGGTGGATACTTCCAGATCAGCCACTTTTCCGATTTCCAACAAGTGTGCTTTAATAGCACGGATTTTGGTTAGGGTGATTTCGTCAGGGATTTCAGGGTGGGCCAGTCGGAATTGTTCATTGATTTCTTTTCTTGCATCTGCAGGTCGGACATTTTGAGTGGAGGAGGTCTATTTGTTGTTGGTTTTAACAAGAAGAAGAAGAATGAGATACAAAATCATAGATAGATACAAACATGATTTTAACTTTTTCTTCTTCTTCCTTACCAAAGAGCTTGACATGTTTCCTACAGGGTGATAAGTATCATTATCCAAAAAGGATGGATCGTACGCATTTTCATCTAATTGGTCTTGTATTACAGCATCATCCCTATCACAAAGAAAAAAAGAAAAAAAAAAGTTTAGTTCCATAATCCATTTGCTTATTTTTTTAATGTAATTACAGCAGGGTACCGATGGGTGACAAGAAGTGAGCATAAGAAAGACCGACTCGTCGTCTATGATTGTCGTGATTTGCAAGTTGTTGTTGTTGCCTAGTTTTACAATAAAACGTTAGTTTCCATTTGATGAGTGTGTGGGGTTTTACTTACACATATCCAATTTGACTTGTTGATGTTTTGTCGTTTTTGCGCTTATTCGTCGATTGTCGAAGTTTGTCAGTATAGTAGCGGAAGACAGACATGATGGTAGTTCCACCACCTGAAGCTTGCTGCTATATATATATATATATATATATATATATATATATATACAAAACAGGATTATGATGAGTATTCTTTACCCATATCCCTATTCAACTTACCTCTTTTCCACCAGCCGATTTCTTTTTGATCTTCTCGGAAGCAATAGGTCGTTCGCTATCTTCTCGAGTTAGTTTGTGGTGTTCATGAGAGGAATCACTCGAGCTGCTCCGTCGTCGTTGGTCTTGTTGATATTTCTTTCTTGCTGTCTGCGGGAGGACATGATCCAAAGGGCCAGATGTCAAGAAGGATGAAGCAAATGGTAGTGAGTAATCTGGTCGTTCCAAAGATAAGGTTGTTGCGGGATTATCGCCATCCGTTGTTGAGTTACTGTCGCTTGAGTGTAAAGACAAGGCTTTTTTTTTTTTTTTTTTTGGTCGGTTTCAAACACATAAATGAAAAAGAGTTGATGTTAGGTTTTTTTTTTTTATTTGAAAAAAAGCCGTGGTGTTGTAACTTACCAGCGATATCGGAAGGTCCACCATCTTCCTCCAGTGTATGATCATGATAACCAGAATAACCAATATGATCGTCGTGGTGGTGGTCATCGGTATTGTTGTTGTTGTTGTTGTTGTTGCTGTTATTGTTGTTGTTATCGTCCGAGTACTGGAAAGAATAAGAGAATGGTTCTTTGTTGTCCCCAGCATTGCCAAGAGGTATGTTAGTGAGGAAGTCGATGGCTGCTGGTCTTGAGGTATTTCGCCTAGTTTTACGACTTTTCGTCGTGCCCATTGGCGTATCCGACGGGAGAGTAAAAAAGGGAAGGAGAGTAAATTAAGATAGAATTAAGTATACAATCAACAGCAATAAAGTAAAGTACTGTTAAATCGATACAATGTAAAGAATATAACAAGAATTAGCTCCCTAAGGATGTATTATATAAAAAGGTGGATTTTGGGGAGTGGGGAGATACGGAAGATGAAGAAAGAAGGGAGTCTACTTTTTTTTTTTTTTTTTTTTTTTGTTTGAAGAGAAGTAATCCATTTATTCGGCGCTTTAATTTATCCACATGGGAAAGCATAGAGTTAACTGGTACACATATCTATTCTATATGTGATGCCAAAAGGTACCAATTCTTTAATATCTGATAAATTTATTCACTATCACTAGTAATAGATGAACAAAACATTACACTTCAGATATCATTGGGATGAATAAACATTTGAGTGTGTAGTGGCCATTTCGAGCCTGCCTAGCAAATCTTGGTCGACGGGGTTTAAAATTTTGTTTGCTTTTGCAAGGTGATGGGCCTACCAAACCTTGATTACTTCAAACCTCCACGTATACTTGATTCCTGATCAAGTCAGATAAGAGCATCACTTCATTTATTCTTTGCCTATGATTACTAGTTTTATATATACTGTTTTATGTCGACGAATGAAAAAAAAAGGGATCAGATGAAGTAAATTTGTAAAGTCCGCTGCATAAAAAAAGGAGTATTAGGGAAAAATTTAGCCGGAGTGGTTTCCTATAGGCGTCATTTTATTAATGCGAACTCTGATGGCCAATCCTGTATAAGATTGCTAAAATTTGACAATCCATGGGTTTTGATTATCTGATTTTTTCATTTTCACATCATATAAGAGAGATTTGTAAATCCTTTTCAACTTTCCTTGGGGATGTCCACCCCTTTAACAAACAACAACAACTTGTCGGTCAATTCTTGGAATGAGAATATGGCTGGCAACCCTCCTTTGAGAGGGAAGGGTACAGGGCTTCGGCCTACGGCAAGTGAAAAAAGAAAAGGACATACTTCCCACATAATATTAACTGATATTTCATTCGCCGCTTATTCGACCCTAAAAGAAGGACCATCAAGTTAATGGACAAGCTACAAGGACTTTATTTATTAAGTGGAATATCAAAACGTTTTTATTGGATAATGAGGGTGATGATAAATGATGATAATACTAATATATAAGAAGAATGATGATACTATACAAAAACAACAACCATCTAAACTATTCATCCTTGGTAGGTGGAGAGATTTCACGAAGTGCGGTGAGCATGCTTTCGCGCACACGCACACTGAGTTCGTCAATAGAAGCCGAGTCTTCTTGAATATCATGGGTCAATACAGGTGGTAGGACTAGAGATAAAGGGGGGGAAGGTATTAGT
This sequence comes from Chlamydoabsidia padenii, assembly GCA_025330725.1. NCBI lineage: Eukaryota > Fungi > Mucoromycota > Mucoromycetes > Mucorales > Cunninghamellaceae > Chlamydoabsidia > Chlamydoabsidia padenii. The sequence goes on along the minus strand of JAIWND010000006.1, from coordinate 307,410 downwards.
ATTAAGGTAGAGTGATTGATGACCTTTTTGAATAGCATTTCCTTTTGTGTGAGAGAGATCGGTTACCTTTAATATTAATATTTCCAGGGACAAAGCGTTTTGCTTTGGTAGAATAAATGTTGCTGTAATTGGCAAATACCACAGGGACAATAGGTACACGGGCTTGCACTGCCATATGGAAGGCACCTTTTTTGAAGGGTAAAAGATCGACCTTGGAGGAATGACCACGGGTTCCTTCAGGGAACAACCATACGCTAATCTATTAACATAATACAAGAGTGTCAGATGATATTGATAAGTTTATAATACCAGTTGATTATTCCCCTCCCCCTTTATTTGTATCCATTTCACACCCATCCCATACCATCGTTTTACCTTCTTTCTGTGAATATCATCAGATGCTTGTTTGGCTTGTTTTACAGCATTGGTACGATTTTTTCGGTCCAAAAAGATAGCGCGGCCGAGTATCACTACAAAAGAAGATGTGTCAGTATGCATCCCAGTGTTATATTATGATAATCAACTTACTAAACCAGCCCAAGAAGGGATAATACTTGATTTCTTTTTTGGCAACAACAGAAGTGTTCTTGGGGAAGACCGCACCCATAACCATAATATCCAAACTGCTTTGGTGGTTGCAAACATACACAGCAGGTGATTCTAACAAGTTATGTTCATCCATAATAGTGCATCGTACACCAGTAAAAACCCTACCGAGATAATAATAACCCCTGCCGACGGTGTAATTGATCAGTCCTGCTTTGCCAAAGAGAGGTAAGAAGAGAGCCGCCAACATGCCATAGATTGCCATTACAAACACAAGTGCAATGGCCATCACACCTCGGGATCGATAGCCACCGAACTTGCGATAGAGTACAGCAGAAAAAATTAAACTGGATATATAAACGTAGGATGGTACTTGTCGAAGGTAGTCCATGGCTAAAGAAGAGAGATACATAAAAAGAAAAAAAGAAGAGGAAGGAGAAAGGGACAAATGGCGGGATTTGAAAATACTGAAGCAAAGAAATGTTTTATAATGTGCGTGTGTGTGTGTGCTACACCATACTTTGGGGATAAAAAGAATGAGATGATTCGACATGAATAATAGAATAGCATGAAAACTGATCACTAGAATACCTATTATTAACATCCTCATCATCATCACAGTTCTTGTTTCAAAAAGGTAATCAATCCTGATGTGAGCTTGTTTTCTTTTGACATGTGAATTATGCTTTTTAAATCCCGTTACATTTGAGCGACCTCGTCTCTTGCTCGGAAAATGAGTATCGGTGTGGTTTGACAATCACCTCCTTCTGTTTCATCCTAGCTATTCGGTACGTAAATTCAGGACGAAGTGGAGACATAAAGGGATTGGTGTATCATCTGACAGTTTATATCCTCGTTATAAAAAAAGCCTTGATAAGTTTTTCCACCGCACTTTTTTTCAAATTCCGTTTCCTTTTTAAAATTTACTACCCCCCTTTTTTTTTCAACAATATCAACAAGTGATATAAAGACTTTTAATGATCAAAAAATTTGAAAGGTGTAGGGTAGATGCCTCGTATTAACAGCATATGCCATTTCCAAATCATGCAAGTCAAACCCAGAGGTTTAAAGTCCGCAATGCTAACCAAGAAGTTCCTGCACCTGGTCACTTATCCAGTCTCATTAAAACCCCAACAACACCATTGACATAAAAAGACAAGATAAAGAGAGATAAAACTGTTTAATTATAAATATTTGACATAACTACATTAAAAAATCAACTAATCATTACAGTAAGGATCAAGGAAGGGAGTGTATATATTAAAGTGTATTATGAATATGTATAACTATAAAGAAAGGGAGGGTCAATATATATATATCGATGCATTTGTGTATTGTTCCATTAGTTGAGCGTCCCTTTACAAAACTTGCTTCCACAAAGACAAGGTATTTTATCAGCTTCTAGAGGGAATTTGTAGTCGTATGTGATTTCTTCGCCTGGTTCAATGTCGCGATTGGCGTAGATGACGATTTTTTTATGTTTGTCGACAGTGATGATCTTGGCGCTACAGTTTGGCTATGATTTACAAAAAGTCCATTAGCATTCTTTGTCGCCTTCTTTTCACATACCCCTCCTTTTTTTTTATTTTTATATTACTTACACTACAACAATGGTTGATAAACCTTGCAATACTACCCTTTTTGGTCGCATCAATTACAATATCGTCATCCACCCTGAATAAGTAGCTGCTTCCAATTCCGCACCGTTCGTAGGTCTTTTCGCGTTCTTCCGCTACTTGTTGTCGAATCACTTCACCAACGTATTCTATCACCATGTCATTCGCATCAATGTGTTCTTCGGCATAGAGCCCCCAGTCATGGATTGGCGATTTTGCAAACCGAAGCTGTTTTTTGCGACCCTTGAGTTGATTGAATTTCAGAATGTCAGAATCCACCATTGCCTTCTTTTGCATCACCATCCCCACAACAAACCGTCGATTGTTGACCCGATTTGTTCTTGAAGATAGTCGTCCCGCCAGAGAAGAAGCATCCAATACCGCCATGTTTTTGGGGAGATAGGTCGCCTTTTCAGCATCCGATATCACATAATAGCCTCGAGATCTTGCGCATCCACCACCATTTTTTTCAGTCACCTTGTCAGTTTCAGGGATGTTGGCACCTAATCCGAGTTTTTCCAAGATGGCAAGTCGTAAGAATCCAAAGTCTTCAGCGTCTTGCACTTGTCGGAATGGATCCCATTCGGGGTGATGGTCCAAGGTATCTTGTCCAGCATTTCCACTTTTGCCATCATCAATCGTCCATTCATCGTCAGAGGAGTCCGGTGCCAACAACATACGTTCATAAGCTTCTTGATCAAACGTGTCGGCTTCATCGCCAGTCGCCTTGTTGTCGTTTTGCCAACCTTGTCGTTTGCGTTTGCCAGTACCCATATCGTCATCTTCCGAGGTCCCACCAACATCAATAGCCATATCTGAGGAATTTGCACTGGGTTTGAATCCCCGGCCAGATTGTTGTGATCCATCCTGTTTCCTATGAATGCTTGTTGAAGAGGATACTTGTTCTTCACCCAATTCCGATGTTTCCGTTTCTTCTAGGTGAGAGGACTCTGTTAGTGTACCTGCATGCAAGTGTTGTTTCTTTCGGCCAGGTTTTATAAGTTGCTTGGTTCGTTTTCTTTTGTTGTATTGTCGGTTTAATGCATCATAGCTGTCATCATCATCATCGCCATCGCCATCATCAAAGTGCCCATTGGTCCAGTCAGTAACACCAGTTGTCGATTTCGAGAGGCCTTGTTTAATATCAGTCTGGTCACTATCCGAAGCATCTTCTTGATCTTGGTGAAGGCGTCTGAGGAATGCTTTATGGACTTCTTGGTCGATTTCATCTTCTTCGTCGCTAAGATAATCCCGAAGTCGTCGAGGTTTTTTCCGGTCCAACGCTGTCTTCTTGGTTCGCTTAGGCCCTCTTGCATTACTGGTTGTCGATTCCTTCATGTTGATATCCACTTCTTGATCACTTGACGTCGATGATGCACCTGATTGATATTCACCTTCTTCCGAGCTTGAGAAGAAAGTATTGCCTGAGGGTTCTTCCACGTCCAATGCAGGTCGTACTGGGGATCTTGTTCCGTTCGAATGTTTCCTTGGTGTTGAAGATGGTGATAGTGCTGAATGATGTTGTCGCTTTTGATGGCCACGTTTGTTGTTTACTGGATATCGATAGCCGTAGTCGTATTTGTTGTAAGAGTCAACGTCGTCATTATCTCCATCGCTGTATTTTGGTGAATACAATTGTTGGCGTGATTGTGAAGAGTCATTACCAACCGATTCACTTGTACTTGGTGGTGGTTTAGAGGATGAGGAGCGCTTTTTGAATCTTGGGAGTTTGTTGAGTGAGGGTAGTGCTCCTTCGATTATGTTATTATCCAGATTCGGTAGAGAGAAAAGACCATCGTCCTCCGTTTTTATATTCCCGTCAACAAGTGCTGAATAAGTCGAGGAAGTGTTGGTGGTGACGGTATAAAGATGACTTGCCGAGAGTTCCGATTTGTCGACAATATGATTGCTATGAAGAGATTCAGTCGGATCAGACTTCAATAATGGTGAAGGTGGTGATGACGTGGTCGTAGATGATAAAGTTGCTTGAGTGTGTATATTGCAAGTCGTTCCAGAGGCAGTGGCATTCCCATCATTTCCTATAGGTGTTGTCGTTTTCGAGTCTGACCCCCTACGACTGGTCGATTGTTCGAGCGCTTTTTTGTATAATGCTGGGTTCAAAAAATCGTATATGCAAGGTCCCACAACACGATTTTTCAGGTCCTTCATGAATACATCCATTAGTTGATCAAATAGTATCTGTTTCGCATGCTCCATAACGTTGTCGTGTTTTGGTGATAATGATGGTTGTTTGCTGCTGGTATCAGTTGGCGGAGAAGATTTGGATTGAGACAAAGTGGTGGCACTAGTAGAAATAGCATCCATAGGCTGACAGTAATCTGGTTGTTCAGTTTTCACCAAGATGGGTTCATTCACCACGGGAGAGCTGGATTTTGTTGTAGTGGCGAATGGTATTTCATTGATCTTGCTTTTTGGTGAAGAAGTGTTGGAGGAGAGTGTCGCTGTATCTGTTGGTGGCATCAGAGGCGGTATAGTTAAATCATCTGGCTTGGCTTCCAAAGCAAGTTCTTGAGGTAGAGTCGCAGGAGTAGATGATTGGATATGTGTTGATAGATCGTTAGTTGTTGAGGGATCTTGGAGTGTCATGTGTAAAACGTAACCCAAGAGCGATTGTCCTTCCATTGCTGCTAATGCCCGCTTTGCTGTACCCATAGAATCAAAAACAATATACCAGGCACCTTCATCATGATAAATCTATAATAAAAGGAAAAGAAAAGAAAAAAGGATTAGTACAAACTTCTATTTCAACGCTGATCTTTTCATTATCCAACTTACATCCAAAGAGCTATAATGATAAAAAACTTTACGCAGTTCTTCCAATATACCACGTATAAATGGTAACGTTTTTCTTGAGATCACCAAAGAGGGTTGTTTATCAGTCACCGGTTGTCGATCCTATGTGAAGAAGAAAAAACAAAACGTTAGTAAACTAATATTGTGTTTGGCACCATGGTATAAAATAAAACTTACATCACGAGAGGGTCGATCATCACGAGTTGTCCAGTAATCATTCCGTTTTCTGCGTCGGTCCCAATCACGATCCCAGTTGTCGCGCCCAGTATTATAATCCCACCTTGATCTTGACGTGGAAGGGTAATCATTGTCATAATAACCAGCACCTACCGAATCCCGCCCAATGCTTCGACTTCGACTTCGACTCCTACTGTTGTACCTTGAATAATTTGCCGATCCAGTAGGTTGTGCTTGCTGAGATTTGTCCCATTTAGAAGTTGATGGAGGAGGCAAGGCTGAAGATGCCAATGGTGGTGGAGGGGTGCCATAAGAAGATGTTCGTGAAGCAGATCCATATCTGTCAGAGTCGTAGTTTCTTGATGAATACCTTGATGACGAAGGGTAAGGTGGAGGATGAGATGATGTTGAAGACCGTGGGTATAGTGTTGGATGATGGTCGCTACTACCTATGTCATCATCACGATAGCGATCGTAAGGGTAATATCGACCATCGACAGGTTCTGTCGTACGCTGTTGATATCTATAATTGTGGTCGTATACGGATCTTCTTGATGGTTCCCTGTCTAAAACTTCACCTTCTTCTTGATATCTAGAGAATGATGGTCGGCTAGGGCGATGATCATAAGGAGGTAGTGATGGTTGTACTGATGATGTTGCTTGCTGTGGTGGTAATGGTGTCGTTGTTGGTTTATCGTATATCGATGTTGGCTTTACTGGTAATTCATTTGATGTGGGTGAGGTTTTGGTGTCAGAGGAAGCTTCCACTACGGCTATTTTCAACTTTTCACCTAGAAAACAGAAAATTGATAAGTACAAAAAAACGTCAATGCCAAATATGGTTCTGTCTTACCTGTTGGATCATATTCGATTTTGACATTATTAGCAGCACCCATTTTTCGTCTACTACCATTACCCACCGCCTTTGTTGCAGCTTCGTGACCATCACCGCCAAATCCAACCAAAGCGATACCAAGAGATCCACCTGTGGCAGGATGTCTTTCAATAGTAACACGTTCTACTTGACCGTATACAGATAGGTAGGTTGCAATTTGTGTTTCCGTGGTGAGTGGTGATAAATTTGTCAAGAGGACAGTCGCTAGAGGTTTTGCGCCAAGAGAGTATTCGTCAAACTACATGATAAATCAAATGTATGATTAGTATAAGGTTTCGTTGTCAATGTGTTGTTGTTTTTCTAACCTGAAAGTGGACACGTGTCAGTTTGTTTCGATATGTCTTTCGTCCTTTTGATCCATCTTTCCCATAATGTGCGATCTGTAAACGAGGATCCTGTGGTGTTCTTGTCATCGTCATACTCTACAATAGGATACAATATAAAATCAAGATGAGTACTTTTTGTTAAATAAAAAAAAGGGGGGAGGAGGAGGAGGAGGAGGAGGAAGGTGGCAAGATCATAAAGAGTAGAATAATACAATCGAGCTTACGATGGGTCAAGACTATTTGTAATCTTGAGTGATAGTGTGTGTGTGTGTGTGTTTTCTTTTTATTTTTATTATTATTATTATTACCATATCATCTTCATATCGATATATCATTTGTGAGCCTTGCTTCCGACTGCGATCAAGGTCTGGATCGTATAATACCCGATAGTTTTTTGCTGTAGATGTTGAGGCTGTTGTGCCGTTGGTGCTTGCAGGCGAGTTTGACTTAAGTGATGACCTATAGAGAAGTAAATTAAAGTTAGAATTGGATCAATATACACATCTATACCACTACCCTTTCCTTTTTTTAAGTGCTCAGTACAAACTAGATATCCTTGACATTCCTTTTTTCCCCAACCCCCCTTCTATATATCAAACAAGGCTAACTAGTTTGACTTTTATGATAAGTATTATTTTTTCTGTATTGTTTACCATTGTGAATCCATGAAGAATATTAAAAGAGAATGGATACAAAGTGGAAGAGAAGTAAAAAAAAATTGTAGCCCCCAAAAACAACAAAGTATCACAGCGGCCAAATTTAAATTCCGCTACCTTGATTTGGCAAACGGCAATGAGTATGGAGTTGAAGAGATACTTTATTTAAAGATTTATATATCAAATGTTAACAAACTAAACAATCTACAAGAATAGGTTAAATACATGATACGTATTTGAATGGGTCACAACCAGAAGCACCATGTTCAAAATATATCCATTTCTAACAAGACATCCATAAAGCAGCAGACCACATAAACAGAGATCATCCACCAACCAAGTTCCTTGTTAATGCAATATCCATTCAAATTGACCACAACCAGAGTACTAAGTAATACTGTGATTAAACCCGCCGATGAAAGTAAGATAGTTGGTGCAATATCAAGCTTGTATGGTACCCCCGTCAATAATGTTTGGTAAGTTGAAGATATTCCCACCCCAAGCACCATATCTACAAAGAAACATGATAAGAGTTAATAATTATTCAAGTTGGTGGTTTCACAGCTTACTTAATAGTGGACCTGCATAGCATGCTGATATCGCCATCGTTGGAAAGCCCATCTACAAAAAGTAAATACCCCCCCCCAAATCATATGTTAAATCTATTGAGTCTTTTTTTTTTTTTTTTTTTTTTTTTTTTTTTTTTTTTTTTTTCCTACCTTGGCAATGGCGGTGTTTGCCACCAGATCACCCACACTACTTCCCTATGTGAGTATATAAATAATGATATTAGCAAGTCATTATTTAAAAATGTCTATGAAGATAGTGGTTCTTACCAATGCAAATATAGTCAAACCCATGATAGCTTCACTGATGTCGAATATAGCACCCAATGCCTATAAGAAAAACAAAAAGAGTCAATGTTCATATATTCCTCTTTGCATAAATCAACTTACCTGTAACAGCCCCACCATTTCATTGGCCAGTAAGAAGATCCAGTTCAAAGCGATAACAAAGCCAGCGAATGAGAGGAGCCAATACCAAGAGGGTTGTTCCTTTGCATCGGTATAAAACATGATCGTCAAAGCCAAAATACAACCAAGACCAGTACCAATGCTAACGTATTGAAGATCGATAAACCCATTCACTATTGGGTAATATATATATATAAGTTAGTGCCACGAAATGATCTGTTCATCATTGTAACGCGCTCACTTACCAGACATGACGGTGAATGAGAAGGTACATGCACATACAGCTTGGACAATAACCAGCCATTGGCACCATTCGGGTTGAGAATCCATAAAATAATCGGTATCGTCGGGCAAACCAATGGAGCAACTATCAACTGCCGAAGATTCACTGGACCGATGGTGGTGATCTGGAGTGGATGGTGATGATGTTGGTGTGATCGCTTCTGGTACAGCCAGGTAGCCATTAGTAGTATTCTTGGATGAAGTCGATCTTGTTGCAGTGGGTATATTCTGTGGTACTCCAAGATAGTTTGTTGATGACGGATTGGATTCGATAGGATCGCGTGAGTATTGATATTGTTGTTGTTGTACAGGTTGCTGATAATGAGGCTGTTGATAGACCGAGGGTAATAGTTGATCTTCTGTTGCCGCTACTTCAAAATCGTCAATCTTGATGTCTTCGCTTTCCACCACAGGTAAAGTCAATGTAAAAACAAGTACCAGTGGAAGAGCCACCAGAGAGCTTAGTTTGGAGAATGTTGTTTTGTTGGACCAGTCTTGTAAAGTTGGGCAGAGAGTAAGAAGGATGTCCTCCAGTACCAGATATGTTTGTAGAGGGACAGGAATTGGCCCTACCATTACCACAGAAGGTTTTGTTTCGTTGAGTAAAAAGTCGGGAGCTGGATGTAATGGTTTGGTCGGGTCAGGAGTAGGTAACGCCACCGATATTGATTGTTGATCATGATCTTCCCCCGTATCAACATCTGCTGTAGTATGCAATACATGAGCTGTCCCAATACCTAGTGAATTCACTTGATCAGGTGTTGGTATCAGTTGTTGTTGTGGCTTTTGTTGTTGGCAATGCTGAATGGCAGTGGGTGGTGCAAGTCGTATTTGAGGAACGGATGCTGTTGAGTGAGAGGTGGTAGGTTGAGGTCGTTCGTCTATACTTTTGGTTTGATGTTGATTGGCTGATATGTATGCAAAATAGTCATCTCTGGTGTTATTGCTATTACTATTGTTGATGTTATTGCCACCATCACCATCGGATATCCTTTGTTGAGATGTGATTTGAGGGGGTCGGTCATCCAAATGTGTCGATCTTTGTGTTGCCCATCCATCATCAGGTCGTCGTACAAACTGTATATTTGGCGCCGAATATTCTGGTGACCTTCGCCAAGTTGGTGTTTGTAAAGAAGGGTCACGTTGTCGTTGAGTATGCATCAGTTGTGTACTATTGGCTCTTCGAATAGAAGTGACCTGTTCCTGGAACTAGAGTGATAAAAGGTAAAGGAAGAAAAAAAAAAAAAAGGTGAATGAGACCAATAAACAATAACGCAGGTGCCCTTTTTCTTTTATTAATATATTACTTACTTCAATTGCACTAAACAATGATGTTCTAATCCCAACACGTGGTGCTAAATGGTGACGATAGAGCCTTGATGAGATCGATCCATTCGTACTAGCTGTTCTTGGGCCATAAATAGAATCAAGTCGTAATGATGATCGTAGAGATTGTTGTGAAGAGTTGATCGATACTGGGCGAATGACATGACCAAAGTGTTGCGATGAGGAACTTGATTGGGGCAAGAAGCCATGTTCAGGGATAGATAATCGTAATGGTTTGCCATTGATGTCTATGGAATGTAAATTAAAAAATTTTAGTACCATTTCCGATGAGTGTTTTGTGTTTACAACTGTAAATTACCCTGATTTCCCAATAAACGAGACGCTTCATTTACCAATTGTTCATTGACAGAGATGTTTAAAGCCTTTGGTTCCAATAGTTGAGCAGGAGTTTCAGATTCAGGGAAGTAATAAGTTCCAAAGACGACAATAAATACATAGGATACATAATAAGTGATGAGAGCAACACCATGATACCAGCAAATACGTTGGTGATAAACAATCCAAGTGATCATAATAATAGCACCAGTAAGATAAGACGCATCCCGCATAAAAGTGATTTGTTTCGACTTGAATGGCCTGATGATGCCCATACTTCCAGATACAACAGACACAATAAAGAATGCCGCACCGATGAGTTCGCCGATTGCCAAAGATCCCGACCCGCTATTCATTGCAGAGAATGTGCTAAATAGATCAGGACTTCCATTACCAAAAGCGAGAATAGTCACCCCAGCCTATCAAAAAAGATGTGATACCAATGAGTAAATGGTGTTTTATGTCAACGTCACTTGCCATGCTTTCGGATAGTTGTAGCTTTGTAGATATGGTTTGCAAATTGGGACCTAAGTAAATTCAAAAGAAGGATAAGAAGGTCAGCAGAGAGAATTTCTATTGATTCCATTTTCCACTTGCAAAAAAAGTCAGACGCCACCACACTGACTGCCCCAAATAAAAGCAATAGACCAGAAACCTAACACCAAACACACACACCATACACTTCAAAAGTTAGTATAATGTATGCTCTTTTGATTGTTTCTGTTTCTTTTTTTTTACCATTAGCGTGACTGAGAGAGGTCGCCAAAGTTGAGAGCAGTAATAAAAGCGCAAGTACATTCCACTGAATCCAGAGCAGGCTGACTTTACAAAAGCACATTCATCTTTGTGGCGTTCGATATGAGAGCACTAGTAAAGAATAAAGGTTAGTAGATTATCAAAGGCATGTTTCCATTTGCCAAAGTTCCCCAATTACCTTTTTATGAGGGCTCGTTCCTAACAATTCCAAATCCATGGTTGGCTCGGATGAACTTGCAAAGGTATACCATAAAACAATAAAGCCAATACATAGGCCATAAAATAGTTTTCTATTTATCATGGTCGATTAAAATAAAACAGATGAGAGAGAGAGAAGAAAGAAAGGTGGAAAAGTGTTTGTGAGGCAACGAGAAAGCTTTATGCACAAGCATTTTTAAAAGTCCGAAAATCGCTACGATTATCATCAACAAAGATGCATGGTTCGGTAAGGGGTTCAAAACAAAAAGACGAAGACTGATGGTTGTTGTTTATAATGCATTATAGTTTATTTAAAAAAAGAATGATGACTATTTTCCTATTTACAAATGAGGCATAATAAAAGATTGTGGCGATAATGATAATACGAGGCGAGTGGAAGGAGACATAGTGATGTGATAATAGTAATAGTAATAGTTGATAGTAATAGTTAATAGCAATAGTAATAGTGTTGTCTAGGGATTAGTGGTTGGTCTAACAAACATGAAATAAACTAGGTAAAAATGGATATATCTATTAACTGATTATACAACAAAGCACGTCCAAAGATCCACGAAATTGTTGTTGTTGTCGTCGCCGCATATCAGTTGTAGTGGTTGTAGTGGTTGCTGTTGTTGAATTACTGTTCCTTGAATTTGATGGTGAGTGCCGAAGGTATTGACCAGACTGTTCTTTCGAGTTTCCTTTTCCATCAGTAGTCTTTGTTCTAGTTGTTTCCCTATTGTTGTTGTTACTGTTTCCCTGATTACTGCTACTTCCTAAAACCAGATCGATATTGTCCAAGCTTGCTTCGTTTGATTCCCATAATGAAGGTTGTCGATAAAGGCCATAGTGAATATCGCCCGACGTCATGGTACCCAAGTGAGGACTAGCAACTGCTGATTTGTGTTTAAACGCTTCGTCGTCGAATATTTCCACACGTGCTTGTCGATCGAAGGCTTCATCCAGAGCCAATACATGTCGGTCAGCCAATCGTTTCCTATCCATGCCGTTTGTCGAATACCAGTATATCGTAGTAGTATTCTTGTTAATGTCAGTACTAAAGGAAGGGTCAGTCATGATCAAAGCAGTATAAGGAAAAGATACAAAATAAAAAAGGAAGAAGAGATAATGGACCGGTGTAAAATATAGAGATGTATGTAAAAAAGGGGAAAGTATATTAAAATACAGCAATATTGACATTGTTTCTCATGTCAATATCCTTCAAAGGAGTACTAGATGTAAAAAGGGGTGGTGGTGGTGGTGGTGGTGGTGGTGGTGGTGGTATAGATAAATAAAGCTGGAGAGAGGTGGAGCAAAAGAAAAAGATAAAGATAAAAAGTAAAAGAAACGGAGTCTCCTTTCATTTCTCCCTCCCCACCCAATGGAAATTCAAATCCCGACATCCTCTATTTTTTCCTATGCCACTGTAGGAGACAAGTTGGACCCAAGACGGGTGATTTGAATTCAAGGGATTAGCAAAGTTATTATTTTGGATTTTGCCACGTGCACCCTTATGATGTTCAAAGCTCTCCTGCAGCAAAAAAGGCACACACCTTTTTTTTTTTTTTTGACAAGCATGGCAAGCAACAACCACGAACATTCACTGATTCCTTTCATTATCGGCTAAATCACAACACATGGAATACCGCATACATCATACAATAGGAGCGTGCAGTTCGAAAGCCTGCTGAATTGTATGCATCTACCTTGTCGGGATTTAAACTTTTAGCATAATCGAAATCAGGCACATTTTCTTTTTGCTCCTTTAAGGTGTAATTCATTCATTTTTATTAATATGATGCTAAAGTTTAAAACCCCATTGCAATTACAAAGTCTTCGTCATCAGGATGGTCTCGATTATATGTATGGTTTCCTGTTTTGATGGCTAGTATCCCTGATCTCTAATCGCCCGTCGGAGTGATTGGAAGCTCCTTGAGGTATTTGTCATCCTCTCTCGCCTCCCCAGCGTGGATGCCATGTAATCGGCATTGCCAAGTAAATTACTGATCAACATCACGATCAACCTTTTGTTTTTCTATCTCCCCATTCTTTTCCTCTTTCCTGTTTAAGTCTCCCTAAAAGCCTGTGGACGATTTTAAAAAAAAAAAAAAAAAAAAAAAAAAAAAAAAAAAAAAAAAAAAAAAAAAAAAAGTGGAGATTTATCTATACACGTGTAATCAAGTAAGTTGAGGATCAAGTTCCATGCGACATACATAGAACCACGTTGAATTTTACTCCATGTACAGCAAGAGTCCAATTCATTTTCCTATTATAGCAGTTATATTAAAACCATATCCATTTATTTAAATATATATGATCTATTCTACAGAGAATACCTAATACTACCAAGTCTATTTTACTAGTCATATCACCATTGCCACCATCGCCCATACCAATAATCAAAGATCCATCTTGTCTTCAAAGTTAACCAAATACACGACTTATCTTGATAGTGATACCGGGAGTGCCACCATGAGCTGATTTTTATTTCTATCGCATTGTAATGTTCCGCCACTTGATGATTATTCGATATAGAGAGAGTAGACATCATGTAGACTCCTTTCTTCCTATCGGCCATCAACACCTAATAATCAAATTAGCAATGATGAGTTGTCTCCTAATCTTTTTCTTTTTTTTTACAATTACCTTGTCCAAGTTGTGATTTCATCAGAGATGCTATAGGGAAGTAGCTTATCCGTTTCAAATCAAGATCACACGTTTTGTGAGGACATAAAAGTTCTACTCTTAAGTCTTCAAAGTAAGGAGTCATGGTATAAAGCTTATCTACTAAATCATAAAAGACAAAGAGATTAATTCATGCTATATTTATTTGGTTAGACAAACCTAGTGTAAATGATGTTTTTCAGGTGTTATTCAGGCACCTATGTGGCGATCCATTTCAATTAAGGCACCATTCTATTGTCACCCACCCAAGTGATGATCTGATCAATTTGGCCCAAAAGGAGGTAATGTTGCTATTGAAGGATCGCCAATAGATAATATCTAAAATCACGTATAAAGATCAATATCAAGTGAGTAAACAAAGCAAGGTAATAGCAAGTTGAGTTATTTGGGGTTCTTACTTGTGATTGGACAACTAGTTCCTACCATGAGCGCCGTTATCCATTTGACCGAGTTCGCAAAGTCGCAGCTAAGATAACCATAAATCGAGAGAGAGAGAGAGAGAGAGAGAGAGAGAGGTGATTTTGTTTGTGAACTAAATTTATGACAGTTTAAAAAGATTAATACCTGGGAAAAGGAGTAAGTTTTGCTTTTTACATACTGTATTCTTACCAAGGATTAGTCACCGTAAATTTGGACGCTAACCCTTTACAGCCAAATGGGTTAAAACAGAGACAGAATAGATCGTTAATCTAACCTGTAAACAAACAATAAAACCAATTTACAACAATTGTTTGACCCTATAAAAGAGCTCACCCATTTCTTACCTTGATCAGATATCTTTTGGGAAGAAAAAGTAGAGAAGAGAGACAGAAATGAATTTTCACAGAAAGAAATACCGGTTTCAAACGCCGATTATGCTCTATAAACTTGGCACTGGATCATTTTCTCACCTTCTTCTTCTTTCTCCACAATTAATTCATTCCCGAAACCCAACATGGACAAGAAAACCAGAAATCCTCCTGATAGTGATGGTGATTTGCCTCCTGCGTATGATGATTCTTCCAATCAGCCATACAACCCAAGATACTCACCTCAACCATCTCACTCATCGACTGAAGAAGCTCCTTTGACTGACTCATCCACAATGGCACTCTATCCTTCACTAGAACAAATACAACAACAACAACAACAACAACAACAGCGGCAATATCACTATAACCACCAACAACCTCGTCATCATACTATTATCATTACTACAACTCCTTCTAGCCAAGATGAACGTACAGCATTACTAAACAGGGTATCTGAAACTGAACGACATTTTCCTTTGGCAGCACTCTTTTTTATATTTGGATGGTAAGTTGGGGGGGGGGAAAGTAGGATGAGTAGTGGAAGGACTCACGATATTGTATCTTTTATAGGTTCTTCCCTCCTCTCTGGTTTTTAGGTGCTTGTTGTTGCGCTGGTAGTATGAATCGATATGAAAACTGGTGGGGAAAACTCAACTTTATTATGGCAATGGCGACTCTTATAAGTTCCATAATCTATAGCATCATTGTTTTATCTACAGGTCATTGGGTTTTCTTATCCTAGTTTACCTCTCCTCTCCTCCCTGGTGTAGTAATAGTTACCCTATAAATGTATATTGTTATTTTATCAAAATGTTTAATTTTAATAAAGACTTGATTATTAACTATGATTTTGTTGTATATTATGTGGGGTGGTTTTGAATCACTTTATGCAAGAAGCTTGGAACTCATTTTTTGAAATGCCAAGGGTCTTGGGTGCCAAGTGATATTTTAATTCCCGCTTATGGTCGATCGCTTGTACCGCCACAACTAGCTTATCATGTTCTTCTTCGGTACCCAATGCGATCGAATACCAATACAATTGGTTTACCTATTCATGGAAAGTCATACCAAAAAAGAAAACATGGTTATCTTAAAGTTTTAAAAAAGATGACAGAAATTAATAAAAGTAATACATAAACAACACTTAATAGTCATCATGTGGACCTTATTATTGAGATATATGATAAGAGAAATTTCTGTGCTTCGTAATCGATATCTTTTATTTTGCTGTTAGTTTCCATAATCAGTCATCATTAAGGAAGGATCAACGGAAAATCGGGATTTGAAATACTGTTTTCAAAAACCCCGCCTGTTATGCAATTTTTATCAAACCTTTTGGTCTCATGTGTGTTTTATTTTAAGTGTATGAGCCTCGATGCATATTTTTAAGAAGATAGAAGTTTCCTGATTAACAAACTCTCCGTCCTAGGGATCGACGTGAAACAAACAAAAGACGCCTCCCCCAAACATAATAAGAGCACAACATTACATGGTATAAATACCCTCCCTTTTTGTCTCTTTTACTTTTTTTTTTTTTCTTCGTTATCTTCATTCCCTATATACATCTCATGGCTTTCCCTATCATGTCTCGGCGTCTTCTCACATCAACTGCCTTGCCTACTACTAAAAGAATCACATTGATGACCATTGTGCCTCACCGTCCTATTGCCACCAATCAAACTGACCGCTCAAGTAATCTACAAGAACCCTTTACCCCGACCTATTCATCCAGTGAGCCAGTTTATCATGCTGCTTCCGATATACACTATCACAATGATTTCCATCTTCATCAACACCAACAACATAATCACCTATCATCTAGTAAACCAGATATGTTTAGTCCTACTGTTAATACCATCTTTGATGAATAAATATCCCCCCCCTCTTGTTTCATAGTCCAATTATATATCAAGTAATCATATCATTCGATCAAGTTTTATTCATATTATTCATTATATGGTACAATATGTTTACGTCTAAATAATAAGGGTGTAACGTGGTATCAAAAAATAATAGTAAAAAAGTAAAAAAGTAAAAACCAGGGGTTCGGTGATATAACATCAACATATCTATATAAAGGGGATGGAGTCCATATCTATTTCATCTTCTATCGCATCCAATGTAGCATCAAAGGCATCATCATCCAGTAATTCGAAAGAAAGATCCTTGGGTGGTGGCGCTTTTCCAGTCGATGATGTTGGAATGGGTGTTGACTGACTACTTCCTATAGTGATATTGTTGTTGACCCCAGTAGTCATGTTCTTCTTTGGTGGTAGTAAAGATGTTGATGATAAGGAAGAGGAAGTGGTAGAGGTTGAAGAGTTCGATTGCAAAGAAGATCGAGATGTCAGCCGGCGCAAGATACTACGTTTACGTCGAGAAGGTGATGGTAGATCGATAACAGATTCTTTGGGCAGAGTGGTGATATCAGGGACAATCGGTTTCGGTTTTGAGCTGCGACTGTTGTGGAATGACGAGGATGATGACAGTGGTGGCGATGTTGGTACTGGTGATGGTGGTGAGGTTGTCGTTGTGTTGGGATACCCTTCGGGCTCAGGCAAATCCAATATCGGCAAAGGCGTTTTCCAAAAGTTCCAATCATTATAGGTTTGATCTTCCACATCCCGATCTTGGTGCAAAGGGGGAAACATTTGGTCGACCAAACCATTGAGATCCATGTATGATGACTTGAAGCCCAATAAAAGTTCCAATCGCACTTCGCCATAAGGATCGATCGTGAATATTCTACTTGTTGGGACATCCACACTGCGATAAGATACACCATCCGTAATACGATTACCAAATCCAGCATAAAAAGGATTTAGATCACCAAACAGTCGCCGCACATCCCGAAGGCATCCCATTTTAAATACTTCAGGTTTACGAATGATGACTTCTCGGTGGAAAGAGGTGAAGAGTCGATCAGGTGACATGAGTACTGGTCCATCCGGAAGTTGATAGTCGTTTTGCATCACCCCTTTAAGATATTCTCGAGTATAATCCGCTTGTCCAATAGCACGACTGGTAAGATACAGGAATTGATACCCATTGTGATGTACGTCCGTGTACAGTTTTGCCACCCCATTGTGAGTCCAATCCTTACCGATCATCGTAAACACGTGCCCCAGAGCATCCGATTTAGTAATAGTACCATCAATGTCCGATATCACCACCTTGATGTTAGCATCCCACAAGAATAGTTTGGCAACACAGGTAGCAGTCCCTTGGTAGGCAGAGGACACCGAGTAGGAGATGGTATTCACACCTTTTTTCAGTGGCAAACTTTTGAGTTGGTCTGATGTCAGCCGGAGTGTTTTGGCAAAGTTGCGTCGCTTGGGGAATATTTCGGAAGCAGTAACCGGATCACCTGTTGCACCTTCCACTGAGCTACCATGATCCACACTTTTGCTGTCGAGACCAAAGGTTGTTGCTTTTGTTGTGGTTGTAAAAGTCGTGTGGTGTGTGTCACTGTTGGGAGAAGGATGCTCTTGTTTCGAATTGGCGCTGTTGTCATCTATTTCATTTGTTGTTGTTGTTGATTCTACCGCCTGTACAGACGACCTGCTAAACCATTGCCTCCATCCACGACCCAAGCGATAAGTGCCCTTGTTTTGTACCGTATCAGATCCATCCTTATCCTTGTAACGAGGTAGCCCATCCATAGGTTTTCGGAAGACTAAAAGAGAAGTAAAGAAAGGACCAGAGAGACCAGCAGCATAATATCGATCATCATGTTTGAATACCAGACTTTTGTCGTTCATGATGTTGGGATTCTGTACAAAGTCGCCAAAAGATATTTGATGTTGAGTGAATACAGCGGCGTTTTGCGTTTCGTCTGCACCAAAGTCCGAGAATCCACAAAGACTGACTTGAATGAGATAGGTCTGTCCATACTTCACCACCACCTCGTTGCTGCTATCAGTTGAGGATTCACCTTCGCCTTTATAAGATTCACCCCATCCCCATGAGTTGACGGTACCCAACTTTTGATCCAGGTCTTGTTCTTGATTCGCATTGTCACCTTCGTTTTCATCCAGTGGAAGTATCAAGTCTGAAGCATCGGCCCAAGGTGTAGTAGGAGTGGAAGGATCAGGTTCATCGTGTTGATCTTGGGTTTTGTACCCAGCAATATCCAAAAAGATCGAGTCTCCATCAGTGGTATCGTTTGATGAAAAAGCCGGTATGTCTGTGTGTTGCTCTTGGTGACGTGTGTGCTGATCGTCATCGCCGTGTTGGGTAGGATGATCGTGCTGGTCGTCATTCCTGGTTACTTCCATCCACATACTATTAAGGTCGCCACCGATAGGTCGAATGGTGAATGTTTCCTTCGTTACCGTAGTGCTTGATACAGGTTCAGACAAAGCACGTTCCAGAAGAGTAGATCCATCATTTTGAGGGAAAGTAGCATTGGTAGGTTGTTGATTAAGATCCATGTTCGCCAATTTGTTGTGAAGATGGTTCAATGACATATCGTTGGTTCCATGGTAAGAGTGATCCAAGTGAGTGACAACCTGTTCCATTTGTTCCTCGATAACCATCTTTGGTGACTGTAGTTCCCCCGATACCCGAGTGCTATTTTTGTGATCCTTATTGCCTTGTTCATCTTCAAATTCATCCGAGGAGGTAACACTGGTGTTGATAAGTAAATCTAAAGAATGGGAAGAAGCAATCAACGAGTGAGCACGTTACTCAAGTCTTCCATTTACAACCTAAATTTTAGACTTACCCTGAGGTTTAGTGTTTGCTTGACCAATATCCAAAAAAGGAGGTTCCTATTATGTAAAAAAAAAAAAAAAAAAAAAGCATATGCTAATTAGTATTCTGGGCAGCAAAACATAGTTCATTTCTTTCGGGGTCTTACTGTAGTAGGTTTTGTACCATCTTTGTCATAAGCATCAAGCAAAGGAGAAGTTTGATATTCTTCTGGAACGTCATGATCCGTTTCAAAGATAAAAAACGCTTCCCCGGCATCACCCACCTTCATGACATAGGGCACAATGTCGTCATTCACCTTGATGACCACCTATAATCAATCACATGTAAAAAGAAGAGAGCTGTCAGTCATAAATAAACCATGGGCCTTGTCTCTTTATGTATATTACCTTTTTTTCTTGAGGTCTGAGCACAGACAGCTTTCCAAAACGTACATGAAATGGTGAGCAAGAGAAATTACCATCAGCATCTTCAACAACAATGATATCGATAGCACCAGACAAAGTTGCAGGGTTTAGTTCATTGTAAAAGGTATGGACAGAAGAGAATAGCTTGCCAAAGTATTCCATCTATAAATTGAGGGGAGGAAGCATTAGTTAGTTTGATGATATACAATCATATCAGTCTATAATACTATACCTATTGTTTGAAGGACTGAGATGTTTAAAGGAGTGTCAAATGAAGAAGAAAAGTGTGTATCGATTTAAAAGGTGCAGATAGGAAAAGAAGAAGAAAAAGAAGAAAGAATTGAAAAAACGAAAAATAGCAAGCACATTAAATTTTCTAGGTCGGAATTTGAAAATCCATCTGCCAATGATAATGACAGGTGGTCATAGAACTCATTTTTATTTAAATATACAGATTTGCTACATACACTGGTGGTCAGATTAAAGATGTAAACAAGATATAGAAATATATCTACAGCATAAAGAATGCACAAAAGGAGGCGATGATGAAACTAATCAAGTAAGCATGATGGCTGTTCAGAGTAAGATTGGCCGCTGATGCAGGGGAAGGCGATGGTACGGAAGACGCGGAAGTTCCCGAAGAACTGGATGCACTGGAATCAGTTGAGGAAATAGAAGAAGAAGAGCCGCTAGCACTAGACGATCCTGTAGCCGAGGAAGAGGCACCTGTCAAAGTAGCACTTGAGGAGCCAGAGGCGGTGCAAACTCCGATTTGCCTATTTGGACAACATTTGTTGGTAACGAAATGGCAGGAATCCGCACACTGAGAAGGACATGTGGGTTTACCATTGGCTTGAGTACATGCAATAGGAGGACACTTGGTGGAAGAAGATGGTGAGGCAGTGGCAGCACTGGATGAAGAGGATGGGTCGGCCGCACTAGCAAGAGCTAAAAAGGCGGTAACTAAAAACAAAGAGACAGTGAATTTGCGATTGAAGAGCATGATTAGAGTGGGAAATTGATTTTTTTTTTTCTGTTTGTATCAGAAAGTGAGAAATAGAGGAAAAAAGAAAAAGAGATGAGAAAGACTTTATAAATGATAAAAAAGTAATTAGCCAGATAAGTTTAGCGTTATGATGAAGACCAACAAAGTTTCCCATCTGCTCCTTTACTTGCATCGCTTACAAAAGCGATTATTTGCCTTTATTTGGACATTTTTGCTAAAAAGGGGTGACCCAGATTAACCGCCAAGCTTATACAAAGTAGTATCTTTCAAGTCATGACATAGGACTGATGTACTGTATCCTGATTATGATATGTACTGTGAAACCTAGACACTTTTGATACCATTAAAAAAAAAAAAAAAAAGGCTTCGCCAGTGACACCGACGCGGGATTGGCTCGGATCAACTTTTTCATTTCAAGGTCGATCATCTTTTCCCGAGAGACCATGTTATTGTTGGTTTATCATGTCTCCTGTTCTAGATCTGTACCCCCTTTAACCATTTACTCGGCATCAATGTATACTTTGCCAAGTTCAGTAAGATAAGGCACTTTTGAAAACTTACAAATTCATATGCAGCTTTCAATTTTAAATCCCGCATCTATTTTCAGACCAAAAATGATAGGTCCATTTTTATTGGCTTTCATAAGAATCGGGATTTGAAAAAAGAAAGGGAGAAAGGAATTTGTTTTCATTAGGGACTCTCCTTTTTATTCCTCTCTTCTTTCATTTAATTATTGAACCTATACTCTTTAATCAAGGTAAGAGTACAGTAAAAGGATGATAACATTAATAGGAACAACTTGAATGAGTTTGTTTCATTATTCTATCAGGTGGTTTAATGAAACGACCCATATATTCGAAAACGGACTGGAACAATTAGGTGTCAAAAAGAAGAGGAAACTAACGACTTTACACTCTTTTATTATAGATGGCGGACTCCAAGGCTGTTATTAAAAGTGTTGATATGAGTGAAGAAATGCAACAAGAAGCTATTGAAGTCAGCACTCAAGCTTTGGAAAAGTATCAAATTGAAAAGGACATTGCTGCTCATATCAAACGGGAATTCGACAGGAAATATGGTAAGTCAAAAAAAAAAAAAAAAAAAAAAAAAAAAAGTGCGGGCGGGTGGGATGCACGTGTTGATTCGAAACTCCTCACTGGTTTATACATTACTAATTTGATATACTTTATGATAAATAGGTCCTACCTGGCATTGTGTAGTCGGTCGTAACTTTGGAAGCTTTGTTACTCATGGTAAGGCATTCATGAAACGATAAAAGAATGGATTTGGCGTGGGAAAAAGAAAAATCAAAAGAAAAAACTGATGAATGGCCAAAGCGTTGTACTAATCTTGTTATTCTTGTTTATATGGCTTTGTTTGTTTTGTAAAACTTATTCTAGAATCCAAACACTTCATTTACTTTTACCATGATCAAATTGCTATCTTATTATTTAAATCTACTTGAATAAAAACCCTTTTATGACCCTTCTTTATATATATATCCTTTTGTATAATGTGTGTATGTGTGGGTGGAGTGATGTAATAGACAAGGAAGGTAGGTAGATGACAGTAACTACTGTTTCATAACATCAATTTCTTTTCTTTTCGGTAGTTGTTTGCATAGCTATTTTATGATTGGTACGATGTGACACTTCTGGAACCTCCATCTGTATCTATCATAAAGCAACTCAGGGGTACAGGGTTGGAAAGGGGGTGAAGGGATAATAAATGCAAGTGGACTTGAGTTCAAATCCCGACTGGGCGGGTCTATAAAACAATGGGTCCATTTACCGGTTTTCTCAATTTTCTTTTTTTAGCTTCTCTTCCTCTTTTACTTTACTCTTTTATCTTGACTATAAAATCATGTTGAATCTTATTATAGCCTCTGTACAGGTAAACATATAACAAAAGAACAGTACTGGAATATATGGAAAAAAAGTTTTAATATGATGCTAATTGTTTTTTTTTTTTTTTGTAATGTAATGGTAGGCCATTCTTCAAGTAATGACTGTCGTAACTTTGGGATTCGTATTTGCAAAGATGGGTTACTTCAACATGGACAAACAAAAGGTAAGGGAAAAAAAAAAAAAGAACTAACATTAGAATAACAAGTCTTTATTGGTTTGTGTTGAATCAACTAAATGAACTATTTTAACATTTTCTTATCTAGTGGTTGTCTAAACTCAATCTAATGTATTTTACACCCTGCCTTCTCTTCTCCAACGTGGCGTCCATTATATCATTTGAAAAACTAATTGCTTTTTGGCCCATTCCGGTGTTCTACTATACTTACTCTTTGGTATTCTATGTTGCTACTCAAGTCTCTACTCGTATGCTTGGTCTTAATCCTGGTTATCGTCGGTTTGTCTTGGCTTGTGTCATGTTCCAAAATACCAACTCGCTACCATTGGCCACAATCTCAAGTCTGGCGGTGTCAGAAGCCGCAAAAATCCTTTTTTGGAATGCCGAAGATACGCCCGAAGCTGTTGCTGCCAGGTAAATATAAAACAATATGATTGGTTAGTTAGTTTTAGGATGGACTAAAGAATGGCGCATTAACACTTTTTTTTTTTTGATGCATAGAGGGATCTCTTATACACTCTTTTTTGCAATCTTTGGTAATATTCTCCGGTGGTCTTATGGATATCAACTTTTACAAAAACGTGAAGGCGATGATGGATACAAGGACGACGAGGAAGAACAAGGCCAGCAACAACAACAAAAAGGATCTTACTTGACCATTCCACCCAGCTACTCTGAAGATCAACTCCGACCATCAACATCCTCTTCCTCATTATCATCTTCTTCTACCACGAATCTGAATGTCCCATCTATGCCCGATCGCCGTCCTAGCTCTTTGACATTGGCATCTACTCCTCAAGAAGAAGAACAAGATCCATTCAAAAACCAACACCATGTGGACGAAACAACAAGTTTACTACCAAAACTCAACAACAACAGCAATCGCCAACCTATCACACAACGTTGCTTATCCTTTGTAAAGAGATGTGCCTTACGATTCCACAGTTTCATGACTCCACCACTGTATGCTGCCTTATTAGCATTGATTGTCGGTCTCTCGCCATTGAAACAGGTCCTCTACGACAAGCAATCCTTCCTTTATCCCTCCTTCACCAAAGCTATCGAAACCTGTGGTAAGGCGGCGGTACCTATCATCTTGTCCTGCCTCGGTGCTCAATTGGCAAGTATTTCGGAATCTCAACACAGTGCTCCGGCGATCAAGAAACCGGTGACAGCAGCAGTGGTTATTCGGATGGTATTGACCCCCTTCTTGGTGACACCTCTTGTCGTCCTATTTGTAAAGTATGGTGCTCCATACTCAATCTTGGCTACGGATCCTGTGTTTATCGTCATGATGATTGTCCTTGGCTGTACTCCTACTGCTATCAATTTGGTGCAAATATCTCAAGTCAATGCTATCTTTGAAGAAGAAATGTTACGAA
Source organism: Chlamydoabsidia padenii (assembly GCA_025330725.1). Classification (NCBI taxonomy): domain Eukaryota; kingdom Fungi; phylum Mucoromycota; class Mucoromycetes; order Mucorales; family Cunninghamellaceae; genus Chlamydoabsidia; species Chlamydoabsidia padenii. The sequence goes on along the minus strand of JAIWND010000006.1, from coordinate 283,442 downwards.
TGCTGTTTTGGAGTTATGGGATCGTATGTGTGCCTGTGGTCACGATGACTGTCTTCTTAGCTTTGAACGTGGTGGACCGACTGCTTTAAACCTCCTTTATTACCCTACTCTCATCATTATATTATAGTATCATTGTCATTTTTATCTTGTTATTCTATGTATCCCTTTAGTCATTGCTCTTTTTTAGTGTAAAAGTTGTTGGATTCATACATTGTTGTCATATCTTCTTTACCTATATTTTTTTTTTTACCACATTTACTTATACATTTTGTTTATTATGAATGAATAAAAACCTATTCACCATTACACAAAGTCTTATGAAACTGTTGTTTGATCAATGTCAGATCAGTTTATGATCTTGAAACACTTGATGTAGGTACGATCCAAATAAAACAAGGTTCAATCAAACAACATAACAGAATATAAAGGGAATATGTATCAAGTGCATAATCAAATTTATTATGATAAACTTTATTTGGAAGTAGCAATAAATACTGGGGAAGGGGGTAAGGGGGAATCTATGATTTGTAAGGGGGATTAACTAGAGAAGAAGATGGTGTAAGACCACCCACATTAAGACCAGATAGAAGAGAGGTTACATCGGTACGAGGATCCATAGTACGCTTGGCAAGGCTGCTTGATGTCAAGATATGTAAACCATCCACACCACCAGTTGTCTCGTTTTCGTCGTTGCCCGAGTTTGTTGCTGTCAATGCTTCCTTGAGGTTTTCCACTTTAATCGTCTGTTTCCTGTCTGTATGCGTTTGCTATATGAAGAAAGCGCCGTCAAAAAAAAAAATAGCTGGATAAGTATTCCTTTTCCTATTGAAGAGAGTAGGGGGATATTATTATTACTTACAGTAAAATCAGTACTCATCCAAGGAGTAGCCAGTCTGGGTTTCACATCATTCAAGTTACGAGAAGTGCGAATTCGGAAGGATCTTTCTTGGTTGACTGGTCAATGTACATAAATGAAGAAGTAATAGTTAGTAATCACACACATCCTATGCCTGTTTGTTTGTTTATTTGCATGTCCTTTTTTTTTTTTTCATTTACCAAAAGCTTCAGAGCCCCATTCAACATATAGTTTGCTTTCAAGATCTAGACCATGAGTATCTTCTTCATCCCGTAAAGGAGCATCCTTGGATAAAATTTCCACCACCACATGACGATCCAAAAAGACATCAACCGAGTTCGTATTTTCAGGTTCCAGATTGTCAAAGGACTGGATGGCAGCTTTAGTATCAGGAGGATTTGTCAGGGCCATAGATGAGTATTGCTTGTTTTCAATTCGTTCTGTTCGCACCTGATTCACATAGTGTACGAGTCGATCCACGTGATAGAATTGGCCCACCATATCGAGATATTCTATAACCACTGCTGACAAGGCCCGCTGTCTTGCTGTTTGTACAACATCTCCTTGTTTGACCAGTGCTTGAAGTTGGAATACCAATGGCATGCTTTTAATCGTTCCGTCCGCCCCGAATCGTCGTGTTAATGAGCATAGTAAGCAGTAGAGAGCTTGTGTGTCTTGTACGTTAAAGTCATCCAAAGTTACCCATTGTGCGATGTTTTGCTGCAAGCTGTTGATAAACATCACTTCACCATGTTGATTCAATGTATGTTTTGGGAAGGAGCTATTGTGAGAATAACACACATAATAAAAAAAAAAGTGTGTGAGTTGCAAGAGGTTAAAGTTATTTCATTTGGGTTAAACTTACTCGATATTCAAGTCATCTTCAGCGGTGGCATCGAGGTATCGTACCAGAGTCATAGCAAAATCAACTCGAGTTTCTATATCATTTGTCAAATAATGGAGTTGAGTGATACACCCATGCCTAACCATGTTCCCCCCCCCCTTTTTTTTTTTTTCTACTTACTAGCTTCAGGATCCACCAATAAACCAAAAGCAGGCACCCAAGTTTCCACAGAGATAGTAGCATCAGAAGAGGAAGAGGTGAGGTTATCAGAATCATGATTCGATGTTGATGAATCAGAAGAAGCATCATCATTATCATCATCATCTGTAGAAGAGTTCTTGTCGGCTCCTGCAATAAGATCCAAACATTTTAGGGCCACATGACGATAGCGAACCAGAGGTAGGCCTTCCACTTGTTCCAGAGTAGTACCCACCCGCAATTTAGCCAAGATGTAACCAGTGATGTCGTCCAATTGATTTTGATAGTAGGTATGAGATGTAAGGCCAGCAATACTGTGTGCCAATCCTTGATGAATAGCGTATTCAAATGTAGCTTGTTCACCTTCTGATTCCCGAGGTTTTTGTTCCCTGAATTCACGACCACCCTGTAGAGATTTGATCAAGTAGCCAAAAAGGGAGTTAAGCACTTCCAACACGGAGATTCCCACCAAAGGCAGATTTGAATTGAGTACTGTGTCTAATATCGATACCAAAGATGCTTCCTTGCCATTGATTTCCTTGGATTTGGTGTTTTCCAATTGTTGAAGGATTTCGGATACCAAAAGATATCGATATTGTGGCTAAAAAGAAAGGAGTATATATAAGTGAGTGAACAAGAAGATGATACGTATATATACAAGTATTTACCTGCATAGATTCCAATACCAGTTCTGAAGATGATACAGCAAAATGAGGAGGCCACCACTTTTGTTTCGCATCCATATAACTAATGATATTAAAAAGCAGTTTAATATAAAGCATCCTTGGGTTTATATCACACACACAAACATATACCTAAACAAGGGACCAAGAGCAAGGCGAATACCTGCACCGTTAGCCTTTCCAAACAAAAGTGATGTTGTCTGAGCAGCAAAAAGAGTAGCCATGTTTTCACCCACCAAATCTTGATTCAATACAGATTGTTTAAGATCAGGACATCTTTTACTGTGAGATATCAAAACAAAGAATCAGCCATTGTTTTCTACTACCCATAATATCCCCATATTCCCTTCATTACCTTTTAGCTATTTCGTTTACAGGCTGCTTGGATTTGGCGAGAGCAACAATAGTAGGGGGCATGATGATACCAAGTTGGATCTTGTAGTTGGAAGCTTGTAGGGCAGGAGAGGTCACGGACGCTTGTAACGCACGATGTCCAATATATTCCATTCTAAAAAAGAAAAAAAGAAAAAAGCATTAATGTGATTAGTATCTATATGAGTACATACCAGAATAGAATCAAATACTTACTGTGCAGTTAGAGTGTCGTCGTTATTCTTGAATGAACAGAATTCAGTAAACTTCTTCATAAGGGATTCATAGTCAGCAGTTAGTTCCGGGTCCACACCCAAAGTAGTACCGTCATGGTAACTACAAAAGACCACAAACTAGAGAGAGAGAGAGAGGGAGATAAGTAAAAGTTTTAATAGTTGTCCATTCATCAAGTATATTATATCAGTTTACCGTTTCACAAGCCAAGTCGATTAGTTGAATATCTTTATCCTTGGTGTCAAGAATCATGGACAAGATTTTAACAATATACTTGGAAAACAAGTTGAGATCACGGTGACAGGCTTGAATAAGGGATCGTAGAATTTCAAGAGAGACGATAGTGTGTCTATGTAGAGTACGTAAAAAAGTAATGATAGTAAGTAGTTAAACAATTCACCCCAACCTGTTTTAGTGCTTACTGTTTCCTTCCCCTGGCCACATCACGTTCCACCTTCTTTTCAATAAATGAGCCCACCTTGGTTAACTTGACAGGTCGAGAACTAGCATAAAAAGTAAGATAACTAAGTTCAGATGAGCGGGATCCACCTTCCCCTTCCTTTTCAGGGTAGCAGTTGTTAATAAGTGTGGCGTGTTTAACGTATCTAATTAAAATAAAAAAAAAGGTAAGAGTGAGTATAATTAGTCAAGGTTTACCTGTTTGTGTGTTGTTTTCTTTTATAATTACAAGTGCATAAAACAAATCAAGTATAGACAAAGAGTTGATTGTAAATCAAAAAGGAAAGGAGTGTGAAGGGAGAGTAAAAAGAAAAAGTAGAGAAATGAAAAAAAGAGAGGGGGAAAGAAATTTAGCTGAGTTTTGTTGTACTCAATTTTCCAGTTTGGGAAACGACCACAAGTTTTTATTTATAAAAGTGTCTATCAAGCTCTCACATAGAAAAAGAGATTTAGTCTATAAAGACAAGTGGGGTAGAAGTGTGAGGGAAGATGACTATAATAGGAGGAGTGGGATGAACAAAGCGTTAACAAGATTCAAAGGCCGAGTAAGTGAGAATTGAAGATTGGCACCACGACTGACTTGGGGTTCCTCATCATTAAAATGAAAATCCGATATGCCACCATGACCTAATCGAGGGTTACCACAAGTAAGAAGTCTTTGATTGACAGCTGTACCTTTTTTCTTGCTAGAATAAGCCATCATGATAGATCGATCTGCCCAATATTCCATCAAGCTAACTGTTGTATTGAATTGAGAAATAGGGGTTACTGTTGGATAGTAAGAGTTGATCCTTGCAAATCCTGTGGGGAAAGAGGGAGAAAAAAAAAAGCATATGTTAGCAAAACGTTCAAACCCCGCCAGCATCATCATATGAAAATGGTACCTGAGACTAATTCAAGTTGTTTGTCACAATCACTTGAAGGGGCTCGAATAGTTTGCTGACATGGATCTAATGGTAATGAGCTGATGCATTTGTTGGATGGATCAAAATTGCATTCATGGTCGGTCGAGTTGATCAAAGGAAGGCCCATCACCCAGCTCAAGCAGATTTCTTGCTCCCCAGTCCAATACGGATCATTGTAAGGGTCAAAGTAAATCACTACAGTTGTTAGCATATCATGTTGTGTAAAAAGAGCACTTGCAGTCATGCCTCTTTCTAATGGTAGTCGTACCAAAGCACCGGGGAGATTACCATCAATGGCTGGTTCTGGCTGTCCTAAAGAGCGGGGTTTCAATTGTGCATTGATTCTGCCCTGATTGTTTTCGGGCGCACTCAATGATGATGATATTGTTGCCAATACAAAAATTAATAGCAAATAATATATTTTAAACTTCATTTGTTAGATTTTAATATGGATTAAAGAGTTGCTATTTATTTAGCTGGCATTACCATTTCTTTTATACAAACAACATCAGCATAAAGGTGCCAAACCCTCATTATGTTATGATGATTTGATCATTTACGTTTTATTGGCCATGTATGATATGTATAACAAAGAGGAAAGCATATCATAGCAAAAGAATATGGAAGATTAAATGAAGCAAGTAGATCAAATAATGGACCTGTCAAACCCCTCCTTCTAAAAATAGGTCAGGGTCCAATCACGCATTATTTCGGAAAATTTCAGGGGCAGTTTTCCTTCGACAAGACGGTTTGGGAAGAGGTGATGTAGACAAAGACGACAGGCGTGATAAAGACAAGGAGTCCACTTCTTTATGAACATCATCCATTGGAATATCATTGTTCTTGTAATGTTTACTATTAACCCCTGAATTTGGTAATGGTGTCCGTTTTCTTTTCATGCTAATTGATTTCAAAAGTGAATCTGATAGCGACACTCGACGATCTAGGGTCAATGGATACATGTACTTCATCTTGTTACCGTATTGTGATCGATGAACAGTAGGGGATGATGATGAAAGCAAGAATGGTGAGGACGCCGATGTAGGGGGTGGTGGTGAGTCTGATAAATTAGGTGTTGGTAAAGAGGTCGATGGTTTGATACCAGCTATCGAACGACGATCCGAGTCATAAAGTGGTACCAAGGATATCTTGCTTGCTCGTCTTAGTAGCGATCTTCTCATTACATCATTCAATGATTGCTGTTTTTGCCGAATAGTTCTCAGATGGATCTTGAGGGTACGTCGAAATGATTTGCTGGATCGGATGGATCGTAAATCATCATTCGGAAGATGTGTTTTTGCATTAATGGCGGAGTTGAAAATGGATTGGCGGCTACTGGGATTTGTATTTAATGACCGACCATCATGAACATCATTTTCACTGGTTGTAAAAGTCATGTCATCAACCAATGACTGTTGCTGAGTTTTATGTAGTTCATAAGTACAAGCAAACATATACATTATCCAAAATACAGGTCCATAGAAACACATCCAGCATTCATAAAGGCTTTCTTTCATAAAGGTCCAGGGCGGGTTTTGAAAAAACGAATCGAGGTGACACAGACTGATTGAAGAGTACCATGACGAAGATGTTAAAAGAGATGTTGTTGAGAGTGATCGGTTCCTAATCATGGTATCTGATTAATAAAGGGATCCCAATGCCAATAAAAAGTGGAGAGACAGTCTGTGTTCAATGGTGGTTGAATATGATGGAATGAAAAGGAAAGAAAGGGAAAGAGATAACGGAAGAAAAAAAAAAAGAAAACAAGCGATCAGTATATCCCGCTTTTTTTTTTTTCATTTATACCCATTTCATAGCATTTCACTTGAACTTGCAGAAGAGTAAAAGTGAGAATAATGCATGTTCGGAGATTTAATTGGACCATACCAAACAAAAAAAGTTTTCAGGTCAAAAGCAAAGAATCTTAAAGTGGAGAGTAAAAGCTTAAGACTTCTGAGACTTTTTTTTTATGATCTTTCGATTTGGAATGAGTTGAACTTGATCAGTCATTCTCTGTTCCTCTTTTCTCCTAGTAAAGAATGGATAAAAGTTACCAGTCTTTGATGTCATTGGACAGTTTGAAGCGGGATGTGAATTTTGATTTTACTTTTTCTATGGGCTTGCAATTTTTTTTTTTTTTTTTTTTTTTTTTTTTTACGCTCTCTTATTCCACTTTTTAACTTTTTAATGTTGTCTCTCTCATGAAGCGATCTCTTTACCATCTACATTTGCTGGTACTTCTTTTATCTATACTCATACTACAAACCACTATAAATGCGATAGACGATAACAACGCTACACCCACTCATCTTCTTCGACCTTCAGAATCTACTGATGGAACAACCACAACGACGACCAGTACTACCACCAGATTATCTACTCCAACACAAATTGCCAATTCTACTAAAACTAACAATACGAGCAATAAGAATGCGACACAGACACCTTTGGTACCTTTGAAACCTGCTACACCTTTCCACTACAATCAGTCTGTGGTGAATCGAACAGCCACTCCCACGATCGCTTATCAGCTAAGCTGCAAAGTTGACGATCCTTTTTGCACCAAAGTAGAAAACGGCATAAAACAAGCTATTTCGGAATTCGTCAAGGTGGTTGATATTAAGACAAATATAAAGTAAGTTTTTAATACACATTAAGGAACTAATCTCGGTTGTACTAACTAATCTCTCTCTTTCTCTTTTTCAGTATCCAAATTAGTTATTACAGCTTTTGCACATCAGGGTGCTCTAATGGTAGCTTTGGGTTTGGTACTCCTTCATCACAAGTAAGTAAAGATATACTAAATCTCCTCCCGCTGACTCACTCTGTACCTTCTCTCGTTAGTTTATATTACCCTTCGACGAAGGACCCGACTTGAACCATGTCTACCCTCAAGCTCTAGCAAAACAATATGTGCACTCCTTCAACACAAGCTCCGTTTGGTCAGCAAGCGATGTAACAATAGAACTAAATCATGATGCTTATATGCAAAGTGTGAACTATGAAAAAGCGGCCTCATTGGGTTGGAATGGCACTGGTGTACCTCCTACTGGTCGATTTTGGTTTGTGGTAAGTACTATAATATGTATATATGAAACAACCGGGGAATTAGACTAATACTTTTTTTTTTTATGATCTAGAACGATACATCTTACAACAATACCAGTATCGAACAAGAACAAGTGGACTTTCGATATATCTTTTTACACGAATTGCTTCATGGTCTTGGCTTCCTCAGCTCATGGGCAGCCTACTTTTGGTCATCCTCTTCTCCTTTTCGACAATTGGTGGAAAACGTGATGGACGATGATGAACTCAAGATAGTCACACCTGGTATGTATTGGTTTGTGGGCGATAACTATGGACCTACCTTCATCACTGGTTTCCAATCGACAATGATCTTTGACAAGTATCTCATCAGTTACGACAGCTCGACAGACCAATCAGCAACCAATCTTTCCAGTTTGGGATTCAGTATGCAGAACTTTTGCAAGCAAGACACTGACTCTTTTATTCTCAACTTTGTCTCCTCCTTCCACAACTGGGATCAGTCTGTGGGTGCAGTCAACCTTTGGAACGCCATGTCGGAACCGGGCACCCTTTTCTTCAATTTTACTACACCAGCCGTCCAGAACAGCTCCTTTCTCACCAACTCATACTTGCGCCAAACTTATTCCAACATGACTTTGCTCACAGGGGCAACCGTGCTGGATACACAACTCGAGCAATTTGACCAAAGCAACAGTAGACCAGGGGCAGCCATTTCACATGTGGACGATGCATACAACAAGACGGTGGACTTTTTGATGACTCAGCGGTTTATCACGGGGCAAAGTTTGGAAGACATCACTCAAGAAATGTATCAAACTATTCCCGTGATCTATTACAATGTTACGACTCACAACAATAGCATTATCACCAAGACATATGAATCACCGATCGGCCCTGGTATCCTACGTATTCTCGATTCCATGGGCTATTCCACCGCTTTGACCAACACAAGTTATCTCGCAATGGGGGAACAAACTCCCAAATTTCGCTCTTCTTGTGATGATATCAATGATAATGGCCCCGTACAATCAACAGTAACAGAAACCTCGGTGGCTAGTGGCGATGGTGGAGCGGTACTCTATCCTAACGTATACTTCTCGGGGCTTACCTTGACTCTTTTGCTCGGCCTCCTTTATTTGGATTAGTATAGGATCACTCCCCCTTCCCTTCCTCCCTCTCTCCCTTATTTGTAGCATTATAGATCTAGATATCACATATATACATATTTATATTGTTAAATTGTTTATTTTTAGTCTTATTGAATCTTAGGGTGGTCATCATCAATTAGGATACCCCCTTTCTCCTCTCCCCTATATATCCTTACTCCTCTCCTATTTGAAATAAAGCAATGTACAGTATATTAATGTCAATGGACTCTTTGCCACTTATATCATGATGGTTGTTGCTTTGGGTTGAGGCTTGACAGTGTTTTGCTAGACTATCTGCATCATTATACTTGGATCTGTGCGTGAGTGTGTGTGTGGGTGTGTTTAGTGTAGGCTGGAATAATCATTAGATAATCTATCAGCAAAAACCAGAGTACTTTACGGTGATGGAAAAAAAAAAAAAAAAAAAAAAAAAAAGATCTGCACCACAACTCATGTCAAAAAGAAAATGTACAAAAACGGGTGTTAAAAATTATAACTCAGCTTGCCCGTTTGCATGAAAGATGTGTACAGTATCATACTATATCAAAATATAAAGATAATAATATTATAGCTATGACATCGAGCATAACCAAATCTTCAAAGAAAGACAATGCAAGGAGAAGTACTTTGGAGTGTAAAAAGAAAACATTACTAAAAATAAAACCTTTTTTAGTGAGAAGAATGAGAATAATGAAAAGTAAAAGTGACGACGGTAGATCTAGGATGAATGAACTTTTACTTTTTTGCATAAACCTAATAGTAAGCACGAATGTTTCATAACTTTGACCTTGGAGCGGCATTTCAAAAGAAGGAAATATCATTTGTCTTTTCCGAAGATTGACAAAAAGAAGGGGTAAAGAGAGCAAAGGACAGAAATAGGAGAAAGGAAGAGGGGAAGGGGGACACAGTAAGGTGATTCCTCGCCACTACTATATTTGGCGATTTCTAATTTGAATCAAAAGAACGAACGCAAAAAAAAAGCGGGATTTGAAAATGACCGAAAATCATGCAAACTATGCACATTCGTCTTCTTTTCTCAATCCAAGAACAACACCGAATATAATCATATAGCAAACAAAAGAAAAAAAGTGGGTTTATCCATAATAAGAGATGGGTTTGCTTGGTGAACTTTGTTCCTCCCTTTCAATCATCATCATTTTCACTCCCGCACAAACAGCGCCTCTTTTCTCCTATTTCATTTCTATCAATTCATTATAGTTCTAAAAGTAATCATCATCATTACCCGCATTGATAAAAATCAGCATATAAATACACCTGTCTATTTCTTCACTTTTTCTTTTTCTTTCCCACTTTACTTTCCCTCCCCCCTTTTTTTTTATCAACACAACACATATATAAATCATGCAAACATCATCATCAGAATACTCTTTAAGATCCAAATGGAACCAACTTGTCAACAAACGCACAACCGACAATTCAACACATTATAAAGATTACCGCCGACCTTCACATTGTAGTGATCAATCAGTTTCGTCAAGTGCATCCACCGGTACACTGGATAAACTCCTTTTGGGTCTTCCGAGTTTATTTAAACGCCGCTGCTCCAGCGCCTCAACACAGTCTGACAGCTCCGCTAGTCCCGATCCATTATACGAAGAAGACGAAAGAGAATATGAACGACTAGATGAACTCTATCAGACAGCAGTAGATGAAATATCCTACGCCGAAGATTCCCGTGGTTCTCGGTATTACCCTGGTGATGTTGCCAGTGCAAGAGAAGCCATGGATACTTGTGCCGAGGCTTTTGTTCAGTTACTCCATCAAGCTCCGGATCGTCAGACCCATGATCAACTTCATGCAACCATCGTACCAAAACTGTTGACTCTTCAATCACGATTTGATGCTTTACCTTCTCCCAATACCGATTGATCTTTTATTTTCTCTTTGTTCTCATTTGTATTCTCTCCCCTCTCCAAAGAAAAAGGGGTGGTACCTTTTTTTTTTTTTCTTTTTTGCTTTCTGACAACTACTTATTTAATTAGTATGTATTGTTGTTTACCGATGAATCCAAATCCGGCCCCTCATTTTGCCCCTTTTTATCCCCTGTATAATAATAAAATAAAAGAAAAACTTTTTCCCTTCTTTCTACTTGCTTGTGTCAGGATGAAACTTCATTTAGAGACAAAAAACAAAAAGAATCCCGTGGAACTTATTGTCTTGCATCAACCTCTTTTACTCCTTTTTGAATATGAACAGCTGGTTACACAATTTATGCACAATCACAATTTTTAAAGCCCGCTAATTACTTTCTTTTTCTTTTCAAAAGCAACTGTCAAAACAAAAGAACTAAATAGGAGAATTTGGCTCCTATGATATAAAGGAGTAAGGATAAACTATCAGTAATCGCTGATGTTTTTTATTTACAAGATACCGTTTATCCGATCACTTTTTGTTTCGCCACCATTTTGGACTCACATAAATCAGTCTTGGACATAGAGTACGTAAGTCAGACTTGATCGCCGATCTCTTTCTCTCTAAAAACTTGTTGTTCTCCCTCTTTCCCCTTCTGGTTTTAAAGACCTGTATTGATCAAGATTGAGTAGATCCTTTTTATTCCAAATACCTTGAATAGAGCAAGCTTATGGATTGGACGAACGTTGTATGCATTGACTTTTTTTATTTTTCAAATCCCGACATTCATGCAAAATAACGACCTACCCACATCACCATAAAACAAAGGATATTTAAAATACGTTTATTAGTGATAATGGTAAAAGATAGTTCTAACTACATATAAATCTATCTAAACCAAGAGTGATCCGGATCAACAAGTTTACTTGAAGATCTTACCATCAGCAAAACCTTCGACTTCCCAGGCCATGTACTTGTAGATTTCATCCTTCTTTTCTTCGTATTGAGAAGGTTCGATCTTGACAAAGTTGTAAGAGCCAAAGTCAGCAGCATCATAGACTTCGAAGGGCACTTCTTGACCACGGATAAGGAAGTAACCAGAGATGGAGTTGTTGTTGTTTTCACCACAGACGACCAAAGAACCAAAGGCATACTTGCGGGCCATTTCCAAACGAGCAAAGAAACCACCGATCAAGTTGTTGGACATGAAGACCAAGGTCAATTCGTCATTGTACTTGTAATCCACCTTCCACAAAGAGTAGCCTTCAGGATCGTGGTGTTCCCAGAACCATTTCATGGAGACATCGGCATCGTTGTTGGAGTACATACGCTTCCATTCGTCCATGATGAATTTGGAAGGGGGCAAGAGATCCAACTTGGACTTGGGCTTGGGAGCAGGCTTGGGAGCTTCTTCTTCATCAGCAGCAGCGACTTCCTTCTTCTTTTCCTTCTTGGGGGCAGCTTCTTGTTTCTTGGTTTCCTTCTTTTCCTTCTTGGGAGCAACGTATTTCAAAGCAACATCACAGAGTTTGCCAGCTTCAGGGAGGTAAGTCTTGAAGTGTTCCTTGTTGATCAAAGTGGTGTAGTAACGAGTGACGTTCTTGTATTGGTCACGGAAGGCCTTGTCGAACACCAAACTGTAGGCGTTAGTAAGAGCACAGGCAACAGAGATATCAGCAAGAGTGACGGATTCACCAACGAGGTAAGTCTTGTTCACCAACACCTTGTTCAAAGCATCCATAGCACGCTTGGTCTTTTCGGTAGCAGCATCAACGTTAGGCTTGATGTAAGGGAAGTAGCCCAAAAGAGGATAGATCCAGCCACCAATGTTGCCCAAAATTTCGTTTTCAGCAAAGAAGATGAATTGCATAACAAGAGCCTTTTCAACAGCAGTGGAGCCCAAAAGAGTGGTGTCTTCCTTTTGGATAGCAGCTATAAAATAAAATAAAAGAAGGAGGTTAGTATCAAGCTGGCTTCACATGGTTTACAATAGTCGTGGCGTACCATAGTAAGCAATAGCAGAGGATTCAAACAAATCCACCTTTTCGCTTTCAAAGACAGGGACCTTGCCCATGGGGAACTTGGCCAAGTATTCAGGAGTCTTGACAGCAGCAATGTCACAGTTTTCAACGTCAAAGGTCAAACCATTGTAAGCAGCCTATATACATGAATAAATAAAATAAAAAACATCAGTGCATCGTGTCATAACAGAAACACTCCAACTTTTCTGTTTGGTTTTTTCGACTTACAGCAATTTGAGCTTTGGCAACACGAGAGTTGTTGGGGTAGCTATAATTTGGAATGTAAAAGCCGTGTTAAAATGAGTATGAATCGTGATGGCTGTCATCTTGTTTTCATTACGTACGTTTTGATGTTCTATGAAAGAAAGGTAAAAAAAAAAGAAGGATAAAGGTTAGTAAGGTTTCATATAGAGACGTTGGATACATTGTAGTTTAAACCACTTACTCCGATAGCCATGGCTGATGGATGGATGGATAAAAGGATGGATGGATGGAAGAAAGAGAGGGAAAAAGGAATGAGGGTGTATAAATGATGGGATGCGCAGATAATCGGGCTTTCAATTATCGTGTGACATTATGCAGAGAGTTTGAATCCTTGATAAAATAGAGAGGATGTATTCACTAGAAATACTACACAGCACTTGAAGGGTGAACATAAAAAACAATTATAGAGCGAACAATACAGTTCACTACTTTCTTTGAACGATTGCATGATAATGTCATCACAGGAAGACCAGTCGGTCGGTTTATTTAAAATCCCGCTCAAATGAGTTTTGTATAAATTGATTTTTCGCCCTCTTCTTTCCTTTTCCCCTCTTTCTTCCCCACTTTTATTTAGGAATCATCCATGGTAATACGTACGACAAACGCAAAAGAATACGATACGATGGAACACGAATACGATGGATGGATGATGGATGAATACTCGAACTATCATGCGGACACGAATCATAATTGACCTATCAACTGCGATTCCATTAGTGATATGAAACGAATACAACTTGTCTTTTGAATCGACAACAATTCATCGTCCATCTTCTCGTCAAGTGTCTTTAAACGGAGGAAGGGTGATTGTATTTATAATAACAACACTGGATATCTTGTTACGTACCAATGGAACATAGCCTACTAGAATACATCACACATGTCTCTGCTGGTCACGGTCGGATCGGCAAACACAGAAAGCATCCTGGTGGTCGTGGTCTTACTGGTGGTCAACATCATCACCGTATTAACATGGATAAGTACCATCCTGGCTACTTTGGTAAAGTGGGTATGCGTACTTTCCATTTGAAGAAGAACACTCAACGGCGCCCTGTTGTCAACTTGGACCAAATCTGGACTTTGGCCGGTGAAGGTGTGCGTGAACAATACAAGAATACTGAAAAAGTTCCTGTCGTTGATGCTCTTCAAAACGTAAATATATTTGAAAATAGCTTGATCAAGGAGTTTCTCCTTTGTGTATCTATTTTTATCTAAACTTGTTTTATATGTATATATATATAGGGTTATGGTAAGGTGTTGGCCAAGGGACGTGTTGGACAACCTGTTATTATTCGTACTCGATTCATCTCTTGTCGTGCTGAAGAAAAGATCAAGACTGCCGGTGGTGGTAAGCAACATGAATATATATATAAAGATCGATTTTGACTAACTCTCTCTTCTTCTTTTATAGTGGTCGAACTTGTTGCTTGAACAATCAGTAAAATCCCCTTATTCCACTTATTATTCGCCATTAGTATAGTTACCACTCGATAGATTGTATAGCCTGATCCTTTATGTATCATAAAATCTTGTTTGATTGACCCATTGACAATAAATAAAAAAAACTTGTTACCCTATCTCTATGTATGTTGATATGTTTTGTTGTATAGTTGTATGCATAAAGTAAAAAAAAAAAAAAAAAAAAAAAAAAAAAAAAAAAAAAGAAAAGTTAATTAGTTGTATAAACTAATACTTGTCTGGATCCAAAAAAGATAAAAGCACGCGGAATTGCATTGATGTATGTGGTTCTCGTTCATTACTTGCAGATATGACTTGACCCGAATCTGATCACCACCCAATTCCAGCAAATGATGTTATGCATGATCGGAATGGCTTGCCGTCCAAACTAGGATTTGAAATCCCGCGACTGACCCAAATTCCATTGACATCATCTTTTTTCCGTTGGCTTCTTCATGCAAAAGCTATAGTTTGAATTTCCTTTTTAGTTTCCATCCCCTTGATCATCTTCCCCTTTCGATTAATCGATTTGGACTAGTGCTTAAATGTTACGGGGTTTGAAATTTCACCATCTTTCCCTGCTTGCTTGCTCCTTGAAAGAAGTGTGTTGGAAATATAGTGGTCTCTCCTTATAGGGACCTTACAATGGTGGTTCCATTTGTCATTTGCAAATCATGCTATTCTTTCTCAACTCATTATTCAATCTGTCAAACTATTCTATTGCAATACTTAATCAATGATGATGATTTGTGATAGTGCAGGATGGAATTGTCTTGATTCAAACGAATGAGTTCGTCAGAATACAAAGGATGACCATATGATACAATGCCGTCATTCCATTTACACCAATCTTGGTGGAAACAATGATTTTAAAAAGGAAGAGGGGATTTAATAGGTAAGATGTATTGGTGTGGTTGATTGATAAGCTTTTTTTGGAACAATGAAATAGAATACCCCCATTGGTGCAGGACAAAGCTTAGCGAGCATATAGAAGGAAAAGGGAAACTACCAGAATAATGATTTCATTGGTCCAGCGGGATTTGAATTATATTTAAGCAGAAAATTATAAAATGGTCTTGGCTCTCCATTTCTTTCTCTTCTTACTTTTTTTATTCTAATTTTTATCATACCACTCTCTCTACTTAGCACCACTTATTCTCATCTACTTTAACCATGCAAATCTTTGTAAAAACTCTTACTGGCAAGACCATTACTTTGGAAGTTGAATCATCTGATTCAATCGATAACGTCAAGCAAAAGATACAAGATAAAGAAGGCATTCCTCCTGATCAACAACGACTCATCTTTGCCGGAAAACAACTTGAAGATGGACGTACTCTCTCCGACTACAACATTCAAAAAGAATCTACTCTTCACTTGGTGCTTCGTCTTCGTGGTGGTATGCAAATCTTTGTCAAAACTCTCACTGGCAAGACCATTACTTTAGAAGTGGAATCCTCAGACTCTATCGACAATGTGAAACAAAAGATACAAGATAAAGAAGGCATTCCTCCTGATCAACAACGACTCATCTTTGCTGGTAAACAACTAGAAGATGGCCGTACTCTCTCTGACTACAACATTCAAAAGGAATCGACACTACATTTGGTATTACGTTTACGGGGTGGCGAAGAGACGTTGGATATGGAAAAGAACAACAACGATGTGGTTAGGGATACTACAAACAAAAACATAGTAGTATCATCACAACTATCAACACCATCAACAGCTCCATTACCATCATCATTATCATCATCTTCTTCTTCTCCTTCACCATCACCTTCACCTTTAACAGAACCATCATCACTACTATCAACACCATCGACTAATCTATCAATCGATAACAAATCTATCCCATCTGGTCCAATCAAGTCATCTGTCTCTAGAAAACGATGTGCCCTCGGATCCTGCTCTGGTAAACCTGTGAAGATTATTGGTGATTGTCGATATTGTGAATCCAAATTCTGCTCCCGTCATCGATTGCCTGAAGCTCATGCCTGTGTCAACCTTACCACCTGCCGCCAAACTGCTCACGAAAGGAATAGTCTCAAGCTATTAAGTGAACGATGCGTGGCTAGTAAAGTATAGAATTTATCATCACTCCCTCCCTCCTCCTTTTAGTTGTAGTTAGCAAATTATTTGATACATAGACTTGGTAGTATTTGTTAATTAGTTAATTAATTAAATCATTAAATAAATAAAAACAACAACAACAACAACAACAACCATTTAATTTTAAATATGTCTTGCCTTGCTATTTACCATAAATGTAATTGCCACTCTTTTAGTTGTATCATGGGTAAATCATGTTCCTCTTGATATGTACATAATCCTGGCCCAGTGGTCTGCCGAATGACATCTTCAATGTTTCACTTCATAACATTCATTCCTTCCTAGTCGCTAGTATTTGCATCTAGTTAGTCGACATATCAACCATCCAATCTTTTATTATAATATATAATTTAAATAATTTCTATACTAAGTAGGACGCCTAAAAATAAGACCCAGTGGTAATCCAATAAGAAGCATGGTATCCTGGTATAATTTAAAGTGAGAGTGGACGTTGTCTTGTTGTTCCAATTGACATGCAAAAGTAGTGAGGATAGTCTTGTCAAGTTGGTTGTAATAGGCCACTTCACGCATGGTGTCGAGTTCCAGCATCGATCGAGGAAGACGGCCAGGGTAGTCAAGAAGCATGGCTAGTTCATCTTCGGATCCTATATCACATTGGTCTGATAATGAAGTCGCCTGTGGTGATAACATTAGACTTGTCCGCATGCTTGTTGTTAATTGGGGGAGGTGGACAAAGAGAAAGACCATATTGCCCTGTATTTCGGGGCTGTAGAGTCGTCGTTGAATCAGAATCCAGTCGCCCATTAATTCCTTGTCGTATTGTCTCATCCAAGGTTCTATCACGGCTTTGGTGTAGGCGCTGATCAATCCAACAGGCAAGTCAATAAGGACAGCAGATTTGAGTCCTGCCAAGCAGAAAGCCATTTCGCCATAGAGGAGAGAATCGTCAAGAGCTGTTGATGGAGTCAATGTTGTCATAAAGTTGGTTTCATATTGTCGATAGCTTTGCACAAGAGTTTTGAGTTGAACTTTATCCATTCATCTAGAAAAAAAAAAAGGGGGGGGGATCATGGAAGAAGAAAAAGTGGAATTCATCTCAGACGGGTTTCGAAAATAGTGGCTTTTTCCCAACCAGTGTCAATTTTATGCATTGAGGATCAAATTTTTTTTTTATTTCCTTCTCTCTTTTCCACTTTTTTTTTTATTTTAATCATGGCGAAATCAACAAAAGCAGCCAAGGTTGATAACGACAAACAATTAAAGGACAACACCAAAAACAATGAAATTGATGATATCTTTGCCACCAAGAAAATCGTAAAGTCATCACCTGGGGAAGACGAGGACAAGAAGGATCAATCCACACCATTGACAAAGAAACAAAAACGCAAACAAAAGAAAAAGGCTGCCCTTGAAGAAGACAGCAAGACGAAAACAAATGATGAAAAGGATGATGAACAAGATAGTGAAGAAGATGAACACAAGGTCCAAGAAGTCATTTTTGCTCAATTGGCGGCTGCTCAAAACCTCAAAAGAAAGGCTCAACCTCCTCCACCACCCTCTGTGGATGATGATCAGTTCGGTGATTCTAGGGGCAAAAAAGCTAGTAAGTATTAAACAAACAAACAAAAATTGGGGAGGGGGAAAGGAAGGGAAGGAAGGGATTATAATACTAATGTGTCATTCTTTTGTTTAGAACGTACAACTGAAGATGGATACCCTCTCTACGATGTCAAGGATTTACGGATAGGTGAAGGTCAAGATACACCAGACTGTCCCTTTGATTGCCAATGTTGTAAGTAGCGGCGTGCTATATTATCTTCAAAATCGCCAATCCCAAATGCTAATACATCATTCTATTATAGGTTTTTAAGTATAGATTATAGAATAGATGTTTAAATTGTAGATAGTGTTAATGACATGTTAATTTTGTAACCGTACCATTTTAATAAATAACCTGTTTTTGACTATATAACATAACCATGTGTCCTTTGTCTTCTACTTTTTTTTTTTTTTAATCAAACCTCTTTAAGGGTTCCTGGAAAACCCTGTCGACCTTTGAAATTACATGCTGGGATCAACTTGACCATGCAGTTAGAATATGGCATAACCGATCAACGAAACATTCTATTTCATCATAGCTTTATTTTTATCAGCATAGTTGTTAAAGTCTTCAGCCATTTTGATATACCAATGTATTTCAAGTCCCGATAAGATCATGTAACATTTCCGATAAGTATGTGTACAATGATCAAGAGAGAGAATAGATTAAATAGAATGAAGTATGCTTTTTTATTATATAAAATACAAAATGAATGAGAATGACGATTGTAACAAAGGATATGATAGAATGACTAGGCGGTATAAAAAAAAAAAAAGGAAGAGGAGAGGGGACTAAGTCTAAGATTTATGTGAATAAGGAGGGGGAGGAGTAGTGATATTTTGGCGTACAGTCATCCATTCCGGTCGAGCCAATTGTTTGCATTCCTTTTTGTATTCCAGATAACAAGGACATAAGAAGAAGCCAGCCTTGTGTTTGGTGTGATCATCATTTTCAACATCATCTGCATCCACAGTCGAATCATGTTGTGAAGCTTCGTATGATGGTAGAGTTGCATGGTCGTCCTTGAGTCGACAGTCCAAAATGGTGATGGGTGTATCTAGATGTACTGATGTCCTCAAGATACCTTGTTTCCCTTCTTCCACTGTTGTATTGGTGTCATTATTGTCATCGTCGTCCTTGGGAAATGACAGTTCAATATTGATTTTTAAAAAGTGGTTAAAGTGCATTTCGTTATAAGTGGTAGTATGGTTGAGATGGACACAATTTGGTAAAGTAAAGACAAATCGGTACTGGAATGGTGTGGCTGTCAATGGAATATGAGCATTCTTGGTGGTGAGTGAGCGACGTAGGTTGGTGAGATCGACATCGTTTGGTGGTGCAAAGGATGACATGGATGTATCCGCCATATTCCGAGCACTATGGAATGGAAGCTTGTAATCATGTAGTTCACCACGTTGCACATTGAATTCGGGGATCTGGTACACACGTTTTTCCGTCAATAGCACAGATAAGCTTTCCAGATGGACATGTTTTCGATGAGGACTGAGGACAACCGTGATGGGGAATTGAGTGCCAGAGGAAGCCATGGATTTTTCGATAAAGATGGTGGCATCACATTGAGCTAGTCGCCGTTCCACCACAATTGAAGGATTGGCCAATGAGTGAGTAGTGAGTGCTTGATCAGACCAGGACAGAGCACGCAATAAGAGGATTCGTCGGCGACACCGAATGTTGACTGTTCCCATGCCAATTCGATGCACAGTGGTAGAGACATAGTAATATACTTTGGCAAGTTCATCTTCGATAGTTTCCACAAGTCGATTAGGTAAAAGGAATTCAAAAGGCCACCGATGTAACCCTGCTGGTAAGGTACGATCCAAATCTTCACAGACTGAATGAAGTATAATATTTTGTTCGTGAATGGTCTTTTCGTGATAGGGCTTGCTGTTCCTAGGTCCTAATCCTACATCAATACCAAGTCAGTATTAAACCTATTAGTTTTCTTTTTGTTTTTGTTTTGTTTTTTACCTTCAGGCCAAAGCATATGAGATTTGCCAACTAGTTTCACAACCACAGAAGAGGCCAATATTGGTTTTGACAGCACCAATTCGACTTCCCCTCGTACAACCGCCGTAGTAGGGTCGCTTGCTTGACCACGAAGAATAACAACAGGTTCAGCAAGTTCAATAGACAACTGATGGTTTCCAGATAAAAAGGGTACCGGCATATTTTAAATGTAGGCAAGTTTATTAAAAAAAAAAAAAAAAAGGTGGAGGAAGTAATTAGAAAGGGTAATGGAAAGAAAAAAAAAATTTGCCTCTTTTCTCTTTTTGAAACCATGACGAGCGGCGATTGAAAATTTTCCTAATCGCCAATCTCTTTTCAGTGAGCCTGAATTGTCTAGGAGACCAATGCACGATCAGTGGTTTCTGGTCATCGAGGAGTTTGAGTTTTTACTAAGATACACTTGCTTTTTTAATATAGTAGTAAACAGTAAATCGGGTTTATTCACCTTGCTAGGAGAACTGAGCGTGGGAAAACGGGATTTGAATATTTGTAAAGAGACCTTAATACGGAAGTGATCTGTTGCTCGGTCGATAAAGTACGACAAGAGTAAAAAGCCAGGCATGAAATTACTTTATATATGGTGTGATCATCCATACATATGAAGAAGAACACGGCTCAGCACGTGCAATGTAGAAACCAAGCTGGTATAACTTTACCCCTATAAAACAGTGGTTCCATAAAGAGTATTTTCATATCCCGACCCTACGTTGATCTCATTGGGTAATTTTTTTCCAGTAAGAAATTTTGTAACTCAACCATGACGTCCACTGAACGTTCAAGTGGTGGGGGACCCCTTGACCAATATTTTTTTTAACCTCTCTTTCTCCTAACTATATTCTCCACTTCCCCACTCTTTTTTTTTTTTTTTTAATTGTTACCAAAACCAAATACAATGTTGGCCACACGTACCATTTTGAAAACCGTAGCTCAAAGTATGTATAACAAAGTCAACTAAAAGCCATGGATTGTCACTAATTGTTTATATTCTTAGACCCTAGCACCCGCAACATTGCTTTCAAGAACATTGGTGCTGCCCCCATGGGTATTAGGTAATGAAAACAAAAACAATAAAAGACAACAACAATGTTTTACTCACCCGTCTTTTTTTCTTTTTACAAGACACTTTAATGCCTCTCCTGCCAGCAAAGCTCAATCACCTGATGCTGAATCCGAACTTTTGCGCCAACAACGTAAATTACGACCTGTCTCTCCTCATTTGACGATCTACCAACCTCAAATCACCTGGTATCTTTCCGGTCTTCATAGAATCACTGGTGCTGCTCTCGGTGGTGGTAAGTTGTCATTATATAGAGCACAAAAAAAAAAAAGGATCAATATAGATACATACTCACCCTCACCCTTAATCTTACTATAGCTTTCTACTTGGGTGCCATGGGTTATCTTGCCGCTCCTGCTCTTGGTTTGACTATTGATACTGCTAGCGCCGTCTCTGCCGTGGCTGCTGCTCCTGTGGCTGCCAAGGTCCTCGCTAAAACCACCTTGGCTGCTCCCTTTGTATTCCATTGCTTGAACGGTGTCAGACATTTGGTAAGTGGGATGGAAACAAAAAAATAAAATCATACCCATACTCATCATCGTGTCTTCATACATATAATCTAGTTTTGGGATGCCACCAAATTTGTCGACATCAAGAGCGTGTACAAGACTGGTTATGCTGTTATTGGTGGTACCGTTGTTGGCACTTTGTACTTGGCCAGTTTATAAATATATTACAATTGTAGTTGATTACGTTATCTAGTTAGTTAGATTTGGTGTTGAACAATAAACTTACTCTTTTGGAATTATAGATTATCTGTGAATGGTGGTACGGGGAGAAGTTTTTTGGCGATCATACCATTGCTACACTAATGGTATGATGCTGAATCTTGATGATTGTATTATGACTTGTGGTGTGTGTGTGGGGGGGGGGGAAGGCTTATTGAATAATATGAATCGCGATGGGGTTCTTTGTCATGATGTGTACAGCATTAACCTGTCAGGGCCAAAAGGCGGGATTTGAAAGTTCAATTTTTTATCTCTACATTATAAAAACAGATTTTTTTTTTTTTTATCTTCTCTTTTGCCTCTACTTGACAATTCTTCACCACTAATGCCTTCCTTTTTACAAGTATACCAAACAGCCGATGACCAGGCGCATGATGCTGCCGCCGAAGATCCCTTTCCAGCCTATCTCGAAGGGGTGGATACCAGCTTGGCACCGTTTTGTCCGACATCAGCCACAAGGGTACTTAAAGCGTTATCCATGGGAAAAGTGGGTCCTCACGATCGTTTGGTGGATCTTGGCTCTGGCGATGGACGATTTGTAACAGCCGCGGTATCAGAATATGGATGCGACACAGCCTTGGGTATCGAAACGGACGACGATCTTGTACAACTCTCTCGACAACTGGCAGATCAAGTCTTTGGTGGTAATCATCTTGACCATGGCGTACAGTTTAACCAAGGCGATCTACTAGCGACTCTCAAAACAGCGACCTGTGGGGAACTACCATGGACGGTGATTGTGCTGTTTTTACTTCCTGACCATACGGATCGTTTTGCAGAGGATATCTTGGCTCTACATGATCGTGGTGCGCGGATCATCAGTCTGGTCTTCAACTTGAATGAAATCCAAGGTCTCACGCTCCAACATGCTGACGAACAAGATGGGATTTACGTTTATAGTCGGGAATCTTTGTCATAAAGGCATTCTTTAGTAGTAGTAGTAGTAGTAGTAGTCCTTTACATCCATTTAGCTTGTATATTATCATTTTGTATCATCTTTAATTAATAAAATCAATCATCATCACTATTATAACCATGTTTACAAGGGGGTAGGGCGTGTTAACTACTGTATTGTCTTTTTTTTTTAATTCATATTACTTCTGTCAATACTTGATTGCTGACTATGTGTCACCGCTATTCATCCTTTATTGAAGCCATACAAACATAAAATACATAAAGATCACATAACCAAAGTAAACATTTTATTTATTTATTTAAAAACAAAGAGAGAGGGGGAGAGAGAAGGGGAGTGATAGGTATTAAAGCTATAGTTCTAATCATCATCCTGGTCATCACTAGCATCAACAATCAATGTCGCACTAGGCCATAAACTAGAGACATCAAGTAGATGCCTGTCCTTTTCTTGAGCGTCATAGACAGTACGAGGGAATGGTGAGTGGATGGTGAATCGGTATTTGTGTTCGTAATCAGTAGGTGGTGATGTTGGTGCAGCAGATTTTAGTTCTACGTTTTGAAGGAGTGGGTAGACTTCCACAAATTGATACAAGGTCTAATTAAAAAAAAAGAGAGAATATGTTAATAATTCGATTTTTTTTATTTTTTTTATGCGATCTTTCTTACCTCGATAGAATCCGTTTCCTTGAATTTTCGAATGACTCTATCACCATTAGCCAGTCGGAAGTTTAACTTTGTAACCTTTCCTTGATAATCAGATCCAGGTTCTTCAGATAAGGTATGATAAAGAGATTGGATATATTGTTGGCGCTTCTTGAGATAAAGTTCGTGTTCCAATCGAGCATTATTTCGTCGTTCTTCTTCAAGGGCAAGAGCTTTACGTTCTTCTTGAGCTTTGCGTTCCTATACAATACAATAAAGATGAGTGTAATGAATATAATATGACGATTCTTTCTTTTACCTTTTCTTGATCCGCCTTTAAACTTTCCAAGTAAGCTTTATCTTGATCTTCCCTTAGACGTCTTTCCATATCCCTTTGGTCCCGTTCCATCTTCATTCGATTCATGGTAGTGCCGTGTCTTTGAATTGTTGTGTCAAGGCGCTGGATAAGAGTGGCTGGTGGTATTGGTCCTTCTAAACGATCAACCACAGATAATTTTGGTGCAGATCCAGATGAGCTAGGTTGTAAAGCAATCACAGCCATAAATGGATAAGTTGTTGCATGTAAAGTACAGCTAACTAAAATGAAGAGGATGACATTAGTATAGACATTTTATGACTAGATGAAGAATAGTTTACCTTGGTAAGCTTCTGTTTGACCCACATTACCACCCCATACGAGAATATTCTTGGATTGGATAAAATCAACAAGATCTTGGTTTGTCAAGGTGTTGCGGCAGAAATGATCAGTATCATCATGTTCGTCGCTTTGTAAGACCACCAAAAAGAATTGAAGATTCCGACGAGCTTGTTCCAATGTTTGAGTGTATCCATCTTGAATGAATTCGACATGATTTTCCCCATAATTCTTTTCGAATTCCCGTAAAAATCGACTTGCTGAAGCCTTTGGATCTTGACGTTGTTGAGAAGGACGATGATTACCGGATACTTGTTGATTGGATGTAATAGAGCGTCTAGATAAAAATCGACCTATAAAATATAATGAGTCACTTTTATTCTTCTTCTTCTTTTTTTTTGTAGTATAGAGCGAAGGAATATATATATATATACTTACTTGCAAATGATAATACAGTCCACGTGAGATTCCATGCAATACCAAAAGGCCACATGAGTAGAGCTAGTAAACCCGATCTGTTCCTTCTTGAAGCTGGAATGGTTGTACTTGGTGATGGCAAGTTTGTTGTTGTTGTTGTTGTCGATGTTGTTATGGATGGAGGTGGTTCAGTTGGACGAGATGGAGGTGTCCTTGTTTCGTCTGGTAGTGAGGACCCAGGCTCGTAAAACTTTTGTATCGAAGGCTACGGAATAATAAAGTTAATAAAACTTGACAACAATATTAAACTGTCAAGTGTTACCTCCAGTTTCCAGCCATGTCTTTCAAGCAAAGCAATAGATGCTTCCAAGTCATTAGATTGCGTGATGGCCTATAGCATAATAAAAGTATAAAGGTGAGTAACAAGGAATGAATTAAATAGCACAAAAAGACTTGCCTGAAATTGTTCCAATAGTTCTTTTTGGCCAGGTTCCAAAGCGTCAAGCGTACTCGTCATAATAGAAAAGATGTGGTGGGGTGGAATAATGAGAGAAAAGGAAAAAGTTGCGTGGCAGAAATTATAGCCCACTTTCAACATCGTCGGAGTTTTACGATCAAGAAGAAAAAAAAAAAAGCCCGAAGATATTTAATTTCTTCTCTTCTTGTTTTACCTTTACCTTCTTTTAAATTCGTCACAAGCGTCTTGTCCTCTTTGAAAGAGTTAAACCGTTACTTGCGCAATACGATAAAAACAAAAGGTAAACAAAAAAGATGGATGGATGGATGGATGGATGGATGATTGGATGATCAATGCCGACGAAATATGACTCAAGGATAATACTGACACCCCCTCTCCTATAGATCATCAATAATGAAATTCCTCGCTGCTTATCTTCTTTTGAACGCCGGTGGAAAGGCCTCTCCTTCTGCTGACGATATCAAGTCTCTTTTGAACACTGTTGGTATCGAACATGACGAAGGTCGTGTTAACAGCTTGATTGCTGCTCTTGGTGAAAAGGATATTGCTCAACTTATCGAAGAAGGTCAACAAAAGCTCGCCTCTGTTCCTACTGGTGGTGCTGGTGTCGCTTCTGCCGGTGGTGCTGCCGGTGGTGCTGCTACCGATGCTCCTGCTGAAGAAGCCAAGGAAGAAGAAAAGGAAGAATCTGATGATGTAAGTAACACACTTGTTTACCAAGATTATAATTTGATGAACTGACCTTTTGCTTCTCTCTCTCTCTCTCTTTATTAGGATATGGGCTTCGGTCTCTTTGATTAGAATAGATATTTCTGTTTAATATCTTTGTTCAACAAGTCAATAAAAATTTCATCATGTCTATCATGCATTTTCGATCTCCGGCAATGATCCGCTGGCCTAATTACTTGTCTTTTTTTTTTTTTTTTACATAAAGGGTATTGGCATGATTGGGTCAATACATGTTAATGGATGATGTTGTTGATGAATGTATGCTGGTACAAAATGGTTGCTTTATATATCATGTTGGGGTAATTAGCGTTTTTTTGTATCATGGCTGATCATGTTGGGGCGCTTTTACAGACTGGGGCGGGTTTCCCACATCGAATTTTAATCTTTCCCTTCTCTTTTCCGCCTTCTCCTTCTTTTTTTTTTTTTTTCTTCTATGCACCAGGATTCTTAATACTTTACTTCTTACATTATCATCAATACTTGGGTATCATTTTCATCTAGCACTTGCTTCATTCACTGTTATTGTAAGTTGTATGGATTAAAAATAAATAAAAAAGGTGATGATGGTTTACTGTTGAAAAGGCAAAAATATAGTGGGTTAATGGGTGTTTGTGAATTGTACATGTACTAACCATCTCTTCTTCTATAATAGGCAACAAATGAAACTTGTGTGGATTGTATGGCTACTTTTGGACCGAGGATCGCAGACACAGAAGAAGGCTTGGCGGGTTGCTTGCTGGCTCCACTCTCACACGATCTACGGCAAGGCTGTCAAGTCATGAAAGCTCCTTCTGACCAATGGATTGCTCTGGTCGAACAAGGTAACTGCTCTTTCAATGATAAAGTCAGATATATGAAACACGACGGTGCCATTGCTGTAGTAGTCGGCGGTATAAATCAAAACAAAATCATTGACAAGAGGTACTTGGTACACTAACATATTTTTTACTCTATAGACAAATACTATAATGAATGGATGATAATGTATGCTCCAGGTAAGATATATATATAAAATAGGAGGTTGGGATCAAAAACGTGATGAACGTACGATTGTTTCTAACCTTCTCTCTCTTTTTCTTTCTGTCTAGGTGAATAGGTGACCCAAATACCAGCAAACGTAAGCAACAACTTGGGCGACTGATCATCTATTTACCTGAATCGACGCCTATGGCCGGGCACACGGTTAAACTGGGTACAAATCATCAACTGTCTCATCATGAAAACCCTCATCCACTTTGCATGAACGTCTTAACAAAACTCCGCCTTGATAGATCTGGGAAAAGTAAAATGATCAGCTAAATATGTCTTTATTCAGTAGGATTAGATGATCAGACAGTAAGAAAGAAACGAGCGGCTCACTCTTTAACATTGGATTGGATTGGACGATGAACAAAAGTGGTGACGGTCTCTGACATTCTTTATCTCTCATCCCTTCTTCACTCACATAATTTAGGCTCTCTTTTTATCATCCCCTTCCCTCCTTCTCACTATAGTATAGACATAGCTGTAGATATAGTATAGAAATGACTCTGGATGTAATAAAAAAAATCATATCAAGCACTTTGTGTACATAGGCCTTTGTAATAAGCGAAAAAGTATTAGGTAATTGATTGTCTGATGGCCTATTACATATGATAGGAATGAATGGTACTGAGCGACATGACATTGGGAGCACATATATTATTATCATGAAGCGGGTTTGACAAACACAGCCTCTGATCGAGAAACTAGTCTTTTATTACAATATTTTCTCCATTTCTTTTCTTCTCCTATAACCCTTTTCGCATGATAAGTAATAAAAAAGACAGAGCTAGACTTTCGTTAAGCTCTTTTGAGATTGTCAATGCAAAAGGAATGACAGGTACATATGACCTTAAACTTGGTTCGATTGAAATGGGTGCCTGAAAGCTGGACTTTTTACTGAGAATACATCATAAAAGTACACACTCGGTTTATTGGCATCGGTTTGATAACGAGGTGAGACCTGATACTCTCCTTTTTTAGACACGGGAGGTAAAAAGAAAAAGAAAAGGAAAAAAAAGACTGTAGGCCTGTACAGCTCCATACAAGGGACTTGGCTCTTGGTGTTTTATGTAAAGTTTGTTTTAAATAGGCTAAGCAATGCTCATGGCTTATTTATTGATGAGCATCCATTGTCCATTGAGACGGTAGAGCTCTTACAAGGAACCATAGGGTATGCGGGTTTTGAAACCTGCTCTTTGCGGAAACGGTCCACAAGGGAAAACATGAAAAAAGTGAAACCGTACCCTTTCAGGAATGTCTCCAAATGGTATTGGAAGGATCCACATCAAATACATTCTGATAGTTCTTTACTTTTTGCCCGGAACATGATTTGATCTCTATTGGGAATTGCCAAGCGCACGGGATTTTCTCTACTCGCTCCAATTGTCCACGGTTGCTAATGATTAAAGTGGCGATGTGGGCATTATAGCCTATTTCCAACAAACTTTACATAATGAGCAATGTGGCAAAACCCTTGTGTCGGTCAGTTCAGACTTGGAATGACTTTTACCTGTTCTTTGCAAGAACAAAAAAATGAAGTCTGGTTCCTTTTCGTACTTTTTCAGATCCAGCCTGTCTCTACTACGATTTGGAAAGGCTCTACTGCCTTAATGGACAAGTGATGCTAATGATTAAAGTGGCGATGTGGACATTGTAGTCTATTTCCAACAAAGTTTACATAATGGCCATTGTACCAAGTACCTTGTATGGAGCAGTATAGCCTCAAGATCGTTTTACCCTGACTTTTGAAAAAAAAAAAAAAAAAAAAAAAAAAAAAAAAAAAAATTGCAGAACGAAAATTGACATACAAGACAAAACTTATTTCAAAACCCGCTTACTCTCGCCTGGAATCTTAAGAGAGCTCTACTGGCTTAATGGACAAGCGATGCTAATGACAAAAGTGACCATGTACATTCCTTAGCCTATTTCCAACAAAGTTTACATAATGGCCAATATACCAAGTCCACTCTAAGGAGCAATATAGCCTTAAGATTGTTTTACCCTGACTTTTGTAATAAAAAAAAAAAAAAAAAAAAAAAAAAAAAAAAAAAAAAAAAAAAGGATGCAGAATGAAAATTGACATACATAGGACATTTGAATAGGATCGGCGTTACTCGAAAATGGTTGAAGCCCACAAGGCAGTGGTAATTTTCTTTCTCTGTTTTTTTTTCACAAAATCCCACTTCTCCCTCAAATTGATCATTTGGAACGAAATGAATCCTGTAGAACCCTCTTCACCTTTATTTGATATCTGGAGGTAAGTGCTTGTCTTTTTGCGTGGCAACAATGAATCATTTGGGAAATGGAAAAATCAATGGCAACCGACCATATTCTGGTAAGAAGAAAAAGTGCAAACTGGTGGTGTTGACCAATGTCTACCAACTTGATTCCTGTTATTGCTGTGATACCATCATTTTTTAATAAGGATTGTTTGGTTGACTCTGGTATGGTGATGCATTTTGACTCCCAGATGGATGGACTTCTTTGGTCATTTAGTAAGTGTACAAACCAACAAGGCTGACTATTTATTTGAGAAAGGGAGGATAGGATCAAACAACAGAAAGGTCACTATGAATCAAGCTATCAATAGTCCAGACCCACATGTGACACCAACTTACAACACCACTACTGCAGCTTGTAATCTACACAGATATATTTACGAGCCTTCCCATTTAAGTAGGTATCAAAAAAAAGAAGGGGAACGGAAATCGGGGATTGAATCGATAAAGTAGTGGTTATCAATCCTGTTTTACTTTTATTCTTAGCTGATTCAGTTATTTACTCGATTCATTTTGGCTACGCGAATGCATCGACTCACTTTGAATGCCTATTGAAATATGACTATTAGGAACGACTTTGGCCTATACATGACTCTCACCCATGTACACAGAATTCACTATTGGATAAATGATACTATAGTTGTAGTTGTAGTTTTTAATGGATCATAATAAATAAACAAAGCCTCTCTTTTACTATGCATACTTATTAATAGGTTATTATACTGACGATTCAAGCTTCTTAAGAAACTTGGATGTTATCTATAGAAAAATAGATCGGAACACATCAAATCATGCACTGTCGGGGTTTTTATCAGATTGGGCTGCGCTGACAAGATCTAATAGTGGATCTGATCACCATGGAGAACAATAGTACCTCCTTGCTAGTACCATTTTCTCATATATCAAGTGCACACTATTACTATTTTTATAAACATATCTTTGTATCACCATGTTCTTATGTCTTCTCTCAACCATAAATTGTCATTAATGCAAAATATGTGAGCAAACAAGGCCATCTTTATCTTTCCTCTATTTCTTTCAAACATAGCCAGACAATAAAAAGAATTATCGTCACTCACATCACTTGGGAATGACAAGCCTATTATTAAATGTTCTGGACCCTTATTGAAATGAAACAGTGTGTCTTTTCTTTGCCCAGGAACCGTGTGCTGTCGGGGCGGGATTTGAAATGTTTTTTTCCATCATGATTTTTCTTCCCTTTCCATAAACTCTCGTATATAAACGATCGACTCATTCTATTCCATCCTCCTTCTTCTTTAGATACATCTGGTATATATCTATTACACTAAAAAAAACCACCCCACTTATCTATCTCTTGTATATACAAAATGAATTTGATCTCGGTACTTGCTTGTTTCATGATGGTTTACATTATGGTCACCTCGGCGGCGCCTTTGGAAAAACGTGGCTTTTATGGTGATGGTACTTACTACCATGTAGGTCTAGGCAGTTGTGGCAAGACTCATGATAACAATCAAATGGTGGCTGCCCTCAATGCTCCTCAAATGCAAAATCCTAGCAATCCTAATCATAACAAGCTATGTGATCGTCGGATCAAAGTTTATGGGCCCAAGGGATCTGTCATTGTCAAGATTGTAAGTGGGATCATCCCCTGAATTTTTATATTAAACTCCGCACTCACCTTTTTTTTTTTTTTTCTTGCTTAGGTTGACACTTGCCCTAGTTGTAAGCATGGTAGTGTTGATCTCTCCCCATCCTCATTCAAAAAGATTGCTGACTTATCCGCTGGTCGGGTTAAAATCAACTGGTAAGATTCATTTTATCCCATGTAATGAGATATCATTGTATTCATTGCTTTTTTATAGGCACTGGGTTTAGACTTTCTGTTGCGGCTATGACTGTTTGAAACAATCATTGTCACCTACATCTAGATGTACTATAGTATGCATTTATTTATCTTGATGATATTAATTGTATATGTGTCTACAATAAACAATCATACTGCACACGCATGATTTTGGATTTTCAAATCCCGATATGCCCTTGACAATCATTATAAAGAATTATTCCGTTGATTTCAATACATCTTGATAAAAAGTATCCTATATAATATACTTCGTTTGTTCCAAGCTGGATTGAACGTAATGATGGGCATGGTCGCCCATTTACACACAAAAAAAGCGGGATTTTAAATGTCCTTTATTACCTTCTTGAAACGTGAGATTCATTTTTACCCCTCTCTTCTTCCTTAACTTCACTCTTTTTTACTTTATGGACAATTACGTTAAACGCATTCCACCAGAACCGACCAAGTTGATCTTGGCTCATATTAATGCAATAACCGACCTCTTGGAATGTACTTTTGTTAGCAGATCCTTACACGACATGGCTAACCTGTTGGTGCGCCAAAATAGATCACTGGATAATGACGATAACAAGCCCTCTTTTGAAAAAGTCTTTTCTTCTCTCACCATAATTCTCAACACCATATCAACTTACCTCCATATATGCCACATTGGTTTTACATATCGGGATCTAGTCGATCAAAGTCAACTATTTATTGGAACAAGCCCCCTTTGGTGGAAGGCCTTCAGCTCTTTTATCATAGCGTGTCTAATGATCAACTTGGAAATGTACAGTTACAACTTTGACGGTCTCGACTCAAGGCAATTGCACTATGGAACCTCAACAAATTAACCGACCCAACAATTGTATCTTTAAAATATCACTTCTTCTTAACTATAAAGAACTTTAACTGATC
Organism: Chlamydoabsidia padenii; assembly: GCA_025330725.1. NCBI lineage: Eukaryota > Fungi > Mucoromycota > Mucoromycetes > Mucorales > Cunninghamellaceae > Chlamydoabsidia > Chlamydoabsidia padenii. The sequence goes on along the minus strand of JAIWND010000006.1, from coordinate 251,710 downwards.
CGGTGCGATGACTTTACCTACAGGATATTGATAACTTGAATGAACCTACCCCTAAAAACAACTCAACTCTGCAACTGTTATTGGATCAATTCAATGGAAATCACCACTTGCCTTTACCAATGTGACCAACTGACTTTATTCAACAACCTTTACACACAAACGATGACGACAGCACGGATGATGGATGTATCACCCCTTTTACCCTTATTGAACACATGTCATTGATGCTATTGGTTTGCCTATAGATGACAGCATTTTAGTGACGAGGAACTTGATGGTGGTATTCATTCCGCGACTCGTATAAAGTCAATCTCTTTGGGAAAGATGACAGGCAATAAAGGTACTGTAATGATAACTGGTATACTAAACAATGATCTTACAAATGATAAATAGGGTAAACTGGTGCATCTTAGCTTTAGGTAAACTTGCTTGTATTGACAAAGACGATGGTATTGGCTTTGGCTCACTTGGTTTAGTCTAGTTTAGTTTAGGATATTATAGTGATATGTAGCATATACATTTGTAAATATAATAAAACAGGTTGGTTGTAAACTCGATCATACTATGTGTGTAGCTGTATTTTTAGCTTTGTATTGGATGATTTTAGCTGGAAAGTAATGTTATGGGGGGGTAGTTTAAATAACACCAGTCTATGAAGCAATGTATTGTGTAATATGCAGGAAATACCGGGGTTTTAATTGTATCCGGATTTGGTCTTTTCTTTGCATAGACTTTGTGTTCATCATATATATGGCTCCTTTCGCACAAATTATATAAAGTTTTCCAGTCCCCTGAACACCTTTATCAACCAAAGTCCTAAAAAAGAGTATACAAAGTTTGTTTTATTGATATTTACAAGGTTACTACAACTAATCTAATCAACTATACTAAAAAAAAAAAAAAAAAAAAAAAAAAAAAAAAAAAAAAGTGTGTCTAATCCGCACTAAATGATCCCATATAATCCCATCCATTTCCTTCTTCAGATCGCCGTATTCGAAGATACTCTAAGAATATCCAGTTCTTTATGTTCCAAGAACGAATTACGACGAGTGTCGAGAAAGCTATAGGTTCCATCAAAGAATCTATAATGAGGGGGGATTCAAACGAGTTAGCTTTGTGCACGCCTTTACTAGTCGTTCCATAGCAGGGATAGTAATTCTATGGTTTAAAAACAAATCCAGATATTGTATGTCGGGCATGGAGTCAGCGACAGTGTCCACTATGGCGTCAGTAACTCCACATTTGGATAAATCGAGTTTTTGAAGACGAGGTCGAGATTTGATAAAGGCTGTCAGGAGTTCAGGATCAATATGATTATAGCCTACGATGGAGAAATTATTTAACATTGGGAAGAGAGATGATGATTCGTTGGATGCTGGTAAAAGTAGTTTAATAACAGGTTCACAAAGATTAGCACCAAAACGCAGATCAACCACCAATGGTTCCAATGAGCAGTTCTTTAGACTAACCAATACCATAGGAGTAATTCCTTTATTAAATTGCAAATCGAGATCACAAAGTCGAGGACAGAGATCGGCCAAAGAGACTATACCGATATCAGTGATCTAGCCACAATTAAGCAGCACACACCGTTTTAATTTGGGGCACTGGCTAACCATGCGCACAAAGTCTTTATCAGTAACGCTCATATAGCACAGAGTGAGAGATTCCACCAAGGGAGTATAGCCCAATAGTGAGATGATATCCTTCGTCGAGCCGCCATGTTGAAACCCAAGTTTGCGCACATACTGACCAAGAGGAAGAGAGCAAAGTTGTGGAGAGTTGCGATTGAACCGTAGACTAGCCAAAAGCTGGTGAGTCAAGATTGGATTAAAGATGCCGTATCCATTTATTCTTTTTATTGGTTCATTCCATAGTCGCTCGTTCGTCACCTTGTGCCAGTATTTGTTGGTTAATCCGAGTTGATAGAGATCTATTGTTGTTCCATAAAGAAAGTCCAAGATTGAGTATATCATTAGAGAGCTGGTTGAAGTAAGTCATAAAAAGTGGATTGAAGGAAGAAGGATGTAACTGAGGCAGATAAAAAAAGTTCAGGAAAGAGAGTGTTTAAAAGAGAGGAACCCGCCTTTTTAAAACACTTTAACTTTCGGGATTTGAATAATTTCACAAAAGGGGGCGAAAACGCCTAAACAAATAGACTTCATTCCAAGACATCATCAATCAATCGAACAGTTTTATTTTGATTGGATATATAAAAGACAAGAAGAAATATAGATTGAGTGTAAAGAAGTATATACTGTAAACCGGGTTTATCATTAGATAATGCTTTGATTTCCTTGTGTGTTTTACAGCCACCTTGCTTTTTCGATAACAAGAACCAAATTATATCCTTTTATACTGATATGTATTACTAAAGTGCTAATCCACGCCACCCTGTCACACTATATATCATTATACATACTGCTTCTGCTAAGAGTGCACTTCTAAACGATGAAAACTGAAGCTGAAAATAGAAATTCCTGCAGATTGACATTTTGAATCGCCGCTTTACATTGACATCATGCCCCCTATCCACTGACCAGACATATTATAATGTATGTATTGTCAAGTAATGTATCCTCATTAGTATTGTAAGCATATATGATGAATTTCTGTATCATACAAAGAGGGTTATTATATATAACATGCTATACACACTACACTCAATCGGTGGCCCATCAGATGGTGAGATGTACAGGGATACTTTTTACCACACCGAGTTATGCGATCGTCGGATTAGAGTCAATGGGCCCAAAGGATCTGCCATTGTCAAGATTGTGAGTGGGATCATTCCCTGAATGTTTTTTAAATCCCCGAAGTCACATTTTTCTTTTCTTTTTTTCTTGTTTAGGTTGACACTTGTCCTAGTTGTAAATATGACAGTGTTGATCTCTCCACACTGTTCAAAATCGCCCCTGGGTCAGACTCGCAGATATATAGTAGTCATTAGCATGAATGAGCCACTCTCTTACTATGAAATACGCATGTGGCAAGTCTAGCTAGACATTGATTAATTAATCAATCATTAAGGTTGGATATGCTTGATTCCAGTTGGGTCTATATAAGACAAATAACCAAACAATTGTTTATACAACAAGTAAATTACAGTTTATTGAGTGTGTTCTATTATAATCTAAACTACATAAAGATGGGACGCGGAGGGAGGGGAGTCTACAACTATCTATTTTGTTTTTCTAATCTTTTTGGCACCAGATTTCCGTTTGGTTCCAGAGGCAGATGTTGACTTGGGTTTGCATTCTTGAATCATGGTATCATAGTGAGCGATTGACTTTTCAATAATCTTTTTTTCATTCATGCGACAAGTCAATGCATAATATTCCCGCTTGTTGTTCGTCTAAAAGATAAATAAAAAGTTAGTCATCGTGATCCGTTAGTCTGGTTTTTTTTTTTTTTTTTTTTTTTTTTTTTTTTTTTTTTTTTTTTTTTTTACCTTTTTCCTGGCTTCAAAGTCTTCCTGGACAGAGACCCATTGACCTTGTTCATTCAAATAATTTTGCCGCCTGTTTTCGGAGAGTGCCTTGCATACTTCATAAACACTTTTCTTCATTTTCCAATCATCCTTGCCAGAGGACTTTTTGTTACCAGCTGCCATGTTTTCAAAATAGTCGATGGCATTTTGTGTGTCTTTGGTGAATAGATCGAATTGTGCTTGGTTGACAAACATGATGTGTAGTAAACAGGTGAGTGTGTCTTCGTATAATCCTTCCACATTTGCAAAGTAGGATTTGCCTTGTCCCTTTGCTTGTTCGTCATCGTGTCCACCACAGCAGCCGCCACCTTCATGATCGTGATCGTGGTCATGGTCGTCGTTGTGATCATGATCGTGTTCTTCTTCTTCTTCTTCTTCATTGTCGGAGGCTTCATAATCATCATCACCTTCGTGTGGCATGTCTTCGTCTTCAGGAGAGGGACAAAGTACCGATTCGTTCATCAAGAAGAATTCCCACCGAGGCCGAGTTCGTTCCACCGCCAAAGTATCCAATTCTTCATCATCCTTGTTGTTGTTCTCTGATCGTAACAATTCTTTGGTTACAGCCAAGCACAAATCCACCACATTGTCTTCACTGACAGATATATAGTCGTTGGGGTTGTTATCGTAACAGAAACCATACTTGTTTAGGAGAGTAATACTGGGATGATCGCCATAGGTGTTGAATAATTCTTCATTCTTTTTCGCCGATCTATCCAATACCATGTCACATGTATTCTTCTTGTTGTCGCCATCATCATCGGTATCATCTTCTTCGTCTTTCCAAAAGTTGACACCTTCCAATTCCAATTGTTCCAAATCCAACAAAGGTCCTTCTTCTTCATCATCATCATCATCATCACCTTGGTCATTAGGAGCATCTTCATCTTCGTCATTAGTCCAATCATCTTCAGATCCTTGTTCCATTTGTTCGTCGTCTTGATCACCGTGTTCCAAGAATTCCAAGTATTGATGTTCACAGTATTCCAAAGCACCACAGGCATCACAGACATCAAAATCTGTTTCAAAATGTACATGTTCCGCGTCCCCTGATCGATGATTAAAGATGTCGGCAAATGGTACCATGGCATTTTCGTGATAGGTATCCACTTCAAACGCCCGAGAAGAAACCAAAGTTGTCACCTTTTGGAAGACATCCATGGAGAAGTCATCGGCAGGAAAGATATCGGGATATTTAGCGATTAAGGGTACCACGATTTCTTGATAGTCGTCCTTCAGATCTTGCTACAAGTATTAAAAAGAAGAAAAGTTGTCAGTAGTGTAATACAATGATTTCGTGGAGTGAGGGTATACTATTTACCAAATCATTTTCAACCGCATGTTCCATTTCAGTTCCTTTAAAGAAGGCCTTGTCAGCATCAGACCAAAAGATGGGAAGATCTTCACATGTAGGAAGAGATTGGAGATATCCATACCAAGGCGATTCCTTTCCTTGAGATAATTCGTACATGATCGCCAGAGCAAGAGAGCAGCCACCCTCAATGGACTCGTCATCCAAGATATTAGCAATCCCAGTAGTTTTGATGGAGAGAATACATTCTTTAGGAATCTTGACAACTAGAAGAAGATAGGATGTGAGTCAAACCGTTTAACTAGAATATAATTCGTGCACTACCTGTTTTTTTGCTGGGAAGATTCTTTACCGCGTAGACACCAAAAGAGCCATCCTTGATACGGATTTCAACATTCTTTTGATCGTAATCCACGTCATTGTCTTTTAACCAAGTAGTTAAAATGTTGAGCTTTTCTTGAGTTGCCATATTGGTGGAGAAAAGAAGAAAGAGCGGGTGGAATCCATTTTTTTTTTTTTTCTTGTTTCATACTTCACATTGTAAAAATTCGAATCCCGCTTTTCCCCTGTGGCTTTTTTCATGCATTTTCGCATCCCACAAACACAATTGCCCATCATACATATGCCACACCGCATTAACACTTCAACCTGACACTTTTATTGAATATACATACAAAAGACAAAAGAGTTGATATACAAATATACATATAAAGTGGGTTTTATTTATTCAATGGGTAAAAGAGGGTAAATATAAAAAAGGATAGAGAATCTAATCTAATTGATAAATGAATTAAGTAACTACATAATCTACAAAACCTGTATTAAACTATTATAAGCAAGACCATGATTTAAGCCGAGACCACCTTTTCCTTGATCAAGTTGAGAGCGCTACCCTTTTGGAACCATTCGATTTGATCAGCGCTCATGGTATGTTTGGCGTCAATTGTTAGCTTGGATCCATCCGCCTTGGTCACTAATAATTGGACAGGTTTTCCTGGTGCAATAGCCTTGACACCAGAGGTTTCGATCACATCACCACCCGAGATCAATTCCCAATCCTTTTCATCAGCAAAGGTCAAAGGAAGCACACCTTGTTTCTTGAGATTGGTTTCGTGAATACGTGCAAATGATCTTGAGATAATAAGAGGGCAACCCAAGTAACGGACTTGAAGAGCAGCGTGTTCCCGAGCAGATCCTTCACCATAGTTATGCTATTAAAATAAAACAAAAAGAGTCAATCGATACTATTCCTAATTTCATTCATTCATTTTATACTTACATCAGCAATCACGGTCCAAGGAATGTTTTGCTTCTTGTAGCTTTTGGCGACTTCAGGAATGGTGCCATCCGCATCGTTAGTAATGTCCCGCACCACATTCACCTTTCCATTGTCGGCATTTTGAGCACCAATCAAGGTGTTTTCAGCGATGTTTTGCAAGTGACCCTTGTACTTGAGCCAAGGACCAGCAGCCGAGATGTGATCCGTCGTACATTTGCCTTGCACCTTCACGAGCACCCGGATATCCTTAAATTCTTCACCATTCCAGGGGTCAAATGCGTCGAGTACTTGAAGGCGGTTGGAGCTAGGGTTCACCACAATGTTTACGCTGCTGTCAGGAGTAGGAGTGGGCGAAGGTGGTTCATAAGTTTCACGACCAGCTTCAAAACCTTGACCGGGAAGATCATCACCTTGAGGAGGTTGGAAGCGGAAAGGTTGGCCATCCTTGTCAGTCAATGAGTCAGTCATAGGGTTGAAGGATAACTTGCCAGCAAAAGCCATAGCTGTTACGATCTAAAACAAATAAATAAATCATACATTAATAAACTTTTTTGGCCTTATTGCCTTTGGCTAAGGATTATTACTTACTTCAGGTGCCGCCAAAAAGTTCATTGTCTTGGGATTGCCATCATTTCTGCTTTTGAAGTTTCTGTTGAAGGAGGTCAAAATAGCGTTTTCTTCACCTTGTTCTTCGGTACGGTTCCATTGACCAATACAGGGACCACATGCATTAGCCAAAACTTGAGCACCGGCTTGTTCAAACACCGCTTGTTGACCATCTCGTTCGATTGTTGCACGGATTTGTTCCGATCCAGGAGTCACCAAAAAGTTTGATTTGACTGAGATACCAGCATCAGCGGCCTGTCGGGCAATAGAAGCAGATCGGGACATATCTTGGTAAGAGGAGTTGGTGCAGCTACCGATTAAACCAGCCGATAATTCATCCTTCCAGTTGTTTTGTTGGATAAAGTCCTTGAATTTGCTGAGAGGAGTGCTGAGATCGGGTGTAAAAGGTCCGTTGATGTGGGGTTCGACTTCAGAGAGATTAATGTCGATCACCTTGTCGTAAGAGGATTCTTCATCGGCACATAAAAAGTGAGCATTGGCATCAGCAGCTTGAGCGACTTGGCTTCGTCCCGTGGCCTTGAGGTAGGAGCGCATACGGTGAGTATATGGGAAGAGAGATGTAGTGGCACCCACTTCAGCACCCATGTTACACATTGTAGCCATACCAGTACAAGATAAACTTTCAACACCTTCACCAAAGTATTCAATGATATGACCGGTACCGCCCTATAATCAAAAGATCATCAGTAAAAATGTATGTTCATCCCCTCTCCCCCTCTTTTTTTTTTTTTTTTCAAAAAACTTACACGAACAGTGAGATCACCAGCCAACTTCAAAATGACATCTTTGGGACTTGTCCATGGTTGTAATTGACCAGTAAGTCTAACACCAATGACATTAGGAGCCTTGAGTTCCCATGGAATAGCCGCCATCGCATCAACAGCATCAGCACCACCAACACCAATAGCGACCATACCCAAACCACCTATAATAAAGAGAAGGAAGGGAAAAAAGAGAGTGAGAGGATGGTTATTAGACCAATGGGGGGGGGTTTGTTCTACTCTATTCGTTCTTTTTGTTTCACTTACCTGCATTAGGAGTATGACTGTCAGTGCCAAGCATCAGACCACCGGGAGCAGCATAGTTTTCCAAAACGATTTGATGAATGATACCACTTCCAGGTCTCCAAAAAGCGATCCCATACTTCTTTGCTGCTGATTCCAAAAAGTCAAAGATTTCCTTGTTGTTCTTGATCGAAGTTTCCACGTCCTTGTCTGCACCAGCAAAAGCTTCAATTAAATGATCACAGTGGATGGAGGAGGGTACAGCAGTGGTGGCCATACCAGATAACATAAATTGCAGTAAAGCCATTTGAGCAGAAGCATCTATATACACACAAGATATATTTAAAAAAAAAAGTTCAGTCTGTGATAGAGACGTATACTTTTTTTTTCCATCTTGTATTTACCTTGCATAGCCACACGATCTAATGTAAACAAAACAAAAAGTTGAGTAAAGATATACCAATTACACTATTTATGATATTACCTGGAGATAACTTGAGGTAGGTTTCACCACGGACAGGAACGGTTTCTTCAGGATTTGTCAAGTGAGAGTAAACCACCTTTTCAGCCAATGTCAAAGGACGGTTATTCAGAATACGGCGAACCTTGTTGAGAGTTTCGTTAAGTTTGGCATAAGGAGGCGTGATAGATTGACAGTCCTTTTCAACAACAGGATTAGCCACACGAGCAAAGGATCGCACACCATGATAGGACAATTGTTGCTTCAAAGTGAGCCCAGCCTATAAAGAAGAATCAACAATCAAGTTAGTGGTAGGTAATTAAGAAGTGGTTTGACAGACCAACTTACCTTTCTAGTATTACTATACAAGAGTGCAGAGACCATGACTATTTATTTCTTTTATGTGAGGGTGAAGTAATGTAGGGAAGAGGAGGGAGAGGGGGAAAGTGTGGAGAGAGAAAGAGAGGGTGAAGTAAAAAAAAAAAAAAAGAGAGAGATAGATGGACGATCAAAAAAAGATTACCAAATAGGGTCAATGCGGAGATGTGATGGCGGGATTTGAATATTGCCTTGTCGAGTCAAATCATTTTCTAGATGAGCGCCATTTTCCGCCTACGCTGTTTTGATTCAAAATCATGCCAATCGTCGTTCGTATCTAGGAGACTTTTAAAAGAACAACAACAAATAAAGTCAAAAATTAGTATCCTAGTCCCTTGCTACATGTTCATTTCTTTCATTTTACTTTGCTGGTAAGAGGTCTTTTGGTTCTTCTGTCTTGAAGTAGTCGAATTCCAATGCTTCAGCTGCAGTAGGTCGATTCTTGGGATCCATAGAGAGTAAAGCCTCCGACAAGATCAGAGCACCCGGCGTTAATAAGCTATTTTGGGTTCACAAATACAAGAATGAGTTTAAAAAAAAATCAGGGCCCTATATAAACACGACTTGCCTTTTAAAAGTGTCTCGAAACACATTGTCATGATTTTGCTTCGGCCGCACCAATTCATACCAAGGAAGTTCTTCCACAGCAGGCCAAGTGTCTTTAGTCGGAGTCCCCATGATTCTATAGATCGAGTCCAATTGGGATATTTCGTCGGTTCCATTAAAGATCGGCTTCCCAACAAAGAATTCCAGCATGATGCATCCCACACCCCATATATCCACCGCTGTATCATAAGATGTTGCTCCAAGTAATAATTCAGGAGGCCGATACCAAAGAGTGATAACGCGGTTGGTATAGTCGCCAGGTTGGTTCTTGTGAAAGATTCTTGCCAGTCCAAAGTCAGCGATCTTCAATTCCCCTTTGTTGTTTACGAGCAGATTAGAGCCTATAATGCATTTGATTCGGTGAGTAAGTAGACACAACTTGTATTGTTTTATTTCATTTCATTTACCTTTCATATCGCGATGTAGGATACCCATGTGATGAAGGTAGGCCAGCCCTTGGAGGATTTGTTTCGTGAGTGATTTGGAATGAGCAGGTTCAAATCGGAAGTTTGGGTGGCCCAAGATACCAGACAAGTCGTGATCCATGTATTCCAGCACCATATAGACCGATCCTTTGGATACCAAGATTTCTTGTAATAAGACGATCCGTTCATGTTTGAGTTTTTGTAGCAATTTGATTTCCCGCATGGCCGTAATTGGAAACTACAAGAGAATTGAATGGTTAGTATTTCCTCTTGGTTCATTGTCTTTTATTTTTTACTTACCCCTTCTTTTTCAGTTTTCATTCGTATCCTTTTTAACGCCCACAATTGACCAGTCTTGCAATTTCGAGCCTTATAAACCTTACTATATAAAAGTAATCAATTAGTATATCCACTTTTTTTTTTTTATCTTTTACAACACACTTACCCATAGGTGCCTTCACCAACTTGACCTATTTTTTCAAACAAGATAGCAGGATCTTCAAAGGTAGGATAAGGATAACCCATTTCTTCAATAGTCGAATAAGATTGTGTTGGATCATGATATGTAATAGGAAGTGGTGGTGGTGGTGGAGGTGGCGGGGGCGGTGTAAATGATGCATAATAGGATGTAGGATCATGTTGATTAAAAGTTTCTGTATAATAATGTTGCCCATAATACATCGACGGATCACCCATAACTGCTTGTTGGTCATAGTAAGAAGAAGCATCTGATGAGGTTACTTGATATTGTTGATAATGTTGATGTGGATCATACCCCCATGCTGTATTGGAAGGGTCAATATAATAATTCCAGACATTCTGATCATGTGATGAGTATTGTTGGTCTAATGTCGAGTATTGGTGATATGTATCAGTAATAGGTGCTGCTGTATTTGTTAGACTGTCGGGCAAAATATATGATGATGATGATAATGATAATGACGGTGGTATGGTGGTATCATTTGCTGTTATTATTGTTCCTAAAGAAGAAGAGGATGGTGGTGGTGGCGGTGGTGGTGGTGAAGAAGGAGGTAGAGGCAGTGGTGGTGGTGGTGGAGAAGGTGGATGTGTTGAATTTACATTGACTGCACTGGTTGTTGTTATTGCCACTGGTGATAATGATGTTTTTGACGATGATGGTGAGGATGAGGATGATTCTGTTACTGTCACTGACTTGATATCATTATGATTGTCCAAAGTGGCTGCTGCTGCTGCTGCTTTGGATTTGAATTCTTGTAATGACTTTGAGACTTGGTGCCGATCAATATCCTTCCTACTGTTATTGTTGTTTCTATCTTTGTCCCGACTTGAAGTGTGTCCGTTGGTCTTGTCAGATCGTCTAGTGCTGGTATCGTACTTGTGGTGAGAATGATGACGGTGGTGGTGGGATCGTTTTTCAGGTCCAGAAGATCGGTGGCGCTTCTCCTTGTCGTGTACATTATGATTTCTTGACCGTCGTCGATGAGTAAGAGAATGGTAGTTGTCGTCTTCGCTACCTTTTTCGCTCTTCTCGCCACTGTTGTCGCTGCTGCCTTCATCGTCACGTCTTCGTTTTGTCGTAATGGTGGTAGTACTTTGTCGTTCTAAAGTAAGTTGAAATCGATGTTCGTTGTCTTTTTCAATTCGTTCCGGCTCCTTTGCAACTGTCATTGTATGTGGTGTAAAAGTGCCCAACTATCTATCTTGTAAGATGCAGTAATGGAGTGGTATCAGGTCAAGGTGGGAATATATACTAGTCCTCGCTATTTGAGTCGTCACTACAATAACAAAACAAAGCTAATGAGTATGCCATTCAATACTTTCCCACCTACTGTTCTTCATTCGTCAAATGACTATGAGATTAATTACCAAGCGTTAGATAAAGTGTGTATTGAATAAAAGAGAGACAAAAAAGAAAAAAGGAAAAAAAAACATACCGCCTTGATACGACTGTGTCCCCAAATTCGTTTAAAGGCTAAATTTTAAATCCCGCCAATCAGTGAAAGATGTTGCTCATAAAAAAATTTAATCCAAGTAATTCTTTTCGATAGATAGTTTATACATGTTCATAAAACTTGAGAAGTTTTTATGTGGTGGTAGTTAAAACATTCGTTGAACCATCAGATCATCTTTCTTTGGTCAAAGTTCAAATTCCGATCCCCCTGAAAAAGAAAGTGCCTTTTGAATAGTTAAACCATTGGAGACTTTGTATAATGAAAAGAAAAATTAATTTACTCATCGAATATATAACATAAGGCTGATTACAGGAAATTACAACATTTTAACCTACTGCTATCATTATTGTCACCCTTGACTGCGACTGATCTTTCTTTCTTTTGACTGCAAAAAACAATATACACCCTAACAGATTAGTTCAATTGAATCGCTGGCCACTTTTTGTAGTTTTTGATATTTATAGTTTGAGTTTTTTCTTTCTTTTTTTAAGCAACATCCAAACATTGTTAAACTTGGATGTATTGTGTACAGTGAATTCATGCAAATTTCCCGACTTAGGCTGGCGGGATTTGAAAATGACTTTTATCTTGATGTTGGTTTTTGAAAGTAAGATATCGATTATCAATTCACATCAATCTTAAGCTTGACCTGAATGATACTGGGGTCTAGGATAAACAATATTGGTTGTGAATGCAGATAAATAAATAAATAAAAAGACATTCCCTGTATTACTGATGGATTAATAATTCAGTGAGTGGTGATTTTTTTTAAATCTTACCAGGCACATGGACTTTGAAACGCCGCTCTATGCACCTCAACATAATGATCCAAGGCAGGATTGATATAACGAGAGAATGGATAAAAAGATCAAATATAAGAATGTTCAAAAGCAGCAGTAGTAGTAGTAGACTACCTAAAGATTGATTCATTGTAAGCTTTTACTACATGCAACATCGTTTAAGCCTACACAACATTAAACAGACGTTTGGTTCATAAAAAAAATAGCCTGGTCTTTATTCAAATTTTATTAAAAATAAGGGATAACAAATAGATTGTATACTAGGTTTTTGAGAATGTATATATGTGAATGCGTGTGTGTGTGGAGAGAGAGAGAAAGGGTCAAAAGGACTAATTATTCTACTGTTCAGGACCAGACATGATCACATCATCTATTTTAAGAATCATCTTGACCAATTGAGTAGCTAACAAGAATTGTTGTCGCTTGGAGATAAGAGGATCGTAGACGTGTTGTTCCTTCATGTCATTAGAGTTCTTGTACAAGCAGTCGACACCGAGACGAGGGTTACCAGTAGTAGCTTGTTCAGCCTTGACAGATGCAAGCGTTTCGATAGGAGACAAACCAGAGTTTTCAGCCAAAGCCAAAGGAGTAGCATCCAAAGCATTGGCGAAGGCCCGCATAGCATATTGTTCAATAGATGAGATCTAATATAAAAGCAAAACACAGATTAAAAGTGAGTAAGATAAACCTTCCATAACCCATCCCGTTAATCACACTTACCTCGTCGGCCACTTTAGAGACGGCAAGGGAGCAACTGATTTCAGCCGCACCACCACCATACACCACACGATTATCACGGACCAAGTTACGGACAGCACAGATAGCATCATGAAGAGATCGTTTGGCTTCATCAATGATCATCTTGTTTCCACCACGGACAAAGACAGTGACAGCACGACTATTAGCACAGTCTTCAATCACCAACATACGATCCTTGGTGGTACCAAAGGCCAATTCCCGGACAACACCAGCCTTACCAAGTTTTTCAGGGGTAAGATCTTCAAATCGAGGGACAATACGACCATTTGTAGCGATTGCGATCAATTCGATTTCAGGACCACCTACCCATCGGACGGCAGGTAATTGATTTTGTAACAACAAGTGATTGGCTTCATCATCGAAACCCCATTGACAGATTACCAGGTTAGCACCAGAATCCTTAACTTGTTGAATCATATCCTGGAATTTTTCTTTTTCGTAGGCTTGTAACTTTTCGTATTCTTCCACCGAGGTGATATCCAACTTGTGCTTGGTTTTGGGTCGAGGAGGTTCAAAGGCACACGTTAAAATAGCAAGTTTGGCGTCCTTGACTTCCCGAGGCATTTGAGGGTGAGACATATCTTTATCAACAACCACACCTTGTACTAATAGAGTATCTTGTAATGATCCACCTACTTTGCCATCCACTTTGATTAATTCGAAATCAACATCCTTGCGTTCCAAATCAGCCACAGATAATACTGCATTCACAGCAATATCAGCAAATTGTTCATGACATTTGGACACACTATGTTAAATGTCAAAAAAAAAAAAAAAAAAAAAAAAGTTATAGTTAGTATTCATCATCATCTTTTTATACAACTTACATTTTACTACCAAGACTAGTCATTGCTGTTTTCTTGAGGTTTTCCACATTTTGTTTGTCGAATTCAATGGTATCAGAGATCTTGTCCAAATGTTCCACCGCCACAGCACAGGCACGTTCAAACCCATCAGCAATACGAATAGGATGAATACCACGATCCAACAATTGTTCACATTGTTCCAAAAGTGAGCCGGCAAGCACTGTTGATCAAGTAATAAAAAAATAAAATAAAAAAACAGTTAAAAAAGAGTTATCTCCCACCCCACCCCTGAAACAGTTGACTATATTCTTACCAACAACACCAGTAGTACCATCACCGATTTCATCATCTTGAGACTTTGACAATTGTACAAGTAATTTGGCGATCTGGTGTTCCACTTCCATCTGATCCAAGATAGTTGCCCCGTCGTTGGTTACAGTGATATCACCATCAGGAGAGATCAAGATTTTGTCCAAACCTTTCAAGTGACAATATAAAAAAGTTGGTTAGTACCACAATGATCAATAGCTGTCATCTGTCAAATACCACCAAACCGATATCCTTACCTCTTGGTCCAAGAGACGTTTTGATGATGTTGGCCACAGTCTTTGCAGCAAGTATATGAGACTATTTGTTAAGAATATGATAAAAGCGGTGTTAGAGGGTGTTAAATGATCAACGCGTCATCAACAGTTTTACTTACACGAATAGCATCGATACCACTGACACGAGCCTTTCGTTGACCTTCACGAAGGATGATAAAAGGACGACCATATTCATCCGTAGCATAAACAGCCGAATTTGGGTCAATGTTGTTCATGTTGTCTTGTATTGAGGTAAAGATGGATGAGTGAGGGGCAAATGGAAGAGAAGAATGAAAGAAGGGAAGACGACAGTAATATTTTTGGAGTATGATTTTTTTTTTCTTTTGGCTGTCGGAGTTGCAGTGACGTCTTGATATAAACTCTGAAGTTTTTTTTTTTTTTTTTTTTTTTTTTTTTTTTGACAGCTCCTTACGTCCTCCTTTCTTTTTTTTTTTTTTTTTTTACCCAAATCGATATATACAGTCATGGCTCAAGTGGCGACTCCAGTAAAAGCTGCATCTAAACCCAAAACTAGCTTCCAAGACAAGGAGAAACCTACCGAAGTACGATTGAGCAACATCATTGCTGCTAAAGGTATGAAAAAGAAAGTAGATGAAAAAATAGATACACTCAACTAATACGCGTCTTGGTCTCTTTTTTTTTTTCAGCTGTGGGTGATGCTATTCGCACTTCTTTAGGTCCACGTGGTATGGATAAAATGGTAATGAAAAGAAAAAGGAGAAAATAACTGCTATGATAGGCTGTCGATTTGGGCATCAACGTTCCTGACCAACTATGATCTTTTTTTTTTTTTTATAGATTCAAACTGGTACTGGGGAAGTTGTCATTACAAACGATGGTGCGACGATCTTGAAACATATGGCTGTATTACATCCTGCAGCAAAGATGGTAAGTCATGCCCATATTACAGCAAAAGGTCTCTGACTCATCCTTTGTACTTTATCCTATTCATCATTTAGCTAGTCGATTTGGCGGCTGCACAAGACGTCGAAGCTGGTGATGGTACTACTTCTGTTGTCGTTTTATGTAGCTCTCTTCTCTCTGCTGCTGAAAAGATGCTTGGAAAAGGTAGGAAACGAAAGTACACAAATGACTAAATTGGAACAATTGATACTTATTCACTTATATATTGAACTATAGGTATCCACCCTACTACTATTGCCGAATCATTCCAACGTGCTGCACAAAAGTCTGTGGAATTCCTCACTGAAATGGCTACTCCTGTGGACTTGGCAGATCGTGAATCACTACTACGAGCTGCTTCTACGTCCCTGAACTCAAAGGTAATAACACTATCAAATAGGATAATGGAAATGGAAGGGATGAATAAGAAAAGGGGGAAAATAGCTACTAACATATGGTAATTCTTCTTCTTTATGATAGATCGTATCTCAATATTCATCCTTACTTGCTCCTATTGCTGTGGACGCTGTACTTCGTGTGGTTGATCCTACTGTTACCGATAATGTCAATTTGAACGATGTACGTGTTGTAAAGAAGGTCGGTGGTACTATCGATGACACTGAACTTGTAGATGGTTTGGTATTAAATCAAAATGTGGTGAAGAGTGCTGGTGGTCCTACTCGTGTGGAAAAGGCCAAGATCGGTTTGATCCAATTCCAATTGTCAGCACCTAAACCAGATGTAAGTATCAACAGAAAAAGGCAGTAATCGATCACTGATAGCATTTATCTTTTTATTTTTTTTACGATATCAATAGATGGAAAATCAAATTATCGTCAATGACTATCGACAAATGGATAAAATCTTGAAGGAAGAACGACAATACCTCTTGAACATGTGCAAAAAGATCAAAAAAAGTGGATGTAATGTATTACTCATTCAAAAGTCGATTCTTCGTGATGCTGTCAATGAATTGTCTCTACATTTTTTGGCCAAATTGAAAATTATGGTTGTCAAGGATGTGGAACGTGATGAAATTGAATTCATTGCAAAGGTAAGCAGGAAAAAGAACCCCCTAACTGGATTGATTCGGTTGATTTATCTGATTGTGATTTTTTTTTTTTTATCTCTCTAGTCTCTTGGTTGCAAGCCTGTTGCTGATGTGGAATCATTTACCGAAGACAAGTTGGGTTATGCTGATTTGATTGAAGAATCAGACTCTGCTGGTGCTCGTGTGGTCAAGGTGACTGGAATGAAGAATGCTGGGAAGACTGTGTCTGTCTTGTGCCGTGGTGCCAACTCCTTGGTGTTGGAAGAATCACATCGATCTCTCCATGATGCTCTCTGTGTAGTTCGCTGTCTGGTCAAGAAAAAGTAAGTAATTGAAACGCCAATAAGGCGATTGTTGTAACTCACCTTCTTCTTTTTAGATACTTGATTGCTGGTGGTGGTGCTCCTGAAATTGAAGTCTCTCAAAAACTGATGGATTATGCAAAGACTCTTCAAGGTATGGAACAATACTGCTTCCAGGCGTTTGCTGAAGCTCTAGAAGTCATCCCCACTACTTTGGCCGAAAATGCTGGTCTAAACCCTATCTCCATTGTGACGGAATTGCGAAACAAACATGCTCGAGGTGACAAGACTGCTGGTATCAACGTGAAGAAGGGAACAATCAGCAATATCCTTGAAGAAAATGTTATCCAACCTTTGCTCGTAAGTACCAGTGCCCTCGAACTGTCAGCGGAAACTGTGAAAATGATCTTGAAGATTGATGATTTGGTAAGTAGACTGGGAAAAAGGAACTGTGGCAAATCAGTAGACTAACTCTTTTGTATCATCGTCTTTCAAATAATAGGTCCAAAGCCGATAAATGCATTTAGTATAGTATGATTTAGTTGTAGTTTGATCCCCCCCCTTCACATCATTTGATCCAATAAAATAAATATATGGCTTCCCATCTCGAACGCATGTAGACAAACTTATAACGACTTGATCTTGAAACGCCGTCGGGCTTTAAATGTTTTTTGTTTCTATCTTCTTTTTTTGACAGAGTCATTCTTTTCTTCTTTCTTCCTGTTTTTACTACTCATGACTGGCTAGACCAAACTTTGACCAAGCAAATTTTACAACTATACTTATACCTCACCTCACTTTGACAATCCATGGATAAATCAAGCCCGTGCCAAAGACAAGCTGCTTGGACTCCCTCAGCACTCTTCAAGAAATACAAGTCCTCTTCACCAGGTCACCTCCACGACTTTCGACTTTGCCAAGCATTCCCTCTTGATAGGAAAAAGGAAAACGACTTTGTTGACAATAACGTTGGGAGAACTAGTTTTACCTCAGCATCAGCACCAACTTCAACAAAGGCACAATTGTGGACGTCAAGATTCCTCTGTCATACTTGTCATACTTGGCTCTGTATTACCTCTACTTCCTTGCAACACACTTGTACGGGCGAAGGCTTTGCAACTCACCATTACCATAGTATTATCACCAAATCACAATTGTCAACTGCATCAACTCAACAATATCAATGCTGCGGATGTCAAGACCAAGTGGAACTAGTCTTTATGGATTCTGTTGTACCTGCAAAGTTTCTTTTAGATATCTCTGACTCACCTTCTGGTGAAACTACTACACAAACTACTACAGAAATACTCGTCTCGTGTCATGCCTACTTGAAAAATATGCCTGGTAACATCAATACTCAAAATGGACATTTTACGGAAAGAGCTAGATTGAATGATACTACGTAAGTAAAACAAAAACCGAGTGAAAGAAGACATTGATTCAACAATAACAACTAGCTAACACAAATTGTATTATAATGATTGATAGGAAACAACTACTAGAACTGATTGGATTCACGTATCAAAACGGCTACTTTATGGCACCTAAAGAGGTAGACAACAATAAACTTTATATGGTTTGTGAAGAACTAGCAGCCTGGATCCTTGAACACACGCCTTTTACCACCACCAAAGGGGAACGTACACTTCAAACTAACAAGTATCCACTTGCCAACCTAATCATATTGGACACTCTTTTGGGATGTCGACAATCAGTTGAATATGGTGACCGCAAGAAGCAAATCGGACTGGATGTGGTGGTGGATGCTTACGATCTACTTGGTATCACTTCTTCTGCGACGGATGATCTGATTGTGTGGGCCTATCGACAACTAGTAAACGAACAACACGACATGATAAATCCACCAACTCTCCAAGATGCATTAAAGGCTATTACCATGGTGAAAGGTGGTAGAATTCTTGAAAACGAACTGGCGACGGCAAATAACAAAGGGTGTACTAGTAAGCAAACGGATGTGGACAACGCCTATCGATACTTTGGGGTGCAAAAGGACATTGATGATGAAACAATTTTGATCGCACATCAATACAAGGTAATTTGCGGGGTAAATTCGTATTGCATGTTGACTAATCCCTTGTTTGTGTGCTCGGGTGGTAGGTACAAGATAGTCCTCGTCAAAAGAAAACACATGATGCGAAACTCAAGATTATTGGAGAATCTCGTCAGAGCGTGGCCATTCTACAATCGTTGACCGATGGCATAGGATCAGTGGAACAAGGTGAATAGAACTGTTATAACCTGGCTTTACATTTGTCGGTTGTTATACTAACACCCTTTTTATTTTAGAATCTAGCAACCGAAAAAGGCAAAAAGTCAGCTCGTAAGTAAAGGAAATTAAAGCGCAGATGCATAATCACGATAAAGGCGGAGTTACTGACCTTTTATCCTTGTATTTTTTAGACCAGTTGGCTTGAAGAACATTGGCAATACTTGCTATCTCAATAGTTTGTTACAGGTAAAGCATCCACAAAAAATTATCAATATATTGCTCCTAATACTCACTCTACTACCTATATGTTTGATTGACTCGATACCTTTTAGTATTATTATACGATTATACCACTCAAAACAACTATCATCAACAAAGATAACCACGTCAAAACCGTAAACAAGGCAGATTGGAAAAGCAAAGAAGTAGTTGGTAGCATACAATCAGATAGAAAAACAATGAAGAAGGCTAAAAAATGTAAGTCATTATAAAGGGGGGCAGTATACTTCGTAAAAAAATCTAACCTTATTACTATTGGCTTTACACCAAAACTAGTTACTGACCTCCTGCAAAGTCTATTTATACAGCTTGCGTATACTCCCGACAATGAAATTGAACCCACATTGGCACTGGCAAATATGGCTTTACTTGCTGAAGATGATGATGATGATGATGATGATAACTCGCTGGTGGAAGAATATGCTATCATACAATCTGAAGGCACCAATGAATTTGATGATGACAACTCTGCAGCAACACAATCTCACTCCTTTGATACAAATATGGATACCCACGATGAACATCAGCCAAGCAATGACAGCAAAAAAGAGACAGATCAGCAATTCAAGGTGACGTCAACAGCAGCAGCAAACGACACGATGACGCTCGGGAAACAACAGGATATGATCGAATGCATGGGCAACATGATGTATCTACTGGAAGCGGCCTTGGCACCTCAGAAAATGGAAAACAGAATGGAGCTTACCGGGAACCTGATCCATCACCTTTTTTTTGGCAAGATGTGTCAAAGACTCTCTTGTAAAGGTGATACAACAAGAAACTTCTCAAAGGTGATGGAAGAAAACTTCTCCCATGTTATTGTGGATGCTTCGGAACGAAAAACGCTATACGATGGTCTGGATGAATACTTCTTTGCCAACAAGGTGGAAAACTATCAGGGCGGTCAAGAAGCCATACGGGAAGTCACCATTGTTAACTCTCCTCCAATCTTACAAATTCAGGTCCAACGGGTGCAATTCGACAAGACCACTCATTCAACTTACAAGTCTAATGCTTTCGTATCATTCGACAAAACAATTTATTTGGATCGGTACCTGGACAGCAACTTCCAACGTTTGGCTACTCGGCGTGCAAAAGTGGATAATTGGGCTCAACAACGTCAGCAATGTCTACAGAAGATTAAGAATTTATCGGTGGAAATGGTAAGTCATGGGGGGGATCAAGAAAAGGATACCAACTTTTTTTATTCTTCTTTGACAGAAATCGACTATGCCTGGCGAATCTATTGATGTGCCAATGTCTTGGATACTTGAAAAGTCGGCTTCGCTTCTAGGTGGGTTTGAACTTGGTCATCCTGAATATGATGCAACCGAAGTCGACAATGCCGTCAGTCATTTAATGCAAGAAGCCGCCAATGGGGAAAACTCTTTCAAAGGTAATTAACAACCACGATCGCTTTGTCAAGCCGCTAACAACCCTTCTTATTTTATTAGACTATATTGATCAAGTGGATGATTATGAAACAAAGATTAGGCATGAATACGACGATCTGACTGACTGTGCTTACCAACTGTATGCTGTTTTCATGCATAAAGGTAATGAATGGATGGCTTTAAAAAATTGAAAATTGAAAAAAAAGGGGGCGAAAACAACTTCTTTTTTTTTATTAGGTGAAGCAAACTATGGTCACTACTGGGTTTATATACTCGATTATCGAACCAACTGCTGGTGGAAGTTTAATGATTCTCTGGTCACAAAGGTAAAGCCGATGAATACAACCATGACTTTTAAACGTCGACTTACAATTTTGGGCATGATAGGTCGAACACTATGAAGTGTTCAAAGACACGACGGGAACCAACACAAACTGTAACTTCCTCGTTTATGTCAAACAAGATGACATCGACTCTTTGACTGAAATGTCCTTCACAAGCACACGACATAACAGTGTCCTCAATAAACGCCCTTATGTGAAATAAACAGCGCCTTCCCCTCTTACACGACTCATTTGGCTTTTTTTAGGCGTTTACAATAGAAATGGGATCGCTAGTACTCTGATCAAGTGGGACTTTGGCATAGGTATAGTAGGGTAAAAAAAAGAAGAACTCCAACATATACGACGATTGACTGGACAACATTGAAACACCGCCGACCATCATATTAATCTACGACAGGCGACACGTTACAAACGGAATGATCCAGCTGGATGACGGTTACAACAAACGGATCAAAAATGTTGATGCCTTTATATATACGTGAATGATAATAGTGATCACCTAGACCTACTGTAGTATAGTTGTTACCCTCCACACGCACACACCTTTTTTTTTTTTTTTTTTTTTTTTTTTTTAATAAAGACTATACACTTCAACATATATAAAAGACACAATTGGTACAATAAATGGTATTGACATGTAGATTTTTATTGATTGGTGGATAAAAAAAAATAAAGCAAACATGAATAGGATGATTGAATGAATGATGATAAAAAAAAATGAATACAATAGTTAACTAATGAGTAAATGGGATAAAATGAGAGCGACAAGCTAATTAAGCATAAAGTTTCTTTTCAAAGCTATGTAAACCGTGGACACCACCTTCCATTTGAGCAGCAGCAGTTCGTTTTTCAAAGCGGACCTTACCAGCAGAGACATCTTTGTGGAATTGTTCGACAGAGAGGGTACCAATATCTTGAAGAGAGTGTTGGACACCGGTGATCAAATAGGTCAAGTAGTTACGGACGCTACCCTTGTCGACGACATTACCCACAACACCTTGAGCAACCTTGACGGTATCACCTTCAGAGAAGTAACGCTTGGTAGCGGCATTACCATCTTTGCTGTTCACCTTGGTCATAGCATCAATGGAGCCCATACCACGATAACGCTTGAGTCTAACACCATCACGGAAGAAGTAAGTACCAGGAGCTTCTTCACAACCGGCCAAAAGACCGCCCATCATGACAGCAGAGGCACCGAGAGCAAGAGCCTTGACGATATGACCGACATTACCAATACCACCATCCGCCACGGTGGGCACACCAAAGCGAGCAGCGAATTCAGACACACGGTACACGGCAGTCGCTTGAGGACGACCACAGGCCATGACTTCTTGAGTAATACAGATGGAGCCAGAACCCATACCGATACGAAGACCATCAGCACCAGCAGCGATCAAATTAGCAGCTTGTTCACGAGTCACCACATTACCAGCAATCACATCCACAGCAGGGAAGTTT
This sequence comes from Chlamydoabsidia padenii, assembly GCA_025330725.1. NCBI lineage: Eukaryota > Fungi > Mucoromycota > Mucoromycetes > Mucorales > Cunninghamellaceae > Chlamydoabsidia > Chlamydoabsidia padenii. The sequence goes on along the minus strand of JAIWND010000006.1, from coordinate 229,261 downwards.
TCCTTGATCCATTTGATCATTTCGATTTGGTACACAGAGTTGCCTTGAGAAGAATCCAATACCACGACATCCAATCCAGCTTCAGCCAAAAGACCCAAACGTTCCTTGTCATCAGGACGAGTTCCGATAGCAGCACCCACCAACAATTGCTTGGAAGAAGGTTTCTTGGAGGCCAAGGGATAGTTTTGGTTCTTCAATAAATCGGAGCGAGCCAAAAGGGATACCAAGCAGCCATTTTCGTCAACAATAGGAAGTTTGCCCTTCTTGGAATCAAAAAGGATGCGATTGGCATCAGCGAGTGTAATGTCTTTTTGAGCCACCACAAGATCCTTGGTCATGATGCTTTCCAGAGTAGAAGATTCGTCCATGTGGAATTGAATATCCCGAGCGGTCACAATACCCACCAATTTGCCGTTCATCTTGCCAGTTTCTGTTCATTGGAGGATTCATGATAATAATTAAAAAAAAGGAGGGGAAAGAAAGACAAAAGGGTGAGAAAAAAAAAATTAAAAGAGAAAAAACCCAAAATTTCAAATGCCGCCCAACTTACCCGTAATAGGAATGCCACAGAAGCCATGAGTTTCCTTGATTTGCTTGACATCGGCCACAGTATGAGAAGGAGACAAAACGACAGGATCCATAATGAAGCCATTTTCAAACTTCTTGACTTTACGGACCATATCAGCTTGTTCTTCAGCAGAACAATTGTGATGAATGATACCAATACCACCCAAAAGCTAAACAGAGAAGGGATAAAAAAAAATGAGTCGGGGTTAAAAAGAAGGGGGCAAAAAGAGAAACCCATTCATGCATATTGACTAATCAAACAACTTACCGCCATAGAGATAGCCATGTCAGCTTCAGTGACAGTATCCATGGGAGAAGACATGAAAGGAGTACGCAAAGTAATGTTCTTGGTAATCTTGGATTCAAGGCTAGTAGCATTGGCAGCGAAATCAATATAACCAGGCAAGATCAAAAAATCATTGTAAGTCAAGCCACCACTCAATTGTTCATCCAAAAGAGCTTCGACGGATAAACCATCACGGTGCTGATATTCATTCAAAGTAGACAATGCTTGAGAAGGAGCCAAGAAAGACATGATTTTTGTAAAGAGTGATGTTTATTTAGAAAAGGGTATTTTTTTTGGAGGGGGGTTACCCCCCTTCGAATTTTTTGAAGTAGTTCGCAAGTCCTTTTATACTAAATATCCAAGTGTGGTCCCGTGTCAAACACACTACGGATTTTCATTGGTCGCTTGGAGAGTAAGGAAAGAAAAAAATTTTAGGGACGGGTTTTTTGCCGGGATCATCTGGGATTCAACTTCTTTGCCCTTGATTTATTCGCACGCCCTTGTCACCTGGTGGGTGGAAGAACTTCTTTGATCTCTACATGGTTTTCGGTTTTGTTTCAAGCTAATTTTTTGCTTGGTCATGCCCACTTTTGTGCGATGATTGACCATCTACTTTGAAGATACAGAATGATAGTGACGGTTGTCTTCTCATCATTGACTCATCAACCTATTTTCGGTATCTGGAACATAAATTAAGTGGCGGCGCTTGAACATATCTTTGTCAAACCCCGCTATTGATCGGCTGAGTTTGGACCGAAATGCGAATGTCGGGGTGTAAAAATGAAGTCAATGAAATGGGGGGGGTTTAAAACTGCTCCCTCTTCCTTCTTACCTTCCACATTAGCAGAACATTAAACCACTCAACTTGAACATAAACGTTTTATTGGAATGTCTTACTTTTTTGAAAGATACACGCTTACTGATGATTGCTAATCCTTGTCAAGTGGTGAAATAATTTGACCAAAGGTAAGAACGATAATTGCTTCTTCATTAATTGACTAACCACCTTTTTCTTTATATTATTGCCACTCAAGACACCTGCTGAAACGAATATATTCAACTCTTATGACAAACTAGTCAAGTAATGCTATGACTAGGCTTACACGAATTTCTTTTTGTAACTTCGACTCTGGTGTCCTGGTTGTCTCTTCCTTTTTGAAGATAATCTAACCTGGTCAAAAGACAATAGCATGGTCGACGATTGAAAATCTTCAAGGTAAAAACTTTGAAATCAGCTCGACTTTTACCTGTCATCACACCAAAAGAAGCGGGCAAAATTGATCTTTTATGACTCTGGAATTACATATGTCCATGGGTATGGATAACGCTGACTTGGCTCGGATGGTCGAGGGTCTACAATAGGTGGAAGGAAGTGTGCCATGGAACATGGTGCGTATTGCTGCTTGGATATTCACCACTTTGACGTCTGCTGGTGCCGAAATCAGTATCTCGTGTGCCATTGAAGAAGAATCTTGTGCTGATATGAATGTCATCTACGATCAACTACTCAGCAAATACAACAATCTCGTCTAGTCTAGTCTAGTCTTAAATGCTCTTTAGAATAGTCTTCTATATATATTATTTGTATTGCATATTATGTAGCTTTGTGTTTAAACTCACTTGTAATAAAATAAACTTGATTGAAATCCGTCCTTAATGCGATTCATGCATCAGTTTGATGAGTAAACTCCGAACATGTCTTTTTTGGAGGGCTGTCATTATGATACAAGCTTTGATACTCTAGTCGTAACATGATTAAAAGAGAGCCTAAATTATGTGAATGAAGAAGGAAAGAGATAAAGAGTACACATTATTCATCAATGACGAGTCAATATAAATGAAGAGACGATAATTTATTCATTGATAAAAAATAAAAAAAAGTTGATAATATACAAACTAGAGATAAACTACAAGAAGGGATCTATATCTAAAGGGGGACTACCACCAGAGGATTGTCTATTGTATAATTTGATATAACATTTTCAGCCCAAAGGAAGTTATCAGGTGTGTAGATGGCGGGGTCGAATACAGATGGAAAGGCGTCAGAGAATGCAGGGAAGAGAGATTCATAAAGACCCTGCAAGTCCATCATTGTTTCTTCATCACGTTGTTCAGCCCTATGTCACACAAAAAAAGAGGGGGGTGAGTGATCCACATGTATGTTAAAACACCCTCTCATCATTTTCATATTTACCTATCCATCCTAGTCGCCCTGATAAATGGTGCCCAAGCGCTGTCCCTTTTTGTAGATTCATGTATCAAAGCCAACATAAAGACAACATCTTCTTCTTCTTCAATGTCTTCAAACAGTTGATCAATGACGTCCTTGAATTCTTTATCATTCGCCAATAGTCGTTTCAGAGAGATCGTGACGTCCTCCAATGGTACAAAGATTGTGTCGTTGTTGCTGTTGATTTCGTCTCCATTCAAAGACAGTTGATAATGGCTGGGATTCAAAATGTTGATAAAAGGGGCAGTAGATGCGCAATTATTGTTGTTCAGTTCCTTCTTCATTGCCTTTAGTACCTGTAATTTGCGCGCTTGTATGAGATCCAAAGTATGATTATACAAGTTTTCTTGTCCTAGTAATCAATAAAGATATATCAGTACAATTGAAAAAAAAAAATCATTGTTGTCAGTCTTACCATCACGATAGATCAGAGCATATTTTTGCCACCAAGTTGGATTAACGCGGTTCAACTGATCATTTTTCATAGCGAATACACGAGATTGAATCAGCCCAGTGGTCACCGATAGCATCGCCAGTTCATTTCTAAAGCCCACGAATTCCAGTGCATGAGGATCGGAGCAGTGTTCATAATGAGCCAATTCAACACCATTCATGACAAAGACGCGCATCATCTTGAAGTAGGCAGCAGGGATATGATGACGATGTACATAGTGGGTCAATGGGTCAGTATTACCAGAAGATATGTTGCATTGTTGGAGTATATTCAGCTTTTGTGGACCTTTGGGGTCTCTGGTGATGTTCGGTTTCAGGGCAATATGATCAGCTTCGTTGTTTTCCAAACAAAATCCGTACCCAAGAAGTACTATAAAAGCCAAGAAGATGATAATCCATAAGTCAGTACACGTAATAGTGGCTATAGGCTAAATATGTCCAACCTACGTTCTTCATTCGACTATAAAGTTGATAATAAGAATACATCCAATTTAGATATTTTTCTTTTTTGGTGTAAGTGTGTGTGCATCATTCACTTACCTTGGGCCCATAGTTGTTGAATACCTGCTCACCTGCAGGAAAGGATTGACCAGCCACGAAGGTAAGAGAGCCAGTTTCCGCATCACCACTACGAGACCAAGTGATTTTCGTATTAGGCCTGTGATTCAAAGAGTCCACCAATGGGAATAATACTTCTGAAGAAGGGTTTGAGTAGGCGGGATCGATCAGCTTGTAAGGAAACGACCGAGAGGAGATTGCACAATGAGCCCACAAAAACTGATCCCTAAAAAAAAAAGAAGTTAAAGGTGAGTCAACATGGTATCCATACCTATCATTAATACTTACCAGGTCACCGATGCCTTTACTTGATCACTAACGGAGGCATCTGCCATTAGGTCTGCGAAATCTTGTTGTAGTTTTTGGTATCGTTCCTTAACGCCGAGTGCCAAATTAGTGTTTTCCAAATACTTCATGTCATTGTTGTCAAAGAAGAAGGGTGTCTTGATGTCAGTGGGTAGAATGTTCAGATAAGGTGCATAAAAGGACGAGTCAATAGCCTTTTGGTGGGCAACAAACAGAGACATCACAATACGGCAGGAGAATCTTTCCAGACCAGGAAATGCTTGACGCGCCACAGGTTCACTAATCGCCAACTTGAAGGGAATGGTGGCAAAGGCATCGTCGGTTTGGATTGTTTCTGTTGCAAAAACACTACGACCGTTTCCATCTGTGTCTATACATTCGCCCCACAAGCGATAATAATCAAAGTAACAAAGTGAAGGTGAGTAACCATGATCGTCAAAGCTCCAAGGAGGAGAGATTTTACCTTTTACTAATTGTATTTTGCTGAAAGATCCGCCATTTTCGTTGATCCAATTGACGTAAGAGCAAAGATCGGTATCAGCCATGATTAAGGAAAAAGAGAAGGAAAAAGCAACAAGCGTCAAAATTTTAAAAAGTCGCCGTTTCAAATATGAGTTCACCTTGATGAACAAAAAAAAAAAAAAATAAGAAAGGGTTGATGATCGGGTTTTTAATTTGCATGAATTCTAAAAATACATTAACAACAGGTTCACTATCCGGAACATTCAGATAGTCAGGTATATGATACAAGGGAGGATATGAGTAAACTACCTATAACTCTGCAGTAGGATCGGACGCAGAAGTAGAGTGATGATGTTGATACTGACACTCTTGCATGGGTTCAACCGAGATATTGACATCAACCACCACATTCGAGTTTCGTTGCAAAGCTCGACCAATAGGATTCTTAAAAAGGAAATGGATAAACTTTGCAAAGTTTGCGGAAGGGTAGTAAATGAAGAGATAGCTCGTGACATCGCTTTTTTCATCTACTACAATGAAATAACCATTGGTTGGTTCCTCCACCATGATGTGCTTGGAAAATGTCCGTCTTACCAAGACGTTGGACATTAATAAACGATTCTCTAGGCACCAGTTTACTGTTTCATTAGGTATTTTGAGTCGCCTCATCGGAATGCGTCGAGTTTTCTCCTTGTTGTTGTACACGGGCAATCTATGGTCGTCGTCGGTTGAAATCGTGCGAGTCAATTCCTCACAATCAATCCCCATGACGAGATTGTTCCTATTGTCATTATCATTGGTTTCCTCATGAGATCCTCTTTTCAGGGGGTGTCGGGAGTTTGGTAGGATACTTCCAAAACAGCAATAAAATAAAAAGAAAAATGGTTGGAGGACCGCGGAGATCATTGTTGTTTTTCTTTTGCTTGGTGGGAATGACACGAGAACAGCGGGGTGGGCGTCCTCGGCATCACCCACTATGCGAATATAGTCATTGGCTTTTGTTTCCACCATCACATACTCTCCAATATGTTTATGGCACCAATGGTCATACCATCCAGTGAAAATCTCAGTAATCACTGGGTCGTTGAGAAAGATGAGGGCGACAAGGAAGCCTCCTAAGGATCTAAGGACACTATTGGCCAATGTTAAAGGATAACCGGGGTACATCTTCGGCTCGTAAATAATACATTGCATCAGAAACCCCAAAAAGTTGGTGACCAAGGGAACTTGCATAAAGAGATAGTGAGCAAAATATATAAAAAAAGACAATGCGTTTGTCTTTTTTTAATTACCGAGTGGATATAAAAGGCAACGAATGATCACTTGAGGGAGTTGAGAAGACACACCTCTACGTCGATGCTTAAATATGTTTGTAATCAAATGGTTGTCTTTAATCAGTTTGGTGATGGCAATAATGGAAGATATAAGAGCCACCACTGTGGAGAAGAAAATAAAACCATATACCCACATCTATAAAAAGAAAAAAAAAAAGGAGGAAGTGAGATTCATGCAAAAAAAAAAAAAAAAAAAAAAAAAAATCGGCGTTTCAAAATCGGCGTTTTACATAATTTAGCGGTTGACTGTATCGGCTGGTCACGGCAGTGTGATACCAACAAGTATTATCACCATCATCACTACTGCTCGGCTGAGGTGAAATGCGATACTGCACAGCAGGACCAATTAAACCAAAGCCGCTATAAACAAGTGCATAAGGGTAGTAGATGCGTTCCAAAAGATGACGATGGCGAAAGTTAACAACATAGACCAGCACGAGATTAATCCCGATCAAGGCCAAAAAAGTAACCCCGAGAATGATCATATAACTAGACATAAAATGGAGAGCAATGCAGAGCTTTGGTGGCCCATTTATTTTGATCATGACAATGTAAAAGACGTTTTCAAGCATATTGGCTAGGCAACAAAAGGCCGCCAATCGCAAGGAAGGTCGATTCGCCCGTGATCGATGATAGACGATCAAATAGAGATACACCATTAACGCTATCAAGTCGAATGAAACCGAGATTGATCCGCATGCGACTCGGGCTCTCTTTAACCGTGCAAACTCCTCCGGTGAGAATAAAAACACTGTATCCTCTATGTCTTGATTCATATAAACATCTGTTGATCGGTTCGTGTAGAAAAAAAAAAAAAAGGATGGAGCTGATCAGTCGTTCAACTTTATACATCTTTTTCCCCTAATAAACAAACAAACCATATAAAGTTTGGAAGAAGTAATATTGGATACATCTTTTATTATAATACATACACATTCTAAAATTACATCAAAGACTATAAGGGGATGTGACAATATACTTGTGTTTTAATATTGTGAGGGGGATATGACTATAGCTAGATTATGGTAAAGAGTAAAGATTCAACATACCACCATTTCCATGAGGTCCACCCACACCAGCAGCTGCCAACATGATCGTCTTTGCGTCGGTTGCAAATGTTTCTAATTGATTAAGGCGTGACATCGACTTGTCCAGTTGGTATTTATGTAGAAGTATCGCACCATTAGCTGTAGAAGTGGTTTCCGATCCATCGCTTTGTTCCTGAGAATCTTCGCTGACGTTATTGCTATACAGAGAGGTGAGTCGCCACATTGCCAATGTTCCATTGACTGATCCAGATAAAAGTTGAGATGATGGTCCGATTTGGGTAGGTAAGAAGGATCTACATGTAACCCCCCCCCAGAAAAAAAAAAGTTAATCTTCGAGCCTGGTTGCCTGCATTTTTTTTTTTTTTTTCGTTTCTTCTTGATCCGCTGCGATGATACTTACAAGCAATTCACCATGTTAGAGTGTCCATTTTCCAAATGAGTGATTATAGGATCGGCTAATTTTGATTTCTTGTCACCAAAGTCGTATAGTTGAATAGAAGAATCACCTAATCCGGTGACAATCCACTGTCCATCGTTGGAAGTCTCGAGTGCATAGACAAAGGGAGGGTTGAACATTTGTGCAGATGTTGGTTCAGTTGAGTCTAAATTAAAAGAGAGAGAGAGAGAGTCAATAAGTATAAAGTACATGTATTTGTCAGTTGTCATGTACTTACTTGTATCAAATATATTCAAAGGTTTTCCTTTTGAAAAGTCCCATTGATATACCTTGCAGTCCAAACCACCAGACCATACTACATCATATTAAAAAGAGAGAGGTCAGTTGATTGTATAGCATTCATCCCCCCTCCTCTTCCTCCACTCGAGTTCATCTTACCTTCCCATGCCTTCCGTTGACTGAATTTGACAGACATGCAGATCTATCAAAAAGGTGGGAATTGGTCAATGTGAGCATAATCGACGTTCCTTTTTTGGGGGGGGAGGGAACTTACGTTGCCATGTTTCTTGTTCAGTTTCTTGTATATCTTGTGATTGACCAGATCGACTAGAGTAAATGTACATGTTCAAAAAAAGTAATCGATTAGATGAGCGATGACCACATTTAACTGTTCCAATAAGCCAATATTACATTTCCTTCTTATCACTTACCGACTTTGACTTCACCCTTGTCGTCAGCTGTTGCCAAATGTGTCTGTTTTTGATTAATATCAATCTATTGGTGAAAGTGACCATAGATATGTAAAGTTAGTACATGAGAGGTGCCTGAGAAGGCTCAAACATTTACCGAGTTGATTTCATCACCGCTAAAGTCGTATTTGCGAATGGGGTCACAAACAATCATGCCTGTATTACGGAGGTCATAAGTAAAAACCTAGAGAAATACAATATTAGTGAGAGGGTAGGAGGTGGATTACTTTAACTTGCTTTGTTCCCAGAGGCCAAGTAAAACAGTGAGCTGTCAAACGAGGGAGCAAAAGCGACGCTAGATACCTAATAATAGATAAACATGAGGTGAATAAGTTTTTGTTATCCATATGGAATGTAAACATAATTATACCTACCGGATCTTGTAAACCTTTAATTCCTTTCACCGCACGCTGTGTTCTTATATCCCATAGACGACATGTGTTGTCCTCTGTAAAATAAAGGTTAGTTTGCTACAGTTATTAGACAGCTAATTACCTGAGCCAGAAGCAAGTACGTGTTCACCAAGGAAGGTATCTTTAGCATACTTGACACATAAAACAGGTTCAGTATGGCCCTTCAACTGAGCAGTGGGTTGAAGAATGGACATTGTATAAAATAAGTGAAAGAGAAGCGCTCCCCCTCATTTGCCCATTTTTATGCGAACTATAGCCCAGGCGCAAAGCCTCGTGGTGACTGTGGACTTTTTTTTTTTCCTGGTGCACCTGTGATTTTCAAATCCCGCGTTGTCTTTTTTGCCAATCTTTTTTTTTTTTTTTTTTCACTTCTTTCTTCTTCATTTTTAATCAACAAACATCAATCACCATGCATCGCCATCGAGCTGGGTCTATGCACCAGTCCAACAAACCATTCAAGTCTCGCCATGCCACCAAAGGGACTTTGAAGGAAATCTCCAAAGGAAAAGTGAATCGATCATCTGTCAAACAAGGAGGTGGTTTGAAAGCTTTGTCCAAACAAGATCGTCGCCATGCTGCCAAGGTGTTACAACAAAAGAAACGAGAAGATATCACACGAATTCATCGCTTGTTTGAAGGTCGTCAAGGTGCACCCAAGATCGTCCCTGTCCTACCTCTTTGCCCTGATAGCGACGTGGATGCTGCGATTGCTGGTCTTTATACCTCTCTCGGTCAACAACCTCCCACGGAAAAAGGTGTTCCGTCTGTGCTCCATGCCGAACGATTTAAGCAAAAACTTCAATTGGTGCCTTTACGTCGCAACTTTTACGACGTGCTGGATGCATTCAAGGTGGCGGACTATGCCATTATCTTGTTGTCAGCTGACGTTGAAGTGGATTCCTTTGGTATCAACTGCTTGTTGGGTATTTTAAATCAAGGTTTGGTTAACGTCTTGCCGGTTGTACAGGTAAGTACAAAAAAATAGTTATGTCAGGACTACAAACTAATGTTTACCTTCTTTTATAGAACATGTCCAATATTCCCAACAAGAGTCAAGTATCTGTCAAAAAGTCTTTGGTCTCCTTTACTCAACAATTTTTCCCTGAACAAGAACATTTGTACTCATTGGATAGTGATTCCGATTCGCTAAATGTGATTCGTTACCTTACTTCTCAACGACCTAAACCTTTGGTGTGGCGGGATTTACGTCCATATATGCTCGCTGATGATGTGGAATACCAACCTGACAATGAAGTAAGTAAACTAAATGCCAGTGGGTAAAATATCATGTGACTAACTACTTTACCATCATTAGGAAACTGGTTTATTAAAGGTGACAGGATATGCCAGAGGTAACCCATTCAATGCCAATCGATTGGTTCACTTGCAAAACTATGGTGATTTTCAAATTCAACAAATTACATCCGCTGATATCAAACATCAAGGTGATATGCAAGAAGATATCTCTGTTTTGGACACTCCGACACCTGAAGAACAAGATGATTTGGTGGCTGAAAATGAACCTGACTTTATGGACAATGAACAGACTTGGCCTACCGAAGAAGAACTAGCTGAAGCTGATGGTAAACAGAACATCCCCACCTCCACCCGCCCTCAATATGTTTGACTAATATGTTGATTTTGCTTTTTACTTTATAGAACGTGTCCGCCGTATGCAAAGGAAAGAAGATCAGGCAACCAAGAAGCGGGTCCCCAAGGGTACTTCATCCTATCAAGCAGCATGGATCTTTGACGACGATGATGATTACAGTGATATCGATGATGAAGATGATGAAGATGCCGATATGAAGGTGGATTACGACGAAGACGATGACATTGTGGAACCTGTTGGCAATGGTGACTTTGATCAAGAAGAATACGAAGAAATCGATATGAACGACAAGGTGGAAAATGAAGACGAACTCGATTTGGAAGAAGAACAAAGACAGTAAGTAAATTAGGGGAATCTATAATGGTAATCTGAAAGGTGAATTATTAACAACAACCCCCTTTGCCAATTGTTGTCAATAGATATGAAGAATATTTGAAACAACGGGCCGAAGAATTTGAAGGACACAAGGAATTCCCGGATGAAATCGACACACCAATGCATATGCCCGCTCGAGAACGATTTGCAAGATATCGTGGTCTTCAATCCTTCCGCACCTCTCCTTGGGATCCTTATGAAAACTTACCAGTGGACTATAGTCGAATCTTCCAATTTGAAAACTACTTGCGTACCAAGAGCCGTGTGGTTGGTCAAGCTATTGTTGGTAAAGTCAAGCCTGGTAGCCGAATCACTTTATGGATCCAAAATGTACCAAAAGGTGCTTATGGTAAGTAATAGAAAAAAGAAAAAACAAGGGGCGGGGGGGGCTGTACCCGAGGGTCAAAAAGTTGGATTTGAACAGGAGCAATGGATGTTTATTAATACTTTTTTTATTGTTTTTATCTAGAAATGTTTGATAAGACACGCCCCTATGTTGTTTTTGGACTCTTACAATATGAACATAAGTCATCCCTTTTGAATCTCCAAATCACCAGAGATAATGCTTATGAAGAACCTGTCCGATCCAAGGTAAGGAGGGCGGGGGAAGGAAATAGATATTAAAAACAAGAGTTGATACTAACATTAAAACTTGTATAGGATCCAATGATTCTTCATATGGGCTTCAGAAGATATACTGTCAAACCAATTTATTCACAAAACTCCAACAAGGGTAGCAACAATGTACACAAATATGAACGATTCCTTCAACTTGGACGATCCTCAGTGGCAACTGTCTACGGTCCTGTTGTGTTTGGTAAAGTACCTTGTATGCTTTACAAGGAGACCGAAGATGTAAATGGTAAGTAAAAAAAGAAAATACAAGAACGTGAATATCAATGACTTGGATTGATAGTGGGGGGGTTTGTCAAAAAAAGTTACTAATCCCTTCTTTTCTTTTTTGATTGATTGACTGATAGAACCTATTTTGGTATCCACGGGTATGTTTATGAATACGGATGTGAAACGCATTGTTGCCAAGCGAATCATTCTTAGTGGTCATCCATTCCGTGTCCATAAACGATCAGCGGTGATCCGATACATGTTCTTCAATACAGGTAAGAAAACAGTCCAAACACATGTGCTTGGTACGAACACATGAACCTAATTGATTGACTAATGACAACATTCTTTTATATCTTCACTCCAAAAATAGATGACATCCATTGGTTTAAACCTGTTCAACTTACCACCAAGTATGGCAGGGTGGGACATATTCGGGAATCAGTGGGAACTCACGGATACATGAAATGCACATTTGATGGACCAATGACACAACAAGACACAGTAATGCTCTCATTGTACAAGCGCATCTTCCCCAAATGGAACACCGAATTGTATCGAGGTGGCCTCAACAAGGAGACAAAGCCCGTTGGTCACTTCACCAAACCTACCCCAATGGACATGGAATTGTAGTTTTATAGTTTAGTTTAATTGTAGTTGTAGCTTATTAGATATTACTCTCCCTCATTGTTGATTATACATATAGCATAGTTTATCCCTTCTTCTTCTCCACTTCATCTTTTTTTTTTTCTTCTTCTTCATATACATAAAATACAAAATGTTTCTTTATAATAAACGAACATCAATCCATCTTTGCATGTGTGTGTGTGGTTAGTGATGTCCATAGTGGCAATTGCTTCTCTTGTCTCCATTCATACTACGGAGATGGAAAACTGATGAACTCCTATTTGATGCATCCTTCTCCATTGTCCTATCTTTCGAAATGAATAAAGTGTCTCCTACCTTTAATGATTCCGGTAGGGAGTGGAAATAGATAAAGTTCTGCTATTTTTGTCATTGTGTTGGTGTTGTAAATGATACTAACCAACACCCTTTGATCATCAGACTCAGCTGTGTTGTGTCGATTATCCTGCAAGACTGTGATTTATCTATTTGATGCATCCAACTCAGATTTTTGGATTTATTCCATATGGATCACCTCCCCTATTTTTATTTTCTTCTCCTCGCCTTCATAATATACCATTCCTAGGTTTATAGTTACCGAGTTTTCGAAGATTCATGCAAAAGGTTTGGCGCGGTTTGAACTATAAAGTCAGCTTGGGAGAAATGAGGAGGGAATGTCGGGTGTCGAATGTATTTTCAAACACAGTCAGAGAAAGGTGATTCGGAAGGAGAAAAGAAGGGAGATGTCAAAAAAGGAGAAGCATGATTCCCTGGGTAAAAACATCAAAAAAAAAAAAAGTGGGTAGTTCCAATAAGAGGCTGAACAAGTGAAGATCATTTGAGCTGTACCCACTTAATTGATGACCAAGGTCTATTCTATAAAAAAAAAAAAGGAGGAGGATCCATTTGACAATATAAGCGGGAAGGGAAAACTTGTTTTTCAGTTCCCTATATAAATAGTTAATGGATTGACAAACTTTTCTTGTTCTGCAATCCATCACTTCTTCTTTTTCTCATTCTTTCAATTATTCAAACGCCGCCCAATGCAAACATCATCAATGATCAAGTCGTCTTCTAAAGAAGTAAGTACTTGATCCCTGTCTTTACCCGATCCATTTTAATCATAATACTCAACTTTATTCTTATGATTATGATTATAGATGGAAGCATATACCGAACAAGAACTCTATATGGCTCCTCCACCCTACTCTGGATCAGATCAAGAATCTTTACCCTGTTACACAGAATCCTCCTCTTTGTCGGAAATTGAAAATATCCTGAGCCAGTTTCCCCCCAGATGGGATGATCAGCGTGTCGACAACCAATCGACAACCAACAAGGTGGGACAATTATTAGATCGGATGGAAGCCTATCGACATAAAGATCAAGAATGGACTTGCCACAATCAAACCAAATTGAGGCAATTGACTCGTAACATGTATCATACACCATCCAAACCATCCAACAACCACAAAAGGATGCCAAGTTTATCATCAGCTAAATCAAAATACCAAAAGATTACTATATCCATAGCTAAAGAGCGTGAACATCTTATCCATCAAATGAAAAAGATTCGCCCTTCTTCTACATCATCATGCACGGAGGAGTTTGATACATTTTTGAACTCCGTCTACGTTACTTCTTCCCAAATGCGAATGTCAAACCAATGTGCCACCCGATTAATCCCCACTGCCTAAACCTGTGTATGTATTCCCTTTTCTTTATCCATTCCCCTTTTTATCTATATATCTGTTAAATTTGTAATAAAATCCAATCAATCAATCAATCAATCAATCATTCAATCATTCAATCATCACCATATTAGATCTTTAATCTTTATGTATATGTTTCAAATAAGACTGTACTATTATAAAAATGGTGTGGTAAAGGGAGGAAAGGGGTTTATATATATAGAAAAAAAAAAAAGAAGAAGAAGAAAAAGAGAATGCATGTAAAAGTTAAAAGTAAATGGGTAATTTTTATAAAAGAGGGGGGTGATATCAAGAAGTTGTGGAGTCTTTGCTTGAATGGCGATGGATCCGGATATGTTGATTGAGATTATCAGACCGAGAAAATCGTTTTTGACATTGTTGATAAGGACATTCAAAGGCTAATAGAAGAAGAAGGAGAAAGAGAAGAATCCCATGTTAGAATGATGAATGTTGATTCCATCTATGTAACCCCTAACCTATATCTTTTCAATACACTACTTACGTTTTTCATTGGTATGGATGGACCTGATATGTCGCTTGAGATGTTCGGATCGTTTGAATATTTTACCACAATCTTCTGCTTGACAGACAAATGTTCGTTTTTCCTTGGTAGATCGACTGGTGCTTGTTCGTCCACTGCTACGACGAGATTTATGCGTATTGTTGTTAGTAGTAGACGAGGGTGGTGTAGAATCTGTTCGACTTGGTGAAGGTGGTGATTGTTTTCGACTACTGTTAGTGGTTGTCAAAGGTGGTAAAGTATGATGAGAATGAATCCCTGGTGGTGTAGTTATTCCTGTTGTTGTTTTTGAAGAAGGAGAAGATTGTTCATTGTTGGAAGGTAGTGTAGATGAATAGTAAGGATGTATAGAGCCAGGATGATATTGTCGAGGGTGAGGAAGTGAAGAAGTGTGAGAGTTTAAATGAGGGGGAGGAAAAGGATGAGTCATACGAGGTTGTTGTAATGCTTGTTGATGATGGTAAGTATAATAGGAGGGAGGATAAGATGTATGATGGTGAGTATTAGGTGGAGGTGGAGGTTGGTCAGTTGGATTATGATCATAGGTAGTCATTGTAGTTTTTTTCGGAGCGACAACACAAGAAGATGTCATAATTAGGGAGAGTGTGAGAACAAAGAAAGAGAGAAGAAAGAAAAAGAGGGAAAAATGAAAATGCAGTTTTGTGAAAAAAAAAAGAGCGACCAATTTTTAAAGGGCGATGTTGATTGGCTTGAAACAAAACAAGGAGTATAAAGGTGGGCTGCAGTTTTTTTTTAATTTGACTTGAAAAATATATCACATCAGTCTCTCTCCCTTGCTCCCCTGACCCCTTAACCCCTGATGGTAGACTACTGGTTCTGTAAAAACGAAAGTAAAGAGGTCCGTTCATGCGTTCGGCGTTTGAATGTTTTTTTGTGAGCTTTTTGATATGACCCAAGTGAAATCATGCCCTACTTTTTTGATATGAACTTGCTCCTCTGATAAACGAAAAAAAAAAAAAAAAAAAAAAAAAAAAAAAAAAAAAAAAAAGTCGGCACATGAAAATAGTGAAATGTACTTATAAGTAATCTAGAATGAATCAAGGAAAACCCCTTTTACATAAACATATGATATCACTATCGACATGTATGTCGTATGCTTATGTATATGAAAAAACAAAGAATACCAATATATATAATGTCTTATGAATGACATATAATCAGCATGAATTAGGGAATAAAGAAAAAAGATTTCAATTATCAAGTTGTGTGCTCATGTCAAGAAAAACCAATAATTTCCTAAAAAAAAAAACTTCAACACCAGCAACCAATCGCAATTGATTATATTTAAACCCAGCCAATGTGATTTATATAAAACTTTTAGATTTTTTTTTCTGTCAGAATCGACACATCTGAAGACATACGATTCGACGATCGCGGAGTTCCAATGGTCAGAAGAGCTGGATTAAAACGGCGAAAGAAACGGAGATCCTCTTTCACATTTAAAGCCCGCTTCTCTGGATAGTTCTACAGCATTCTATTATACTTTCACTTCCCCAAATCATAGACTAGTTAGTAATGAAGCCCTGGAGACAGGTAGAAGTATCCAGAAGACATATAATAGTATAAATACATGTTTACTTTTATTCAAATAAATATTATCGATCATTTTTAATTAACAATCGCTATTTTAAATTTATAAACCCCGACCAATCTGCTATATATACTACATAGAGATTGACATTTCATCGGAGCTCGCTTAGCTCAGTTGGTTAGAGCGTGGTGCTAATAACGCCAAGGTCACAGGTTCGACCCCTGTAGTGAGCATATTTTTTGCCCGATTTAAATATCGGGGTTTGAATGCTATTCATGCAGTTTTGTTTTTGATGTTATTACGACTAAACAAGCTAAAAGACAGACTTGTGGTTACATAGATATTATATCAAGAGTAATTTAAAAAGAGACATAAGAGTTTTCATTTATTGAGCCACAAAGTTTTATATACAAACAATGCATTATCATGCATGTATATAAATATATATATAAAAGAAGGTAAATGAAGTCAAACTATTGTAAGATGTGAAGGGGGATCAGGGTCTAAATATAAAAGAGGTAGAAGATAAGAGTATATGTGATAATGAGAGGGGAGAAGGGAATGGAATCATTTTCATTTATTTGCTAGTCGATTTTCTATTATCCACTGCCTTGCCAGATACTTGTCTTGCCCATCGTTCCAAATCCACTTTTTCGTACTTGGCTGTTGCTAAATAGGGATGTTTCTATATCATCAAAAAGCAAAAGACAGGATTAGTTCGTGAGCTAATAGTATCATTGCACATTTTATTCAATTTACCATCAAATCACTTGGTGTAGCACGAGTATTGACATCCTTGATCAGACTAAAAAAAAAAAAAAAAAAAAAAAAAAAAAAAAAAAAAAAAAAAAAAAAAAAAAAAAAAAAAAAAAAAAAAAAAAAAAAAAGAATTGAGCAAGCATATCATTATTTCCTTCTAACCTATTACTTTTGTTCTTACCATTGTTCCACAAATGAGGTCAGTTCTTCGGGGTATTTGTTAGGTGGGAAAGTTGGGACAGGTTCATTGACAATATGTTGTAATAGTTCAAAGATAGATAACGGAGCGCCATCAGCTGGGAAGGGGAATCTTGCTAATGCCAATTCCATAATGCTGATACCTAATGACCAAACATCCGATTTGACAGAATATGGTGATCCTCGAATACGTTCAGGCTATAAGACATTAATGAGAAAAGGGTTAGAAGATGAGTTTGATAGTTTAATATCTTTTTCTACTTACACTCATATAAGAGCTTGTGCCTACAAAGGTATCTGCCACAGAGTTGATCAATTGACCAGAGACACCAAAATCGCATAATTTGATTTGTCCTTGAGAGTTAACCAGTACATTGGATGGCTTCAAGTCTAATGAAAAAAAAAAAAAGAGATAATGGTAATGGTGAATATAAACGATGCTGTTCACCCCTTCCCCCAGTATTAATACTTTACCTCGATGAATGATCCGATGGGCATCATACAGATATATTAAGCCATCCACAATCTATCATTGCAGAATAAACAAAAAGATGAGTCCTTCATATTCTGCCCCAAGATTCCTTTATCATTCCATTTTCTTTATATCATATGACTTACAGCAAAAGCAATCTTCTTCAAGACAGGCAAAGGGATTGGTCCATTTCGTTTATAAATCGCATCCAAAGATCTAAAATGGAGGATAACTGGTTAAAAAATGTATCTATACATATGAGGGATATCGTAATCAATTTAATCTTACCCAACTTCCATATATTCCATACAGATAGAGATATCATCCCCTTGCATAAAAGCCCCATAGTAGCTGACAATATGCTTCGAATTACAGTCGTGTAAGAATTGCATTTCCCGCATAATTTGTTTTCGTACATTGGCATTGGCTTGAATATGAATGATCTATTCATAAAAGAGGGGGGGTCACATTAGTATTTTTGATTATTCGATTTTGCAGTAAAGGAGCATGGAGAGAAGGAGGAGGAGAGTTTTTCTTCTTCTATATATCCTTATAATATGTACCTTTCGAGCCATCACAGTTTGTGTTCGTACGTGCAATACCTTACAAACAGTCCCACCATTACCACGTCCAAGTTCGTCAACCGTATCAAAATCTTCAGGCCGCAAGTCCAAACGTAGTTCCAGTCCAATTTCCAAATCGTTCAATTGATTGCATACCTTTCCATAGTCATCTTTTATCTTGTTCTTATCGTCTGGAGTTGCTTGAGTAGGTGTAGCCACCACAGGTGAGTCAGTGAGTTTCAAACCCTTGAAGTTGCGTTTCTTTCGTAGAGGTCCCTTGGCTAACATTGATGATGGTCGATAAGGCGATAAAGTGGAGGTGAATGATTGATTGTGTTCCGTATACTTGTTGTTGACGAGATCGTGGGTATGTATTGCTTAGATGCCAATAGAGGAAGGAAGTAGTAGTAAGAAGAAAGACAAAGGTGCTTTGGAGGGACGGGCACCAGAAATCTAGTTTTCAATAAAAAAAAAAAAAAAAAAAAAAAAAAAAAAGGTGAGGAGAAGGAAGAAGAGTAATAACAAAAATTCGGTTCACCCCTTTTAATTCAAACTCAATTCACACCCGCCCGAATCTCATTCGATGCTCGCAGACCAGCTTTCATGAAATAACTCCAGAAAAAAAAAAAAAAACGTATCTTTAATTAAGGTGATCCTCTTATTGAATACACTTTTATTACTATCATCCATATGACTCATTCAGTCAAAGTGTATCAACGACTATACCATCCTTTTTCACTTCTTCATCTCTTGGAGGTACTTATTTAAAAACCCGATGGCTGGCCACCCTGATTCATCACTATAATAAGCACAAAAAGACGCCCCAATAAAGACATTTTAAAAATTATGTTTTGCTTTTTATTTATGTGTAAAGTGATGATAAAATGTTTATTTATAAAAGGTATAGTAAGAGGTTGTTGATGGAAGTGGTGTATAAAAAGAGAGTAAAAGTAGAGGATAAGCCTATATGTAAATGCTAGAAAGAAGATGAAAAAGTACGATAATGGGACAGACCGGAGATTCAAGCGAGGTGTTGTTGCATAGATTGCCAGATATCCAGTTTTTGTTTTTCCAAATGCAATTGACCTCTTGCATATTCCCTAATAGCGGCGATCATATCCTTGGTGACACTACGTTTATATCGAACATCAAGATCATACCCTAGATTGTTATCAATTCGTCCATACCGCTGGTACTGTGCTTGTTCTTCCAATCGTGCCTATTACAAGTAAGGATCATTAGTGTTATGTATAAACCCATCTCTTTCTTCTTCTTCTTCTTCTTCTTCTTCTTACCAATTCCAAATCATCAATTACATCATTGACTCTGCTTCGGTCAATGTTACTTGATGATTTCAACCTGTCCACATGTCGTAAGCATGATTCAGTGTGTTTTCGACTAGTCAAATAATCTGTAAATGCATTCACTCGTCGGTGCAATGATGACTATAATACACAAAAATGAGTTAATCTATATAAAAAGATGAGTGAATTTGGTATACCTTGGCTGCTTGTACATTTCTGATTTGATATTGAATTTGACTAAAGAAGGTTTCCGCCAGTAAAAATTCTTGAGACCGTTCCATATTAGCTAATTGTTGACATCCTTTAGATATACCCTTGTATAATCTAAAAAAAAAAGAGTTAGAATCAACCCTCCCCCAGTGTATATACTATACTTGCATGAATAAAAGAGGATCCCTTTCTCTGCCACCATAAGCTACCCAGCCCGAAGCCAAATCCAGCCAAAAGTCCGAATAAATCGCCTGTGTTGCTATTTGTACCTGTATGTTTTGTTCCACAGTCAAAAGTTGTTGCCCAAATTCATCCAGTTGATCGAGTCGCTGAGTCAATTCCAAATCCGGTTCCATGATGCTGAATCCCGAGATCTTTTTATGTCGTTGCATGGGTTTAAGTTGAGGTCGAAACTATATATACATATAAATCATCATAAGCATCAACATTTGTTGTATATACATATATAAATATATTCGATTTGTTCCTACTTACCCCGACTTCGCTTTCGACAAATTCGCGTAATCCTTCGTTTAATGTAGCCCGAGGGTGACAGGTGATCCTATTTAGCCATACTTGTATGTGTGTATCCCATGCTGTTATTCGAGAATGATCCATATCGATACCATCATTTTTCAATTGGGTGGTTTCGTTTGAAATAGACCGAGTGGATGAAGATGGTGTTGTCGAGAGATATTGTTCCTGAAGTGATGATATACCTTGTTGGTGCCAAGTGTCGTTTGTACTTTTACTATAATTCCTATCATGACCACTAGTTGAAGTAGCATGGACATTGAGCCACCATTGTCGTGGGACTAGAGACCCGTCCTTATCTTGGTGAGGTTGAGGACAAAAAGGTAAAACCGGGAGTAAGACATCATCAAGTGTTGATATCAAGTGCCGCTCGAGTTTCTGGAGTTCACTGTAATATCTTGGGAAACGTCGTTGTTTGTGTTTATATTTCGTCATGTTTGTCTATTGAAAGTGCGTGTATGTGTTAGATCACGTAAAGCAAACATTCCTTTATTTCTTCTACCTTTGCTTGTATCCAAAAAACAGGGTCCCTTCGATTGTAGTCAACAGTAGTAATATACAAAGTCAAAGTAGGATCTTTTTTGGTGCCATGTTGTGCCATGAAGGAATTATCATTAAAAAGTTAGATTATTAAAGGAGAAGAAGAGGGAAGACAGAAAGAAAAAGGGAATGGAATGGAAAGAACAGACCCGGTGGGCGGATTTTGTTTTTTGTCAGCTGGTCGGAGATTAAAAATACAAGAATAGAGTTTTCGTATGGTTCACGGAGGAAAAGCGACTCCCTCAACATACAAGATAACATCTTGTTTGATGGAAGATATATATATATATATATATGCACATTACTAGTCATCTTTACAAAATACATCATGTATTAGACCTTTTACATTTACTACTTTCTATGGATTGCGCATAGCGAAACTTGGTAACTGATTTCTTGTGGTGACACGAACAAAACAAGTTGTACGAACCAACGGTTCAGCAACCATTCCATGCAACGATGTAGCAAAAAAAAAAAAAAAGTGTACATCGTAAAGTCATTTTTTTTTTTTTTTTTTTTTTAAAAAAAAAACAGAGTTCCTTTTTTATTCCAAGTAGATGTGTCAAAGAGAAGGAGGGTAAAGGGAATAATAACAAGATAGGGGTAGACAGATAAGAGACAAAGAGACTAAATGTTATATAAGTGCTAAAACTATGGTTGTATGTAAATGAGAGGTAAATATGATCTGGTATCGCTACACATTCTGTTCCCCGTCCAAGTCGTTCGAGTCATCCGGACCAAAGTCTAAAACTTCAAAGGATGTCACCTCGTTTCTAAACATAATCATAAAAAACAAAAAGGAAGAATGTTAGTAAGGTAGTCAATCCACAAACATCTTCTTTAATTTCCTCCCTTGACATACCTGTGTACAGCAGCAACGCATCTACGCTTATCAAAAGCTGTCCGCCACACACCAGTAACACCAGTAATCAAATCGGTAATATACCGACCAGTCTTGACATCCCACATTTTCAATACACCTTCAGAGCCAGAGATAACCTTTTCGTCGTCGTGTTGGAAGCAAGTGATCGCAGCATCATGTCCACTGAGCACATTGAGACAAACACCATTATCAGGATTCCATGTACGAAGAGTACCATCAGCAGCGCCAGAGATCAAGTAGTCCTTTGACAGTCCAAGTAATCCTACCAAAGCAGTATGTCCTTCGAGAATTTGTAAGCATTGGCCCGATACATAGTCCCATACACGAATAGAGCCATCCATAGAGCCACTTATGCATCGTCTGCGTACAGGATCAATCACCACCGCGTACACCTTTTGAGTATGACCTTCCATTCGATGTACCAAGCGGCCTGTTCCCAAATTCCATATATTCACCAACCCATCGTAGCTTCCAGACATCAATGTATTTCCATGAGCCGAGATCGCACGCACCGATTGAGTATGCCCCGTCAAATTATGCATGTACCAAGGATTCACCCCGTTGCCGTCAAAAGGAAGATCTGTTCTTGGATCAGGTAGCCGCCACACCTTCAATGTTGAATCTCGAGACCCAGTTACGATCAAAGGATGAGCAGGTTCAAGTTTTCCATCGACCATAGTTGGAGTGACAATCTGTAGGCACCGCACAGTTGAAGTATGACCTAAAAAGACGTGTGTACATACTCCACGTTCAATATCCCATACCCTAATTGTTCGATCAGTAGAGCCAGAGACCAAAGTATTCCCGAGATATTGCAAAGCCCAGACACCGCCTTCATGTCCTCGTAGTGTTGAGGTGAGGTTGCCAGTCTTGGTTTCGTAAATGTTGATAACTCGGTCGTCCACCCCTGATATGATCTTGTCGTCATCAAATTGAAGGCAGGTCACCACACTAAATCCATTAGCATCGTTGTGTCCAGGGAAGCAAATTCGTTTGAAGCGACCACGTCGCCAGTTGTCTCGTAATATATGGCGCTTGCGATAATCGTCTTTGTGAGAGTTGTTGGTAGGAGAAAGTGGCCGTTTTTTCCCTTTGTTGATCATACTGGCATCCTTGTCGTTACTTTCTTCTTCTTCATTGTCGTCGTCATTGTCAATGTCCGCGAGGGTATTTGGTTTATCTACATTGCTGTTTTGATCATTATTGTTGTTGCTGTTTCCGCTATTATCATCGTTATTCCTGCTGTTTTCATTGTCATTGTTGCTGTCATGACCCCCATTATTGCTACTACTGCCATGATTATCATCATTGTTGTTGTCAGATCTAGCACCATCGCAAGATTTCTGACTAGATGATTCTTGTTGTGATACCATTGATCCAGAATCTTCCATAGCATCATCGAGACCATCCTTGAGAGTGAGAGACCGCCAAGTAGTTGGGTCATTATCTACAATTGAGCGCCAGGTTTTACTAACAGTAGCAGCACGACACAAAGACCGAACATCCAAATACCGAATGACTTGAAGAGACAATTCATAAGGTAAAGACGCCAAAATATCACGTTTGATGACAGGTACAATGATGGAATTGACAAATTTCAAAGAGCTTCTGGAGGAGCGCTTCAAGAGTTGGAAGATCAAGTAGGTTTTCATATCGGCAGACAAGGTATCGAATGTGTTGATGAGGTTTGGCATGTCCCACAAGGCCTTTATTACAGATGGATTATCAATAGTTTGTTGAAGAGAGAGTAAGGCTTGTTGCTGTTGTTTCTGTTTCTGTTTCTGCCTTTGTTTTTGATGATAGAGTGGTTTAGGATGTTCTGGAGGGTGCTGTAGAGTTGGTGTTGGTGTCGGGGATGGAAATGGTGTATTATTATCCTTTGTGTAAAAGTAAACATGTGTATTATCGAGTGTATCAATAGTGGATATTGAGTCGTTGTTGCTGATTGTTCGGGACCGTTTGCAAGATGAATGATAAGGTAAAATACATTCACAATAAGTAACAGTTCTTTTTCGTGGCGTTCGGTCTCGTGGATTCGATAGGGAGTTGCAGCATTCCTAAGAGTATAATACCCCCAAATAAATAGTGATTAGTATACACAAAAAGCATAACACTTGGTAAAACAGTTAAAGCTTACTTTTGTGAGAGAAGAATCTTCCAACGAGTTTGGCATAGAGTTAAAAGCAGAGCAAAGGACGCTAGGCGGAGTAGTAGCTGTTGATAGTGGATAGACTTTAGTTGTATCTTGAATAGGATTCATAACAGTTATATCATCTTGTGTAGTGGTGTCCGTGTTTTGAGGTGAAGGTTGCACAGATGGTAGATTGTGTGGTGGTATAGAGAGTGATAGAAGCATGTAGTTATGAAGTATATGTAGCAGGACAAATAAAAAGTAAAAGAAGTATAATCAAAGGATACACCCAAATTGAATAAAACCAGTGATAGATAAAAGAGTTGGAATCTTTCAAAATAAAGAGAGAAGGAGATAATGAGGGTAGTATACAAAAGATAAAGATCAACCAAATCTGTGAATATAAAGAATGTATGATATGGGGAATCTACAATGGAGTGAGAAGGAGGACGAGGTAAGGAGACCAAAGAGAAGAAGAAGATTAAAAAAAAACCTTGTCGCCCTCGATTTATAAAAAAGGATCCGTCTATTTGCCGTTTTCAAATTCCGACTCCGATTTCCGTTGATTTCCATTATGAGCCTTGGGGCAGTTAAATCATTTATTTTCAAATTTTTTATTTAGTATGTGTCAACAAATCGATACTGTATATACAAGCAAAAGAATATAACGACTACTAACTATAACTATTCATCCTTCTTCTTTCGTTGAGTTTGACCTAGAGTTCGCATTCTTGATTTGAGTCGTTTGAAGTGATCCTACAATAATACAAACAAGAGAATGAATGAATGATGATAGTACAGAGTCTAGATATGATGCTATTTACCTTGTTTGATCGAATCTTATCTACGCGCACTGTGCTTTGAGGGACAATATCATAATCAGGTGCTACTGGAAGCGGGATGCTAACATGCGTTCTTGTTTCATCACTATATATAGTAGAATATAGTTAATTTCCATTCTATTTTATCGTATACCAACTTACATATCCTTGGCAGCATCTTCAGGTCTAAATAGTTTCCGTTTATGTAACCTAAAAAAAAAAAAAAGAAGTAGAAGGGTTAGTATTATAGGTTTCTATATGGTATCCTATTTGACTTGCATGTCTTCCTTGTTGTATTCTTGAATTTGATGAGGTCGTTCCCTATAACTTTCACTTCGTCGTAAGACCAACCGAGTCCATTTAGCCACCAAATGATCCGCCTTTCGTTGTACCACACTTTCCACCCGAGTTGATTTCTTGTAAAAGAAGACGATCTTCCCAATTCCACTTTCACGTAAATGTTCAGTAGCAGCAGGGAGTTTGTCCAAGATATCCAACATTTCGTTTTGAATTTCCAAACTGGGTAGAGCACGGTCTGGTAAAGGTTCCAACCACACCCGAATAGCGTCCAATAGTTGATTATCCAATATGCTGTCATATAAGCTTGAGCTATATGTCATTCAAAGAGGTTAGTATTTCATTTAGTATTTTTGTTTTGTTTCTTCTACTTACTTATTCAGACTAATCATCACTTCGTCTAGCATCTTTAATTTGGCTACAGCAGGTTTTTGTTGTTCATTAGCGACCACATCCGTTTCAGCCGCTACCTTCATTCGTTCACATAGATTTGAGAGTTCTTCATCTTTGCTATCCTTTAGATCGTCACCATCCAATCGCTTTCTTCGTTTCTTGTTGCCTGATTTCAGTGCCTTTTCGAATACATCAGCAATTTCGTCCCTGATAGCTAATCGTATAGCAATCATAAGCAAAAAAAAAAAAAAAAAAAAAAAAAAAAAAAGTCGTTAGTTACTTGGTATATCCATGCTTCTTTTTTTATTTTGTTTTATTTACCTTGTTGAGGGTCTTTTGGAATATCATTTTGTTCATCACCATCTTCGTTTTGTCGCTTTTGTCGTAGTTCCTGTCGTACTTGTTCTAGTTGTTCATCTTCTTCTTTGGTTCGTTCACGTCGTTTAAAGGAGGGAAGGCGGTGTACACTGACAGATGATAGACTGGAAGTTGCATCTTGTGTCAAATTATCAGCTGGTTCGTTTTCCGTTTGGTTGTATTGTTCTTGTTGACGTGTTGAAGGAGAGCGAGGTGAGGGATCAGAATCGTCGTTGTCGTGGTTTCTACTGTCTTTATTATTGCCGTTGAATTCATCGTCAGAGCCTAAATTCAAAGGGTTAGATAAGATTGTATAAAGAGAGTAGAGGACGATGTTTCTCCTTTATTCAAGTAGCAGTAATAGCATGTATACCTTGGTCTCCATCTAGGTCAGACATTTCGTTGTCGCTGGCGCCGAACAAGTCTTGTTCGCTAGGCTATTAAACAAACAGTACATTAATTATCACCAAGTTCAAACATTATTCAATTATCAACTTACCATCACTGGAGGTTCAGCATCTGAAGACATGATGAATCAATGGGTAAAAAAAGTGAAAGAGAAGGAAAAAAAAATCTCCCCATCGTCATCTTGATTTTTTGAAGCGGTGGCGGTATTTTAAAAAATATCAATGTAAAGCCCGACGTTTTTGGTTGATCGAGACTATTATACAAGTACCAAACATCAAGTCTTTGCCATACACTGATTGATTGATTACTACAATAACCAATCGTTCATGTTACAGCATTAAACATAGAACTAACATTCACTAGTAAATGACCCGCTTCAAAAACAGAGCGCGATCACTTTTTGCAATGTTGATGTTGGTTCGGCATATATTTCCCCTTTTGGCTATAAGCCACACACACACACTGATCACTATGTATACCGCAGTGCCATGTATATCGTATCCATCCATAACCCCCATTTCATATATAGACCAACAGTATTTATAAAAAAAAAGTAACCCTGATTCTTTATTAATTAACAAACTACAAAGATTGTGGAGTACGATAAAAAGAAGGAAGGGAGACAGATGTGCTTGATTTGATTTAAACCAGGTAAGTTTAGTCAAAGAGACCGAAGCCCATATCCTATAAAAAACAAAAAATTCAAATGTACAGTGTAAGTAACATGGAAGAGTATACACTTTATATTGTAATACATGCCACCACCATCACACCAAACATAAAAAAAGTGTTACTTACATCATCAGATTCTTCCTTTTCTTCTTCCTTGGCTTCTTCAGCAGGAGCATCAGCAGCACCACCAGCAGCGGCAGCACCACCAGCAGCGGCGGCAGCACCACCAGTAGAGACGGAGGCGAGCTTGGTGGAACCTTCAGCAATGACCTATATAAACATGAAGCATAAAATGGTAAGTATAAAAAAAGATTTCCCATTATAAAACGTGGCAAGACTTACTTCTTCGACAGTCTTGCCTTCGAGGGCCTTGAGCAATGAGTTCAAACGAGCATCATCACCTTCGACACCAACGGATCCCAAAAGCTTGGTGATGTCTTCGGCAGAGGGTTCGGTCTTACCACCGGCGACGAGGAGAAGGTAGGCAGCGAGGAACTTCATGATAAAGATGAATATAGAAAGTTAGAGGAAGAAGAGATAGAATTAGTTGGCGTATTCTGTGTTCTTTTTGTCCCATCAAAATTTTTTTTTATTGGCCGTTTCCACAAGCCACCACTAATACCTTGTTATTAAAATCCCGCCTGATCGCCTTGTCAAAAAGTTGCATAATACTACACAAAAGAGAAGACGGTTGATGTTATTACTTACTAGGGCGAGTATGACAGGATACGATAGAGTGAACCAGCATCATTCGTCTTTTGTTAAAGCAAGATATAAAGATGCAGGTCTAGCCATTAATTTTGTACCGAGGTGGAGAACCGGTCTTGTATAGTTTGATTAGTAGATTTAACCATAGAGAAGAATTTGCCTAAAAAAAAGGTTAGCTACAGTCATCATGATAGGAGTCATTGTTTTACCTTCGTGTTGTATATCTGACAACCATATCTTTTCAGACAACAAATTATAACACCATCTTCAGTTCAAGTAGGACATTACATTTGCAAAGTATTGTTCAAATGAGAGCTGAGTTTAACCAAAGGAATGTTTTTCTATTTATGAGTTAGTACGCAAGTTTCTTTGATCCCCCTCTGCATCTTTTTGAATGACTTGCACTATACACCAAGACAACACTATAGTAACAATTACAAGAGGTAAGTAGATGGCAAATGACTGGGTGATGGTGTGCCAGTAGAAAGTGAATGAAGCGAAAGAAAAGTAAAAATCAAAAAAGGGTCCCTTTTTTTTTAAAAAAAAAAAATGTTTTCAAATCCCGCATCCCCCTGATATTGTAAAGATCACCATGATCATATTCAATAGTCTGCTAGGCAACCCCCCCCCAAATTATCAGTCATTGTACTATATGTTGTCTTCTTCCATAAAAGTAGTTTAAAGTGGAAAGGAAAGACACAGCTAGATTATCAATGATGTCCCACTGTATGTCCACCTTCATTTGAAGTCCCGCCTTGACTTGGATCATGCATGAATGGGTTGTGAGTAAAGTAAAGCTGGCTTTATTATAAAGGAACAGATAAATATATGTGTATATATAAAGTAAAGTTTCTAATAAAATTATAAAGACAAGAAGGTTCTATATTACATTGAATCAAGATTGGAAGGGAATTGCCACGAGTTGATCATAGGCAATAAGTGAAGGAGTATACAGATGACATGGACAGAGTGTGGGCCTATGTAAAATAAAGTATTTTATTAGTACATTGACATAAAATATACATATCCTATTGTCCACATTTCCTATACCTTAGTCGATGTTCATTATCTGCTTCATTTGTTCATATGCAGCAAAGCAAATAGCCACCATGGGTGTCACTTTGAGATAGCCAATACTGAGACCCACATAAAAGCCTTTGAGACCTTTCAACCGATAGATTTCCTTAACTGTATCTGTAAAAGTGACAAAATTGTTCGGATTGAGCAGACCACCAACTTGCATCCTTCGACGGATTACCTATAAATGTATAAATCATATTAGTGTTTCCTTTCCCCCAATGTTCATTACGTGTACTTTTTACCTCCAAAGGATAACTACTAGTCTGACCCACCAAGCCTGCGATACCACCACATAACAATCCAGCCCAAGTCTTCAAAGGAGGTTTATCTAGAATACGCTGTTGATCAAGAGTCAAGTCCAAAGGTGCCAAAGTCCAAGGTGTTGCCAAAGGGTGGAATCGGGCAAATCTTGTGACGATATGGTAGGACCAAAAAGATACACCCGCATATGGTATGATCCCAGCCACAGTGGGTATGAATCCACGGTAGTAGTTCCATATATGTAATCCGCCGAATCTTTTACTTGCTGCCGGTTCGTTGTATATCTGCTCAAGCGTCTTTATCAATCCCGGTCGTTTCTTGTCTGGTTGCTTGATATCATAAGCCAGTCGCACCCGCATTAGATCCAGTGGATAGGTAAAGAGGACAGATGTTACTCCTAAGCATTAAAAAAAAAAAAAAAAGAAGAATTGTTTATTAATAACCCATCCCCTTCTTCCTATTGACTTGCCTGCCAATGATCCAGCCATAAATTGTCTTGTTGATGTTTCTTGTTGCTTTGTTGGCATCAGCATCTAAAAATCAAAGATATGTTTCCTAAGAATAGAGTTTCATGCCCAATGTCCCAACTTACCACACGATATTGTTCATAAGCAACAAATCTGATGGCAGCATATGGGAAGATCCGCAAAAGAGTGACAGAGTGCCCTTGGAATAATCCTATTATGCCGCCAGTTTTGACTATTTCCCGCCCAGCCTTGAAAGCACCAGTGAGTGTACCTATTACCAAAAAGATAGTTAAACATTAGTCAAGGTGTATATGTATAGTCAGTTTTTACCTTACCAGAGTATTTTTCAAAAATAGGGTTTCGAGCTTGAAAGAGAATCTTGACACGATCCAAGGGAGCAACTATTGTTTTGGCCTATTTTAAGAGAACAAGTCCGTTAGTTCAAAAACCATTCATCCTAAATTACACATCGTTTCTTTCTTTCTTTCTTACCACACATCCGGCAAGACCACCAGCCACGCCAGACCGAATGGCATAATCCCAAGTACGAGTTTTCTGTACTTTTTGTGTCGTTTTTGGTACCGTTGTTACTGAAGAAGGTGGATTAGAATCGTTGGAAGAAGTCGAAGGTAGCGTGGACGTTGTCAGAGATCGCTGGCTTTGCATTAAAAATTAGACACTAGAGATAGTGAAGGAAGAATGCTGCTCTTTGTAGGAGAGAAGAAGATTGAGTGGAATAAAAGAATGGAAGAGGAAGGAACAAAAAAAAAAAAAAAAAAGAGAGAGACGAAATAAAAATGCCGGCGTTTGAAAATTCGTTGAGCTTGTAATAAAGAAACTCACGAACAACAAAAAGGGGAAAGAGAAAGCATGATACTACTCATTCCATTCATCTAATACATACTCATAAACAATGGAAAGAAAAAAAAAAGATGAATAGTGTAAGATGCTGGTATCCTGCACTTCTAATTAGGTTTTCGCTACGTTGTTTCCACCTGTTTCGGAGCAAGAAATACCAAACGTGCTTTTGATTGTCACTTTTGATCAAGTT
The DNA here is from genome assembly GCA_025330725.1 of Chlamydoabsidia padenii. NCBI lineage: Eukaryota > Fungi > Mucoromycota > Mucoromycetes > Mucorales > Cunninghamellaceae > Chlamydoabsidia > Chlamydoabsidia padenii. The sequence goes on along the minus strand of JAIWND010000006.1, from coordinate 199,110 downwards.
GAGAGAAAATGGAATCCTAATATGTATTATAGAATGCATATTATCGTTCGGGTTCATTCTTCTATACTGTAATCCTAGTTCTGTCGATACATATAGAGATACATATTAAAGGTATTAGTGTCCTCGACCAATCTTACACTAATCACATTAAGGTAAGAGCGCCTGGCCTGGCAATTCTCAAACCTAGATTCTATCTTTCTATCAAAGAGCCAAGGTGAAAAGACATGTAGTTTAAAACATACAAATACAAACCCCGATCAATGCAAAATGGCAAAATGAGGAATCATCAAATGTACCTCTCGCTTGATTGAATAAAAAAAAAAGCTAAATAAAAAGTGTATTTTAAGAAAGTGCTGTCGCCAAAAAAAAAAAAAAAAAAAAAAAAAGAAAAAAGATTCACTATCAGTATGACAGTAAGAGATGTTGGTACATTGTTTGTATTTTTCAAATCCCGATACCGCTCAGCATCAAAGCAGCCATCTGACAGTTTGGTCTTTCTGGGGTATACGCCCTGATCACTGTCAATAGGACTAATCTCCAGGAAATACAACAAGTGGGAACAAAAGAAAAAGAAGAAGAGGAAAATCATAACATTCTAGAAACCATTCCTATATCGATCAGATTAGTCACCGGCTGATTTTGTCATTATTTGAAGTACGCGGCTACCCCATTTAGGGGAAAATTCATCATACACAAATTGAAATCCCGTCATTTTTGATGTATTTAAACTTCCACCCCCCCTTCTTCCCCCCTCTTCCTCTTTTAGTCACATCTTTCATTATCTTTACTCCCTTCTTCTCACCTTATATACTATTGCACTTTGAATGAATCAACTGACACAAAAACTAGATATAGCATTATTGGGTGAATATGCTCAGACTCTTGAACGCCAGTCTCAAGCATTCTTTGATAAGAACGTTGCACCCATCTTTGGCATTCAGTCTTCCATTAGAAAAGTGGTGTTGGGTCTCGGTTTGGTGACATCACTCTCCTACTTTGTATCAAAATACGTTATTTACCGACTCTTCTTACACAAGACGAACAAGATTCCTGGACCACCTATTGATTGGATTCCTTTTGCAGGCAATATGCGGGAAATAATTAATGGAGAGGTAAAGTACAACTATCCGATTAACCTGACTCTTTACTAAATCACATTACTCCTTGTTACTATCTTTAGTCTGGGGAAACTCACAAAAAGTGGACTGAAGAATATGGCGGTATTGTCTCTTATAAAGGACCTTGGTATGGAAACAGAGTCTTGGTGACCGATGCCGAATTAGTCAAACAGGTCTTGACTACCAAGTCTTATGATTATATGAAACCTCCAGATTCTGCTCGATTTTTAAAACGGGTGCTTGGCGATGGTCTTTTAGTCAGCGAGGTAGGTTATGAAAAGAAGGCGGGAATGAAAAAACGGTTTATTAAACAGTACTTCTTTAGGGTGAAACTCATCGTCAGCAACGAAAAATGCTTAATCCTGCATTCACTGTTCAAGCTATCCGTGGTATGGTCCCCTTGATGGCGGTGCCTGGCGTGCAACTACGTAACAAATGGGTGGAAATTATAGAACAAGACACTGAAAATGAAGGACCTACTGAAATCATTGTATCCTCGGGGCTCTCATTGGCAACTTTAGATGTTATTGGAACTGCAGGTATGGGTCACAACTTTGAATCTTTGCGCACCTTCAACACTCCAGCGGAGAACAAACTCAGCAAGGCATACATGGACATCTTCAAATCTGATACATCAGTTTTAGCCATCCTCACCTTCTTCTTCCCCGTCTTACGATATTTGCCCACTAAACGAAATCGGATGGTGAAACAAGACTTGGAATGGTTACACGACGAAAGTCGTCTTTTGGTTGAATCAGGAATAGATCGGGTACGCAGACAGCAACATAGTGGTGACATCAAAACTCAGCAAACACAAGATTTACTTACTTTGATGGTGAACCAAGTCGACAGCGAAACGGAACTTGATGTGACTATCAAGGAACTCCAAAATCAATGTTTGACTTTTTTGGCTGCAGGGTAAGTAACATATATATATATATATAAAGGAGCAATACTAAATGCTTTATATACATATTATTATTATTGATTAGACATGAAACTACCAGTGTAGCACTCAGTTGGTGCCTTTGGCTTTTGGCGGATCACCCAGATATCCAGGATGCTCTACGTGAAGAAATAAAACCTGCCTTTGGACAAGTAAACATCAAGCATCCTCTCTTTGAAAAACCTTTGGATTACAATCATCAAAATGCTCAAAGCGAATCCAATCTACCCAGCTATGATACCATCAACTCTTTGCCTTTGCTCAACAATGTGTGCAAGGAAACATTACGACTTCTTCCTCCTGTGCCAACCACCAATCGCATTTCCACCAAGGATGATGTTTTGGGTCATTATGTCATTCCCAAGGGTACCGTCATCTTCCTAAGTCCCATCACCAGCCATCACTCGACTAAAATCTGGGGGGAAGATGCTCTCGAATTCAGACCTTCGCGTTGGGATGAACCCAGGGCCAAGAACGTTGGTCCTTATGAATACTTTCCTTTTTTGGCGGGAAGTCGACAATGCATTGGTAAGAAATACACGTCAAAAGAAATGTACGATTAATGCTTATTTATTGTTTTGACACTAGGGAATCGCTTTGCCTTGATGGAAATGAAGATATTGTTGTCTCTGTTGATCATGGATTTAAAATATCATGTCAAACCTGGATTTGAATTCCGCAAGAAGCAATCCATCACAATGCGTCCCCATCCCAATATGACTCTACTGGTTGAAAAAGTATAGCTGTTATCTCTCTCTCTCTCTCTCTCTCTTTTTAAATATAATGTAGTATAGTTTATATATTTATCACTTTAATCTAATTATTATTTATTCAATAAAAAACGCGGGGATCTCTTTGGTTATAATACTCAATGGCAACAATCTAGATGTCTATGGGAAAGATCGGTATTATATAATAGGCATTGGTCCAATATCAGGAGACAAGATCAATCAAATCAGAAAGACAAAGGCGATCAGTTACTCGGATTCAAATACCGACAACATTCCTGCAAATATGCATAGATCCTTCCATTACCAACACTTTACAAGATCAAGTAATATGCTTAAACAAGGTTTTTATTTATCATTATCAAAGTAAAAACAATAACATATATGGGGTGTGTAAAAAAAGTGTATGATTATAAAAAATAATGAGCTATAACTACAAGTATATGTGGAATGCTATTTTAATAAGGTCGTTGATATAGTGTTGCCAAAGTTTGATTGTAGGAGCACCTTTTGCATGATAGGCTTGAATCGTAATGCGTGTATCGCTTCGTCAAAGGATAACTAGGGGGAAGAATATAATGTTAGTAAAGATATGATGGTATCCTTAGTATATATATATATATATATATTGAAACTTGCCCATTTTCGTTGTCGCATTTCGGGCCATTGGTCAAGGATTTGTTTTACATGCATTTCATAAAACCAAAAGTGAGTTTTCGGTTGACCAAATTTATCATAGTCCATGTAATCGCCTATAAGGCCAACAATATCACCGCATACCCCAGCTACAAAAGAAGAAGAAGAAGAAGAAGAAACAACAACCAGTTAGTCCTTAAACACAATGTAAACTAGTTTGCTTACCTTCTTCATAAGTTTCCCTTGCAGCAGCCTGCTCCACTGTTTCGTCGTTCTCCCAACCACCTTTTGGCTATAGTCAATAAAAAGTCAAGATTGATTAATAAAAGTAACAGGATGATCCTAAATGTGATACTTACCAACACCCAGACATGATCGTGTTTGCTACTCTGCACCAGTAAAATGAGTTGTTTCTCGATATCGATAGGCAAACAACCAGCTACCTATATAACGATAATGTCGACATTAGATCTAGTCTTATTGATAAAAGGTGTTTGATAAGGAGTGCATACCTGGCGCGCAGCTAGATCATCGTAAGTTTGATTTTCGCGACCGATTCTAGCTTGAGATGCAAATAGATTGGACATTATCGAGGTGGTTGTCAAATTTAAAAAAAAAAAGTGAGTATATAAAAAAAATACATCCCGCAAATAAAATAGTTAAAGTAAAATTAAAAATCCGCCACATAGATGATGGAGTAAAAATGGTATTTTTATTGAGTTGGAAGATGCATCTAATCTAAACCTATCGTCTAGAGCTACGATCATCATACTCCCTATATCTTGATGATGATGATGATGATTTTCGATGATCCCGGTCAGATGAAGTATGTGTATGCCGCCTTCGTCCAGAATCGTCAGGTGAAGAAGATCGATGACGATGATGATGTCGGTGATGATGATCCTTGATATCCTTCTTTTTGCTCTTCTTGTCCTTCTTATCCTTCTTCAATTTTTTCATGAGTAAAGGATTGTCGATGATAGATTTTAGTGCTGATTGTTGTTTCTGTTTAATTGCAAAAAGAGGATCTTCACGAATTTTGGCTTGAATGTCCCGTTCTGTGTTGGCATTGGAGTTAGTCAAGGCGAATCTTTCGTTAGCATCTGTTGTTGCCTAGATAAACAAATGTTAAAAGAATCATTAATGATTGTTCGTTAGAGGGAAGGGGAATTTGGTTTTTACCGTTTCATTAGCTGCTTTGTTTCGCAGTAGCTCGTCTACGTTTTTTTTGCCCAGTAAAAAGTCCTCCATTTCACTACCACCTGCTTTTGGTCCATTAGAGCTTGGCGCAGCATACATCCAGTCAAGTCGATCTGATCGTTTTCTATAATGATAATAGTAATAATAATGAGATCAAGACAAAGCATTAACACTTTTATATATATATATATTTACCTTGAGCCAGAATCTTCTTGTAATCGTTGTAGTTCCAAAAGTTGTCGTTCTTCTTGGAGTTCCTTTTTCATTTGTTCAATCTTTGTCTGTTCTTCAGCATGTTTCTTTTCTTGCTTCCATAGTCGTTCTTGATTTTTAAAGGTAGAAGGATGCCAACTTTTCTTTAAATTAAGATCACCACCACCTACACAAAAGAAGAGTAATCTAGTTTAGTACATTTACATACATACAAAACATATCCACAATAATGTTTGACTTACCCATTGTATATAATACTTGTTTATGTTGGAAATAAGATGAGAAGAAAAAAAAAACAATAGCCAAAGGGAGTCAAACATTTTATAGTCCCGCCGGGATTTCAATTTATCGGTTCTTCTTTTTGGGACGAGTACGGGTACAATTGCATAAAAGTCAACATCCCTATCTGTTTTCAACATCCTATCATTTCTAGGTATCAACACTATCTAAAATGTATCGTGTACGATTTCATAATGAAGCCACCTTCGCTTCCTTTTTTCTTGGCTCTTGTTCATATGTCGGAATTTGAAATAAAAAAAGCTTGACTTGAACCCTTTTTCTACCCTTCCCTTTACTCTTCTTTGATGATCAACTTCAACCTGTCATCTTGAAAACACCGTTATCATTAACATACCTCTATTTATACATTTTATACTTTACTATTATAATGAAATCACAAACAAGGATTATGGGTGGCATCGCTGCCCTGGTACTTTTAGCTATACTTGGCGTCTTTGCCTTGTATCGTCACCAGCTTCGACAAGGTAACAGAATACGCAACTTTTTTTATTTATATTTTTATACCTGATGTACTAACGGAACTTTTCCCTTTTCTTTTAACTACGACCCTAAAGGTATTCAAACGGTTGCTGTTGAAATGCGCACAACGCCGTTCAGTTGGGTGGTTATGATAGGCTTATTGACGATTACCTCCATTCCTCCTTTGATTGGTTTTACTTTTGCAGCAACACTTACTGGATTCATCTATGGCGTTCCTTTTGGCTTCCCTATTGCAATTACAGGTAAGGAAGATTATATTTGATTTAGGTGCTTGATTGTAACTCACCCACCCACCCACACCCACACACACTCTTTTATTTTTTTATTTTTTACAAGGCGCTTTTATGGGCTCCATTATTTGTTGTCATTTGATACGTAGGTACAACTTTTCTCGATTCATCCGACTCTCTTCTTCCAAACAAGATAAATATCATGCGATTCAAGAAGCCATCGAACAAGGTGGACTACGTGTAAGTATTGAAATCAAGGGGAAAAAAAAAAAAAACTCAAATACTCATTTTTATTTTAGATCATGTTATTGATTCGACTTAGTCCCATTCCATGGCCCATCACCAATATGTTATTATCCCTACTTCCAACAGTGACCATGAAACAATACACCACTACCGCCTTTCTCTCCTCATTCAAATTATGTCTCGAAGTCTGGGTAGGATCTCAGCTGGCTGATATCTCCAATCCTGACTTGCCTCCTTCTGCTCATCGTGTGGCTGTCCTCACCATGCTCAGTAGTCTTGTCATCTTGATCATCGTCGCTTGGTGGCTGTACCGTCTGACCATGCAAAAAGTCAAATCCATCTCTGAACGGAAAAAACACGATCTTCCTCACCAAATATCACCAACATGTTACAGGGACGATTATACTGTCAAGGTGCTTGACGAAGAAACATCAGTTGCGATATTGGGTTCACCTTCTTTGGTCATGAAATCGGATTGATTATATCAAAACGAAGGGGGTTTATAGGTGTATAGATTTAGTTATACTAAATGTGCTTTTATTTTTTATATATATCTCTAGTTATATATAGTGGATAAATTACTTATAATATTAATAAAAATAAAAAAAAAAGATTGATCATTGGTATACATGATACTTTATCATTGGTATTCATTTTTGTTTTGTTTTTGCATTGTTGGACCTAAATATGGATATAATACCAATTGTATTATGCACATAGATAAATATATTTCTATGATATGATATACAAACATATCATACATGGGGGGTTTTTTTTTTATTAAATACAAGAGAAGGTATGATATTGTAAATAGGCAAAGTGTATATATATGTAATATGGTAGTGGGAGGGATGGGAGTAGTGACAAAAGTAAAAGGGATAATAACGATATGCTCTAATACTAATACAAATGGCATGTTTTGTTTTTTCAGGCCACGTTTTCATGAAGGGTCCTAGCGGAACCGGCATCCGGGCTTGTCATATAGGGTGACTGCATGGCGAGAATACGTTGTTGTTGCTCCACAAAAAAGGTCGATGTTCTTGATTTAGGTTTCACAAGGATCTGTTGAGCACTATTGACATACACCGTTGCCGCATAAACATCAGATGATACAGCAGATACACGTATTGGTGGTAATAACAAGTTTCCCGTTTTCAGGGGGATCAGGCTGAGTTTAAATTCCTTGGTTTCACCAGACTATAAACCAAAAAAAAAAAAAAAAAAAGAGAGATTAATATATGATTCCTAGTTTTTCATTCAATGATAACTACTTTACCTTCGAGCTGAAGCGGAGTCTTCGTTTCCCGGATAATAGCCAATTGTCGTAATCAATATCGATATCATATATATAGTCCTGCGCCTTTTCTTGATTGTCAGTAGTTGCCGCACTCCAATATGTTGATTGCTTGATTCGTAATACACAGGGGCATGCATCGGACACGATCAAATCGGTATCATTGGAAAGGATTAGTTCAGCTGTGTGTAAAATCTAAATATCAACAAGATCAGCATCAATAGCAAACTTTTTTTTTTTTTAAAAAAATATATTTTTATATATTTTTTATTACCTTTGAAGTTGGTACATCCACCGGGAAAGAGATACTATGTTCCAGGTTGTTTTCCGGCGCTTGTTCCTTGATTGTTTTCATTGTGATCGCCTCGTGTTCTTCAAAGAATTCCTCGATGAGATCCAACAATTCCACCTTGGTTTTTAAATCCCGATGAAGAAGGAAGGATTCACATAGTTCGGCATCAAAGTCGTCCAAATGCACCACATCCATCAAGCCATAACTACAATAGTCCACCGATGATAAAAACGCTTCGTGCACCTTTGAGAAGACGTATGTAAAATGTTGTCCAAGTTTATGATCCCGAAGTTTTCGTTCAAGCATGGCGCTGACGCTGGTTTCTACTTCTATAGACAGTATTAAACTTTGTTAGTATACATGACTGTTGGTTTTTTTTTACTTGTTTTAAATCAGTTTACCATCCTTGAGTGTTCGGTACTTCACATCAAAGTGTATTTTTGATCTTTCGATAGTGGCGTCTATAGAAACACAAATAGTTAAAAGTTAAATTACACGGATAGTCCGTTATAAGGTGATCTTGGTGTTCACATCCCACCTACACCTGATCCTTTTAACTTACCTTGAGTTTGTTCAGTTACGTCCTTCTTTACCAATTTGTATACAAAAGTGGCACTTTGTCGTGGGAAGAGAGTCTAATTAAAGTAAGTTAGTATTCAGTGGCATATTTCCATTATTCTTTTTTCTATCAATATCACATACCAGGTTCCAGTTGTTTACTTCAGATTGACTTTCTACATTATAGACTTTTGAGGGTAAAAGTTTGGATCCAAGGATACGGACAGGTAAGTTTCCATTACATGATAACTCCACCTTGAGGAATATGCTATACCAAAAAAAAAAAAAAAAAAGTTGAGAGTCAATAGGGTAATCATGATATCTTATCCACATACCTTGCTTCCTTGAATATGCTCGATTCTATTACCGATAAAGGCACCACAACGGATACAGTATCGGCTGATACAAATTTACGTTCCAAACCTTCAGATGTGTATTCCACAGTTGTCTTGACCTAAAGGGGGGGAAGTCCTGATTAGTTCAAACGATTTCATAGGGATATGCCTTTTTATTCCAACTTACCCTATAGTCGTATTCAGTATATGGTCCTTCATAGACCACTAAAAGTTCCAAGAGATCAAAATCCTGTAATGGCGGTAGGATGATCTGTTTGTCGTCATTCATTTCCAGTTCCATTTCTCGTACATCGCCATTTTTGGTTTTCAGCGTGGCAGGCACCTTATCCATTTTGGTGATTTCCAGACCTTCTGTTTGTGGTTCCAAGAAGAGTATCCCACTAGTTATAGTTGATTCGCAAGAATTTATACGCACCGCAAACTGTTGATGTACTCCAAGACGTACTATAAAAAACAATAACATGTTTCGTCAATGCTTCTTTTTTCAAATTCCGCTTTCATGCATTTTCAAAACCCGATATTATGCGTTTTGCTTACCTTCTTCTGGTTGAGAGATTGTTGCCACAAGACGTTTCGAGTCATGATTGAGTCGCACCACCCGCTTCTTTTGATCAGCATTCATAAAGACTTGATGGAATATGAGCTTACCAATGGACATTTGGCATGTTTCCACTACATAATTCCCTGATGTTGATATCTATATATAATAAAGTTAACCAGTGCATTATTCAAGTTTTTATTATTGCAACTTACATCACTAGTTAAGAAGAATGTATTTCGCCCAGGTTGAAGTGTTTTATTGTTGATGTAAAATGTTGTTTCCTCGGGATCATTCCCAACAAGTTGTAATTGAAGGCGATCAAAGTGCAAAGCCTACATCAATAATAGAAAATCAGTCAACCGATCGAGTTTTTTTGTCTTTTTCAAGATTCCTTACTTTGGACAGATGGTTTTCGATAAGGACTTCAACGCTTGTACTTTCTACCGTTTCATCATCAATGATAGAGACAACAGAGGCAGATAACATGGGCGAGAATGGCTTCTTGATTTCTATAACAAAAGGAAGAGGGTTAAAAAATTAAAGTACTATATTATGGATCATTCTTTAAAGCACCTTTATCAAGCTTCCCAACATTTGCCAGTAATTCATCTGCATAATGAGTCGCTTCATCAGCCGAAAGCCAAAGGGAGTTTTTGAGTAGCGCCAATAAAGATTCCACATATCGGTCAATCTGGTCCAATCGCTTCTGAGAATCAGCGCATTTGATCAAAAGGTTGTTTTCGATGAAACTCCAGTCTTGTTCACCATATCGCCATATCATTGATTCGAATATCCGGACAGCTTCATCATATTTCTGCCGAGTGCTACAACAAAGAAGAAGGTGAGTAAGAATGCTCAAATAGGTTCGTTGTTTTGAATAGTTTTAGTATACTTACTATTTTAATGCCGCAATATCACCATGTACGCTTAGCGCAGCGCGAGATCTACTACTAGCATCATAACTTTTGATCGCCCGTGTGCTAAGAGCCTTTTATAAAAAACAATGAGTGACTGATAGTTATTCCCCCCCCACACACAATGCTGTATTGAGGCATCGTATCACTTACCATGTACATTTTGTCAAATGCATCTACAGATCCAATTGCCTCTAGTAGTTTTTGATTGGTAATATCCATTATCTTGGCCGAGTCATTAGTAGAGTTGCCTTGAGTAGATGTTACTTGTTCTGATTGAGGTTGGGTGTCTAGATAAACCGAGAATGGTACCGCATTAGGTAAATGTTGTTGTTGTATACCTAGTTTGTCGAGCTTAATAGTGATAATAAACATATTAGTATCAGTACACAATCGTCCGATTCACCTCGTCTTATACCTGTCGCCTTGCTGTTAACAGTAAGTCACCCTTTGCCGCATTGTAAGGGCCCAAAAAACTGGGATCTGTTGCTGCAATTTGTGCCGAAAATGGTTCGCATTCGTTGACCACGTTCATACAAGCAGAAAATACCCAAGATTCGAGAAAGTGGTTCGCCAAATGTTCCTATAAAAGTATAACCCCATTTTAGTTAGTTAATGACATAACCTTACCTCCTGTTCCCCCACATTACCTGATTTTCACGAATAGAAGGAATGAAGCTGGTTATAAATAGTTGAGCCCTAGAGCATATTTCCACAATCCTTTGAAGTTTTAGCAGCATTCGACATTGTCTTGCAAACAGGTAGCTTCGAAAGTCAAACACAGATATGATATTTTTGTTGATGAGGTCACGATAATCCTTGCGTTTAAAGTTGAGAATGTTGCCGCTGTCATCACCAGTATCAGTGCCACCAAAATGTCCAAACCACGCCAAAGCCTTGTCTGTGATATATGTATATAGTAAAACAGTTATTAGTTATTCTATTTGATATTGCATTAAAAGTATAAACATACCTCGTAGAACCTGGAAGAAGGATGCTTCCAATTCATCATACTGGATCAGGGCATCTTCATACAGAGTCATGATTTCAAAAGACTGGGCCAATCCTTCCTACGTTTGGTGAAGAAGATTAGTTGTTTTTTTTTTCCCTTCATCCATCGTCCCACTTACCTTCAATATAAAAAAAGTACAATAGTTCCAACCAGGCATGTGTCGTTGCATATCTAATCGGCGTGTGTCTTCTTGTATCTGAAGTACTTGCATGTCAAAGCTGTTTAGGATGCTTTCCTTCATTTTTTCTACAAAGGTTGTCCATAGTTCAGAGGAAGGTCCGTCAGAGTCATTGATACGAATGTAAGCGCACCTAAGTATAACAAAACATGAATAGTATGGTTAACATCCCTCTTATATATATATATAAATTCCCACCTTACCTTTCTTGTTTGCCTTGGTTAAAGTCAGTGCGTATTTTATCATACACCGAAGATTTCAAACCGAGATAGCTATTGGTTTTCTTGGAGTCCGGGCTTGCCACATAAACGATGAGCCAGTCTTGGTTTTTCTTGGTCGTGATGATATCCACCCAGGTTCGAATTTGACGCCGTACTTTACTTTTGTAGGCTTCATTATCCTAAAACAGATAAACATATAAAAAGAAATGTTGGCATCAATATAACAAAGTCGTGTATAGTTCAGTAGGTCAACTTACGTCGCAGGAGACAAAGTAAAGATTCAGGTAATTAGTTTGAGTGTTGGACAGAGGTTGAGGTATTTGTTCAAAGTTGAAGCGTTTCAGGTCAACTTCAAGTGACTGTATATGTCGTTCAGCGCGTTGATTAGAAGGATACCATACAAGATTTTTCAAAGGCAAACGAGACGAAAGGTCATCAGCAATAAGAGGCCAAACATCGTATTCATCGCAGTCTAAATCCAGCATGAAATACAAATTTTATAGTGAGTACAAACATTAAGACGTGTTTAAATAATGTATTCTATATATTTATATACTTACAGGTCACCGTTACTTTTTTCCCACTCATCTTGATGGTCGTTTGATAAAAGAATAGGAACGAAAAGGAAAGCTCCCAGAACTTGAATGTGAATTTAGTGAGCGGCGATTAAATTCCACCCAGTCACTTGGTAATGCGCTCCCAAGACACAAAAAAGTGGGAACCCTTTTCTTCTCTCCTAAATTACTTGGAGAAAATGCCGCCAAACCCCTCTGGTAATGATTAAGTGAAAATATGATATAGAGTTGTCTGGAAATGACTAATTACTTGAAGTTTTAGTTTTAACAGCCATGAAACGAAAAGCAGCAGAACCAAATCAGTCGACACTTGAATCTCCTCATACGACCCACTTGAAACCACAGACCCCTTCACCAGAATCGTTACAGCAACAGGACCAACAGGATACAATTAGTCGCGCTCGTAAAGAAAATAGTAATATCAACGTCACTACTATACTGGGCAGTTATAAACGACATTCTTTAATTGGTAAAATACAGGTGCAACATTACAAAGGTGAAAAAGAAAAAAGAAAAAGGGTAAAAAGGTACAAGTGAATTAATATGATTTACTTTAGGAACAAAACCACAGGTACCGTCGAATACACATTTACAAACCATCAGGAACAAACTGGGAACTCTCTTGGGTGCGATATTAAATGGTGACTCCTACGAAACAGGGCTTCAAGCAGCTTATGAACTTTGTCAAAGTATATGCTCATATGGAGAAGCAAGAAAACTTTATCAAGACATGTATTCTATTCTGGAAAAGCACATATTACAAGAAAAAGACATTATTATGACGTAAGGAACATATAAGAGGGAGTAATTATGACAGGTATTGATTTGAAAATGCGACTAACAGTTACACTCTTCTTATATAGGATGATGGATCAAGAAGACTTCTTGGTTACAATAGATACACACTGGAATAGATTATGTGATCAGTTGGTAATTAAAGAATCCACTTGCATGATATAAGCAGTAAAATGATGAATGCTTTTATATTATGCTTAATAGGTCATCATTCGAAACGTGTTGATGGAACTTGATCGGCGGTATATCATGCATGAAACACCATATGACTCGATAATGTAAGCAATGGAACAGAGCAGAAGAATGTTGTATATGATTAGGTACTAATTCAATTATTTTGTTTGATAGACATCTCGGAAAACAAATGTACAAGAAGACCATCATGGAAATACCTCAAGTGCTATCGAAAACCATACAAAGTTTACTGGATCTGATTCAGAATGATAGGTAAAGAAATCACAACATAATCGCCTACACTATAATTGAAAACTAACATTTACTTATTTGAACGTAGAGATGGAATTAAGGTGGACATTGACAGGGCGCGCTCAGTAACACACATGATGTTGGATCTCTCACTTTATGCCGACAATTTCGAACCCAGATTCATGGAGGCAACAATCACATATTACAGCAATGAAGCAACAAAGAAACTAGACGAACTAACAACTCCGGATTACATACTGCATGCAAAGGAAAGGTTACAACAAGAAAGTGAACAACGTATCGCTGCCTATTTGAATAAAGCAACAGAAGCACCTTTGGCTCAAGTGGTGACAAACCAATTGATATACTCTAGAGTTGGGATTATTTTGACACAAGGTAATGAAATACAAGGAAGGGGTAGGGGAGAAGTCAGAGCCAAACTAATCTGTTTTATCTTATTAGGCTTCGACAGTATGATGGACTTGGATCAAGTGGTGCCTCTTGAAATTCTTTATGGCTTTCTGCTAGATCACGATCTAATGACTCAATTGCGAACATCATTTGCAAATTATATCAAGGTAACAAAAAAAAAAAAAAGAAGAAGAAGAAGAAGAAGAAAACGAAGAGCATACTAAAACTGTACCTATATCATTGGTATATAGAAAGGGGGACTGGAGCTGATACAGGATCCTGCAAATGATCAACAAATGGTGCCAACTTTACTACAATACAAAAGCAAGCTGGACAAGATACTAGAAAACTCCTTTGACAACAACTCATCCTTCTCCAATGCACTCAAGGAAAGCTTTGAAAGTTTCATCAACTCTAGGGAAAACAAACCGGCCGAGATGTTGGCCAAATTCATCGACAGCAAACTGCGATCGGGTGCCAAGGTAAAACTTGGAAGGTCATTGTGTGACATAAACTAACACTCTTTTATCTTTTTAGAAAAAACACCAAGAAGAAGACATCGAAGCACTGATAGACAAAGTGTTGGTGATATTCCGGTATCTACAAGGTAAACTATTGGTATCTTTGGACTCATGCTTGCTCACCCCCTCTTTTTTTTGTATAACACAGGCAAAGACACCTTTGAAGCATTCTACAAACGTTTCCTCTCTAAACGACTGCTACTTAACCGGATGATATCCAATGATATTGAAAAGAATATCTTGTCCAAGATCAAAACAGGTAAGACTATGGTCAATTGGTTAATGCATTTACTAAGCTTTTTTTTTTTTTTTTTTTTTTTTTTTTTTTTTTTTTTTTTTTTTTTTTTTTTATGGTTTAGAATGTGGGCCTGACTTTACGAGAAACCTTGAAAACATGTTTAAAGACATGGAAATATCCGCCGATATTAACGCCCTATTCAAGGTAAGTTACTTTATATATGTAAAACATGTTGTTGTTGTTTTTGCTATATCAAGCGAATGATCTTCTCTTGATAACTTTTGTCCCTCCCCCTTTTTTTTTTACTATAGGAAACCATACATTACGCCGAACATGAACACCCACCATTGACCGTCAATGTTCTTGCGCAAATTGTATGGCCCACTTACTCCACTACAGATATCTTATTACCAACCAATGTAAGTAACATAAAGAATGGCGTGTTGGGTATAATGAAACTCACTTTTCTTCTGGTTGTTTTTAGATGCTCCATGTCCTTGATGCCTATCAATCATTTTACACATCACGATTTAAAGGGCGGAAACTTACTTGGAGGAACTCGATGGGCTCCTGTGTACTCAAGGCAAACTACCCTAAAGGAAGGAAGGAATTATCTGTTAGTCTCTTCCAGGCCATCATATTGTTGTTATTCAATGATACAACCAAATCTACACTGGGTTATACTCATATTGCTACAGAAACAAAACTAGGTAATGTAACGATGGGGGGGGAGTGCAAGAAACGACGACCAATTTTTTTTTCTTTTTGATGGGCAAACAATGATTTATAGATGATGGTGAATTGAAACGGGTATTGCAATCATTATCATGCGGCAAAAACAAGTTACTAATTAAGGAACCTCAAAACAGCGACATTACGGACAACGATACATTCAAATATAACGATAACTTTACTGCATCAATGAATCGCCTCAAAATCAACAACATACAACAGGACCAATCGGCCGAAGAAAGAAAAGAAACACATACAAAGGTGTTAGTAGATCGACATTATCAGGTAAATAGCTGCAATAAGAAAATCTAACCATGACTAATCTATATATGATTTACTTTTATTAGCTAGAAGCAGCGGTGGTTCGAATCATGAAATCCAAGAAACAAATGACTCACATGGATTTGGTGAATGAACTATTTGCCCAATTGAAGTTTCCGATTGATGCAAGTAGACAAGAAGAAGATTATGGCGGGTAATAATGCTTATACTGATCTTCCATCTTTTGTGTATATATATGTGTGTGTGTTTATAGGCCTCCGATATCAAGAAACGAATTGAATCTCTGATCGACAGGTAAATAACTATGATAATACAAATCCTAATTGTGCATTATTGACTCACTTTTCCTTTTTAATCAATGTAGGGATTACCTTGCTCGGGATCAATGCGATAACTCTATATACCATTACCAGAATTAGGTTATACGTAGCTATATACTTCTACATTATTTACACATATTGTTAATAGTAGTTTATTATAATGTTGTTGTTTTACATGTATTTGTGGCTAGATTTTCATCATTTGAATCACCAATAAAACCATATTGTATCCAAACTGACTCTCTTCTACAAAATGTGTGGTTGCATGATTATATTTAAACCCCGCTGCATGAATCGTGACCCGAAAAAGTGCAAATCCTTTTCATCTCTTAGCTTTCTTATTATGATAATGTATCTAGTTATAGAAGACAAGTTTTTTTTTATGAAGAAGGATACTGTTTTATTTTTATTTAATTAAACAAATCAACAGGGGGTAAGATTAAAAAGTAAAAATGATAACCAATAAGGGGGGTATACAACGAGCTAATGTGACAAAAAAGTACATACAGTAAAAAAAAAAAAAAAAAAGTTGAAAAAGAAAATCTAATCTAGTATGTATATGTATATATAAAAGATAACTAAACTATTTCTAAATGATACCAGATAGCGAGAGCAGCCAAGAGACCAATGAGGAGAAGACTGACGGCGGACATCCAACAATTCAGATGTCCAAAAGTCCGAGGAGTCCAGAGATAAACCACTTCAAGATCCTGTTCAAAGCAAGAAGACTTTGTCAAGTATAAAGCGGCGCCGATCCACCACATGGGACAGATTAAAAATCCCACAATAAAGAGAATAGCCAAGACACTTGCTGACTTGTCGTGGTTGCATGTGATCCATTTAGTGCAAAGTGTAGCTTGACCTGCCTGGCCACGTTCGTCGACATGAATGACTTGTTTTCCTGTTTTGCCTGATGATGATTTCCAAAAGACTGAAAACCGATAAGCAGATGGTTGGCGGGTGGGTGGGCGACGAGGTCGATCGTTTACTGCTGCTGGTCTGACTAGTGATTGGCTTTTGTTCGAGGAGGACTGTGATAGTGAGGATAGATCAGATAATGTGGCATGGCGAAGTAATGGCAAGGCTTTATCCAATTCGATTATGGTGTCTTTTTTTTCGTTATCATCATCATTGTTGCTGTTGTTTGGTGGTGTTGGTGAGTTCTTGTTGAAGGGTGAAGGATGGATTTTACTGGTGCTGCCATTATTATTCATTGCCATCACTGGATGTCGTCTACGTTGATGCCGATGCCGCTGTCTCCGTCTTGGGTGATGTAAGATCCAATTCGAGAACCAATGATTGCTACTACTGCCTTGTTGGTGATAAGGAAGTTCAAGTCGTTGTTTTTGTCGCCGTCTGGATGAGATTGATTTTCCAGTGTGATTACTTGTTGTTCCACTACCAAGAGTGCTTTTTGAATTGCTATTGTTGTTTCCTCGGCTAAAGACATCAGGAAGGTGCAGAGAGGTCGATCCGTCATCATCATCTGTAAATTGCAATACCATGGAGGATCGTACGGTTGGATTTGCCCTTGTTGATTTTCGAGAAGAGGATGGTGTTCGTTGTAAAAGACGTCGAAGCCTAGAAGAAGAGGAGCCATTACTACTACTTTGCGCTCCACTTTGGTCGGAGGATGGAGGAGACAAGGAGGAGGTCGAATGTACAAAAGAGCAAAGTACACCAGTCAAACTATGCCTGCGTCGTCGTACAGGGTGGAAGAAAGCGTCGCGTTGCTTTTTACTGGCAGTGTCGCCAATACTAGTGCTGTTACTATTGTTGATGGTGTCAACAAGTCGATATATTTTCCCTTTTTTCGTTTGTGTCAATCGTTTTTGTTCTTGTTTCAAGACCCGCATTGCCCTGGGTGGATAAGTGCGTCGTTTGTGCTGATCCAACCAACTATGTCGATGTCGTGGTCGCCTTGTCGCTGATATCATAGTTGCTGATATAGTAGGCTGTTGATGGCTTTTTCTTTTTCTTCTACTTGACGAGATCCAAGAGATTGGTGAAGACCATGTTGACCAACGGCCACGGGATATACTGGTACTTTGCTGGTTTGACGTTGGTTGGTCTTGGTGAGTGTGCCGAGGTAAACAAGTCATGCTGCTGCTGCTTTGGTTATTTCTAGCACTGTAATGTTGTTGTTGTTGTTGTTGAGTCATTGGTGCTGATTCCAAACTGGTGGTGTTATTTTCACTGTGTGGAGATGTCATTGTCGTTCGCCGCGGTCTTGAAGGAGAAGGATCAGAGAACCAATTTAACCATTGATTGCCAGAAGTTGTAGGTTCCATTAGTCAAAGCAACAACAACAGAAAAAACCAATAGCAACAGACTAGTATAAATTGGTGAGTATATATATTAAGTGTGGGGGAGGGAAAGAAAAGAGGAAGAAGAAAAATTAAATTGAGGGGGGGAAGGCGTTAAAAAAGCAAAATAGGGGGTGGCGGGATTTGAATGTTTTGAGGTGGCCTCATCCATACATGTAATGAAATATAAGCATGCACTACATAGCTTTGCCAATCATCATTCCAAGACTATCTACAAATAAATGATTTGTGTACGTTTTTCCTTTCTTTCCATATACAATTGTATTTGATTTACATAAAAGTGTAGATCCTACATGATCATAAATGCAACGCACAGGATCACCGTTTACCAATGCCCATTGTTTGATTGGCGGAATCCCAAATAAAATACACATGGCAATACGCTCGGTGATATCCTTCCCCCTATATGATTACCCCCTTTTATGACGTTTATCCATTAACAATGATAGACAATAGTTTTTTTCTTTTTTTCTTTTTCTTTATTGAGTGTGTATAATAATAGTTAAAATATATGCGGGGAATACTATACAACATCTATAATAAAAATGACAAGTGCGGATGATGGGGGAAGGATTATACAGAAGATGATACGGCAGTGTATACATGTGACTTGCGACGCTTCCATGGAGTCCATTTGACTATAGAGCGGCGTTTAGGTCGTATTACCATCAAGACGATCACCATTACCAGCAAACACAAGAGCATAAACCACGGTGCATAATCCATATAATCGTCAGCATAAAGTGATAAACCGGTATGATTATCACCATTGTTGTTGTTCTTGTTGTCATAAGTAGTATCCTTGATAATAGTATATCCAAATGGATTCTTGGCGACAATCGTATCCGCAATCGCCTTGTGTCCTGCCCCAGTTAGGTGAATAGAGTCCCACCAAAGATAAGTATCCATGGAATCATCACATCGACCTTGACATTTGTCCCAGTAAGCTCTGTCGACATCTTGTAAACCATAGCCAGCAGGATTACCGAGAATATCCGCAAAAAGATAATTGTTGTCAATATAGGAGAGTGTTGTTGCCCTTGAATCGTCGATCGTAGTATCTGTCACCATGTCCTCTAGTCCCACATTGTATTCGTTCACTCTTTTCTTGATCTGAGTTTGTTTCTTTGTGTCGGCATAATAAGGTGAGTATTCCAAAGGAGGTAAACCAAGTAGCAAGATTTGAGCTTTAGGATTGATAGTTTGAAGTCGGACCTGTAATCAAAATAAAATGAGCAGGTTACATATACACAGGGTCCTACTTACTATTTGTTCCTTGATACATCCTACAAGTTTGTTGGCATCGTACTCTATAAACCAGAAGAGAAAATTTAATCATCAAGTTCAGTTATTGTTAAAGAGACTTACTTGTGGCGTTAATAATATCAGTGACACCTATAAAAAAAGCGTGTACATCCTTTGCGTCGGGTCGGGTTGTGGTACCTGTATATCGATCCATTTGACCAGCAATAGATGGCATATTAATACCGGCAGTTGGACACGATTGACTTCCTACTGTTGCATAACTTTGTAATTGTAAACCCCATCCTTTGGCAACACGTTGACTCCAAATGGGTCCATTGGTTTTACGATTACTGTTAGTGATGTCTAAGCAAAAAGAAGAGTCAATTCATGTCTGTTTGTTTTTGCTTTTTATTCCCTTTACCTGAATAAGAATCACCATAAACGTACAAGGTAGGTAAAGTGGTGGACATGAGTTTGGAATAGAAGCAAAGAAAGTGAAGAAGAAGCAAAAAAGAAGAAGAAAAAAAAGAAAAAAAAAAAAAGAGGCATATAAATAGTCGGCGTTCGAATTTCCATACACGGTAACTTCGCACTGGGTCTCCCAAAAAAACTGGTGAGGTCGGTAAAAAAGAAATGGTATGACTTTTTTTTTTTTATTCACAGTGTGAAATCTTTTTATAGATTGATTGCAAAGGGTACCACTCATCAGCCCAAGTGAAACAATGCAGGTGCAATGGCAGTATATGTCCTTCAGTCTATATATGAGATCGGTAAGAACAGTAGTTCTATTCCCATAAAGAGAACCCTCAGTTTGCAGGTGGCGGCTCATGACCCTTCTTTTAAACAAACGTAATCATTATGTTTGAGCAAGTCATCTGTTTGGATGGAATACCCCAGGCTCATTGTAGACATTTTATTTGTAAATTATGTTCAATTTTATTATGTGGAGATTGTGCATTGTCAGTTAAATGGAATCGCCGATTGAATAATTTGTGAACGCGTGGTCATAGTTTTCCCACTCCACCTTTTTTTTTTTTTTCAATCCTTTTCTTTTCACTTTTACAACTCTACAATGAATTCAGTCTTCCGAACAGCTGCACCTATTCGCCAATTCTCTCGTGTAAGTAAATCAAACCACTGCTACTAATCCAACCATACTTATACATACATTCTTTTTTTTTTTGTTTTTATCTGGCAGTCCTTTTCTGCCACCTCTACTCGTGCTAATCGTAAGAGAAAAAAAAAAGTAAATCGCTATTGGTCTAACTCTTTTACATAGTTAACAAGGTCCAATTGATTGGTCGTGTGGGTGCTGATCCTACTGTAACTGAAGTTGGTGATCGTCGTGTTGTCAATTATACTGTTGCAACTTCCGAAACTCGACCTGACAGAGAAGGTAATTAAAAGAACAACATTGGTGCTTTGATAAGGGTGGGATAGGAATAGAACAGGACTGACAACCAATATTGACTTTGTGATTAGGCAACTTGATCAAGAAAACACAATGGCATCGTATTGTTTCTTGGAACTCTGCTGACTGGCTCCCTGAACGGGTGAAAAAGGGGTAAGAAGGAAAAACAAAGAGTAAAACAGGGTGGTTGGATATACTAATTTTTTTGGATAACATTGTAGGGATCTTGTCTATGTGGAAGGCCAATTACGCTACTCTGATTACACTGATAAAGAGGGTATCCAACGAACCAAGGCGGACATTTATCAATGTAAGTAGATCCACTACCAGGAAAAAAAAAAAAAAAAAAAGAGAACCGAATCATATCTGTTACTCACCATATACCTTCTTCTTATACAGCTAACTTTAGATTCCTTACTCCTTCTCTTGCTCATGCTCAGGCAAACGAATAGTTGGTCATTCCCTCACTCCATCTTTGCTGTTATTTAAGATTGACCTCCCCATTTATACTAGTACCATCATTATCATCAATAAAACTTTACGATTTGTCTTAATTCCATTGTATGCGGTGCCCTGAAATGTTGTCATTAGGTGTTACACGTAGCCGTCACAGTACGAGCAAGTAAATTTTTTTTAACTGGGCTTGAATCCTGAAAGGACTATAAAAGAAGATCCTTTCTTGTTGGGGGGTTTTTTTTTAGATCCCATGTGTCCATCAACAAATACTATACATACTATTAATGTAAGTTACAATTATATCCTTTAAATCGGGCGTCATTCTTAAAAGGAAGCAGATCTACGGTGATGATATTATCCACATGACTATAGCATCTTATTTTGGTTTTTCGTTTTGAAAAACCGGGTGCACTGTTAGTTTTTATCATATTATTGAAGTCATAGTTACACTGAGTTTGCTCTGTTTCCTGGACGGAATGTCGCAAAGAAAAAAGTTCACCGAGTGATCACCGATACTAATCAAGCTCTCGTGTTTTTTTTTTGTATTCGAATAGGGACTCTGTTGGCTTTGGAAGTATATTGCTAGCTAAAATAGATTAGTTATAGATGATTTAAAATAAACTTTTTATCTGTATATGCACTATCTGATACCATTGTAATGCGCTATTCATTCGTATGCCGTAATTCATGCAACAGCTAAAATTCAACCCCGACATGTCAAATTGCTCTCACGTTCACTACACCCCTTTTTATCAAGCTGGCAGTACCTACTTTATTAATCACACACATCAGGTAACATTATATCCTCCGGAGAAGCCGAATTGACATATCCCATGGTGTGTTGATACATGTACCGATGGTGATGATGTGCATCATGCCATATTGCCGGCGATAGGTACGTCAAGTAAACCATCAGATGTCCTTTATTTCTCTTTTTACAGCCTAGATTGACTTTAAACTACATTCAAAGTATTACCATCTGTGAATACATTCGCGAACAAGAGGAACTGACGGGGCGGAGAATTGCATAAAGCGGCCAGAGCACCTTCGTGTAAGGTATCACTTGAAGAAGAGCCCCAAAGCTAACTCGATTCTTTTCACACTAAAAATGTCAATACCAATAAAGTCCTTTGTCGTCCATAAAGAAAAGTCCAAATACATGTTTGTTCTAGAACTCGCATTGTATTCGGTACTTTTAATGATAGTCGGAAATCATACCACAGTGGCTGGATTTGAATATAATTTTCAAATCCCGAAAAAAGACACAAGAGAAAAAGAATCGTGGGGAAATAAGTTTTCCCTTTTCTTTCACTCTTTCATCTACTCCCAACTACCATTGATCCAATGTCAAATAACAACGATGCTTGGGATGACTGGGAAACAGCTGCCGATGCTGGGGTAAGTGGAAGAGGGGGGAATCAAGTGAAGGATGAGACTCATTCTTTTGTTATTGATTCTCTAGATAGCCGATTACATCAAAACACCAACACCACCGCCACCAAAACCCACGAACGCTAATTACAAACAGAACACAGATCAAGCAAATGCAATACTCTGGCGCCAAGCGTAAAGTCCTACAAAAAAAAAAGTGGGGGAAGGGGTATCGTACAAGTATAAAGATGGAACAATGACCCAACTATTTATTTTTTTATTTTTTTTGTAAATATGCATTCTACAGGAACGAATATGCAACACCCACAGTTATACGTACCGATACCGTGCAAACACAATATCAACCAGAGGCAAGTAATAAAAAAAAAACCATATGTGGCATCAACTTGCTAACTTGAAGTTGTGATATAGATCAAGATACTTAAACGATCCAAAGACACGTCTCAGCGTGGTGGTCGGTCGAATACAACAGGTGGTCCGGTGAAGACATTGGAACAAAGGGAAAAGGACTATATGCTGGCCAGACAACGGATATTCGGGGAACAGATCAACAATGGCACCAACAACAAGAAAAACAGCGACAAACCCAATTAATGGACTCCTTCCTCATGACGCGCGGAACGAATAAAATGATACCATACGCAATTATTAGGATTAGATTGTTTAATGAAATAAAAAGTTTTTTTTTTATGTTTTATCAGGTGTTTAATGTTTGGCTTGGTTTGGTGCGGTTAGACAAAAAGTAAAAGTGCCTTACTTTGATGTTTGTTTGTTTTATGGTGTTACAACTGATGTTTTTTGTATGATATGGATGCTTCAGATTGTTGACATTGTCATTTAATAGGGCCTGGGAAGAAGAGGGATGATTAATGATGATTTTACAATATACCCATCTATAACGTATACGCATTAATTCTACATACCCTTGTATCAAGGGTTAAAAATAAAGACCTTGTCAAATAAACATGTATATAAACACTTTTATTCCCTTTTTGAATGTTTACTATATATAAAAAAGTGACCTATGTAGAATTGGAGGGGAGGGGGATAGGAAGGGTACAATGTTGGAGAGTACAGCTAGGGAATAATATGGGGGGGGGTAAAACTATTTAACCAAGGAGAGGAGCGTTTTCACCAGATTCACGACCGGCCAACTTGAAGACAAATGGACGAGCAGTGTAAAGAAGAGTGATGATAGCAAAGGCCAAGGCAGACCAGTGAATCCAAGGATCTTGTTGGTTGGTGAAGATAGCCAACAAACCGAGACCGATGACGAGGGCACCAGTGATATCTCCCTTCTTCTTCTTGTATTCAACATAGCCAATGGCAGTGGAAGACAAGAAGACAAGACCAAGGATGACAAAGATACGAGACCAAACACCTGGACCATCTTCGTTAGTGTGAGAGACAACTTGGAAAAAGTTGACAACAGCCGAGAACACGATCCAACCGTGCCATAAGGAGAAGGGAGCATGGACAAAGACCTTTTCCCAGATAGAGTCAGCAGTGTAGTTCTTTTCCAAGTTGTAAAAGACGTAAGAGACAGAAGAAGCAGTAAGGAGGACAAAGATGAAGGCAATCAATTCATGACCACTCTTCAAAAGACCGAGCCAAGCAGAGCTAAGTAAGACAGAGATGACAAAGTGCCAGCCTATATTATAATAATGAAAATGATGAGTATACGTATTACGTGGATTCCCACCCTCTTTTTTTTTTTTTTTTTGAATTGACCTACCGACACCATGAATAGCCGCATCATGCGCAGGTTCAAACCATTGGTAAATAACAAAGCCGCCAAGAAGAATGTGAATCAAAGTCCAGACATATGAGATCCAGAAAGCTGTTAATAAACAAAGAAGAAACAGGTTCAAGTTAGTTTCATACAACATAATGTAAGGTTAATGGATTACTTACAGGGAGTAATGTAGGTAGAGCCTTCACCAATGTCACCATTAGGAGGACTGACCACAGTGTACACAGTAGCAGACAAGAAGAAGAGGTAAACAATAACGTTAGCCACCTTTTGGAAGATATGGAGTTTGGTCATTGTAAAGGTTTGGATAAAAAGTAAGGAAAAGAAAAGAGAAAGAAAAGAAAAGCCCTGCCGTCATAAATACTTTTTTTTTTTTTTTTTTTTTTTTTTTACTAGTCCGTTCAGTCCGTGAACGTTTTGGATTAAGGTTTTCTCAGTGTATCGTCCGTGTCACCCGGCTGTCGTAAGTTGCTTCATGCTTGTTTTCATTGGGAAAGAGTTTCCCTTTTTTTGTTTAAAGATATACATTTTGCATCACTTTCTTTACACAAGTTTATCCCAACACATCTACTCCTTTTTTTTTTCTTCTCTTTGCTAACACTTCATAGTGAGATACCCAAAAAATTGGCCATGCAAGCGGGGGTCCACTTTCAAACCCCGAATCCTGGACTCTTTTTTACATAGTGAAGCACACAAGAGCACCATGGATGGTACACAAGAAAAGAGATACCCGCTGACTTGGTTATATGATCTAATGATTTTTTTTTTGTTTTACCCGCGCCTCCCGATTATCATCCCTCCTACTTTTTTTTATATAGAAACAAAAGGAGATGAAGGAGAGGGGAACGAAAACACGTCATGTACGTACTTTTTACAAGTATGATGCATCGTACTTTTTTTTTTCTTCATGAGAGAGAAAAGACTCAATTCCATTCTTAAAGTGAGTTTTTTTGTTATGTCACACAATCTTTCGGGAATTGCAAAGAAAACAGTAATAGGTACTGTTAAAAACGCCTTACATGTCAATCAGCAAGAAAAGGGGAGAGAGGGGGGGTTGGGTACCGGAATCCCTCTGTTACCATCATCATCATCATTATTATTATCACCATTTTTACCATTATTATTACCATTCATTTTATAAGTGATCATCCTTTTCAAGTGGGGTTCTTTCATTAATCTCAAGGAAAGGGCGTTGTTAAAAAGTACCAGATCTGATGTCTGGGTTTGAATTTTTGAATGGTGTTGGTGCTTGACTTTTTTAGTTTGCTTTCCCTCTTTTTTCTTTTTTTTTTTTTCTTTTTTTTTTTTTTACCCCACCTCATTATATATCTTCTTTTATCTATATCTCCTTAACTATATCTATCTTGAATCGATTCTCCTCCTTCACTCATCATGACTACTCTACTTTTGAATACCCTCAGAAAAGCAGAACTCGATCAGGTAAGAATGAAAAAGTTAAAACAAAGGCCAAGTATTATTGTGTACCTAACCCCTCATCTTTATTAACCATCTTGTTTGTTTGTTTTTAGTATTTTAACAAGTAAACTAAAAGAAAAGGAAGATACCAAGTCGTCATCATCATCTTTACTCAACTACCAAAAGAATACTCATGTTTACTTGTCTTACTCTTTTAAACCATTTAGCTTCTCTACCAATGGCATTACTCAACTGGAAACTTTGGCTCAAGTAAGTAAAAGTAAAAATTAAACCATTATATTTGTATTAACACTCTCTTTTTTTTACTTGTTTAGTTGTCGATGCAAGATTACAACAGCCTAGGAATAGTGTCCATTCAGGATCGAAAAAAGTTGTTTCAGGTACCGTATAGGTCTTGAATAATTTGATTTCGTCATTAACTGGTTTTTATTTTTATTTTTATTTTTATTTTATTTTTTATCACTGTAGTTGGTTCAAAGCTTGCGTCAAGAACTTCCTACTAAAGAAAATGGACTAGTATCAAGCAGTACAAATCCTGGTTATCGTCGACAAAGCCGCCCCAATGCAACTGGTATTACTTCTTCACCATCAATGGCGCCTCCCTCTCCTTACATGGATTACACCTCTTCTCCAACTGGTAGTGGTTCTCCTTCACTTGCATCTTCTGGTATACCTGATATGTCAACTTTGTCCATGTCCCGTCGTCCTGTCAGCAATAGTGGCTCTTCACAATACCAATCTCCTATTATGACATCTTCTCCACCTTTGTATCAACAACAGCAGCAACAGCAGATCCAACAGCAGCAACAGATCCAACAGCAGATCCAACAACAACAACAACAACAACAACAGCAACAACAACAACAACAACAGCAACAGCAACAGCATTCACCCAAAACAACATCATCAGGCACTCGATCACGATCTCGTACTTTACCAGACCAACACCAACGACCTGACTTTATGAAAACGATGAAATCATCACACGCACCTCCACCACCTTCGGACTCATTCTTGCAACACGATCCATCATCGGTATCATCGGAGGAAGAAGACGACGAAGATGCTCCTGAAATCCGACGAAGCTCCAATCCTTTACTGAATCCCTACGGTGTCCCGATCCAAAGTAGCAACAACAACAACAACAAGATCCGGTCTCCTTTTTTGCAACAACAACAACAACAAAAGGCATCCTTGGCGACTGGAGGAAACGCTGGCAGCAATACGAATTTGGGCCAATCAGATTTAAATCAAAAGATTCGTGTCTGTGTGCGGAAACGGCCTTTGAACAAGAAAGAAGTGGAACGCGGTGAAAAGGATATCTCACCTAAAGCTGGTATCCGTAGCATCAACATTAATGAACCAAAGTAAGTCATAAAAGCATTACAATAGTCACTAGTAACTAGTATTTAACTCGGTCTTTTTTTTTTTTTTTTTTTTTTTTTTTTTCTGAAATCTAGAATGAAGGTGGACTTGACAAAGTATATTGAACAACATAGTTTTACCTTTGATGATGTATTTGATTTGGACGACTCGAATGATCAGGTAAAACCAAATGACAAAAAGGGGTAAAGGGGTGCATTGTTACTTTTGCTAACTACTGTGATGTTTTAGATCTATCAACGTACTGCCCAACCACTGGTGAAATATGTCTTCAATGGTGGAAAAGCAACATGTTTTGCATAGTAAGTATGAAAAGATAATAGAAGCCACAAAAGTCGTTAATCAATCCTCTCTTTTTGATTCAACTAGTGGTCAAACAGGATCTGGTAAAACATTCACAATGCTTGATCCTCAACATGGTCTTTACGTCTTGGCTGCTCGGGATGTCTTCTCTTTACTTTGTCAACCTCAATATCAACATCTCTCTGCTTATATTGGATTTTATGAAATCTATCAAGGTCAATTATACGATCTGCTCAACTCTCGCAAGAAACTTCATGCTAGGGAAGATGGAAAACAAAACGTGGTGATTGCTGGATTGAAGGAATATGTGATCAAGAATGTGGATGATCTGATGAAGGTGTTTGAATATGGTAGCTTGAGCCGAAGCACAGGTAAAATGACATTGTATAATAATGACTCCCTGACTCCCTCTCTTTTTTTGTTTTTTGAATAACACTAGGTAGTACGGGTGCAAACTCCGACTCTTCCCGTTCTCATGCCATCCTTCAAATCTTATTGAAACCAACCAAGAATCGGAAAGTCATCACTGGGAAACTTAGCTTTATTGATTTGGCTGGTAGCGAACGTGGTGCTGATCGTGGTGAAACTGATGTCAAGACTCGTATGGAAGGTGCTGAAATTAACAAAAGTTTATTGGCTTTGAAAGAATGCATCCGTGCTTTGGATCAGGATAAACGACATACTCCTTTTAGACAAAGCAAACTGACTCAGGTAAAAGAAAAAAGAAGAAGTAAAGGAGAATAGAGCTATAAACTAATGATATTTCTTTTTTACTAATGCTATTCTTAACAAATAGGTTTTGAAGGACTCGTTTGTTGGCCATTCTCGCACATGCATGATTGCTACCATATCTCCCAATCAAAGCAACAGTGAACATACCCTTAACACGTTGCGATATGCTGATCGGTAAGTAAAGAAAAGAAAAAAGGCGGTCGATATGAAAAATGAAAACTCAGCTAACATAACTCGGTGAATAGAGTCAAGGAACTGAAAGGCGAACGTGATCGACGAGGCTTAAGCGAAAGTGTAGCTACCTCCTCGGCAAGAACATGCAGGGCTAGTACACAGGACGATGACGAAACTGGGATGGATGACTATGCAACTGATACGATGACAATGGATCCCGATTACAAACACAGTCGATCTTATGGAAGCGACACTTATTATAGCAACAACGGGAATAACAGCAGCAACAACAACGATTATAACAATTATGAAGATCATGGCGGCTATTCTGACGATCCCGATCTTTACCATGACGATGACGATGATGTTTTCCTCGGCAATGAAGACTTCCCTAGCGATGGCGACGTGCATATCCTCGACGAAGACTTCCCGCATGAAACAAACTTGCATGAAGACGATGAACAAGACAGTGGCGGCTCTTCTCCACCCTCTCCTTCGGCTGGCCACCTTCGACAACGATACTTTGATGATGATGATGACGATCTGCTCACATCATCCAACATACCCAAACGCCAACCTACGCCATATCATCAACCCGCACAGCAATCATCTTCAGACGTACCCACCACTGCAGGTGGTTTGGCTCAACACAGATCATTGATGCCGATGAACAACGAACAGCAGCGTGCAGAAGTAGATTATCAGCAAACTCAAAACAACTTGGTGCCGCCTGGTGATAATGATGCAACACTGATGCGATCAAGACAATCCTCTGGTGATCGTCGACGTTCTATGGATCGCTCGTCAACTAGTACTCATACCAGCCGAACATCACATCCCTCTCCTCATCAACATTACCAACAACTTCAAAACTATGGCCATCGACACCAACAACCAGCGACATTATCATCTCCTTACGACTCTGATGCACTTGTGATTGATCCTCAAGCGATTGAAGAATTCATCAAATTCCACCGGGCGGAAATACGAGAAACAGGTGAATGCTCAAAACGTGAAACCAAGCTCATGACCCACTTCTCCTTGACCATGGCCAGTCGTAAAGACGATGACGATGACACGATGGATGCGACTCAACAGCAACAATTCGCGCGAAGACAGAAACAACAACATGATACTGAAAAAACAAGGGCTGAATTCCAAGGGTATCTTAACAATCTGGATGAAGTCTTGGATATGAAAATGGCGGCGATCGATGCTCTTCGTGATAGGATCCGGTTGATGTTAGGTGAAGAAGGCGACGATGGTGGAAGTGGTGGGTTTTAATCTGGTATGGTTGATCTCCTGCTCTCTTTACTTATTTATAACAAAGGGTTGAACTAGTATAGTCATCAATTATATATACTTGTCTTTATACATAGTACCCTCCCCTAGATTCTTCTTTTTGATACCCCACTCTTTACCTCTTTGGTTTGATTTTTTAGTTTGGTTTAGTTTTTTTTATTTAAAATAATTCCCCCTTATATCATCAACATATCCCCCCCCCTCTCTCTCTTTTTTTTTTTTTTTAAAAAAAAAAATAAAGCTTCTGTTTGTTTGTGTGCGGTCTACTTTTTTTGTCTATGCATCTGGAAATGTCCTGAATCGGGATTTGAAACGACGGGAAAATGCATATCAAATCGGAATTGGAATATTGAATGTCGGGAAATGACAACTCAGGGGTAATTTTAAACATGCCCAAGGCATGGTCCTCAGATAGGATGAATAACAATCCATATCATCAAAACGTGCTTTGTCTGTTGAATGAGTCAATAGTGTAACAAACAGATATCCAGTTCCAGCATGAACCACTTTTCATGCATACGATTGGCTTTATCAGATAAGGACATGGTGTTTAAAACAACTATTTTTATTATTATCATTATTGTTTTGTTTTATATGGATCATATCTATACTATATATAAAAGAAAAAAAAAAGTGGGACATATGCAATCGATTGTATGTACATATAAAATTATAAAAAAAAAAAAAAAAGACATGATGTTTTCATAGAAGCCGGTGAATGCTAAAGAAAAGGAATCATATAAAAAGTAAAAGATGCATGTAAAAAGTCTAGTCAAGGAGTGAGTGGAGATCGCCAGTGATGTTGCTTATCAATGTTATCGGGAAATGTGTCACCATTAAAAAAAGGTAAAGAGCGAAAAAAGAGTGTGTGTCAGGGGTGGGGACCTTGATCATGGGTATACAGGACAATGCTCTATTAAAAAAAAAAAAAAACGCAAAGATAAAAAAGAATCAGTACTGGATTTAAATGACAAATGGTTTAGTTATATTCTTACTTGTTTTATGGTTGACACTGCCACAAACGGCACAGTTCGCGTGTTCTTTCTGGGGTTTTTTCACGATTTGTTGTAGTTGCAGATGCATAATTTATAAAAACGTTATTGAGATAAGTAAGCAAAGAAGAAGAAGCAAAAAAAAAAAAAAAACAGAGAGGGTGGTCAATGCCAAACCGAATGGGTTTATATAGTCAAATTGGTCGGCCGGAAATGGACATGCCGAGGCACACACGTTTCTTCCGTCGTCTGACAGCGGGGTTTTACAATGTTTTAAACCTTTTCTTATCTTTTAGGGAATCTATATATCTCAAAATACATAAAGTACAAATGAGGCCACCCACACTTGTTATTGTTGTTGTTGATCTTATCATAGTTCAAATTTCTATCGACGTTGTTCACTTGCATTAAACTTTTTTTCTTGAAAGAAGCGGCCAGTATCCCGATTTTCAAATCCCGACATGGGGTTACCTGTTTGTTTCACATGTCTATTAGCAACATGGTTCTTGCTTTCAACTTGGTAGTCTGACAGTTACGATCACATCAAATGATTTTTATATAAACAATAGGATAGAGTCGATATAAAAATAGTCTCTTTCACCCCCTTTTAAAACGCCACAAATTTATCACCTCATTGGGGCCGCTAAAATGGTCCCTGAAAAAAAAAAAAGAAAAGTCCATTATCCTACATATCTCTTCTAGTCCGAAGGTTCCCGTGTGTGTGTGGATAAGGCTTGGTGATACGGTGTTTACTCACTACCTACAACAACAATAATAATAATAACAACACAAAAGAGTATGTACAATGATAAGACATTCTACTCTTCCCATTTTTGCATAATAAAGTCCACCAACTCTTATCTAATTCATCATCATCACCGCCACTCCTCCCCCCTGTGTTTTTTATTAAATCAAATTAACAATTTCATATATATTCTACGCCATTTATCTAGAAGCCAAGAGTTTTCTCTTGAGTTGATCCAAGGCAGATACCATATCAGGTTTGCTATCCAAGTAGTTTATTAGTCCCTGTTGATGATTCGTCTGTCTTGAAGGATCATTATAATTGATACTGGATCGCACGAAATGTTGTCGTTGTTGAAGCTGCTGGATTTGTAATTCGAGTCGATCGTTTTCCACCAATAGTTGTGTGGTCGATGTCCATGTTCCACTAATCATATCTTCCATTTGTTGTTGTAATCGTTGATTTTCAATCCTGGTCTTGGCCATTTGTAGCTCGAGTTGATGTTCCCGCATAACCATCATCGTATGGGCAACATTAAGAGTGACTAGTTGGTAATGACCACGTGTTTCTAAAGGGAAAAGAAGTAAGATGAGAATCGATAGAAGGGAGGGGGGGTTTAAAAAAAAAAGTAGTTACCTTGTTGCGGTGTGGTAGGAATGAGCAAGGAAGCATCATCACTTTTCGATTCTAGTTACAAAAAAGGTAAAGAGAGTGAGTATGTTTATGCATTCTTATCTTCATCCCGATCCCCCCTACCTCTTTTTTTTTTTTTTGACACTGCTATCGTAGCAATGGGATGATATTTACCTTTGTTGAGTTGTTTGAATGTTCCATTGTCCTGGAATGCTGAATCGTGACCCCTAAATTGAGGAGTAACGTGCCTATCCATTGTTGAATCTATGGAATATAAAATCATTAGTGATATCACCCCAATTGTTCCAAATACATGTTACTTACAAACAGTATTTTTGGGTAAGAGCAAATTGATGGCCGAAGAAGAGGAAGAGGAAGAGGAGGATGTTGAATAGGAGGAGGAGGATTTCATGATAGTGGAAGGTATTGATGTGATTGATTCATGGTCCAAGTCAATCGAGTCATCCAGAGAATCAGTGTGTTGAGGGATATACCAAGAGACCTGTCGTGGAGTTACACCAAGAATTGGATGATTGTATAATGAGCCAGCATTTTCATCATCATCCGAGTTGTCCCCAGAAGAGGTATATTCATAAGTTGTTGGTAATTGGCCTATTCCATGTGTCGCAGTCAGTCTTTGATGATTCTGTAGAGTGGGTGTATAACTGATAGGTCGTTGTTTCTTGTGTACAAAGTAATTGGTCTTGGGAGCAGGACGAGGACCTATTGTTGATTGCGACCGTTTCAAGAGAGTTGGACTGGACACAGTGATGATGGGGACTGTTGGTGGTGGTGAAGCCAGGGCTGCTACTGAGGTAGGTAATGGTGGACAAAAGGCATCGTTTCTGTTGGTTTTGTTGTTACTATTTTTATTGTTGTTGTTACTGAAGAAACGTGGCCGGGAGACATCACCCCATTTATCGCGCCATCTTGATAATGTGGCATGCTTTTTATCCTTGAATGATCGTCGTCGTACGGGTGCAGAATTACCAAGTGTTGGTGTAGTGGAAAGTGTATTTTGTGATACTTTGTCGTGTACTTTGTTGAGTAACTTTTTGAATTCCATCAAGCGCAATTCAATGAAAGAGAAAAGAAGAGAAGCGAAAGAATGGAAAAAGAAAAAAGACCATTGTTTTAAAGTCCCGAAAAAGCGTGAGCAAGTAATCCTGAATTCTGATTGGCTGAAATGACAAGTGAGTATAATGGGGAGTGCATTGGTGCATAAAATATGTTCATTCTTCCATTTTTTGCATGAATAGTATTACTAGTTTGAGTTTTATGACTGCCGAGAGTATCCCTAGTGTTGGTTTAAACTGGTGGTAGTGGTACGAGCGTACCATAATCGTGTCAAGGAGAATAAAGTCATCACTGATGACACTTCAACATCAATGAATTGTATTTCACTTTTGTCCCCAATCCAAATATTACATTTCATTAAATATTTTGGAATTGTTAGTGTTACATTTCTTTATCTTTATGATATGCCAACTCATCCTCAGGATCAGAATGACTGGATTTGAAAAAGGTGAGCAAAAAAAAAAATAGGGGGGGGTATATGAATTCAACCCCCGATATAAAAAATTGGCCCATGATGATGAAGCTTTTTTTTGATTCATGTTGCACAGAAAGTATCACACGAAAATTTTTTCATAAAAAACAAAATTAGAACGATTTCTTTCTTTCTTCTTCTTCAATTTCCTTCCCTTCATTAACCCATCCTCTCCCTTCTTTATCCTCTTCTCCACTCATCTTCCTCACGTCATCTTCACCACTCCTAACCCACCCTTCCTTTCTTTTATACAATAACCACTTACACTCATTAAACTAATTATCATCATGAGTGAACTTACTTTATCTAACTCTTCTTCTTCCAACCACCAGTATGATTACATGGTCAATATTAATCCTTCCATGGTGCAAAAAGTGTCAAGCCCCGAAGATATGAATGCCTCACCTTCAGTATCTTATGACGACTCGACTCAGCAATATGCATATCAAGGTAAGCAGTAAAAAAATAAAAGTAGTAACAAGGTCAAAAAGAACCTCTAACTTTTTTTTTTTTTTGTTTTTTTTTTTGTTTTGTTTAATTAATAGAGTATGCATTTCAACCTATGATGGGCTACCCACCTGTTTATCCTGTTACTCGATTCGATCAAACTGATGCTACTTACTACGATCCTCAACGACTGGTTCAACAAGAACAACGTCCAAATAGTCCTGATTCTGTTTCGTCAAGATCATCACCACCTACACCACCATCATCAAATACGACTTCCAAAACGATTCATGCACCTACAGTGGCTACCATGCACCCATCTTCATCCACTTCAACTACTTCTTCCACCTCTTCTTCTGTGGCTACACCTTACACCAATCAACTAATGACATCTCAAGCACTAGATACACCATCATCGTCATCACCACCATCATCTAGCACCAACAACTCACCTATGATCAATCCTCTTGTCCCTTCTACGTTTACCAATGCCACCACTGCTCGCGTAAAAGAAACAATTGCTCGAGCCAATTCGGTCCCTATGGAATTCTATCACACCGAGTTTCTGGAATACTCAAAAGAAACTTATGAACGGAAAATGGATGCTAAACGGAACAAACGAAAGCGACCTTGTCAACAATTATTACAACAGAACGAAAAGAATTCATCATACCAACCAGCGAAAAAGACGAATAAACGATTGAAGAAGGAAAAGGAATTGGTCGATGAATCGGAGGATGATATGGATGATGATGATGATGAAATGGACAAGATGGTGAACAAGTAAGTAGTAGGGTAAATGATTATAACAGGGACACTAATGATATTGTTATATATATATATATATATAGTCAAGGTCTTTGTAATACCGAACTTCGTCGTCAAATTCATATCCAATCCGAACAGAAACGTCGTGCTCAAATCAAGGATGGTTTTGATGAACTACGAAAACATTTACCTGGATGCAACAATAAAAAGATGAGCAAGGCTGCTTTATTGACAAGAAGTAAGTATAGGTAGTGGATAATAATACATATAAACTAACTGACTTTATTGTTCTTTTTTTAGCTGTGCAACAACTCCAACATTTAAAAGGGATGCAAACAGAACTACTATCTGAAGTGGAACGCCTAATCCAAGAAAACGACAATCTGAAAAAGTAAGTTATCAATCAACTTTGTAGAAAGAAGAAACAACTTTTTACTAACTCACTTTCCCTCCCTTTTTTATTATTATACTAGATTCCAACATGGTGTATTACAACGACAGGCGATGGAAAAGATGTATAACTTTTAAATACTCATCTTCCATTCCCAACTTACCTTCATTTTATGTCACTCTTTTACTTATTACATGCCCCCGTTAATACCGCCCTCTTATTGTTTTTTACACATTTTGTTACCAATCCATTGTACCTAGTTTTTTTTTTTTTTTTTTTTTTTTTTGCCATTACCCACCTACCTTTTTATTCTTATTAACATTCTAGTACATTTGACATTCTCTTTGTATCTTCTTCAATAAAACAATGAAATGATTTTACTTAATAGGTCTTATCTTTTATGGTGGTATCTGAAAGGGTTGGGTTTATAAATGGCATGTAAATGGTGTATTGTGTGTGTATGTGTTTTATTGGAAGGAGGAAAGTCTGTTCTTAATACGAAACTTGCATGAGAAACAAATCCCACTCTTTAGCCAATGTAATTTTCAACCTCCGACATTCATGCAGAAGTTTTCCCGCCTTCGTCTATAATAGGGATATGTCTATAATGTGAATGAGCTGTTAATATACAGTACATAAAAGAAGGGGTCACAGTTGTCTTCTTTTTACTATTCCCGGATCTTTTTTCCAAAAAAGATTTCAGTCAGTGGGTATGATGGTAATTAGGGTGGCATAACGTTTCCCCTTTCCCCGGATGTTATCTCAAGTGTGCGCCTGCAACTAGAGAAAAACATCATAACATTCCCCAAACATGGTTAGGTTGTGCGTTACATATCAAAGGATGAATTCTCACATTGGGGCTCAAGAAGAGCGGGATTTGAAAATGGTTTCTATTTCTTTTTTTTTTTTTTTTTTTTGGCAACCGATAGTTTGGTACCGTAATTAAAAGTGGTGATTCCTTTGTGGAGTCATGGGAAACTCTACTTTCTGTCATACATGGTTTAAAAAGAAAGAGAGCGAATGAGGAAATAGGCGTACTTGCACATTTCATATTATACCTCCTATGACGAGATTCGTCCTCCTGCCCACCCATTCTGTTTTTTTTTCATTTCCAATCATTCAAAGCACATGCCTTCACAGGGAAGAGGAAAAAATTAGGGCCGGCGAGTCATACTTCTTGATTAGGAATCTTGATATTGTGCCTGGGAAAACTGTTTGAACATTATTTGATCCGAGGCAACTATGATGGATGGTTATACTTTAATGTTGGTTTCAATGTTAATACGATCATTAATGAGTATCTTGTGAACTCTGTCGACAGTATAATGTTCAACAGGTAACAACATCATCGGTGAATGCAAATAGTGCCTCACTCTTTTTTAGAATTAAAACGCCGCCATGGTCCAAGAGTTTTTTTTTTTTTTTTTTTCCTTGTCGCGCTTCTTTCTTTCTTTCTTTCTTTCTTTCTCTTTTTCCCTGACATGATTCCTTCAATCCATCAATAACAATATTCTCTATTCCCTTTTGTATACTTTATTTTTAATTCAACTCTTATACTATATTGACATTGTATTTGAACCATGGGTCCTGATACTTTAAGTCTCATTCATCGGAATGACATAAAAGGTAAGACATGGGGAACTGTTAATATGATTGTGCTTTACCAACTTCTTTTTACTTTTCTGAATCTTGGCTTGGTGGTGGATACAGTCAAGGTGTTTTACTCATTCCGAGATTCTAGGACCAAATGCCTCTGTACTTACAAAACGACACTGACCCATTCTTTGCACCAAAAAATTGTGACACTCCCTCTTCGACAATGTATCCTGACTTTGTGTACCTCTTGGTAAGTTTGAACAGAACGTATATAAATGAATAGATACTAACTTTAGGTTTATGAACAAGTCCTGATAGATTACTTCAATCACATATAGATTGTGCTGTTTACAGTGCTTACTTTCCATCCACATCAAGTCTGGAAGATGACAAGGCTCTTGTTTGGGAAGGACATGGTTTGGTCTCTTGGGTGCTTGATGAGGAAGATGAAAAACTTGGTCATTGCTCCTTCATACATGGTAAATTATACCCTCACCATATAGAAGTACAATTGGAATTACACCAGGTAACAAAAAAAAAAAAAACTACTACTACTACTACTAAAAAAGACATATGAATGTGGGGTCACTAATTGGATTTTTTTTTTTTTCTTTTCATAGACTCAGCGAATGACCAAGAAGGATTATTATGATGGGCTTATGAGGAAACCCTCTGTACCACTGGCCTTGAACCAAAATGTAAGTATGGGGTCGGTTTACTCAAGATATATAGAAACAATTCATTAACATATGCCATTTTAATCTGTTAGGTGCGACAAGACGATACCAATCGACTTTTACATACTACCAATACCGATTATACTGTAGATAAATCACCAAACACATCATCATCTTCACCAACAGCAGTATCACCTCATATGAATAATACCTGGGAACATCGACATGCTCAACTATTACCACCAATCCGCTTCCATACCATCAACAACAACACAACATCACCACCACACAAACGAAAACGAAAACGAAAGCGTTCGCCCATTCAACCCTCGGTGATCCCGGTTTCCGATCCCAACTCCGCCAATGCCAACAATAACAACGACAATCATTGGTTCATGCCGCCTCACACCACTCCATCAGTTGATTATGAACCAATAGATCAGTCCATTTTACCTTCTTCCACCCACTCGATCACTATTGTACCACCACCGTCAAAAACACTGACGCCATCCTCACCTCCCACGTCGTCATTCTCTTCTTCCTCCTTTACAACTGTAACTGGTACTTTGTTTGATGAGAACAAGAAACACGATATAACAAGCAATCAAAACATTCTACCTCGACTGCCTTTTAACATTGATAATATTTGGACTATCTATTCTATTGGTCATATTGTATGTGATCGTCCACACTTTTATGATCAAGAATGTATCTATCCTGTTGGTTACAAGGTGAAAAGGTAAGGTATTGGTTTGATATATAAATGAATCATCTTTTTTATCATAAATGTTTATGGAAATAGATGGTACAAAAGTTCGATTAATCCCGAAGCGGATACTCAATATGTATGTGAAATAACAGATGGTGGACAAGGCCCTATTGTAAGTAGAATAGAAAAAAACCTTATTATACATCATGCAACACTCATTAAAGCTTATGATCTATAGTTCCAACTAGAAGCACAAGATAACCTTGGGAATGTATATACTGGTCCAACCCCTTCACTGGCACTGCAAAGGTAAACAGTATGCACGATCATCAATGTTTGGTACTAACCCTTTGTGCATTTTTAGGGCCATTGGTGGAAATCCTGATGGTCTTGACTTTTTTGGTTTAAAGAACAAAAGGATTCAAGAGTTACTCACCCGGATGACAAATGCTATGCCTATATCTGGGAAAAAATCAATCCATTCTGGCTTATCATCCAAGCACGAAGATTAATTGATGGGATCCATCTTGGCCAAAAGCTGGTTTTTCCTAGAAAAACTTGTTGGCGGACATTAAAATTACTATTTTTACCTAAATAAATGGACCTTTCCTTTTTTTTTTTTTTTTTTTTTTTTTACTCCTCTCTCATTCTTCTTTTACTTTGTTTTACTCCGGGATATAATCTCATTTGATGAAAATAAACACTCCTTCTACTATTAATCACAATAAAACCAACACTCTTTATAATAATACAACTAATACGACTAATCTCTCACCTAAAATAGCAACATCTGTCAAGTCATGGATCTATCACCCTCAACACCATTGATCCCTGTTTCCTCAACTAATGGCATCGTCATTGAAAAAGCAAGTGCTCGACAAGAAATTACTTGGCTTTTGAAGAATGCCATTCCTTTGGTGATTAGTTATCTCTTACAAAACAGCTTGCAAAGTGTTTCTGTTATTAGCGCAGGACATTTGGTAAGTACCCAAACTATATTAACTCCTTCTTTTCAAGGGGGGGGACTTACTGATTAACTCTCTTTTTATCATTTTAGGGTGCTTCCGAATTAGCAGCAGCCTCATTAGCCTCCATGTTTGTCACTGTCACTGGTCTGTCCACGGTCATGGGCACCACTCTCTGTCTAGATACCCTTTGCTCACAAAGTTATACCAGCCGCCATTGCGACAAAAAGATGGTGGGACTCCATGTCCAACGGTGCCTCGTCTTCCTCTCTCTTCTCTCTTTACCCATTGCTTGTACCTGGTGGTTTGCTCAAGATATCTTTGTTTTATTGCGTCAAGAACCTCAAGTAGCCCTCCTGGCTGGCCGATTCGTACGTTGGATGATCCCAGCTTTACCTGCCTTTGCTCTGTTTGAATCACTCAAGAAAATGTTACAAGCACAAGGACTCTTCCGGGCCCCGACCTATGTCCTGTTTGTGGGTGCTCCTTTTAATGTCTTGGCCAGTTATGTGTTGGTGTGGCATACTCCCTTGGGATTCATCGGTGCCCCCTTGGCGGCTTCATTGACTTATTGGCTCTTGGTACTTTTGCTGGTGCTGTATATTTTTTATGTGGATGGCTCGGCAGTGTGGCCAAGATGGCAACGTGCGGTGGTCCTCGACAAGACTGCGTATGGTCCCATGTTGAAACTGGCCATTCCCGGTATCTTGTTGATCTGTAGTGAAAACTGGGCGTATGAAATCATTGCCTTGGCATCGGGTTGGATCGACGACGGCACCACTAGTCAAGGGGCTCAATCCGTCCTTGTTACTTCCGTGGCGATGTTTTATACGATTCCTTTTGGTGTAGGTATCTCGGCGGCGAACAGGGTTGGCAATGCATTGGGCGCACAGCGACCGAAACATGCAGCATTAGCGGCCAAGACGGCTTTGGTGGCAGCTTTTTTGGTAGCCCTTGTCAATGCCTCGGTGATCTTTTATTGTCGACATCAATGGGCGTACTTGTTTACTGATGATGAAGATGTTGTGGCCTTGGTCAGTCAAGTGATCCCTGTGGTGGCAGTGTTCATCTTTGGTGACAATGTGGCTGGTATTGCTGATGGTGTATTAAATGGTCAAGGTCGTCAACATGTGGGCGCTTGGTTTAATCTCGCTGCTTATTACTTGACTTCTTTACCTATGGGCTTCTTCTTATGCTTCTGGCGGGAATGGGGCTTGCAAGGGATCTGGTTTGGTTTGATGGTCTCTCTATTGACCGTAGCGGTGGCGACTGTGGTGGTGGTATTAAAATCAGATTGGAACGAAGAATCCATCAATGCAAGAGATAGATCAAGTCAAGGAAACAAGGACCTGTAGAATAGATCATATTGGTGGTGTAGGGGGGTTTAGTGTCGGATATTAAAAAATAAAACTTGTTTGCTTCCTTTTTTTTTTCTTGGCTCTTCTCTTTCTCTCTCTCTCTCTCTTTTTTTTTTTTAATCAGTCAACAATGGATCCTAAAAAAGGACCACCTCCAAACTATACAGGTTTACCTCAACAACAACAACAACTAGGATCAACATCTGGGACGAATGGGTATCCTGGGAATCAAGGTGGAAGCAACACGATGAATAGAGATGCTGTGGTTTATGATCCCTCGACGGGTCAACCCATGCTCTCCAACACAACAGCCCAACGACAACAAATAGAAGCGTCACTTGGTCCAGTCTGTCCGAAAGATCGTGGGTATCATACCTTGAGGATGCATTACACAACGAAATCTCTCCTCTTCTCCATTTTGATCATCCCTTATTGCTGTGGGTATCGTGGCCGTCGGGTGGTAAGTTCCGTAATCCTTCTATATTTACTCGAACATTTGACTAACCTCTTCTTTTTCTCACTTGGTTTTGATGAATAACAGTGTCGGTGTACCAAGTGTGGACAAGAATTCCCTTCGATTGTATTGCCTCAACCATAACTTGCAAACAAAAACCATCTGAAACACTCGAAAAAGGCCGTGGGTATCTCTTGGTCATTGGTCATTAGTCTCTTAAGTCTTCCATATAGTATAGAGTATATTTTTATTTTGTTAATAGTAATAGTTTAATCTTCATTAATATCATAGTATGGTTTGTTATATGTAAATACGAAATAAAGCAGACCCCGTTTATCGGCGGGATTTGAAAAACAAAGTTGCATATTAAAAAATAGATGCGGCGATTCAATGTTTTTTTTTTTTTAAAACACCAATCCTTTGACTTTTTTTAAATGTTTGACATCGACATCCTTCCAAAACATGACCGAAACCAAAGTAATAGAGTAAATACATGTGGCAGTAATCAACATATATCTTTGTGTATCACTATAAGCTCTGTTGATGGCATCTCTTTCGGGTGTTCCAACGGCATAAGACGATTGAACGTCAATGGAGCCATAAATAGTAGTCAGATCGCCAAGTGCGCTTGCCGGAAGGTACTGAGCGAGTTTATCCGGAAAGATACCCATCCACATGGCGCCAGCAATAGTAGAACCGATGGCACTTCCGATACTGATCACCATATTTTCCATTGATAGCACAGCAGGAATATATTGGTGAGAGGATACGGCCATCACAGTCATTTGTTCACAGATCACAAGCGTACCACCTCCAAAAGCGATGAAGATCTGACACATGACAATAAAACCAATATTGACATCGGGTTGGCGGAACTGGATCATCAAGCCGACACCGAGCATCGTGATTGGGACTCCGAAATAAAGCGCTTGCCATTTGAGTCTTCCATTGTATCGAATGACCACCCCCATCACAATGGACCAAAAAGTTGCCCCAATAGTATAAATGTTGGTGATATACGTTGCCTGGGTGATGCTGAGATTATAAACGACGATCAGGTACGAATAAAAGAAACTGTCCCAGAGGTACCAAGCGAGATAAATACTAAAAGCCATGGTGTAGGTGAAGAAAACCGTTCGATCCATCATCAAACTCCACGGGATGAACGTCACGGGGGCACCCCATTTTTCCCAGGCACCAAATGCAATAATGAGTAGTATGCCAAAGACAAGGAAACAGATCACCAAGGGGGATCTCCATTCACCCGGTTGATAAGAGTACAGATTAAAAGACAGGAGAAACAAGGCAAGACCGGCACAGATCAGGAGCAAACCAACCACGTCAAACTCTTTTACATAATAAGCGATGGACTGGGCAAAAGTTCGTTGATGCTCCGATTTCGGAAGTAGCCCCGCTCGTCGGGCTTTCAAAAGATTAAAGTAGAATAGACCAAATAAGGGGGCGCATACGATAGGAATGACAATCGCCCAGATCCCGAATCCCCATCGGAACCCAATGGTGTCGAGAATACGTTGAGTGGCAGGTCCAAATGCCCATACGGTAGCAAGCCAGGGGGAGGCGGTAAAAGCAATCATGAATGCTCGGTTCCGAAGTGATGTGGTGTCGGCGACAAAAATGGTCATGGTGAATCCAATGGTGGAGGAGCCTACTTGATAAAATACTTGAGCAGCACAGTATGTTTTGACATCATTGCATGCAGCCATCATAATAAGACCCATTGTCATTGAAAGAACACTGAGGGCAAACCCTTGAGGGCGGCCCCACACATTAAGAAGTTTGGCATATGGAAGAATGATTAGCCCAGATGTCATGCTTGAAACAATCTGTGTCGTTGCTGTGAGGGAATGTCCTTGAAAAGCACTGGTAACATAAGGTGTCAGTGTATTATTGATGCCTGAAGATAATGCCAGAATGAATTGGATGGTCCAGATACTAACATTCATGCATGAAAAATAAAACCCCGATTTAATTTCAAATCCCGATTTGCACGAAAGGGTTTTTTACTTACCAGATGTAGGCCAAAATTAAATGGGTTTTTGTCCACACTTGATTGGATGCCTCGACACTTTTCACACCGTTTTGGAACTCTGGGTTTTCGTCGCCTTGATCATCTCCCTGTTTCAACGTTTTTTCTGTAATGACCGAGTCCATCCTTTTTTCTTCTTCTTCATCATCCTTGTTGAATGGGACAGGTGCAGGAACGAGTGATGGTAGTTTAAACTTCATTAGACTTGAAGGCACAAAGTTGAAGAGGAACAAAAAAGAAGAAGAAAAGTAAATATGATCAAGATGGTAGATATACTTTTTTATGAGAAATCTGATAATTTCATTTTCTATGACGACGGATCAGATAACTTTTTTCACCGCTGTATGACCAAAAACCCAAAAAAATTAAATCTACTCTTTCTTTTGTGTGACAAAAACCCAGCTACTAGGTTCATCGATTGATTTTCTGCGATGAGTCCCAGTCAATCATGATGCTGATTGGATCAAATCAAGTGCAACTCTACTCATATCCAAAGAATGAGAAGAAAGTTCCACACCTACGGATTTTCTTTGTGAATTGAACGGATTTAGTAAAATTGGCTTTTCTGATTGGATCCAATGGTATGACGAGCCCTCATTTGATGAATTTGAAGGGCCATTAAAGTTCATACCTTCTTTTTCTTTTCCGCAAGTGTCCAGAGCAAAGGGGAAAAAAAAAAAAAAAAAAAGAGGGAACAACATTGACGGGATTTGAAATCAGGGGTACATTCATGCAAGTGATGAAAACGAAGATGATTATTCTCTGTAATGGAGATAGTGTTTGCAAAACTTGAAGTTGTTAAATTGGGTGGTGCCAAGTGAATGTTGTCCTATTTAAATCTTGTGTACGAAAGAGTAGATTGACGGGATAAGCATAATGCGTTGATTGATGATGAAGGTAATGATGAATTTAACCACAGGCCCTTTCCAGTATGGCAGGTCAAATCTCACCTTGCTTGAATGGAGATGGGAAAAAAAGGAGATAATAATGATAAAGTCATGGTTTGTTTTTTATTATAAAATATTAAATGGTAAAGATAAATACTACGTCTGTTATAGTGGGGATGAAGCTATATATTATGTTGACGAGTGAGAGACCAAAGCAGACCAACAAGGATGGGCCTGTTTCCACCAATTACCGCCAAATTTTTTAAAAATTAAGTCTATCTAAATTTATTGGAAGCGCCGCTTCAAATCAAGTTCGATCGACGGTGTCTTGTCCCAATTTCTTGATCAATGGGTCATAAGTAGCCGATCCCATCACATCATGACCGGCCTTGATTCGTTCATACATAACAGGGCAATCGATTGAGTCACAAGGTAGATCTATATAGCCAGTTTTCCCAAGTACCAATGTATCCGACTGGCCTGCTCCAAAATCAGCCATAGTAGTGCCCGTAC
Organism: Chlamydoabsidia padenii; assembly: GCA_025330725.1. Lineage (NCBI taxonomy): Eukaryota > Fungi > Mucoromycota > Mucoromycetes > Mucorales > Cunninghamellaceae > Chlamydoabsidia > Chlamydoabsidia padenii. The sequence goes on along the minus strand of JAIWND010000006.1, from coordinate 154,701 downwards.
AGTGTTGACAAATCAGTAGAGCGGCTTCCAGTTTCTTTTGTGTCTGTCGCTGGCGGGAGAGTAATGTCAATAGGGTGGCAGAGCGGTTGGCCAAACATGTATCACAAATCACTTGGTAATAGAGTTAGTATCCGGCCTGCTTTATCTTTTTTTTTTTTTTTTTCGTCTTACCTTCATGCGCCAGACGAGTACAGATCACACAATGACTACTGGCATAATATTGGTCGATTCTATTTGTGCTTTTTTCATTCCACTCTTTGGGCTGTGCTAAAGAGAGTGCCATCGCTTTTTGTGATCGGGGCATTTCATCATACCAAGTCTTCACATCTAAATAGCAAGACGGTTAATGACTTGCACAATCCACCGTTTTTTTTTTTTTTTACCTACCTACACCAACGAGTTTAAAGACCCTTTCCAAAGGCGCAATAATTTGCTTCCGGATATAGTAATCTGCATCCAGTCGTAACGATCTATAACAAAAGGAGGGTATTAGTGTTGATTCCATACCCTACTTGATGCTCTTACCTGTCATGTAAGAGGACTTCTGGTTTAGCCACTCTGTCCTTTAACCGCGCATTCAACCCTTGATTGACCACCACATAAGGCACTCGTTCTCCATATTGAGGTTCAGTCCGAGGATCCTTGGCCATATCTTTCATAGCGACTTGAGCACCGTGTGGTAAGCTACGGTAAGTACCCATCCGGACTTCCTTGGCGATGATAAAGTCTTGAATGGACACCCGGTTTGACAGAATTTTCGTCCACTGATCATATAGATATTCTTTTACCTCCGACATATCCTGAGATCGAAACAGAATCCTACAACAAGAATAATAAAAGGTTAGATGATCATGATATTTTGAAGGGAGTGTTCTACTTACTTGAGACAATATTCCATGATTTTTTGAGTCGCCGCCGTTCCATCCCGCCGCACCGTTTCAATTCCCTTGGCTTCAAAGACAGGCTTTTCATCCATGATCTGTTCGAATTTGTTACCGACATAGCGTTTTTTGGCAATCAGGAGGCAGGGGTGATAGACCTTTTCAAATTGGAGCTTCATTGGCGCAGGATTCATCTTGGTCACTGTGGCAGCGATTTCATTCCCAATATCAAATGCTTCTGATCGAGATTTACCCGGTAAGGACACAAATACGCTGTCAGTATCGCCATAGACCACCTTGGCACCCCAGTTAGCATGATTGTTGATCAACTTGATGGTCTATTAATAACAGAGATTAGTAAAAAAAAAAAAAAAAAAAAAAAAAAAAAAAAAAAAAAAAAAAAAAAAAGTATCATGAGTGGGGAGACACTTTTGCAGACTTACATTTTCCAAGGTTTCACGTCCCGTCTGGACAATACTGTCTGCAATTTCAACGCACGGCATTCGACCAGAGAAGGACGCAGAGGTGTAACCATAAGTCACATTAGATAACAACTTTAATGTCAATTGTCGAGCATTCAACAGACGTGAAAGTCCCTACAAAAAGAAGATATCGTATTATTATACTTTTCTGTTAATTGCATAACTACTTACCGTATCATCTTTGTAGTCCTTCATTGACGTTTTCACCATGACCCGGGTTTCCAAAAGTTCAGAGAGCATCTTGCTCAGTATTCCTTTTCTAATTGACGGTTTGACAAAAGCGATACCATTGGGCGATACTACAAAAAAAAAAAAAAGAGAGAGACAGAGAGAGTTAGACTAGTGAGATCAACTTCATCACCTACATACCATTCAAATGTTCCTGGACTGTGCCAAGCAATCCATCAGCTAGATCCAGTTCAGTCACCCCGAGTTTGTTCTTTGTCTGTTCAAATGTTCCGATCTTGCCCACGCAGGTAGAATAACTATGTGACAGATGTTAAAAATTAGTTTGAGTTCCACCTCTTTCCACCATTAATATTTACCAGTAGTTATAGGCAATCATAATGGATGGATACAAGGACTGGAAATCCAATACAATCAAAGGACTGCTGTAGTATTGAGATATAGGTTCCATCACCAAGGGTAGACATTCGATTGCTCGTTGTTGTCCCACCTATGCAAGGAGAAAAAAAAATGTTAGGATGGCGGGATTTGAATATGGTTCCTTTTTTATGCATACCTGTTTCCGACTAGGACTTATCATGACATAATTTTCAGGCTTGGCGATTCGGAGCATGATGGATTCCACCTTGAATTGAGAGCCTCGGGTGATGACAGAGTAAAAATCAACTCCATACACACGCGCTGATTCGGATACCTTGTTGATCACTTCAGATATATCCAGTAATTCCAAGTTGAGTTGCACCCGAAGTAGATAATACTTGAAGAGACGGTTCTTCAATACCGCTGGGCCATGTTCATACCAAGACGTGAGAGTTTTATGAGAGTAATGAGGGACTCTTTGTGTTTTAAAAAAAAAATGTTAATATTAAACTTTGTATGGCGTTTATTTAAATTACCTGTAATGTAAGATATTATACACCATGTTTTCAAATCGGTAGCTTGTCACTGTCACTTCAGATCGCATCAGACGCCAAACATTCAGCATGTGTCGTCCAATCACGCGAAAGATAGAAGCTTTTTTATAACCCCATGGATCAATAATCAATCTTTGTGAGGCACAGTACACGCGCGAGAGTTCATCCACTAAATGGATATCTGGAAAAGAAGAAGAGTATATTAGTAAAGGCATGATCAGTTCTCCCCCCCCCTCTGCCTTCTACTTACTATAAATCATAGCCCGTTCAATCAAATAGCCCCAAGAAGAATTATGTAATTCATAGCCAACTAATATATCAGGGTCATAATATCGCACCTTATCCACCAGCGCCCAAAGCAAATCTTGTTCTTGGGGTACCTGTGTAACATCAATGTCTAAAAAATAAATCATCAGTCAATGGATTTATATATTTTTTGAATCTATTCGGTTATTACTTGTAATGCCAAGCTTTGTCACATCATAATTGTCTAGAGTAAGAATCCCAAGATGGTATGAGTCGTCAAATCCACCATTTTTTGGAATCGTCTCGTCTTCTGTTTTCAGGCACCAAAATATCACCTGGACTTCGTTTGTGGTCGGATCTGGTTCCATTGTGCCTACGGTGTTTACTAGTAAAAAAAGTTTTAGTCAAGTAAAACAAGCTTTGTTGTCACTTACCGTGTATTTCAAGACTAAAGAGATCAAGATAATCCCGGATTCTTGTCACCTTGGTTTTCGGTTTGGTAGGGCTATATTTAAAGTCAAATGTATTCTTGGCCGTAGAACAAGCAATCTAAAATAATGAAAAAAAAAAAAGTTTAACAGGAGCATTCTTTTTTTCTTTTTCTTGCCTACGGCAATTACCTGAGTATGGCGAGCCCGTGCTTCTTTCCGCTTTTTCTGCTGTTGTTGTTCTTGATTTAGTGTACATTGTTCTTCCATCCAGGCCACCACTTGTTCTCTAGTAGGAGGTAAAGTTGCAGGGGTCCAGACACGCACGGAGGAAGTAGCACTCCAGTCACCAGTCACCTCTACTGGTCGCATACCGCCAAATGGAGTCGGATCGAAAGGTTTGAGATGATCGATGGACTTGGAGACCAATTTGAATTCTTTTCCAGAGAAGATTTTAGGCACCGGAGGGACATCTTCCACTTTGCTGTAGTAAGGTTCTTGATAAATGATGTCAACATTGTCTTTTATAACAGGTGGAGGTTTGGCAAAGATATAATAGTTTGTAGGATTGGTCGAGGATCTACAAGCCGAGATAAGTTTGTCGTTCAATGATCGAGTTTGCTGAGATGGTACTTTTTGCAGTGCGGTCTTCAAAGTACTGGTATCAGGCTGTGATGGTGGTGAAGAAGGAATACTCGGGTGGGTTGGTGAATTTGGACGAGGCGGATCCAGCCAAAATGAGTCGAATCGTTGCTGTTGGCCATTTTTCATACGAGGAGACCACATATGGCGGATATTTTGCATAAAATAGTCGTTTGTCGAATCGCCGCTGGATAATGAAGAGGATGACACTTGCCTCGTGAGTAGTGGCTCATGCTGTATTTGTGTGCTACTATTATGTGATAAAGGCAAGCCAATAACCCTTTTCGCTTTCTTGTCAATGTGTCCATCATTATGTTCGTCGTCGTCGTCACCTGCACCATCGTTCTGAGGAATAGTATTTCGTTTTCTTTTGTATCTAACATAAAGAGCGTATTATTAGTATTTGATGTTTTTGATACAATCATGGCTTACCTTGGGGTTAAAGGAGGCACTTCACTAATATCCAAAGACTGATTCATGGGAGCAGCAAGACTAGAGGAGCCAAAGTCAAGTTTGCGAGGCCTAGTGAATGAGTTGTAAAAAGAAGAAAAAGAAAAGTGAGCCGCCTTGATTCATGCGTATTATTCTACCTCTTTTCCCTTTCCCTTTTACCTGACGATAAAGTCATCCTCGTCATAACCAACTTCGATCTTTGGTTTTGCTGATGTTTTCTTGGCCATTCGTTCTGACTTTTCAATCCATTCTAGTAGATCAGGGTCGATAGCATCCATGTTGTTGTCTTTATCAAAGAATAGTAGGTCGTCTTCATCATCCCCGTTGTCCTTATTGATTTTTGATGTATGAGAGTTGTCCGCCGTCTTGCCTTTTGTCAATTCATCGTCTGTCGTCTCGTCCACTTCATAATCCACATCCGACCCATAGAATGATTGAGATTCACGCAAGACGTGCATGGTATCTTCATCGACGGTGGGTACTGTTGTCTTTGTCAAGGCGGCAAATCGTGAAGGTGTTGCCATAACGCTGTCATAGTAATTTGTCGATACTGTTCGAGTCTGTGGCGGTACTGCTGCCTTTTGTTGTTCCATCTCCATAAAATCATCATAGCCGGACGGGTAAAGTGCCTGTACTGCCTGGAAGGTGGTCATGATTGTCGGATAGTCATTGCCCCTGCTGAATTGATCGCCCCCTTGTTCTTCCACCATTGTCTTGATGATTCGTCGTAGCCCCATTTCCGTTGACCATACTGGTTGATTCCCCCGTTGAGTGTTGTCCTTGGAGGTTGATAGTGGTGGTGTGTCCTTCCCTGCCGCTTGACGCCGTCGCCGCTCGTCTTTCCAAATCCCCGCCAAAGATGTCACTAGCTTGTCATCGTTCAAGGTATGTCCTGCTTCCAGTTTGATTTCATTGTCCAGATTCGCATGAATATCCCGTTCCTTGACATCCAGCCTATTCAGAATCATCATTGGTGTTGTATCCACTTCAAGTTCACAATAACTTGTCCGATCCATTCCATCCCATTGCAAGTATGTCGGTACTGTTTCTGATGTATAGATTGTGTCCATGGTGTCATCGCTGTTTGCACTTAGAGTCGCATACTTGGATTTCCTGTCGTCCATCATCGGTTGTCGGAATCGCGTCCCCAGTCGTAACGCCTTTTGTTGCTGTTGCTGTTGCTGCGGACCATGATGACTTGTCAAGAGATGAATCCAATCCATACCAAAAAGATTATAATCCATCAAGAATTGAAGTTCAAAGGACAAGTGGGCTTCGTGGGGTTGATAAAATGTATTATTCATGACGATTCTTTGTTGGAGGATTTCCGTGATACGTTGACGTTCGGCTGGATACAGGTAATAGATCTTGAGGTAAGTGGAATAGTTAACATGATAGCCATAGCCTGGGACACCTTTGACAAGCACCACTGCAGCGAGATGTTGCTGATCTTGTTGATTGGAATCGTAGCTGAGGCAGATCGCTTTATTCAACGATACGCCGATTTGATAAATGTCTTGTTGGAGTTGCGTTTGGCTGCTATCGGAGGACCATGGGTACGGAATATAGAGATAAGGGTATATCTATAATTAAAGGCATTAGTTTATCAGTCCTATATCCTATTGCATTCCATTTTACTATTGTCAGATAATACTTACTTGATGTACGTGCAAACAAGTTTTTTGCCCACTTGGTGTAGACCCAAAGATTCGTAGCACAGGCACTTTTGTGAGCGGCCTGTTACTAAAAGGACAATAATGACTATCGTATGGACCAGGTTCAGTTAAATAATGGTCAATGTTGACAATACGTATGGATATATAAGGCTTCATAACACATAATGAGTTTAAGGATTTATAAAGTAAAAGATAAAATAAATAAAAAAAGGAAGATGATTTTTTATTGCTCTGCTTTAACTATTTCGGGATTTAAATATATGGGGAGAGTGTCAGTCCTTTTTCTTGTTAAGATCAAAGTCCAATCCAGCAGATTCACGCACGACTATAATCAAAATAAAGAAGAAATAAAGTGGATGATTAATACATTTAGGATGCCACTGATTGAATATATACTTACCACCGACGATTCCTGATATGTCTGCTTGGGGTCGATCTTGTTTCAGGGCGATCAGATGCTGTTTAAATGCCTTGGTAGTAGCCAAATCCAATCCACCTTCATCGGCCAGGGCCAATATATGAGAGACATCCTTCAATCCACCATCAATAGAGAATTTTGCCGGCTGATAATAAGTTTGATCGACCATACGTTGAGAATAGTCCACAAAAGGGGTGTTTGGAAACAGAGCATCGATCAGTTCCCTGACATTTGCTTCACCCACACCAGGAGCAGATTCACCCAAAGTCAAACCTTCCGCCACAGACTCGATCAAGTGAAAGATAAAGTAGTTGCCACAGAGTTTCAGTCGGAGTGCTGCTGCTACATCGTCGCCCACCTGGATCACCTTTTTACTAAACACCTGGTCGATAAACGGTAACAATTGCTGACGCACCTCGGACGTACCACCGGATAACAGAGAGATTAATTGTGCTTGCTTGGCTTTAATAGGAGCGCCCATGACAGGACAACTGATGTAAAAGACATCATGAGCTGCAGCCACTTTTGCCATTTCGTATGCAGTCTCGGGAGCAATCGTCGCTTGACTCACCACAATACATCCAGGTTTCAAACGTCCCATGAGTGAAGCACCCAGTGTCGTTTTGACTGCTTCATCGTCAAACAGGCATGAGAAAATAATGTCGGCTTTTTCTGCAATGGGGTCCAGTGTTGTCGCCACTTGGGCATGAGTCGTTGTCGCCACCAGTTGTTCCGATTTACTTGATGTACGATTGTAGACTAATAATGGCGGTTCGCCCACTCGTTCCAGTTCGTTGGCAATGTGGATAGCAATTTCGTATCCTATATTACCCAGACCAATGTATGCTAGTTGTACCATGTTAAGTTGTTGAATGTTTTTGATGAAGAAAGGAAAGGAAAGGAAAAAGAGTAAAGCCCCCTTTTAATCTGACTGGTCGGGATTTGGAATTGACTAAAAGCGGCATATTTTTACCGCCTTGTCCATTAATAACTATCTTGTAAAACGTTGAAAGGTACAAAGAAATAAGTGTACCAGTTTTTGTATTCAAAGAGTCTATGGGAATATGAGAAAGAGAGAATGATTGGTAGTGTTGATGTTTTGTCAGCATTGAGTCATCATGAGGAATACACTGTAATTCCGAATATGGCTATGCCTTGGTGAGAGAATTATTTCAAAGCCAGCACAAGCTATTTATACAGTACTACATCCGCCAAGAGCTTTAGCAATCAATGAATAAAGAAGTGATGATGATGATTATTTCTTTATTAACATGTAAGAAATATGTATCTATAATAATGTATGTACATAAAAAAGCATAGCTTATTATTCTGAGGATGATGAAATCAGCTTTTCTTGATGGCGTTGTTGTCTTTGTTCGAGTACAGTCTGTAAAACAATATTTAGAGGTATTTCTTCCGCCTCTATGGTGATGGAAGTATAATAAGAAGGAGGTGAGAGTGAAGAGTATGCTGGTGGTGTTTCTTCTTTATCACCATGATGCAGGCACTGATTGAAATGCGAAAGGGGCTCAGCCGAGGTGGAATCGGTATTCAAACCCCGCTGCATGAATGCCAGTAAAAACAAGAAAAGGGACAGAGAGACGGGTAGTAAAAGAATCAGTCCAATTGTGGTTACTTCTGTATTCATTTAAAGTAAAAGAGAATGCCACATAAAGACAAGAAAGACAGACAGAGAGAGAGAGAGAGAGGCCTTTTTATATGATCTGCATTCATTATACTTTGTCTGTCCAATTATATTATCATCAATGAAATAAACGATTGGCGTTTTGGAAATACTTAATTATAATTTGATGTATCAAGCAGGTTCCCCTTGTATTTCATGCGACTCATCCTCCCTTCCGGTGCCGAGGAAAACTCCGCTAAAACAAGCCAACGATCAAGACGAAAGGCACATTTTAATATTACGCAGATCTTGACCATATATGTTATGAGGATCTAATTACTGTTATAAATATACAGTAAGATAACTTTTTGCACATTGGTTTCTTTACACAAGAAACGTAGATCCTATCTAAAGAACGAACGTAACTTTAATGGACCTCCTTGCCCTCTTTTTTTTTTTTTTTTTAATAACCCAAGCTACTAATTCATGCATTCTTGTCATAGTATTCATTGTTTACATTCAATAAAAACTAATGGTAGATCTATTTATCTATTCAAGTAACATTCCTGGGAGGAGTCTGTGCTTGATTAAAACTAAAATGGTAATCTTTTTGATTTCATTCATTGTTCAAATTTCATTTGACCCCTGAAATCCCGTTCTTTTACAATTAGCATAACCTCCCCTTTTTTTTATTGATACAAACAAACTATTGCTATTACAATTACAATTAGAATTACTATTACTATTACTACAGTTTAGAGGAAGAGATCAAGCATTGGTTTAAGAATGCTGCGATATCTTGTATTTCTTGATCACAGACAACATGACCCAAGCCAGAGTAAGATTTAAAATCCACACGGTAGCCCAGACTGGCAAGGTAACGACTGGATGCTTGACCATACTTGTATTTTACCACCAGATCTTGATCACCATGACACATCAATATCGCAGTATGTTGATTTATCCCGGAAGCCATCTAAAAACAAGATTAAAAAAAAAAAAAAAAAAAAAAAAAAAAAAAAAAAAAAAAAAAAAAAGTGAGCAAGGTAGAATCCCCAATATACTGTTCTGTACTTACCGCTGTAAACTTTTCACCAAGGGGCAAGTAGCCACTTGTTCCAATAATTCCAGATAATTTGATCTGTGTGGTCAAACCTATCAGTAAAGATAAGATGCATCCTTGAGAAAATCCGCCTAGAATGATCTTGTCAATACCCTGTTTGGATTCCGCCTTGATCAATTCATCCACTATGACAAAAAAGAGCAAAATAAGTATATGTGTGTCTTGGTGGGTGACAGTGTACTTGCCTCGAGCTGCCGAAGCCAGCATGCCTGTGTCGTCGAATCTTTGTACTTTGGAAGATTTGTCCACCGCAAAGACATCAAACCACGCCGGTATGTCTCCAAATCCATTCATGGTGACTGATCGCACAGGCCTAAATAAAACAAAACAGATTAGTAATGAGGAATAAATACCCACGCTCTCACTACTACTTGCGCATTTGGAAGAATCCACTTGATCATGGGAAACTGGGGTCCAAGCGTTTCAGCCAGGAAGCACCAGCTCGACCCACAATCGCCCAAACCATGAAGCCAAATCACCGTACAGGTATGTTGTGCAAGAGGAGGAATCACCACGAGTTCTGAATCAGCAAAAGAAGGTGGTTTGGACATTTTAGAAGGAAGTTGGGTTAAAAAAGAGAGAGAAGAAAGAGGTGACCGATATCATTAATTCCCCTTTTTTAAAAAATAATGAAGAGAGCGCTTTTCATATGACGCCAACCAAAAATCATTTTGTGGGGTGGTTTTTTCAAATCCCGACGTCGTCAAAAGAGAGCTCAAGGAGGGATCAAGTATGATAGCCTGGCAGTTTTCAAATAGAGGTGGGAACATCCCGAAGAGAAAAGTAACAACATACCCACCTATTTTGCGGGATCCGGATTCCTTATACACACGCGGTTAGTCGTATTCATGCAAATACCTTATTCCCCCGTCCCCTTTTGAAAGTAATCCCAAATTGAGGGCCCCGCATTGCTGAAACGAAAGTTCTATCACTCAAGTATAAAGTTTGTACTAAGAAAATCTCCTCTTGATGCATTGATGGAATATAATGTTCCTTTTGTCCGATCCCACTTAACTTTAATCACTCTCTCTCTCTCTCACTCTATCTATCTACCATCCAATAAAATAAAGCGAGAGAGTTCATAGTACGTTTTAAATAGTATCAATATGACCCATCACCAAATGATCCAATTGTTGACGAGCATTTCTTTTTCCTTCTCAGGTCATGGTCCTGATATTGATCAACTTTGGTGTTACTTACTCATAAATTCAAATCCCGCTCGGGTCATCTTTTTAGATCTTTTCTTTTTTTTTTTTCTGATGTGCCTCTTTCTTCTCCACTTACTTACATTAACTTGCCGAAAACAACATGACCTCTTCCTCTGAAGTATACATGTATGTACATAAAAATACGAATTATAAGAATAACTAACAAGCATCACGCCCCTTCCTTTTTTTATCTAGTCATAAACTCACACCTCGAGATCGCGAGGCCAGTGCTACTAACAAGGGGTTGAACAAGTATAGCTCCGTTATTACTCAATCGGCAACAGCGGGAGGTGGCCAAGCTCAATGTAAAGTATTTTGAATTCTACTGGAAAACATACTCATCCTCTCTCTCTCTCTCTCTCTCTCTCTTTTTTTTTTTTTAATTTTTATTTTATTTTGTAATAGTATATGCAACTGGTCTGAAGGACGAAGACTTTGCCAAAGCTCAAGTTGGAATTACTAGCTTGTAAGTCATTCACCTTGTCTCTTTATAGTAAGACTAACGAACTTTGTATAGTGGTTATGATGGCAATCCTTGTAATATGCATATCAATGACTTTGCGCAAAAAGTCAAAGAAGGTGTCAAAAAAGCTGGCTTGGTGGGTTATCAATTCAACACAATTGGTGTTTCTGATGCTATTCCTATGGGCACAGCAGGTAAAACAAAACAAAGATGGGGAAGGGCAGCATTGAACAAGCCTTACTTACTTTTCTTCTTCTACCTCGTCAAAATAGGCATGTCATTCTCTTTACCTAGTCGGGATATCATTGCTGACTCGATCGAAACGGTGATGTCTGCATTGTGGTACGACGCCAATATCTCGATTCCAGGGTGCGACAAGAATATGCCTGGTGTGATGATAGCGATTGCACGATTGAACCGACCGGCTTTGATTATCTATGGTGGCACAATGAAGAAGGGTCATGGTACATTAGGCAGCTGTGCTGGGCGTGAAATCGATATTGGCAATGCATTTGAATGTAATGGTGAATTCATTTCGGGTAAAATTTCCAATGAAGAACGACGGGATGTGATTCGGAACGCTTGTCCCGGTGCTGGAGCCTGTGGTGGTATGTTTACTGCCAATACAAGTAAGTATATATATATATATATATATATATATATAAATCTCTCTTGACCTTCATTCTCACTTTTTTTTTTTTTTTTTTTTTTTTTTTTTGGTGTGTAGTGTCAAGTGCCATTGAAGCCATGGGATTATCTTTACCTTATAGCTCGTGTACTCCCGCTGAAGATCCCGATAAAATCAAGGAATGCCTTCGTGCAGGTGCAGCCATCAAGGTATTACTGGAAAAAGACATTAAGCCATTGGATATCATGACTAAAGCGGCCTTTACAAATGCCTTCCGTGTGGTGGTGGCTTTGGGTGGATCGACCAATGCTGTGCTCCATTTATTAGCGGTTGCTCATGCGGCAAATGTGGACTTTACGTTGGATGATATGCAAATCATTTCGGAAACCACCCCTCTCTTGGCGAACATGCGACCCAGTGGACCTTATACCATGGAAGATTTGCATCGTGTTGGTGGTGTACCTGCTGTGATGAAGTACCTTTTGGAACATAGCTTACTGGATGGCTCTTGTCTCACGGTAACCGGTAAAACTTTGGCTGAAAACTTGGCGGATGTGGATGGGTTCACTGAAGGCCAAGATGTGATTCGACCTTTATCCAATCCGATCAAATCATCAGGTCATTTGGCGGTCTTGAAGGGAAATTTGGCTCCAGAGGTATATAAAAATGGGAAAAGCTATTGTACGTTTTAACTTTTTTTTTTTTTTTTTTTTTTTTTGGTTCGGTTAGGGTGCTGTAGCTAAAATCACTGGCAAGGAAGGTTTGTCTTTTACTGGCGAAGCTCGTGTGTTTGATACTGAAGAAGATCTCTTCACATCCTTGGAAGAGAAGAAAGTGCCTAAAGGATCGGTGGTGATCATTCGATACCAAGGACCTAAAGGTAAATATAAAGAAACATGAAGGGAACAAAGTTGTGTTGACTGTATTTTGCTCTTGTAGGTGGTCCCGGTATGCCAGAAAGTAAGTAGCTTATCCAAAGAAAAAGAAAAAAGTTAATACTCATCTTTGTTTTATTGTTATTATTATCTAGTGTGTAAGTATCATCTTGCTCAAACGGATCATCCCCTTACCCCCTTTCCACTAACATTCTTCTTTTGATAGTAAAACCCACGGCGGCCATTATCGGTGCTGGATTAGGCAAAGATGTTGCTTTGTTAACTGATGGGCGATTCTCTGGTGCTTCCCATGGTTTTATCATTGGTCATGTCTGCCCTGAAGCCTATGTTGGTGGTCCCATTGCATTGGTACAGGATGGTGATATTGTTAGCATCAACGCAGAAACCAAAAACCTTTCTGTCAATGTCTCGGATGAAGAAATGGCTCGACGTAAATCTCAATGGCAACCTAAACCTCCCAAGTATACTCGTGGAATGTTAAAAAAGTACATCAACAACGTTGGTAGCGCAAGCCAGGGGGCCATTACTGATTAACAAGACTCGATGACTGGATTCTAGTCTATTTTATTCTAGTTTAGGTGTTTTTAACTTTATCTTTATTACTTTATCAATAAACATCTTCTTGTCTGTCAATAAAAAATCATTAGATTTGAAAAACGGGGTTTAAAACTGCATGAATGTCGGGTTTTGAAATGTCGGGGGCAACTACAAGTCTTGATGAGGACCATGCAGTAGATATACAATACCTATAAAGTCAATAGTATTAAAATAAACACACAAGATTGGGTTTTTATTATGTTTTTATTGATTAATTAATAAAAGGGGGGAGGGGCTAAACACTATACAAAGGGGGGGGAATAAAATATCACGGATAAAACTAAACTAATCCTTCTGGAATTTGTTTTCCAGATTCATCCAAGCTTTGTAGTAGTCTTCTTGCACCTTGCCACAGGTTTTAAGACCCCATCGAGTAGTAGATAACATTAGACTAGTTTCAAACATAAATGCTTGGGTATTTTCGGCAACACGTACGGGTTTGAGTTCTGCTTCAGATGCCATGTCGAATACCTTGGCGTCAGGACCATGAGGAGTCATTGCACTGTGAAGAGATCCACCACCTGGAAGGAATCCACCAGTCTTGCCTTCGTAATCACCAAGAATCAATCCCATGAATTCAGACATACAGTTGCGATGGAAGTAAGGTGGACGGAACTACGAGGGAAAAAAAAAAGGGTGGAAGGTATGAGTATGTTGGATATAAAAAGGAAGGTATCACTTACTGTGTTTTCGGCCACTGCCCATCGGGGAGGGAAGATGACAAAATCAGCAATAGCGACACCGGGTGTGGTAGATTTAGCTGTCAGGACGGTAAAGATAGAAGGATCCTATTATAAAAAAGAAGATTCTCCATTTAGATTTCCTTGTATGAGTGTGTGTCTCCCCCTTCTTTTATATATATATATATATATATATATATATATATATATATACTTACGATATGATCATAAGACACGCTATTGATTACACAGAATTTCGCCAGATCATACTTGTAAGGAGCATAGTTCCCATGCCAGGCCACGACATCAAAAGGACAGTGTTGCTGAGTAGTCGAGAACATTTTGCCATTGAATTTGGTGAGGATACGCCATTTCACATTATCTTGTTCCACATAAGCAGCCACAGGTGTTAAAAAGTCGCGAGGATTGGCCAACCCGTTTGCACCAATCGGACCCAAATCAGGTAATTCAAAGTGTTCACCAAAGACTTCTAGAATATAACCACGCACAGGACCATCGACCAAATTGACTGAGAATCGGATGCCACGTTGAATCACACAGATTTCATTTGGTCGGACCATCAATTTACCGAATTCCGTAGTGATATCCAATGTATTCTGTTGAGGGACTAGTTAAAGAGAGAGAGAGAGAGAGAGAGGTTCAAACCCTTTGTTAGTTTATACTGTCCTACTACTTTTCTTTCACTCCCTTTTTTTTGCTTACCTATTAACATGTCACCATCAGAATTGTAAAAGGCAGTTTGGTTCATATTAGCATTGGCGGTATAGATATGTATAGCAAGACCTGTTCGACAAGAAGGTTCACCAGCTCCTGCCACTGTTTTTATTCCATCGATAAAGTTTACTTGTTCGGATTCACCAGGTAAATCAAAAGGACTCCAGCGTAGTTGAGAAGGTGTCACAATACATTGGTCTCCACCTGAGAAATGACTAACCAGTAAGTCATGAGTCAAAGGTTCATAAGGAGTATGCACTACAGAAGGTCGAATACGATAAAGCCAACTATAATAATAAACAAAGAGATGACGTTAATTGGTGCAATGAGTTTTGTAGTTTGTTTCTTAATTACCTTCGTTGATTGTGGGATCGTGGGACAGTGAAGGCTGTACCGGAAAGTTGTTCGGCATAGAGATTGTAGGGGCACTTTTGAGGAGTGTTCTGTCCTTTTGGCAAAGCATCTTTCAATGCTTCAGAGGTGAAGTGATTACCAAAGCCTTCCAAATAGTTATATGAATCAGTTGTCATTGTTTGATAAAGATGAGAGAGAGAGAGAGAATAAAAATGAGAAAATGAAAAAATTGATACTTTTTAAAAAAGTCGATCAGTGTCGGGATTTGAAAATGCACATTGGTGGTTCGTGGGAAAAAATGAACGGATCAAAAGTCAGGACCGGAATCGAGTTTCCCTCAACCTTGATAAAAAAGGAGTTCTTTCATGATAATTCATAATACTATTTGAAGATATACTCATTTTAATCATGGGGTAAGTTTTGCTGAAAACGTTGTTCCACTAAGAATAAGGAAAGGGAGGAAGGACAGTGGAGGAAATGAAACAGATCCGAACAAAGTTGAAATCTCATCCGGGTTTCATTCCGTTACCTGTTTTTCCCCAGAACAGACAACAACTCTGGCTATCTTTTTTTTTTCGCATGTTTGCTTTCCTTTATGAAAAGCTGGTTTCATTCATCCAAAGTACTTTTTCGCGTCTTCTCCAAAGTGTGAGGCAGTTTAACGAATTTCGTTGAGTCGTCGGGATTTGAATATCATCACATTTAAATAATCCGTGCTTTTTTTGAATTTCCCATTTTTTCTTTCTCCATGAATTCACCACTTGCTCTCATGAAACGAACCCGAAAACGATATACATGTTGACTCTTTTGTAAATAGATAAAGGAACTGCCATCAAGTACCTTGGAATTCCTTTTTATACTTTACACCTTGACCACTTCTTCGATTGAATCCCTCAATCATTACGGATAAAGCACTGGAAACTAGGAATGGTAAGGGAATTACTAGTCTTTATGTTTATTTTATTACTGATAGTCTTTGTCTTTATTGGTTTTGTTTAGTATAGGTGGAGGAGGGGGTGCTGTAGTCTAGATCTTTTAGGGATAATAATGGATTAAACGATGATAATAATAAAAGTAACTGTGAATTATAACTCTAGTCCTGTTTTATTGCCTTGACTATTGATAACTTTATCAAAATCTAGTATATCACCATTATCATCAATATAGGTAGATGATGATTGTCTATAAAAGTTATTTCTATTTTGATTGGTAACAGGTGAAATAGTAGCCTATAGAAATGGGATTAATATCTTAATATATACACACTGGTTGTCTTACCTGCTGTGATGGACTAAAGGTTGGCGGAGACTGGCATAATTTATCATCACTATAATAGCTTAGTAGAACCTATTCAATATAGGATGATTAGATACTTTCTATTGTATGGGGTAGGGGGAGGGCTTATTTTATCTACCTTGAGTTGGATTTGACGAGGAGATGTATTAGACATGATATGATTGTATGCAAAAGGGGAGGGGAGAAGAAAGAAAAAAAAATTAAGCATCATGTAGCTCTATATAAGCGTTTATCATGCATGAAGTCTTGTTCGTCGGTCCGAGAGATGCGAACACGACAACCTGTCTCCTTGTCATGAAGTTGCTGATGCTAAACTTTGTTTCTCTTCTTGACTAAATGGTATACTTTCCTTTGATTAGTAAAAAAAAAAGGGGGGGATCACAAAGGACGGGGAACCTGTTGTATGCATTGACAGAATTCCGGACAGGTATTATAATTATGGAAATGGACCCTTTTTTGAAAAAAGAAAAATTGATCCGGCGGAGTTGAATATACTGGTGTGTAACAAAAGATAACCAACTCAATGATCCTTCCCTCGTGAAGGCAGTATTGCTTTTTTTTTTTCCTTCTTTACTTGATATCAGTCTACTCAGATGTATATCGCGCTAGTCTTTCTTGTTGATGTCGTTTCGAAAAAGACTGAGAGGTATAATGCATTTTTTTATGCACCGCATTGCATTTTTATACCCCGCTTCCATGCTCATTAAGCTTTTTTGTGAACCATATGGAATAAACCATGTATGGATGACGGGGCTTGAGATTATAAAAGTAAATTGCAAACTAGAAGAATGCATGTCCGTATTTTGTCCTTTTGGGTGGAAAATAGACCGAGAGATAAAAAAAAGAAATTCAATCCCCGGTTTGCTTTTTTCCCATTCACCACTTGATCTTCATGATGGACACGTCCCGTTGAAGGTAAAGTTTATTATCTGGGTTGCAATTGTTTACTTTACCTGGTCAAAAAAAAAAAAAAAAAAAAAAAAAAAAAAAAAAAAAGAGAGAGAGGGGAGAAAAGTAAAGTGATCATGATCTGGTTTTTGATTTAAAATCCGATTCATGCCACAATGTTCAGGTCCGTAATCTCGGTCAAGACACCACCTTCCATGGGGTCATAAGCTCTTTCACCATAAGTCTTTACAATACAAAAAAAAACATATCTCAGCCATTAGCAAAAAATACCGATACTGCATACAGCATCGTATTGATTTTCTTTAACCACGAGCAAAAAAAAAAAAAAAATTGCAAAAGAGGACTGAAATTATTTTTCCCACAGGATAATCTCATATTATTATTTTTTTCATTTTCCTTCTTATAAAAATCCTGGGCCGTAGGTTAAGTCTCTAAATAAGAGATGAGTCTCTAAATAAGAAAGGAAACCTCCCTTTTTATATTTTTTTATTCCCATTCCCTCATTGGTTAAAAATGTATAAGCCATCAGTCAATTACTTTTTTTTGTAACCGTCAATTACATTTTTTGTAACCGCCAATATCCACCAGCCTAACTGTACTCCTTTATAATGGCGATGTGACTTTTTGGTGGCGGGATTTGAATCTGATCTTTTTTTTTTTTATATACATGCATATACATCAGCTTTCCAGATTTTGCCTTTTTTTCTTTCACTCCTTTATCACCCATCATGTCTACTCACTCTGGTATCACCGCTGATTCTCTCAAAACCACTATCACTGAACAACTTCAAGCTACGTATGTGGTAAGATGAACTTGATTTATGTTTACTTTACACCCTCTTATTAATCCTTAATATTTTGTAGCAAGTGGATGATCTTTCGGCTGGCTGTGGACAAATGTTTGAAGTGATCATTGTATCACCTGTTTTCTCTGGTTTACGACTACTTGCACGACACAAACTTGTTAACGAAAAACTCAAGGAAGAAATCAGTAAAGTACATGCATTCTCTCAGGTAAGAAAGAGGAAAGGGGTGTGGGTGATACTACTGCTGACTAATATTCCTATTTTATCAACTAGAAATCGTATACACCTGAAGAATGGGAAACGAAGAAGGCGGAACAACAATGATGGGATAGGTAGATATAGTTTATATCCATTGTGTGTATGTATCAATAATAAATTATAAAGTATCATGTTTCTGGATTTGAATCATTTATTATGGAGGGATGTGGGGAACTTTATACTTTTATCTCCTTCTCTTTCTCTTTATTTATTTATTTATTTTTATAGTGTGGTTGAAACCATAGGTATCATTTCGACCAGCAACAACAACAACAACAATAACAACAACACTATATGGATGACTTGCAAAAAGGGGTACAAGATGCTTTTGACGGGATCAAGATGGTGATCAAGAATCCACGACTTCGACAACACAAATATCTCTACATCTTTATCATTCTGACAATACTCTCGTTTGTACTTCTTGGGGTAACTCATCTTTTGGTTACCGTACCACTTTGTCTTGTCAAGTACATTCTACAACAACGAGGTGGCGATGATATTAACAACAAGGTCGATGGACTCTTGGTGGTAGCTCATCAAACCATTCGCGACATCTTCTCTCATGTCCCTGTCCTGGCATTAATGTTTATGCGCTATGTATACCCAGCACCACTCGACGACCTGTTTATGGAAACCTTACGCTATATTGATCAAGTCAACCAACACTCACATCTCACCTATGCTGGCGCCATGGCCAAACGCTCCTATCGTAAAGAATACTGGCCCAATATGAAATCCTATATACATCGGACATGGAAAAGACTGCGTCTCGGTGTCTTGATTCTCATGCTCTCGTTACTACCCACGGTGGGCCGGTTTGTCGTACCTCTGGCGGGTGCTTATGCGACCTGGCAGTCTTTGGGCGATACTCAAGCATTAGCTGTGGGACTCTGTTTCTTGGTTTTACCACGCTGGACAACATTACGATTAATAAGAGCTTTGATGGGCATGCGTACCTTGATGCGTGAACTCTTGGAACCTTACTTTGTTAGGATGGGAATGACTCACTCACAAAAGAAACGGTGGTTTTATGGGCGAAAAAATGTCTTGTTGGGATTCTCTGCTATTGCCTACTTGCTCATTCGGATTCCTTATTTTGGCTTTGTGGGTTACGGGGTGGCTCAGGCTGCTGCTGCTTATATGTTGACAACAGTGGTTTCTCTTGATGAAATCAATCGCTCCTCTTCTGCTTCTTTGGATCTCGGGAACATTATCAAGTATTTACAGGTGTCGACTAGGGATCCTAAACTAGATTAGTCTTATTGCCATTGTTAATTTTACTCCTTCCCCTCCTTTTTTTTTTTTTTTTTTTTTTTTTTTTTTACTTTCCCTCATTTTATATCGATCATCATTACTATACCAATGATACCAACCTTAATAATTATAATAAATGTCACTTGTACTTGTTGTATCAGAATGCTGATTGTCTTTGTTTTTGTAGAGTGACGGCACCGATGGGTTTTGTATGTGTGGGGGAGACCCTGCATTGAAGAGGACCTTTAATATTACACCGCCATTTGATTGGTTGAAAACATGTCACGTGATTTTTTAATAAAGTGTGCTTTATATAACACATGCCAATTCAAAAAATAATTACGCCTTGATAGCTCAGCTGGGAGAGCGTTAGACTGAAGTTCTAAAGGTCGCGTGTTCGATCCACGCTCGGGGCATTTCTTTTAATTTTTAACCTCGTTGGACGGAGTTGGGATTGGTTTTTGTCGGTAGTGGTTTGATACCGCTAAATGTGTATGGATTTAGGTAACGTGGGTGTGTTTTTGTGGTTTTTGTGTTTTTATATGTGTGTTGTAGATATGTTATTATCTTTAGATAATGTAAATTTGCGTTTATAGAGTCCAAATAGGAAATTCAGGAACCAGTCAAAGTGTGCTTGGTTCGGAGGTTAAATTGATTTTCTTTTCTCTCTTGTAGAGATGGATTGATTCAAGTAGATCGTTTGAGTTTAAAAAGTAGTGAGCACCAGAATATTTGTGGTTAATATTCAACCTTTGAAGTAAAATAATAAAAATAAAATAAAGTCAAGACTTATAGTCTGAAGTAATAAAATAAAGGACTTCTATATCAATGATAGAGTCAAAAACAAATCAAGTTTCTATATAGATGATAGAAACAAAGTAAAATAAGACAGTAGTTTTGGTGGATCAAAGTCCTTTGTACTGAATTTTATATAGAAAAGGGTGAGTTAAAAATATATGATAAGATATAACTTAAAACTTATAAAATAAACTAAAGAAGAATAAATTGTGGGGAAAGATGGGGTATTTATACTAAATTATGAAATAAGGGGTAATTATATGTAAGGGGGCGGTCATTGCGGTGAGTACGGTAGAAAATGTGAAGACAGTAAGTGCGGCAAAAAAAATTATGAGAAGCGCCAAAGATGGCTTGCAGGAAATTGTCCATATTAGGCCCGAAATTTTGTGCCTCAGGCTCAACAAAAGTATGTATGTACTAAAGTAGTGAGCACCAGAATTTTTTTTGGTTTAGATTCAACCTTTTGATGGTTCTTGTTAAAAAGAAATCCCAATTTGGAAAGCGGGATTTGAAAATAAAGAAAAGTATATCTTGAATCAAAGTAAGATCAATAAAGACAATAGTTACGCTTGTAAGGTAACTTTAAATAAAACAGATGGCAATAGTAAAACAAATTAAAGAGGATCTTATATCAAAAGAAAATTATTTTGATAAAACGAGATGATGTGCATTCGCTTCAGATGCGGAGTGTAGAGCCCAGTTGAGATTTGTGATGTTGCCAAATTCGATTTCCTCAACAATATAGACCTCCATTGATGATCGTCTATGCATAATTTTTTTTTCTGTCTCAATCAAGTTTCTTTTACTATCTTTTTTGTGATGGTAGTAAATGAAAGTGATAATAAAAAACGAACAAATTTTGGGTAACGGCATGCTTGATAAAGATTATTTGTACGCTTGATGTCTGATGCAGATAAATATTGACCCCAACTTGTATTCAGATTGCAATGTGGTGCATTCAAAAGCTATCAAAGCGAGAATATATGAATTGATAAGCAATTCCAAATCGAAAGTTAAATATAAAGTAAAAAAATAGCCTTTATTTGGTAGTTCATTTGAAGCACCGTTATCGCAGGTCATTTTCATTTCCATTCAATTATATGCAGATTCACAAGTTTACGCAATATATACATTAAAAAGTACTATATGAGTAGTATATGTTTATGATAGGATGCATCATTGAAGTACATACGTACAGCATTGAGGGCTATAACCTTTGACAGGAGCATATTTAAAATTCCGACAATGGCACTTCAAAAAAAAAAAAAAAAAAAGAAGCCAAAAACTCCCTCCCCCTTTTACTCTTTTTCTTTATTCTTTTACTCACTTTAATTACAGGGTGCTACAACTAGAATGGACAATGACGCCGATTTTGTAGAACTTGATTTGGATACTCAACAAGACATCGATACCCAACTATTAGAAGCAACTAATGGTTATGATGATAATCGTTTTAAACACAACAATGGTATTCATCTGGAAACACACTCTTCACAACTACAAAACAACACTTTTACCACCGATCATCTTTTGAACGAATTATCGCTGGAAGATGCAAAAACCAACAACAACAACAGCAGCAGCAACAACAACACCAACAACAATAGCGGCAAACATACTGATGATGAACACCACTTTGCATCCGCCACGCTCTCCTCTCCAACTGATACTCGGCATACATCCCATTATGATCAGTTATTTGAAGAAGTATCTTTGGATTTACCACGCGATGCCAGCACACGCTATGTAGGCTCAGCACCACCACCAATATCCACCTCAGCCAAACTACTCAAGTTCATGCCTCGTCGAAATAATTCCATCAACAACAACAATGGGCAGCATACAATTGCATCACCGACTATTAATACATCAATATCCAATACAACTCGTCATGGTGGCTACAATAACAATAACAGGAACACAAACAACAGTACTAGCAACAATCAATCAGCAAACGATACACTCAAAATCACCTCTGCTGACTTTAGTGGTCCCTTTTACTCTATATCCGATGTCCTTAGCGATTCACCTACCACCACATCCTCAGCGGCTGCCGCTGCCGCTGTCGCTGCCGCTGCTGCTGCGAACCAGGAAGCCAACATCACAGCAACTACTCCTTCCTCTTCTTCTCTTCTTCGTGGTGCCAAACGAAATGTCCGTGAAAAGGAGGTGGTGGCCACTGCCGGTGGCTCTAATTTGAAAGGTGTCAGCAGAAGATCAAGGTAAAACAGTGGGTGTTAATAAAAGTAGAAAAGCATCATCTAACTTTACTCTTTACTTTTTATTGGGTAGCATGAATCTATTTAGTCGACAGCGGAATACAATGAAACCTTCGCCTCTTGAAACTGTGGTGTCCAAAACCCGACCAAGGTAAATAAAAGAAGAAAGAAAGTCATTGCATAAATATACATGGTGATGATCTGGCATTATCCTTTACTCATAATGTTTTTATTGTCCGTTTATGTAGAATGTTGCCACCAAAGGACCCCAATGAAGAGAAGAAGCATCTTCAGCAACACGATGCTATGATGAAGAAGGCATTGCAGTTAGGTAAGTAGTAAAAAAGGTACATCGGAAAAAAAAAAAAGAAGGAATGGTCTACTAATAATGGGTCAATGATTCTTCATTTAGAAATCAAAAAGCAAAAGGAACACGACAAGAAAAAAGAAGAAATCAACAAGAAGGTGACACACTCGGTCAATGTATGGGAGAAGACCATCTTACCTCACTGGAACAAAAAGTAATTAACAATTTATGACGACGCATATACATTATTGACCCAGTACCCTCTTTTTTTTATTATGTGATAGGATCAAGGAAAAGAAAGTACAAGAACTATGGCTACAAGGTATTCCTCCAAGATGTAGACGAAAAGTGTGGATTTTGGCGATCGGTAATAATCTTGGCTTATCTAAAGGTAATCTCTATCCTCATATGATTTAATTCGATTACTCGACTAACCGATTACATTTTGACTAACTCAGAATCCTTCTCCACATGTGCACGCCGACTGCCTTCTGTCAATAGACCTAATCAAGACTCAAAACCTACCAAATACTCACAAGAATCACGAACCTCAACGAGACGCCGAATAGCAGAAAACAATACCTTACATCACTCGTACGATGATGATCCAGCCCACCAAGATATGGCGATAAACACAACAGACGACGATCCAACATTTTACCAACAGCTAAATGGAAGGCGCACCAGCAGTTTAAACGTATTAAACGACCAAGACGACGACGACGACGACTATAACGAGGACAGTGGCAAAGAAGGATACAGTAACAAGTTTGATGATGAACCTTTGACACCACAGTCGACAACCTCTTCAACAACACATAGCATTGGATATGTCGACAATAATAACAACTCTTCAAAGACATCGCAACACTCTGATCAGGCAAACGAATTACAGGGAGATACGATCAGCGACATTGTAGATGGTGGTGCAATGACATCGAGCGACAGGGAAAGTATCGATTCACAAGATTCCATCAAAATCGGGGATGATGATGATGATGATAACTCTAACGATATAGCACAAAGCAACAGCAACAACAACAACAACGATGATGATGATGATAATCCTATATACGACACAAGTACCATTGCCTTTTTACACAAAGCTGTGGATGAAGACATAGTACGCACTCTTCCAAGTTTATGTGTCTTCCAGGTAACTCACTAACTTGACCATAATCTATATATAAAATGGATGCTCATGTAACTCTCTTTATTTATACGTAGCCTGATGGTCCCCTATTCTTATCTCTTCGGAAGGTGCTACATGCTTATATCGGATACCGCTCAGATCTTAATTATGTAAGTAAACTACCTTCTCCCTCCACTAATAGACTAACCAAAATCTTAAATGTATTTAATAGACTCGAGGAGCATCCTTCTTGGCTGGCATGCTTCTTTTGAATTTGGGTACTCATGATACATTTGTCGCTTTAACAAACCTAATTCACAACAGTCCTGTCCTCTCTGCTCTCTACAACTCGGATGAAGCGCGTGTCAAAGGATACTTCAAGATCTTTAATGTGATATTTGCCGAACATATGCCCAAATTGTATCTCCACTTCAAGAACCTCTCTTTGACACCAGACAATTACCTCTCAGATTGGCTCATGACTCTCTTCTCATCCATCACACCACTCAGCGTCTCCTCAAGGCTATGGGATATTTTTTTACTGGAAGGCGATGTGATCTTATTCAAGACTGGGTTGGTGGTACTAAAATACCTGGAACCATTACTGTGGGGTGGTGGATTTAGCGAAACCGTGCGGATCTTAAACATGGGCTTTATTGGCGAACACCGCGGGGAAGAAGCCAAGGCGGCGGTGGCAGTCAGTGGTGGAATTACTAAAGGTGAACAAGATCAATTCTTCCATGATATTTTGGGTAATATAGGTAAATCAAATAGTAGTAGTAGTAGTAGTAGTAATATGATCCATCTAGACTCGATAAAGTATGCAACTTTGGTTAAAACACATATACAGAAATAAAAAATGACTGGCTGGTTGATTTGGCGGCGTTTTAAGTTTTTTTTATATGTCCTCTCTTTTCCACTTCCTTCTTCCTTCTTCTTTTTATACATTCTTTTACATATGTTTGCATTATGAAATTACACCTACTTCTCTCCATCACCACCACTCTATTGACACTTTATTTTCTATTAGGCCAACCACAACAAACTCTGGCACATTCAGCAGATAAAAGTTGCCGTGCACCACCGGCACCCACCATCTTTTCACAAAGAACCAATCGGTACTCTTCTTCTTCTTCGAAAGGACAACAAGTTACTTATCAACAACGCTATACCCCTGTCGATATTGTGCTAGTGACTTTATTGGATGGGTCTATTCGTGGCATTGGTCGTTATAATAAGCGGGTTTATTGGACAATACGAGGTGGGGCGCAAGCATCCTTGGTGAAATCAAATGCTCGATACAAAAGTCGCTTGGTACCTGACGCTCTTCTCGATGAACAACAACAACAACAACAACAACAACAATATGCAAACGGCATGGCTGATAATATTCTGGACGACGATGACGATAGTAATGTAGATGATATTGACAGTAATGTTTACTACGACCAAGGCAGCGATGCTCCTTTAGTAGGTGATACGACATTTGCTCCTTCTTCTGTACTCAGCAACAACGTTGAAGGAAAGGCTGTGGGATTTATATCTTCACTCCAACCACAAGATTATAACGTCTCTTATATTGTTGAACCTATCAATGGCGGTACTTTGTATCTTCAAGTTGATGGTGAGCCTTTGCAGGTAATAATATATATAAGGGGGGTTATTGTCTGGTATATATATATATATATATAATTACTTACACTTTGTTTATCTTTATAGAAACTTCCCTTCACGATGAAGAACATTGTGGACCGATCCCTTGTAACTGAAGACGATATGGTTTATATTGGTGAAAAATCAACCTTGATGATTGCTTTGGATCCTATCGCTGGCCATATTCTACGCAAATTTGATCTCCACGACTCTCAATATGAACTAATGATGGCCTCCAAGCATAAACTACCTTCCCACACTATCTACCTGACAAGGAATGGTAAGGAAAAAAAGAAGAAGATAATATACAAACGACTTTTTGACTGACCTTCCCTTTCCCTCATAGAATACAAAGTCCGGATTAATGACCTTAAAACGAACATGTCTTGGCGGCTTACTTACAGTGAATATGAACCAAATGCTATGAACTGGGATGTACCTGTAGGTATGGAAGCATCAGATACTTATATTGCTCCTGATTCCAATCGTGTCATAGCAGCTATTAATCGAACAGATGGTAAGCTGGAACAATATGTATATATCAATATTAGTAACTCACTCACACTTTACTCTTCTTCTTCTTCTAGGTGAAATCATTTGGTTGTTAGATCTTCCTTACCCAGCTGTAACTGTATTTGACATGTACCGCACGCCAGACTTCTCTCTTGTACTCAGCAAACAAACTCCACCTCCTCAACTAAACTTGGGTGGTATCGGTACCGTGATCAGTGCACTCAACCCAACACGACAAAACTCAGTTTATATCAGTGTCCATGGTGGTACCTTGTATGCGTTATCTGCGGAACACTTTCCTTTGGTCCAATTGGCTGAATGGTCTTTTGCCGAGACTGGAAAAATGCCTGGTGGTCCTTTACATTTGATCGACTCTGGGGATTCTGAATTTGACAAACAATCGAAATACAACACTGACAGGTCAATCTACAGGGCGGACAAGTTGATCGGACGACATAAAATCGATTCTGTATTATTGCCACCACCATCTCCCCCTTCACCAATCTCTTTTATAGATGGACCCTCCTCCACCACCACTGAACCCTCACCATCGACAACACTACACGACTATGAACAACAACACAATGTCACAAACAATCATTTACAAGGATTCTTCAATGCTGGACTAGGCCAGTATTGGCAACTATACCTCATTCTTCTATTGACGGCAGGATTCATGGGTCGGAAACGGGGGTGGGAACTTTACGTGCTTCATATATTGCCCATGGTGAACCACTATATATATAACAGTAATAACCAGCCGGAACGACCCGAAATTACATTATCAGCAGCAACAACAACAACAAAAGTGACTACACACGACAAGGATGTATCATCTAATACCGATGATCTCTCTCCGCCTCTATCTCATTCTTCTTCGACAACTATCAATTCGACTGAAAAGAATGATGAACTCCAATCACACCAACAATCTTCCAACAATACGGTCACTTCTTCACTAAAAGCTACTGGATTAGATTTACAAGAATTCCGACCGACAAAGTCAAGCGTACTCGATATATCAGAAGACGTTTTGGGTAAGTCGAAGGTGGGGACAAGACGTAAAATAACCTTAACTAACTTTCTTCTTCTTCAAAATGTATATATGCATATAGGATATGGCAGCCATGGAACTGTGGTGTATAAAGGAACCTTTGATGGGCGTGCGGTTGCGGTTAAACGACTCTTGATCGACTTTTATGATGTTGCTATTCAAGAAGTTAAGCTTCTACAAGAAAGTGATGATCATCCCAATGTGGTCCGATACTTTTACAAAGAAGAATCCGATCGGTTTTTATATATTGCTTTGGAACTTTGTTTTGGATCTCTTCAAGATTGTATGGATCGCTCACTAGCTATACCCGACATGAAATTGTATGATCAGGTGGATCCCGCAAACACTCTCTATCAAATCACCAGTGGAATCCAACATCTCCATTCACTCAAAATTGTCCATCGAGATCTGAAACCACAAAACATACTACTAGCACCCTCAAAACATGGCCTGATCAACAACAATGCTTCTTCCAAAGATGGTCATCCACCCCTTCGAATCTTGATCTCCGACTTTGGTTTATGCAAGAAACTGGATGGTGAACAAAGCAGCTTCCACTATACCGCGGCATCACCTGCAGGCACATCAGGATGGCGGGCACCAGAATTACTTGCCGGGGCGCTGGCCGCCTCTACATCAGCATCGGATCATACCACTCATTTTAGCAACAACAGCAGCAGCTCTGGTAATGGCAAGGACCCCAATCAAATCAGCAGGGTAAAAGCAACAAGATCCATTGATATATTCTCGGCAGGTTGTATCTTTTATTATGTGTTATCTAATGGTGATCATCCATTTGGTAATCGATTTGGGCGGGAAAGCAACATTCTAAACGGTGATTATGATATATCAAAACTTGAAGACATGGGGGAAGACGGTATGGAAGCTATGGATCTCATTGATTCAATGATCAATGCAAATCCTCGATCAAGGTAAATGATAAAAGAAAAAGAAAACATAAATATTAATCAAGAATGACCAATTGATTATGCTTTCTCTCTTTTTTTATGATAGACCGACCGCAGATAAGGTGTTGGCTCATCCATTCTTTTGGTCTACCTCAAAACGCTTATCCTTTTTACAAGATGCCTCGGATCGGTTTGAAGTTGAACAACGAGATCCTCCATCACCACTTTTACAATGTCTAGAGAAGGATGCCAAGTTGATTATAGGATATGACTGGTACCGCCGTATTGATCGTGTCGTGGTCAATGATCTTGGGAAATTCAGAAAATATGATGGTAAACGTGTACGGGATCTCCTCCGCGCTCTACGAAACAAGGTAATGTAAAAAACAAAACAAAACAAAAGGGAGGTGGCAAAGGGTATGTCACTTGTATACTAAATATTCCTCTCTTTCTTCTTCTTCTTTTAGAAACATCATTGGCAAGATCTACCGGAACCTGTCAAACGCACGCTTGGTGAACCCCCTGATCAATACCTTTATTACTTTACTGCTAGATTCCCCCGTTTACTATTACATACATACCATATCATTAGCAATAACGATAACCTGACACATGAAGGTGCTCTACGACACTATTTTTAATTGAAATAAAGAAACACTCTTTTTTTACTCTATACTGTTTAACAACTTCGACCATTTTGTCTATCTCTGTCTTTTATGACGTATTTGCCTGCCTCTTCTATCTTGTCTTTTTATTATGTATATGAGTTGACTCTTTAAATGATATGTGCATTGATATTGGTGACAATATCATTTTACGCTTTGGATTGAACTCACTTTATGTTCCTGGATTGATATTACACATTGGGTGGACGATCAGTTGTTTCACTTGCATGATCATTTTTTACATCCCGCCATTATATTCATTCCCCGAATCATGTACTACTGCATGGATAAAAGCAAATCTGATTACAAAAGACAAAGAATGTCAATGGGCTATTTATTAATAACGTGTTTATTAAATATTACGAATAAAGGGAAGTATAAATAACAAGTAAATGGAGGGGAGGGGGGAAATAAGTACATCAAGCTACGCGTTAGGTATTGTGTTGTAAGAAATCCATCGTATGATTTATAGCATCCTAGTTGTAAAAGGGTCTGGAGAAGTCGTTGTGTAAATCAAATCATAAACCCTGATGTGCAAACAATGTCTACAGAAAGATTAACCGTTGGTTTATATATATATATATACTAAATTGTTGGGACTTACCTTCACCTGCAAATCTGCCACCAAGACTTGTCTTCCCATAAACATTGTTGCTAAAGGTTTCCATTAATAACATCAATGTTGTACCCATATCGGAAGCTAATAGAGAGCGAGAGATCCACCTGGATGTGTCCATAGTTTGCATGATATCGCCGCAAAAGAAGGAGGATATTTTGTTGTCCACGTTGTATCTTGTGGCGATACTTATTGTTCCTGTAAATAGAGTCCACCCACTATCTTCCTGTTTTAGAACAGGTTGATATATATACCTATATATAAATTTAAATTAAGCTACCTTAAAATTATGATAGTAAGCTAGATTGGTGTCCTTCCAAACATACCCTCTTTTATGTCTTGTGTTGTAATTGTCTTTTTGTGTATGGAGCCCTTTTTATAACCAGAAGCTTGTGGTTCATTAGTCGTTGGTTGTAGAGTGTTCAAGTTGTTGATAGTTTCTAATCGTCAGGGCATGCGTATTACTGCTTTTTGGTTGGAATGCTGGAGGAGGTTGAGGGTTACCCACCAGGTTTTTCGAATTCCTACAGCTCCTTGAGATATAAAAAGAAGCATCTTTAGTTTAATGACTAGGGATAAACAGGTTATTAGCAGGTACTTACTTGCCACTAGTAAGCATGATACTTTTTTTGTCTATTTGGTGGAGACAATGTTTTTGCCTGTAGGAGTTTCCTTCGTCTCGTCTCTATTAAAAAAGATGTAACGAGTTAGTTGACGTGGAATGAATCGCATGTATTTTAATGAGCTACAACTTCAAACAACCTACCTTTCAAGTTACTTTTACAAGCTATATAGCTATACTGCTTTTTAAGATTAGTGTTAGCGTTTCAAATGGATTGTAAAAGGAAGAAGAGAATCTGAAGACAGACAAAAAAGATGAATAAAAAAAAAGAAATGTAAATCCCGACTTTTTTTTTGAGGGGGAGAGAGATATCATTTTTAAAGTGAGAAAATGTTTGCCTAAACATTCATGTGGAACCATCATAATTGAATTGGACCCTTTTGCCCACCATTTCATTTATATAGTCATAATAAGCATTCAGTAGCATGATTACTTCTAGTGAGTTGATGACAGTATCCGAACTACGTAGGCGCACAGAAAGTTGAGGGTGAGCGGGGTTTGAATCAAGTTTTTTCTTGTGTGTCAATTTTTCATTCTGCAACTTTTTTTACAAAAGTCAGGATAAAACGATCTTGAGGGTATACTGCTCCATACAGTGGACTTGGTACAATGACCATTATGTAAACTTTGTTGGAAATAGGCTGAGGAATGCTCATGGTTACTTTTGTCATTAGCATCGTTTGTCCATAAAGGCAGTAGAGCTCTCTTAAGATTCCAGGCGAGAGTAAGCGGGTTTTGAAGTAAGTTTTGTATTGTGTGTCAATTCATTCTGCAACTTTTTTTTTTTTTTTTTTTCATTTACAAAAGTCAGGTTTACATTTGCCCATTTAAAATAAAAGGTTAGATATCAGTTTGGACAATAAATAACTGATGGTTTTTTTGTAAATGGGAACTGTCATGCAAACTGGAAAAAAGGAAATTGGTAATGTTATTGGATGAGCACCCATTCATTCAAACGCCGATAATGTCACTCAAAACTGTCGCCAGTTTTGGTGCTGCCTCTTTTCTTTTTATCTTTCTTTACTAATTGACTTGACATTATCAGAACTCAAGATAAACCAAATAACTACTCATTAGCTGCAAATGCATTTGCTTCTCTTCGTTCTTCTTCATTATTGTAGTCCTATGATTCCTTCCTCTTGGCTGACTGCTATTATTTGACTGATCCTCAAGTCTTCTTTATAACTTGGAACAATACAAGGTAAACCCTTCTCATTCTAACTTTTTCATTCTGGTAGGGCAAGTTATATTATGCTCTCGACAAAAAAAAAAACAAAAGTTAGAAGGTGGGAATTGAAAAGACCAAGGATACTAATTACTGACCGCGCTTTCTCGGTGACAGACTAGTAGAAAATCAGGCCTTGCGACTTGGGGGAATCTTTCCGCATGTGCTTTTTATTGGATTGTCCTTCGTCAAGTGCCAAGGTAATATAGAAAAAATAAAAAAGTGAAAAGGAATATGAAACTAACCAATGACCTGTATGGGTAGAAGAATACTTGACTGAGATCAGGTCTTGTGGATTACAAAACATATGGTAAGTGTAGACGGTAATAAACTCATATTGGATGAAGCTTTGGTAACTTTCCCTATCTCTATTTTAGCTTAATAGTTGGCTGTTATTACACTGGGATTACTGCCTACTTCCCGACCACATAAAGGTAAAGATGATAACCCTCCAATCAAGCAACTAACCCTTTCCCCTTTTTTTCCTGTTACTACCCGATAGAATAAGCCTAGCGCTCACCTTATCAATATCACTAATCTCAAAACAATCAAAAATAAGACATCGCAGCAAAACACCTATCGAGTGTCTGATAACCTTTTGGTGTGGATTCGACCATAACCTACTTCGACCTCATTATCCCGGGAACTTTCTCACAGGTGTCTGTTGTATGTATGATCTCGGTAAACAAGAAGCAGATCAATGATAGCCGAATTGGTAACAAAGGTAACTAACTTTTATTTCGAATCTAAAAACAACAACAAATAAACAAGCAAAAAAAAAAAAAAAAAAAAAAAAAAAAAAAAAAAAAAAAAAAAAAAAAAAAAAAAAGATGCGACAATGCCTTATTTCGGTAACTGTTACATGGCTAATCAACTTTATATATTTGACTTTTGAAGATAGGAAGGCAAGATATTGTTTCAAAAGTGGGCCACCGATAAGAAGCAACAATAGGCAACAATGGTACCGAGATATGATGCTGAAACTAGGTTACATTGATGCAACATTTGTCTCATGATACTTGGATGGCGATTTGATACAACACACTTTATACCAATTTGATTTACTGGAACGATAGACTCAAAAGGTAAGACTGAAGAAGAAGAAGAGAGGGGGAGGACAAACTCACAACTCCCTATTTTTGGCGGTGGTGGATGAAAGGATGGGCTGGATGATAAGCAATGCATCACGCGATTTCATCTCCCTGGACTGCTCTTGGGTGGACTATCAAAACAAAAACGCCTCTGCTTTGGTGGTTGAAAGGTCTCTCTCTCGAAATTGAAACAGCGTCCTACAGCACTTTTGGATCCGATCGCCAGGTAAAAAAAAAAAAAAAAAAGGTTTCAAAGGAGGCGGATCAAGGGTGTACAAACTAACCTTAACTTTTTTACTTTATTTACGACATAGGGGAAATCAAGGGGGGACAGTGGATCAAGAAAAGGACAAAGGCAATGGTAGATTAGATATCATATAATAGAAAAGAATTCCTTTAGCTTAGAACACCATTTGATTAAAAATACAACTAAATAGCTTGATAATAACTCTTCTAATAAAAAGCACCAAAACACTTGTAGTGTTTCATCCAAAACGCCTTTGTTTGTTGTGATTATTGGGGGGGGGGTTGCCACATATTCAGGTACATGCATCGCACAATCATACATACTCTTCTCGTTTGTTTATCAACACTGTTTCAATCAAACTAAGCTTCAAACAGAAGAATTTATCTATATATGGTGTTGAAATTCCAAGATATAAAAAGCCCTTGTTTTTGTATTTTCGAGGAGGAAAAGGAAATATTATACCTCTTTGATACTTTTTTCTCTTTTTCTATCCCAACTGTCTTGTACTTTTTGTATCATATTTCCACAAAAGTGTATTATATTATCCCATCATCATGATCACACCTTCATCATCGACATCATCATCACCCACACTTGATTTTTATCATAGCCCTGAACCTGCTCTGACTTTTATGGTGAAAAAAATCGACGGACTATTGGATTGCTCACCCAGTTATCCTTACCACCGAGTGCCGTCATTAAAAAGCTTTGTCCGCCAAGTCTATAAAAAATGTCGATTATCGCCGGCGATTCTGGTCATTGCCCTGATATATATCCACCGCTTACAGCAAGAATTACCCCTGGATTCCAAAGGCGATTACGATACCCCGCATAAAATCTTTTTGGCCGCTGTGGTTCTCGCCTGTAAATTCAATGATGATTCTAAAAGTCAAGTTCAAGCCATTTATCGATGTGTCTCGGTGGTTTATACCAATATTGAATTGAATGAAATGGAACGTAGTTTCCTCGGTGTTGTTAATTACGATTTGTATGTGGATATGAAGCAAGTCGCAAGATTCATACAAGAACATCCTACTTTGGAACTAAACTGGGAAGATTGAAACCCCGTCTTTTTTTTTTTTTTTACCCCTTTCTTTATCTTTATGCCCCCCCCCCATTCCCTTCTTTTTCAATCAATCACTTACACAGCCAACTCCATTACTTGTATATATCTGTCATATACATTATATCCCAAAATTTATGCCTTTTAAGCCTGTATGATAACCCATCCATTTTTATCTTTTTTTCCCACACTCTATGTACATACATCACCGAAAGAATAGCTATATCTAAAAATAATATATTGGTCGACCCACCCCTTTTTATTTATATATATAAATATAATCCAAATAAAAAACAAAGTAATCGTAATAAATAGGTGTATGATGCTAAATTATATTCTAATCTACCAAAGGAGAATGATGCATATCATTCATCATGCAACCCCCCCCCGAAGTCACTTGAATAAGGAGAATTTCACCATATTAAGACATTCGTCCTAGACTTGCCAATGCGGAATCAAGGATCCGTACAAGGCTTTCATATGACACCCGAGCTATAATACCATTCAATAGTTAGTTAGTACCTTGTATTGTTATCACGCACTTGTTATGACGTACCTGATCCATATCATAAAGCATAGTCTCCATCAAAATGACATACGCATAGTAAGCCATATAAGATGCATCATGCAAATGTGCAATAGTCGTGTCAGTAGTTGTTGTTGTTGCAGTTGCAGAGGATTGCAAACGAGCCATCAGTTGTTTTCGAGCCATATCTGCAGGAGGTAAGTAAGGAGGCAAAGGCGTCTTGAGCTGCAATGCCGATGCCAGGACATAAAAATATAACACCACATTGCCCACCATATCCACCCACGTCTCGTGAATATGCTGATTTTTATCCTTCATTTGATGATTTGTCACCATCCGCATCATTACCAAGTTGTCCAAAATAGACTGGCATGATTGTAACATGACTTGATAGGTTTTGACCGGGAATCGTCCTTTTAGCCGTGGTTCGTTGGGTGTATGGTTCAATAAAGTCGAGAGGTTGTAAAGATGTTGTTGAAGATCCAAAAGTGTCGTTTCATCTTCCATGGCCACAGACATCATCATTGTATTGTTCATCGCTTTGTTGTTGTTGTTGTTATTACCGTTTAGTAAGTAGTACTGCCATGAGAATTTGAGCAAGAGATCTGATAAACCATACCGGACTTCTTTTCTTGCTTCGTATGGCCACATGTATGTAGTCACCACCAGCCCTAGAATCCCCCACCCCCACCAAAAAAAAAAAAAAAAAGAGGAGTGATGAGCATTCATGTGCATAACCTTTACCCCCTTTTTTTATTCTTTTAAAGTATTTACCTATTATTACACCAAGGCACACTGACACACAGCGCTGATATGCAAGTTCATATACATCCACATCAGGGTGATTGTATTTATAGAGAATCACCAGGGTATACGCCAACAATGTGAATTGCCCAAATTTACCATATTTCGGTTCGTGAAGTACCATCCAAAAACAAGGGAGTGACAACAGCCATGTCAAAACAATAAAAACAATCACATGATAATCAGAGAAGAAGCGGTACACCAGGCTACCGATCACCACCCCAAAGACAGTTGCCCCAAGCTGTAAGACCGCAATAAAGTTGGTTCCACCCACTGTTGGTGTCATCACTGCTAAAGCCTACAAAAAAGAGAGAATGAGAGGGAGTGAGTCAATCTATGTGTTTGCTTCTAACAAAAGGTTTATTGTCCTCACCGTGATCAAAGTCCATTCCATTCGGTACGTTTGGAAGTATAGTTGGGTTGAAGGAATAAAGGCCATGCTTGCCAATACCAAAGCTGTCAACCCTGCCTTGATTGCATATCGTACTTGGTATTTTCGAAACCATGAGAAGAAGCTCCAAAGGCCCAATCGGAAAGAATGTACGAAATTGCTTGGGGTTGGTGTATGTAAGGTGTCAAGAGTATGTGGATTGTTGGGTTGGAAGGATGAGTCGTTGTTTGATCGAAAGCCAGCAGTGAAGAAGCATTTGATGCCTAGTACTATAAACACAAGTTAGTTAGTTGAATTGAGTCACCCCCCCTCCTCTATTATTATACTTCTAATTTACCTAAAGAGGTCAATGAGGTTCGTGAATCATCTTGGTCGAATATTTGTTCCATACAGGACACCAGCACCTCCAGTTCTTTTGCAAAGGCGATCAGACAAAACACAAAGTAGTAGACCAAGAAGACATCATCAGCAGGCAAGTGGGATAAAAATGGATCATGTACGTCAAGATGAGATCGGTTGTTAGTGGTAGTCTTCGCGTTGTTGTTGTTGTTGTTGTTGTTGTTGTTTTTAGTATATTGTCGATACAATCGATTCAAAGCCTTTTGTTGTGATTGTTCAAAGACATCAAGTGCAAGACCGAGATTTCGGCGGAGGGTGGCAAATGATGGTGGGTGTGATGTTGGTCTAGTGGATGATGTTGGTAAAAAGTGCCATTGAAGGTGAATGATTGTTTGTTTACAAGTATATGCCAAAGATTTCATTGGTGGACCCACTGTTCGCATAAAACTGATTAGACCACCATCACCCGTCTTGTTGCTATTGTCGTTTTTATCGCCATTAACATCATGTGTTGCTGTATCATCAGAGATAGTTGCTGCTGAGACATCCTGAATGCTGTATTCCCTTTTCAGTGTTTCTTCGAATTTGCGCCGTTGATCACCCACTCTGATTTGATATTCCACATTATACTTGTTGTCCTTTGTTGACGTTGATGTGGATGTGGATGAGGTCTGTTGAGTCCTGTCGAATTGCAAACCACAACTTTTCCGCAAACCACCAATATGAAGAGCCAATTGTTGGATACTTTTCACCATGCGATCATGACCATCATCACCATTAAATTTCGACCACCACCACCATTCTAAACGTGCTTCTTGAAGACTGGATTCCAAAGCGGTAAAACTTGCCTTGTGTGCCTGGATTGCTTGTGCCAATGGTTCGTTTGCTTGGAAATCAGGAAGATCAGCGTCCAACAAGAATGTCTTTGTCAGTAGTTTCAACAAGATACGAAGACTTTGGAGGCTGTCATTCATATTAGAGCTAAGACAGTTAAAAAAAAAAGATGTGTCAGTATGAATCCTTTAACAATAGATAGTGAATGTACTTGCTTGAATTTTTTGGTAGCAGTTTGTGGCCAAATAAAAAAGCAGACAGCTGCAGAGATAGCCGATCCAATAGCAACAATGGCAACTGTGTCTTGAATTTTCTGCCGACTGTATTGTGATTCGTCCAATGTGTGTTCGCGGATCAAGATGGGAAACAATATGATGAATGCCAGGGAAGATGCTACACAAAGAGAGAGTTTATTCAGGTTAGTAAAAAAAAAAAAAGTGCCTTGTTTCATGTTTAATGTATGACATCATTACCTGTGCCAACACTGGGTCGATTTGAGTAACGCGCCTTTAAGAATGCCAAAAAGAGAGTACTTGTCAAGAGCCATCCAAAAAGAGTGATACAATAAGAAACTTGAGTTTGGTGTAGATAATCCAAAAAGTAATCAGTTGTCCAGAGACTGGCTAGACAGATAGATAGTGCCCCGAGTGTCATGATCCATCCAAGACCTGCTGCTTCAATCATGCCACCCACTGTTTTTGCCGGATTGAAGAAGACTGCTACCGTTGCTGCCATGTCACTTGCCACCCGATTCTTGACCACACCATCTTCACCACCATTAATCCATTGATGTAAAAAAGGTACAAAGGTAAAAGATGCACCAAGAATATACGCAAAACTGCATTTGAGTACCAGTTTTTGCCCTGTTGTGAGTGCTGGAAGTTTAAGCCGAGGTAAGATGTTGATTCTTTTTGATTTCTTCTTTTTGTTAGAATGTTGCATATCATCATCATCATCACTATCAGAGAAGTAATCCTGTTGATCCACCAGTTTATGCTTTGTTGATTGTTGTGTTCTTGTCGTTTTCTGATAAGCCATCACATCGTCATAAGGAGAAGCCAGTAAGCGAGTTGTTTCATCGGGACCCCTACAGTAATAATATAAAAAAAAGGTAATATTAACATATAAAGTAATTCGATATAAAAGATAATGGTTTACCTAGGTGATAGTATGGATGAGAAGGAAGGGAATCTTGGTACGGTGGATAAGGAGATGGTCCGCTTCTGTCGGGTTCCGTCGTCCATAATGACATCCACCTGATTATGATCAAAGTATGAAGATGCATAGGATGGTGAGATAAAAGAAGAAGTGCCAAGTGAGCCATAATAAAAAGACTGCGGAGAAAAGAGTGTTGACTGTTGTTGTTGCTGTGTTTGCCCAATCGTGTTGTATGATGTTGAAGATGCAGGAGTCATCCAGTTTTGAAAAAAGAAGGTAGAGTGGAAGGATGAAGCGTCTGTGTTTGGAGTGTCTTGTAGATCAAAGAGCGAGTTGTATGAGGTCATGGATGGTAGAATAATGTTGGCAGGTATATTAAGAGGGTGAAGCCGGTTAGAAGAAGTGGAGGCCACAGTCGTTCTTGGTACAGTCAAGGGACCAATGGGTTTATCATTATCATCCATACTGACTGTTTAAGGGTATAGAATGTGTAAAGTAGAATAAAAAGTAAGGGGTAAAGAAGAAGAAGAAGAAGAAGAGAAGGACAGAATGAATCGAAACCAAAGCATTTTATATTACAAAAAAAAAGGGGGGGGGAGGTAACAAAGAAAGAAGGGAAATGAAAGATTTGGAGATTATAACCAAGGTGGTGAAATCATAATTTCAAATGCCGATAAATCACAAAGGGGCACTCCATGTTTCATCGCCATCTTTGTATACAGTTGCATAAGTTTAATCAATTTTCGGTTCACCTTTATAACCATAGCAATTTATAATAGAAGAGTACAAGATGTTATGTTTATTTATTTTTTTAAAAAAAAGCCCTTTTCTTTGTGGTTTTGACGTTCACTGGCAGTAAAGAGTGAAACGTCAGATTTTGATATCAAGGTAACTGGGATTCCGAGTTTGATCCTTACTACGGATCAATGATGTAATGAAGATTTACTTTATTTATACAAGATATTAACATTAGATAATAGCAACTAGAGGGAGAGAGAGAAGGGGTGAGGGGGGAGAAGAAGGGTAATAAAAGGACTATACTAAAAAGGAGGAGGAGGAGGTATGTATATATAGATGACAAAGAGAGGCTAGGTATCCAAGAGATCAGTGATCATGTTCGCCGCCACCTTTAATTCCTCCAACAGATCGGAATCGACCAAAGGCTATTTCGCCAATAAAGATACCAACAATGATGACAATAAAGAAGCCACCATTCCCGGTCATCACCACCAACATGAGCAAGTAGCTGATAAATGATGATAAAGTGGTTAAAAAGCTACGTATAATATCAGTGATCCAAGAGAAGGGTGGTACCAATGGTAATTCTAGTTCTGCCGGATAGTCAGTCGCCGATTTTGACTATTATCATTTTAAAAAAAGAAAAAAAAAAAAAAGTAAGTATCGCCATCGATTCTATTCTGTGTCCTATACATACCTGGTATATGGAGGTTGTGCCATCTTGATGAAGTGATTCAAATCGTTGCCCCCGCAAAGCTACAAAATAGATTTCCAACCCAAGTAATCCCCGAGAGACAATGGCAAATAAGAAGAGCCCAATACAAGCTCCAATGTAAGCCGGTTCTGATTTCGGCATCCAACTGTCAAACCATAAAGCATCACCTGTTGAAGACCAATGGAAGGTACCCATTGACATGTCCATACCACCTGTGCTACCAGAAGTTCCGTGTGATGAATGATCCATAATATGTTTTTATGTTACAAGATATTGAAAAAGAAGTGAGCCGTTTAAAAGAAATATAAAAGGGGTTTAATCAATGAAGGGTTTATAATATTAAGAAGAAGAAGGAAGAGGAAGTGAGGAGAAAAAAAAAAAAAAGAGAGGCTATTTATTTGTGAGGCCGCGCCCACTAAAAAGGGCAGGCTGCAGCAAAATAATCTCATCGGGTCGGGAATTGAATTGTATAAACTCAGGGCACCTCCTCAAGATTCATGCACTTTTCTCATTAGACTATTACCATGTAATATATATATATATATATATATATATATATAGTCATTAACATCGCGAGTTTTTTGATACTTTTCATATAGTTGAATCAACTTGGTTTAGGACAAGTCTTTTAGAAAGAATAGTCGGATTTTGACGGGGACCACGTTTCTGGTTGTTGTTCAAGTATATCCCAAACATCATCCCATGTTTCACTATCCTATTTTACCTAGTCTGTAGAGTGATTTGTGGAATCATCCAAGGGTTCCATGAATTCGCCATATAAAAGTGGTAAAAATACCAATGGCGGATTTTGAAAACCAATCTCCGCATCCGCTTTTTGCATAATGAACGTTACTCTATCAGGTCATCCGATGATCCTATATCCGTGATATCTTTTTAAATGTCGTACATGTGAGTGAGAGACTATTGCTGCAATAGCATAATGGATTAAAATACCAGTAATAATAAAAGTAATCTTTATTGAATGATATCATACATTTATACGTAACAACAGCAAAGAGGGGTAAACAGCTATACTAGATGATAAAATATGACTATGACTATTGTTCTTCACAGAGCATTTCCACCTTGTATTTCGAATTTCCCAAAGAAGAAGATAGCAGAAGACAGCAACGTCACCCATCTTGATGCAATCGGATCCAGTACCTAACCCAATACTTTACCCAAGTGTAGCATAACACAGTATGCATTGGCATCGAGTTACTCCGATTAAACCCACCACATATGCCGAGTAAAAGAATCTTGATGCTGAGCCATAAAATATGCATTCAAGAGAATGACAGTCTGACTACGATCACGAAAAGAATCCACTACCACTATATCCATGATTTGCCACATTTCTCGGCCGAGTTGTAATATCGTCTATTATAGGCACCGAATCCGTGTGTCACGCATGCTCGTATACATTAGTGAGTGGGCGCCACTGTTAAAAGGAGACAACCTAGAATGATTGGACATCCGATAGCACCAGAGGACGGCGCTACCCGGATTAGATTTAGACAATATCAATTAGTATCATGATGTAAAATGAGCACTGTATAAATATAAAAAAAGATGAATACAAGATTGCAGATTCATACTGGAGGACAGAGAAAGAGAGAGAGACCACACAAAAGATACTGGATCATATTGCACCACCACCATTTGAAAAGTCTCATAACATATGCCCGCCAAGTAGATCCAGAACCATATTTACCTGTTTGATTGGATCAAGTCAAGTTGTAGTATTTCCAGAATAGAATGGAGCCAACTGAAGGAGCGGGAAGGACAGGCGATGCAAGGACTAAATAGTTTTCAGTACATGGAAGGAGGAGAATGACTGATAAAAAGTCGATAAAGTGATCAATCTTGGTGATAATGTTGTAAACTAGTCTTGTCGCCGCTGAGGTAGCCGGGAGTGTTGTTGAGATCTAAAAACGTGTAGAGACGTTAAGCAACATGAGTATTCGGAAGACAGTTAATGGGAGGATGTAAATACTTATAAAGAACCATTCGTTATTTGTGGTTACCATTTATTAGTATTGAGTGACGCTTTTTCCAAGGTTGACGAATGCATATCCAGCGGGGGGAAAAGAAAAGGAAGAGGGAAAAAGTAAAGTTTGAATGCGGGTGGAAGTGACCCGACGAGCGATTTTTCAAACTCGTCGCCGTGAAACTGAAAATAGATGAGCCAATAATAATTCAGGTCAGAGCCAAAAGACCTCCTTCTTTTTGAATAAATTTTCTTCTTCCTTTCCTTTCTTCTTCTTCTTCTTCCTTCTCATTCATCACCAACAATGACTTTTTTATTACTTTTTACTTTATTGACTTTGACTTGTCAAACTGTGTTCGGTCATTATCAATTGACCTATCCTCCCTCTCGTGGTTTTGATGAATCCCGTGAAGCGATCGGTCCTTGTGGCGGGTTTGACACTGTCAGCAGCAACCGCACAGACTTCCCTATCAAGAATGGTTTTTTGGAAATCAACTCGGAACATCCCAAATATACATATCAAGTGAATATTGCCTATGGAACCAATCCTACTGCCTCGGACTTTTCAAGTAATGGTGGTCAAGTCGCTCAAGGTCAAGTCTCTTATCCTTCTCAAAGTTGCCTCCAGGTCGATCTTTCCTCGGTGAAAAACGCTACGGATGGTACTCCTGCTACTTTACAAATTATTTATATGGCTGGTGATGGTAGTTTGTACCAGGCAAGGACCTTTTCTCTCTCTCTTTTTTTTTTTATCATTACAAGGCTGACTAACTCCTCTTTTTTTTTTTTTTTTTTTTTTTTTTTTTTTTTTTTTTTTTTTTTTTTTTTTTTTTTTTATCAGTGCACAGATGTCACGTTGAAAAACCAACCCTCAAACTTCAATACCTCTGCTTGTATCAATGCTGATGGATCCTCTCCTACCAAATCTGCCTCTTCTGGAAGCCAACCCTCATCGACAAATGGTGCGTCTACTATTCAAGCAGGTGGATTCATGATGGCTGTTGCTTTGGTACTCTCTATTGTGATCGCTTAGATCAACCAAATTAATTATACTTAACTTTACCATGATTGATTTTATAGAAGTTATCTGGTTTTATATTGTGATGTTGGAATGATGTTTGTTTTATTGTAATAAAGATAAAGACTTTTTTTTTTTTGAAGGTACAAAAAATACTTTAAACACCGCTCCCACCGGCACACGAATATTGCTTTTTTTTTTTATAAAGTGAACTTATCCCATGCCGTAAAAAAAAAATTATTGTCATGATAATAAATACACCTTGAAGTCTTTTAATCGTTGTCCTTTCCCCCTTTTTTTGCTAACGTACTTTGCATGAATTGAGATATATCATGTCGAGACAAGACCTCAGCAAATTTTGGACTCCGCTATGGATCAGTTTCTCAATGCCATCTTTGGGATTAGTTCGACCTTGGGTTGGGCATTGGAATAGTCTTAATTGTTATATTTTCTCGCTCCCCTTACAAGTGTCTCCCCCTTATACGCTACACATATGCACCATATTCTCGCCCCTTACACTTGTCATCACGTTACTGCCTTCAAACTAGTATAAATACCCCACTTTTCTTTTCCACAATTTTTATTTTTTTTCTTTAGTTTTATATATCTTATCATATATTTTTAACTCACCCTTTTTTATATAAAATTCAGTACAAAGGACTTTGATCCACCAAAACTACTGTCTTATTTTACTTTGTTTCTATCATCTATATAGAAACTTGATTTGTTTTTGACTCTATCATTAATATAGAAGTCCTTTATTTTATTACTTCAGACTATAAGTCTTGACTTTATTTTATTTTATTATTTTACTTCAAAGGTTGAATATTAACCACAAATATTCTGGTGCTCACTACTTTTAAACTCAAACGGTCTACTTGAATCAATCCATCTCTACAAGAGAGAAAAAGAAAATCAATTTAACCTCCGAACCAAGCACACTTTGACTGGTTCCTGAATTTCCTATTTGGACTCTATAAACGCAAATTTACATTATCTAAAGATAATAACATATCTACAACACTCATATAAAAACACAAAAACCACAAAACCACACCCACGTTACCTAAATCCATACACATTTAGCCGTAACAGCCGTAACAATCAAGTCGGCGCGTAAATATCACATTGAACAATGCGAAATTTCAAATCCAGCAAAACAGGAAGCAAAGACAAAAGAAATGCCCCGAGCGTGGATCGAACACGCGACCTTTAGAACTTCAGTCTAACGCTCTCCCAGCTGAGCTATCAAGGCGCACATATTTTTTAGACTTTAATGTTTTATATAAAGCATATAGTAAATATTCAAACACCGACGCACCCGGATTGGTGCGGAAATGAATGTTTTTTTGCCTTTTTTTAGACGGAAGCCGGGGTTTAAATAAACATTGTGACATTTTCAGGGGTGATCATTTAGGCTCTTCATCGCGAATACGACAAAAGAGTCTTTATTACAGTAATAAAAACATCATTCCAACGTCACTATATAAAACTAGATAACTATTATTAATTATGGTAAAGGTAAGTATATATAACTATAATGTTTGATCTAAGCAACAGCCATCGTGAATCCACCTGCTGGAATAGTAGACGTGCCATTTGTCGATGAGGGTTGGTTTTTCAACGTGACATCTGTGCACTGATATA
This sequence comes from Chlamydoabsidia padenii, assembly GCA_025330725.1. Lineage (NCBI taxonomy): Eukaryota > Fungi > Mucoromycota > Mucoromycetes > Mucorales > Cunninghamellaceae > Chlamydoabsidia > Chlamydoabsidia padenii. Next base: position 111,268 of record JAIWND010000006.1, on the reverse strand, counting down.
AAAATAAAAAATGGAGTTGGTCAGTCTTGTAATGATAAAAATAAAAGAGCGGGAGAATAGGTCAATTGATAATGACCAAGCACAGTTTGGCAAGTCAAAGCCATTACAGTGAAAAGTAACAAAGGAGTCAATGTTGGTGATGAATGAAAAGGGAGAAGAAGAAAGAAGAAAAAAAAGGAAGAAGAAAGGTCTTTTGGCTCTGACCTGAATTATTATTGGCTCGTTATATTCAGCTTCATGGCGACGAGTTTCAAATCCCGACTCGCTGATTTTCTTTTTTTTTACCCACCTTTTTTATTCTTCAGCTTTTTATTCTTCTCCTTTCTTTACTTATTTAATATACTTTATAAATGGAACAACAACTGATTGAACTTCTTTTGGTGGCAAAAAAAGCGTTATCCACTGGCCAGGCGATGGGTGAACAAGCTAACCAGCTATCCCAACAATCCGAACAACATGCTGATATCATTGAACGCACCTGGCCCAAACTTGTTTTTGTCCATAACCATATACTTGTACAACTCACCACACTGGATAGGATTCGGGAGTTCCTTTCGACAAAGACTGGTGACATTCGGGCGATTATAAAGGTAAAACAGATAGTTGATGATGAACTAATCTTTTACTGACTTTATACATATATATGTATATATTCATATAGGAAAGGGAGGCAACGTTGGCCAAAGTATCCTTTGAATTAGAATCTATCTTTGGTTTACTGCGCTCTAGTGTCATTGATCCCGGGATTCTTCAACTCAATAATAACACACAACCTGTAGTGACACTCTTTGATTATATACACGACCAAGCAGTATTGGAACTACAACAGAATGCAGACGATGAACTGGGTCAGGTGGAGGTAAGAGGAGAAAAAACATAATCCCTTTACTCTTTGTAACACTTGTCTTGTTGTAGATGCTTTGTAGCTCCGTGGAGGCGCTTTCTAAACAACTGGCCAATCATATCAGTGATCTTGCCGCTATGCAAGAAAATGCTCTGTCCATCTCTCTTGATCAATCCACTGCCAACTTTGCCAATGCTAAGACTCAAGTCCAAGAAACTGAAATGACCACCATGGCTAGTATATTGACGGATTTGACCAATCATTATGATCAATTGGGTGATGCTACAAGGTAAAACAACAACATCCATCCATCTTGCACTCTTATTTGACATATTTTTTTTTGTTTTGGGATAATAGGTATTGTCAAACTCATCCTGACGCTTGTGATAAAATGGATATTACAGGTAGGTATAATCAAAGTCATCCCTTTGTGTTAACTTTTACATTCATTCTTTTATAGTGTTGTTGGATGATCATAATGATCTTTCAGATATCTTGAACAGTCTACGGGATTCCTTGGATATAGTTGACTCGGTTAGGTAAGTGATATATATATATATAATATGGGGATTCATTATTAATAACGTTGATTTTTTTTTTTTTTTTTTTTTTTTTTTTTTTTTTTTTTGGTTTTTTATGTATACATAGTGAAGAAATTCAAGTACGAATGCAGATTTACACCACAGTACAAGAAGAACTCTTAAAAGTATTGGATCAACTGGACCAATTCAGCGTCCCGGGCGGCCTTGCTGATCACATCTCTGAAAAAGTGATACAAGTGGAAGTAGGTTACAAAATAACAAAGAATGATTGTGTTTCTATACCAACTTGATTATCATAATAGACGGAAATGAAGGAGCATGAAACCAAATTAGATCATCATTTTGAACAATTGATTTCATTGACGGAATGGTAAATATGATATCGAAAGGTCTAGTTGATATTGATTAACCCGACTCTTTAGGTATCGACAATTCACCTACTCTTATCATCATTTGATTGTGGAAGTAGAAAGACGAAGAAAGGTAGCGGAGGATCAAGAGGCTTTACGGGTTAAATTGATGGAGACATTGGAATCCGACTATCAAGGTAAAATAGACATAAAACAGGCATGGATGAATATACTAACAAAAAGATCTCACTAGCCGAAGTGCATGAACGACAACAATGGGTGACAAATCATGGCCATTATCTACCACAAGACTTGTGCGCATTTATCTTTGTAAGTATAAGAATAACCAAATAAAACCGTATCACTAACAAAAAGAGGATGATGTTTTTCACTAGGATCCCCCTTCCAAATTAACTATCATTAAAGAACAAGACGTCAAACCATTACCCCAACTATCAAATGATACCATCCAAAAGGTAAAAACAAAGACTGATTCATGTGGATATGCATTAATTTATCACTTTTATAGGCATTGGACGATGTCAGACAACAAAGACCATCGGTTCCGTAGATTAGTTTTTTTTTTCTTAACCCCCCCCCAAATTGTATTTATAATAAAGAAGAATAAACCATGTCTATATATTATCAATGCTTTTATTATTTATTGTGTCTAGGTGTATACTAGGTGGGAGAGAGAGAGAGAGGTGTGGGGAATCATATAAACATTGTTGGTGTGTGTGTGTGTGTGTGTGTCTATCCTAGGCAGACGATTGTTCTTGCTCTTGAGCTGCTGCTTTTTCTTTACCAAAGGCAATGGCACTCATACGAGCCTACAAAACATCGAGTGAGTATTATGGTATAGTCGACTTTTGAAGATCCTTACCAGTTCTTCTTCAAGACGACCTTCCTTTTTCAAATCCATGCGATGTTTCACCATCAAACTGATATTAGTGACATAGTAAACTACAACAAGAAGTGAATATGACAAAGAGTGAGTAATAAAGGATCTCTATTCATTCCACTTACTTACTTACTTGTAGTTCCTGCCAAAAGAAGCACCATAGATTTATGAGCAAGGTCAGCAAGGTTTGATCCCAAAGGCATGTTATTGTTATTTTTTTTTTAAAAAAAAAGAGAAGGAAAGAGGTGTGAGACCACTGGTTCCGTTCGATGTTGTATTTTTTTTTTTTCAATAATTTCAAATCCCGCTCACCCGCTGTGCTCTATTTCCGTCTTGTTTTTTCTTCTTTACTTTTCTATCTTTCTTTCTCTCTTTCCAACCATCATCTAATATACCAATCGACTTGACTTTTTTTTTTTTTCTTTTTACTACTTTTTATTATTTTATAACATACACAGATACACAATCACACATACATATTGACACTATGAATCTCTTTTTTGGAAAAGCCAAGAACAAGACCACTGCCAAGGATGCCATTTACAAACTACGAGATACTCTAGACATGCTTGAAAAACGACAAACATATTTGGAAGCCAAAGTGGAAAATGAACTCAAGATCGCCAAAATCAATGCTACAAAGAACCGAAGAGGTAAATTCCCACTCCCCCCCTTTTTTTTTAAAATTTTAATCCATTGGTCTCATACTTATTTTTATGATGGACTAGTTGCCCTGATGGCTCTGAAACGAAAAAAGGCGTATGAAGCCAATATTGAAAAAATCAATGGTGCTCGTATGACAATTGAAACACAAATGATGGCTATTGAAAATGCAAATGTGAATCTGGAAACTATGGGAGCTATGCGTGCTGGTGCGGAAGCCATGAAGAATATCCATGGATCCATGTAAGTTGACTTGGAAAATCATCATTATCATCATCACTTGACATAATCATTCATTTTAATAATCTATATTTTTATAGGGATATTAACAAGGTGGACGCAACAATGGATGATATCCGTGATCAAATGGACGTTGCCAATGAAATCTCGGATGCGATCTCTCGACCAGTGGGAATGGGTGAAGAATTGGATGAAGATGATCTATTGAATGAATTGGAAGAATTAGAACAAGAAGAACTGGATGCCAAGATGCTGGAAACACCGGCTCCTGCTGTATACACTCCCAATGTACCAACTCATGAACCAGGTAAGGAAACTAAAAATGAATGGTCAGAGGAATTAGAACTGATCTCTCTCTCTCTCTTTGTTTGTTTTAATGTTATAATAGAACGTAGACAACAGGTCAAGGATGATGAAGAAGAAGAATTGGAAGCTTTGAAGGCTAGTATGGCTTTCTAATCCCTTGGATTTACATAATAGTGCATTAGGCAAATACATTCCCCCTCCTCCCCCCCCTTTTTTTTATATATATATATACACATATAAATGTCTTTTTACAAAGTCTTCTGATCGTGTTTTAATCATAACAATAAAAATCAAGGTATCAACATGATACACAATATCTCACGTTTGACCAAGTTAAAACTCCGGATGGCCACATAAAAATAAAAAAAAGAAGAGTAGGGAACTCGGAACCTCTCTTTCTCCTTTACTTCTTTTTTATCTTCCTCGTCTTAATAATGCTACACAGCCTTAAAGTAACCAAAGGAAGTCATCCAGTGGAACTGACTTATGATGGTGAAGGTCTTCGTGTCGAAGGTGACTTTAATGCTCACAAAAAAGGTAAAACACGACTTGATAAAAAAAAAAAAAAAAAAAAAAACTCCATTCCATTCAACTCACTACTACTTTGACTTGCTAGCCAAACTACGACGCATGTGTGGTTGTATTCCTTTGCCACCACCTAAACTTATGGATCCTCTTTTATTACCTATTGAAAACAATGGACTCCTTCAAGTGTCTTACAATGACAAGACTCATACCATCCATATCCATGCCTTGATTCCTCTTACTCCCGATCAAGAACAAAGTCCTTTGGAACTGTATAAATTCATGTATACTGTCCCAGTCGGTCAAGAACAAGCTTGTAGTGACTTTTGTACAGAGGTGATGGCAGGTGCTTATAAAGGTAAAGGTTTTTTTTAAAAAAAAACACTATTTAGGATACTGTCTGACTGATTGATTGATTTTACTATGAATAGATATGGTGATGAAGAAGCGACTCAAGGTGTTGATTAATCCTTTTAGTGGTCAAGGTAAAGCCAAGCAAATCTATGAAACGCAAGTCCGGTCGCTTTTTGAAGCTGCCAAATGTCAAGTGGATGTCCAATGTGAGTTGATAGACCCCCTAAAAAAAAAAAAAAGTAACAACTAATCTCTCTCTTTCTCTTTTTAGATACAGAATATCAAGGCGAAGCGACTCAGATTGCTCTTGAATTGGATATTGAAGCCTACGATGCCATTGTAACTATCAGTGGGGATGGTGTCATCCATGAAGTCATCAATGGTCTACTACAACGATCATCAGCCGACCTTCTTCCTTTGGGTGTGATTCCCGCTGGCACTGGTAATGCCCTAAGCATCTGTTTATTGGGGGAACAAGCAGGATTCGACCCGACGACGGCGGCACTTCAAATCATTAAAGGGCGACCTTTGGCTTTGGATCTTTGCTCGATTACCTATGATGACCATCGGTACTTTTCCTTTTTATCTCAAAACTACGGAATCACTGCTTATGCTGACTTGGCAACGGAACATTTGCGGTAATAATAATGAAGAAGAAGGGATTTGGTCCGGTTATTAATTTTTTTTTTCTCAGATGGATGGGAGATGGGCGTACAGTGGTGGGACTGATGAAAGAAATCTTATCCGGCAAAACCTATGGTATGGAAGCGGCTATTCAGATTGTGGAAACCAACAAGGAAAAGATTCAACAACAGTATGAAACCGCGCATGAAACATCTACATGGACAAGTCTTTTATCTGATCGATCAGATACTCTTCCTGCCCTGGACGAACCTATCCCAGATGACTGGACTCTAATTCATGGTGATATCTCCTTCTTTTTGGCCAGCAAGACTCCTTATTTGGCCCGAGGCATGCTTAGCCATCCTTATGCTCTACCCAATGATGGTCTTTTGGATTTGTTATTGGTACGTGGAAATTATGGTGTTGCTAAACATATGGATGTATTCAACAAGGTGCAAAAAGGCAATCATTTGGATTCTGATATTGTAAGTACACATGTTGAATTCCGCCCCCCCCTCCTCTTTTTTTAACAACTTTTTTTTCTCTCTCTCTCTCTCTCTCTCTGTTGTTTAGGTGGAATATTATAAAATCAAGGCATTCCGATTGACTCCTAAACCAGCACCTGGCCAAAAGGCCTACCTGGCCATTGATGGTGAACATGCTCCATTGAAACCTTTCCAAGTCCAAGTCCACCCTCGTTTGATCCCTGTCCTTAGTTTATCCCATACCTTCATTCATACCCGCCCATAATATATCTACATCCATACCTATCCATAGTATATATATATTTATATTTATATGTGTCTTTATTTATGATAATAAAAAAATGGTTGTACTTTATTTATAAGGATATCAACGATAATGATATATACTAGTATTGCTAAAGGGTGTGTATGTGTGTGTTAAAAGAATTTCAATCCCTAGTGTTTAATTTTCCTGGACTTCCTCTTGGGGCTTCCGTCGTCGCTGTCGTCGCTGTCGTCGTCGTTGTTGCCGTTATTGTTGTTGTCGTTGTTGTTGTCGTCGCCGTCAACAGCGGCGGCGGCAGGGGAATCAGAAGGACCACGCGCCTTATACGCTTCCATTTCCTTCTTGTATCGCTCCTTATCCTTGTTAGCCATATCATTATAGACCTATAAACCAGAGAAAGAGAGAGAGAGAGGAGTTAGTGGTAGAATGGGATAGGGTTTACACTTGCCTGTTTTTGTTCGCTAGTCAGTCCTCTCCATTCGATCCCAGTTAATTGGGCGAGTTCCCTTTGATTGAGTTGAGGATTTTCTTCTTGAAGGCGTTGTCTAGTCTTCAAGCTAAAGTGTAAGTAGGAGGAGACGTTTTTCTTGGGAGCATCGGCAGGTTTTTCTTTTTTGCCAGAAGACACCTTGCGGCTATTCACTTTTGATCCGGATTGTTCATTAAGAAGACGACCCAATCGTGCAAAGTCTTCGCCGATCGATACGAGGATGGCTGCTACCTATTTATATAAAAAAGGTATGTCTTTTATTAGTTAAACACATCAAGATATATTTTGAGATCTCAAGTACTTGCCTGGGCGTTATGGTCAGGCATGATGTGTTTAGTAAAAGTAAAAGTGAGAGAGAGAGATGGGAAAAGAAAAAAAAAAAAACTGACACGGCCGGTGGGGGGATGAGTTCCCTAATTGGGATCCAATAGAGCTCAGTCACATAAACAAAAAGAAATGGTTTCTTCTCTTTCTCTCTCACTCTTTCTCTCTTTCTTCCATATATTATCTCATCATGCCATCGACAACCAGTCCATCACCTGCCGTAACATTACTACGTGAGGCGACTATACATCACCATCCTATCCATTACCTCGATGACCAAGACCAACCAGTACAAACAATGTCAGCGTGCACTCGACTCCAATTCTTGCCTGATCACACCATCCTTCCTCGCCAAACAGATACCCATATCAAGAAATCAGCACAGGACAGTAACTATACACTCGACACTCTAGTCTTCTTGGTACAACATGCTACCCTAGAGAACAGTGCCTACTTTAAAGAATGTCGAGAACAACATGTGGACCATGTCTCGATTGTCGACAAGCGGAAAATCATGGACTTTCTCACTGGTAAAATCGACACCTTACCTGCCACTGTCACAGGTAAAGTATTATGTATATGTATATAGAGAAAAAAGATCATCCTTACTCATCTTTTTTTTTTTTTTTTTTTTTTTTTTTTTTTTTTTTTTTTTAATACTGCTAGAGAAACGAACCAGACGAGGGGAAGAGGAATCGACCACGAGTATGACCACGACAAAGAAACAGAAAACCATACCAACACAACAAAAAACCGACCCAGTTAACACACAGACCGTCAAACGTATCCTTGCCAATGAACGGGAATTGGAAACACGTACATCGATTCTTCAAGGTACCAAATCATTTGACAAGTTGGGTGAATTGGTCAAATCTAGTTTATTCCCTACCACCAAATCTCAATCTCGATCTCAGCCACGAGGCGTCGTACCAGAGAAGAAACAACCAAAACTATCAATGGAAGGTAAAACAAACTAACAAACTGATCCTTGGCTTGATGATACTCACCCTTCTTTCTTTTGATAATAGATAAAATCCCGATCGTGATCGTACCTGCTGCTCCTACTGCTAAATTAAACTTGTACAATATCAAGGAATTCCTACAAAATGAAAGGTAAGTTGAAAAAAGTGATCATTCTGTAATGAATCACCACTGACTTTTTTTTTTATTTGGATTAGGTATGTGGATGCACAGGAACTTCGGGCATCGGGTGAAAAGAAACCAGAACAAGTGACAATTGAACGGAAACGATCTAATGGGCAGACGGTTGTGTATCATGTAGTGGATTCTGTATCTCAATTTAAACAATCGGATTGGTAAAGGAAAATATACAGATGGTGGAAACGACGGATTGACTCGTCTTTTTCTTCTTTTTATTATTATTATTTTATGTATGGATGTAGGGATCGTGTATGCTGTGTCCTTGCCTCGGGTCAACAATGGCAATTTAAAGGTTGGAAATGGGAAAAACCCTTGGATGTGTTTAGTAATGGTAAGTATATATAAAACAAAAGTGATGCTTGGAATGATATACTTATATTCCCACCCGCTCCATATGATCTAGTCAAAGGCTTTTATCCCAAATGGTCCTCAGACAAGGTGACAGGGTCTGCTGCCGAATGGGCTGTGAACTATATGAATGTAAGTTGATACATCAAATGGATCTTCATCTTTTTTTTTTTAACCTTTTTATCATATAGATTCATCGTGATCGTCGTTACATGGACAAGGCAGCGGTGGTGGACTTTTGGCAGAAACTAGATGCATTTAATGCTAAACAGAAACCCTTTTTAAATTACTAATTGTTTGATAATAATAAAAAATGACCTTTGCTTGATATGTCCTTTTTTACATTATCAACCGGTGTTACACAAAGACATTACTATGGAATCTTTTTAAAAAAAAATAGATGGTATAATACAATAGTGTTTTTATTATTATCATTATTATTAGTCAAGTAGTAAACAGAGTGTGGGGGAAGGGGGGTAAAAATAGATATACATACATAAATATATAAAAAAAAAGATAAACTACAAGTAGGAAGGGGGTGGGGGAGGTAATTTGGAAGTAGGAGGAGGTAGTTGTGGTGGCAAGACATCAGGCAAGAGACTTTTTATCCGATGATCTTCATTAGACAAACTAGATCGGGCGCTACTGTTCCGATGGGACCTATACAGACCAGGAGACATGGGCCCAATGGAGGTTCCTGTATCACCATAAATATCATGTTGACTTGATCGTGGCGAATACGTCAAAGAAGAAGAAGAAGAGGAAGAGTCGGTATCGATGCCACCACCATTCATGATAAACACATCTTCAGGTGAATGGACAAGGTGTAGTTTATCCTTGGTGATCGGCCCTTCATTGTCTGTGTCGGCCAAGTAGTGTATTGTTTTCTTTAATCGTTCCAACCATACCTTCATTGAATCTGCATGATCGGCTTGTAAGAACCATGTTGTCCCAGTGTTTCTAATCTCGATACAATACAGCACCCCGGCAAGATGGTCAGTGACAAAGACCTGGGTGTCACGACGTAGTTCCATATAGTCCCGGTACTTGTGTGTGGGTGTGTCGGTCTTGAAACAGTAGAGGAATCGGTCGGCAAGAATTACGTAGCGTCGTTTACGATGTTTGGTGACTAGTGACAGCATGGGAGAGGGAGGTAGATGTTTGGTGAGAAACCCTTTCATGGTGGCATGAGGCCAAATAATGTGCTGGTGGATGCCAGCCGCGGTGGGTCGGTATGAGCTGGAAAGGTCGGCTGTAATGTGTTTCTTTAATTCTTCTTGTTCTTTTCGGAATCGTCGTCGTTCAGGGGTTTCAATATCTACAGGGAAACCCATTGATAATGGCGAAATTAGGTCAAAATGGGCTTGATTTGTGGATCGTCGTGTAGCGTCGACACTAGGCATTGTAATGGAGAGGAAAGAAGAAGAAAGAAAAAAAAAAAAAAAAAAAAAAAAAAAGGCGCCTGACAAATTATTTATATTTCAGGCACAGATGAGTAGTGGAAATGAAACACCACCTATGGAACACTTTGAAGCGGATATTGAAACTTGCTCAGACTGGACTATCCTACCCAAAAAATCAAGGGCACCCGCCTATTGTGATTTAGAGTTAGGGATAGACCCAAACTAAAAAAAAAAAACTCCCTTGGAACCTCTTTTTGCTTGAAACATCCTTCAAAAAAAAAGAAAAAAAAAAGTCGGAATTCTAAAAACCAAAGAGAAGGGGAGGGATTCTTCATGGGTCCTGCAAATGAAATTCAAGGGCTTGACGAAAGTCAAATGGGTAGATGAACTTACCAATCGATGACAGTTTGTCTATATGGGGTAGTAGGTGACGTGAAAAAAAAGGGAAACCAAATTAAGAATGACCTTTCCCCTCTTTCTATTTTTCTCTTACTACTATATGTGATCCGTTCGAGATAAGACCATGCTTTTTGAACCAGAGAGGTATCGGAGATTCACCTCATTCTTTAAAACCTGGACCTGAAGATCGCGCGTATCGGAAACACAAAGATAACGTTTTGTGAACTCCGCTGTCATGCTGGTGTACCCCTAATGTAAATGAAATATTTGTGGTATGTATGTTTATAATGCATCATCAATGCGAAAAAGTGAATCATCATCATTAGGGTCGAGGTGATGATGACTACACTCTTTGTGATAAAGGACACAGCGCAGTATCATCAATGCAAAAATAAACTAGTGTCCAAAAAAGGCAATCTGATCAAACCCGGCTGAAATCTGTACCTTATTCCTGTGCCATGTAAGCTAACCATCTATTAGCTTCGTCTATATTTTTGTAGTCATCTTTCTTCAAAAACAAGTGAATCGCCGCTTCAATTTCATAGATGAGACTACAAACCAGCCAGGAACGTGGTGAGCATAATACTATTCAGGCATGCGCATTATCACTGTATACCATAGTGAGATTGTATATGACTATTCTATATACAATGAGAGTAGTTCTGTATGACATAAAGCACACATTTTAAGAGTATATAAGAGTAATGATACGTGTTTGTCTTTATTTCCATAAAAAAAAAAGTTAACAGCACTATACTAACTATATACTAAAACTAAATGATATAACCAGATTAAAAAAAAAAAAAAAAAAAAGGTGTGGGGGTAGGGAAGATGTACAGAGGAGGGGAATGATTTGGGACGGAAAAAGACCAGAGCCAGCAATTGGGAGAGAGAGAGGATATATTTATATACATAAGGTATCACTTTGGGGCACTGACATGTCCACACTTGTCACACCTTCGGTATGCTTCGGTTGTTGCAAACCTTTCAATAATCGGTTTCAGTTGTGTGCCAAGATCAGTACAATGGAAGGATTCTTCATAAATGATGTGTCGACAAGAAGGTTGTTCACAATACCAACGTAATTTATCTAATAATAATATAGATGAGTCCCTCTTTCTTTCTTTAAATAAGCGTTTCAACTTACCGATATGATGTGATAATCTTTCCCGTTCCACCACCAAACCAATAGAGTCGGGAAATCGTACTGGATTATGCGGTACATTGGCTATAAAGGAGTAAGAGTGAGTTTATGCTGTTTTCATGGTCTTTTTTTTTTATATTTTTATTATCATGATACTTACGAGGTAAGAGAAACATATCCCCTTCGTTGACATACATGTCCTTGAATTCACCATTGTCCACCACCTTGATCAAAAGTTGTCCTTTGAGTTGATAAAACCATTCCTACCACAAAAAAAAACAGGAGAAGAGTGAGTGAGTGAGTGAATGAGTTTAGTTAGTGATTCTCCCTTTGTTTTACTTACTTCAGTTTCATTGACATGATAATCCGATCGACGATTAGGTCCACCCACCACCATGACAATAGTGTCTTTTCCTCGGTATAATACATAATTGTTGACAGGAGGCTGAAGCTTGTCACCGTTTTCTTCAAGCCATTTAGGCAAGTTGATTGGAATTGGTAACATAAGAGTGTAGGATGGTTAGAAAGAAGAAGAAGAAAATAAATGTCCCTCCCTTTTTTTTTTACACCCAAGTCGGGATTTAAAAGTTTAGAAGGGAGAAGATTTTTTTTTGTTGGATCCATGATGCATGCATAATGAATCTATTCAAAATAAAACCTGCCAAAACCCGTGCACAATATCACATGGTTGGTAAAGTCAGACATTATCCCCCCCCAAAAAAAAAAGAAGAAGACAGCATCCAAAGAGTGTGTTTTTATTAATGTAGAGTAAAATGATTACTACACTAGTTACCACCATCATGTAGAGAGAATCGTGATCATCTGGGGTGCCGCATACATCTTGCATCATGCCGTATGAGGAAGACGTGCATATTTGTTCGAATGTTATTCTGATGATCCAGTCCATTTGTATGAGAAGGTGTTGTGTTTGCCGGCATAGTAGTTTATGAAATACAGGTTCCCCAAAACAAAGAATAAGTATGTTAGTATCTTTTTACCTAATCAGTAGGATAGAGGTCTTTGGAGTTATTGATTAGCACATCTTGATAATGTGCCTACAGACAGGGTCTAATGCCAAAAGAGATCTCTAGTCCTTCCCCCATCCCAAGTAATCACTTTGTTGATTCAATTACTTTTTACCTTTATTGAATAGACATTATAAACTTGATGGTGGTGGATCGAAGTCGAGTGTAATCATTAAGGCCTACTATTGATGAAAAAGAGAGACGATTAGATAATCCGAATCCTGAGACATATTAATAACTATTATTTGTAGTAACAATACTACATTTGAATTGTTTTATAACTTATATTCGTCATCTTTGCTTTTCGTCATTTTGAACTATAAACAAGGAAAAAAAGGGAGCGAGAAAGTAATGAAGTCCCCCCCTGATATACTTTTTGGTATTCAAAAAGCCCGCTTCCAATTAAATCCCCGCCAGTTTCACATTCTCCAGCATAAAAAAAAAAAAAGAAGGTGATTCCCACTTTTTTTTTTTTTTTTTTTTTTTTTTTTTTTTTTTTTCAAGTATACTTGTTTGTCCAACCCATGAGCCTATCTCTTACAACCACATTTTTGAAAAAAGTCACTGATGTGCTAACGATCGAGATGAAGGACCAGATCACCCGTTTGACCGACCGCTGGATTGATTCCCCGATCAAACGCAAACGAGTATTTGATGATATTACCAATGTCATTCCTACCGAGTCATCTGATAATGATGATACGATGGTATTGAAAGAAATCGATCTTTTGCTTGGGTTCACTCATACTCGTAAGTTGTTCATGATTACATCTTTTTTTTTTTTACTGAACATTATGAACATTAGTCAAACGATGGTATCTTGGTATTCTTCAGAAAAAGTAAGATAGATCGGAGGCGGCGTTTTAATATTCATGCGATTTTGTTTTTTTTTACAAGTAATATGAAGAATAGGGAAGAGGATTTCCAGACTTGTCAAGTCATCAAGAAAGGCGTAGTGGAGGCGGAACGTCATGCATTGCGTATATTGGATCATGTCGAGACTTATGCTTTCAAACGGTTGGATCTCTTCAAAGGAAATAAGGATGACTGGCTTGATCAAAAGAAAACGTAAATGTGCATTCGTTTTCTTTTTTTTGTCATTTTAACTGATATACCTGTTTCATAGAACATTGGCTACCATTAATATGATATACATGATTAAGACGAAACATATGATGAAAGAAATCATCTCCATCTGTATGGAAAAAAATAACTTTATGCATGATTTCCATTTTCAAATCCCGACCCAACTCACCCCTCCTTTCTTTTTATATTAGACACAGGGTTTTACGACATGGCAGTTAAGCTGTCCAAACAACATAAACGATAAGATTAAATAAAATTATTTTATTGGATGATAAAAAAAAAGTGATGTGATAACTATGCTACGTGTATAAACTACCATTGTGATAACTGTGTTACGGGCCATTACCAATAGCGACCACTTCTTGCATAAGCGACTTCTTCTTGATCACCTCCATAGTTCTTGATTTGACCAAATACGGCAGGAGGAGGTGTATATTTCTTGAGTTCCAAAGCACTCCGTCCACTGGGTATTACTTTTTGCAAGTCTTGTCGAGAAGGGATTTCTTGATTAAACACCTATTATATAAACCAGAAAGAAGTTTAGTATTCCTTTTCAAATCCCGTACCTGGAGTAGTTTACCTACCGTATCATTGATCATGGTGAATCTTTGTAATAGTCCATTCACATTTTCTTCTTCCTTTAATGCCCTGGCTGCCACCGTAGTTGATTTTCGAATATGGGGCTTGGATAGACTTGAATGTTGTAATGATCTTAAATCAGCTTTACAATCCCTTAGGAATCCAACCGCAATTCCCATTTTCCTAACCAATAATAAAAAGAGTCTAGTCCTACAGAGTTGATCCTATAAGTAAAAACAGCAAGGACTTACTGATTGTCATTTGCATCCTGTGCCAAATACTTTTTCGCCATAGCCTATCAAATAAAAAAAAAAAAAAAAGAGTTGGTACGACCATTCCATGATTTTGTTTTCCTTTTACCTTGTAAAACATACTACCATCTGACAGATACTTTTTGAGATCCGATGATACGTCTTGGCCACTTTTCCTTGCCGAGATCAAACCATACGCCATATCATACTGTTCAGCCACTCCAATAAATAATTTCGCTGCCAAAGAGTTTGATAGTTTCCTATTAGTCAATGCCACAGCCTGTGCATCCGCCAAAGTCATCCTACATAATAATAAAGAGAGCATCATTTAGTCTCTTCCATAGTCCCATAGGTGACTTACTTTGATAAGGCCAATGATACTTCACGAATAGTTTCTACCGGACGTTGTTGATCAGACGCGCTTGTCCACTTTGGAATGACTTGATCAGATACAAAGTGAAACACACTGGCCGCGGTGTTAAGTGCATCGGCGGTTTTGTTGTATACCATCGTCATATCTGCTTGACTGTTGGGTTGTAGTGCCAAGAGATAGTCGCTGCCTTGGAGTGAGACGGCGTAGGCGTAGGTTAATAGGACAAAAGTGAGTTCATAGTAAAAGTCCTTGCCTACAATTCGTGGGGCATTGCTTTTGGTGTGTATAATGTGATCACTGAGTGTCGACCGCCAGGATGTTTCTATACATGTTAGTTTCATATATAAAGGAGGTTAGCTTGTAATGGGAGGAAGATGTGTTCTTTTTTTTTTTTTTTTTTTTCTTTTTACCTAGATTCTTTTTGAGTACCAGTTCCTTGGTTTCCAAACAGTTAATGATACTTATCAAGTACGGTAGGTAATCATCAATAGCCTAGACAATGTGTTAGTATTTCCATTAGTTCCTGTGCCAGTTGAATACAAACTTACGTTGACAATGCCAGCCAAGTCTCGAGATTCTTGAGATTCCTTCTTGTGACCCTTCAACACCGTTCGTAGTCGCCCTCTTTGAGCAGTAGCATCCGATATACTTGAATAGTGATCACCTGTTGATTCAAAGTAATCAGCAAAAGAGACAGCGCCAGTTGTGGGAAGTGAGAAATTGTAACTCATAAAGAATGTGTGGACAAAGAAGAAAGAAACCAATAAAAAAAAAAAAGAGGGGCCAACAAAATAAAAGCGACGAAACATTGAATCCCCGCCGTAGTGTTTTTATTATTGCAGTCGAATTAAATAAGCTTTTTATACAAATGAGGACTATATCTATCTAGAGGGGGAGTTTTATAATGTTGTGTTGATGGAGAAGCTTAGCAGCTTGGCAAAATGCGTCTGTGGTCAAATCTTCAGGTCGTGCTTTAAAATCCAGCACTTGTTCCATTTCCGCCAGTACTTGTTCTGATTCAGGCATTTCCTTCATGAGTCGTCTAATTAAACCAATATCATGAGTTTTAACCAGATTAATATCCTCCTTTTTTTTTCTTACCTAGTAATATGTCCCACCGTCTTTCGTCGTTTCGTAAAGTAATATCGAAGTACATTTTCTAATGTCAGATAGGCATCTATTTTTAAGCACAAAGTATTAGTAAAGTCGCATCACAAAGGAGGGTCTTCCATATGTTTTACCTTGTTGATCACCCATCAAGTTAACTTTGGGTATCAGCTGAATGACACTAGCATCCACCTACAAAGTAATAATAATCAAGTGTGAGTTACATTCATATAGTATTATTATTATTATTATTATCCTTATTGATTTGTACCTTGGGTTTGGGTACAAAGACAGATGCAGGAACATGATAGACTTCCTGTACGTCACACAAACTTTGAGCCATAATAGCCAATCTACCCCGATGTCCTGTGGATTCCTTGGCAACCAAACGCTACCATTGTCTATTGTTAGTCATACCGTCCAAAGTAATCCCCCACATCTATTTACTTACATCGCCCACTTCTTTTTGGAACATCAATGTCATACCAGTACCATCGGGAGAAGCACCAAATAGACCTTGCCGGCCGGCCAGCATGTGAAGCCATTGGAGTAAAAGAGGGGTGGCGACATTAAAAGGGAGATTCCCCATGATATGGAGAGGACCCATGGTGAGAGGTGGTGCCTTGTCGAGAATCGTTTGGTGTGAGATATCCAACATATTGCCCTGTATCACTTTTAACCGATCTTGTGACGCTTCCGCCAATTGCTACAACAACAAATAATAATAATAATAAAAAGAGTAACTAGTAAGTCGTTGAAAGACACCATTAACAAGGAACTTACCTTTAATGTTGGTTGGAATCGATCATCCTTTTCAACCGCCACCAGATTCCTAACGCCAGCATCTAATATGGATCGGGTGAGTAGTCCAGGACCTACAAAAATAAAATTAAAAATTGAAAAAAAAAAGAGTCAGCGAAAGAGTATCGTTCAATCGTATAAAACAACTTGTTTATCTCTTACCAGGTCCTACCTCGACAACAAGGGGTGTATCTTCAGAGAGCCGTGCACAACGTACGATTTTATCTATATCCCATTAAGAATGTTAGTAAAAAAGATCTCTTTTACACAAACCAAAGATTTACCTGTTATATTCTTGTCTAATATAAAGTTTTGACTTAATTGTGACTTTGCTGATAATCCATATAGTTTGATGAGCTCCCTGATGGAAGGTAAACGTGGCAAGATCATTAAATCAAGATGCAAAACAATGGACCGTCAAGTTTTTCTTTTCTTTTTGTAGGTGTATTTTTATTCCCCGCCATTTCAATACCCGCCGAGAGTGGAGCATGAATCGGGCCCATGAATACATTATATAAAAGAGCCTTCCAAGTTTATTAATTGATCAATATAAAAGAGCATCACATATATAAAAAACAAGAAGGGTAGAGTTAAGGTACGTTTTAAGGGAAGTACTATAAACTACATGGGATCACAAAAAAAAAAAATCTATGCCACGGCCTTTTGGGAGTTGGGGTCTTGGAATAGATAATCTTCGGCCACTTGAGCAAAGTCAGACATGACACCATGGATGGACTTTCGGAAAGCAGCCGAGTCGGTTTCAGGAGCTTGTCGAGAGGAAGAGACACTGAGTCGTACTATATCCTTGTCTATGGCATAGTTCACACCATATCCATCCGTGACCACTGGACCAAAGGCACCCCATGCAAGTGTACCAGGAGAAGTATTGGAAGTAGATAGTTTCCAATATTGTGACGCGCGGTAAATAGGATCTTGGAAGATAGCAGCTTGTTCCGATTGGGCTTCTTCGGGAGTCATTTGGAAGTAGAGACCAAACAAGTGACGATCGATACCTTGACCTAAAAAGAAAAAAAAAGAAAAAAAACATAATAGTTAGTAAAATGATTAGCCCCACATTCTATTCACTTACCATTGCTTGCCGCCCGCATATATTCACTATGACTAGCCAAAGCCTTTTCCAACAAAGCCAATTTCTTTGTCATCTGTATTCCCATATGTATGTGTTGAGTAAATGTGTGGATGCAATGATGATGGTGTACTTACCGGCACATCCTTATCATCCCATGCCCTGGTGAATGCCACTGATTCTTCAGATAAAGAGCGCACCGTTTCAGTTCGACCCGTCAAGAATTTACGAGTGGAGGCGGATTCATAAGTAGGACAGGATTGACCATAATGACGGTAATAGGCCAATTGGAACACCATTTGCATCCAACTATCAGGTCCAATCTTGGCACGCTTCATAAAGGTAGATCCATAATCCTTATTATGTAACATGGCAACATCCAAATCATCAATCATTTGCTTGGCATTTGCTTTTGCTGTTTGTAATGCTTCATTCATCGTGGTTGGGTTGTCAATCACCCAGGTAAGATGACGAGGAGTGGCGAGTTTCACCGAGGATGATTCAGTTTGGATAGGTTCCCTAATAGCAAAGGACAATCAATACTAGATTTTTTTTTTCTCTTTTGTTTTTGACTTACTTTTTCAACACATCATCAATCATACGAAGGGGTACTACTGCATCCACTGGAGAATGTTCACCATTCACACCGGCCGCACCATTGGTTTCCACAATGATCTGAGTACCTTTATCAAACCATCGATTGTAAGCATTTTCACCATGTGACATGTTACGATGTGCCTTGTCCAAGTCTTGAGGAGACGAGTAATGATCCAAACATACCGCAAACAAAGACGTATCGATATCGTTGAGTACTTTAGAATTGTCAGGATTGGTTTCCAGAGATTGTCGAATCTATTTACAAAACATGACTAGTTAGTATCAATAGTGAACTACATTTATCACTTACCTTTGCCCAAGTATCACGATTTTCCGAAGTAAAAAGTCCAATAGGTAGTTGACGTTGTTGTTCAGGGATACTTTCTACATGATCAACGACTTGGCGCAATTGCCTAGACAAAAGAATAAATAAAGTTTAATCCACAAATATTTTACTGTTATGATGGTACTTACTTTTCAATGGTGTCCACTGATACAGGTTCACCTTGAGATCCAATTACATCCACCGAGAAGATTTGATCTTTATAAATCACCGTGATATGTTTAGCAGTAGCAGGATAATGAGAGATCACTTTATCAGCAGGAGAAGCGGCGATTCGACTGGTACTGAATACACCTTTTAGTTGATGCATACAAAAGGGGCCTGATCGAGATGCTTCAGGTTCAATTTCTTCCCTAATTGTAAAAAAGTAATATCAGTACACACATTATCATTAGCATTATCACTCAAGTTTACCTATTGACACGGTTAGAGTAATCCACCAGACCTGCCACGAATCCTGCCGCCCTGTTCAACTGGAAAGGTGTGGCCACGCCCTGAGTAATAGGTTCCACTAGCCCATCAGGATGGTTCTTGAATTGCATCCACCAGTTAACATTAATCATACAAGGTTCCCGGTATTCCAGATACGCCTTGTTGAGCCATAATTGATCCAACCATGAGTAACCTTTGGCCTGTTCTTGCTTGTCCAGTTCATAGAGTCGGTTTTGTAGTGTCTTTCCAAAGTCGCCTTGAGTGAACTGGTCAATCTTGGCACAAGCTTGTTGATAGTCGGATGACGAAGTGAAGAGAGGAATCAGACTTTTCTTGTAACGTTGACCAGTAGCCTCCAATTCAGGAATAGGTAAAAAGGGTATCACCTTTTGATTCGAGAAAGTTTTGGCAGAATATAATCGACACCTATTTGAAAAGAAGAAGGGAAGTATGAGTTGGTTACAAACACCGATAGTGCCCCTCCATTTTTTATGCATTGACTTACCCAGACAATCTTTTAGAGGGAGCAAGTAAACGGAGCATGGATGGAAGAAAATAAAGTAGAAAAGAGAGAGAGATAGAGAGAGAGAGAGAGAGGAAACGCCTTCCCCGCTTTTTTTTTTTTTATTTATTTATTTATTTTTTTTTTTTTTAAAAAAAAAAAAAAAAACATATCATCAAAAATGAAGGTAACATGTGATTCCTATCATCCCAAAAGAGAAAGATCTCCGCTGTCGTGTCCAACGGTAAGGATTAAGTTTTATAGTCTAAGATTCATTCAAAATGAGAGAGGGATTTTTATATTATAATTATTTATTAAGACAAATACAGTGATACTATATATGATAACTACAAGTTCAAACTAAACTACAAACTATGGTGATGATTTAATAAGGAGGATAGCGAGGATGCTGTTGTGGTTGTTGTGGTGGATAAGGACGTGGTGGGTAAGGTTGTTGTTGAGGTGGCATTGGTCGAGGAGTCGGGAATGATTGACGTTGTGATACTGGTGGTGGATAAGATTGAGGTGAAGGTGTTCCATTACTATAATGAGGTTGAGGTGGATAAGATTGATGTTGAGCATACATTGGCCTAGGTGGATATCCATTAGCAGGACGAGGATAAGGTGATGGTGCTTGAGTGACAGGTGGGCGTTGATAAGGTGTTGATACTACTGGTGATGGTTGATTCACAGGAGGACGTTGATAAGGTGTTGATACTATTGGTGATGGTTGATTCACAGGAGGACGTTGATAAGGTGTTGGTACTACTACTGGTGTAGGAGGCATGGATGAATATCGACTGGATTGAGTAGAAGGAGGAAGTGGATGAGGATAAGGTTGCTGTGGAGGCAATGGTAATGGCCTGGTTGATGGATGACGTTGAGGTGGATTCATAGGTGGTGGAGGTCGTATATGTAATGGAGGTGCATGATAAGGTCTTGGTGGATAAGATGATGGTGGAGGTCGATTCGCATATTGTCTAATGGGAGGATGTGGGTATTGTTGTTGTGTTTGGACAGTTCCCTAGATATATACATATACACGTCTAATTAGTAAACATGTCATTTCATTCTTATTATGATGATCTTTACCGCATAAAATGTCAATTCCAAATAAATTTGTCCTGCCTTTTTTCCATTCATTACCAAAGGAAAGAAGTCTATGTAGAGAGTATATTAATATATAGGATAATGTGTGTATGTTTCCTGCCCTAATTACCATCGTGTTCACCCTTTTGAAGTACTTGGTGTAAATCCACATGTCCCTCTGATATCAAATTTTCCATTGTTGCTTGTCTATTGAATATCTGTACAAACAGTCGTGTGATTCCGGCGGGCATTGGCAAGTTAATCTATCAAACCCCCTTTGCTTATTAGTATACATTCTTCCAGTTAGTGATGGTGTATTTACTTACTTGGTCGTCCCATATTGGGTTCTGGCCACCGCGTTGGTCTATTTTCGTTTTCTTTGCTGCTGAGCCAAGTTTGAATATACAAAAGGGATCTTGATTGCCATTAGCCTTGAAGAGTAATATTAACGATAGATTAGTCATTGTTTCATTTTCAAAGTTCGTTCCCTATAATGCCAGGCACATACTTACCACTAGTCTTGGTAAATTTTCCTATTGGAGAAGAATAATAAAAGGAATCGTTAAAGTTAATGGAGTCACCTCTTTACTAAATAAACTTGGAGAGGAATTTTTTTTTTTTTGGTCTTGGTCTTTTTTTTTTTAACTTGCCGCTTTCAAAGCAATAACAACCAATTCACCAATAGTAGCCATAGGTTATGTTTAGCCAATTGTGTAGTATGATTGTGGAGTAATAAAAAGAAGGGTCTTAAACACCGTAAAGTTAAAAAAGAAGAAGAGGGAAGAAAGAAAAAATCAACGTCCCAGTCAAGAAAAATAAGAAAAGGCGCTGTTTAAAAACGGGCTTTTCGGCTTTTGAAAAATTACCAAGAACACTGCCCCTTTCATTACTACCATTAGCAGTGTAAAGAGGTATTTCAGTGTTTGTTATTAAACCCCTTTTTTGTTTTCAGTCAATATGCTTGTACAACATTGAAAAAAAGACATCAAGTTTCATTGCAAAAGTACACCTGGTTAAAAAACATGTTTAAAATCCCGTTTCATGTACATATTGTGTATGTACGACATTTCGAGCCATTTCATTGTATATCGGTATTAAAGGATAAAATGCCATCATCGTACACAATAGGGTCGTCATTAAAATTACAAAGTCACCTAATCACATGCAAAGAGCAACGTGCCAAGGATCCATCATTAATGTTTTGATTAACTTTTTATTAGAAATTAGAGAGAATGATGTAAACAATAAATAATATCAAAGTAGATGCTAGGGATTTTCTGTTGGTATCGGTTATTTAAATTTGTCCTTAATGATTTGGCTCCATCACCTCCAGAGATACCACCAGCTACAATACATACCCAGAATCAATCAGAGCCAACGCATCGTTCCAGACCTTGTCCCTTGTTCGTAACGGAAGAGTTTAGCATGTCTATACAAAAGAGAATATATTAGTGTCAAAAGTCATGATGCATAAATCACATTGTATACTACTTACAATTCAAATAAAGCATCTTCTTCTTCTTCCTAGGTCTTGACTTGGTACTTTGTTTTGTTAGACAATAGGTTCAAAGTGGAAGCTTGCTCTATATCAATAGTAGCAAATAAGAACTAGAGTTAGTGAATGAATCTCCAACAAGACCACTACCCGTATATTTTTTTATCAGTTTCTGCAACATGATTAATTCATTCATTTATCCCAATACATACCTTTTATTCTTGTATACTATTCTTCAGTATCAACCATTGATGCTTGGTTTTCGAGTAGAGATTAAGAGAAGAAGAAGAAGAAAAGAAAAAAATGGGGGGGTCGCTGATATTGAAAAACCATTCAGCTGTATTGTATTTTAATTGGCTCCCCTCTCTAGCGGCATTTGAAATAGATCGGGAAACTTTCATGCCAGGAGACACTTTGTTTTCAAATCCCGTTACAGAGGGTCTCTCCTTTTGTGATCTCAAGGTTGATTGGTACAAATCAGGGGGTCTATCCATAAAGGAGGACTGTGCGTTATTTGTTGATGATGATGGGATGATGATAAATAAAATGTCAGTCCATGATCACATTCTTTCCCACAAAACTAAAAAAAAAAAAAGAACAAAGAACAAGGAGGATAATCCATACTCATGTTCATTGTAAAATAGAAAAAAAAAAAAAAAAAACTGAATGATCAAAGAGTCATCTCGATAAAGTATGGATTTCATGCTCTTTATTAGTCAGTTATCGGATAAAGTGGTATAATCATGTGGAGGAAACGGGAAAGGGGGATGTTAATCGATGAGATAGATACCCATGAGCAACACAAAAAGTAACCCAAGTTGGAACCCATCCTTAAGGCTTTCATATGCTTTTTAGGTATTCCGAGCAAATGGAGAAAGACATGAAGAAACTCGTGACCTAGTCGTTAGTAGCGTTTAATTCTTTGCTGTGGTGACTAGTTACACAAGCAGAAAAAATAGGGGGTGGGGGCTGTGAATGAGTTCAAAAAGATTTCTTTCTTTTTTTTTTTCGCTTTTACTTTTTTTTAACTCTCTTTCCTCTATTTCAATTCACCTCACTTCTTCTTTTCTTACATTAATATGGGGCAACCAGCGTCCAAAAGTGCACGACCCGATACTTTTTATAACTATAACGATTTACACAACAAATTCACCAAAGCGACATTATCAACCCTAGCCGTACCCATGGTGATTATCGCCTTCCCACTATTAAATGCTTATACTTTTACCGAAGAAGAACTGACTGGGTTCAAGGTGATGGACGGTGCTATTGGTGGATTACTTGGAGTGATTGGCTGGCCACTGGCGCCCTTTTTGGCTTGTTACGGTGTATTCCAAGTCCTCTTTAAAGACGGACCCACTGAACCATTACCTATTCCACAACATATCAAGGATGCAGCTCGACGATCGATTGGACTCAATTGTGAACAGTTTTATAACGTAGCTGTTGTTGGTGTCGCTGGTACAGGAAAGGTAATAGACCGAGAGAAGAAGAAGAAGAAGAAGAAGAAAAAAAAAGGGGGGGAATACACAAGTTGACTAGTACTAACACTTTATCTTTTTTGTATATATATACTAGAGCTCGGTAGTGAATGGTATATTGGGATATAGAGATCATGATAAAGACGCAGCCATTACGGGGGAAAGCGAAACCACCAAGAAACCAAGAGCCTATCGTCACCCAGACTTGCGATCCATGATTCTTTGGGATATGCCAGGGGCCAATACAATGAACCATCCAGCAAGTACCTACTTTGAAGACAAATTCTTATGTGCTTTTGATTCTCTTATCATTGTCACTGCTGAAAGGTAATGAAAAGAAGAAAAGAGTAAAAAACAATGAATCACCAGGTTATTAAATAACAAATCTTCTTTTATATAGACTGATGGAAACAGATATCAAGATTGCCAAACAGGCCCAACTTTGTCAAATTCCTGTACTTATTGTACGCAACAAAGCCGATCAAGCCATTGAATCCAAAATGCGAAAGATACGAAACTCATTGGAGGTGGAGGACGCCATGATAAGGACAACAACAACAAATACGATTCATCCCAATGATGGTACAACAATGGCGGAGGAACCAGTCCGTAGTACGATCAAGATGGATAATGATCGATTATGGGCAGAAGCATGTGGCCAACTGGGGAAGGAAGTTCGGAAAAGTATTTATCGACAAATGAAAGACAACAAACTTAGCACGAAACGACTCTTCACCATCTCTGCTTGGAATCTTCAAGAATTCGTGTATACGCTCAGCACTAAAAAGTTACAAAACAACCTTAAACTCATCGACGAACAACGCTTCTTACGGGTCTTGATAGAGGGCGTCATCTTAAAAAGGAAACGGGAACTCAAAAAGAAGAAAAAGATGGACCCTTCCCCTTGATCACTTGGTTTTAGTATATAATGTATAGCATCTTCTTTTTTATTTTATTGTATATCATTTAGTATCAGTATTTTTTTTTTCTTTTTTCTTTTTAGCATATAACCATTTATTCTTTTTATTTTATTATATTATTACCCTACCCTTCTTTATAAAGTCATTAACATAAACAACTTAATAAACAAACACTCATTGAACCATCTACATTGTCTTTGTCTGTTGTTAATAGTAACGGAAAAAGAGGATTAATACAATCATCATCTGCTAGCTTGCATCATTTTAAAGTCAAATCAACATTCTGGCTGATTTAACCACAAACAGTGCATCAGTATCATAATCATCAGGTACCGTCACTACGATCAACTGCAGTTGCATCACTCCATCATCATCATCATCATTCCACATAGTAATAGTCAAATTAGATCCATGTCCACTTTATTAATTAATCAAATAAACAAAATAACCTTTATGCTATTACTATTCTATCTATACTGTTTTCCCATCCATACCACCAACAGGTAATAGCGCCGCTGCCACACGTCGTCCTTCTTCAGCAAGTACATTGTAAGTCGCTGCCGCATGTTTCTACAATAGATATATAAATGAAGATTAGATCACCAATGTGATAACACCCATTCACTCCTTACCGTGTTCATTATATCCACTTGGACACCCATATCATGGAAATGTTTCCGTACGTGAGCAGGTAGAGGTGCAAAAGTAGATCCAGTACCAAACAATATCAATTCTATTGCAAAGATAAATGAGTATCTTTTCTTTTAATCCTTTTTCCTACTTACCAGGTTTTGGAGAGACAAGGTCAAAGATACAAAGTGATTCCATATCCCAGTCGGAAGAGTGAATATGGTCTTTGGATACTTTCCAAAGAAACGGCGAGCCATTAACAAGAATCAAAGGTTGACTGACTTGGACATTGTTGGATAAGACAAAGCCTTGTTTGGTGATCACTTCAATACCAACATTAGGACCCCGGTCGAATAAATTGACAAAGTAATCTGATGCTGCAGAGCCACGGTTGTTGTTTTTCGAGTCACCGGTCATCTCTTGTAATTGATCCTTGATTGACTTTTGTTGTAATCGAGGTGCTGTAGTATAAAGTGTTCGTGAGGAATGTCGTCCCAAGTGGATTTTACCGTATAGTGCTAATCGTCGTAAACTGGCCATTGCTACGTCTTCAAGTAATAGTATGTCAAGTGTAAGGAGGGTAAAATATTAAGTGAAAGAGAAGAAAAAAACATGGTGAACTCGCTTTTATTTTTATATCTGTTGTCGGCATTTGAAATATCCCTTACCTTTTGCGTAAAGTGAATTCTTTCTTTTTGTTCAAGTTGACACTTGTCCTAGTGGTAAATACGTATGGTAGTGTTAATATCTCTTTATCCTCATTCAAACAGATAACTGACATATCTGCTGGTTGGGTCAAAATCAATTGGTATGATTCATTTTATCCAATGTAATGATATACCATTGTACTCATTGCTTTTTTTATAGGAACTGGGTCTAGACTCTCTATTGTGGCAATGTCTGTTTGACTCAATCATTGTCAACTACATCTAGAATGTATTTTATTATGAATTCATTTATCTTGATGATCATGTCTACAATAAACATTCAAACTGCACACGCATGATTTTGGTATTTCAAATCCCGATGGAAACGTCCTTGATGATTCATCGACTAAGAAACATTCAATTGATTTCAGTACATCTCGAGAAAAAGTATCCTACAGAACATGTTTCGTTTGTTCCGAGCTGGATCGAACATAATGATGTGCATGGTCGCCCGAAAAAGCGGGATTTGAAATGTCCTTCATTACCTTCTTGAAGCGTGAGATTTTTTTCACGCTCTCTTTTTCCTTAACTTCACTCTTTTTTACTCTATGGACAATTACGCTTAACAATTTCCACCGAAACTGACCAAGTCAATCTTGGCTCATGTCAATGCAATAACCGACCTCTTGGAATGTACTTTTGTTAGCAAATCCTTTTACGACGCGGCTAATCTCTTGGTGCACTAAAACAGATCACTGGATAATGACAATAAAAATCCCTGTTTTAAAAAGGTCTTTTCTGATCTCACCATAATACTCAACACCATATCAACTCACTTCCATATACGCCACATTGGTTTGACATATCGGGATCCAGTCGACCAAAGTCAACTACTTATCGGAACAAGTTCCCTTTGGTGGAAGGCCTTCAGCTCTTTTATCACGGCGTATCTAATGATCAACTTGGAAATACGCATTGACAACTTTGCCAGCACCGACTCACAGCACTTGCACTATGGAACCTCAACAAGCTTGCCGACCCAAAAATTGTATCTTTAAAATATCACTTCTTCTTAACTAAAAAGAACTTTAACTGATCCGGTGCGATGACTTTACCTACAGGATATTGATAACTTGAATGAACCTACCCCTGAAAACAACTCAACTCTGCAACTGTTATTGGATCAATTCAATGGAAATCACCACTTGCCTTTATCAATGTGACCAACTGACTGATTAAGTACACACTTGATATCAACAAGGACTTTATTCAACATCTTTTACCCACAAGCGACGACGATGACTCGAATAGTGGATGTATCACCCCTTTTGACCTTATTGAACACATGCCATTGATGCTATTGATCTGTATATGAATGACAGATAATAAAGGTACTGTAATGATAACTGGTATACTTAACAACGATCTTACAAATGATAAATAGGGTAAAACTGGTGCATCTAAAATTTAGCTCAACTTGTTTGTAATGACAAGAACGATAGTATTGGCTTTGGCTCACTTGGTTTAGTTTAGTCTAGTTTAGGATATTATAGTGATAGCATGTACATTTGTAAATATAATAAAACAGGGTTGTTGTATGCTGGATCATACCACGTGTTTAGCTGCTTTTTTTTTTGTTTGCATTGATCAAGCAGTGTATTGAGCAATATGCAGGAAGTACCGGGGTTTTAATTGTATCCGGATTTGGTCTTCTTTTCTTTGGATAGACTTTGAGTTCATCATATATATGGCTCCTTTCGCGCAAAATATATAAAGTTTTCCCTGAGCACCTTTATCAACCAAAGTCATAAAAAAGAGTATACAAAGTTTGTTTTATTGTTATTTACAAGGTTACTACAACTAATCTAATCAACTATACTAAAAAAAAGTGTCTAATCCACACTAAATAGTCCCATATAACCCCATCCATTTCCTTCTTCAGATCGCCGTATTAGAAGATACCCTAAGAATATCCAGTTCTTTATGTTCCAAGAACGAAGTACGAAAGTGTCGAGAAAGCTATAGGTTCCATCAAAGAATCCATAATGAGGGGGATCCAAACGAGTTAGCTTTATGCACGCCTTTACTAGTCGTTCCATAGCAGGACTAGTAATTCTATGGTTTAAAAACAAATCCAGATATTGTATGTCGGGCATGGAGTCAGCGATAGTGTCCACTATGGTGTCAGTAACTCCATATTTGGATAAATCGAGTTTTTGAAGACGAGGTCGAGATTTGATAAAGGCCGTCAGGAGTTCAGGATCAATATGATTATAGCCTACGATGGAAAAATTATTTAACATTGGGAAGAGAGATGATGATTCGTTGGATGCTGGTAGAAGTAGTTTAATAACAGGTTCAC
The DNA here is from genome assembly GCA_025330725.1 of Chlamydoabsidia padenii. NCBI lineage: Eukaryota > Fungi > Mucoromycota > Mucoromycetes > Mucorales > Cunninghamellaceae > Chlamydoabsidia > Chlamydoabsidia padenii. The sequence continues at coordinate 83,093 of JAIWND010000006.1, read as the reverse complement.
AAAGATTAGCACCAAAACGCAGATCAACCACCAATGGTTCCAATGAGCAGTTCTTTAGACTAACCAATACCATAGGAGTGATTCCTTCATTAAATTGCAAATCGAGATCACAAAGTCGAGGACAGAAATCGGTCAAAGAGACTATACCGATATCAGTGATCTTACCACAACCAAGCAGCACACACCGTTTTAATTTGGGACACTGGCTAACCATGTGCACAAAGTCTTTATCAGTAACGCTCATATAGCACAGAGTGAGAGATTCCACCAAGGGAGTATAGCCCCATAGTGAGATGATATCCTTCGACGAGCCGCCATGTTGAAACCCAAGCTTGCGCACATACTGACCAAGAGGAAGAGAGCAAAGTTGTGGAGAGTTGTGATTAAATCGTAGACTAGCCAAAAGTTGGTGAGTCAAGATTAGATTAAAGATGCCGTATCCATTTATTCTTTTTGCTGGTGCATTCCATAATTACTTGTTTGTCACCATGTACCAACTTCTGTTGATTAAGCCAAGTTGATAGAGATTTGTTGTCGTTCCAGGAAGAAAGGCCAAGATTTAGTATATCACTTCGTTAGGGAGCTGGTTAAAGTAAGCCATATAAAGTGGATTGAAGGGAGAAGGATGTGACTGAGGCAGATAAAAAAAAAAGTACGGGAAAGAGAGTGGTTTAAAATTAAAAGAGAGGAACCCGCCTTTTTAAAACACTTTGGCTTTCGGGATTTGAATACTTCACATAAGGGGCGAAAACGCCTAAACGAATAGACTTCATTCCAAGACATCGTCCATCAATCGAACAGTTTTATTTTGATTGGATATATAAAAGACGAGTAAAAGTGTAATATTGAGTATAAAAAAGTATATAAACTGGGGTTATCATTAGATAATGCTTTGATTTCCTTGTGTGTTTTACAGCTACCTTGCTTTTTCGATGTCAGGAACCAAATTATATCCTTATACACTGATATGTATTACTCAAGTGCTAATCCACACCAACCTGTTACACTATATATCATTATACATACTGCTGCTGCTAAGAGTACACTTTTAAACGATGAAAAGTGAAGCTGAAAATAGAAATTCCTGCAGATTGACATTTTGAATCGCCGCTTCACATTTACACCATGTAAACATTTTCCCTATGATATCCACGGCCTAGAGCATACTATAAATGTATGTATTGTCAAATAATGTATGCCCTCTAGTACTGTAGATACATATGGTGGATTTCTATATAACACAAAAAGGGTTATTATATACAGCATGTCATATATAGCTAACATAAGACTCTAGTTCAATAGATATATGAATAACATGATCATTTTCTGCTTTATTTACAAAATCTACGATCACAACAAGACCTACCCAAACCATTGTAAACCATTCTGTTATACCCTTATTCAACATTCAATCTTACTTGCGTTTCAGGTCCGCTCAACTCTTCCTCACGTGTGTTTTTCAAACACCGCTGAAAAATTGTAAAAGAGCGGGACGCGTCTGTTCTCTTCCCTTCTTTCCCTTTTTGTTTATTTCTGCGACATACATTTTTCATTCTTCTTCTCCTTCTCCTTTTTTATTACTAATACAAATTAAACACCCAATAGATAAAATACCACAGATGAACTGTAAAAAGGACATGCTGTTGGATGCTCCCTGTCCCGAACTACTCTGTGGACTATGTAGTGGTAAGAAAAAGATAACAACAACCCCAACCTCGAACAGCACCTATTCACTTCTTCATCCCAAACAAATGATAGATATCCTAGACGATCCCATGCAAGTACATTGCTCTGAAGGTATGTAAACAGAAAACATATATACAAGCATCCATTAACTGCGGACTGACTGATTAACTTGTCTTTTGTGTGTGTGATATAGACCATATGTTTTGTCGCTCCTGCCTTGCTAATTATCAAAAAGCCTCTTGTCCTTCTTGTATGGAACCATTGGACAAGACTTCCTTCCAACTCTCTAAATTTGTCAAACGTCAAATTAGTAGGCTGCGTGTCAGGTGTATCAATCGAACCTTGGGCTGCACATGGGAAGGCCTTATGGAAGACAATCACTCTCATTCGGTAAAGAAAACACACACACACACACACACGCACACGTATATATACTTTACTTTACTTGAAAACGTATCTAAATTCAACTTTATTTATAGTGTCATTACCAAACTGTATCTTGTCCCAATTCACAACTCGGGTGCTCAGAAGTCATCAAACAAATGGATCTGGAACAACACAAAACACGATGCCTCTACGAAATGATACCTTGTCCGAATGGCTCAGCACAATGTCAACCTGTCCTACGAAAAGATGGTGCTCTTCATGATTCAACTTGTCCATCCTTCCCCTGTCTGTTTGCTCACGAAGGTTGTCCATTTGTATCGACCTTGCCTGAAGTAAATCGACACTGTGAAAACTACTGCGGGAAACTACACGAACGGATAAGGTATTTGGAACAACAATGTAGTCAAATGAAACAGCAACTTGGTCAGCATCCAGAAATGAATTCGATTGACACCATTATCAACAATAACAACAACAACAATAACAGCAACAATAACAACAATAGCAATAACTTTATTAATGACAATACAACAAACCAAGATGATTTAATGGACGAAATGGCACTCTTCCATCAGATGTTTAGCAACAACTTTTTGTCAGTCACATCTGACAACAATGTCGATACATCCAATACACCACCTATGATCAATACCACCGACATGATGGATTTATCAAGTTGTCTTCCGGATTCAACATTACCAACATCATTACCAGCAAATCCTCTACAACGAGAGCGGGAATCTTCTAAAGACAGTGATAATATGTCATCGGCGACAAAACTGCTCTCCTCTTTTACTACCAATACACCAACAGCACCAAAGAGGTCATCGAATGGGAAAATCATACGATACAGCAAAAACAAACAACTGGCTCATGGTGCACTAAGGATGGCGCGACAACGGTCTTCAAGTGGATCAGGATTGACAACCGAAGCGATACTTCAGGCTCTAAAAGAATCCAACAACGCGTCTAGGGACGAGGATGTTTCCATGTACTCTACAACTAATCCACCACCAATGTCATCTTCACCCTCACTACCTGTCCCTTCAGTATATACCACTCGACCTTCACCTTCATCCTCAGCAACAACAGCAACAAAATCATCATCCTCAGCCAAATCAATACCATCGTATGCATTCAAAAATCTAGATGACGTGACCAAATTCCTCGAAGAACTACCACCCATTGTGGAGGCATCACCTTTTTTACAGCAACAATCTACAAGGAAATCTAGCAAGGGCAAATCCGGTAAATCTAATAGTGAATCAAAGCGACCTCCAGCAAAGACACCTACCAACACACCAATAGAAATCACACCAACACGACCAATGTATGTCCTGGCTTCTACCTTACTGTCGAAACATTCTTCTCAAGAAAGTTGAGACTCCCCTCACAATAGTGGTTGTTTGTATATGTATATAATTATAGCTCTTCTTTTACCCCCCCCCCACACTCTCTCTCTTTGTCCCATATCTTCCCTTGTAACATCCTAGTATTAGCAAACTTTAATAGTCTTTTTTTTTTTTTTTTTTTTTTTTTTTTTTTTTTTTTTTGGACTTTGTATAATAAATTACCATTTTAACATTCTACTTTGCGTGGTCTCGACGTAAATATTTACTTTTGCGATCAAAACACCATCTGTCAAAAGTGTCAAAATGTAAATCGGGCAATATGTCTTCTTCTTTCTCTTTTGTTTTTATATGATTTTATGTTTTATATTGTATTAGTGTATGTGAGACCCCTTCGGTGTGTATGGAAAGAGGGGATCACTACTTCTCGTTTTCTCATGACTGTCTTGTCCCAAGGAACACTTCTTTTCTTTTCATTGGAAGAACGGGTGTTTAAAAAACGGACTTCTTCTCCGAATTTGGAAATATATAAAAGAGTTCAAGTTAGAATCCAGCTCGAGCTCAACCCATCTTCTCTACATAGACTACAAATAATAGTGATAATAAAGAAGATGGGCATAGGGTAGCATCATTTTCTAAAGAAAGTGAGACAACTTGTCTATGCATAGATCAGGAAAAGAGTCCCCGGGGGGTCTTGACATAAAAAGTCCCACAATCACGTGTCGGGATTTCAATTGTATGACAAATGATAGGTGGCGGTTTGAATTTCGGTATAAAAAGTTGAGTCAGAGGTGGGCGGGGGTCGTTTTTTTCCCTTTTTCTTCTTTACTTTTTTCTAAAAAAACAACAACTATAATCATGTCCAACTTTGCTGCCCCTACTAACCTCCACCCCAATGGTGCTCAAGCTACTGAATCTACTGAAAACAAGTTTATGATCAAGGCTGGTTTGGCTCAAATGTTGAAGGTAATTGAAAATCATTCATAGTTATAAAATGATAGGACCTAATGTCTTTTTTTTTTTTTTCCTCACTAGGGTGGTGTTATCATGGATGTGATTGATGCTGAACAAGCTCGTATTGCTGAAGAAGCTGGTGCCTGTGCTGTCATGGCTTTGGAACGTGTCCCTGCCGATATCCGTCAGAGCGGTAAGTCACTATATAGAGAATAGGTTAGGTGGGGTGGTTATGAATGAAAATGACTCACTAATGGTCTTTTTTTCTTTTCTTTACTAGGTGGTGTTGCTCGTATGTCTGACCCCAAGATGATCAAGGAAATTATTGAAGCCGTGACCATCCCAGTGATGGCCAAGGTCCGTATTGGTCACTTTGTTGAAGCTCAAATCATCCAATCCATCGGTGTGGACTATATCGATGAATCCGAAGTCTTGACTCCTGCTGACGAAGCTAACCATATCCTCAAGCACAACTTTGATGTCCCTTATGTGTGTGGTGCCAAGAACTTGGGTGAAGCTCTCCGTCGGATCAGTGAAGGTGCGGCCATGATCCGTACCAAGGGTGAAGCTGGTACTGGTAACGTAGTGGAAGCCGTGCGTCATATCCGTACTGTGAATGCTGAAATCCGTCGTGCTGCCTCCATGTCTGATGAAGAATTGTATGCTTACGCCAAGGATCTCCAAGCTCCTTTCCATCTCCTCAAGGAAACTGCTCGTCTTGGTCGCTTGCCTGTCGTTAACTTTGCTGCCGGTGGTGTGGCTACTCCCGCTGATGCCGCTTTGATGATGCAACTCGGTTGTGATGGTGTCTTTGTTGGCTCTGGTATCTTCAAATCCGGTGATCCCGCTAAACGCGCCAAGGCTATTGTCCAAGCTGTTACTCACTTTAAGGATCCCAAGGTGTTGGCTGAAGTCTCTGAAAATTTGGGTGAAGCCATGGTCGGTATCAACTTGGATAAACTCTCTGAAGATCAAAAATTGTCCAAGCGCGGTTGGTAAATAACATAAAGGAATAGGGGGGGGGTTCTCTCTCTCTCTCTCTCTTTAGTTGTATATCTATCATATTGGTTTATAAAAGGGATGTAGTGCATATATATATTATCTTTAGCTTATAGTTGTTGTACCTAGTTTATTTTATTTAGATGGGGAGGTTTCTCTCCCTCTTCTTTTTTTATTATTATTACTATAGCTATTACACTCATACAATCCATAGAACAAAATAAAAATGTCATTTTAGTTTATCACCACGCACACACACACACACACACACACACAAAAAAAAAAAAAAAGATGAGATCCGGGGTAGTTTATTTGGGCCAATGAAAAAAGTGATCGGGCATATCGGGATATCAAATAGTAAGCGGAAAAAGTGTCACCTTTGTTTTGGTTTTCCCAAACGGAAGAACTTGCATCGGAACCGGCCAGGGTCTCTTAAATCAATAATCTGTGTTTTAAAATGTGGGGGAAGGTCATCACAAACAAAATGGTGGTGAAAGTTATCCTCGTTTACTCCGAACCAACGGATTTAAAGGTTATGTTTGTCCTCTTTTCAAGGTGTGCAATGAAAAAGTCATCAAGTGGGACCACCTTGGATACAAATGAGGAAAGTTCCATTATGCAAAGAGGGAAAAAATAAAGTTGGCGGGAATTCAATTGTAAACACCCGCTTTCTGTCCTTTTCTTTGACAGACACATGCGTCAAAAAAGTGCATTCACTATTGATTCATAAACTTGATCCCACAGGTGTTAACACAACCACCAACTATGAATAACCTTATCTGAATAAATATATACCCTCCCTTTCCTTTTGGACCCTGGATCATGCATGAACTTTTAACTCCGACATTTCGGCCCTGACACAAAGCGTTAGCTTACTGAAACAATGATCTGGGCCAAACAAAGATGGTTGTGAATGCAGATGAACATTTCCTATACATATTGCATTTAATTTATGCATATTATACACAATACTAGATCAAGACAGCGACGATGTCATAAATTTGTTTATTCAAAAGAGAGTTTTTATTTAACCTTTCATAAAGATGGGAAGGTAAAGGGTAATAAGAGGGTAAAGAGTGGTACTGAACTATTCTATTATCACCAAGGTATTCCGGTGTTGTTTGGTTCAGGTGAGGCGGCAAAAGAGTGGCATGAATTTTTTGATGTCCACGCCAATTTCAAAACCGGCAATACTGATGGTCATGATTTTGAGTGCCACCAAGTTTTTCTTTGTCCTTGTTTGCCTATATATATATATAATCCATTCATTTTCTGTTAATGATGATGTCTTTACCGTATCCAGATATATCAGACTGTTGCACCACGTATATGACATCCCTTGCATGCAACCATCAGATTATAGTTGGTAGTAGTATTGCTGTACTGGCCTATCACATTCAATATAATCGCCACCAGATTCGACAGGCACTATTTCAATTAATAATGTTGCATAGGGCGATGATGTTGTCGCATATCATATGAGCCCAGCTAAAGTCATAAACCACTGCTGTCAATTGAAACAAGAGTAAATGTTATTGGTTAAGAAGCCGCCTTGCGCATGACACTTACTTTTACACCAGATGTTTAACCATATAGTCCGCTGTTTTTATTCTACTTATTGTTTTCGTTTAAATAGAGCGATTCAATTTGTTGCTTAAATTAGAATCACTATTCATGAAGTTGATATCCAATGGCGAAGTTGAGACAGTATGCAGGGAGACAAAGGAATGGTTGATGATCCACCTTTTATGGGTATTGACGTTTGTTGTGAGAGAGAGATCACATTCCTGCCCCACGTGGTGGTCTTGTCAGTTGTATCATTTAGGATAGGAATTACAGCCAGTGGTGATTGTCAAAAGATGTACAATGCCAAGGATATTAAAAAGTGTTACGGTAGCCCCCTAGTTAAATACAAAAGTAAATATTATTTATCTTTTGATCCCATTTGTAAAAGTGAATCACATACCTTTTATTTGAGATGATATCATATTTAGTCAAGTGTACCTATGCCGAAGTACATCTATGATCTTGATGTTTGTTCAGGGTGGTGTGAGATGCAAAAATGACGTCTATTCCCTACACAAAAATAGATGTGAGTATGATTAAACCAAGTTATTGTTGTAAAAGACCTACATTTAGATATCCACGTGAGTTGGATATTTCGGCACAACCGCTATTAACCCACGCGCCACGCTTTAGTAGACGTATCTTCACGGAAATATTGGTTAGCTGACAGTGGTGTTCAAATGACAAGGGTGGTCATCAAAGATCTATAGATACTTGATAAAAATAAAAGTGAGTATTTAATTAAATGCTTTAATAAAGATAATATGAGATGTGTTGAATGTGTTACCTGTTTGTTTGACCGGCACTTCGTAGATCAGATGCCTTGTAGTTGTTTGACGGTTGATGGATAAAGTAATGCTACTATCAGTTAAAAGAAGGTTATAGAGTCTGCTGGTTAAACCACAAGATTTAGTTTCTTCACCTTGATTAAAGTACCCAGGGCTTGCTTGTTGAGCTAGCGCTAAACCAGACAAAATGAGTTCCAATGTTTGATAAAGTGCTTTAACAATATACTTGTAGACTTTACCTTGGCCAAGAATCAAACAGATTACTTGATTTCATAAAACAAGTCGGGAGAATAGTTACAATGACGTTTTCAGAAGACAAAAAAGAGAAAGAACGAAGTGAGAATCTCTGAAGACAACCTTTTTTTTTTTTAAAAAAAAATCATTCAAATCCCGACCCAGATCAAAATTTATAAATAGTGAACATCTTCATCCTTGGTAGTTAACTTTTTTTTTTTTCATTTCTCACCTTCTTTCCTCTAACAACAATAACACAACTTGACACATGTACGACTTTATTACAGACTCCTATGATATGATGGTAAGTAATCATAGTATTAAAATGAGAATGATTGTTACTGACAATGAGTCCAATAGCATCAATACCCCTGGTATGGAATACCTCAGTATTTCTTCCCTCCCTCTTACTATTCACCACCTTATGGCTACCCAAGGCACGTAACACCTTATTCTTCAAGTTTTTATTGTTCTAACTATGCTCCAAGGCGTCGTCCATATTCTTACCCCTTAGTGAACTACCGATCCCCGTATTCTCGATTGTTCTAGGAGGGAATCGTAGCAACATCACGTTTATTCCCGTCACATGTTTTTGTTTTATATATATCACAATTTTTAATAAAGCTAATGCTCTAATTTGCCTAGTCATTCAAAAAGATGACTTTTTCAAACATCACATGGTTGTAAACAACGATTCATGCTATTCCCATGTATTCAAACCCCGATGATGGGAACAAAGGGTTGGAAGAAAAAGCTTTAAAAGTGACTATTCCCATAAGAGTAATAGATAAATACTGTTAAAAATATTATCTTGTTGATGTTTAAGAAGATGAGGATCGGAAACTGAGAGGTAAACACCTGATGGTTGTGTGATGGAGAAGATACACAGTTGTTTCCGGGGCGGGATTTGAATAATCGTGCATGGTGCCTGTTCCCACTGGATATTTTTTACATTCCGCTCAATCCCACTAGTTCGTTTTCACGAATTCATGACATCTTCCTTCTCTTTTACTTCTTCCTTCCTCAAATCACCTATTTTTTATATATAATGGGTGGCTACATATCAAAGCACAAGGTAAGGTAAAACAGGCAACATATAGAAAGGTCATTGTACGGGAGCAGTCTTTAATCCATTTGGGAACTGAATTCCTCTCCTTCATAGATTGATCCAAACGACTTTGAAAAAATCTTATCAGAACTAGACAGGAAAATACAAAAGGTGGAGGCCAAACTGTTAAAAATCAAAATATGCCAACGTCGAACAGGTGTCTTGGTGGTAACTTATAGTATCCTTGCTTGGTTGGTCTACATTGCTTATTGCTTTTTGTCAATTCAACAACAACACGATTACTCTATGGATACTATGGCCAGTCCGGTCACCACAATACTAGCTATTCCATTTGGGTAAGTAAAAAAAAAAAAAAAGAAAAAAAGAAAAAGTCCATACTTGGTCTCATTTCTTGTCTTGTCATAGGATATACTACACCCGAAGGACCCTGACCTGGGTTTATGGAAGAAGACATACAATAGAAGAAGCCAAACTAGCCTTACTGCGCGCACAACAAAAACTTAAGGTGGAGGAACTGAAAAAGACGACATCTTATTACTCTACTCGATCGCTATTAGAAAGGTACGATACTGAAATACTGGCAATGAAGAAACGACAACAACAGGATCTACATTTACGGAAACCAGGTAAAATAAAACAAATAGTCATGTGAATAAAATCAAAAACTGAATACCTCTTTTTAATCTTTGTATTGTAGTATCTATGCCCGGACCAAGAGGTATGCATGGTCCCTCGGGAAATTGGCCCCAGAACCCTCGATTGATTGGTATCCCAACTTCTTCAAAGTTACCTGACCCTGTCCCACCACCTTACCAAGCTCAACAAATTGGTCCACCTCAATGGTACGACAAAATCATGGATGCCCTTATTGGTGAAGAAGGACCGGAAACAAAGTATGCTCTCATCTGCCGTCACTGCTTTGCTCATAATGGACTGGTTTCATTGCATGAATTGGAAACTATTCGTAAGTGGCATGTATAGTATAGTTTAAAGAAGTTAAAAGGTAGCTCACTAGTTTTTTTCCCTTTCTTCTTTTGTAGAATACACTTGCCCCAACTGCAGAAAACTCAATCCTTTACAAAAACCTCAGCAACCACCAACATCATTCACTATTGGTCAACGTGCATCTATTGATAACTATGACAAGCAGGATGTCAATGGCGAGCGAAACCGATTATCAACTATAATGGATGACAACCTTAACAAGAACGAGATAGACGAAAACTTGGCGACATCACCACGAGAAAACAGGAAATAGCCAACAAAATCGATAGCACTCTAATCAAAAAAAAACATCATATATATTTTGGATAACATTTTACACTTTTGTATGGACAATAAAGAAAGAAACGATATTATATAACATCATCATGGTGGAAAAATGAAATATATGCACCATTCAAACCCCGCCGACAGGATTCTTGCTTTTAAAAAAAGTGAAACGCAGGTCTAATCTACTCTTCTTCTGGTCTTACTCTCTCTCTCTCTTTTTTTTTTTACATCATCAAACCATAATATAAACAGAAATGATTCATTCGATTGTGGAGACTGTTATTCCTCGACTCCAATTCGAGCTACTAGATCAAACGGCAAAAGGCCAAGCTGATTCACAAGTGATTGGACCTCTGGACTGGGATATGCGGAAGGGCATCACTCTTAACGTGGGGCGACATTCTGAAAACAAGATGCAATCAAACAGCCTTATATTCAAAAGTAAAGTGGTCAGTCGACAGCATGCTGAAATCTGGATAGGTGATAACAACAAGGTAAGAAAGGAAGTGTAAGGATGGTGTTGGAAAATAGGGATATCATAGGGGGACTGGGGAGACAAACCAAAAAACGGATGATCAAAGTCATTGATCATCCTTCTAATCTTTTCTTTTATGATAGGTACTTATCCGGGATTTAGGGTCTTCGTCTGGTACCTTCTTGAACTCTGAACGCCTTAGTCCTGCAAATACGAAATCTGAAGATTTTGAACTGACTGACGGCGACATTCTACGCATTGGAACAAGTTATCGTGGAGGTATACAAGGTAAATGTGAACAATAAAAAAAAAGGCAATACTCACAGACTAAATGGTCATCAAAAGATGTATTCACTCACACTTCCTTACTTTCTCTCTTTTTTATTTTTATCAAACAAACGAATATAGAACTATTTAGGTGCATCAATCTGCGTGTGCGTATCTACCATCGACCACTGTTGAATGCTTATGCGTAAGTTTCAAAGAACAAGCTAAAAATGTAAATGAAACAATTGTGATGTCTTGAATCTAATCCGATGATTCTTTTTTTCTATATATATATAGGATGGAGGATTGCTGCATCTGTTTGAATAGCATAACAGCTGGTCAGGCCATATTTGTGTCACCATGTAGTCATATCTTCCATTACAAGTGTTGTCGACCCCTCTTGCGGACCTACTTCCATTGTCCACTATGCCGATCTCTCAAAAACTTGGATAGCGAAGTAAACTAAATCACCTTTAAATTGTATGCAGTATCATTCCCCATCCTCTTTTTTTTTACTTTACCTTTTGTACACATCAATTAAACCCCCGCTCCTCCACACAACCCATTAATGTTACATGTAGTGATAATAATAATAATAAAAAAGACTTGACATGTTGTTGTGTTCAATAAAGAAGAATTGGTTTTTTATTTTGGTGACAAACAGATAAAGAATAGTTGACTAGTACTAAACTACACTAATTTATTCTTGGGATCGGAGACGAGCACCAGCGTTGATGACCTTGACGTTGAGTTGAGCAGCACGTTCGAGGATGGTGACACGGTTCTTGGAAGAGATGTTGTGGGCGATTTCAGCAGCATAAGAGCGGTTGTGCATCAACAACAAGTCGAGTTCACGGACGTTGGAGACAGTGAATTTACGGAAACCGTTGGGCAACATGTGGCGAGTCTTCTTGGCGGAACCATAACCGATCTTGGGCATAGGAGCTTGACCCTTGAATCGACGACGGACACAACTGTCAATACCCTTGGGCTTTCTCCAGGATTCCTATTATCATAAAAAAAAAAGAAAGGGATATTAGTATTGAGGTTGATTTTGGTACACACACAAGAATGTCACTTACACCAACACGCATGAAGCGGTTAGATTGATGACGCTTGAAGGTAGCAGTGCGCTTCTTCACAATAGTGTGCTTAACGGCAGGAGTGACCATGGTTATCTACAGGGCAATTATTACAATGTAACGTTAGTATGATGATCGTCTACACCTGGGTCGTCCATTCCAAGGTGCTTTTTTCCACTGATTCATCCATCCATCCATCCATCCACCCTATATCCATTCATCCTTTTCTTTTTTCGATATAGTCCATCCATCTACACCCGATGGCTTCGTCCTTTTTTTCTTTTTCTTTTTTCTTTTTGGTAGAGTTATACCTACAAGCAAATTAAGAGGAAGAAAAAAGTGTTTGCATATCCATCGACCACCAAGAAAACCTGTCAGAATTGAATCGGCGCCTCAAAGTGCATTTGTCAAGTAACCAAAACTGCCAATCAATACCCGCCCTACAAATAAAGATGTTTAAAACGTGTTTTTATTGATAAATAGATAATACATCACACATCATAATAACAACAACAGCAAAGGATATATATATATATATACCAAGTTATTCTAACTATACAACCAATTTTACCATCAATCGCCTTCTTCAGCTTGTGCCGCCATCGCCGCCTTTGCTTCTTCCAGTTCGTCTTGCATGATTTTCTTGCGTGACAGAGCCAGTTTCGCCAGATCCAACCGATTGTGTTTCTTGAAAATCAAGGCCAGCTGTCGATCCCGATTCATGCGCTGTTCCACCTTGTCGAGATAAGTTTGCATATCCAACATCCCGGTTTGTACTTGAATCACCAACATGTTCATCTTGATATCCAGTGCTTGTTTTCGATCCATCCAGTCTTCCTTTGTTCTTGGTGATGATGATCCTTCTGTTGTTGTAACGCCTTTACTGATTGCTGCATTTGCAACATTAATTTCATGTTCCAATACCATGTTTGATACCAATACATCAACACTAAAAATACAATGAAAAAAGTAAAAGTGAGTTTCATGTGTGTGTGTGTGTGTTGATGATGATGGTTCTACTTACCTGTCGATTTCTTCTTCTGCATTTTCCAATTCAGTGTTATTGGTAGCTGGGATATCCGATGTATCAGGCTTTTTCATCGAGTCAGGTATGTTTATGTCCATTGTATCAGATGGTACTTGAGTAGCCGCTTTAACGGGTGAAGATGTTATGACAGGTGGAGATGTTATAGCAGTTGAAGGTGATGCAGAAGGTGTTACTGATACAGAGGTCGGTATATTGCTAGTAGGTGTTGATGGGAGGTAAGCCGAGTCGGTTAACCCAGCTGAATGCATCAATTGAGAAGTTTGTTGACCAAGTCCATCCAATACAAGCCAACGTTCACTTCGGGTAACAATATCTTGACCATTCAAAGGTTCGCATAAGCCAAGCTGAATTTTTAACCTTCCACCTGTCTTCTTCCTATTGTTATCCACCAACTATTCGAAAAAGGTGATAAAAGAGATATTAATAATGTGTATCATATCAATGTAGTCTTCATCCTAATCAAGTAATTACATCAAACCACCCTGAGATCGTAGTTTTCGTCAATAATGTGTCCAATGGAATCGCCACTTTCCCGATTGACACAGGTCGCCGTAAAAACCCATAGTTATACTTGTCATGGAAGACTTCTAGTAGTAATTTCTTTCGTTGTAGATGGCGCATAAATAAACGATTAGTACGAGTGATCGGAATCAAGATCGTAAAGTCAAATACTATATAACATGTATAAATGTGAATATCATCTTATAATAAGTTGTCCCCCCCCCTCCCAATTCAACTTACCAGGTTCAGTGCCCTTCATGACTGGAGTTTCCCCCTTGTTTAGTTGTGCTTGTGCTGTATTTTCAGGAGGCCAACCACTAAAGTCCCAGGTAACAAAAGGTTCCACCGCTGTTCCAATATCCAAAGATTGTATCCCTGTGCCATTTATAATCTTCAATTCCATTTGGTTCAAAGGTAGATAATCCAGTATGTTTTTATAAGCATAATTCACCTGTTCGTAGTGCAAAGAAGGAATCGACGGCCCACCAGAGCTTTCATGGGATGCCCGTAGCGTGACCAAATCAGCGGCAAAAGCTTGTTTTAAAGAAAGGAGATTGGCCTGTTGCAGGTTGTTCTTGTTGGATGCTCGGCATTGGATATCAAGATTATGGCAAATGTCGATTTGGTAAGTGAGTTGTGCTTCCATTTGTTCGATGGTGGGTTGGTTGAATTGAGTTACTGGTTGAGCTGACCGAAGTTTGCCGTTGCCGAGGAATAAATCTGGGTGATCGGGAAGTCGTTTGCCAGTTTGTTCCACCTCTTGTTCGTTAAGTTGTTGTTGTTTGAGTTGGATGCCAGTTTTCAATAACGATTTCGAGATTTGAATCATTTCCTTGGTGACCACCAAATTGCCAAGATCCTTGTAATGGTGTGCTGCTTCTTTGTATTCCCTTTGAAGTTGTACCACACGTTGAAGCAAATCCTGTTGTGCCTTGATCAATGCTGGCGACGGTGTTAATGTAGATGGTGGTATAGATGATACTGAAGATGGAGATGATGATGATGGCGGTGGTAGCGTTGTTTCGTTGGTGGTCAACAGATCTTCTTTTGTTGTTGTTGTTGGATTGAGGACCGGAGAGATGGAAGTAGGTGTTTTGGTGTCCAAGGAAGGTTTCGATACAGAGACATTATTGTGATCCTCGGATTCTTGTTGCTCAGTCAGTTGGTGTTGTTGCAAAAGTAATTTTGATTCCCGGAGTAACGCCACTGCCTCTTTCTTGTTACCTTGTTTCTTTGCGAGAAGAGCTTGTTGTTGAAGAAGTTTGGCCTTTTCCTTGAGATCCACAGTATTATCAAGATTGTCGATAGTCGTTGGTACTGCTGAGGAAGAATAAGATGGATCCTCTTTGTTGTTGATATGCTGATGTTGTTGTTGTGTTGTTGGATCAGCAAAAGTGTCATCATGAGAATGTCGGTCGGTCGTTTGTTGATCCTCGATGTCCATATCATTGTTGCCCAGATAATTATCTTTAGATGGAGGTGTATCCAAAAGGAAGTTTGTAGCTCGTTCCATATCATTATCAAACATATCCAGGGCCTTCTTCGCTTGTGCTTGACTAAATCCCATGTTCACCAGCTGCAATAATGATCCATCATTTTCGGTCTGTTCAGTGGTCTTGGGTTGTGGTTTGTCAATATCCATTGGTGTTGCTGACGAGATAGCAGAGAGTTCTTCCTGTAAAAAGAAAAAAAAAAAAAAAGATGATAGAATTTTTGTTAGTAAGGTTTGGCAAGATGCACTCACATTAATCACTGTATACTTACTAGTAAATGAGGATCTGTAAAGTCGCTTTCGTTTAATTCTACATGAATGTCGTCATCCTCCGATTGGGCTAGAGCAGCATAGGAATCCAAGTCAATGTTCATATCACCACCTTTTTGTTGTGCAGTCAAAGGTCGGCCAGAATGTTTCGTTGAAGGTTGTGTTGGTTTCGCCTGTTTTTGAGAAGACGATGATGCTAGTTCTTGTAATTGAGCCTGTAGTATGTAAGAAGAATAATGGATATTAACAATAAAGACATATGAGTATCATCTTTCAAGTTAAAACACAATTCTAGTCTGTTTTGTTCTTACCAGTAGTTCGGGATCGTTAAAGTCGTTTTCATTGATATCATCCTCGTCATTTGTCAGAGTGTCATGCAACAGGTGTTCAATGTCATCAATATCAATATCCTTGGTAGTGTCTTTTTGTAAAGTACTATTCCGTTTTGATGGCTTCCCACTAAACATCGATATCAGTAAAAATTAAAAAAGAGGTATAAAAAGAGGAAGGGAAGAAAAAGTTGGAAGAAAAGGACGCATGTGAGCCAGATCCTGCACGGGGTTTAAATATTTCTAGCCAATCAACGAATTCTCTTTTTCTCACGCAAAAATGCGTTGGGTTAGCTTTTCTCTTCCCTCTTTTAAACATTCAATGATACCCTCTCTTATATATGAAACTGGAAAGCGATGGTACTTGTAAGTAATGGATTTATATTGTCTTTTTATTTTGTCTTTTGAACATGAGTAACTAACACCACTGAACACCTTTTTTTTTTTTTTTTTTAACGAATAAATTATGCCACTACCAATATGCTCCTCATTTGTAAGTAACTATAAATCGACAACTTACATTTCACCAACCAACTTGCTTTTACTTACTTCTCTGCCTACAATGACTTTATTTTAGCCAATAGGCACGATTTAAAGAACATGATTCTGGAACCAACTTTCAAGGCGCAAAGTCAAGAGAATATCAGTAAAGTTGATGTCTTCAAGTATGTGCAACTGGTATGAAATACATAGCGCAAATTGGCAAATAGAAATGGTGGCGATATGACGTAGGTAACATATAATTTGGAGGGCGGGGAGGGGGGAATTCATGTATTTTATGCTCATCATCACTTTATATTTCATACCTAGTAGCATACCTAACATTAACAGACCCTACACCACCCGAAATACACATTCAAATATCTGATAGAATCTTTCTAGGAACTTTTTGAATGATGACATTGGTGAATAGTCATATAAAGGTCATCATCTATGATCATAAAAAGGCAAGAACATAAACATTAAAATGACAGTACGGTGATATCAGGTATATGCATATAGCTAGCCAAATTCTAACCCACGTTTTGGTCTTGATGTAGGAAGCTCAATTCCGGGAACACCAAGTATTGATATGGAAATCATTTCTATTAGTCTGATCAATGGAAAAGGTAAGAATAGACTCATTAACGAACTAATTTAAAATGATTGATATTGATTTATTATATAAATGACTTTATACTTTATTTTTAGGTCTGCTCAAGCTACAAGCGCTATGCTAAACGTGTCAATGAACAAACATTGAAGTCGATGTGAATCCTAAATTTGGAAAGATAGAAAGTAAGGGAGGGATGATACTGACTGACTAGTTATGCTTGGGGGGGGGGAAGTGACTATGACAAGTTATGCATACTCACTATAGAATCAATGCTTTATAGATCTTTTATACTCTAATTGGTGGCGCCCACTTGATGGCGAACTATATTACTACGGTGGCAATGATACTTGGGTGGCTCGCATTAGTGAAAAGGTGACATTCTGTAATGACAAAAAACCCCCCCCCCAAGTACTGTCAAGGTAAGACAAGAAACAAAGAAAATGAAAATTTTATAAAAAAGGAGGGAATACCGGATTATGCAGAATCATTAACAGACTTCTCCCATTTACTCGGTTTTGTTTCCTTCTTTATTTTAAGTTATCCCTGGATTGACAAATGTCCACGTTGATTTAGGTTTGGTGCCTTTTTTATATATATACTCGGATGAATCGGGCTAGGTAAAAGATAAACAATGAAAACAAATTCGCTTTAGAACGCTGATCTGTACCTGACTGATGATTTAACTTGGTTTACTCCAACAATAGGAGCTACCCACTTGATGTGAAAGGCAGGCGCTAAAGAAACAAATCACAAGGTAATTATGACATGATATTACAACTATGGTATTGATTGCTATATAGAACGGATGACTAATTGATTGTCTGTCTCTACGATAAATTTTGTTCATCTGATGATGGGTCTATTAGGAAACCTATTGGCCGATTGGATGGGGGCGGAGGTGCTTACAAGAATAACCGGAAACATTCCAGCGATGGATTGAACAATATGGATACTAGTATATATTATTTTAGGAACGTAGATTACTTATTTTTATACATACAATAAAATAATACATGTTATTTTGTTGTTGTTAATCATTGGAACTGCGATGTAGCATGAATGCCTTATTTGGACGGTAGGGGTTGGGGTTAAAGAGGGAGGGAGTGGCCCTCCTAGCTGTCAATGTGTTGGCGCCTATGCTTTTTTTTTTTAACACATGGCAATGAACCTGCAAGGATAATCCACAAAAAGGTTTAAATAAGAGGACACATTTCATCCTTTCACTGTTTTTTCTCCCTCTCTTCACTTTCCAACATTCATTCCTTCTTTCATTTTATAGACAATCAGGTACCTTTTTTTTTTCTTCTCTCTTCTTCTGTGCCCATTCATTCCTTATTTCATTTCATCATGTCCCGTCGTCGTGTCCAAAAGTCAAAACCATCAACTGATTCCGTCATCGACCAGCCCATCAAAGTACCTCGGCCCATGAATTGCTTCTTGTTGTATCGTCAAGATAAGCAAAAAGAGATTCTGGAAAAATGCCCGGGAGCCAATCATCGTGACATTTCAAAAATCATCTCCAAATGGTGGAAAGAAGCGACGCCTCAAGAAAAGGAGCCCTATGTGAAAAAGGCAGCATTGGCGAAATTGGAACATGCTCGTCGATACCCTTCCTACAAGTATATGCCGCAAAAAAAGTCCAAGAATGGCACCCGTACTTACAAGCGCCGTACTCATGATGAATTTACCTCCAAGTCCAAGAAACTCAATGAATTCATGAAGGAAATCTATTATCATGGTGACTCATCTAGTTTGTCTCGTCTGCCTTCTTCTTCTTCTTCAGCGGGGATTGAGATGCTTTCTCCCTCTCATGCAGATTCAAATCCCGACAGAATACATACCATGCCTATCATCAGTGTGGACTCGGTGTCTTTCTCTCCTATGAACAACAACATCAATCATTCTCCTCATCTTTTTGCCATGCCCTCACCTTCTTCGACATCGTTATCCTTGTCCATGTCTTCCTCGCCCTCTTACAACACCTATCCTTATTCAGACTCCGATATGTACCAGCCTCTCCCTCACGATTGCCTGATAGATTCCACTTTTTTCTTGATGAAAGAACAAGCCAAATTCTACTCGTCTCCATTGATTGATCATGGAACTGCTGCTTCTATGAATGAATCTACGGTGATGACGATGGATGTCCCTCACCAATTACAATCCGTTAATTTCACTGGTCTTAACGATATGTATCCCGCTACGACTCCGGCTTTGAACGACTTTTGTGTGGCCAATCAATACTACTTGACACATCCTCAATATGCCAATGATTCCTTGTCTCCTTCTCTTAGTGTTTATTCCAACTTTGGTGGTGATGGCTACAATTACCCTACTTGTCCTCAATATCAACAAGACTTGCAGGAACGTACTTTATCGCCTTCTGATTTCTATATGTACCCTCCTTCGACTTTTCATGCATTTTCAAATCCCGACACTGATTCATTGTTGTAGCTTTTCTTTGTTCCTCTTCACCCCTATTTAAATATTAGACAACCTCCTCCGGCATTTTTTTTATACATATATGAGACTATACTGCTTTTATTTCTTTATGTCCTTTTTAGATTCTAAATTCATATCCCACCATTCTACGCACTACATAACACAATTTACACACTCATATTTCTCATAGTCATTCAAATGATACTATATATTTGTACCCTAGACTTACTTGATTCCAATTTATACAGTATAAAGATAATAAAAATAAGAATATTAGACAGTTTCCTATGCATTCCTTCCAAATTGGACACCTTTTCTTATCCGGCCCAATGCATTTTTGACTTTGTAGAATTTTGGTGTTCGGCGTTTGAAAATGAAATCTCCATCTGTCTAGAAAAAATAAAATCATCTTCATCGTAAAGGTAAAAGTCATCGCAAGTCTGTACTGACCGACACTAGAGTCTTGGAGCTTGATTTTTGCAGTGAGTTATGTTGGAAATATGCCATAGTGTCCACATCACCACTTTAATCATTAGCATCCGTTGACAATGGAGCAAGTAGAGCCCTTTCCAAATCTTAGTAGAGGCAGGCGGGTTCTGAAAATGAAATCTGGTTCCCCTTCATACCTTTTTTTTTTTTCTTACAAAGGACAAGTAAAAGTCATCGCAAACCTGGACTGACCTACACAAGGGTCTTGGAGCTTGGCTTTTGCGGTGACTTATGTTGGAAATATGCTATAGTGTCCACACCGCCACTTTAATCATTAGCATCCGTTGACAATTGGAGCGAGTAGGGCTCTTCCAAATCTTAGTAGAGGCAGGCAGGATCTGAAAATGAAATCTGGTTCCTCTTCGCACTTTTTTTTTTTCTTTTTTCTTAGAAAGGATACGTAAAAGTCATCGCAAGTCTGAACATACCGACACAAGGGTCTTGGAGCTTGGCTTTGGCGGTAAAGTATGTTGGGAATATGCTATAGTCTTCACATCGCCACTTTAATCATTAGCATCTGTTCACCATTGAGCAAATAGTGCTCTTCCAAAATTCTGTGCACCTAGCATTTCCCTTGTAGAGCCTAATCAAGATGATCATCAGTAGCAAATTGCCATTGTATCAATAGATAGATAGAATACTATAGTTTATTAAATCAAGATAGACATTAATAATAGATGTGGAAGGGGGGAGTATACTACACTGAACGGAAGTGCAATGTTCATTTATAAAAAGGATGTATATAAACAAAAAGAATCAAAGATTTACTATTTTTAAGAGAGAGAGAGAGAGAGGATGGGGAAGGGTCAACAAATCACTATTTTCTAGCAAAGGTAACCTTCATGACATGATCATCATCAATAGAGTGATTAGCCAATTCCATTTTCGCCAAGGAAGCTTGATAATCCGTTTCATATTCCACAAACGCAATAGTCTTCTTAGTGGGGATCATACGCACTTCTTTAAAGCCAGGGTATGTATCGAATAATTTGATGAGGTAGTCTTGAGAAGTAGTTTCGGTCAAATTTTGCAAGAATAGAATGTTGTTGGGTGGTAGATAATCGTCGGGAATGGCGTTTCGTTGTGGTGCAGCGATTCGAGAATCTTTGGTACGAGCTATAGTAGAATAGAATTAAAGAATGAGTATCATCAATAATCACCTATTTTAAAAACTTACATCCTGGTGCCTTGAAGGTTGGTTTGTGAGATCCCGGTAAAGGTAATTGCCTGACTTGCTCTATTTGAGGTTTAACAAAAGATTCATTAGTATAACAGGACATTCATCAATGTTGACGTGTTTTTTACCTTTCTTTTGTAGTCGTTTTTGATAGTGGTCTTCGTAATCACCATCGTCTTTTGCGTGGACGTCAGACTTGTTTCGGGCAAATTGGACAACCTATATTATGACAAGTCAAGTAAGCTAACCATCCTACCATACTTTCTTTTCTTCTCCTCCTCTTACCATAGGCTTCCCATACAGAGCAAAGTGTTGTAATTCCTTGATGGCCGTTTCAGCATTTTCTTCTTTAGGATAAGCGATGAAGGCCTGACCGCGCATACGGATATTCTTGTGAAGCACGATATCCAACACTTCACCAAACTGTTGGAATAGATTACGCAAGGTGTTCTTCAGTACTGGGGGGGGGAGTTAAAAAAAACAAGGTAAGATTAGTATTTGAGATGAGGGAGGATGCTATTTGTTTGTCCAACATACCATTAAGTTTGACCTTTTCATTCAAGTTGCTGACATAGACGGTTCTACTTGGGACAGTATTCAAGACTTGTTTAGATACAGGTAAACCAGCAGGAACACCACGAATACCAACGCCTGGAACCGCATTAGGGAAGGGAGGATGAGCCAAGAATCCACCAGGAGGAGGAGGACCGCCAGGAGGGAACCCGCCAGGTGGAGGAGGTCTCATGAATCCAGGTGGTGGTGGTGGCATACCGTAAGGTCTTGGTGGCATACCTTGAGGAGGAGCACCTTGAGGAGGCATACCTTGAGGAGGCATACCTTGAGGAGGCATACCTTGAGGTGAAAGTCCATGAGGTGGTGGAGGAGTGTTTTGTGACATTTTGAAGAATTGAAAAATAGAAAGAGAGAAAGAAGAAGAGCCAAAAAAAAAAAAAAAAAAAAAAAAAAAAAAAAAAAAAAACTTGCTGTTATGCGGGTCTTTAATTTTAAGAGGCGTCACATTTTGATAAAGCTAGAAAATAGGGCCTCCTTTGAAAGCACCCTTCTCTTCCGCTCTATTTTCTTCACTGAAAAGGTGGAATCAACTCTATCAGCCAATCAACATTCACTCCTGTCTCCATTATCATGATGTAATAAACCATATATCTAACAAACAACAAATGATAATATATAACTAACTCACTCATTCTCTTGACCATTGATATTGACGTGTCCAGCTTTTATATCGACGATCTTCCAGTCCACTTCCCTTATGACAAGATATATCCTGAACAGTACCAATACATGTGTGATTTGAAAAAGTCATTGGATGCACAGGCAAGTCACCATACATATACATACCTTTCTTTAATGAACATGAACTCACTCTTTTTTTTATTTTTTATTTTTTACTTTCGTTGTAGGGTCATTGCGTTCTTGAAATGCCTTCAGGAACTGGAAAGACGGTATCTCTATTATCCTTGATTGTCGCCTATCAAATGGTAACCGCAGCCTCTACGATATATTCACACCCAGATACTAAACTCACTTTTGCTCTCTCTCTCTCTCTTCTTTAGCAATACCCTGAACAACATCGAAAACTAGTATATTGCTCACGAACAGTACCCGAAATCGAAAAAGCTCTTGCGGAATTGGATCACTTGATGGAATACAGACGAAAAGAAGGACTGGTGGAAGATTTCTTTGGACTCGGCTTGACCTCAAGAAAGAACCTTTGTTTACATCCTACCGTATCCAAAGAAAAGAAGGGCAAGTTGGTGGATTCTAAATGTCGCGACATGACAGCAAGCTGGGTCCGTGCCAAGGCGGGGAAATCAAAACGTGGTGAACAAGAACAGGATACAACAATGGAAATAGACACCTCTATCGAACTATGCAACTTTTATGAACAACTAGAAGCGACACCATCACCCAAACCCATCCCAAGTGGTGTTTACACTCTGGAGGAATTGAAGGCTTATGGGAAAAAAATGAACTTTTGTCCATACTATCTTGTTCGACAAACGGTAAGTGAAAAAAGAATAATCCATTATGACTTGATGATCAGTTGACTGACTTTTTATTAATAATAATTTATAATGTAGCTGCCTTTTGCCAATGTGGTAATCTTTTCTTATCATTATATGCTTGATCCCAAAGTTGCCGAACTCGTCTCTAAAGAAATGTCCAAAGATTGCATAGTGGTGTTTGACGAAGCACATAACATCGGTAAGCCTCTTGGGTAGTAATATGAAAAAAAGGCAGTATATTAATACTTTTTACTTTTAATAGATAACGTGTGTATCGAATCACTCAGTATTGATCTTACTCGACCTATCCTGGATGCAGGGGCAAGAAGTGTTGGGCTTTTGGCGGACCGGATCACAGAGTAAGTATCATATACGAAGGGTCATCCGATATACTAACAATTTCTTTTTCTGTGTATGTTTACAATAGAATCAAGAAAACGGATCGACAAAAACTTGAAAACGAATACTCTAAACTGGTTGAAGGTAATGATAGCATCACATAATACTTTGACAAATAACCTTTTTTTTTTTTCCTTTCTTTAGGACTACGGGATGCTAGTGCAGCAAGAGATGAAGATACTTTTATGGCCAATCCGGTACTTCCTGATGATTTGTTAAAAGAAGCTGTCCCTGGTAATATCCGGCGCGCAGAACATTTTGTCGCATTCCTGCGGCGATTCATCGAATATCTCAAAGTAAGTGAAAAGGAACCCCATCCACATGTATATATACTCACTCAAACTGATCTCTCCATTTTGTATTTCATAATAGACAAGAATGCGAGTCATGCATGTAGTGGCGGAAAACCCTGTTTCCTTTTTACAGCACTTGAAGGACGTTACATTTATTGATCGGAAACCACTGCGATTTTGTGCTGAACGACTGACCTCTCTGGTGAGGACTCTGGAATTGACTGATCTGGAACATTACTCAAGTCTACAACGTATTGCGGCATTCGCCACTCTGGTAGCAACATATGATAAAGGTAATAAGCGAAAGGAAACATCATTGAATGCTGTTATTAATTCACTATATTGCTTGATCTCTTGGATAGGATTCTTACTTATTCTCGAACCCTTTGAATCGGATATGGCGACGATACCCAACCCAGTATTGCATTTCACGTAAGTAAATTGGATCGATCAGCCTTCAAAAAAAAAAAAAAAAAAAAAAAAAAAAAGATATTAACATTATGATGATGATGATATTGTTAGTTGTTTGGATGCTGCGATTGCTATTCGACCGGTGTTTGAACGATTCAGTACGGTAGTCATCACATCTGGTACTCTGTCTCCTTTGGATATGTATCCTAAAATGCTAGACTTCCAGGCTGTCGTGCAAGAAAGTTATGCCATGACTCTCACCCGAAACTGTTTTTTGCCAATGGTAATTACCCGCAATCATTGTACTAAGGATTGACTTTATACTAACATGTCTCTCTTTCTTTCTCTCTTCCTTAGGTTATTACTCGTGGATCCGATCAAGTGGCAGTAAGCTCAAAATTCGAAGTCCGTAATGATCCTGCAGTTGTCCGAAATTTTGGACAGATCATGGTGGAATTCGCCAAGATTGTACCCGATGGTGTTGTATGCTTCTTCCCAAGTTATCTCTACATGGAGCAAATTGTGTCAATGTGGAACGACATGGTAAGATTTCAAAGAGAAAATGCATTAGGGGACAATAAAATTAAATCATCTCTATCTAGGGCATTCTAAACGAAGCATGGAAACATAAACTGATATTTGTGGAAACACCAGATGCTGCTGAAACCAGTTTAGCACTAGCTAACTATCGCAAGGCTTGTGATAATGGTCGAGGGGCTATTTTACTATCGGTGGCTCGGGGAAAAGTATCTGAAGGGATCGATTTTGATCATAACTATGGCCGTGCTGTGCTGATGTTTGGCATACCTTACCAGTACACAGAATCAAGAATTCTAAAGGTAAATGATGATGATGTTGATGGAAATGCAATAGATGACTTCCTAACATCTTCCTTTTTTTTTTTTTTTTTTTTTTTTTTTTTTTTTTTTTTTGTATACATTATTATTTTGTTAGGCACGATTGGAGTACTTGCGGGACAATCACCACATCCGGGAAAATGATTTTTTGACATTCGATGCCATGCGTCATGCAGCTCAATGCGTGGGGCGAGTGCTTCGGGGGAAAACAGACTATGGATTGATGGTCTTTGCAGACAAGGTAATGTGATTAATGAATAGTGGATCTGATTTGTCATTAACATTTGTTATTATAGCGATTTGCTCGAGCCGATAAACGGGCCAAGTTACCAAAGTGGATCAACCAATATATGACAGAAGCGTCCACCAATCTATCGACGGATATGGCTATTGGTATTGCAAAGAAATTCTTACGGACAATGGCACAACCTATTGAAAGCAACCAAACAGGCGTCTCTCTATGGACCATCAAGGATATTGAAAACCGGCAAAAGAAGGTGACGACTGCTCTCAACTAACTTGAATCCAACAAGATAGAATCTATCGATTATGTATGTATATAGTAACAGATAATAAATGATATATTGTTTATTCCCCTTTTTATATCTCTATTGTTTAATGTGTTTGGGTAATCTGCAATCCAAGTCGAATTTTGTATAGTTGTATTAATTAGTAATAGTCATTGTTGTCAAATAAAATAAAACTGGTTATTAGAAATTATGGATGCATAAATTATAAAGTTTTTTTTTTATTATTATATTGTTAAGTATAAATAGGGGCAAAGAGAGGGGGATATAAACAACATGATGGATAGAAAAATATGATTATGTGTATACTTAAAAAAAAAAGAAGAGTAAAGAATGGGGGAGAGTTTTAAAAAAGTAAATGTATGTGTATGTATGGTAACTAATAATGAGAGAGTGAGAAGTGGGGGAGGGGAGATCTAAAAGTCTGCATCCAAAGTAAAGTTCTTTTCTTCAGGAGACTTGTTCATCACACCAGCACGTTGATAATCCGACACCCGTTTTTCAAAAAAGTTTGTCTTGCCTTGAAGAGAGATCAGATCCATAAAATCAAAGGGATTGGTGGAGTTGTAATGCTTGTCTTGACCAAGAGCCACGAGGAGACGATCCGCCACGAATTCGATATATTGACACATCAATTTGGAATTCATACCGATGAGAGCCACAGGAAGAGCATCCGTCAAGAATTCTTGTTCAATCGCCACGGCTTCGACAATGATTTCAAGGATACGAGAAGGATGAGGTTGGTGTTGGAGATGGTTGAATAACAAACAGGCAAAGTCAGTGTGTAGGCCTTCGTCACGACTGATCAATTCGTTGGAGAAGGTGAGTCCCGGCATCAATCCACGTTTCTTGAGCCAAAAGATGGAAGCAAACGCACCAGAAAAGAAGATACCTTCCACAGCAGCAAAGGCGACAAGTCGTTCAGCAAAGGATTCGTTACCACTGATCCATCGGAAAGCCCAATCTGCCTTTTTCTTGATGCAAGGAACTAGAATTATAAAAAAAAAAAAAAAAAAAAAAAAAAAAAAAAGAGTTAGACACATCACATCCCCCCCCCTTTTTTTTCCCTACTTACTGGTTTCAATGGCATCAAACAAGTTTTCTTTTTCAACAGGGTCCTTGATATAAGTGTCAATAAGTAAGCTATAGGTTTCGGCGTGGATATTTTCAATCATAATTTGGAATCCATAAAAGCATTTGGCTTCAGCGATCTTGACTTCATCCATAAAGTTTTGCACCAAGTTTTCATTGACAATACCATCGGAACTTGCAAAGAAGGCCAGGACATGAGAGATAAAGTAGCGTTCATCATCATTCATCTTGTTTTCCCAATCGTTGGTGTCTTTGGACAGATCAATTTCTTCGGCAGTCCAGAAGGATGCTTCATGCTTCTTGTAGAATTGCCAAATCTAGTAAAAAGAGAGAGAGAGTTATTAGTATGACATAAAAAGGGGTTCAAGTAGGGTTGACAACTTACTTCGTGATACTTGATAGGGAATAGACAGAAGCGGCGAGTGTTTTCACGGAGGATTTCTTCGTCCTTTTCACTTTCACGAGAAGGACGCTTATGCTTGAGAGTCAATTGGTCGAGTTGTGCAGTAGCTTCAGAGACAGACATGGTGAGGTAGTTGATATATAAAATGAGAAGAAGAGGAAAGAAAGGTGCGAGAATGTCCTTTTTTTTATAACTTTTTCAAAAAAAGACGTGACTCGACAAAGAAAAAAAATTAATAAAACCGCGTTTGAAAAATCTGCGGTTGGTGAAGTATGTTCAATTGGACTTGAAGCGGGATGTGAAATGTACTTTGTAGCCCCTACCTGGAATTTTGAGATTTCCTAAACCCCGCCCTTCTTCCTCTCTCTCTCTCTCTCTCTCTCTCAAAATAATGACCAATCAATTTGTAAAAGACTTCAAACCAGAAGAAACCGAAGGTGTGGCTAAACTCAAACAAGACTTACCAACTATCCATCAAGAAGCATTTGGGTCCGAAGACATTTATACTTTATGGGGTGTGGCATTAGATAAAGACTCCACCGACGAACGTTTGGATGTTATCTTGGTCAAATTCTTGCGTGCTCGGTAAGTAACCTTACTTCTCTCTATCAATTATTATATTAAACTCTCTTCCTATGACATAGTGATCTGTCTTTTATTGAAGCTCGAAAGATGCTCGTTGATAGTCTCAAATGGCGAAAAGAATTCAAGGCGGATGAATTGTTGAATGAAATCTTTGATAATGACCTGTTTAATACTATTGGCTTCACTCATGGACACGACAAGACAGGACGTCCAGTATGCTACAACTTTTATGGTGACATTGATCAAGACAAGGTATTTGGGAACGTACAAACGTAAGTATCAAAAGAAATGACGATGGAAAAAAAAAAGGGGGATTATTAATTTTATGGTATTGTAGGTTTATTCGATGGCGATTACAGTTGATGGAACAAAGTGTGAAACTGGTCGACTTTGTCAATGTGGACTCTATGATTCAAGTGCATGATTACAAAGGTGCTTCCATGTTTGGCCGATCAGCAAATGCCAAAGCAGCCACTAAAGAAATTATCAAGGTGCTTCAAGATAACTATCCTGAAATGTTGGCCATCAAATTCTTTGTAAATGTACCCTGGTGGGGAAGGTAATCAAATTATACTCCAAAAAAAATAATCATCGGATCTCTCTCTCTCTCTCTAACTTTTTTAAAATAGTAAAATCTTTAGCTTGATTCGACCTTTACTACCCGAAGCCACGGTAAAGAAGTTTGTTGTATGCTCAAAGTAAGTATGATGAAGAAGAAAAACAATCTTTTAGTGACTAAATTTAATTTTTGTTTTTGTTTTTGTTTTTGCTTCTAGTAACGACATACTCGACACATTGCAAAAGACTATCGACAAGGATCAACTACCAAAGGTGTACACCGGTGAACCAGCATTCAAACAAGGAAGTGTCACAGCTGCCATCAATGCATCTCGACAACAACACAAGCCGTCTGGTAGTGAAGAAACACCTGCGTCTGATACCGCGAACTGATTTATACTGTCACCAATCACTGCTTTGCAAAACTAACTTTTACTTACTATCACTCTTACACCTTATATCTTCCCCACTCTTTTTTAACTTTACTGAATGAAACTTAATAATAGCTATCCCACCTTAGTATATCTTTGTCCCCCCCCCTGTCTTACATTGCTTTTTAATAACCAACTTGATCAAACAATAAACAATGAAATAAATAGGTAATCTTTTGTGTATTAGGAATGATTGTCTATGTTATAAAGTGTGTCCCTTTACATTTGACCATCTAATGAGAAGACTTGTATTAATCTTGAATGATTGAGTGTAGTGTATATATATAGCATATTATATATAACATCTATATATATATAGCATATTATATATAACATCTATATATATATAGCATATTATATATAACATCTATATATATATATATATATATACAGTACTAGGATAAAGGGCATGATGTTAATGTAAAGCGGCGATTCAAAATGTCAATCTGCAGGAATTTCTATTTTCAGCTTCAGTTTTCATCGTTTAAAAGTGTGCTCTTTGCAGCAGCAGTATGTATAATGATATATAGTGTGAAAGGGTGGTGTGGATTAGCACTTGAGTAATACATATCAGTGTTAAAGGATATAATTTGGTTCCTGACATCGAAAAAGCAAGGTGGCTGTAAAACACAAGGAAATCAAAGCATTATCTAATGAAAACCCCGGTTTATATACTTTTTTACACTCAATATTACACTTTTACTCGTCTTTTATATACCCCACCAAAATAAAACTGTTTGATTGATTGATGATGTCTTGGAATGAAGTCTATTTGTTTAGGTGTATTCGCCCCCTTTGTGTGACAAATTATTCAAATCCCGACAGTGAAGTGATTGAAAAAGGCGGGGCTCCTCTCAAACAACTCTCTTCCCCTTACTTTTTTTTTTTTTTTTTTTTTTTTTTTTTTTTTTTTTTTTTTTTTTTTTTTTTTTTTTTTTTTTTTTTTTTTACCTGTCATTGACCACATTCTTCTACCTTCAATCCACTTTATATGGCTTACTTTAACCAGCTCCCTAACGAAGTGATATACTAAATCTTGGCCTTTCTTCCCGGAACGACAACAAATCTCTATCAACTTGGCTTAATCAACAGAAGTTGGTACATGGTGACGAACAAGCAATTATGGAATGCACCAGCAAAAAGAATAAATGGATACGGCATCTAAATCTAATCTTGACTCACCAACTTTTGGCTAGTCTACGATTTAATCACAACTCTCCACAACTTTGCTCTCATCCTCTTGGTCAGTATGTGCGCAAACTTGAATTTGCACCTGGCGACTTGGTGAAGGATATCGTCTCACTACTGGGCTACACTCCCTTGGTGGAATCTCTTACTTTATGCGCATGGCCAGACGGTGTCCCAAATTGAAACAGTGTAAGCTGTATGGTTGCGGAAACATCACTGATATCGGTGTAGTCTCTTTGGCCGATTACTGTCCTCAACTTTGTGATCTCAAATTAGAGTCTAATAAAGGAATCACTCTCATGGTATTGCTTGGCCAGAAGAACTTCT
The DNA here is from genome assembly GCA_025330725.1 of Chlamydoabsidia padenii. Classification (NCBI taxonomy): domain Eukaryota; kingdom Fungi; phylum Mucoromycota; class Mucoromycetes; order Mucorales; family Cunninghamellaceae; genus Chlamydoabsidia; species Chlamydoabsidia padenii. Next base: position 53,023 of record JAIWND010000006.1, on the reverse strand, counting down.
CGTTGAAACGATTGGCGTTTGATCTGTGGTGTGTTGATTATCTTGGTGGACATCCCTTTAGACCATTTTTACCAACAGCCAATGAATTCTCACCTTGCTTCCCCATGTTGAATGACTTTTCCATCAAACGGGATAATTCCAATCATCTTGAACTCCTAATGCCCTTTATCATATCTCGACCTTGTCTTCAGAAACTTGCTATATCCGATTGTGACGTTACCGACACCATAGTGGATATCATCGCTGACTCCATGCCCGAACTACAACATCTGGAGTTGTCTAGGAATTTTGATACCACTGTACCTGCTATCGAATGACTGGTAAAGGCGTGCAAAAAGCTAACTCGTTTACAATCTCTTTCATTGTAAAGACATACAACGGCTCCTTGACACAATCACCACTTATCCTTCTTTGATATTGAAAACGAAGGAAGTAGATATTATTCGGGGATTTTCGAATACGACAATCTGAAACAGGAAATGGATGGAATTATGTGGGACAACTTGTATGGATTGGACACTTTGTCTTTTTTTAGTATAGTTGATTAGAATAGTTGTCATATCCCTTGTAAATATCAATAAAATAAACTTTGTATACTCTTTTTTATGATTTTGGTTGATGACGGTGTTCAGGTGAATAGGAAACTTTATATATAATTTGCGCGAAAGGAGCCCTATATATGATGAACTCAAAGTCTATGGGATATACTTGTAATAAGAGTACTTTGAAAATAGTCACTGACAGTTTGGTTTGCTACATACTTCTTCCTGTACAAGAAGTTTACCCAAATCCGGATATAATTCAAACCTCGATACTTCTTGCATATTGCATAATACATTACTTGATAGACTGGTATTATTCAACTGTCCCCCATAACATTACTTTCCAGCAAACATCAACCAACCAAACCAAAAAAGACAGCTACACACATAGTATGATCCCGTATTCAACTGTTTTATTATATTAACAAATGTACATCCTATCACTATAATATCCTAAACTAGACTAAACTAAACCAGGTGAGCCAAAACCAATACCATCATCCTTATCATTACAAACAAGTTGAGCTAAATTTTAGATGCACCAGTTTTACCCTATTTATCATTTGTAAGATCGTTGTTAAGTATACCAGTTATCATTACAGTACCTTTATTATCTGTCATTCATATACAGATCAATAGCATCAATGGCATGTGTTCAATAAGGTCAAAAGGGGTGATACATCCACTATTCGAGTCATCGTCGTCGCTTGTGGGTAAAAGATGTTGAATAAAGTCCTTGTTGATATCAAGTGTGTACTTAATCAGTCAGTTGGTCACATTGATAAAGGCAAGTGGTGATTTCCATTGAATTGATCCAATAACAGTTGCAGAGTTGAGTTGTTTTCAGGGGTAGGTTCATTCAATATCATGTAAGCACCGGATCAGTTAAAGTTCTTTATGGTTGAGAAGAAGTGATGTTCTATTGGTACAATTGTTGGGTCGGTTAATTTGTTGAGGCTCCATAGTGCAAGTGCTGTGAGTCAAGACTGCCAAAGTTGTCACTGGGCATTTCCAAGTTGATCATTAGATACGCCATGATAAAAGAGCATACGGCCTTCCACCAAAGGGGACTTGTTCGAATAAGTAGTTGACTTTGGTCGACTGAACCCCGATATGTCAAACCAATGTGGCGTATACGGAATTGACTTGATATGGTGTTGAGCATTATGGTGAGACCAGAGAAAACCTTTTCAAAACAGGGATTTTTATCGTCATTATCCAGTGATCTGTTTTAGTGCACCAAGAGATTAGCCGCGTCGTAAAAGGATTTGCTAACAAATGTACATTCCAAGCGGTCGGTTATTGCATTAATATGAACCAAGATCAACTTGGTCGATTCTGGTGGAAGGCGTTTAACGTAATTGTCCATAAAGTAAAAAAGAGTGAAGTTAAGGAAGAAGAGAGGGGTAAAAATGAATCACACGTTTTAAGAAGATAAGGATATTTCAAATTCCGCTTTTTCGAGTGACTATGCACATTATTATGTTTAATCTAACTTGAAACGAGCGATACATATTATACAATATAATTTTATTAAGGTGTATTGGAATCAACTGAATGTTTCTTATAATCACTAGTCGATGGATCATCAAGGGTCCCAGTCTATTATATAAAAATAAAACCAGACCAAAGATTCATTGTTAAGGGTCTTCCTTCTGAGTTTGAACCCCAACCCGCCCATAAAAAGACAGACCAATCATAAAAAAAAAAAAAAGAGTTTTATTGATGTATATATTAAACCTATAACTAAATTAACAATGAAGCTAGTATCAAGTAGTAGGAAAGCGTTGTTTTTTGGTGAGTGAAGGATCGTAGGTGGGAAATTCATGTTTGCCATGATCATATCCACGCTGAGGAGGAGGAGGAGGAGGAGGATGGTGATGAAGGTGAGGAGGTGGAGAATGTGACAGATGTTGAGGATGGTGATGATGATGATGTGGAGGAGGAGGATGTGGAGGAGGCCACTGAAATGCCTGCTGTTGATGTTGCTGCTGAGAAGTGGTCGATGCCTGTTGTGTTGACAGATTCAATGGACTTGGTAATTCAGGTTGATCATAGAATGAATTGTAATAAACCCAAGGACTTGGCAGTGAAGGAGGACCCATTTGTGAAGGTACAGTGGTGTTGATATGAGGATGATGACCATTGGATGAAGGTATAGATGTCGGTGGTAATGATGCAGATACAGTTCCTATTGCCGAACCATTATTTAGTCTTCCAGATGTAATGATAGACGAATGAGGTGGTGGTGGCATTGAGTTCGGTATGGTTGTTGTTGTTGATGATGATGACGATGCTGTCGATGATGAAGAAGGTGGATGGATGGAAGTATACGTTGGATATGGTGAACCATCTGGTGGCAAAAGAGAAGAATTGGATGCCAAAGTCCCGTGTTGTTGTTGTTGTTGTTGTTGTTGTTGAATGGGATGATGATTAGGTGAAGCTGTTGTTGATCTATTGGTGTGTAAAGTAGGTGGTGGAGTATTCAGGTGTAATTGAGATGGAATTGGTGGTGTTTCCATATAATGCATAGATCTTGATACCTAAAGAAAGAAACTATTAACTTTCACTAATCCATTTACACCTTATCAACCAAGACTTACCTGAGAAGAAGTGCCAGAATGAGGAGGAGGAGGTATTGATGAGAGATTATGATTGTTGTTACTATTGTTGTATCCTTCTTCTATTTCGTCATCATCTTGATCGTCATCCAATTCATCACCATCATCATCCTTTGATTTACTGCCGCCATCTGTGTCGTTAGAGTGATCAAACTATTGTGTATAAATACTAGTTAGTGATCCGAGTATTTATGTCATTTCTATTATATTATACTTGCATCATTATTTGACTTGCTTTCGTATGGATCACCGTGCTATTCATATATGTATTAGAGTCAAGTTAGTTTATCATTATTACATAAAACTTTGTCTTTTACCTCAGTATACTTCATCAAGATGTGGTCCATATCGGAGCTTGCATATTGTACCAGTTTACCTTTTGGATTAAAAACAATCAATGCTACTTCACAGTTACATAAAACTGATAATTCATAAGCCTTCTTCATTAATCCATGTTTCCGTTTCAAAAAGGTGACCTATAAAAAGTGAGAAGAATATCAATTTAGTAACCAATAAAAAAGTAAAAGGAGATCTAGCAAGTTACCTGTCTATTGCGATTATCAACAATCGGTTGAATCTTGATCTTTTTTCTACCCATGCTTTGTTGTTGTTATTGATATTGATTGGTTTTATTGTCCTTGTTGTTAATAAGAGTAATGAAGATGGGAATGTATGCAGGTAATGTATCTATAACGCGCACAGTAAAAGGTCAAGTATAAATAAATGTAGTATGTAGGTGAATTAAACAATCAGTAGGCCAAAGTTATATAATGGGAGAATGATAAAGAGAAAGGAAAGAAAGTGAAAAGAGAGAGAGAAAAAAAAAAATGAAACTTTAAAATGATACTGGAATCTATTTATAGACGGCCCTTTTTACCATGTCAGTCTTTCTCCATTGCTCCCCTGTAAAATTCAAATCCCGACTTCCACCGATTGTATTTCTCGATAAGAGACAAGTCTACGCATGGTATACCTCGGTAAAGTTGTGTAACACCTCTTGGTCACAAAGTCTTGCAAAGTGCTGCACTCTACATTATATTTTATGTTCAGTTACTTTCTGGAATCAATGCTGTCTGGCGAGGTCTGGAACTCCTCCTCCCCCCCTTTGGTTGGCTTCAACCCCGCCCATGTGAGCCAAAAATCGGATAATGTTCTCCTATGAACACGTATACTCATGAAGAAATGACGGATTCATGATGGAGTTTAAGGGCAGTTGTATAAAAAGAACGTGGAATGAAATATCACCAAGACGGGATGCATGGTTAATTAGTGCGGGGGTGTCGGAGTTGGACTTTCAGTAGATATAAAAAAAAAAAAAGGGAGTGGGAGGACTATTATCTGATGAAAACGAGGGCATCTGTCATGTATCATTTGACAGCAACATCAATCATATATATATATATATATACTGATGCATTCTACCTTATCCTATTGGTATTCTCTACTCCTATATTACAAGTCTACAACTACTTTATGCTGTCATCATTGCATTACCGAGTTGTCATTGTAATAAAGATAGATAATTTGGTATGAGAGCGTTCTTTATTGTATCATTTGATAAACCAAGATGATAACAAACTACATGTAAAGATAAAAACGAATAATTGTTTGTGTGTATGTGTCAAATATAATACAAATGGATTAGGGTGGGTTATAAGAAACTAAAAGTACAAGATGGTAAAGGGTAATAAAAAAAAAGGAGAGCAAGAGGAAGAGAGGAGGAGATAGTAATGACTATTAATGGTGTGTGTGTGTGATATGGTTTCAAGTAAAGAGAATTTAGGCCCAGCCAAATGAGCTTTCCACCGCCTTCATCCAACCTTCGTACATGGTGGTTCTTTTTTCACTTGAGATAGTAGATTCAAAGATGGTGTTACCTTGTTGATTAACAGAAGCCAAGTCGTCCATGCTTTCCCATACACCTACTGCCAATCCAGCAGCAATAGCAGCACCCAAGGCAGTTGATTCACGCATCATGGGTCGTTCGACATTGATTCCCAAAAGATTAGCTTGTATTTGCATACACAGATCAGAGTTGGACATGCCACCATCCACCTTGAGCGATCGCAGGGGTTTCCCACTGTCCTTGTTCATGGCATCCAAAATGGCTTTACTTTGGAAACACACCGATTCCAATGTGGCACGACAGATATGTTCTAAACGAGTAAATTGAGTGAGTCCACAAATAGTACCACGCGCCGTATCGTTCCAATAGGGAGCAAAGAGACCAGCAAATGCAGTGACAAAGTAAGTACCAGCAGAATCATCGACCTGTGCCGCCAATTCGTTGAGTTGTTGTGTGTTTTGGATCACCCGGAGATTGTCACGTAACCAATTGATCGAGCTACCCGCCACAGCGACCGAGCCTTCCAGAGCATAGGTTGCCTTGTTGTCACTTCCAAATTGATAGGCCACAGTTGATAAAAGACCATTTTTGGACACTACAGGTTCGTTACCCGTGTTAAATAACATGAAGCACCCTGTTCCATAAGTATTCTTGGCATCACCAGCTGAGAAGCATTTTTGACCGACCAGAGCAGCTTGTTGATCACCGAGACATCCGGATATAGGGACACCTGCCAAAGGACCTTCGTGGACATGACCATATACTTGTGAGGAAGAGACAATTTTAGGAAGTTCGACGAGATCCAGTTCAAAGAAGCTAATTAAATTAAAAAAAAAAAAAAGCAAATGTTTTTAGTATTAAATAATATCATGCATGTAGATCCAATTTTACCTTAAAGCTTCAGGACTCCATTGGAGAGTGTGAATATCCATAAGCATGGTACGACTAGCGTTGGTCACATCAGTCACCATAATTCCATTTTCAGCTCCACCAGTAAGGTTCTAGAATAATCATAAAGGATGTCAGTCACTGTGAGAGATCATTTTACAGTAAAGTAAAATCAATCAACTTACATAAATCAACCAAGTATCCATCGTACCAAAACATAAGCGACCTTGTTCTTGTGCTTGAGCAATCACAGGTACATTATCCAATAACCAACGTAATTTGACCGCCGTAAAGTAAGTTGTAAGAGGAAGGCCACAAATAGGTTCCAAAAGATGAGTATTGCCACCAGCCTTTTCGGTCAATTGTTGTACAGTTTCCAGAGTACGTGCATCACTCCAAAGAATGGCAGGGTAAAGAGGTTGACCGGTGAGTTTATCCCAAGTGACGATGGTTTCCCGTTGATTCGTTATTCCAATACATTTAATGTCTTGAAGACTATAACCCAAACCTTCGAGTTTGTGTACAGCATGAAGCATACAAGTGCGCACAGAATCAAGAGTGTCGTAGGGGTCGTGTTCCATCCAGCCAGGTTGTGGTGAGTGTTGTTCTAATTCCATTTGATGATGAGTCAACAAGTTGCCTTGTTCGTCAAAGATGACGAAACGAGTAGAAGTGGTTCCTTGGTCGATAGCACCAATGAGTTGAGGCATTGTGTCTAGTTGGTGTAAATTGTGTTAAAAGTGGTAAAAGACGTAGAAAGTAAGAAGAAGGTAATAGAATTACAATAGTAATGGGAAGAAGAAGAAAAGAAAAGAAAAACGAAAAATCAGGACTTGGAGAAATAAATAGGTCGCCCGCCCCCGCCCCCGCCTGTCCTTTTTTTTTTTTTTTTTTGAAAACCCTACTTTCCCTTTTTTGTCTCAACCAATCAAAACTCATTATTCACTTCCACGGACCGGATTTCAAATTACGTTTCATTCTGGGCCCCTCATGCCATACTGACTGTTATAAATAACACGGTTAGCCATTGGATTCTCTCTTGTTCATTGGTGCATGTCCAAGGTGATACCAACCAGAATTAGTAATTTTGATTTTCTGCTTCACTTGAAAACAACCAACGAGTCGATCCTTGATCAATTGCATAAAGTAGAAATCGGGAAAATGTTGTATTATAAAGACATGTAGCCTTGGCTACAATACAACCTATACACGTTTAGTCAAGCTTTTTTTTTTTTCTCACACTGTATATACAGTACATATATACTGTTGGTAAATCCATGGTTGGGAATCATCGGGTTTCGTCTGACAATGAAAACCATTCTCTCGTTTCCTCCTCGGGCAGACAGACAAAAACATATAACCGGGGGGTTGTCCATTCGCTTTCTTTTCTTTCACGCGCAACTTTTTGTAATCCCAATTCCTCTGTTTGAGAATGAAAAGAGAGTATATGCGGGGTTACACAATTTTCTTTGCTTTGATTTGAAACATTCCTGGTCAGCGGGGTTTGAATTGTTTTTGAAAATCAAACCCAGGGGGAGCAATTTCTTGCCTTCGTTCTTCTTTCACTTTATTTCTTGTAGTCTACTAATCACCAACATGCGACCCGCCGACAACATTATTCTTGCTGCATTAACGCTAATTTGAATATACCAAGCTATCCTACCCGTATTAACGAACCTCCGACTACTCTGAAAAACACTGACACATCAACAAATTACATCATAGACGTCAAGAAGCAGGTCGTCGTCCGTGAACAAGGTAATCCTTGTATCATTCCAAACAAGACGATATCAAATACTGGTTTTTGGCGATACAATCCTGGCTGCTACTTGATTATGGTAAATTTGATAAACTGCAATTGTTGTATCTCTATTTACTCACGACTTTTTTTTTTTATCTTGTCTTTATCAAGCAAACTTTTGATGCCCATCGATAACAAATATACACTGCATTCACCAAAGTAAACGACCAATCATTGTGTAGGTAAAAGTGGGTAAAAGGATGGATCCGATTTTATTAGCAACAATGACAACTCTTCTTTAGCAACCAACGCTACTACAACATGGGCTTCGATACACATACCATATAATTGAAAAAAACATCGATCCTTGAATGCATCTTTACAACTAGGAAACTAGGACCACTGCTGGACAATAGGGATACAGTTACTAACTCATTCCTCTTGCGACGACAACTATAGTTTAGATATAGAATAGCGGAAAATCAAATTATACTTGACCCACATCACATTCCCCCCCCCCACACACACACAGTGTTGTTTTACCTTTTAGTTTAGCACTTATCATTATTATACAATCTTTTATCACTATCAATAAAACTTACATTGTTTGATTCACATTATGCTTTTAGACTGATCAAGGTTTAATGTCATTACTTACTCACTACTTTTCAAAAAAAAAAAAAAAATCAATCTATAAGCACCATCTATCTTATGGTAACTTAACAGCTGCATTCTACCTTGAACTGCAGATTTTTCATCTTTAATGAACCCTTCCCCCCCCCATAAAAAATACAAATCCCGACAGCCCCTGAAATCATGTCAAGTGGTAGGATTCCTCACCATATATCAAATTGTACCTCAACAGCCAAAAAGTAACATGCCAAGTCAAATCTATACAGACTTTACTTTCTAGCCTGAAGAGTGATGCCAATGCCATCTAAATCGATGAAAATATGTTACAAAAGGGGTATGATCGACTTTGATGTAGTCACATCTCGCTTCAGAGTAGGTACCACCATACTCTAACCCTACCTTCATACATATTATCACGTTTGGTTTTGCACTTGTTAAGCCAAGGATTTATGCATACTTTTGACATGATAACAAATATGATATGAGCCAGGCGTATTTCGTTAGCGTGCAAAAGAAAAAGAAAAAAAAAAGTTATAATATGAACCTTCCCTAAACAGTGTAATGAAGAGACCAACATACATCCAAGATGACAAAGTTGCCCTACTCTACCTTGAACAATACAATACTTGTTATAATGATCTTGCATAAAAGATTTGATGAAATGCGACCTACTAAAAAAAGAACGGGAATGTGATTTCAAATCCCGCTCATTTTTCTTATTTTTAAAAATTGAACCTTTTTCCTTTTCTTCTTCTTTTATTTTAATTATTATATCATTATACAGGGTGGTTATGGATAAACTGAAAAGAAGACATAACGCAGCCCCCACAGATGGTCAAGATCCTGCCTATATCTATAATAACAACCACTTTGATCAACAACACACACAACCTCTTCTTTCAGATGACTTGAGTCCTTATGAAAAAGTACACAGACACCCACCAGCCGTCACCACACCACTGCCACCACAATACTCATCCAACAAGGTAACTATCATAGTATATATACTTTTGTTTTTATGAATCCTCCCCCCCCTTCATCTTTATTATTGTTTTGAAACTAGTACCTTGCTTATTGTCAACAATACCACGAATTTGTCATACCGATGGTGTTAACTGTGCTTTCCTTTTGGACACGTTTCAGGTCGATCAGTCATTCAAATATTGTTGTATGGGACGAGGTAATGAAAACAAGCAAACATACTAACATAATCAACGGTATAAAATGACTCACGTGTATGTTTTTATATTAGGCACACTTCGGAAAGGTAACCAAGATACTCAATCACCTAGTCTATTTTATCTAACTTTTGTTTATCTTTATAAATTGGCGAAAACTAGTTTGGGTCACATTATATTAAACACGACTTTTATTTTGATGTCCATCCTCCTCTTGGTAAAATGCTCGTCGGATTATCGGGTGTCTTGGCTGGTTATGATGGCTTCTTTGGATTTGACTCTGGTGCGACCTACCCTGATGGCATGCATTATGGTGTGATGCGTATCTTTAATGCAATGTGGGGTGCTCTTTTGGTTCCTTTGGCTTATTTGACAGCAAGACAACTCAAATTTACTGTGAAGGCTAGTGTATTGGCGGCTACCATGGTATTACTGGATACTGCTCTCCTTTGTATAAGTCGCTTCATCTTATTGGACTCTATGTTACTCTTTTTTACTTGTACTACTCTTTATTGCTTATCCAAATTCCACAATCTTAGAAACGAGTAAGTAACATTATAAAACAGATACTGGGATCACTAATTTGAATTGGTTTATTTGTAGATCCTTCTCTGAAGATTGGTATCTATGGATATTCCTTACCGGCTTATCTTTGGGTTGTGTATTAAGGTAAAAAAAAGAAAGATTATGCTGGTAGTATATTTGAATTGGTTGACATCTATTGTGTTTGTAGTGTCAAGTGGGTTGGTCTGTTTGCGATTGCATTGGTGGGAATCTACACTATCGAAGATTTGTGGGATAAACTCGGTGATCTCCAAATGCCTAAGCAAACCTATGCAAAACATTGGTTGGTACGAATTGTGTGCTTAATCTTTGTCCCTATGATGGTCTACCTTACGTCTTTTGCTTTACATTTTGCCCTCCTTTACAAAAGCGGAGAAGGTGATGCTCAAATGAGCTCTCTCTTCCAAGCCAATCTGGAAGGTAGTTCTCTGGGACAGAATCCATTAGGTAAGCAAAAAATATAATAATAAAAAACGAATCAGAAAATGATTGTACTCACCTTTATCTTGTAGAATTGGCGTATGGATCAAAACTGACAATCAAGAACTTTGGCTATGGTGGTGGTCTACTACACTCTCATATTCAAAAATTCCCTGAAGGTTCGAAGCAACAACAGATCACTTGTTATCACCACAAGGACGATAACAATCATTGGATTATCAAGACGCCTCGTAATAGCAACCCACAAGATTATGAAGATGGAAACAACATTCGATTTGTCAAAGATGGTGATATTATTCGTCTGATGCATGCTAATACCAATGTCAGCCTACACAGTCATCCTATCAGCGCACCAATCACAACCGGACAATGGGAAGTCAGTGGCTATGGAAACGAAGATGTAGGTGACGAACAAGATAATTGGAAAGTGGAAGTGGTGGGCGATATGGTGAAAGGGAACGATTTGAAACAGGTGCGCTCTTTGACGACTCGATTCCGATTACGACATGTACAACAGGGATGCCTCTTGACCGCCAATAATGTAATATTGCCTCAATGGGGATTCAAACAAGTAGAAGTACACTGCGACAAACGAAATCGGGTGGATGATCCTCATACATGGTGGAATGTTGAAGAACATTATAATGACAAGCGTAAGTTGATATAAACAGTAACAACAAAAAAAGGAGGAATACTTACTTGCGCTTTACCAATAGTACCTCCTGCTCCTCCCAATGCCTACAAATCTCACTTTTTCCAAGACTTTTGGCACTTGAATGTGGCAATGTGGACATCCAATAATGCACTGGTCCCGGATCCTGACAAGATTGATATTCTCTCATCTGAACCATCAGAATGGCCTTTAGCAAGCGTGGGTCTGCGTATGTGTGGCTGGGACGACAATACTATTAAATTTTATCTTTTGGGCAATCCTATTGTTTGGTGGTCATCCTTCTCGGCTATCATTGTATTCACTGCCACGGCGATCTTTTACGTCATCCGCATGCAACGAAGGATATACGATCTCAACAATGGTAAGTATTTATATATATTGATTCTTTTAAACGACTAACCATATTCTCTTTTTATTTATATAGCTCAATGGGATCAATTTTTATATGTGGGCAAGACATTATTCCTTGGCTGGTTCCTTCACTATATCCCCTTCTTTATCATGGGTCGTGTGACCTATCTTCATCATTACTTCCCTGCTCTTTACTTTAGTATCTTTATGGTGCCCTTTTTGATGGATCACTTTACAAGAACATGCTCAAATCGAAGCCAATGGATTGTATTTGGTATCTTATTTGGCTCCACTATCTGTGTCTTCCTCTACTTTTCTCCCTTGGTATATGGTATGTCGGGCCCAGTTAGTGCCTATGCGGGGCGAAAATGGGTAAACAGCTGGAACTTGGTAGATTAGAAATGTTAGTATTAGATTAGTTGCTATGTTTTAATCCCCTGCTACCCCATTATACTTTTTTTTTTATTAATTAATAAACATCCACTTTTAGAAAAGAATAACCTCTCTCCATGACCAAACCAAGGACGCATAATGGAGCGTCTTTGACTACCATGTCTTGTTAATATGTTTTTATAAACTTGATAATACACTAGTCTTTTTGCGATCCGGATGCAAAGCGATTATCGTACCTTACATGCATGATGGAGCTGGTATTTTTAATCCTTTTGTTCATTCTAAACGGCGGAACCAGATTATGCCAGTATATCGGGAATTGAATTCTTGGATCGGAGAAGATTGATGTCATTTTTGCATAAACAACAAGACAATGAAAAAAAAAACATCACTGTATCCGATTGCCTATATAAAAGGAGGTCAGATAGAGATTTGATATCTACAGGCAAGGAGCGGGATCAATAAAGGGAGGAAAAGGATGATCATCATCTTTACGAGGCATCATCACATCACGTTTTCCCTCTTCTCTTACTGACCAGCCCGTTCGGCTGAGGAAAGGCGTATAAAGGGTAAAAAAAACGAGTTCAAGTAAAATGATAGTGAGTCTTCAGGAGTGGAAAGACCTTTGTTCAGTGTAACCTGCACACACACACGAGAAGAGCCAATCAAATCCATTCTCTCACACCATAAATTTTAAAATTCCTTTTTTTTTCTTCTTCTTCTTCTTCTTCTTCTTCTCTTTAGCTTCCTGCTTCTTTACTTTTTTACTTTTATTTCCTTTTGGGAAAGTCGATCCGGTGATTTGATTAGAAAGGTACATTCTTCTTTATGGATACTCTTTTGTGATTAGTGCTTATTCTTTTACCTTTTAAGCCTATTCTCATTTGGACCATTATCGTCTTATTTTTATTAACACTTCTTTATCATTCGTTTCTTATTTTTAAATAGGAATCAAACAATATCACAGCGACACGATAACAACTAAAACTATTGAACGGAAACATCTACCTGGGTACATATTCTGGTTTCACTCAATAACGTCTTATTTAGGTGAAACGGTAAAAGAAAAGAAGAATAAAGTGTAATGATGGCATCCACTGTACCGGGAAATTATGTAAACTTTTAAACTAACACTCTTTTCTTCATCTTGTCATCTTACTACTAGATTCACCCTCTCAAGAAAACGTTTCTTTAACCTATAGTACTAATGGGACAATTCTTATCAAGTTTTTGCAACGACACCGTGGTTCCAGACCTTGGTTTTGATTTGGAAAGTAAGCACACTGATTGTTATATATCTCACATCTCACTCTTTAATAAATAGAAACCACACCGACAAATGACGACCGACCACTACACAAGGCCATCTCCACTAAACTACTTGTACCGGCTCCCGTTCTACTGGCTCAACTGAAAGGATACACTTCCTCGGATGCCTTCAAATCCGCCATTGAAAACGCGACACCCGAAAACGAAGAAAAGGCCTGGCAAACGGTCTTACCCACTGTGGATATGTTACGGTCATTCTATCATTACACCTCTGAACTGCGTAAGTAAATGAACATATATGTTCGTCTTGATACTAATCTTATTCTTGATGGTGTGATGGTGGTGGTTTTAAGAGGACGGTCTTCCGAGGCTCTTATCGGTATTATGTCAAGATAACACTCAATTCGATCAACATCCGGGATTGACCAAGCAACTGGCACATATCTTTGATTTTATCTTTGACTTTGATTATTGGAAAATGCGGACACCGGCTCTATTGAACAACTTTGCCTATTATCGACGTTTATTGGCTGGTGGTCGGTATCACCCATCACCTATCACTCTTCCTCCCGACGATAACGAAAAGACTAATGACACTTCCGACAGCAAGAAGGGACACACTGTTGTATCTGATTTACGGTCAGCAATGCAGGAGGACGACCAAGCACACAAGATCACCATGTTTCTGGCACCTTCGACACCTATGTTTACAGCCATGATGGATGTTGTAGCATCATATGCCAATAAACCAGGGGCCAAAAAAAATGTAAGTCATTGTCTGGTAGCATTGTGGGCCGCTTGTGTACATGATTTGACTAACAAGAAAAGGTAAGCTATAAGGAAACAGACAAGGCTTGAAGGGATCTGGGAATGACTGACATACGTTTGGGTGGGTGGGTGGGGGTATATAGGGTGCCGGATAACCATACAACAGTATGTTTAAAGTCCATGGTGGTATCGATTATTTTATTTGACCATATCGACCCTCAAGGTGCTTACTCGAAACAATCACCAATCAATGTAAGTGACAAATGGCAGTAAATGATATTTGACCATGGCTAACATTGACCGTTTTGTTTGAAATACCCATAGATGAAAACGTCCATCAAGCTTATACAAACCACTTGTCAAGTATCCGAAGAAGCAGCCACCCATTCTTTATTGTCTGCTCTACGGTATAACTCAAAACATCTCAAGGACGAAACCACACCCAAGCACATCAAATCCATTCTCCTATCTTCTTGACCTCCTGGTCTAGTGCCCCTCTCCCCTCCCTTCTGTGCTTCTCTTGCGTTTATTTATACCCTTTGATCCCTTTATTCTTTTACTCTTGTATCCGTCCTAGTTATAGTTTACCCGTCCTCATAACAAAATTTGATAATGATTATAATAATAAAAAAAAACAAATTACTTTAACTGTCTTGTCTTCTCATATACTTTTTTTTTTGATGGAATCGATGACATTGTAATAGGAGTGTTGTTTGGGTCAGGGTAAAAAAATAAATTCTCTATAGGGGTCTGCCCTGCGTCTAATCGAAAAAGAAGCCCCCCGCCACCTGTCAAAAGAACTGGTATAGTTCACCGATCTTTTTTCTCATCACCTTTCAATCCTGTGCGCAATTTGTTCTTCATTTGGTAAGAATCAGGCGGGGTTTGAACAATATAGACCCACGGCATTTAAAAATCAACCTTTTCCTTTCTTTCAGGATTTTTCTTTCTTCTTCTCACTTGCTCTTCAAGGAAAAAGAATGGAAGATACACATCTAAAGTTAAAAGAAATCAATCTCGAACTAAAGACCATGTTAATACTTCTTGAACGACGTGAATGGAAATTATCAAGGAACAAGGTAAGAAAAAAAAAAGACACCTCGATAAGATAAAACTTACTTTTTATTTTTATTTTTATTTAGCAACCATATACTTCGAAGGATCTACCCACTGTCACTCGGGGGATCGTCAAGAAGATCAAGAAACCGAAAAAGTGAATGACAAAAAAAAAAAAAAAAAAAAAAAAAATGATTGGCATCGACTCGAAAACCCACACTCACCATGACTGGGTCCCACAGGACTTTTGGCAGCAACCCTCTAGTTAGTGATCCCCTCTTTTTTTTCTTTTTTTTATATATATTTTTATTACAGTCTACCATGTATACCGGACACTGGTTTTACAGAATAGTTATAGACATCCCCTCCCCCTTTTTATTTGTTTGTTATAGTGTAGATTGATGCTATTAAATAAAAGAATGATTGATGATGTATGGTTTTTTGTACCGAATAGGAGATAATCTATAACCCCCCCCCCAATACAAAAGGAGTTGGTAAACAAGTCGTTGATTGGCCCAGGCTTCTTTTTTTTTTTGCTAGTTTGCATAAAAACGATCTAGCCTAAAATGCATCAAAAGACACTGGTTGGTGGATGAGGCTACTTTTTTTTTTTTATTTGTGAAAAAAGTGATCAAACTATTAATACATGCAAAAGATACTATACTAAAAAAGAAGTTATGTATATATATAAAACCAATGACTAGTACTAATTAAGAAGATGGATAATGATATGCAAAGGGATTACTGCTGATGATAATGCTGATGTTGTTGATCCCACGGTGAGTCAATAGGTTGCTGTAAAAGATCCATCATCATAGATCCTTCAAGTGGAATGATCGTTGATGGCACTTTTGACAAGGATTGATCGTCCTCCAGTAAATGCATATCATCTAACCCATTATTGTCCTTTTCTTGTTGTTTCTGATCCATATCCTGTTGTTTTTGATCCATGTCATGTTGATGTGAGCTTGAGGTGGACGGGTAGTACTCTACTGATGGTTGTCGTGGTATAGGTAAGTTCTGTTGTGGTTGTGGTTGTTGCTGTTGTGATACTTGAATCCAAGGATCATCTGATAAGGTCATTCGGTGCAAAGGTGAGGAAGGCAAGGATGATGTTGAAGGAGATGATTGTCCAGAAGACACTGTATGCCGACGAGGAGTATGTTGCTGCTGTTGTTGGAGTAATGCAGGATTTAAAGTCGTGATGGCATTGTGATTGTTACTATTGTTGCTGGTACTGCCGTTACTGCCGCTGCTGATGGTGGCAGTGGGTGATTGTGTTAAAGTATGAGTCATGTAAGGGTGGTGGTGATGATGATGATGAAGTGGTAATCCATAATTACCACTTGATCTTAGGTCGGAAGAGTAAGATAGTCGGTGTGGTAATGATGAGGTTGATACATTTCGTAGCTGTTGATGAGATCTTCGTAAATGTATAGATCGATGTGCTGATGTTGATGATAATCCAGAAGGGTCGATAGGTGTAGATGCTATGGTGGATAATGAGGATGTCGATGACAATGCTGATACCAAAGAAGGTGTTGTTGTGATGGAGGACGGATCCGAAGAGGACGATGATGGTTGATATAAAAGAGATAAGGTGGAGGTATCTAGTAGGAGAGGTGGATGAGAATGATCGGGAATATGTTTGGATGGTACAATAGATTGTTGATGTGTTGTACTTTGGTGTGTGCCATGTCGATGTTGAATTGATGTGGATGACGCTTGATTATCGAGTGAGAGATCATTCAATTGCTGAGTAGTTGGTGTACCAGTGGTTATCAAAGGTGATGGTGATCGAGATACAGTCAGTGATGGTGATGGTATAAATGACGATGATGATGACGATGAAGAAGAAGATGGTGGCTGTCGTTGAGTTTGCTGTGAATGATGTCGGTTTTCACCACTTGATGTTTCCAATGTCGACAATGGACTGTACACCAAGGAGGTGACCCTATTTCCGGGCTGAATGTGATGATCTGTGTGTTTCTGTTGTTGCTGGTTGTTCACCAGATCCATAGATTGCATTTCCACCACAGGTGTCAAAGGAATCAATTGCCGTATAATGCTATTGACACGACGAATGTTATTTTCATTTCCTTGATACATATGGTACACCGTCACTGCCCCTGTTAAATAGTGAATGATTTGTTGGACACCACGGAAGGAGTAATGTAAGCATGCTACAGTATGGTCCTTGAGAAGTTGATCGACAATAATAACAATGGCATTCGCTTCCTCCAGTAAAAACGATCCGAGTCCATCTTGATCCATTCCCAGTAATGTCGATAATCCCCCAATGTTGTTGTTGTTGTTGTTGTTGTTGTTGATTTCGAAAGTTACAGATCGATACAGGAGAATGTTGGTAAAGTGATAGGCGAGGAAGAGAAAGTTGACCCGACCCCGTGCTGGTTCTTGCCAAAGTTGAAGTTCCGATCGCAATCCCATCATATGTTGGTGTAGTGAGTGTAATTGACCATAGACATCATTAGTATTGTTGTGTTTCGATCGCAAGTAGTGTAAAACCGCCCCCTGTGCTTTCATCACCATAGTCATCCAGTGAAAGTACAAAACAGTGTCGTGTTGTTCCCTTGCATTCCTTTCATCATCCATGAGATTCGGGAATTCCACAGTGCATTCATCCAAGGTGAATAATGTAGGCGTACCAAGCTCAGTACTGTGCATATAACAAGGAGTGTTAGTATTCGTTCTGTTTGTCCTATTCTTCTTCTTCTTCTTTTTTACCTGAATAAAAGATCATATATATAAGCCGCCCAAAAGATTCGCCTTCTTTGTTCAGCCAAGACAGGATGGACTTGGCAAGTAGGAGGAAGCATACGAGGTAAACCAAGATCCTTGCACATTTTAACCACCAAGTCAAAGTAAAACCGTGTTCGATGGAAGAATCCCGGACGTTGTACCAGCTCATTGTACTTGATGATCAATAAAAGTCCTTGAATCGTTGATAATCTAGGCGCATCCGTATATAGTTCGACTAGAGAGATAGCATCTTGATAATACTTCAAACCAGGAGGAACTGTCTCTTTTGCTGTCGTTTTTGCTGTTGCTGGTGGTGTTCCTGCTGTTGTCGCTGATGGTGTTTTTGTTGTTCCATGACCAGATCCAAAATCTGAAGAGTCAATAGAAGCCCATTGATGAGCCACGGCATACATTCCATTCAGCAGTAAAGGACTTGCTTCGTGGAGATGATGCAAGAAGGATTCCTTGTGGATCATAGGAAAGTAAGGTTGTACATGAGTAAAGTAGATGTTGAGCAAGTCGTGATGAATGGTCATGGCAGGCAAAGCAAAAGCACCCGGTCTTCTGGGTTCATTGTCGAGTAGTGTCATTTTGTCAAATGTAGCAGGTAGTCGATCCAATCGTGTATTCCAATCCCTGGCATAGTAAGGTTGTCCTATCGAGCTGGTGTTGAATTTCTCTACATGATCACAAACACAAACAAATAGAGGTTAAGTATACTTTACATGTGCCTTGATTCCTTTAAACGTTTACCTATTGGAGCCTGTGTTGCTACCACGCTTCCACTTGATGGATGATTGTACTGTTGGTGTAAGGTTTGGTGAGGAATGATGGGATCAACTTGTAAACAGTCCAAAGCCTTTTCCAAATTACGTAGTCGCTGCTCGTGTGTATTGACATATGATCTGGAAGACACTCGCTTCAGTTTGTGTTGATTGAATGTACAAGAGAGATTTGATTTTTGGCACCTTGCACAAGGGTATTGACCATCACATTTAACCTAACAAAAATTACATAAAACGGTGAGGTGAGAATTTTGTTTTTGTTTTTTTTTAGTACCCAGAGGCTGAGTTGAAAGTAGATTAAATAAATAAACCACAAACAAACCCACCAACTGAAACTTGACGAGTAAAGTAAAGGGCCTAAGCGTCTCCCTCTTTACTCCACTGATCAGTCCGCCATCCCCACACACGCCTTTACACTTCTTTTTTTCTTCGTCTTTTATGTTACTTCTTACCTTTTTCTTTTTGCAAAGGTCGCAAGCATGAGTAGATTTGACCCGTTTTCCAGATGAGCTGCCAGTTTTTTCTTGATTGTTGTTAGGAGAGGAGGAGGATGTTATTGTAGGGTCCTTGGAGAGAGTTGGGTTGTCGTTCTCCATACTGACATACTGCGAGTGACCCGTATATTATAAAAAAAGGAATGACTAAAAAAGAAAAAAAAAAAAAAAAGGATGATGATAAAAGAAGAAAGAGTTAGAGATAAAACGACAACGAGGGGGCGAGTTGGAATATACCACTCGGTCGGAGAATGAAAACATCCTCTTATCCCCACTACCTACTACTATTATTCATGATGAGACATATTACCTTAATTTGATCGAGATCATAGGCACGTGGATCAGCCTTTGGTGTTGTATCAGCCCAGTACTTGTTTGTTCAACAGCATTTTTCAATCCAAGAGGGTCAAAATTGAAATTGTAATCCAGATGAATCATGCAAGTGCCACCACCAGTTGTTGTCGCATTTGGCACCCTAATCCATTTATCGTTGGTGTTACTGCAAGGTATCATGTAGTCACTTGAGAGAGTTTTATGAAATCATTTAAATAAGTTAGTTAGTCAGTTTATACGGTACAGTCCAGTAGACTTACTGAGAGGGTCTATTTCCAAACAAGAACCAAGTTCCATTTCGTCAAGTCAGCTGTGTTCAAGTCAATGAAAGATAGAAGACCATGTCTGGTACCATTACTGATACTATTAAAAAAGTCAAGTTCATCAAACGAGTTAATAGAGTAATGAGGCTAATCATGAGTAGTATAACTTCGTCTTACCTGATTCAAAAGAAGATTCTTCATAACTTGGGATGTTCAGTGTTGGATCCGTGAGTAGTTTCAATGCCGGTTTCAAGGTCGGTTGATGCTGAAAGTGATGGGAGGAAGAGAAGTGATAAAAAAAAAAGGGGGGGGGATGATTTTTCTTTTAAAATCAAGAGTCAACTGGGTTTTAAAAGTGGAGACAAAAAAAGTAATGATAGTTTTATTCGAGAGATATGTAAATGTATAAGAGTGGGCAGAATGATAAAATCTATAGATAATATGACACATAATAAAGGAGGAGAAGAGACTAATATAATCTATTGAGAGAAGGCAGTAGGGAAGGGAGGAGGGGTGGAATCTTTAGGGAATAGTTTATCACCCTTCTTCTTGACAGCATCCTTAATTTTGACAAATTGATCATCAAATCCAGGAACAGACCCCTTGATGTATAAGAGATCTAATTCTGTATCCACCTTGATCACCTCCAGACTTTGCACTGTTACACTTTCACCACCCAATCGACCCGCCATCTTTTTGCCCTTGAAGACTTTACTAGGCCACTATATTATCAAAAATAGAGTGAGTAAAAAGTAATCTGTGGGTCCATTTTCATTTAATCGTTATTATCATACCTTGCGTTGACCAGTGGAACCACCAGAACGATGTGACAAGGAATGACCGTGAGAAGCAGGCATACCACCAAAGTTCCATCGTTTCATCACACCAGCAAACCCTTTACCAATCCTATAAAAGTTATATATAAAGGTCAGTGAATCAGTATTATCCCCCTCCATTCTTATATTGTCTTGACTTACGAAGGAGCAGTAACATCCACATATTGACCCACAATATAATGATTGGCCTTCAAACTAGTACCAATAGGTAAAACAGCATCGTCAGATACACGGAATTCCAATAGTTTTTGTCGCAGAGGGACGCCAAGTTTGTTGAAGTGTTCCTTGAGAGGTTTAGACGCACTTTTTTCTTTCAAAGGAGTGCAGCCGACTTGTAAAGCAGTGTAGCCGTGTTTGCTATCGTTACGCACGTCTGTCACAATCACGTCTTCTAACTATAATGTATATATATATAAAAGGTCCAACTATTAGTCATGGACAAGCTATTTCATACATTCAACTTACTTGTAATACGGTGACAGGAATGCGTACACCTTCAGCACTCCAAGTTGATGTCATACCCTTCTTTTTGGCGATCACACCTGTTCGTACAGAGTTAGGAGACCAGGTGCCCACAGTCTTGGTTTCGTCCGTCTTGGCTGTTGAAGCTTGTTGTTGCATGATAGTGGTGTGGAAAGCGGCGGCTACTTTTTTTTGAGCAGGAAGTAATGGACCTGTCCATTTGACACTTCCCAGTAAAGAGTTGGTGAATAATTTGAGTGACATTATCGATGGTTGAATGAAGGAGCGAAAGAAAAAGTGTTTTGGTTCAGTTGGTTTATTTTTTCTTTTCTGACAGTGATTTACAAATCCCGACGTGGAAGGGGGAAATCAACCATTTTCATCTGACTGTGGCTTGTGGGCTGTCTGTTAAGAGATTGATATCCCGCTATGCCCATCCGTTTTGTGATATCTTGAAAAAGCTGATCATTTCTTATTAGTGATACATAAAAACTAGTATATATATATATATACTTATATTGATTTAGTTCTATGATACATATTACCATTGAAGTGTGGTGGTGGCCGGGTATGTGAGTGTTTGTTCCGATTTCGTTCTTTAGCGGCCATTTTCATGCATGTCCAAAAATTGAATTTATTCGCCGCTCTGATATAAAATCCCGACCCTATTTCCTTGCTTCTCTTTTTACTTGAATTCACCATAATGAACGGTAGTAGTTTATCTCTTTGGCTCAACAAGCCAAGTCGTCACTCTTCATACACAAGGTCGTATTCTCTACTTTTTTCAGCTTTACAACAACAGCAACATTCCCATTCTAGATCTTTACATTGCATTCTAAATAGTAAAAAAGGAATAGCAACCTTAACACGAGGAAGAAAAGCAGAACAATCACCATTCACTCCACAACAAAAGCAACAAAAACAGTATACAACAAATTCATCAACTTCAACATCTACATTACCACCAACGGGTCCCACTCTTAATTATACTGACTCGAAAATCAACAAAACCAAATGGATTCGCCGCGGTATAATCGCCACAGCTATTGGTGGTATCGGTACAGTAGCCTATATTCTCCGACAAGAAAAAGAGTATTTGGATACTGAATCAATTCACGAAGCACACAAGCATATCCCTCCTTTGGCTCTTCATCCTCAAAATGGTGGTAAAAAAAACTTGCCTGTGGTAACAGATCAATTGGACAACAATCCCTTGGAGAAGGACAAACCCCGGTTGGTGATCATTGGCAGTGGGTGGGGTGCGGTCTCGGTGATTAAATCTCTCGACAAGAACAAGTATAATGTAACGGTGATCAGTGAAAACAATTACTTTTTGTTTACTCCCTTATTGCCTTGTGCGACTGTTGGTACATTAGAACTTCGGTAAGGGTGCTTAGAAAAAGAAGAAGAAGAAAAGAAAAAAGAAACTTACACACTATTGTCCTTTTATTATAGATCATTATTGGAACCTATCAGGAAGATAGCTGCTCGCGTAGGTGGACACTTTTTAGAAGGCAGGGCTGTCGATGTGGATTTGGAAAACAAGATGGTGGAAGTCATTCAAACTGCTGACATGAATGGGCATAACATGGATGATAATAGCGACACCAAGAATCGCTTTTACGTCCCTTACGACAAATTAGTAGTGGCAGTAGGTGCTACTAGTATCTCTCATGGGGTGGAAGGTTTGGAACATACTGTAAAGTTGAAAACAATCCGTGATGCTGTCAATGTTCGCCGAAAACTCATGTCCAACGTCGAAATGGCCTCTTTACCCACTGTCACGCCCGAAGAACGCAAAAAACTTCTCTCTTTTGTCATCATTGGTGGTGGACCTACTGGTATTGAATTTGCGGCTGAAGTTAATGATTGGGTGGAAGAAGACTTTATCAAATGGGTAGGTTAAAAAAAAAAAAAAAAAAAAAAAAAAAAAAAAAAAAGGACTATGATCGATATGTGAAACATCATTAACCTTTTTTTCTTAGTTCCCGAAATCCATGCGCGACGATATATCACTAACAATTATCCAATCAAGAGATCATATCCTCAATACCTTTGACAGCGAAATCAGTGACTATGCCGAAAATCGATTCAAGCGCAAAAACGTTAATGTGGTGACCAATGCTCGGGTGATTCGCATAGAGAAGGACAAGGTGATCTATCGTCCTAAATCTTTTGGTGGTGATGGATCTGTACAACCTGATGAAATGGAAATGGATGCTGGACTCTGTCTTTGGTCTACTGGTATCGGTAAGGAGAAACAAAAGGGTTGGATGATAATCGACTAATATGATTACGCTCATATGATTTGATTAGCGATGACACCTTTTGCACAGCGTTTAGCAGATCAATTAGAGGCACAAAAGCATCAACGTGTACTTTTGACAGATGAATACTTGTGTGTCCAAGGTGTGCCTGATCACTCAATTTATGCACTCGGCGACTGTGCAAGTATTCAAACTCCGAAATTGGTGAACAAGATCAAGGAAATATTCACCATGGCTGACAGGTAACTCGCAAGTTCATCTCAAGTCCCCCCAAATACTAACTTTATTCTTTTTCTCAAATCAAATAAATAGGAATAATGATGGTATGCTCACTTTTGAAGAATTCGAAGATGCGGTCGATCGTGTCTGTCGGCGATTCCCATTGACACGACAACATATAGGCAGAATGGTGGATATGTTCGAAGCTTATGATGAAGACCGAAATGGTCTTTTGGATATGAATGAAATGTATGCGCTGCTCCATGATGTGGATAAGAAAATGACCAACTTGCCTGCCGTAAGTAGAATAAAAGCAGTCTGTGCAAAAAGAAGATATGATACTAATCTACCTCTCTCTCTTTTGTTGCCTCATGCATCTATTGTTACATATCATAGACTGCACAAGTGGCATCTCAGCAAGGAGCTTATCTAGGTTCTTGTCTCAATACATTGGTCAAGTACACTAAAGATCCAACTTTAGCACAAGACAAACTCGATCCATTCAACTATCATCACTTTGGTACTTTGGCTTATTTGGGTAATACAGCGGTGGGTGAATTCAATACAGGTACACCTGGTGGGTTCAAAATGCTCGGTGGTCTTTGGGCCCTCTATTTGTGGCGAAGGTAAGTTCATTGGAACGTCTACTCATCGTCTAGATAAAGAAAATGCATGTATACTCATCTTCCCTACTTTTTTCTTTCTTTTCCAAATAGTGTTTATTGGAGCGAACAAGTTAGTCTCCGGACACGGTTGAACCTCAGTATTGATTGGACAAAGACAGCCGTGTTTGGTAGAGATATCTCCAACGTGTAGCGCGTTTATGCTTAATGTAAATAAAACTGGTGGTCATTATTAGTATATTTGTTTAGTGGTCGGGGTTTGTCAGTCGGTGTAACAAAAATGGATATCGGCCTTCTGGGCAATTTGTAAATAAAAACTCCTTGCATTGCTTTTTTAACTCTTTTCTTTCCTTTTTACCTGTCAATGTAAAACTTCTTCCCTTTTATTTATAGTTATATTCCCTTTTTAATAATACTACAACCTTGTCTTCTTTTCCTATAGTTATCTCCTCTTCTTCTCACCATGTCACTACATCACCCAACTAACAAACCTCGATCTCTTCATCGCCAATTATCAACACCTCACGCCATCACCAATACTAGCAGCATCAACACACTAGGACCAATACCTTCCAGTTTAGAGCATCACGTAGATCAATGGCCCAATCGTACCAGCAATAGCAACAGCAGTAGTAGGAGGCACTCGGTCTCGTCGGAAAAGTCAAACGATTTGGGTTTAAACGGGAATGGCGACGGACAATCTTTTGGACTAATGGCACCAGCAACAAAAAGACCGTTATGCCATGTTAAAACACAATCAACCACAACTCCCTTTTTGACTGAAGAAGGAAAGAAGATGACTGGCCCAACAACTCACTGCCCTTGCTGTCAACTACCTGACTGTTACTCATGGAAAACGACGACGAAGACAATACAAAAGCTTGAAATGGAAACTCAATTGGCAGCAGGTAACTTAAAATACAAATGATCATGTTTTAAACATGGTACTAATAAACTGAATGAATCATACTAAGAAATCGGACAGTCTTTGCTGCAAAAGAACGAAGAGTACATGGCGAACCTGGATGATCTGAAGAATCGGGTAAGATGATGGTAATAGAAATTGGTGGTGTGGGGGTTGGATTGGGGGATGTACTACCACCATGTGTGTAACATGATACTGATTATGATGATTCCTTCCCCCCCCTTTTTTTTTAGTTGAAATTGTACCAGGACCGTAATGAAGAATTGACTCTCTCCTTGGATGACTCGGAGCGTTTGGCGCAAAGGCTGAATCGCGAAAAGGATAAATGGATGTGGCAATATGAGAAATCCGAACAGGTAAGTTATATCAAACTTGCATCAGTACAACAGACTCTCATCACATGTACTTTATTTTATCTGCATATATAGATCTTGAATGAATCAATCGCTGATTTGGAAACCACTAACGACAAATGTGCTGCATTGACCAAGGATCTTGAAGAAACAAAACTGGAAATGGAAAAACTACAACAATTCAAACATAAATCACATCAATTTGATACTCGTGAAGATAATTTGCAATCAAAGGTGAACTGCATGTGATATAAAGAAAAAAAAAGTCATAACTAACTGTCTCTCCACTTATGATTTAGCTTGAAGACACAAAACAAGAACTGATGATCTCAAGGAAAAACGAACTCGGCTGGGAAATGAAGTACAAGAAACTCGTGACTCGATATGGTAAGTTTACAGTCTGTGGTAGTAGTGATACGCTATGACAAGAGTGATACATCATATGATACTGACCTTGCTTTCATGTTTTATTTGTGGATGGGGTAATAGAAGCACTCTCATACTCTCATCAAGATTTGTGTAAAAGGACATCTGGTACCAACACCAATATCAAGCTCACTAAAGTATATGGAAAAAAGGCATGTGACAATGGTTGATCTGATTACTGACATACTATATTTTGATTAGCCATTATCTTCTATGACCTCACCAACAGTGTCTGATATTCAACAAGCCAGTACAGATGAATTGGTCACTTTTATCAAGGAACTTGTATCGACAAACAACGGACTCAAGTCGGAACTATTGGATACGACAACTCGTTTGGATGATATACGACAAGATATGAATGCTCTTCAAGCTAAACAACAAATTGATCAAACTCGGCTCAATAAAGACATCAAATCAAAAGGACAATCATCTCATAACAGTAACTCTAATCATTTGGCGGATCATTCCGATGGAGTCAGGCAATCTATTAGCAAACGGAATTCAAGCGATGACACCAAGACAGCCACCAACTCACGAAGACATCGGTCAGCTTCTGCTCGGTTACCACGGTCGAAAACAACACGAGAAAGCATCAAAACATCCTCCTCACGTCCTTCAGTACCTAACAAAAACTCCAACAAAGTGCCCACTCCACAAGCAACAACATCCACACCTGTCGTACATCACCATTACCATTATTACTTACGGCAACAGCAATGTGAAGGCGATAATAAATCTACTTTAACGGGGGACGATAATCACGACAATGTCATTTCAAGATTATGCAGCGATAAAAACTGTACTGATATATCTCCAACCAACCTTCCGGAAATATTAATACCGCCGAATTTGCTTCCACCTGATTTATCGACTTTTAACCACAACAATAATAATAATAATAATAACAAACAAGAGAGTTTGTCGCCATCGACTGTCCACAACATTGACTCTATTCAACATTATCATCACCATCAGCCGGATCCTGACTCATTTGGCAATGCAAACTACTCAGTCACTCATACGCCATCGGAATTATCTTCTTCAACAACTACCAAGCCAGATGCTTTACTCAAGGACCATCCTATTTCTGTAGAAAATGAAATAACTTTGACACCTTCGGCAAGCACCAATTCGGGAAATCAACGCACGCCCTATTCTACTCTTTATGAACAAGCAACAACCATATTACAACGACTTCGATCAACAGATGCACGCACTTTGAATCGCCGACTACATCGTGCATTTGATATTGTGGAACTCAACAACATGAGCAACTTGATTCTGCAAAACCTGGTGACTGATGTGGAAATGATGGATGCAAGATTCTTGTGGCTCACACCTGATGAAAATGATCAAGATGATTCGATAAAGTGCGCCAACGAACGACCAATCTCTTCTCTTTTTTTGGTGGATGAATTCTTCCCTTTGCTGCGACTCTTACAAGAACTATTACAAGAAATTGGGCAGCTATCAATCACCATTAATCATTTACAGGTGGAATATGTGAAAAAGGTGGAAGAAAACAAAACACGTGTGGAACAAGAGGTCTGGGGAAAACATCAATCATCAATCAGCGGCAAAAGCTCTATGACACCATCACTTGTACCTTCCACCAGTACTTCGACTCCTGCTTCATTCATCTCCTTATCTTCAAATTCGATTCATTCTATATTATCTGCAGCGGGGCAACAATCTAACAATACAAACAACAGCATCAACAACCCAGTGCATTGGATATCTGCTCTATTCACGGCTACTGATAAGAACAAAAACAAGAACAACAACACAAACACTGCGGTATCGTCATCATCATTACCAGCCGATACACATAATGATGTTAACACTGTTACTCGTTCGACAACCATGACCTTGCCAACTGCCGTCAGTACATTGGATCACAACAGACAAACAGGGGAATTGTATGCTCATAAAACACGAAGGTTTACTCGAAGAAGAAACAACAGGAGAGGGACACGTCTTGATCAACACCGTCAATCTATATCCACATCATCTACCCACCGCTTTTGGCCATCACTTTCTTTGATCTTGAATGAATGGAGTCATCTTACAACCATGAAACAATCATCATCCTCTTCATTGGATCGTGAATGGTTATGGACTTGCTCTGATGACGGTCTATCCTCCGCCTCCTCTCATTGGCTGAGAAATAATGATTGATTCCCTTACTATTACTACTACTCTCTTATAGAAATGATGTTTATTTTGTATATATACTATCCCCTTACATATCTACTGTAGCCTATACCATCCTCTCTCTTTTTCTCTTTTTTTTTTTTTAACTTGCTTAGATATACATACCCACCTTGCATAATACAAATACCTAATAAACTATTATATTGACTCTATAACATGTATTTCATTGATTTATAAAAGTGAACTTGACGGCGTTTGGGTATCAGATATCATTTTGCTAGATACATTATGTGAAGTCTGGGATGGGCGGGATATGAAAATATGGTTTTCAAGCACCAGTTCCCCTGACATTAAGTTTTGACTGGCTGATATATGCTTGTTTATCCCAATTATATCAGATAGGAATAGCAATTAGAAACACTATGGTTACTTTAAACATTAGCATCGGGCGTCAATAGAGTGTAACACAATAAACTTGAATGAAATCCGTCCTTTATGTGATTCATGCATCGACGAGATGATTAAACTCCGCTTTTTTTTTTGGAAAAGGTGAACTATCGGTATTTGAATATCGAAATTGACACACATGCTATGAAGATGTCAAGCGGGACAATGATATATCATTATCTAGGGCTAAAAAGGAGCACATACAATTCATCCCTTACCGTCAAAATGCTATTTATACTAATGTGTAACACATATATAAGGAATGTCTTTGATTGTATATCTGGATACTTTACACATGCATATCAAAGGGACCGTCAATATCGTAAGGGGGAAGGGACTATCCCCTTTGAAAATCGAGTAATCTGAAATTACGTTTGTCAATAAAAATAACTATATGATTTTTGTTTAAAAGACTGTTCATACTATAATCAACCATCAGATACATGAGTGATTTCGGTATATTATCGAATTGAAATCAGGATCAATAGCGGGGTTTAAATAGCCTAATTGCATATATGCCTTTTTTTTTTTTTTTTTTTTTTTTTTTTTTTTTTCAATATACCCCATGAGTTATTTATAAATTACACAACCAAGAAAGTTGTATTATCTAGAAAAGGGATGAACCCATACTTTTCATGCAAACCTTGGAACTAATTGATGCACAATCAACCCCCTTCAGTAATATCATTATCCCGATTCATGAAGACAGGGTGTGCATTTTAAATAGCGCTACATATCAAGAAGTAAAGTAAAACAAGACACATAGGCGGAAGAGCATTCTATAGTTATGTTTTGATAGAATTGTTCTTTATTAGACCCAGAATTAACAAGCTGGATGTTAGTTGTTACAATAAAAAACTATATACAAAAAAATGGTAATAAATAGTATAATGGTTAAACACAGCTACAAGGTATTATCCCAAACACATATAATAATGACTATAATAGGAGGAGGAGGAGGAGGAGATGATAAGGGTATTATTATGACTAGAGCTAAAATTCAAGGATACTTGGTATCATTCTAGTTATCAAAAGGACGACCTTTTTGTTGCCATGTACTTGATCCTGGTTTCCGTTGCCAGCCGTCTACTTGATTGAATCCATCTATTTGATCCGACGGGTGTTGATGATGATACTGTTGTTGTTGTGGGGTTGTTCTTGGCTTGGTAGTCACTGGTTGACTTTGGTTGTGCCGATGTGGTTGACTGACATGCCGTCTCCTTGTCGAATCTTGTCGTGGTTGGTGATTCAAAGTTTCCGACTTGAATCGACCTCTTCCTCGTGATTTGTTTGAATGTGCCGTACCACGCCATTCATTCCAGTCCCTTTCAGTGTCCATCTTCTTCCAAGACTCATTGGCGTGAGTTTGTTGAGCAAGAGGTGCAGTACCCCAAGAAGGTGTTTCATTCCAGTTGTTTTCAGTCGTCATATCAGTCTTCTTCCAAGAGTCGTCGTGGTGAGTTTGTTGAGTAGTAGGTGGATTATCCTGAGGCTGTTCATTCCAAGTTGTTTCTATGGCACCACCATTATTGCCCCACAAGTTATCTTGCTTTGGTTGTGTAGCAGATAAAGCACCCCAATTGCCAAGTCCTTCTTTATCATCACCCCACGACTTTGCCAAGTTTGTCCCAGTATCTTCATCATTTGTCCAATCTGTTTTAGGATTCCAAGGAGCCTGATCGTGTTTCCATGTGTTCCATCCCACCTTTTTTGCCTTGTTTTGCTTTAGTAGTTTTTTATATGATGATTGTGATGCTGCCGAGTTCTTTCTTTGTGATGATGATACAGTTGTTGCAGGCAATTGATGAGCCAAATCGTCCATCGCAAACAAACCATGATGATCGTTAATGTTTCCTGATCGTGTCTTGTTGTCATGGTCGATACTGCTGTGTCCGTGATTCTGTTCCCGTGGTCGCTGTTCTTCCAATTGCTTTTCTTTTAGTTGCTTGAGTTCGAGTTGGATGATATCATAATTGTCGGTAGATTTCGCTTCACCACCAAAGGGAGATTTGACGATATCCGAATAAGCACCACCAGGTAGGCAACCCTCGAGGAAACGACGCATCTTTTCATAGTCAGGCTGATCACCAAATTGCAATTTCCGAGGGTATTCCACAAAATTCAAGACACCTTGAGGTAAACCAGCACAAAGATCACTCATAAAGGTATCCATCTTTAATTGTCGCATTCGGTCCCAGCCAGCCTTGGAGTTTTTAGCATGTATTCCAGTCCATGGTAGAGTCCCCAATAGTAGATCCAGTAGAATATATCCAATACTTTCCACATCATCACGACGACTATGTGACCTTCCTTTGTGAACGTTGATTGATGCATACCGTGCTGTTCCAGTCTTGCTACGAATGTGTTTCTTGGTGTCAGGATGAGGTTTGCCAGTTTCAGGATCACGCCAATAACAAGCCAAACCAAAGTCCACGGCATAGATTCTTGGTTTTTCAATCCCCCATTGTTCATTAAAGACTTGTCTGCATGTTGATTTCTTGTATGTTGTAATTGGCATTCCATATTTATCCACAGATTCAATCATTTCGACTTCAGGTAGATGACAGTTGGCTGGAAATAAAAAGTTGTCGGGTTTAATATCACGGACGATCACCCCTCGATTGTGTATATGTTCTACAATAGATACCTGTTATAAAGTCAGATTAGTCAAAAACATGATCACATCTATATTAGACTGTATGATGACTCTTACCATTTGGCACACCAATTCCACTGCGATATCCAATTCCATACAAGATACATTTTGCCTGACTTGACCAAGGTTGGGTCCCAATAAATCCATTACAATACAGTCAAACCCATCAAATTGACCATACCAGTGACACTGTGGAATACCCACTAGTATATACATTTAAAAAGAAAGGGTGTATTAGTATAGTGACACTGTCGTATTTGATTATCATTTTAGTATTAGTCATGTATTACCTCCACCAGCCAAAACATCGTACATAACATTTTCGTAATGCAATTGAGGGTGTTTAATCTTGTTCGTTTCTCGTTTGATAGCATAGTGTCGTTTAGTGTTAATATCACGTACTAGGAGATAATAACAAGAATGTGTTAGTCAAGACCTTTTTTTATATAGATGTATTTATAACTTTACCTTCAAAGACTTCGCCAAAAGAGCCTTCACCAATTTTTCCCAAAACAATCCATTGGTCGGCCACAATAACATTACAGCTGTTGAGACTGAGATCTGTATACGTGCTTTCATAAGAGGCACCATACGTCAAAGAGGCATCTTCTTGTTGATCTTTGTTGCGAGAGGACGATTGAATGCCACAAGGACTGGTCATCAAAGATTAATAGAAGGAATTAAGTGATGGTAAGTTAAATATAGTAAAGTAGTTGTAAACACAGGTAGTCAAAGTTTTCAGTATAATGTTGCTTGAATTTGAATTATATGGGGAAAGGGAGAAGGAAGGTGAGAAAAAACAAACATATCGGAGAACAAAATTCTGCTTTGTGTTGGCCAGTGTAATCAGACAAAATATTAAGCCAATCAAAAATGATCGGTATGTGAATTACCGACATTGTCTTTTATCCCCTTATTTTGTCTCCTAACAAACTTTTACTTTGTCTTTCTTCCTTTTATTCTTCCCCTATACCTGTACAGTGAACGTGCAATCTCATTCTCTCTCTCTTTTTTTTTGTCTCCTCTTCTTGTTATTCAATCCTTTTTTTATATATGAACTGGACATCGGTACAGCAGGTATATCACCCTTTCAAGTGAGGGGGTTGTACCCCCCCTATGCTGCATACCTTTACCCTTTTTTTACTTTTTATGTCTTCCTTGTTTTATCTTTCTTTCTTTCTTCTTCTTCTTCTCTCTTTTACTATTAACATATACTTATCATCATGCTCCACATACAAGAATCTCTCTCACACAGTAACAGTTTAATTTTTACACAACCTCTTCTTGCTTCACCATCAACAGCCAATGTCATTCTACCTCAACCGACCCTCTCCTCCTCAAGGTCGACTCGAGTAGTGGAACAACTACAAGATAAACTGGACAGACTATACAAAGAAGTCGCTGCATCAAGGGCGCAGGTATTTTGAACAAAAAAAAAAAAAGAGGGGAAGCAAAGGCAAACTGTACTCATCCAACTTCTTATTTTTTGTTACATAGTTAGAAAGCCTTCGACAAGCCAAACACCAACACGAAACTCAAACCAAAAGCTACACTGAATCCAATCGACAATATCGTATTCATATCCAAGGCCTCATGCAAATCCTGGAAACCAAAGAAAAAACCCTGGTTGGTACTAAACGGTCGTCAGTGTCCATGGAATCACAAGTCAAGACGTTGAAGGATGAAGCACTGTTATCAAGACAACAATTGGAAGCCCTACGACGCCGCGAACAAGTTCTTGCTCGTGAACGAGATGTGGCTGTGACCAAGAAAGAGCAGTGGGAACGACAACAAATTGTGCTACACAGCTCGCTGAATCAATTGGAACACCGTCTGGATCGTGAAGCAGGTGCGTTAAGGCAACAACTGGCAGTAGTACAAGAACGTGCGGCAGCAATGAAGATCACTCACGAAAATCTCATGGCCATGGTGGTGAAAACAATGGATCGTTATGTGATGGATCGATCGGCTCGGTATCAACAACTTGCTTTGGCCAGGGACAATTTACAACATCAAACTCAACAATGGATCGATTTGACTCACTCTCATCTCTTGACCTTGTCGACTGGTACTGGGTTATCGGGTACAACAACGGACGAATTCCATGTCGCTGTTAATCGGTGTCGTGGTGAAGTCAATGGTCTTGTTATGAAAATCCGTGCTTATACTGTGGCCGTCGAATGATGGAGGGTTTGATTAGATTGATTAGATCATTCTCCACCATTTTTTTTTTTTTTTTATATTTGTTACATAGTCTTAACTTCTCCTTTCCCCCCTCCTTCTTTTTATATCTAATCTCACTCAATACCCTCTTCACACATGTTAACTCTCTCACCCCCTTCTTAATAATGAATAATAAAAATCAATCATTCTACGCATAACTCACTTGTCTCTCTGTCTTTGTAATGTATTCTGATAAACCATGTGATGGGTTTCTTCAGATTCTAAACCCGTGTATGTATGCTCAGGAATTTAAAGTTCAAGATACTATTGGATGGTTGTATAACACAAAGGGTCGGGAAGTGTTCGGAGATTTAAATTTGGATCTGATAATGATGTTTAGACAATTTGTATAGACCATCAACAATGCAAATCAGAAAGTGTAGATCCTAGATAACAATAGAATAGATATGGATCATAAAACGGTAATCATATATGAAACTTGGTAACGCTAATGATCTTTGGGAGGAGATGGTTACTCTATTTTTTTTTTTCTATAGTGTCACTAAAATGAAGAGACACTAAAAATGGACCTAGGTTGGTGGACCTTGAAAAGATCAGATATGTTTTAAAAAAGGTTTTTTTTTTCTTCGGTACTCTTTTTCATTTTCCTCTTTTCCTGTTTGCTATATACTTTTAGAAAGTATGGACAAGAACCAAGCACCTCTTAGTTGGTGGCATGTATTAGAATCATCATGCTTTGTCATAATTGCAGGTACTTTTACCCCCTTTAGATTTTCAAGTCCCGCCTTTTTTTTTTCTTTCATTCACCACCCTTTTTTTTTCTTTTCCTATCAGCCATTGTAAGTTATAGCTTTGGATTACAACTAGAGTTGCCATTAATAATAGCCAGTGTGAGGTGTGTGGTCCAACTCACTATGATGGTAAGACAATAGGAAGATAACTCGAGGAAATCCACTTTACGATTAACCTTTCACGCCAGGGGTATGTACTAGACGATGTATTGCAGGCGAATAACATCTGGGTAGTTATGGCAATGACTTGTAAGTATTATACCCCTTCTGAGAATTACATACAGTGACTAATTCACCTTATAGTGGTATTAATCACCTTGGGTGCTTATGAAGTTGTATTCAATCGTACAAAAAGGACTTTC
The DNA here is from genome assembly GCA_025330725.1 of Chlamydoabsidia padenii. Taxonomy (NCBI): domain Eukaryota; kingdom Fungi; phylum Mucoromycota; class Mucoromycetes; order Mucorales; family Cunninghamellaceae; genus Chlamydoabsidia; species Chlamydoabsidia padenii. The sequence continues at coordinate 18,716 of JAIWND010000006.1, read as the reverse complement.
CGGGGATTGGTAAGATATGGCGGGATTTGAATCACAAACTGAGTTTTGGAGCAAATGGGAAAATTAACTTGAGATTTCGGTGATCAATCATTAGTTTGTGATCATGTTTGTGACCCTGCTATTATGTACCTGCATCATTAGTATCCTTGGTTCGGTTCTTGCCCTGAAAATCACTCCATTTTGGGCCCCATCAAAGTTCATTCCTATAACCGGCATGCTATTAGGTAATTCAATGAGTAGCATCACTATGGCATCAGAAAGATGTCTAGATCATGTTAGGTAAAGGAGATAAAAAAGGAAATTTAAGGTTTTTTGGGGTTTTTTTCTCACCCGTTTGTTGTAGCAAACATGCCCCCATATTAGAAACACGCTTAGCATATGGAGCAACACGATTCGAAGCAGCACGGCCATTAGCGATCGAATCGATTCGACTTGCTTTACTCCCTGTCATTACTCAACTCAGTGTGATGGGTCTTATCAATATCCCGGGAAGTATGGTGGGGTTACTTTTAGCCGGAGCACCTATCCGAGAGGCGGTCATCTATCAGCAAATTATTATGTTCATGGTGGTAGCAAGTAGTACTTTTGGATCCATCTTTGCTGTCGTGGTAGGGACATTTTGTCATATCCTGCATGAATTTTCATTTTCATTTCCCGCTCATCCGATTTTTTTTTTGTTAGGCATGCTTGAAAACAGTGATCGATCAAAAACAAATGCTGAGAGTCGACAAAGTTTATGACAATAAACCCATCTTAACAAGAGAAAAGCTGGCGAAGCTGAGTCGGAAACTTAAAAGCTTTGGTGAAACAACCTGCACTGGACGACATACCAAGGCAAAATATGAAGAACTGGAAATGTCATGATCACTGCCGTGTTCATCATTCATCATCACCCAACCAACTGTATTATAGTCTTTTTCCAAGCATGTATATTATATTTCTTGTTTTGTTCATTCTAATAAATAAGGATGCCACCTTTTTCTTTATTATGTCATTTCGAGTTTATGTGCGATGCGGCTAAAGCGGGATTTGAAAAACTTGATGAAGGTCCCAGAACACCGTGTGCATATTTCTCCTTTTTTCTTTCACTTTTTCCACACTAACTTTTTTCAAGAAATGGTGGAACAAGGATCCATTGCATTGCCGACCGATACGCCAACAGAAAACTGGTGGCAAAAACTACAGCAATGGTTTGACAGTAAACTTGAAGGTGAACGTGCTCCATTATTAGCCAATGACACTGATGCTGCACGTAAACGACGCCGATACAACTTCAAGATTGCTATCGTCTCTGGTCTCATAATCATTGCTCTTATCATTGTCATAATCTTGGCCGTGGACTGGTATAAATCAGATGATAAAGGTAATTCATGGAATTAACTAGTAACACTTTTTGAATGTTGTGATACTCATTTCCTTTTTTTTTTTTTTTTTTTTTTTTTTTTTTGCCTATATATTAAAACTAGCTCCTCCCGAAAAACATCGACCGGACGACAAGGAAAAACTCGTCATTACTCTTCCTTCTGCTGAAAACACTCGGGACTATTTGAAAAAGTATACCTCTGAAGCTCATTTGGCGGGAACTCCTGCTGACGAGCGACAAGCACAATGGACTATGGACAAATTTACCGAATTTGGCATCGAAAGCAAGATAGAAACCTACTATCCTTTGTTGACCTATCCTGTGGCAAGTCGTATGGCTTTGATATCTGGTCCCAAGCACTTGCAATTTGAAGCCTCTTTACGTGAAGACCCTGTTGATGAAGATGAAACAAGTCATGATCCTGATGTGGTGCCTACTTTCCATGGTAAAGGAAATAATGTATTAGGATAAACTGTATATAATATCAACTCTTTTTTTTTTTTTTCTGATTTAGGCTATTCCAAGAATGGTACTGTTACTGGCCCAGTGGTATATGCAAACTATGGTACCCTTGAAGACTTTCAATATTTAGTTGATCAAGGCATCACTCTCAATGGTACTATTGCTCTTGTACGTTATGGTGGCTCCTTCCGTGGTCTTAAATTGCGTGCTGCTGAAAAGTATGGCTGTATTGGTGCTCTTATTTACTCCGACCCTATTGATGATGGACCATTAAACAAGGATCATTGGCCACATGTAAATCCAAATTTATCCTATCCTGAAGGACCATGGTAAGAAAGATCAACGTATTGGTATATAAAGGGAAACTAACGAACTACTTTTTTTTTATGCATTTAATTAGGCGTTCTGAAAGCTCGGCACAAAGAGGCTCTGTCCAGTACCTGTCTCTCTTAGCTGGTGACCCTCTTACTCCTGGATATGCTGCTACCAAGGATGCTCCTCGTATTGATCCCGAAGATAGTCCTGGATTGACGAAGATTCCCTCTCTGCCTTTATCATGGAAAGACGCATTACCTCTTCTCAAGGCTACTCAAGGTCATGGTGTCAAGGCGGGTCCTGGATGGAAGGGTGGATCGGATCAAGTGGATTATTATTCTGGACCCACTGAAGGCGATGTCATTCTCACTAATCATGTGGATAACAAGATTGCTCCTATTTGGAATGTTATTGGCCGCATTAATGGAACTGAAGAACCGGAACGTTCAGTAATCATTGGTAATCATCGTGATGCTTGGGTATATGGAGCTGTAGACCCTTCCTCTGGATCTGCCGTCTTGGTAAGAAGAAGAGAAAAAAAAAAGATGAATTAGAAATAGAACAATTGACTCACAGATTTTTATGTTATCTATAGCTCGAAACTGCTCGTGTGTTTGGTGAACTCTTAAAAACTGGTTGGCGTCCTCGTCGTACAATTATATTTGCTTCTTGGGACGCAGGTAAATCAACCGATCTATTCTATAATTGTATTTTTTTTAACCCTTCTCCTTTTTCTTCATAAAAAAGAGGAAATTGGAATTGTAGGCTCTACAGAGTTCGTGGAAAATCACCGCGACTGGCTCAATAAGGAAGCATCGGTGTACATCAACATGGATATGGCTGTATCTGGACCTCACTTTGCCGCCAAAGCGTCACCATCATTGAACAATCTTCTCTATCAAGTTACTCAGAATGTGAATGATCCTCGTACTGGTGGCTCTGTTTACAATGCTTGGTCTAATCTTACTAGTGGCGATATTCCTACGGTGGGTCAGCTAGGTAGCGGAAGCGACTATGTTGGTTTTTTAAACCATGTGGGTATCGCTAGTATGGACATTCGATTCGAAGGCGATTACGGTGTATATCACAGCAACTATGACAGCTTCCATTGGATGGAGAAATTTGGGGATCCGACATTCGACTATCATGCCACCTTGACCCGCATTGCCGGTTCTATTTTGCTTCGATTGGCTGACGATCGTGTGCTACCTCTACACCCTCAAGACTATTCTCTGGAACTGACAAACTATCTGGACAGTATTGAAGCATATGCGGAAAAGGAATTCGATGGATTGCGCAAGGCGGTGAAGAAACTCAATAAACGTACTCGGCGTTTTGAACGACGATTGGGACGACTGCAAACTCGACTAGATGAATACAAAGGTGTAGGTGATGATGCTCTACCAAGTGTGCTACTCTCTCGTATCAACAAGGCCAACAAACGTTTGACTTATTTTGAACGTGGATTCATTGATCCCGAAGGTATCCCTAGCCGCCCTTGGTTCAAGCATGTGGTTTACGCCCCGTCTCTCTGGAATGGCTATTCAAGTCAAACATTCGCTGCTATTGCTGAAGCCGTCGACGAAAAAGACGATCAACTCTTGGATTCTGCTGTGGAACATGCTGCCAAACAGGTCTACGAAGCTGCTGAAAAACTAAAGATGGATTAGTTATAGGATTATATAATAAGGTTCTTTGTTGCAAAGTGTAGGAATATATAGGGATCAAACTTTTACCCTTTTTATCACAATAAAAGCATTACTTTAAATTGATATATCTTATTTTGTTATTTGTGAGTGTATGGCTGGCTTCTCTAACTGATGATATATATATATATATATATAACAAAGAGTAGCTTGTATGTAAAGAACCCTGTCGGGGACTTAAAATGTTGCATTCGTTTGCATGATTTGTGAAATTGAACGTCCGCTTAACCTTTTTTTGTTTGTTTGTTTGTTTATTTGAACCTTCCCATTTAGATCGAAAACATGTCATTCAGTGAATAGTATCATTCTTACGCTACACTCGATTACATCATCAAAATGGATAAGGAACCCCCTTCTCTTTTAAATGTCGAGACTTTTTAAAGTGAAGGTGACCGAAGAGAAAAAGGCAACGGTTACAAACTTTAATTCAGCCACGTTCAAACATTCACCTCATGTTCATTTACCAAAAAAAAAAAAAGTGGCAAACCGAAGAGAGGCTTATAATTCATACCAATGATGAAAGGAGAAGAAAGGAAGGTCGAGCTTGTTTTTGTGATTAGTTTTTGTTTGTTTGGTATAATAAAACAATGGATCTCAACATATTAGGTACCGAAAAAGAAGGTGATGTTGATAATGTGATCTTGACGTTAATATAGCCCAAGAATCATTTCGACCCCCTTCTTTTTTGGATCGACTCCGATCTATGTTATTGTCACATATCATTGATTATAATGCAAAAGATCATGGGGTTAGTTTCCCTTGAATTATCATTGGGTGAAGCAAAAGGGACGAGGAACGAGTTGGATCGGCGTTTGAATAAAGTACAAAAGCGGACTTGGACAAGATTTTCTTTTTTCCCTTTTCTTTCGCCTCCCCTCTCTCTCTCTCTCTTTATTATTATTTGTCACAAAAAAAACGTTATTGGTTTTTAAACACTCATTTATTATGCAAACTCCTCCAGATGACTCGATCTATTATCATGCTATGATGTCTGCTTTGTCATTGGAAAGCAGCTCATTGGACCAAGACCCACCCTACCTATTCGGCGACCGATCTTTATCAACACACTCTTCTACTATGTTTATGAAAAGGTAAAAAAAAAAAAACAAAAAAAAAAAAACTACGTAATGGTCGAACAAGTATGAATGTATATGAACTGACAATATGATTCTTTTGATAGGCCTTCCCTTAGCAAAGCCGAACGAAGGGCGGAACATAACGCGGTAGAACGTGCCAGGCGTGAAAATCTCAACAGCAAGTTCCAACAATTGGCGGATTCTCTCCCTAATCTACGGAGCTACCGAAGACCCTCAAAAGGACAAATCGTTGAAAAGGCATTGGATTGGATTCGACAAAGCATGCACAAAGAAAGTCGGTATAGACATCAAATATATCAACTACAAAGGCAAAACAAGCAATTATTAGCGCAACTGGATCAACCACAAGACAGGCAGCTCTCTCCGCCTTTGGTTGTTGATTCTACACAATCCTCAACACCAACACAGCAACATCATCTTCAAGCTATCGCAAACCAGCACCTTTATTATCCTATAATGAATGCACCTCAACAAAGTACGCCTCCCTACTCTAATGACGCTAGTACTCTGATTGGATTGGATGAAAAGGACGATGATGGAAAAATATTGGCGGATCGTCAATCACTGTCAGGCATGCTACCCTCTGCAACCCTGTCTCCTGGGATGTATTTTTACAATGGATTGCCTATAACAATATCAGCATCATCAGCATCGTCGTCTTCATCAGCATCCTCTATGCAATCATCATTATCTTCGACTATGGATGCATCTTCTTGGATCCAAATCAACACATTATCAATGCCTACATTAACCCCTCCCACTGTTTTACCCTTTTAATAGTCATCTCTTATTAGTTTTTTACATGCATTCATTTGATACCCTGCCCTGGATTTCCTCTCTCTCTCCCCTTCCACATACACGATTCATTTACCCTATTCATGCTTTTTACTATGCTTATACCATCATACACATGTCTATCTTTTTTTTTTTTTTAATCTTGTTTTAGTCTACTCTACCGTACCTTACATACTCCCTTTACTCATTTATCCAGTCTTTGACTCTTTTTATAATCATTCTTTTTTTTTTTTTTTACCAAATAAAAACCAGTTTTATGTTCTATTGCTTTTTTTGTTTCTATAGTCTTCTATTACAAACAGTTTAGATATTGTCTCCTTTTTTTTCTCCTTCGATCTTCTTTAACAATAGTCTTACGATTCTGGCGGTCCACCATCAATCTTTGCATTGTGTATATCTATCATCCTTGCTAATATAAAAAGACCGATTGAATGATACTGTACTATATTTTTGTAAACAACACAATTAAGTGACAATGCAAGTGTAATATCATAAGCAAATGCATGTTAGGTACTTTTACAGTGAATATCCTCCTCGATCACTTTTTTTTTTTTCAATCAAACAACATCAAGAATTGTCACATAGTAAATGTACTTCAATGAGCTTTATTCTATTGATACTATATACCAAATGTATTGTATATCATCCATTACTAATGTCCACCTACAATAGCTTCGATCATGCAAGATAGCCTTCTGAAGTTCGGGATTTGAATGTCAGACCCCGAATTTGACAGATGACTAGGTATCGAAACCTTATGCATTAATTTACACTTTTTAAATATAAAAAACAATCATAAAGAACATAATAAAACCATATAGATTGAGCATACATATGTTAAACAAATACTTACATGCTCCTTGGCTTAAAGCGGGATCCAAAAAAGTATAATCTTATTTGTTATGTAGGCATCGTATCTACCCTAGTAACAGTTTATAAAAATTACTTTTCCTCGAGTACTTCCCCTTTATTACTCACAGATATATAGTACGATGAGTTTCCACATGACAGTTGCATTCACCCCCGGTAATAACCCACTGTGGTGATAAAATGGGTATCGTTCATCAAAAATCATATGAACCATATCTTTGGGATCGATTACCATGTTCAGTTTTTTAACGCCCTCTTTTTTGTTTGTTACCATTCACCGATATTTTATTCTGTGCCCCTTTTCTTCTCATGTCCTAATATAGAAAAATTGGTGTAACCTTTGATAGTTCACTTGCTGACATGAAAACTACATGATTCCTGTTTGGATTCATTCCGTTTCCTCATGCTTGATACTCCTTTAACGATTCCCTTTTTAGGTTTGGAAAACGAAAGGAAGGGGGGATGTAAAATATCGTCGTACTCTTTTTTTTTTTTCTTTTTTTGTGGACTCTCACCATTATACACACATTCGTTTTATTCTATCACCCGATCTACTGTAGCAGTGTGAGAAAAAGATCGAATAGATGAATGGAGTTTGTGATTGCATGAATCATGCCTTTAGCAAATAGCTGGTAGAATAACTTATGAAGGAACACTGATAAAGACACCCTTGTTCCTAGAGTTTTAGTTATCGGGTTACCAAATATAAAAGGAATAGAACAGTTACAAATAAAACAAATGTGTATAGGATGAATCCAAAGACTTCTCCTGCATAACCGACAGTAGGGGTTCACGGAAAAGTTGTTCCTGATTTTTTTTTTTTCAAACCCAAAAAATTGACAGCTCTCAGCCACAGAGCGCCAAAAAGAAATTATCGGAATTTGAATGTGTTGACCTTTTTTGTTTTGATTTCCTACTCACTCTTTCTTTCTTTCTTTTTTTTTTTATTCTTACTCCCCATTCACACTCACACCATGTTGAATTTATACAAGAACCGATTATGGAATGCGACTCTGAACATTGGATCGACCTTTACCAACAAACTAGTGATGCCTTCTTCCAACCTCACCCCTACACATTCTTTAATTCAACAACAGCGACCTGGAGCCTTGATGATGACCATTCGTCAAGCATCCAATTTCTCACCACGACGTACCAAGTATCGCAAAGCTCATAAAGGAAAGATCCCCTTACCAACTGGTGGCTCGGTGAAAGGAACTACTGTGGAATTCGGCGACTATGGATTACGAATTAAGGAAGGTGCTCGTTTGACGGCTCAACAATTGACGGCGGTACACAACACATTGCGTCGCAAGATCAAGACGGTGAAAGGCTCGCGAATGTGGATGCGTGTTTTCCCTGATATTCCTGTCTCCAGCAAAGGTAACGAAGTGCGTATGGGTAAAGGTAAAGGTACTTTTGACTATTGGGCGTGCCGGGTGCCTATCAATCGCATCATCTTTGAAATCAGTGGTATGCGAAAGGAAATTGCCAAGGAAGCCTTCCGTTTGGTCAGTAACAAGATTCCTGTCAAAACTGAAGTCGTCGAACGTGGTGCCAAACCTGTTGTAGGTGCTGGATATACTGCTCCTGTCAAACCTTCCTCCTCCTCTACTACCACATCTGTTTAAATACTAGATTATAGTTGTATACTTTAGAATGACACCTTGTTTTTTATTTGATCATATCCCCCGCCTTCTCTTTAGTCTTACCCTCTTCCCCTTACATCATCCTCTCTCCATAGAATTGTACATTTTGAAAACCAAACATTATAATAAAGACATCCTATTGTTATATACATCTTTTTATTATTATTATCTGAACCATACCTTGTGATAAAGTACTACTGTTGATCTATTTGTCCCATTCAAATGGGGATCTAAATTGAATTCCCGCTCTTAATTTTTGAAAACTGCCTTTTTTTTCTTCGCTTTCTTTTCCCTGTCTTCATCACTTTTATTTCTCCACCATCTCTCCTTCCTCGACTATCCTATTAACAAACCGTAAGTTATACTTAACTTTGACCATACTGTCTTTACCATCATCTTCACCGTGTTGCCTTTAACTCAAACTCCTTTTTTATTGTTGATAGATGTCTCGTTTCGGTTTTGTCCGTCCTTCCAAGTATCGCCACGTCTATGGTACTTGTGCAAAAAGAGAAGCTTCCTATGACAACTTACGCGTCAGTGCTAATGCGTGGGATACAAACATGGTAGCTGTCAACCCTGTAAGTAAAAGATGATTTGATGGTATGGAAACAGGTTAATAATGTTTCTTTTGGGACAGCTTTTTTTGTCGGTAAACTGGCAATCATCTGGTGGTGGTGCTTTTGCAGTCATTCCTTTGTCTACTGTTGGTAAGATGCATATAGAAGACAAAACTTGAATTATTATTACTAACGAACCCCCCCTTTTTTTTCCTTCTGAAAACAATAGGCAAGCTTCCTGAAAACTACCCTCTTTACCGTGGCCACACAGGTCCTGTTTTGGATACTGCCTTCAACCCTTTCAACGATTATGTGGTTGCCTCCGGTGCTGAAGATAGTAAGGTGATGATCTGGAACATACCTGAAGAATACGACGAAAACCTTGAAGAAGTGACACCTGTCCTCAAACTATCTGGTCATCAAAGGTAACATGATTTAATCCACTTTTTTGATCTTTACTCATATTCTTGTATTTTTGATCTTCTAGAAAAGTGGGTCAAGTGCTTTTCCATCCTGTGGCTGACAATGTATTGGCCTCAGCAAGCACGGATTTGACCATCAAGTTATGGGATATTGAAAAAGGACAAGAACGACAAGAAATCACTGGCCACACGGAAATCATTCAATCGCTTGCTTGGAATCATAATGGATCATTGATTGCTACCACATGCAGGGACAAGCGTTTACGTATCTTTGATGTAAGAAGCAACAAGATTGTACAAGAAGGTAGTGGTCATCAAGGTATCAAGGGATCTCGTGTAGTATGGCTTGGTGATTGTGATCGTTTGGTGACTACTGGCTTCTCTCGTATGAGCGATCGTCAACTCAACCTGTGGGACTCGACCAACTTAGAAAAACCTATCAAGTCTGACTTTTTGGATACTTCTTCTGGTGTCAACATGCCCTTCTATGACGCTGATACAAAGATGCTTTATCTTGCTGGAAAAGGGTAAACTAATATACAACAATGATGTTATATCTGCTTACTCACTCTTTGTTTTTGTTTTAGTGACGGTATGATCCGCTACTACGAATATGAAAACGATGAACTCTTCCTCTTATCCGAATACAAGTCCATTGATCCTCAACGAGGTAAGACAACAACAATTTCTTAGATCATGTATGTTTTAATTCACTAACCTTTTTTCTTTTTTAACATAGGAATGACTTTTATGCCCAAGCGTGCTGTCAACGTGAGCGAATGTGAAGTGGCTAGAGCTTACAAGGTTGGAACTACTTTGATTGAACCCATCTCATTTACTGTCCCTCGCAAGGTAAAGCAAAAGAAAAAGAAAACAAACCAAGATCATCTCTAATACTAATTCCCAATCATAATAATCTCTGCTTCCATATTATAGTCAGACGCATTCCAATCAGACATCTTCCCTCCAGCAATCAGTGATGAACCAGCTTTGACTGCCGACGAATGGTTCCAAGGCAAGGATGCTGACCCCAACACTATGGATCTCGAAGCTGGATTCACGGTCAAGGAAAAGAAGGCATTCAACCCTACTGCTCAAGCTGAAGAAGTCAAGGAAACCAAGATTGCCGACTCCATGAATGATAAGGACGTAAGTAATATTAAAGGAAATGAAAGTGATAGGCTTATGAATACTAATGATAATTTGAATGTTTGTAGTACCAATCTGCCTACCATGAAATGCGCAAGGAAAATGAAGATTTGAAAAACTCCTTGTCCCAACGAGACATCAAGATCAGGGTTTTGGAAACTGAACTGGAAAAGGTGAAGGCTCAAATCGCCGATCTGGAATCAAGCACCAAGAAGGAGACCGAAACAAAACAAGAAAATGGGGACCAAGACACTGAAGCTGCTGTAGAAACTCAAGAATAAACATGGAATTAAAGCACAGGAAATTATTTTGTAGTTGTTTATACTGTATATCTCATGTTTTTAGCTTGTAGCATATAGTCTGTAGTTTTTTAGTTGTAGTTATTGGAATAGCCTGTCCGCCTTCTTTTGTATATTTTAATAAAATGTTGTCTTATACATTTGTAACCGTCATTGGACTTTGTTTGTAATGATTGGAGAGCTTGTAGGTAACTGTGATGATAAAGGATGTGAATAACTGTACCTGGCCTCACTATTTTTGGGATGCGTCGGGAAAGAACAAAATCGTTTTCAAATCCCGCCAGCTCGTAGGGTGGAACATTAAACAGTGAGCAGTAGCTCTGGTATGGCATACACGATCTGTCGCATAATTAACAATTCGCAACGTGAATACTGGTACAAACGATCTTATGTTGAACCTGACTGACACAGGGGTCTGGGTGCTTGGCTTTCGCTGAGGAGTATGTTGGGAATATACCTTAGATTACACATAAAATTTTGAAATTCCGCTTTTTTGCGCAACAATGTTGATAGTAATAGAAATGGGAGAAGTTGGGTGGAGAGAGACTGCATATATAAATTTAGGCTCTATAACGAGTAGCGAAATCTCGACTGACAACGCTTCCCCTCCATGATCATGACCCCAAATTGGGAATTGCTAGGCGCATTGAATTTGGTGTTCGGCATTTGAACATGAAGTTTTCATTCGTCTGCCATAGAAAAAAAAACTCTTCGTCGCAAAGGAAAGGTAAAAGTCATTGCAAGCCTAAACATACTAACACAAGGGTCCTGGTGCTTGACTTTTGCGGTAGAGTATGTTGGAAATGGGTTATAGTTTCCACCAGGCCACTTTAATCATTAGCATCCATTGACAATGGAGTGGTAAAGCCCCTTCCAACTCTGACTAGGGACTGGCGAGATTTGAAAATGATTTTTGCTTCTGTAAAAAAAGTCTTGCAAAAGACAGTTAAAACTCATTGCAAGCTTGGACTGACTAACACAAGGGTCCTGGTGCTCGATTTTGCGGTAAAGTATGTTGGAAATGGGTCATAGTATTCACATCACCACTTTAATCATTAGCATTCTTTAACAATGGAGCGAGGAGAGCCCATCCAAAATCTTAGTAAGGAATCAAGGTAAAGCGGTGTTTGAACACAAAGTGGATTTGGTGACAGGTAAAAGTCATCGCAAGTTCGGACAGATTTACACTGCTTGGCTTTTAACCTAAATACCATAACTATTTGACGTCTAATAAAGACCCCATCTTTTTGAATCACTTATTTTTTATTGATTTGATTGCCTACATGTAGACATAATCCTAAAAATCGTACGATTTCCCCAGCACTGACTACCTCGTATCTTTGAGACATTCTCATCCATTGTTTGAATGATTGGTTCACCATCAATTTTCACACGCTATCAATTCCCCAACATTGATTCACAGCTTTTTTTCCCCCTCATCCTTTATGTCTTCTTTCCGCCCTCCTTCCTCCACTTCCAATATGGTTGAATGAATCCTCTCTCCTCTATCTTTTTTCCGTTCTCCTTCCGCCACTGTCAATGTGGTCAGCCAGACTGCAACGGTTATCTGCTTATTGGAGTGTGGTTTGATTAGGGAAAGAGGCAACAGGGGGTTTATTGATACACATGAAGTTATCATAACCAGACTTTTTTTTTTTTTGCATTGATCGGTGTTTATTTGAAATCCCGCCACCATTACATTCTAACTTCTTTACATGTATTGTGATTAATGATCAGCATGAATTAATCGTTTGTGAATAGTGAAACTATTCAATTGCTTGGTCTTCCTTCCTCTCCTTCAATTTTTTTTTTTCTGGTCAGGTGTCTCTTCTTTCCGCCATCCTTTTTCCACGACCCGTATGCGTTCTACCGAGGCTTCAACGATTTCCAATCAAACATTAATGAAGATAGGTGTTCCATCGGAACTGCATCTTCTTTTGTTTGATTTACCTGGGGCGTTATTGCAGTCCTACCCTAAACTGCATTAATTTGGTAAGTTTTATCATTTCCAAAGACAAAATGGGCTGTCCACGTGTACTAACTGACTGTTTGCTTTCTTTTCCTATGTGTCATTGTTTTTGATCATTCCTTCAAACTATTTTGAAACACTATTTAATTTATTGTTAATTTTATTTATTTTAATAAAACTAGTATATATTGATTTGTCTAATTAATGAATCAATAGTGGTGTGGATAAATAATTAGGACTATACAGGTCAGTAATCTATAAAAGAGATATATATAAAAAAAAAAAAAAGTAATGATGAATGCCATATCAATTACATGTTCCCGTTTTATGTGGTATGTGACTTACCAGCCGCCCATCCATTATCTTTCAAAAAGTCTTCTATGGATTCCCGTAAGGACAAATTTGGTATGAGATCCTTTTCAGTGCACGGACTCCTAGTAATAGGATCAAAATGACCATTCTTCGCAAAGTGATCCAATAAAGAGTGTCGTTCGTATGTGATTCCATCTATAACAATAAAAAGGGGTGAGGAAAGATACATGTGTCAAAAAGTGTCAGTGTTACCTGGTGTGATACAAGGATCATGGATTACATTAAAACTGATTGGATCAAGGTATGCTTGAGGTAATGGAGGTCGGGGGTGGGTTTGGGATTGCTTGAATACTTCTTGGATAGCCGCCAAGCGTTCGTCCTATCAGATCCATCCAGGGAGAGTTAAATTATGTGCATCGCTTTTTTTTTTTTATTTGTTTTCCTTACCGAGTTGTAGTTTATTTCCTCCAATTTGTCCGTATCATCCTTGACTTGTTCCAATTGTCTTGTACGTTCATTTTCTACCAGCCCCTTGACATATCGTAGCAGTTCCCATTCTCTTTCGAGTCGTTTCACTTCGTCACCATCCCATTTTTTCTTCCTTGCTGTCAGTAGTGCTTGTAATATATCGTTGATGTATCTGACTTTTTGTTGCATTGCCAGTTCATAAGCTATTGGAATGAATAAAGGGGTGAGTGAAGTATAAGAGATGGTAATATATCATACCTTTTTTCAACTTGGTTAATGCTAGAGGAGTTCGTAATAGTAAAAAAAAAAAAAAAAAAAAAAAAAAGGTGTTTTGTCAGTTAGTCATCACTATTTTATAATTAGTTATCATTCTCTTGTTCATACCTTCATTGTATTGCCTTTTTTCCATCAATGCTTGACCCAACTAGTTGTATATAAAAAGACAAAGGGGTGTAAGTATAATTCATCCATGCCCAGGTCCGACGGAGCTGACAAATCCAACAGGGGGAGAGTGCTTGCTTACTAAGTAATATGCTTTAACTACAATGTGATAAGAAGGTTATATATTGATTTGTTCACTTTTTTGTAAAAAAAAAGAAAAAAAAGAAAAAAAGTTCGCCTAGTTACCTGCAGTACCGTCTAGGTCAATGGCCTTTCGTGTATCAATAATGGCCTGGTCATATTGTTCGAGCTAGATAAAATAAGAATGTTTAGTCAAATTCACGTTATGGGTCATATTTCACCTTTGAGTAACAGAGAGCACGATTGGTATAGTAAACACACTTTGTTGAGTCTTTAATCTATGTCAAATATAAAAACGTCAGTTCCTTGTATAGCATGTATAAGGGTTTAACTTACAATGGCTGTCGAATACTCTTTGATAGCATCTTCATAGCGATGTTCCGCAAATAGCCTGTTGCCTGTTTCAATAGAGAAGAGTGAGTATGTGCAACATTGAGAATGAGAGAGAGAGTATAGTCCTACCTAAAGCTTTGTGGTTTTCCGCTTCCACGTTTGCCATAATGATTGTCAGTTTTTGGATTGAAGAAGAAAAGGAAAGAAAAAAAGGAGCTACAACGAATGTAACAGAAGAAAAAAAAAAAAAGATGTATTTTAAGATCCCGACGCCAAAGTGAGAAATAAGCTTTCGGTGGCCCTGAATTCACATTCTGAAAGGTGAATACCAATCAAAGTACTGGAAAAGGTGCCAAATACCTTGATATTATATTCCAACTTTGTTATACTTTTTGAATTATAGAGAACTTGCAAAGCTATTTAGCTTATTCAGCCAAAAGAACAAGAGAGTTGGAGCAAAAGAGTTTAAATTTAAATCCCGCCTAGGATGCAAGGAAAGGAAACTGGGAAATTATTAAAACCCCCACTCTTCTCTCTCTTTTTTTTTATATATATATCTTTCCTACTTTATATAAATCGGACACACATGATGACTGGTAAAGGTGTTGTTCGTAGCTTGTAATTAATGGGTGCCCTCACTAGCGATCTAAGATTAATGGGCTGACCAACTCTTGCTTAATTTGATAGGAAAAACTTTACAAAGGGCTTTAGTGATGTCCAAATCAAGGTACGGGAAGCAACTTCAAACGATGTTTGGGGACCTAATGGCAGCTTGATGAACGAAATAGCTCAAATGACCTACAATCAGTAAGTTTGTTCGGAAAAAAGTTGGAATGAATACTAATTGATCCTTGATTGAATTCAATAGGCACGACTTTATTGAAGTAATGGATATGATCGACAAACGATTGAATGACAAGGGGAAAAACTGGCGGCACGTCTTCAAGGTAAACCAAAATGCATTCATAAAAAAAAACTCACCAATTTATACTCACTCACTTTTTTAAAAGGCATTGCTGCTATTAAATTATTGTCTACATGTAGAGTCTGAAAACGTTGTGTTGTATGCCAAAGAAAACGCCTATGTAGTGAAAACGCTCAAGGAATTCCAACATGTCGAAGAAAATGGCAAGGACGTGGGCGCACATGGTAAATGATAAGTAAAACAAATAACTATACTCTTTTATACTAACCTCATATTTGATATAGTCCGTCAAAAGGCCAAAGATATCAGCCACCTCCTTCAAGATGACAATCGACTATGGCAAGAACGAAAACAGCGACAAAAGATGCGGGATCGAATGGCTGGCGTGGGTGATTATATGGATGAAATGACAAATGGAACACACAGGGACAACGATCGTGACATGGCAAGGGCTCTGGAAGAAAGTAAACGACAAGCTGCCGAGGAAGAATGGAAAAGAAGAAAAGGGCAAGTGGAATGACACTCATTTATGCATACTGACCTACATATTGCTATTTTTAGTGAAGAGGACGATTTGGCTTTGGCGTTGAAACTCAGCGAACGAGAAGCAAAGGAAAAGGAACAACGAGATCAGTCCAACTTTGACACACTATTCAACCCTTACACACAACAACACTCAGCTCATCAAATGGAGCGGACTGTAGGAATGGATGGATTATCATTAAAAGTCAACAATAATCAACACTCTAGAAATCCAATGCTAGGCGAAGGTTGTTATGAACCCATGAATAACCCTTATCTTCAGCATCAGCATCAGTCATCCTTCCAGCAGCCTCAATTCACTGATACCTCTAGCCCATTCAGTAATATTCATCAACAAATACTCCCATTCAATACAACAAATATGGAACAATCAGGCTTTCCCTATAATGCTCACCAACAACAATCAGCATTATTTGATACTTCGTCTCTGCAGCCAATCATACCAACAGGATCGAAAAACCCATTCAGCCAAACGTTATCTCAAGGTGGGCAGACACAATCACAAGCACCTACTTTTGACATGAATAATGCGGTTACTCCATTTGGACAAATACTATCGTCAACATCCTTTGCCACCTTACCGAAATCATCTTCTATGCAACCATTCAACTCGACAACATTCCTGGCTTCTTCGTCTACAGCTGGACAATCTCAGTCCATTGTAAGTTTATGTAATCAATCACCAGGTTTGACATGTCGGAATACTCACGCATAATATTTTTACCTTCCTATGATTATAGATCACCAAAAGTAGCACTGACCCTCAACACAAAAAGTTGAATACCTTAGTTAGGTCAAAAGGGTAAGAATACTGTCATCTTGATTTGATTATAATTGTACTAACACATCTCCTTTTTATTATTAGGGATGGTATGGATACATTCGGGAATACAGGCTCACTTCTGGCCTCAGTGTAATTATAGTTGTCAAGTTTCAGTTGATTAAAAAAGCGACCAAATGCTAATTTATATATATATATATATATATATATGGAAATAGTGGAACGGGATTCGCCAATATTATCAAACCCCAAGATATCGGCTTGACGGAAAGATCCGAATCAGATCTTGCTGGGGTAAGTTGTGCCAAAAAAAGGGTCTTGTGTTGATCTTTTTTCTTTATTCTTTTTTAGAACTTTTCACCACCCTCACTTGGGGTGAATCCAACAAGTCAACAGCGACATCAACAATCCACCAATCGTAATCCATTTGGCGTGTCTAAACTAAACGAGCCCAACTTGAACTTCTTGACACAATCCTCACCATTCAACTAGAAACAACAACAACAACAACAAACTAATAGAATAATAATAATAGATAACTTAGATAGTATATATAATAGTATAGATAGATACCTTTAATTCAATTGTGTTGAACTTGATGTGTTGAACTTGGTGTGTTGAACTTGACATGTTTAAAATAAAGTTTAGTCGATGGTTTTATGTCGGACATTTAAAATAGACTCGGCATTGATGTATCCCCTAAATGTTGACAGGGCAATTCGTTCATCCATTCATCGGGGTTTTTATTGTGCTTATCAGTCGTTTTTTTTTTTTTTTTTTTTTTCTTTCTTTGTTTCCTTTTTATCACTTTTTATTAACATTAATAATATATTAGTCACCTTTGAACGACATTGACAATGTCTTTTACTATTTTCCCTGGGCATTCAACTCTGGTCAAGTCGGAATGGGAACAATGGACGACGAATAGACCAGGTACTACGGGTGAAGTAAACGGTACTTTCTTATCGACACCACCAGCAACAACTGATAAACTCAACAATAATGAAAAGGCTGCCCTCTCGGTATACAAGATGGACAATACTCAACCATCAATTACGGAGCGCATCTTCAAGTTGACGTTGGCTCAGCATGACTTGCCACCTGAGTCTTGCCTTGAACAATCTACAACAACCCAACAACAAGACAAAGGTGCCCGTAAACTCAAATCGTCTCTTCGCCTGGCTACTTTACAAGATTCAAGGAAAAGCAGCGGGAAAGCGGTCAAGTTTGATCGCCTTCACCTGGAAAAGATCTGCCTTTTTGAAGAAACCCAATCACCAAACCAAGTACCCAGCTCTCATAAAGTCAACTTGCCTCTCTTCAAGGTGGAATATACTCAATGGCCTTTGGTACAACACATCCTCTTCCAGCAACACCGACAAAACGTACAACTCAAGCGGTCTCTCAAGTTGTTACAAGACGGAACTCTCTTACATGGACAAGTAGTGGTGCGAAACCTTGGTTATGAAAAGGTGGTGGAAATTCGCTACACATTGGATGGATGGCAAACGGTCAAGAACACTCAAGCTACGTATCTTCACGGAAGGGGCTCCTTGGATATGTTTGCGTTTGATCTGGATATACAAGAAGGAATGGCGGATCGGGGGCATAGGCGTGCGACGATTGATATGGCCGTACGATATACAGTGACGGTGACAGACAACAACTATTACCATCGGCACAAGGAGCAGCAATACTATCGCCATAATGAAGAAATGACTTTTTGGGACAACAATGATGGGCATAACTATCAGATCCAAATCGTGGCATCAGCTGCCAAACAAGTCGTACAATTGAATCAAGTAACATCTATCGACAAAGAAAAAAAAGAGGCATGTGATAACGATAATCTTGTCCTGTCATCATCACCCTCAACAACTACTGGATTTTACTACAACTTTGATCGATCGCTAGTGGAAGCCAAGCTCAATGTCAAACCACCTATACCATTCATGCCACCCTCTCCACCATTATCACCACCTTATTCTTCAGCAGTACTTACTTCACTGCCACTCGTATCAACTACTTTTAATCCCGGCCATTACGACAGCATCAATCTCGACACACCTTCTTCTCACACCGGGATCATATTGGCGGAAAATAACCTACGATCCGACGAAGGCGACAAGAATCAGGCAATAAATTTGTCCTCCTACTCTGATCTGGTTAACAAGTATTG